>CM060441.1:211637375-214037375 GCA_030545235.1 Helianthus tuberosus | reverse complement strand
TTGACGTTAAATATGGCAAAGTTTACTCATGGTAGAAATGGACTTTAACCACTTTATTCACTAGCTAAAGTCCAAACATGCTTGACAAAGTCTGCTTGTACCCTAAGCGAACTTTGTCAAAATTTAGTTAAAATCCGTTTTGTTATCACTAATGGAATACCTAGAAACACAAACACTAGGTTATATCCTATAAATCATCTAAAAACACTTTTTAAAACCCTTTCACTAACTAAAGTCCAAACAAACTTTGAAAAGGTCCGCTTGTACCATAAGCGGACTATGTCAAATTTGGTAAAATCCGCTTTGTATCACTAACGGAATATCTAGAAACACTAGTTTATATCCCATAAAGCATCTACAAACACTTTAAAATCCTGAAACACCTAAACAGCCTAAAAATTCCCCGACTTAGCAATCAGGAGATAAAAGTTGATGAGCCGGTTGGTTGCAAGGAACCAAGTAGATATTAAAACTATCTTTTTTTATAATTAAAATGAATAGAATCCGGTTCTTTTCAAATATAGTACCGAGCTCATCTCTAACTTGCGTTGTGAGTTGCTTAACTCATGTAATAAAGATGTTAGCTTCTTTAAACAAGTTTTTTTTTTGAAGGTGTGAGTTATTCGCAAATGTCGGGAGGTCTAGCATACGTTGTTTTAACCGGGTCCGCGTTAGAGAGCTCCCTCGTACAATAGACCTCCAATTTAAATCCCTCAATGAAAAATCCCTATCACCTAGACTCGAACTTGAGACCTGAAGAGAAAAATTCACCCGGACCCACTATAGGTGGAACTTAAATACCTGTGACTACCACTACCACTAGAGCACTAATTAGTGATGGTTCTTTAAACAAGTGATGATCTCAGACTTATGCAACGTTCCAACTTGGTTTTTAACGAGGCATTCAATTGGCTGAAACAAAACCGAAAACAATGTCATACAAATGCAATATTTATTTTAATAATAAGACAAATTTACATATTATACAAATCCTTTAAGATAAAGAGCCTAATTTAGTATGAGTATATGAAGGAATATTTCTTATTAAATATGAGACCATGTGCCACTTGAGTTCCCACATGCATCTTAAAATTATACCTTATAACTAGGAATTAGTGCCCGCCACAATGCGGCGGGTACAACTTGTTTATATCACTAAGACTTAACGAATGTGCATATTACACGCGTAACGCGCTAGATCTTAGCATGATAAGAAAAGTGATACCACTGACCTGCATCACTCGCGACTTGGAAATGTTACTTGTAATGTTACCGGATGTATGGCCGATTTGTGGGTATTTTGCTGATTTTAGATGTTAAACAAACAGCACCTAAATAAACTTGTATACAGGTTTAGAATTATAAACAGTGATGAAATACCATACTGGCTCCTGATCTTAAGTAATAAATAGCCACGAAATTTGAATATAAACAAAACTGGAGTTGAATTTTGTTCTTTTTTCATCAAACCTACTGTTGCTTGATCATAATATTCAAAATCAAACTTCAGATCACATAGAATTTCTAATTTGGAAGCCTTGTTATGAAGTAAAATGTTATCAAATAAAGTCTTATACAGGTTCCAAAATATAACTTCCAATTTCCAAAAGTTAGTAATTAAGCTACTAAAGGCACAAACACTCTAATAAGAAACAAACGCCATTTCAAAATGGAATCAAACTTTCAAAGCTCTGTATAGTTGACCACAGGGACAAACATTTAACACTTACAAGATGTACGACGCTAAACTGCCGTCGATAAAGGGAGTTACATAAACGAAACTTACCAAATGCAATCGTGGAAGCGATGACGAAATAGACGAACGGGGACAGTGGTGCAAAGCTTGAGAGCAATTGCAGGATCGTTGGATTTAGCAATGGTAGCCGCCCCAACATCGGCGCCCAAAGCTAGGGCATCAAATGCGACCTTCGATTCAAGATTAAATTGAATTCCATGGAACTGTTCGGGTCCGGTAACAGGGGTTCGACTTAAATCGGTGTCTGGGTTAGGCGGTTACCTGAGGATGTGGGTTGGTTCGGGTGTGTTGTCACCACTCACCAGAAAATCGATAAATTGAACATAAAGATACAAACTTGACATAAAAAATAACAGAATATGTAGATCTATACCACTGTAACTGTCAACCTTCTGAATGAATAAGATCGAACCAGAAAGGCAGAAAAATTAAGCACAAAAAACCTAGGAAAACCCTCAATCGAGAGCCAAAAAAGGACAATCATCGAAAAAAACATCCAATAACCACAGTAAGATGATTACGCGTCGTCGGAGAAGATGAACAGTCGTCATCTCCCTCCTGCGTTTCTCTCTTCCGCTCCCTTCTGTCTCTTGTTTCTCTTTGACACTTTAATCTCTCTCTTTCTTACCTGAGTTTGAGTGTATTGGGCAAGGGTGTTGAGGACATGGTAGAAAGAAACATACAACTTCCCAAGCTAAGGTTTCAAGTAATAAAAGATGATGGAGACGGTGGGGGTTTGTGTCGGAGGAACGATGTGGGTTTGTGGCAGAGGAGACGGCGGAGGTCTGTGGCGGAGGTGTCGCCCGCTTGTGAGTAGAACTGAGAAGAAACCCTAGACTACCCCGTTCCTTTGATGATGTGTTTTGGGGAAGGAGGAGATATTGGTGAACCTTTCTCTTTATAGCTTCTTTGTTTGACATTGGTGTAGTTAGTCAATTTTTTTTGAAATACACCCAAAGCACCATGTACAACTATGATGAGCACAAATTACTTGCTTCTTTACAAGGGATTAATTTATATATTGCAATCTTAATTTAGCTGAAACATGATGACATTATCTCATACAGTCAATTGTTTTTTTTTATATATAAAACCTCTTCACACCTCTTCACACACAAACACACACACAAATCTCTCTCAACTCTCTCTCTACTCTCTCTCTACCACCGCCATCTTCACCACCGCCACCACTTCACCACCGCCACCATCTTCACCACCGCCACCACTTCACCACCGCCACCACTGCACCACAGCCACGACCGTCACCACTACACTCTCTTCGATCGACCACAGCCCCTTCTCTCTCTACGATCTCTCTCTCTCTCTCTTCGTTTTTAGGGTTTTCGATTTGGGGGTTTTGTTTGTTGATGATGATGTCGGAGGTGGTGGCGGAGTGGAGGTGGAGCAGATGTCGGAGGTGGAGCAGAGGTGGTGGTGGCGGAGTGGAGGTGGTGGTGGCGGAGTGGAGCAGCGGAGGTGGAGGTTTTCGATTTGGGGGGTTTTGTTTGTGGCGGAGTGGAGCAGCGGAGGTGGTGGCGGAGTGGAGGTGGTGGTGGCGGAGCAGGGGTGGTGATGATGATGATGATGGTGGCGGAGCAGTGGTGGTGGTGGTGGCGGAGCAGGGGTGGAGGTGGAGGTGGTGCCAAGAAGAGGTAAAGCTCTTCTTGGAGAAGCTTACCTCTCATCACTTCCCCAAGAAGAGGCTGGGGAGAGGTAAAAAGCACTTCTCAAAAAAAAAAACAAACACTCTTTTGAGGCAAAACCTTTTCCCGCGTCTGCACGGTGCAGACAGAAGAGGCAGGAAGCTCTTTTTGAAAAAAACAAACACCACCTTATGCAACGTTCCAACTTGGTTTTTAACGAGGCATTCAATTGGCTGAAACAAAACCGAAAACAATGTCATACAAATGCAATATTTATTTTAATAATAAGACAAATTTACATATTATACAAATCCTTTAAGATAAAGAGCCTAATTTAGTATGAGTATATGAAGGAATATTTCTTATTAAATATGAGACCATGTGCCACTTGAGTTCCCACATGCATCTTAAAATTATACCTTATAATTTATATATTGCAATCTTAATTTAGCTGAAACATGATGACATTATCTCATACAGTCAATTGTTTAAAAAGCCGACAATATATGATCAGAGAACCAGTACAAAAATACTATATTCGCCAATAAGACAGAAATAACTAAACTCAAACAATATACTCATTAATTAATTGCTAATAAGACAGGAATAACTAACTAAACTCAAATAATATTTACTCATTTGTTAATTGCTAATTATCTAAACAAGAAAACAGAACTGCCGTCCTGTTTACATATTTATAAATCAAATTACTCATTTAAAACAATATCACATCTTCCAAAACACAGCACATTAATGATCAACCACATATTGTCAAGCATTGTTCAATGTTCTAAGTTCTTACCTTGTTTTCCACTAAACACAACTCCAATGTCTGAAACCATGTCGTTTGGAGAACCGGATCCGGATCTGAACTTGGATCAAATCTTGGATTGGTTAGAAGATTCAACGCCGCACTCGCCATTGATCCTAGATGATCTATATTGCTCCATGGATGATCCTTGGTTCGGTTTGGACCCCATTGATGCTAATACTATTTCATCATCTTGTTCTTCACCTATTGTTGATCTCTTTATTACGGATCAGCCACAACAGTCGGTGTCTGAGCTGTCGAAGAAACAGAAAGCACCCGAGGATCATACTCCACGTGTTGGGAAAAATTCATCCGGAAACAAGAAAGGCGCTGGAAAATCAGCAAAGGGTGATAACAACATTGGTAGTAACAAAAACGGCCGGTGGGCAGAACAGTTGCTGAACCCGTGTGCTGCAGCGATCACAATTGGAAACATGACACGTGTACAACACCTCCTGTTTGTTCTAAATGAATTGGCGTCCCCAAGTGGGGACGCCAATTACAGGCTGGCAGCACATGGGATGCAAGCCCTCCTCCACCACCTTCATTGCTATCAGTATCCGAACAGACCGGATGGTGGATTAGAGAAAGCACTAAGTTTCACCATATCAACGCCGAAACTCTTTAAACAATCTCTAATCAATTTTAACGAGATTAATCCATGGTTTACTATCCCTAACAATATTGCTAACAACGCGGTCCTCCAGGTGTTGTCAGAGCAAGATCATGGTTCGTGCAACGCGCTTCACATACTAGATATTGGTGTCTCTCATGGGTTCCAATGGCCCACGCTTCTAGAAGCGTTGAGTCGTAGACCAGGAGGCCCACCACCGCTGGTTCGAATAACTGTCGTCCCACCAACACTCGACAACCATCAACCTCCCTTTGCAAGCTGTCCACCTGGCTACGACTTCGCCTCTAACATTCTCCGTTTTGCTAAAGATGTCAATATTAATTTACAGTTTAACAAACTGGACAATATTCCTTTGCAAAATCTAAATGCATATGCCATTAGTTTATCCGAAGATGAAACTTTAATCGTCTGCGCTCAGTTTAGATTGCACAGCCTCAGTCATAGCGAACCAGACGACAGAACTGAGTTCTTGAAGTTGATGCGAAATATGAATCCTCAAGGAGTGATCTTGAGTGATAATAACATGGACTGCAGCTGCAACAACTGCAGCAGCTTCGATTCAGGATTTGCTCAAAGGTTAGACTATTTATGGAGCTTTTTGGACTCGACAAGTGTAGCGTTTAAAGGGAGAGACATGGAAGAAAGAAGACTTGTAGAAGGTGAAGCTGCGAAAGCATTGATTAGCATGTGTGAGATGAATGAAAGGAAAGAGAAATGGGGCGAGAGGATGAACGGTGTGGGGTTTGTCAAACACGCGTTTGCAGATGATGTTGTGGATCAAGCGTGTGCGCTGTTGAGAAAGTACGACAGTCCCTGGGAAATGCGAGTTGAAGATCGGTCTGTTGGATTATGGTGGAAAGGGCAACCAGTTTCATTTTGTTCTCTATGGAAAACAGATTAAAAACCTTGTGAATCATAGAATCATTTGTATATAGTTCTGAATTGTTCTGTTACTGTATCAGATCTATCAAGTGTAGTTATTCTCTACTTTATGATACACAAAATAGTTATGTAATCGCTTACTTCACTCTTTTTCTAGCTCTTGTTATATAAGCCAAACACTACATACAAATAAACTACATAATAGCAAATTAAGTCCGGAATCAAAACGATTATTGGGGAGAAATCCTATTTGACTTATAAATAGTGCCCAATTTTGGATTTTTTTTGGTTGTTTAGGATTTTGAAGAGTGTTTGTTGGTGGTTTATAGGAATACAAGTGTTATAGAGGACTTCAATGCCAAATCTGACAAACTCCACTCATGGTACAAGTGGACTTTAGCAGCTTTATACACTAGCTAAAGTCCAAACAAACTTAGCATGGTCTGTATGTACCATAAGGCTATGGGGTGTGGGGGGCGTGAGTTGGGACACTATTTACCATATAGGATCATTAATCAAACTAGAATTACAACCCGCCGCAATGCGGCGGGGATTCTTTAGTTATAACTAAGTCGATTTAAGACGCGCACCTTATGTTGAACCTGTCAAACGGGAAAAATAGGCGATGTAAAAACGTTCACCCACACACGCACGTTGCGTCGTGTTAACTCGTAAAATTTAGAACGAAACGTAAAAACGTTAAACCAAATACGCACGTTCCGATGTGTTAAGTCACAAAATTTATAACGAAGTATAAAGCGAAAAATTTGCCGAAAACAAAAACTATAAATGACCAAAGCTGAAAATAAAAAAAAGTTGTGAGGATAGATTGCAAAAGATAAAAAGTTTTGTGTTAAAAGTAAAAAAAAAAAACAAATAGTTTTGGGTTAAAAGTAATTTATGAAATACTTTTATGTGAAAAGTAAAAAAATCATTTTTTTTAAAAAAACCCCCCAAAAGCCAAGGTTTTAATAACCATATGCATAACCATTTTTTGTTTAAAAAACCCCCAAAGCCAAGATTACCACACATAAGTCATAAAAATCAAAGTGGTTAAATTGAAAAAGATGGAAACTTTTGAATTAGAAGTGAAAAATCAAATTAATCAAAGTGGTTAAATCGTATAAGATAGAAACTTTTGAATTAGAAGTGAAAAATCAAATTAATCAAAAGGGTTAAATTACCAAAGATTAAAACTTTAAGCTTAAATTGTCAAAGATTAAAACTTTAGGGTTAAAAAGGAAACAAAGATTAAACTTTAAACTTAAATTGTTAAAGATAAAAATTTAGGGTTAAAAAGAAAAATTCTAGTTTTTTTTTTTTTTTTGAAAAACTCCCTAAACACATATTACAACACATGCATGCATATTCAACTTACTTATTTATAGGTTAATAATGGTACATCGCCCCCCTCCTTGATTGATAATGGTTCGCGGGGATTGAACTTACCACGGCCCTCCCATTTAATGATTTTGAGACAAAAATATATTAAAAACTAAAGGGGGTAGTGGTTTAGGTCATGACCACACCCTTAGGGTAGTAGTTTTATATGATGAATTAGAGGTGAGTGACATGACGCCTATATGAAGGGTCATGACCACACCCTTTAGCCTAAGCGGACTTTGTAGGTTTGGTTAAAATGTGTTTGTAGTTTGTATCATTTACATTGAATTACTTATCCTCATTTGTATAATTACATTAAAAATTATTTTTTTTTTCTCTCTCATTTTCAAACAAGTAATATTTTTTTTAT
Source organism: Helianthus tuberosus (assembly GCA_030545235.1). Classification (NCBI taxonomy): domain Eukaryota; kingdom Viridiplantae; phylum Streptophyta; class Magnoliopsida; order Asterales; family Asteraceae; genus Helianthus; species Helianthus tuberosus. The sequence continues at coordinate 214,029,896 of CM060441.1, read as the reverse complement.
ACCTTTATCATAACTTTATCTCTCATCTCCACTCATAACCACTTTAAAAAATACATAGGGATGAACAATATTTTTTGTTTATTTACAGATGAACAGTAACCACTCACAATGGAAACCATTGTGAATGCTCTAACAAGCTACTTAGAAACACTTATATTCCCGTAAATCATAAACACTCTTCAAAACCCTAAATCACCTAACCGACCAAAAAATCCCCGATTTAGCAACTGGGACATAAAAGTGTGAGAGCCGATTGGTTGCAAGGAACCAACTAGATATTAAAACAAATACATTTTTTTATAATTAGACAAACAAAACCCGGCTCTTTCTGAGTACGGTATCAAGCTCATTAATAGCTGTAGATAATATTGGTAAATTTAGATATTATTTCAATCCCGTGTATTATGGTAATTTGGTGTATTTCTCCCAAAATAGAGGAGATCTGTAACATTATAAAGGAATGAGAATTGAGGGAAAGGATCATCGATCCTATTGCATATTCACGGCCTCTTTCATGGTATCAAGAGACCAAGCCTAACCTTCCCTCCTTCTTCTTCCTTCCTGCCAGCCGATCTCCTTCTTTTCCTACCTGTCTCGCTACCTTAACATCCTTCTAATGGAACCTAAAATTCATCCCGCTGCAACCGTAACCAACATCAAAAGCCTGATTCCCGTTGTTCTCGAGATGGAATCAGGGCAGTATGCCTCCTGGTCCGAACTGTTCAAGATACAGTGCCGTGCATCTCTTGTTATCGATCATCTTTCTCCCCGAATTTCTTCATCCTCTAGTTCAACCAAGGAAGTCGACAAAGCAAAAGCCGACAAAGATAAAGAAACTCAAACCGATGACTCTTGGGATCGGTTGGACGCCATTGTGCTCCAATGGATTTATGCTACTATATCCAACGATCTCCTGCACACCATTCTTAAACCGAACACGACCGCGTATGATGCTTGGAAGACGCCTGAAGGTATTTTTCACGACAACAAAAGTTCTCGGTCCATTCATCTCCTACACAAATTCTCGAACACACGTCTTGACGGGTTCCCCAACGTCTCGGCGTATTGCCAGCAACTCAAAGTGCTGGCCGATCAACTCGCTAACGTTGGCAGTCCGGTTGATAACGATCGCTTGGTTCTTCAACTGATCGCGGGTCTCAATGAACAATATGAGGGTATCGCTACCATCCTCCAGCAACAAGACCCCTTACCGAATTTTTATGAGGCTCGTTCAAAGGTCATGCTTGTCGAGTCTCGTAAGGCTGAACAAGCGCTTCTTATGGCTCAAACCGCGGGCACCGCTTTAAACGCCAACTCCAACAAGTCACACCCACCGGCGAATAACAATGACTACCGGAATGACTCTGAACGATATCGGGGCCGCGGGCGTTCACGTGGCCGAGGCAGAGGACGGGGAAGCTGGGGCCACGGCCGCAATCCTAACACATACACCCAGCAGTCTGGCTGGCCCACTCAGCAACCCTTCTGGCCCAATTCAGCCTAGCAGCAACCATGGACTGGGTCAATGTCTCATCAGCCTGCTTCTTCTCAGCCGTGGGCCGCCCCACAAAATCACTCATGGGCCCCCCTCCTTGCCCATACCCCACCGCTGCTCCTCGGCCCACTTCAGTAAACAACACCGGCGGAAATGGGCTCCTTGGACCAAGGCCCACTCAAGCCCACAACGCTTATGCCCCAACCGACATCGAACACACACTTTACACCATGTCGCTCAATCAACCGGATCCTAACCTGTACATGGACACGGGTGCAACAGGTAATATGTCTAATTCGGCTACTAATTTTCAGTCTTATTTTGATAATAGCGTGGACCAAAATATTACTATTGGAAATGGCTCAACCATCCCGGTCATTGGACAAGGCACACAAACCCTCCCCCCCCCCCCCACATTTTCCCCTACTTATTCTTAAAAACGTCCTATATGCACCTAAACTGATCAAAAATTTAATTTCCGTACGTCGGTTCACAACCGACAACTCTGTTTCTGTCGAATTTGACCCTTTTGGTTTTCTTGTGAAGGACTACAAGACCCGGATCCCTATCCTCCGGTGCAACAGCAGCGGTGATCTCTACCCTCTCACGCTCGGATCCTGGACAACCAGCTCACCATCCACCTTTGCAGCCATCTCTTCTCAACTCTGGCATCAACGTCTTGGTCACCCAGGACGTCCATCTTTGCATTATTTGAAACAGTCTACTTTTATTGATTTTAATAAACATAATAAAGACATTTGTGAATCTTGTGTGCTTGGTAAAAGTATTCGATTACCATTTACTGCTTCTCACACCCGTGTTTTTCAACCATTTGACAATGTTCATAGCGATCTTTGGACATCGCCAATCCTTAGTTCTCAAGGTCATCGTTATTATGTATTATTTCTTGATGACCTGACCGACTTTCTATGGACTTACCCCATATCCAAAAAGTCACAAGTATTTTCTATTTTTTGTCAATTTCATAAACTTATTGGCACTCAATTTGAACAACAAATAAAAATGTTTCAATGCGATAATGGCAAAGAATACGTCAACTCGGCTTTCCAACAATACTTTAATCAACATGGCATGGTATTTCGTTATCATGCTCACACACCTCCTCTCAAAATGGAAAGGCCGAGCGTAAAATACGTACCATAAACAACATGATCCGCACCCTTCTCACCCACGCTTCCTTACCCAACACGTTTTGGCATTACGCTCTTGCCACAGCAACCTATCTCTTAAACATCCTCCCTACCAAACAACACCATACAACCCCCATTGAACTCCTCTACTTTCGCACACCAACATACCATCCCCTCCGTGTTTTTGGTTGTTTGTGCTATCCCCTTATCCCCTCAACAACTATTCATAAGCTTCAACCTCGCTCTTCTCCTTGTGTATTTCTCGGTTACCCCTCCAACCATCGCGGTTACACCTGTTTTAACCTTCAAACTCGTCAAATCATCATATCCCGTCACGTTGCTTTCGACGAAACAACCTTTCCCTTCTCTCACACAATAAACCCTCCTCCGTCATACGACTTCTTGACGGACCCGTTTCCACCACATCTTTGGCCCTTAGTTGGAACTCCCACTGCCAACAACACCACTCCACCCACTGCCCCAAACATCTCAGCCCATATACCTCCTGTCCAAACTTCACCGCCTACTCAACCCCCTTCGGCCCAACATACATCGCCAGCCCAACCTTCTCCCACACCTCTCACCCAAATGCCCTCCTCGGCCCACCCCTCACCAAACCTGTCCACTCCAATTGCCGAATCATCGGCCCAACAGCCCTCCCCTTCCGCTTACTCGTCATCCAGTCCACCTAACTCTCTTCACACCCCTTACTCCTCTCCAGCCCAACACGCCTCTATCCCTTCCCCACCTACCCCACCTGCTCGAACCATGCGCACAAGAGCCATAGACGGCATCACCAAGCCGATCCATAAACTCAATCTTCACACCTCCTCCATCATTCCCATACCCAAACAACCCACTGATGCCTTGTCTATTCCCGAATGGTATGACGCCATGAAAACAGAATTTCACGCTCTTATTAAAAACGAGACTTGGGAATTAGTTCCTAGACATCCGACCATGAATGTTATTCGCAGCATGTGGCTCTTTAAGCATAAGTTTAAATCGGATGGTAGTTTGGAACGCTACAAGGCAAGGTTAGTATGTGATGGTCGACTTCAGCAAGTGGGTATTGATTGTGGTGATACGTTTAGTCCCGTAGTGAAGCCGGCTACAATTCGCATAGTGTTGTCACTGGCTCTTTCCAACTCATGGTCTGTGCATCAATTAGACGTCACCAACGCGTTCCTACATGGCAATCTTCATGAAACTGTATACATGTATCAACCAATGGGTTTTCGACATCAAGGTTTTCCGAACCATGTCTGTCGACTTAAAAAGTCGTTATACGGGTTAAAGCAGGCTCCACGGGCGTGGTATCAACGTTTTACTGATTATGTTCTTACTGTGGGATTTATCCAAAGCCGGTGTGACGCATCTTTATTTATTTTTCATCAAGGACAGGATATTGCCTTCTTGCTTCTATATGTTGACGACATTGTCCTAGTCACCTCATCTGACGGGCTTCGGCAACGTCTAATGGCACACCTTGCTAGCGAGTTCGCAATGAAAGACCTTGGCCCCCTAAGTTTCTTCCTCGGCATCTCAGTTTCACGAACTCGCGACACCATGTTCCTGTCACAACATGCTTATGCACTTGAAATCATAAAGCGGGCCAACATGTCTCAGTGTAATCCGGTGTCCACTCCTATTGACACTAATGCCAAGCTCAGCGCTTCTTCCGGTGATGATTTTTCCGACCCAACTCTTTACCGTAGTTTGGCGGGTGCTTTGCAGTATCTCACGTTCGCTCGTCCGGACATCAGTTACTGTAACACCCTAGTTACTAATAAGCGATTTTATATGTAAATACCAACAATTAGATGTGTAGTTAAGACTACACATACTACAAAAATACGGGTTTATTAAAACTTTTACAAATCATAAGTTATTCTACATAACGTGGTTGAATTTGTTGTTTAAAATTTACAACGTGTAAAAGTGCGGAAGCATGTAACTGAATCGTGTTCGGTTCTTCGTTGAGCTTGATCGTCTTCCGGCATCCAAGGTGTACCTACATTTCATAAACATGAAATGCTTTAGTCATACAGGGCTTAAAACGTGTCTAAACGAGTCCGAGAAACAATTGATAACGAAAACAAAAATTTCAACCTGGCCTCCACCGTAACTTACGGTGGCACCGTAAGTTACGGTGGCCTCTGAATGTTAATTCCCCACCGTAAAAAAGGGGGAATCTACCGTAGCTTTTTCATCTCCACCGTAACTTACGGTGGCACCGTAAGTTACGGTGGCCTCTGTGCAGCTCAGTATCCTTTTTGCCGTAATTGGCACGAAATCTTTCGTATCTTTCAAACCGCTTATCCGTTTGACCTACCGTTTCTTCCTACATGATTGTAATTTAATTCTCCATCATATGGAGTTAAAATCCGACATCCGGCTTGATAAAATCTAAGACTTTTAAGTCTTCGGCTTATTACTCTTTTACCAAAATTTGACCCGTTCGTGATTTTATCAAACATACAAGTTTGTTTGACCCTTAATTCTCATAAATCTATTAAATTCAATGATGTCTAACATATTAGGTTCCAATTATAGAATTATATATCTTCTTTAACCCATTTTCACCCATATGCTTATTTTGACCCGTTTGAGGTATTTAAGCACCAATTGCTTTCATTCATTTCCAAATACATATGTCCACATTTCTTATCAAAGGATCTTCCACCACAATTATATTAGTGGTGGATTCAATGTGGTGATTTATATATATCAAAATTTACCCTTCAAATCGTTATTTTACGGCAAAGACTCAAATAGAGCCATTTGACTAACGTTTTACATCCTTCAACTTCTATACTCATCCTAAGTAATTATCTAATTGTAAAACTCGTTTCCAAACAACCTTTAAGGGTTGTTTGTTCAATTTAGCCTACAAGGGCGTTTTGGTCAACATTAGTCCTTCATTTACGACGAATGACTTTTAGTTACTTGTTTAACCCAAACTCCGATCTTTTAACTATGATTTTATTTGAAAGGGCACTAGGCCCTTCAATTATAATGACCATCGTCCGTAACATTTGGTTTACCTATTAGGGTAATCAAAAACTTATTCTAGACTTCGTTTAACTCTCATTAGTCTTACCTTTAAATGAGAGTTATCTTATTATGCGTACCTGGCTCGGATCATTACATTGACCCATTTAAGTACCTTGCCTCGATATCTACTAAGTAATAGCGATGTAAATATCCACTCGATATTCATTTCTGAAATCAAACAACTCATCAACCCATTTGTCACACCCTGGCTTTGCGGAAGCGTGGTTAATTTTGGTGTGACTTCTTAATACCATAGCTTAATCATAACCAAGCTATATGAATTAAAAATATGCAAGATCATCCATTAAGTTTTGAAAACCAAATACAGTACCATTGTTTAACGGGAACATACCCTAACAACCATTATCTTGTTCAACAGACATTACAAACTTAAAACATAACATAGACATGGTTTAAGGATTGTGTCTTGTCCAGGAAAGAGACACATCCCCTAAACCCCGGATGACCTCGGAAACTAGTGCAGCGGGAAAACATGCCATACCGTGCCAGATCTCGTTAATTTCCTGAAATACATGTAAGTTGAAAAATCAACAATAATGTTGAGCGAGTTCATGTGTAAGTGAGTAAGTAAACCTTTGTGAGTACATAAAAAAAATAGTCGTGGTATGTAGCAAATAAGGGGACTTGTGATCACCAATGGTTTGCAAGGCCACTGATATATGTGAAGTGCAAATAGGGAGACTCAAACCTAGCAGATTTCGCCACGGCATTAGTATGTGGACAAAGTCACCCCAAGGTCCGTTTCTAGTTTGGCCTGGGGCCGGGCTCGCTACACCCAGATAGATCTACCGCTCCTGTCCCTCGGTCCCGACATGAGGACTAATGGCCTCATATTGCTCCTACCCATTCACATGATCTGAGTAATAAACCTCCTTACGCTAACCATACCGTGTATAAAGTACTCGTAATCATAGTAACATGTATTTCACCCCCGCAGTTAAGAAAACTGAAAACAGTTAGAGAAAAGGGGGACATGAACTCACAGTCGGTGCGTCTCTACCAAGTACTCCAAATCAGAAAGCTGTGCGACGACCTACAAGTGCTAATTCTATTAGACGGACGGCCGTGCCTTAGCTTCATAGTTTAAGTCTTTGGGAAATAGTTAGACAACTATTTCGTGTTCTGTATATACTTGGTAGTTAATCTCCTTCCCAAGGATGGGGGATTCAATACATGTGCGTTCAAATTATATTTCCGTAAGTGCGTAAGTTACGTTTTAACAATCGAGTGGTAATATAATTACCGATGTAACTTATATATTTATGGTGAAAGCGTTCGTATTATTTTGGACTCGTTAACATTCGTAAATATTATTTTTACTCTAAAAATAATATCTATGTATTTTCACAAAATAATCATAGACAGTGTGTGAAAATATATATATTTATCACGTTAAGTTTTGTGAAAATCCCACCTCCGAATATTTAGTAAATAAAGTCATGGCGAAATTTATATTTTGAAAACATGTCCAAAAATAATTCTAACACTTGTAGTGTAATTAGTTCTAAGTGTTAGGTTTTTTTAGAAAAATTTCGCCAGAGTTTCCTCTGTAACTGGAGGTGGCCACGCTTTCAAGCGTATCATTTTCTTTTACAAATCAAATCAACAATCTTCTCAACGTCATCAAACAATATTCCAATATTGTATCTAGTCAAAATATACAAATTGCGTATATTACATGAACTTGTAGTTTTTCCGAAAATATGAGGTAAATCTCATTACCTTTAGTGGATCTTTATATAAATAAAGCCGGTTTCGTCAAAGTCTTGTTTTTAGAGAAGTTCCGTCTTTACAACTTCTTGTCCATTTTTACAAAGATAGTTATTTTGTCGAAATTTGTGTTACACGAGTGTTTACACACTTGTGTGTTCTAAATATCATACTTGTTATTGTAAGGTCCGTCTTTTAGAAAACATGATTTCTTTAACGCTTGGTCCTTTGAAAATACCACTTGCAGATACGTAGATCTGCTAGTTTTAAACACTATTTTGCAAGTAGAAATACTTTTACACAAGTTCATGTTTCATGTGTGGTAGAGTTTCACCTTTTAACCCTTGTATATTCTAATATAACCTTATGTCATGATCCAAGAACATGACTACATCGGGTTAAATGGTGATCCGAGCTACCACAATCATAGATCGGGTCTCAATAATCACAAGTTTCAAGTACTACAACATTTACACAACACATGAGCTATTAACCACCATTTTAAGTGTTTTTAGTAGACTTTTGTGCATCATTTTGCATTTTAACGAGATTTAACCGATACAAATCCTTTTAACCACATTAGATTAGTTCAAAAACGAGTTTTAAGCATTATACCTCTAGCTCAAGGCTAGGGAAGGATCTATGTGCAAATGAGGTGGATAAAAGCCAAAGAAAGAGGTCCTTCGCGTTCCGCTTGCTCCAAGCTTCCTAATACATGACCCTTGATGTTTGTAGATGCTTGGAATGATGATGATCAAACTCGAAAATGGGTGGGTGGTTATAGGGGGTTCGGCCGAGAGCTATGTAGAGAGGGAGAGAGTTGTTTGGTTGAGATGTGGTGATGGAAGTGATTAGTGGTTTAAGGTTAAATCTTATAGGCAATTATCAAGAGTATTATCCAAAGGTACCTATGTTGTCTAGATATTAGACAATGAAGATTTAAATAATCTTGTAAGGACAATGTGGTGTCCCCTAGGGGACGAGTTCGGTCAAGAGGGGGGGGGGGTCCTTGGTTCGAAATCAACTAGATAGTTAGGACTTAGTTTGGTTAAACAAGTTAGTTAAGTGTTTAACTTAGTTAGTTATGTTTAGTGAGATACAATGGGTGTTAGGGTATACGGGGACCCTAACTGGCTCAGAAAAAGATAAATAATGAAAATAACAATATTTTCATGTTTCGGGTAACGCACGGTTGTTCGGTTGGATAGTAATCCGTTAAAGCGTTAACAAAGCTTTAAAGTGTCGTTATTGTTACTTTTAGTGACACAACTTATTCCTGACACTTTGGAAAGTGTCTAGTGTTATTTTTCTCATGTTTTGGCACTTTATTAGTTAGCTAAAAGCTGAATTATTTTGTAAAGTGCTGAGTTTTGTACTTAGAGTACGTTTTAGGCACATCCAGTCATAGTGACCTATTCCTAGAGACGCAGTTCCACAACCCCTGTATCCCTACACTCACCACTAGTGTAGCAAAATATCTCAGGCTCTTACAGGCCTTAGAGGCAGTGTTTGCCTGATGCTGGCTTTATCAGCATGTTCAATAGGTTATCTGTGTATTGTGCTACTGTGCTTTTTGTGCATCATGTTTGTCACTAAGGTTCAGTATGTAAATAATGTAGTGACAGCAAGCAAGTATGATGCAAGTAAGTACATGTATCAGTATTCAAGTAGCAGTTCATCAGCTAGTTCAAACAAGCACAGTAATTAAGCAGTAATTAATCATTAATTAAGTCGTACGGATACCTGGTTTAGTGCGGGTTGTCACATTCTCCCCCCGTTAAATAAATTTCGTCCCGAAATTTAAGTTCTGCTTGTAGATGCAGGGTTCTTAGGAAAAAGGTGGGGGGTATTTCTCTTTCATCCGGTCTTCACGTTCCCAGGTGAACTCAGGACCATGTCTGGCATTCCAACGAACTTTGACGAGTTTGACACTGCTCCGGCGGGTCTTGTTTACCTTCCAATCCGTGACCTCAACAGGTTCTTCAACGAAGTGGAGCGTGTCGTCAACATGAATCTCGTCGATGGGAATGGCAACGTCCACTTGAGTTGGACTTTTCTTTAGATTGGATACATGAAATGTATCGTGAACACCATTCAGTTCAGCAGGTAGGTCCAATTTGTATACTACTAGTCCTATTCTTTCCAGAATTCTGAAGGGACCAATGTAGCGCGGATTTAACTTCCCACGCTTTCCAAAGCGTGCCACACCCTTCCAGGGTGAGACTTTCAATAACACCATTTCTCCAACTTGGAATTCCACATGTTTCCGGTTTGGATCCGCATAGGCCTTTTGTCTGTGGCGAGCTGCTTCGATATGTTTAAGAATCTGCGCGATCTTGTCTGTCGTCTCTTGGACGATTTCGGGACCAGCAAGCTGCCTATCACCTGCGTCAGCCCAACATAGAGGTGATCGGCACTTGCGTCTGTAAAGGGCTTCAAATGGCGCGACACCAATACTGGTGTGGTAGCTGTTGTTGTACGAAAATTCGACCAAAGGTAAATGTTTATCCCAGCTACCGCCCAAATCCATAACACACGCCCTCAGCATGTCTTCCAAAGTCTGTATCGTTCGCTCGCTCTGGCCGTCAGTTTGCGGATGAAACGCAGTGCTCAGATTTAATTGTGAGCCAAAGGCTTCTTGGAAGGATTGCCATATTCTTGACACAAACCTTCCGTCTCTATCAGAGATGATTGAGAGAGGCACTCCATGACGTGCAACGATCTCTCTCATGTAAATTTCAGCCAATTTGCTCGTATTATCCTTCTCCCTGATGGGTAAGAAGTGTGCTGACTTTGTTAAACGATCCACTATCACCCAGATAGTGTCATGGCCTCTTGGCGTTCTTGGCAATTTCGTAATAAAATCCATGGAGATTTGTTCCCATTTCCATTTGGGAATCTCAGGTTGTTGCAGAAGTCCTGAAGGCTTCTGGTATTCGGCTTTAACCTTAGCGCACGTTAAACATTTGCTCACGTAAACAGCAACATCGCCTTTCATCCTAGGCCACCAGTAATAATCTTTGAGATCCTGGTACATCTTATCCGCTCCAGGATGGATAGAGTACCGCGACTTGTGAGCTTCATCGAAAATAACTTTCCTCAAATCACCAAACAGAGGAACCCAAATCCTTTTCTCAAGACATAACGTTCCTTCCTCGTTTGGTACCAGTAGCTTCTCCATCCCACGGAGATATTCTTCTTCAAGGTTTCCCTCCTTGAGAGCTTCCTTCTGCACGGCACGAATGCGCAAGGAAAGATCGGTCTGAATAATCATTTCTAAAGCTCTAACCCTTATGGGCTTGATTCTCTCTTTACGACTTAGGGCATCGGCGACTACATTCGCCTTCCCTGGATGATACTTTATCTCGCAGTCGTAGTCGTTTAGTAATTCAACCCATCGTCTTTGCCTCATATTCAACTCCTTCTGGTTGAATATATGCTGTAGGCTCTTGTGATCTGTAAAAATTGTACACTTCGTACCATAAAGGTAGTGTCTCCAGATCTTTAAAGCAAAAACCACTGCGCCGAGCTCCAAATCGTGTATGGTATAGTTCTTTTCATGCACTTTCAGTTGACGCGATGCGTAAGCAATAACCTTTTGGCGTTGCATCAACACACATCCCAATCCTTGACGTGAAGCGTCGCAGTATACCACAAAATCATCTGTACCTTCTGGTAGAGCTAAGATAGGCGCATTGCAGAGCTTATCCTTCAATATCCGGAAGGCTTCGTCCTGTTTGATTCCCCAATCAAACTTCTTATCCTTCTGTGTGAGGAGCGTCAATGGTTGAGCGATCTTTGAAAAATTCTCAATGAATCTTCGATAATAGCCAGCCAACCCCAAGAATTGCCGGATCTCGGTTGGCGTCTTTGGCGTTTCCCAATCTTTGATCGCCTCGATCTTTGTTGGATCCACATGGATTCCATCTCCATTTACCACGTGCCCAAGGAATTGCACCTCTCGTAGCCAAAACTCGCACTTAGAGAATTTGGCATACAGCTGTTCTTTCTTTAGTAGCTCTAGAATGGCTCTAAGATGCTGCTCGTGTTCAGCCTTCGTCTTTGAATAAATCAAGATGTCGTCGATGAATACAATCACGAATTTGTCCAAGTACGGCTTGCAAACTCTATTCATCAAATCCATCAATACCGCAGGTGCGTTTGTTAAACCAAATGGCATAACGAGGAACTCGTAGTGCCCATAACGAGTTCTGAAGGCTGTCTTCGGAATGCTTTCCTCTTGTATCCTTAACTGATGGTATCCAGATCGAAGATCGATCTTTGAATAAAAGCTTGAACCTTGCAGTTGATCAAACAGATCATCAATTCTTGGCAGAGGATACCTATTCTTGATCGTCAGCTTGTTCAGCTCCCGGTAGTCAATGCACATTCGAAAACTACCGTCCTTCTTCTTGACGAACAGGACCGGAGCTCCCCAAGGCGAGAAGCTTGGTCGGATAAAACCCTTGTCCAACAACTCTTGAAGTTGTGTCGACAGCTCTTGCATCTCAGACGGAGCAAGTCTATAAGGTGCCTTAGCCACAGGCGCGGCGCCTGGAACTAAGTCGATGTGAAACTCTACTTGTCTCTGAGGTGGCAGTCCGGGTAAGTCTTCCGGGAAGACTTCTGGATACTCCCTTACGACAGGGATGTTTTCGATTCTTGGCTCAGCAGCCTTTTTATCCACAATGTGTGCCAGGAAGGCAACACATCCCTTCTGCAAACACTTTCGCGCTTTCAGGCAGCTGATAAATCTTAGCGGCGTGTCACGCTTCTCTCCGTGAACCACAATTGTTTCGTCATCTTCGGTTGGGATACGAACAATCTTTTCGTGACAAACTATCTCAGCCTTGTTGCCTGATAGCCAATCCGTTCCTACCACCACGTCGAAGCTTCCCAACTGGACTGGTAGTAGATCTAAAGCAAACTCACGCTCTCCTAATTCGATCACACAACCTCTGATAACTTCGTTGGCTTCTACTAACTTCCCATTAGCCAATTCGATTGAGTAGGGAATATCTAACTTATTAGCGGCTAAACCAAGCATATTCTTAAATTCTAACGACACGAAGCTATAATCGGCACCAGTATCAAATAAAACGGATGCATAGCGTTGATTTACAGGGAACGTACCAGTAACAACATTGGGGTCCTGGCGCGCTTCCCTAGCTTCGATTTGGAACACTCTTCCCCGGGCTTGGTTTAACTCTGGGCAGTTCTTCTTAAAATGCCCGATATCACCGCAGTTATAGCATCCAAGTCTTTGCCCATTTCCACCTCCATTTCCAGCTTGGTTGTTGTTTTGGTTTGCATTGCCAGCTTGGTTCGCAAAGTTGCCTCGATTCCCATTTCCTCCATAGTTTCCTTGTGAGCGATTACCACCACGATTGTTATTCCTATTCCCAAATCCTCCCTGGCCTCCCCGGCCAGCACTAGCCCAACAAGAATCCTTCAAGTGGCCCGGCTTTCCACATGCTTCGCATACTTTCACACTACAATGGCCAGTATGATGGCGTTGACAGGTATTACACTTGGGCTGGGTGCCCTGATATCCTTTTCCTTTCTTCCCACTACCAGCTGATCCTCCTTTCTTAACCGCCACACTGGCGCCCTGCTTGAAGTTTGAGAACTTCCGTTTGCTACCTCCTGATGACTCGACGTGAGTCTCCTTCTTCTTATGCTCAGCATCATCAAACTTGTCCAGGCGAATGGCCTCCTCTGTGAGAGCCACACTCAAATCAATCGCCTCAGTAATGGTCGCAGGCTTGGATGAGGTTACCATGCTTATGATTTGAGGAGCTAGTCCCCAAATGAAGCGTTCAATTCTCTTGAACTCAGGAGTGACCATGTAGGGTACCACATGCGATTTGTCATGGAACCTTTGAACGTATTCCGCGATCTTTGGACCGTCCATTTTCAAGTGCCAAAACTCGGTCTCCAACCTCTGGATTTCTGCGCGGGAACAGTACTTTTTGTGCATAAGTTCTTTTAGTTCGGTCCAGGTCAGCGCGTAGGCAGCAGCCTCGCCTAGTGTCTGTACTTGCAGATTCCACCAAGAGAGGGCTCCATCTAGAAACAGCCCTGAGATATAGGTGACTTGCTGATCCAGCGCGCACTTGCTCATGCGAAGAACAGATTCGGTTTTCTCAGCCCAACGAACAAAGGCGACAGCACCTCCAGTGCCATCAAAGTTGACCGGTTTGCAGTCTAGAAACTGCTTGAAAGTGCATCCGTGAGGTGGATTGTTATTGCCTTGGTTAATACTTCCGCTCATTCCGGGCTGAGATGCTGCATACTGTGCTATGGCAGCAGCAATGACTTGTTGTAGTTCTGCCTCATTAGTAGGCATGCGTGTCTCACGTCTTGGCGGCATCTTCTAAAAGATGGTTTAAGTTGGTCAGGCCATAGTAAGACGTACGTATATAGTAATAGTAATAGCACATAACATCTTATGTCATCAACACATCACAAATACCAATCACACATCATCCCATGTCACAAAAATACAAATAAGCAATCAAGCGAATCATATATGGTGAGAATACTGTGATTGCCATATATCGAGACCACATAGTAAGTGTATCAGTACATCCCTGTGTCATACAATCATCAATCAACTAGGGGCTACATCACCCCTGTCCAAAAACTACATCAGTGTCAATACAACATCAAATACATGTCAACAAAAGTCAGAATCATAAAGTAGTCTCCCAAAAATGCTGTGCAGCCAAAAGCAATCGCCGCCTTCTCACCCTCGTCTACCCAAACAGCACTAATGAGCTCTATACAGATGGTGGTGGAGGAGGAGGAAAGTGGGTGTAAAACAAACGACGTAACTGGAGCCAGTCCGCCTCCATAGCCTGCTGAGTACGAATGATAGAAGCAACCTGCTGCTCTAGTGTAAAGAGACGGGCAGCATAATCTGGTGGTAAAGGTCGAAATGTCTGCAGAGGAGAGTGTGTCTGACCATGGCACGGACACGGTGGCAGCTGAGCTCTCTCAAGCTCCTGGATGCGCTGCGTGTGTGACTCGTGCTGAGCGACAAAAGACATCAAAACGTCCTCGATAGTATGCCCCATGTGGAAAGAATGGTAGGGGTCAGTAGGTGGTATAGCAGAGTCTGGTGCCCAAAGGAACGGCTCACTGGTGGGATCAAAAGGTGCCACATGAAATGGAGCAACAGAGGGTGGAACAGATGACATCTGGGGCATGAAGGGGATAGACATCGGTACATGCCCAAAAGGATGGGCTGAAGAACCCTCTCCAGTCCTCGCTGGAGGTACAAACTGAGGAACCTGAAAAGAAAAATCAACATGTCGTGTATCAGGGATCTGAGGGGGAAAAGGTGGAACATCCTCATCAGCAGGTATCCAACCGTGCTGTGCATGCTCATCTGGTGGATCCATGTGTGTCGCGAACAGTGCATGCTCGGGCTCTAGTGGTATGGGATCAGGTGGGGGAGCAACAAAAGGGTGAACAGGTGCAATGTGCTCAACAGGATGGTCAACAGGTATATCAACAACAGGTAGAGGAACAACAGGATCAACAACATCATGATCGCCCTCTAACAATGGAACATCCACGAGGAGATCATCAACAGGTGGGTCTGCTATAACAGGCTCAATAGGGATGTCAGCATGTACGGGATCATGCTCAAGTATGGGGTCTAGAGCGGCTGCCTGCTCAGGAGCGACGACAGGCTCAGGGTCATCAAAAGCCATCTCGAAGTCAAACTCTGGGTCGATAGGATCTACTGGGTCAGCTGGATCCTCCATGGGCTGATCCATAGGTATGAACTCGATATCACGATCTGGGTCGTATCCCGGGGGAAAGATAGGATCAGAATCCTCTATGTCATCATGGTCAAACTCAAAGCTGGGAATAGGTGCAACAGAGGATGCCTGGTCAGGATCAGAATCGTGCGCAAAGTGATGTGCGCTCAATGTGTGAGAAGGTGCGGATGCCACAGACTCAAAGGAGTCTGGGACAGGAGAATGTGCTGGCGAATCCTCAGCGGGAACGTCAGCGATCATCAGAAGATCGTCCGCAGGAAGAAGGGCCTCGCCCTGGATCTCATCCTCGAAAGGCTCATCCTCAAGCTGGTCAATATCGCCATCAGCCTCGGCGTCAAGTAGAAAATCATATGCTGGAAAAACGGCTAAGGGTATCGGGGCCGGAATCTCTACTAGAGGTAGGTACTCAGCGGGAGGGTCATCTGCAGGCTCATCAGCACCATCGGGTAGTGCGAAAGGCTGGAAATCATCCTCGTCAGTACTGGTATAGTCAGATGTGTACACCTCATGCTCGGAGGATGGGAGGTCATCAGATACGATAGGTATGGGTCCAGTAGTGTCCGAATCGCCAGTACCGGCGGAGTCCATGAGTCTGTAACATAAACACAAATATGCTCAAATAATCAGTCACACAATCAGATAATCACATAAGTCACCAAGTAAGGTATCACATAATTCTCCTAGTCCACTAGCCAATTTCTCCTAGTCTCTTAAGACTGCTCTATCATCCACCTCGACCTCTTAGATCGAGCCTCGGTCCCCTTGACCGAGCCTCAGTCTTCATGACTGAGCCTACTCTTCCTAGCCTCACTAGCCAACTACCTCGGTCACCTAGACCGAGCCTCGATCCTCCAGACCGAGCCTCAGCCCTCCAGGCTGAGCCTATAATAAATCAACGTGCTCAACTACCTCGGTCACCTAGACCGAGCCTCGATCCTCCAGACCGAGCCTCAGCCCTCCAGGCTGAGCCTATAATAAATCAACGTGCTCAACTACCTCGGTCACCTAGACCGAGCCTCGATCCTCCAGACCGAGCCTCAGCCCTCCAGGCTGAGCCTATAAATAATAAAATGTGCTCAACATTTGTTTGTAAAAAGTTTTGGATCTGGACTTAAGTGGTATGCAGAAAAATGTTTTCGTGAGAGCCCTAGTGATCATAGTCTAGACTCGAGAAAGAATCCTAGTTCGCTATGATCAGAGCTCTGATACCAAGCTGTCACACCCTGGCTTTGCGGAAGCGTGGTTAATTTTGGTGTGACTTCTTAATACCATAGCTTAATCATAACCAAGCTATATGAATTAAAAATATGCAAGATCATCCATTAAGTTTTGAAAACCAAATACAGTACCATTGTTTAACGGGAACATACCCTAACAACCATTATCTTGTTCAACAGACATTACAAACTTAAAACATAACATAGACATGGTTTAAGGATTGTGTCTTGTCCAGGAAAGAGACACATCCCCTAAACCCCGGATGACCTCGGAAACTAGTGCAGCGGGAAAACATGCCATACCGTGCCAGATCTCGTTAATTTCCTGAAATACATGTAAGTTGAAAAATCAACAATAATGTTGAGCGAGTTCATGTGTAAGTGAGTAAGTAAACCTTTGTGAGTACATAAAAAAAAAATAGTCGTGGTATGTAGCAAATAAGGGGACTTGTGATCACCAATGGTTGGCAAGGCCACTGATATATGTGAAGTGCAAATAGGGAGACTCAAACCTAGCAGATTTCGCCACAACATTAGTATGTGGACAAAGTCACCCCAAGGTCCGTTTCTAGTTTGGCCTGGGGCCGGGCTCGCTACACCCAGATAGATCTACCGCTCCTGTCCCTCGGTCCCGACATGAGGACTAATGGCCTCATATTGCTCCTACCCACTCACATGATTTGAGTAATAAACCTCCTTACGCTAACCATACCGTGTATAAAGTACTCGTAATCATAGTAACATGTATTTCACCCCCGCAGTTAAGAAAACTGAAAACAGTTAGAGAAAAGGGGGACATGAACTCACAGTCGGTGCGTCTCTACCAAGTACTCCAAATCAGAAAGCTGTGCGACGACCTACAAGTGCTAATTCTATTAGACGGACGGCCGTGCCTTAGCTTCATAGTTTAAGTCTTTGGGAAATAGTTAGACAACTATTTCGTGTTCTGTATATACTTGGTAGTTAATCTCCTTCCCAAGGATGGGGGATTCAATACATGTGCGTTCAAATTATATTTCCGTAAGTGCGTAAGTTACGTTTTAACAATCGAGTGGTAATATAATTACCGATGTAACTTATATATTTATGGTGAAAGCGTTCGTATTATTTTGGACTCGTTAACATTCGTAAATATTATTTTTACTCTAAAAATAATATCTATGTATTTTCACAAAATAATCATAGACAGTGTGTGAAAATATATATATTTATCACGTTAAGTTTTGTGAAAATCCCACCTCCGAATATTTAGTAAATAAAGTCATGGCGAAATTTATATTTTGAAAACATGTCCAAAAATAATTCTAACACTTGTAGTGTAATTAGTTCTAAGTGTTAGGTTTTTTTAGAAAAATTTCGCCAGAGTTTCCTCTGTAACTGGAGGTGGCCACGCTTTCAAGCGTATCATTTTCTTTTACAAATCAAATCAACAATCTTCTCAACGTCATCAAACAATATTCCAATATTGTATCTAGTCAAAATATACAAATTGCGTATATTACATGAACTTGTAGTTTTTCCGAAAATATGAGGTAAATCTCATTACCTTTAGTGGATCTTTATATAAATAAAGCCGGTTTCGTCAAAGTCTTGTTTTTAGAGAAGTTCCGTCTTTACAACTTCTTGTCAATTTTTACAAAGATAGTTATTTTGTCGAAATTTGTGTTACACGAGTGTTTACACACTTGTGTGTTCTAAATATCATACTTGTTATTGTAAGGTCCGTCTTTTAGAAAACATGATTTCTTTAACGCTTGGTCCTTTGAAAATACCACTTGCAGATACGTAGATCTGCTAGTTTTAAACAATATTTTGCAAGTAGAAATACTTTTACACAAGTTCATGTTTCATGTGTGGTAGAGTTTCACCTTTTAACCCTTGTATCTTCTAATATAACCTTATGTCATGATCCAAGAACATGACTACATCGGGTTAAATGGTGATCCGAGCTACCACAATCATAGATCGGGTCTCAATAATCACAAGTTTCAAGTACTACAACATTTACACAACACATGAGCTATTAACCACCATTTTAAGTGTTTTTAGTAGACTTTTGTGCATCATTTTGCATTTTAACGAGATTTAACCGATACAAATCCTTTTAACCACATTAGATTAGTTCAAAAACGAGTTTTAAGCATTATACCTCTAGCTCAAGGCTAGGGAAGGATCTATGTGCAAATGAGGTGGATAAAAGCCAAAGAAAGAGGTCCTTCGCGTTCCGCTTGCTCCAAGCTTCCTAATACGTGACCCTTGATGTTTGTAGATGCTTGGAATGATGATGATCAAACTCAAAAATGGGTGGGTGGTTAAAGGGGGGTTCGGCCGAGAGCTATGTAGAGAGGGAGAGAGTTGTTTGGTTGAGATGTGGTGATGGAAGTGATTAGTGGTTTAAGGTTAGATCTTATAGGCAATTATCAAGAGTATTATCCAAAGGTCCCTATGTTGTCTAGATATTAGACAATGAAGATTTAAATAATCTTGTAAGGACAATGTGGTGTCCCCTAGGGGACGAGTTCGGTCAAGAGGGGGGGGGGGGGTCCTTGGTTCGAAATCAACTAGATAGTTAGGACTTAGTTTGGTTAAACAAGTTAGTTAAGTGTTTAACTTAGTTAGTTATGTTTAGTGAGATACAATGGGTGTTAGGGTATACGGGGACCCTAACTGGCTCAGAAAAAGATAAATAATGAAAATAACAATATTTTCATGTTTCGGGTAACGCCCGGTTGTTCGGTTGGATAGTAATCCGTTAAAGCGTTAACAAAGCTTTAAAGTGTCGTTATTGTTACTTTTAGTGACACAACTTATTCCTGACACTTTGGAAAGTGTCTAGTGTTATTTTTCTCATGTTTTGGCACTTTATTAGTTAGCTAAAAGCTGAATTATTTTGTAAAGTGCTGAGTTTTGTACTTAGAGTACGTTTTAGGCACATCCAGTCATAGTGACCTATTCCTAGAGACGCAGTTCCACAACCCTTGTATCCCTACACTCACCACTAGTGTAGCAAAATATCTCAGGCTCTTACAGGCCTTAGAGGCAGTGTTTGCCTGATGCTGGCTTTATCAGCATGTTCAATAGGTTATCCGTGTATTGTGCTACTGTGCTTTTTGTGCATCATGTTTGTCACTAAGGTTCAGTATGTAAATAATGTAGTGACAGCAAGCAAGTATGATGCAAGTAAGTACATGTATCAGTATTCAAGTAGCAGTTCATCAGCTAGTTCAAACAAGCACAGTAATTAAGCAGTAATTAATCATTAATTAAGTCGTACGGATACCTGGTTTAGTGCGGGTTGTCACACCATTAGTCGATATTGTCAAAAAGTGATATTTTCACCTTTTGACCCGTTGGTCTAAATGACCGATGACATTGGCGAGATAAAGCTTATAGCCATCTCGTCTACACGACTCGTTCCAATTTACACCGCACGGTCGTTTTAACTATAATTCACCTCTTAACGCTTTTTGGCCTATTAAGGCTTACGAAATATGTATCTTTCAAAAACCGATAATTATTGTCAACAATTGTCCAAATTTCAATTTTTACCCTTATTGGTTATCTTGTTCCGTACGACTACACGCCGGAAACACCATATCTCAATTTCCCATTTGTCTTGTTTGAAATCAAAACAACAAAAGGACATTCTAAACTATATGACTAGTGTAAGCTATACTTACCTTGCATCCATGCCACGCTTTTCTTTCCGTACGCGCTCCGGTTGACCCGCTTCATCCACAAGCTCCCACCTAGCTTGTTAGGCGTCAAACTATCATCATATTTCATAAGATGGTTAATTTAGTCATTGTTAATCATAACTATTCCATCTTACGTATTTTTCTATCAAATTTATCATTCGATCTTACTAATGGTTGGTTTGACTACTAAAAGTCAAACGCCCCTTAGCATATAAATGCACATTCAAGCTCTATCTATCAATTAGTAGCTAACATGATCTTATACACTTAGTTACATGAACATGGCTACCAAATTTCATCACAACATTCAAAATCCATTTCAATCATGTATGAACAAGTTCCCGAATCACTAAATTTGTTTGAGTGCCTTGTTTCTATTATCCAATATGATGATTTTAAACATAAACTTATCATCATCCTTACTATTATATCAAAACCTACTTCCTAGTTTACTTGTTAATCACATACAAGTGATATTACCTCAAGTTCTTCATAATTTCATCATATCTAACAAAACCCACTTCAACTATATATGAACAAGTGCCCAAATTCATGGTTAAATCGAACACCTTCTATTTGTTTTCATGCATGTTGATTCTAAGCATGGTTATATCATCAAAATCATCATAACATTAAAACCCACTTGTCTAAGTGTGTTAATTCATCAAATCCTCCAATTCATAGCATGTTATGTATGATTTTCACTTAGGGTTTCGTTCCTAAGCAAGTATACATCACTAATCTAGCCATAGCTTCTCTAATCCATGCCTAATTCACGATTAGGATGTTTATTCAAATTTTTACAACTTCACGAATCATCAAGATTTTACATACCTTACGATCCTCTTGTTCGGGTGATCATTAATTCATGCTCGGTTGTGAATTTGGGCTTCATTTGATCCTTCAATTTGATGGATTTGTTGAAAGTTAGGGTTTGGCTCCATGGGAGCTCCCCTGAGATCGACCCAGAGCACACACTTGTGTGTGTGTGTTTTGTTTAGTTATTAATAAATAACCTTTCAAGTTATACAACTTTAACCCCTCGTGTTTGGTTCGTTATTAAGTAGATCACAACCTACTTATTTCTAATATCAATATTCCCATTTATTAACTAGGTTAGACACTCCTAGTTAACTTAGTGGGTTCGGGGGAAATTATGACTAAGTTTATTTTAGGTCCCGTTAACCCGGGCCTTTTTATCCATTTTATTTCCTTAAAAGCTTTTGTTCACTTTTTATTTAATATTAGGATTAATTATTTAAATCCTAATATTTACCGGGTAAATTTTGCCACTAACGGTACTTTACCCGTCTTTCAGTATTAACGGAGTTTGATTATCAAACTCGTTTTCGGGGTGTTACAAGTCTACCCCCCTTAAAGAGGTTTCGTCCTCGAAACCTTTTCTTACTTAATTCGTTGAGTTTAAACTCAATGTATTTGATCCAAGAAATCTTTTAAACATTACTTATACTTTTAACCAATTGTTAGTATTACCTGAAAAGTATGGTAACAGCTTTCTGGTTACTAACTGTCTACGTATCTCTTTCGACATAGTGCAACTTGAAATAACGTAATCTCGTCATTTCCACTAGTTTAGTTAACTTAGCGATATTCATCGCTTTCATATACTATTGAATTCTTTATGAATCCGTTATTTTGACCCGGTTAAGGGTCTTTAGTGAAATCTTTCACTTTTAGCAACAAATTTCTTTGTTTTCAAATTTATTTATTCGGTTCAGTCATACCGAACCTACCGCTTACAAGCAAACCAAATTTACTTAAATGACCTTGACGAGTCTCACTACTTAGACTTATTAGTCCAGTCACTTTTTACCACTTGCTTGGTTATAATGTGATTCCACTTCACATTACATTTCTTGACCGTGATTGTGTTACATCATGTTTAATTTATATCAAAATTTCATTTTCGAAAATATCACTTTTCGAATATATCGTCTTGCGCCTATTAGTGTCAAGACTTGTATCTTTCATGCTTACTATTTAAATTCCTATCAGAATTTATGTTTGTAAAAACATCATTTCTTACTATTTAGATGCCGACTGGGCCGGTTGCCCAGACACCCGTCGATCGACTAGTGGATATTGTGTTTATTATGGAGACAATCTTATTTCGTGGTCCTCGAAACGGCAACCTACTATTTCTCGGTCGAGTGCTGAAGCCGAATACCGGGCAGTTGCTAACGTAGTATCAGAAATCTGTTGGCTTCGCAATCTTTTATTGTAACTTCGTCGTCCTCCGTCACTCGCCACTCTCGTATATTGCGACAACATTAGTGCCATATATTTGTCGGGAAATCCGGTGCAGCATCAACGCACGAAACATATCGAGCTTGACATCCATTTCGTTCGCGAACAAGTTCAACGCGGACAAGTGCGTGTGTTGCATGTTCCCTCACGATACCAGGTAGCTGATATTTTCACCAAAGGCCTTCCGCGGATTCTCTTTGAAGATTTTCGGTCCAGTCTCAGCATCCGGTCCCCTCCCGCTTCGACTGCGGGGGTGTAATAGCTGTAGATAATATTGGTAAATTTAGATATTATTTCAATCCCGTGTATTATGGTAATTTGGTGTATTTCTCCCAAAATAGAGGAGATCTGTAACATTATAAAGGAATGAGAATTGAGGGAAAGGATCATCGATCCTATTGCATATTCACGGCCTCTTTCACTCATCTCAAACTTGTGTTGTGAGTTGCTTAACTCTTGTAATAAAAATGTTGAACTTCTTTATACAAGTAATGATCTCATACTTATGCAACTTCCCAACTTGGTTTTAACGAGTCATACAATTGGCTGAACCAAAACCGAAAACAATGTCATACAAATGTTATATTTATTTATAATACAGACCTATTTACATAAGAGCTTACTTTAAAATGAGTATACGTACGAATGTACTTGTATAAAATATGAGACCATGTGCCACTTGAGTTCCCACATGCATCTTAAAATTATAATTTATCTTGCAATCTTAATTTAGCTGAATTAAAATTATAATTTATATTGCAATCTTAATTTAGCTGAAACATGATAACATTATCTCATACAATCAATTGTTTGTAAACCCGACAAGATTATTATATTAGCTAATTAGACGGGAATTACTAAACTCAAACATTATTTACTCATTAGGTTTTTTTTTTTTTTTGGTTTACTCATTAGGGTGGGGGGTATAATGTGCGGGGAGTTAAGCGGGGAGGGGGAGTCACCGAGCGGTGACCATACCCTCATGTTGAAGATATTCGGTGAGTGGGTGAGAGGTTACCAAAATCGGTGTGTAATCACCGAAGTGATTGAAGAGTGATGGAGGAGAGAGAGAGGAGAGAGGCGAGAGGAGAGAGGAGAGAACAACCAATCAAAAGTGAGAATCACTCAAACACCCTAGGGTGATTGATCATACCCCCTGATTGAGTGCAAAATGGAGAGTTGACATGACATAATATTATTGGGTAGGATTTCACTCAATCATCCTAGAGTGATTAACCATACCCTCCACCCTTAGTCAATTGCTAATTAACAAAACAAGAAAACTGAACTGCGTCTTATTATTATATATATCAATTTATAACATAGGTTTGCGCCAGAAAAATTCACAGTTTTTCTACTTTAGCCACAAGAGTTTAATGCCATCTCATTTGAGCCTATATTGTGCTTTTAAATTGCGAGCTCACTTGAGCTATAATGTGCCTTAAAATACGGTTCCTCGTGTTCATATGTAGCCTTATATTATATTATCTTTATACTTTGACAAAATAACATGTTATTTTATTAAGGGTGGTGGTGAGAAGTCATGACATTTGAAGAAGGATGAAAATTTGAAACAAACTAATATTAATATTTTTATTGATTTATCTTTATAGGTTATGTTACATTTTCTTTTGTTTGGATTCATGTGAGAAATTTGAGTAGACATTTCATCCATTTAATTGTTTAATATATGTTTTCAATCTATTTAAAAAAAATTTAAATATATTTTTAACACATTGTATTGGATAACTTTAAAAAGAAAAAACTAAATACTTGGTTGTGTATAATTTAAAAAAACTGAATATGTGGTTGTGTATAACTTTTTTTCCTCGACATACCGGTATAAAATTAGCTAAAAACAAAGTTGTATTCTAAATAGAGTGTTTTCTTTCGTATCGTAACCTACACGAGTGTTGTACCAGTACCGTGACGAAACGAACCGAATCCGAGTAAATAACACTTATTTCGACTGATAATATCGGTATTGGTACCGGTATTCGTTTTTATGGGTTTAACCAATGTAAAACATTTGTGGATATCTTTTTGGATACATCACGACTTTATTTTTTTAGTTTATCTTTCGGGCGTTTTCGATATCGTCGGTGCCTCGACGTTCCAAACCAATAACAATTCCCGCCGCGTAGCGCGGGGGTTTCCACTAGTTAAGACAATATCATATCTTCCAAAACACAGCACATCAATGATCAAAAGCATTGTACCATTTTCTTACTTTGTTTTTGACTATACACAACTCCAATGTCTGAAACCATGTTGTTTGGGGAATCGAAAGCTTTACAATTCTAACAAGTGAACAGTACAAACACCATAGAGTATCTGCATATGAAAACGCCATTGAAAAAATAGAACGGGAACAAAACGCCAATGCATCTAAACAGTGAAAACGCAAAAAACACAGAAAAAATAGGATTATAAATATTAATTGTTGGAACGATACGTAGCGTCAAACGAAATCATATCACCAAACATGTGGTAATTACGTTTGCATTGATCATCACACCAAAAAAATCCCTTTAAACGATTCTCTTCGTCTATGAAGTAATCATAAGAGAAATTAGGCTAGTACTGTTTTTTTCATGCAAATGTCTCACAACCATCTCAACGTCGTATTCCCCTATAAACAAGTTAATTTGCCTCTTGTAGTTCTTAAAATCAACTTTACTTGTGTCACACCCCAACCGATGGCGGAATCATCTGGATGTGGCATGATGCGAATAGGTTGCTCGAGAGAATCCATAACGACTAATTTAGTGACAATATTTAAAAGGTTCAATATCCCATACTATCAAACAAATATTTCCACAAAAGTCATAACGGAATTCAGTAGTTTCTCAAACAACAAAAACATAACGTAATGTAACAAAACTTGCAATTAGTTTAGGCGTGTTTCTAGACATCCTAAACCATTTCCAGCAGTAAATCCATCAACCTGTCACATACGTTAAAATAAAAGTCAATACAATAATGTAAAGGTGAGTACACAAGTTTAGCATAAGTATAGTAATAAAAGCGTTTATGCATAACCAGCATCTAACACGTAAAGGGCGAATCAAGTAAGCTATCGACAATGATACAAGCTAACCAACATGACTGCGAGTAGAGTATGCGCGATACGCGTTCACCGAAATGAGCACGTAAAGTAAGCAAACCTTAACAACCCGTGAATAAACATGTGCTGAGTCCAAACTATAGTACTATCGTTGCTAAGGGTGGTAGGGCAAGTAATCACTGTGTAAACATAGCAAACAACCATTCAAAGATTCACGTATAACATGCAAGAGCGGTTAGCGTTAAAAGAGTTTAAGCGTTGTGTGCATCGTGTTTTGATAGAGAACGTATGTAACACCCAAAAGTGTGTTAAGCGAAAAAGGGCTTGAGTATACTCACAGTGCGTGTTTAATAGCTAAACATGGTCAGGAAAGGAGTGGAGAGAGCGCCGGATCAGCCTACGTACGGGAACAGATGTGCATAAGTCTTCCAAAGTGATGAAACGGTCGAAATCGGAGTGTTGAGTGGGAAACAGAGGCTTTGTACGAAGCTAGTGTCTTCGTACGAAGGCAAGGGATGCTTCGTACATGTGTTGCTTCCGTTGTCCAAAATCGAGTGTTATTCGCGTCTTTCTTCGGGAAATCGAGTGTTCATCCCTCCGGCCTTAACCTACTGATTAAACTTAGAGCCGGAGAGGTCTTTGTTTGAGTCACAGGTGGGAACTTGGGCTGTGTTGTGCGAAGCCAGTGGCTTCGTGCGAAGGCAGTCCCTTCGTACGAAGCCGGGAGTGCCTTCGTACGAAGGCAGTGCCTTCGTACGAAGCCAGGACTTCGTACAGAACAGTCCAGCTTGCACAAGCGGCTGTTTTTGCGTTCGGAGCTGTGTTTTCGCTTGAATCGGATGTATTTTCGAGTCCTTTGCATGACGGTTTCGACACCACTTCGTCCCACTATCAAGTGAACGAAATATATGTCGGTTTTGGTTCGTTTTAGTGTAAAAATTGAGTTTAAAAGAGTTTTTACTTCGATTAACACTTGGTGAGTGTGAAATCTTCAGATCTCTAACTTTGGAAGCCGAAGCTAGGCCCAATACACTCGGTTTAGTGTAGATCCGTAGCAAAATAAGAAGTTTTGTTTGAAAAAGATGAAGGTTTTCATAAAAATAAAGAAGTTTAGATGAAAAAGATGAAGTTTAGATGAAATCGGAGATAAACTCATGAAAAATCATGGTGGAAAACGTTGTGAAACATGTAAAAATAGTAAATCTTACTTGGAAAATAGAGGGACATCAGATTGGGTGCGTTTTGGAGAGAATGGCAGCAAGTTAGAATGATAGAAGTCAGCTTGGTATTTGTAGAGGAGTGGGGAATGCGCAGGTTGCCTTCGTACGAAGCCGCCTGTTTCGCACATGTGGCTTTCGTTTCGCGTGTAGGATGCTCGTTTGGTGTGTTTTGTTGTGTTAGTTAGTTCGAGTACTTTACGTATTTTAGCGAGATATTAAGTGTGGCGTCGCGTTGCGTTTTAGCGGGATAAATCGAGTTGCGAGAGTGAGCGTTTGAGCGTTTTAAGCGGTTATCAACACACATAACTAATTTAACATTTAAACACACAATAATACAAATAAAATAAATAAATCCGCGTTTTGAGTTTGCGTTGCGATGAGCGTTTAAGTAATAAGCGTTTAATGTGATAAATATAATGCGTTTAAAAACATAGTTAACCCATGGTAATCATCGAATCTCAGAGTACAAGTATTTACGAATAAAACAACAATAAAATAAGAACAATCCGAAGGTCGGGTTGTTACAACTTGCACCCACGTCTTCAAAACCGCAAAAACAAGTCTTCATAACATTAAACGCCTTAACCGGTCCCAAATTCAACTTAGACATGTTATTTATAACGTGCTTCTGGAGCCGAGTGAGGTGTCATTCAAACGGAAGAAAATGCTTATCATCCTGTTCAACAAAATCATGGTTGTGCTCCTTAACAAACTTATAGACCTTCCATGATCCAGCCTCAAATATTACACATAATTTTGCTCCACAACCCGTCCTCTTTAAAAAGTTGGATCGCACAATCATTTCCTTTTGATTCGGGTCCAACGTATCAACCTTCTTGTCCTTATATACCCCAGATCTCGTACACATGTAAAATTTAATATGTGTTTCTCCTTTGGAGTTTATCTTTTCAGTCACTTTCCTGACAGAAAACCACAAGCCATCGCATACCTAACACACATTGAATAACAATCATCGAGGCTTGGGAATATTATGTCCATTTTGGGCTTTATCTCTTCACTAACGTCGGGAATGATAAATGGAAAACCAGCTTTCGGGCAAAACTTTTCATTCGAAGAAACACTCTCGTCTGAGAAAACACAGTGAGAACAAATTAAGAAAAACACCATTAAAATAGAAAATGTCTCCTTAAAACATTATAGATGAAAATGCCATTAATTGAATAATAAACAAGACCTAATAAACATATAATTGAAAACGCCATAATGAAAACCCCATTAGTTGAATAAATTAACAATTTGTAGAACTGTTGTTACTGTCTTCCTAAAATGTGTTAATGAAAACGCCATAATTAACAAAACTGATGTTTACAAATTAACAAATTAACGCCATTAGTTGAATAATTAACAAATAGTAAGAACTGATGTTTACAAATTAACGCCAAACATTCAAAACTATTCAGATATACATAAACAGGTGTAAAACGCCATTGATCGTAAACAATAAGCATATATTAGATCCCAAACGACAATTAACATTATTAATAAAAACGCCAAATATTGGATATATGAAGAACGTCATTGAAACATAAACGCATTGTCAAATATTAATTTGAAAAAAACGACATTGAAACAAGCATAAAGAACAAAACGCCATATATGTTGCATATGTGTTGCATGATTTGCAAATATTACTTTGTAGAACGGAATCCATGTTAGACTCTATAGATCTCGGAAGCTTGGAAAGGAGGTAGCTGTTAATACGAAATGTTTGGAGTTTTATTTGAAAGGGAACTATAACGCGATTTATGGAGGGGAACGTGGACAATGACAATCGTACCCCTGCATATCAATTAGCGCCCCTGCCACGTGTTCGACCAGGATCCGTTCTCACTGTTTTCATACTTCCAACCGTTTTCTCCTGATCCTATTTCTATATATATATAATTGGGTTCTGGAGAAAATGCCTACAACTGTGAAAACGATAAGAACGATTTTCAGCAACAAGATCTTTGTGATTTGTGACTAAGATTGATGCGGTGACGTTTTTGTAAATATTGGGAACCTTACAACTAACAGAAGGGGTAAATTGGGAAGATCCAAACAAGGGAGTACATGCAAATCACATGTCATTTCCCCCCATCATATTTAAACGTCCATAACTTTTTATACATAATTATTTTTTTTTAAATTACACCATAAAATACGTTTTTTATCTTTCTAACGAGCATACTATTGATATACTTTTTCGAAAAAAAAAGAAGAGTAAATTGCGAAAATCTTCCCTAAGGTTTGGGTCTGTTTGCCAGTTTCATCCAAAATGATAGTTTTGTGCCATATTGCCCTTCACGTTTGGCAGATTTTGCCATTTTCATCCAATTTACTAACATGGTTTACTTTTCTTGTTAACTCAGGGTAATTTAAATATTTTACTATTTTTTTCTCTTTTTATAGTCTTTATTTTTCTAACCATTAAATAAATAAGAAAATACAAAACCTACCCCACCCCCACCCCACTCTTTCTCTCTATAAACCTCTACCTCTTCAACTCTTTTTTTTCTCTCTCTAGAAACCTCTAACCTCTGTATCTCTCTTTCTCCCTCTCTCTAAACCTCTATAACTCTCTCTCTCTCTAAATCTACCCGTAAACCAGCACCTAAATCCACCAAAAACTGACCACCACAGTAAACCGACCACCAACACAATAAATCGACCACCTCCACCACCGTAAACCGATCACCACATCCACCACCGTAAACTGACCACCGCAAACCAATTATAAGCCTAATGTGCCCATTTAGCTAAACTGGTATGGATTTGGGGGTGTTTGGGTTTACTTTTTAAAATTGTGTTGTTTAGATGGAGTGAATCTGATTTTGGTTATTGATCAGGCGGGTGTTACGGGATTTTGGTTATTAATTAGCTAGAGCCTCCATAAGTGTGTGTGTGATGATGTGATGAATAGAGAAACATGAGTATTTGGATTCTAGATTCTTGTTTCTATAAATTGGGGGAAGAGATTAAATGGGATAACACAACGAATGTTCTATGTAGCTCAATATCCATCATTTTAGGATATTTTGTGTTTTTGAAACTAACACAAGTTTTGTATATCAATGTTACATTTATTTTTTTCTGATGTGGATTGTGAATATGGTGGTGAAAGGTGCAGACGGTGGTGGTGTTTTAGAGTGAAGAAGATGAAGTGGATGGGGGTGAGGTGGGTAAAAAGTGGCCCCAAATTATTTTAATATTAGATATTAAATAAATAAGAGTAAATTGCAAAAAATTCAAGTTAACAGAACAAATTAACCAAGTTAGATATTTGGATGAAAATGGCAAAAAATGTCAAACGTGAAGGGCAATATGACACAAAACTATCATTTTGGATGAAACTGGCAAATAGGTCCAAACCTCAGGGACGATTTTGGCAATTTACTAAAAAAAAAAATGGAAAATTGGTTTTTAATAAACCAACATTTGCCCAATTTGTAATTAATAATCCTACCTACAGAATTGGTAATTAATAATCCTACGTTTCAATATGTTGGTACTCAATAGACCTCCGTTAGTTTTTTTGTAACTGAAGTTAGTTTTTAAGTTTTATTTGTTACACAAACAGTCCCTGTAGTTATAATTTACTAGTTTTAAGTTTTATTTATTACACAAACAGTCCCTGTAGTTATAAAAAAAATCATAAAAATAAAAAAAAATTCTAAAAAAATTCAAAAAAATCATAAAAATTAAAAAAAAAAATCAAAAAAATCATAAAAAATCATAAAAATTCAAAAAAAGCAAACGTTTCGATGCGAACCGTTTCGAACCGTACCACCACCACCGCCGCCACCACCACCACCGCCACCACCGCCACCACCGCCACCACCACCACCGCCACCACAGCACCGCCACTACCACCGCCACCAACCGCCACCACCACCGCACCGCCGCCACCACCACCACCACCGCCACCACCACCACCACAGCACCGCCACCACCACCACCGCCACCACCACCACCACCGCACCGCCGCCACCACCACCACCGCCACCACCACAGCACCGCCACCACCACCACCACCACCGTTTTTGAAACGGTCCGGGTCGAAAACGGTCCGGGTCGAAACGGTACGCGTCGAAACGGTACGGGTCGAAACGGTACGGGTCGAAACGGTACGGGTCGAAACGGTCCGGGTCGAAAACGGTTCGGGTCGAAACGGTACGCGTCGAAACGGTACGGGTCGAAACGGTACGGGTCGAAACGGTCCAGGTCGAAACGTTTGCTTTTTTTGAATTTTTTGAATTTTTATGATTTTTTATCATTTTTTTGAATTTTTATGATTTTTTTGATTTTTTTTTATTTTTTTAGAATTATTTTGATTTTTTTAGAATTTTTATGATTTTTTTGAATTTTTATGATTTTTTTTATAACTACAGGGACTGTTTGTGTAATAAATAAAACTTAAAACTAGTAAATTATAACTACAGGGACTGTTTGTGTAACAAATAAAACTTAAAAACTAACTTCAGTTAAAAAAAACTAACGGAGGTCTATTGAGTACCAACATATTGAAAGGTAGGATTATTAATTACCAATTCTGTAGGTAGGATTATTAATTACCAATGGGGCAAAGGTTGGTTTATTAAAAACCAATTTTCCAAAAAAAATGAACTGGGTTTTTCTATGGTGTTTTCAACTTTTTGTTTTTATGGTGTTTTCACCTGGCTTTTATGGTGTTTTTCTAAACTGGGTGTTTTTATGACGTTTTCAACTGAGTTTTTTATGATGTTTTTTTAACTGAGTGTTTTTATGGCGTTTTCAACTAGGTTTTTTTATGGTGTTTTTTTTGAACTAGGTGTGAAGAAACACTAGAATAATCGATCGGAATCAATTATCTAGGGGGTTTAAATCTGCATAAAAAGGTGGGTTTCCTCTCGTTTGATTCGATTACAATTGATCTTCTCCTCCGGTGAATTCTGCAAAAAAGAAGCACCGTTAGCCTCGTCAAGGGGAGAAAAGGGTTCTCTCCTTGACCCGACTCCGGTGTGAGAATAAGTATGGGTTACGAAGAAGGAGATGTATTTGAGAAGTGTGTGTAACTTGAATTTCGTACCTGAGTTGTCCTCATATTTATAGCCGGGAGTCTTTGGGCGGGAAAACCCGTTAGTGAAAAGTTGACGGAAGATGCTAACCCCGTAAGCAGTTGTATTTCCTTCCGTCAAGCTTCTTGATCCGACATGAGTTCACACGGATCGTGGTTTAGATCGATGGTTGGGGATTTGCCACGTGTAAAGTGATCAATTGGAGATTTACTCTCCAATTACATACTATCATTGTGATTTCAGGGATGCCTGAGGGTGCGACACGTGTCTAGACGGTTATAACCGTCTTAGTGGTGTACGATTGAATTTCTTCTAGAAGATTACTGCTGTAATCTGGTGTGACTCTTTATCATGTGGAATCAGCTTAATAAATAAATCCCAAGTCTGGGCAAATAATATCCAAGTCTGGATATTAGGCGGAAGTGTCTAACTCAGGATTTTTATCCTTTGTTTTATGGAGGAAAGGCGCAAGGTTTTATGATTTCCTTTTGGGCGCGCAAGTGTTGACTGTTGTCAGTTTCTTAAGTCCCTTTTGTAAGACCAGTGCGCGGCCGCGCAAGGTAAAAGAACTTTAAAGACGAGATCGTGGTATGGTCCCAAGCACTTATTATGAGGTTTTTGGGACCTTACCCCTTCAAGGTGTTTTATGACGTTTTCAACTAAGATTTTCATGTCGTTTTTCTGAACTGGTGTTTTTATGCCATCTTTATTTGAACACCAAGTTTATGTAATTTTTTTAATTTCAAAAGTATAACAATAGTATACTCTTTGGAAAGATAATAAAACACTCAATTTTATGGTGTATTTTTTTTTTTAAATAAGTACGTATAAAAAAGTTACGGTAGTTTAAAAAAATGGTGGAAAACGCATGTAACTTGCATGTGCATGGTCTTTGGCATGTGAGTGGCATGTGCATGGGTTTTTTTGACAATGTTACCCTTAGTGTAAGTTAGCATCAACGCCACATGTCAACACCAAAATCATTTTTACAATTTTTTATGTTTTCTCCAGATCCTACCCCTATATAGAACATGTTATAATTTTAATTCCTTGTAGTTTATTAATGATTATCTTGGGTAGTCACGTAATTTTCCTATCATGTAACGTGCACAAAACTCAAAGATTCCATTTTAACAAATTTTGTTGAACGGCAAATTTGGATTACTGCTATTTAATTGAAATATAAAGAAAATGTATTGTTTTTTAGTGTAACTATAAGGTAAAAATGATAGAATGTATGCAAATGCTCTAATCTATCTATTCTAATATAATAAAGTGGTTTTGACTTATGTGTCATCTATACATAAAACCATCCCATTATTTTGACAAGTGGCTTTTTCTCCTATCATTAATTATAAACTTTACATCTGACACGTGTCTTTCTTAACCTTACGAGATTTTCATCAGGTCTTCCCAAACCCTATTCACTTCTACGCCTTCATACGTTCCTAATCTATCCCTCCATCGCCGTCCAAGAAGTTCTTGATTCTCGAAGCTACCGGCAATCCATCATCGAGCTTTTTCTTGATCAAATTCAACGCGAATCCGGCCTCCGTACCGGCTGAAAATCGTCTGATCTTACTTGAAGTTGTGCAACTCACCTCCAGGTACTGTAAGAAGTTTGTAATAAATACTACGAGTGCAGATTGATTCGAATCGAATTGTAATGACTCAAATTGAGGAAGGAGATGCTTACAGATGGTGAAACTGACGGTGAATCTTTGACTTCTAGGGTTTCGCTATCGTCCTCCATGCGAGAATTGAGATGAATAGAACGAACTACGACGGGGTTTGGGTGATTGGTGGATGTTCATTGACCAGAAGCGTTGACTTGTGAGGAGCAATTCCTGAATCTTTAGTGTGATGCATGTATGATAAGTTTTTTTTTTTCTTTTTTTTATAATGCATATTATTGTTCAGGTTAAGACTACGAATCCGAAGAAGTATTGTGTCCGTCCCAACACCGGAGTTGTTTCACCTAAATCAACATGTGAAATTATAGCTGACAATTTTTTTTTTTTTTGTAATTTAGATTTTCTATTTGATCTGTGGTTGCTGGAAATTGCTAATTTTAATCCATATGCCACTAAAAGTTGTGTGAAATCACCATTAATGCTATTAGTTGTGGCCACTAGAGACGGATGTTTAGCATGATTGGCTTACTATGAGCAATAATTTGCATTCAATCATTCTGTATAGGCATGATCAATATGTTGACATGTTGAGTTAACAGATTGACTGGTCATTCAAGTCAGTCTTAAACGCACTGAATTCGAAATAATTTATAAAACTGACTGATTATAATGTGATGGCAAGATATATAATAGTCTTGATTCAATCATGTTGAATAGAAAGTTTTCGTAACAAACTGTTTCTGCAGGCAGAGTGATCAAAATCTTGTGATGGCTTCAAAGAGGATATCACGAGGAGTTTGTGGCAGCGTGGGGTCTGGGAAATCGAGCTTTATTTTTTGTATTCTTGGTGAAATCCCGAAAATATCCGGTGAAGTAAGTCGTAACTTCATATGTGTAATTAACTTTTTTAAGTCTGTAATTTATTAATTGTTAACGTCATTTCTTTTGGTTTTAATTACGGTTCAGGTTCAAATTTGTGGTTCAGCAACTTATTCAATCAAATAAGATTGACAAATTGATGTGATGTGCAAGTAGGCTCGCTGATGTGCAAGTTATGTGGAGAGTCAGAGTAGACGTCTGAGCATTTATTTGTTTCTTGCGGGTTGACACACTCCATTTGGGACTTGCGGAGGACCCCCCTGCTTCTTTCAGTGCTGGTTAGTTTCCATCAATTTTGTATTTCTTATATGTTGACATGGCTCTCTTTGGGATGGAAGGAAGTATGTTTATAACATTAGGTTGCTTCTAATTTAGTTGTTTAATATGTATTCATTGATGTATTCTTGTATGTATGTATATTGAAATTACAAGTATGACAAGGTTGATATATGAATTGCTACAGATGTCGATGATCCATTGAAGACCACCGATCAATGTCGTCGTCTTGGCTTAATAGACTAGGGTCATATGGATTTTTTCACCCACTGATGGTACAGAGGAGATTGCGAATCCGTTTATCCAACCAGATTGAGCTTAATTCTACGGTTAAGCCCTTAATTTCTAGCCTCTGTTAGCAGGTAAAAACAAACCGTTGCATGTCTCGAGTCATACAGTTAAATTCAGTGTGTGAAATTTGAAACTATTATGATTGGCTTACTATGAGCAATAATTTGCATTCAAGCATTCTGTATAGACAATGATCCATTGAAGACCACCGATCAATGTCGTCGTCTTGGCTTAATAGTATGAATTTCTATTCTCAGCTACATTTATTTATATAATTGAAGTATAAAAATATTGATCATATTTACTAACATGTTTCGAGATGTTAGTGTTATGTCAGCTTAACATATTAACTATTTTTTAATAGACTCTCCCAGTATCTTTTATGATGACTCTCATTTATTGAAATAAGTGGCATGATACAAATTTATCGACTTTATCATCTGTATCATATATTTTTGCTACATCATTACCATTACTAAAATATTGTCAATGGTCTGATGAAGTAAATGCTGGATATTATCATATTTTTTAGCCCTTAAATTTTTCAAGAACAGTTTTGATGACGATCAGCTCAAAACTTGAAAAAATAAAGTCTAATTAATACAAATATATGTACATTCAGGTTTGTAGGGGGACTGCGGTCATATGGATTTTTTCACCCACTGATGGTACAGAGGAGATTGCGAATCCGTTTATCCAACCAGATGGAGCTTAATTCTACGGTTAAGCTCTTAATTTCTAGCCTCTGTTAGCAAGTAAAAACAAACCGTTGCATGTCTCGAGTCATACAGTTAAATTCAGTGTGTGAAATTTGAAACTATTATGATTTCTATTAAGCTTTTGGACATTTAATCTTTTCTGTATTCTGCATTTCATTTGCAAAAAAAAAATGTAGTCTCTCTTAACTCTTAGCTGTGTAAACTTAGCCAAGCACGAGATTATTATGCTCTAAGCTTGCAATTACGATATGTATTTATTTTTTATAACTTTTTATTTCAGTTTTTCATGTTACCCAATCCCGTGTACCACACGGGTTTTAACCTAGTCTATACATATAATAAAGTAAATCTGTTTAGGCACACGTGTCATCACTGCATCTCTTCTCACAAATATTCTCCCTCCTAAATCATTATTACCCGGATGATAATACTCTCGGGCTTAAACCCGATCCTTAAACACAATCTTGGATCCTATAAAGCTTTTATAACCCGTTTATTATTAGAACTCGATTAGACCATAATTGCCATCGTCTCTCTCTGCCCCTTCCTGTACTCCCACCGAAGAACGGATACAACCATAGTGAAGGCGGTGGCGGTGGATCATCGTCTCTCTTGCCCCCTTCCTGTATCATCGTCTCTCAAGTGCTTCATGTGTCTGATTATTCCGGTGATCTTCCCAAGTTTCTTCGTGAAAATCCTTATCTACTCAACGACCGCAACCCTGTGGTACGACATCTCTTCTCTTTTATTTATACTTTTGACTTTTGATGTCACTTATTGAAGCAAATATCAGTTCATACTTTTGACTTTTGATGTCACCTGTTGAAGCAAAATTCAGTTCATATATGTATTATCATGAATCATGATTTGGGGTTTTTCAATTCAGGTTAAAATTAGGCCCATTCAAATTCTTTATGTGGTTTATTGCAAAATCGCTGTAGTGTTAATTATCAGAACAAAGTATACGGAAATTGAAAATTTAATCTACAAGTGGAGTTTATTTGAGGATATGGAGGTGTAGTCCCAGATTACATCAAGTAGCCAATATTTTAAAGTGATTTTTCAAAGCATTACTTATAGACAATCCTTACTCGCTACTCATGAACTTGTGAGTTTGATATTTTTAATATATCTTTCAGTTGAAGACGGTGTCTTACTCGCTAACCATAAACTTGTAAGTTTTGAAGATTCAATCTCTATTAGCTCATTAAACCCTAAAATAAAAGGGAGTTTTAACTAGGTATATAGTTTGTCACAAAAGGGAGTGTTATTTGTTTTTTGCTGATTTGAACCGGTTAAAAAGTCATACAGCGACTCAGCGAGGCATATGAACGAAGGAAAATGGTGCTTAGTCAGATATTTTCATCTCAAGCACGTGAAAGACGTAAGTAGTTTTGCCTTCGAATTTATTGCACAGTTTAGGTAGCAGTACAAGTAGGTTTTATTGAGCTTATATATATTTTATCCAGATTTCGTGACCATTTTTTTTGTTCAGGAAGGCGAAAATTTGTATGGATTGCTTGCTTTTATAGTAAAGTTGACTATGTAGTTTGTATGATTATGGGTATCTAGCAATGCCATGAAGCAATATGAGATAACCACGGATTCTAGATGTTTCGTTTATGCTTGATACGTAAGTCTATTGAACCTATATATATTTTATCTAGATTTCCTGACCGATTTTTGTTCCAGAAAGTGGAAATTTGTATGATTTTTTTTTTGCTTTGGTAGTAAATTTGACGATGTAGTTTGTAGGACTATAGGTATCTATAGCAGTTTGAAATAACCACGGAATCTAGATGTTTCGTACTTTCGTTTGTGCGCGATACATAAGTTTATTTTGACTGTTTTCCCTGTAGAACTTTTTAACTATGGCTAATTGTGGCACATTATGTAACAATGATTGTTTTCTTATTACTTATAATCGTTTTTTTCTTTTTTTGTTTGTTGGGGTGGTTTACGACTGCTACATCTGTCATCTGGTCAGGCCGTTTGTTTCCTTTTTACCGGAAGTGCAAAGTGCGGATAGGAAGGTTCCCTTTAGAGAGAAGGTCATATACACTGTCATCTCTCTTTTCATCTTTCTGGTGTGCAATCAGCTTCCTCTGTATACGATACTCGGGTTAGACCATTTTTTGCACAGTAAGGGTATTTTAGTCATTTCAAGCCAGACCTGTTGGTTTGCTTTTGGTCATGTAATTGTTATAGTGCAGGCCTACTTGTGTGGAGTATGTTAGGTAGTCAAATATCATCACTTTGCCTAGAAGACAAAAAATATGATGAAGTTGATTGCTTTTTTGTTGCTGCATTATTACATTCTACATATTGTAGGAATGTGCCTTCTGGTCAACTGGAAACTAAGCTTTTGCTACAAAAAAGGTCAAATTTGATACGGGTATTTGATTGGGATAACTAACTCAAGTGGGTAGTTAACAAAAATGTTATAAATAAAATGAACTTCTCTTGCATTTCTATGTTTCTATGACTGGGTCGAGTGTAGATTGATTCAACAGACTGATTGTAGAATGGTTGCGTTTGTAAATCTGATTGTCAAGCAAACTGGTTAAAACTTAAGTATTGGATCTGCAATGGTATTAATAATGGATTTGCTATAAAGAGTAGTTAGTTACCTTTTAGACCTACCACTAACTAAATATCACCCCAACAAAATTGCATGTATACATAAAATAGAGCTTCAAATATTATTTTCTTTCACTTATACCAACACACTGTCATTGGTCAACAGAAACCAAAGCAGTTGTATCAAAGAAAGCTAAGCCGTTCTCCCATTAACACAAGAAGAAATCAGCAATAGGGCTGTTCATAAAGCTCGCGACTCGTAGCTCGGCTCGTAGCTCGCTCGAAAGAAGCTCGAGAAAAACTAGCTAAAAAACTCAATTTGAGATGACGTGAACCAAACTGGCTCATTTTGTAACCAAGCCCAGCTCGAGCTAAGCTCGGCTCGGCCCATGGCTCGGCTCGTTGGCTCGTTCTTAGGCTCGTTTAACTCCGACGTAAAGCTCAAGCCAAGTTTAGCCTCCTGAATTAATTTCGAGCTTGAGCTCGACCCCACCCTGGCTCGACTCGGCTCGACTCATTTACAGCCCTAATCAGCAAACACTTTTTTGTCAAGTAGTTGAAGTTTAGCAGCTATGTGCCTTAGTGAAGCAACAACAGAGTGTCCATTTTTGCCATTTTAATGTCTTCAAACCTTATAAACAAAAACCAATGCTATAATTATTTTTTTTGTCAACTTTACTCTTCAAATATTGTCATCAGAGAAAATATCTCACCGGAGTAAACTCAATATGGGAGACATAGCACAAAATGAAAGCATGCCCCATTTTTTCCCACATTGGCGGCTGGGTGGTATGGGGCGCCATTGCCCATCAACCTCAAGCCATTTTCTCACCAATAGCGCCCCCTCCCCCAATCCATACCGTAGGAGCTATTATGGGGGCGCTATTGGTTCTTCGTGGTTGCAATGGCGATAAATAACGAGATGTGTGTAAGTGTGTGTGAAGTTATGGTTTCTTTCTGCAATAAAGGGGCGCCATTGGTGAGATGAGGCAATAGGGGGGAGGGGGCATGCGTGTTATTGAGAAGAGACAACATAGCCCCTGGTTGTCGGGGTGCGATAGAGCCCTAGGGGCTCCATTCCATATCATGTAGATCCCTTAATTAGTTTTTTGTATTGTAATTAAAGAAAATACCCAACTCGATGCAATTAAAACACTTTCCTAAAAGATTATCACATAAATCCCTAAAATACATTCCCCTTGATCATTGACTTCACTCTTTATCATGATCCTTCATTATCACAAACCCTACACAACATCAATCGCTGTCTCCACCTGCTAACGTCTTTAGGAATTAAATTGGTATTTCAGCTTCTAGAATA
Organism: Helianthus tuberosus; assembly: GCA_030545235.1. Taxonomy (NCBI): domain Eukaryota; kingdom Viridiplantae; phylum Streptophyta; class Magnoliopsida; order Asterales; family Asteraceae; genus Helianthus; species Helianthus tuberosus. Next base: position 213,990,442 of record CM060441.1, on the reverse strand, counting down.
CAAGATCATGTATCGGGGAAAAGGAAATAATCATTGCACGTTATTGATTAGAGAAGTCTTTTTAGAGATTATAGAACTATATCATTTCAATTTCTTTTTTGTATTATCTTTGATGTATATATACATTTAGTTCTGTTAGTATTAATTAGTATTATTTATACTTTAAGCTTTAATGATCCATTACACCATTTTAATGATCCATTACAACAAAGTTTATACTATGTTATGGCTTGTGTTACATATGTATATTTTTTTAATTAATTATGAATTAAAGCTTTGTATTATTTTTATTTGGTAAACCGCGTGTACACGCGGGCTCTAACCTAGTTTAAGATAAAGTTGTTCAGAAGTGAACGAGATTTTTTTAATTGTTTTTCCATTATGTATGAAATATCCGTGCTATTTAAAAAAAAATTAAATAATAACTCTTTAGGTTAACTTTCAAGTCAAACTATCAATTGAACATAAAATAGTTCTATTTTTTTTATTTTTTTTTTGAAAATTAAACTTCATTAAAACAACCTCCAACCCAAAAGGGCAAAAGGCCAAACAAACAGACCACCTGGACCCAAACGGACAAAGGGCAAAAAAATTACAACATGTACAAAGGGTATTTACACCAATCCGTCCAACTAATATAATTACATGAAGATCTAGTTTTAACCCAAGCATAACCTCTAGACTTTATCTCCCCAATGATCTCTTGCGGGCTACACCTTTTCTGTTTAAAAACCACCTCATTCCTTACTTTCCATATGTACCAGCAAGCAATCATAGCCAACCCGTATATGATCTTCTCTTCCTTCTTGCTATGCTTACTGAACTTGTGGATTTCTAAAATGTCTTTAAACTCAAAGAAGTAAAGCGGCAGAATATTGCACCAAACACTGAAAGCCGACCACACCCTCAAAACTACTGAGCAGGCGGTGAACAAATGCTCAACCGATTCCTCGGCATCTTCGCAAATGGGGCAGATTACCGATGTTATGTCCACATTCCTTCTTCTTAAATTAACTCTGGTAGGAAGCCTATCCAGATTGCCTCTCCAGTTCATAATGTTGCATTTAATGGGCACCCACTTGCACCAAACAAAATCTGGCGATTTACAATCACGTCTTTCAAAGATCAGAGCTGATTTAACCTCCTTCACTGAGAAACCGAACTGATTGTCTCCACTCCAAAACCAAGCATCCTTACCGTTTGAAAGCCTCACCATACTGAGCACCTCGCAACATTCCTTCCATTCCTTAAGCTCCTCTTCTGTCTCAGGCTGCATGGACCAATTCCATTTGAAAGAACCATTTCCATTCCCTGTTTCCATTCTCTCTGCAACCTTGCACGATTTAAACACCTTTTATACAAAATAGAAAAGGATATATAAATTAATTAATGCATGTTTTTTTAAATAACTAGTATTAAAAAAAACCCCGCGTTGCGGCGGGGGCGTAAACCGTGCCAAGTAGCATCAATGTCACATCACCGCGAGCAACCACCAACACTGAATTTGTGGCGTGTTAATGTGGAGCAATTAGACCGAAACGTAAAACATAGAAAATAATAATTAAGTCGATCTAGAACCCGCATGTTATGACAAACTTGCCAAACAGAAATAGACGACGTAAAAACGCTGAACCACACATGCACGTTGGTCGTGTTAACTCGAAAAATTTAGAACGAAACGTAAAAATGTTGAACCACACACACTAGCCGTGTTAACGGACAAAATTTAGAACGAAGCGTAAAACGAAAAATTTGCAAAAGATGAAAACTATAGGGGACCAAAGTTGAAACTAAAAAAAGTTGTAAGGTTAAACTCTAAAAGATGAAAAGTTTTGAGTTAAAAGTAAAATTTCAAATAGTTTGGTTTAAAAGTAATTTATCAAATAACTTAGGACTAAAAGTAAAAAAATCAAAATATTTTTGATAAACTACCAAAGCATTAGATACAACCCTATTTGCACATATAAGTTACTAATTTATAGTATTGAAATATATATAAATAGATGAAAGTGTACTACCAAATACACATAAAGTATAAATAACAATAGCACAATAAACAACTTATGCAAAGTGTACAACCCTCTTAAGCCAAGTTTTTTTTGGAAGGTGACTTTCTATGTACTGGACCAGTGGTCACCGGATTCATGTCAAAGACATTCCCCCGTCAGCCCTGCATTTACGGACGCGATGTTCGATCGGGCTCCAGCCGCCGCGTAAGCCGACTTCCGCCCGGAAACCATACTGCCCCCACACGAGAGACTCGCTGAGGTAACAGCTGGGTAAAACCGGGTTGCCCTCAAGACCGCACCATGCCTCGGTAGGATACGATCTATCATTAGGACGTCCCACCCCCCGTATGCAACACCCGGGAGTCGAACCGGCGACCTCCAAGGAGGAAGCCGGCCCAACCCAAACCACATGGGGATTGCCAAGTGAGCTAAGCCAAGTTATGTTACAAATTAATAATATATAAATATAAATGAATTAAATTGAATAAACTAAAAAGTAAAAAAAACATATAATATTAATAATAATAGACTTAATGGCCAATATAAAGAAAAAAGAATATGATCGATCTGATCATATTTAGAAAAAAATAAAAAATTAACTATTATAGTGACTTGTGAGGAAAGGGTGAAAAGTTTGGTGGCTAAAATGTAATAAGTCAAAAGTAAACTATTGTTCACAATGTTTGAAATTAATACTACTATATAGTAATAAGCATGTGTTCACGGTCAAACCCAATTCCCTTTCCCTTAACTCCACGTAGCCCTCATCTGGTTGTTACCGGAATCCTCGCAAACAAAATCGGAGGAACCTGTTATCCTGTGTTAATTATGTCTTATGAGAATGGAACCGACTTCAATTTCATCACAACTACTTCTACTCGATCACATTCACGTCCCTGCGGTTGTTCGCTTTTTCATCTTATCTTAAGATAAACCACTGAAATTTTTCCATTATTAGCCTTCATTCTGGTTACGCCCTTGATGTTGATGTTGAAACTTAGACGATGGTAATTGGTCGAGGGAACTGGGAAACAATAGATCACTAATTAAAATTTATACAAGATGAAACTAGGTCAAACTATTATCTATCGTCTAAATTATTATCTGGTGATGCTCACACCAGATCGATTTAACGGGTCAATGGTTCTTAGCCACCAAATAATTATCTTCATTCATATCCAGTACTGCAGTTGTCGCCCTGTAGGTTTTCTGCCACCATCTTTTTTCTTTGGACCATAAAATTGTAAGTTAAAATCGAAAGTGATCAGCAGCCAAAAAAAAAAAAGAAATCCAGTTGGATGTTGGGGAGCAAATGGGTCAAAAGACTTTACTAAATAAACGAACGGGTCAAAAGATTTCAGTAAACGAATAAACAGGTCAGGCCTTGTTGCTTGTTTCTCTATTGGGTCAAGTTGTGTCCATTCCGAGTCCACATTTTCGTTTACTAATTTATAATCTCTGGTTGGTCCACTTTGTTTAGTCTACCGGTCCAATTTTTCCAGTCACTCAATATATGAATATAAAGTCCCCATTTTGGAAGTATCAAGTACAGTTCAGTTGTAAAGCTCCTTAATGGTTTTGATTTGGTCCTTGGTTGGTTTAGTTAACGTATATAGTTATAACAAAGCATGTCAGCTATACTGAGCTCATAAGTTCTCTAAATTGTTTTCCTATAGTAACAGAACCAACCACAATAACAATAAATTAAAATAAAATAATAATAATAAAGCTAGTAATATCTTTACTAGCAATATATAAATAATAACTATTAGCGAGGTTGGGGATTTTTGAGTAAGAATAGCAGAACCGTTATTTAATACTCCTAATTTAGGTGTAAAATTACTCGTGTAGATTTTGTTGAGCACGTCGGTGGACCTTTGACTTGAGACTTTAGAAGTTCTTGACACTCGTTCAGGTACGGATGTTCTGAGATATTCTATTTATGTGTGAAATACATGCTGATCTTTTTATATAAAATCCATTCAGCTGATCTACGGCTCATTTGTTGATCCGCTTCCTTGCTATTGAGCTAAATTGTTGTGTGCTTCTGAAAACTTATTAAATTCCTTTACGTGCTATCGCTTTGATTATATTTTGTCATAGGCTCTTTATGCTTGGTTAACATACTTTGGGTGTGAGGTTGGATTATGTGTTCACTGGAGCGACCGTAGAACCCTAGACTTGTAGACAGGAGATAGGGATGCCGAGTCAACTACCTATGGAGGTACCATAGGCATGTTGTTGTGGCGCCAATAGCATGACACTTTCCGTGACGGTGTGATTAGTTCACGGCGTCTCCATTTTGTTATGATATTATATGTTTGTGGATTACATATGCTCGCGGGAGAGCCTTTGGAATATTTGGGAGGCGTATGGATGCATCCTAGGATTCGATTCGACATGATGTGATTATTTGGGCAGTTGAGTAGTGTAGTGCCATACACACCTTTCGATTTTGGGATACACTAGAGTGGCCAATCTAGTGTGTCATTTTGATATGTGATTAAATGTGAGATAAGATATAATTCGGTGCGTTTTGGATATTTGATTTGTAGGGTACTCGGTATAAAATATTCCCAACCCTTGTTGATTCAGCCTTTATTTATTGTCTTATTCTGGCGTGGTGGAGCTATTAGTCGGAGGAACAAAAAAAAATGATTTTTTACTATCCTTGTTATTCGAATTATTATGTTTGTCCATTGTGTTCTGCATCCGAGCACTGGGCCATGAGCTCAGCCGCATTTTTTTTGTCTTTTCGCGGCAGGTAATCAGGGGTGATCGGGTTGTGCGCAGAGAGCGACTAGGCTTTGGATCTGTGAATTGAAGACTTTATTTTTTTTTTATTTCGTGAACTTTTAGATTGCTGATTTTTAGTACCTATTTTCTTCAGGTTGTTTTAGAATTTGTAAGTTGGACTGTTTGGATGGTTTGTTTTCTATGTCGGACTCCAGTAGTTTAAGTTTTAATTTGGACCGAAGGTTTTCTGTTAACATTTGATGTAACCTTTTGTTCCACTTTGGAATAGGGGTGTTACAATGTAAATCACGTATTTTTGTATAAGAATATAAAAAAAAGGTTTTTTCGTCTATTAACACTAGTAGAGTAATTATGTAATCACTCTAGGTTAATTGCATATAACTATACGATTTTTTTTTTACATTTTACAACTAAACATCATGCTTAAATAGGTGGAAAAAATTCACTTTTTTCTTTTTCATTTATCTTGTTTAGTATGTTAAAACTCATTTATATTTGATCTGTACCTTTGAAAATCAAATTGAATAAATATTTACTATATGTTAGAGCATTCAAATTGGAATCCTTATCTTTATCCATATAATTACACTAAAAGTCATTATTTTTTCTTTCTCCTTTTCAATTAAATAATATTATTTTATACCTTTATCATTACTTTTTCTCTCTTCTTTACTCACAACCATTTTCAAAAATATTAAAAAATTATAGAGTTGAACAGTGTTTTCTGTATATTTACAAATGAACAGTAACATTTTTTCTCTCTTTCATTCACAACCACTCAAAACTATTCCTTTTAATATAACAAACACACTCACAAAACATATAGTGGTTCCATTGTGAATGCTCTTATATCTACACAAATAAAACAACTCGTTCTATTTTTACTTTCAATACCATAACACACATTCGCTAATTATGCAGGGTAGTTGTCGATTAGCGTGTTGGTGAGTTTGCATGTATACAATTCCAATTTATACGTGACATGATTTATAATTTTGAACTAGAAAAGTTATCCGCGCTACGCAACGGGATTTCAGTCGATACCGATTTAGTTTGTTATGAAACTGACATTGAGTATAACAACCGAAAGAAACAAAAGGATATCGATTTTACATCAGTCAAATTTATTTCATATAATTAATTTAATAATAACATAAAATAAAATTTAAATTTAAGAAAAAACGAGTTAAAAAAGTTTTAGAAGTTTTACACTCGAGTATATTTATTTCATATAATCGTACGTAATAAATCTATACTATATAATAAAATAAACCAATGGGAGGACTCATATCATTCATTGAAGCCATCTATTTTTTATAGATAATTAATATCTATTAAAAGATAATTATAAAATTAAATTTAATATAAATTTAAACAATTCGTATAGGAGATAATCTAATATCTTAAAATATTTATCAGATTTCAAAATTATTTATCCTGAAATTGACAAAAGATGTACGCTAAATATAAATTAATATAATGTAAATGATTTATTTATTTTATTAAACTAAAGTAGTTAAGGGTAGAACATATTTCAAAAATGTTTATAAGGGGTAAACAAAAATATTAATCAATGTTTATTGGTTCTGTACTTTTATTTTCGTGTTCAACTCTCAACTCAAATACAGTAATCACTATGTTTACGTGATATTTATAAGAACCGTCACCGCAATCACCCATCCATCGTATATCGAGTATATCCGTTAGTTTTTTTTAAAGATATAAATTTTTATTAAATTCATTCGACCCGTGTGATAAACGAGGTTTTTTTAAAGATATAACATTTTTATTTTTTACTATTCAACATTACATTTGGGCAACTCGTGTAATACACGGCGTTTTTAAAAATACAACTTTTTTATTATGTAGTATCACAAATTAGATTTATTGAATCCATATAATACATAGGGTTTATACCGATATAACTTTTTATTGTTTGGTATATAAAATTACATGTGCTCAACCCGTATAACACATGAGTTTCTTAAAAATATATTTTTTTTCATTATTTAATATATAAAATTAAATTTATTCAACCCGTACAATACACGGGGTTCTCAAAAATACAACATTCTTTTATTATTTAATATATAAAATTACATTTATTCAACACATGTAATAAACGAGATTTTTAAATATATATTGTTTTATTATTTGATATATAAAATTACATTTTTTTCAACACGTGTAATAAATGAGATTTTTAAAGATATATATATATATATATATATATATATATATATATAAACGGGATCAGAAGAAAACGGAAAAAAGTGTGAGAACGGTGAGAACGCATCTTGGCCGAACACGTGGCGTGGGGCATGATCAGGGTCCGAGGGGTTTTTTTGTCTTTTTAGTATTCTTCTCCTTTCACGATTTTCGCGTTTGACATGCTTCTTTATTTTTTGCGTGCAAGATAATTTTGGAGTTATGTAGATTTATTAATTATTTGGCGTTTTATTATTTTTTCTCAGATTTCTTCTCGTTGAATTAATTCTTTTTGTGTCACATAGTTAAACTTTTGGCGTTATGGCTTTTTCCATGTCATTTTTGGCCTTTTGTATCTTTTTGTTAATAATTCATTACCATAGATTAATATTTTATAAAACTACAATAAAACGAAAATTAAAATAAACTAATAGTCTTCCGTAGGTGGGATTACATCAGAGATGTACCCATCGCTTTCTTCATCACTTTTTTCAGATTCTTCATCATCAAATTTCATTTTTGCGTATAACGCCATTAGCTCGTCTCTTCTTTCCTGCAGCCTATTCTTGAATATCACTGCATCCTTGGATTTTGGATCGTTTGAAGGTGTTAAATCACAGAGTTGTTCAATGATAGATAGCAACCATGTCTTCAATATTTCTTCCATTGGTCTTGAATATTGCACCCCGTTTTGATAAGTAAGTTCAAGTGTTCCTTCTTCCTCATGCAATACCCAACTGCTAAGTTTTGGTATATGATTATCTTCAATATCATCATCATCTTCATCATCTTCTGCTGGAAACTTTCTTTCCAGTCTTTTTATTACAGTTCTTGTTCTTTCACAATCGTTGTCTCTTGGAACCCTAAGGGCCAGGATATCCTTTTGAACATTTTCATTCATTCCCATAATGGCTTTTATTGTTCTTACCTTTACCCTTCTCCTGTCAGAGAACTTTATGATGAATCGTTTTTCTTTCCTTTCAAACCTCCATGCAATAACCTTAGCCATTTTTTAAATTTTTTGGCGTTTTGGAGAATATTTGGCGTTTTAGTCTTTTTGGCGTGTTTGAGCTTGGGTTCTGATGGTCTTCTTTTATATTGACTTTTTTTTTCCCGCGTATGTCAGGTAATTATGGCGTTTTGAAAAAGATAAATAAATTTAATATAATAAATGTTAGTAATTATGTTTTCCATCGTTTCATTTCACTGTTTTTTTGCAGTTTTACTGTGTTTTGTTTTCAGACTCAACTGTTTTAATGGTGTAACACGTCAAATCTTTTGACGGCTTTAATTATGGCATTTTGTTTTCCAATGGCGGTTAGATAACTATTGGACTTCTTTTGTTTTATATTCTTTGCACATTGTTTCACGTTTTTTTTATAATATTAGTTGTTCAAATTAATTTTATTATAGTTTGGTAGTTTTTTGGGGGCTTTTTTATGGTATTATGGCGTTTTACACGTATTTGCTAAATTTTGCGTTTTATTATGTTTTTCATTATAGCATTAATATTATTTTGTTGTTTATTAACTGACATTACAAAACAAACAATAGATAAAGAAAATTAAAAAAAAAACAAAGAAGAAGCAATTTATGATTTAAAATCTTCAGTGTCATCAGTCTCTTTTTTCTTTTTGAAACTACAAGAAATGTGACAAATAAATGGCGTTTTGGGTTTGGCGTTGTTTATTTTCTTTGTTCATGTGTTGAAGTGTTTTTGTGGATGTTGGAGACATAGAGTGACCCCCTGTGGGTGGATGCTATATGCCTGTGGTCTTCATTATGTTCATTGAGGCCAAAGTAGCATTTACACTGGTATAGGTCTCTAGTTATCATCCAAACCTTCTTCAGGAACAAAGATGACAGTATTACATATGGGTGTCATCAGTCCCTATTTTTTCAATTTTGTCCATCTCATGCAGCAAAATCTTTCTACACTCAAGTAACAAATCATTAAATTGTAACACCTCGTAAAAGCACGTCCAGTGATGTATTGACACGTGCAATAAACCCTAATAAAGTCAAACGTTGACTATGAAGGCTAATTTTGTGAAAAATCAAAAAATTTGATTAGGGAAGGACTGGAAGTGTTATCATACTTAACATAAGCCTCTGAATAACGTTACTCGGTAATCATATTCACAAATGAGCCACTTGTTGATCAAGAGTAGCCGTTTGCGTAATTAATTGAAAGTTTGCGCGATAAAGGGTTAAAAGCGTCAACATGTTAATTCTTACCTCTGGGTGACCTTTTAAAAACTGGGAGCTTCATGATATTTGATTATACTCTCGGGAATGCCTAATATTGGCCATTAAGGGCTTTTATGCCTATAAGTGAAGTTACGCGCAACTTTGCAAGTTTAAGGGGTTAAAAGCGTCAATATGTTTAATTATACCTCTGAATGACCTTTCTGCAAACCCGAAACATCGTGATGTTTTATAATACTCTCAAGAATGCCTAATGTGGATTAGATAAGGCTTCGATTCTATTAAACGATTATATGCGCAAGTTTGCACATTAGAGGGACTATTTGCGTCAAACTGCAAAAGTATACTGATTCGTATGGTATCGAACCTCCCGGAATATTATCATAAGTTAAACATGCCCTAAATATCCTTTATATAGCTTAGAAATAGGCTTTGAGGTGTTTGGTGCGCAAAAATAAACTTATTTGATCAACAGGGACTAAAAGCGTCAAAAAGTGCATAAGTTTGCATTTTCTCGCATATCTTACGTTCTGAATATATCCGGACAACCAAAAATTTATGTAATCATTAAAATATTTTATTTTAGTGATTGGCTTGATAAAATTCCATTCGTCGCGTAATTTGGTTCGTTTTTCGCGTCCGTTCGTGTTTCGTCGTAATTAGCCGAACAAGGTGACCATACGACCAAACGAACCGACATCCGGCATATTTTTTAGCATGTTTCATGTTCCCTATGTTTAGGCATCATTGTAGAGCCTTAAAAATGGTTTAACGGACCTTAAATGTGTCGGAAATGGCATTTATCAAGTGCAGGGACCAAAAGTGACAACAAATGAAACTTTGTGTGAGCTGTATATGTCCTTACAGACCGTATACAGGACCCTTACGGTCCGTATACCATTTCCAGCATCATAATTTTGAAAACCAGCTTTGGTTTTGCTTCCTTGTCTCACATATTTGATTCTAGGGGCTCTTAGATGGTTTTAATACTTGGTATTACACCTGTAATCATCTTGTAACTTATCTAAACACATGTCAATCGTCCATGAACTCTCCATCAACTATAAATAGAGGTGGGTTTTTGTTGAAAACTTGCACCATTTCTTGAGTTATTGCTCTCTTTCTCAAATCTGAGGATCCTGATCAATTGGAACCTTCTTTTGAGTTCTTTTCAGTCCTGAGGACCACTAAGTGTTCCTTTCGTGCTTGGTTATTTTATTTGGCTCTTAAAGCCGAAAAGTCAAGCGTTTTCGATAAACGCTTTGACTTTTAGCTAGACCTTGTATGGTCAAGCCATGGTTCGCAACGAACGTGGCTACGTGATCATAATTAGGTAGGTGTTAAGCCCTCATAAGGGCACCTCCTATTACCACGTTTACTTAGTTAATTGTCGGGTCAAAGTAATTAAAATAAAAGTCAAACGAGTCGGTTTTTAAATGAAATTCATAACTAAATGATGTAAAGGCAATAAAATCAGTTTTGTCACTTTAATAACTTAGTAAATATTAATTGAACATGTCTAAGCATGTTCAACCCGACTATTCTGAGTTTAGGCTCGGTTCGGAACCGAAAGTCGCAAAAGTAGACTTTTGCTTTGACTTTCAGTTCTGACCCGATTTAGCTTAGTTTAGATATACCTTAGGATTCCTTTAGGACCATATTATAGGTTAGTATAACCCTCTGAGGTTATACAACTTGGTTCCATAGTAATCCTAGTTCATTGCATGTTTCCGTTATATGCTTAAAGTTGACTATTATGCCCTTTTGATATTAAAACGAGATTTTTGAAAATGTGAGAGGACAAAAACCTTTGTTACTGATTTATAAACATGTCCTTAAAATTTCACATCAGTTCGTGGTCTAAAATGGGAGTTATGCTAAATATAGTAAATTATAGCCTTTTTATTAATTAAACGACAATTTCGGCATAAAACCTATTTAAGCTCAAATTTTGACACCAAACCTTTTACCCACTGATTTAATATGATATTTTTAGATTTTTGGAGATTTCTATTTATTTTTAAACTGATCATTACATAGGGTTCTCGCATAGACTCGGTAATTGACGATAATGCCATTTTCGCTAATAAAATGAGTTTTACACATCCTTTACATACCAAACCTTTTTCTACTGATTTTATATATTAAATAAGTTATTTTAAACAGTAAAGGCTGATTAAAATCTCAGATTTCCTTAATCAACCCGAAAATCGTCAAATACTGACTCTTATGCGATTTAGGCGCATAGTATGGTTTAAAACCATATTTGGCTCCTAAAGCTTGTTACCTACTGATGTTATGAATACATTTTTATACTTTAACAGTAAGTATAAGTTTTGAACTCAGATTTCAAAATTTGACCTTTAAGGCTTATGTAAAATGACCAAAATGCCCCTATGGTGCATAGTTTGGCCATAAATGATAAAATTCACACATATATGATATTTTACTGATATAACCTACTAAAATAAATATTTTTACTGATCATTTTTGTAACACCCGTTCTTATAAATCAAGGTTTAACGTATATTTTGGGAAAAATAACCATGTAATTAATGATTACATATACATCGGGAATACGGGTTTATTAAAACTTTTACAAATTATAATTTATTCTACATAACGTGATCGAAATTCGTTGTTTAAAATTTACAACGTGGCAAAGTGCGGAAGCATGTAACTGTATCGTGTTCGGTTCTTCGTTGAGCTTGATCGTCTTCCGGCATCCAAGGTGTACCTACATTTCATAAACATGAAATGCTTTAGTCATACAGGACTTAAAACGTGTCTAAACGAGTCCGAGAAACAATTGATAACAAAAACAAAAATTTCAACCTGGCCTCCACCGTAAATTACGGTGGCACCGTAATTTACGGTGACCACTGGTTTGACATGCCCCTACCGTAAACCAGTAGGGGTCCACCGTAAAGGTTTTCATCTCCACCGTAAATTACGGTGGCACCGTAATTTACGGTGGACCCTGCATTCAGTTTTCCATTTTTGCCGTAATTTGACACGAAATCTTCCGTATCTTTCAAACCGCTTGTCCGTTTGGCCTACCGTTTCTTCCTACGTGTTTGTAATTTGATTCTCCATCATTTGGAGTTAAAATCCGACATTCGGCTTAACAAAATTTAAGGCTTTTAAGTCTTCGGCTTATTACCCTTTATACCAAATTTTGACCCGGTTATGCATTTTATCAAACAAACGTATTTATTTGATTCCTATATTTCATACACTTCATCAAATAATTGTGATATACCATATTAGGTTTTAATCGTAGGTTTATTACACAAATTAAACCCGTTTTCACTAGTATGCTTATTTTGACCCGTTAAGGATATTTTAAGCACTTTTAAGCTCAATTTCGCTTTCATTCTAATCTAGCGTTGTAACCTATATTTCTTATCTAGTACTCTCCCATCACAACTAAATGTGTGTTGGATTTAAAGTAGATATCTTTGTGTTCCGAATTTATACCCCTTGAAATATCATTTTACAGCAAAGACTCGTATGGAGTCTTTTGGCCTAAGAATTACATCTTTCACTACCCATACTCGTTCTAAACTTTTGTTTAATCATAAGACTCCTTTCCAAACAACCTCTAAGAGTTGTTTGTTCAATTTAGCCTACAAGGGCGTTTTGGTCGATTTTGGTCCTTCTTTTACAATGAAGGGCTATCACCAATTATTCGACCAAATTAGCACTTTTACATACATCATAAATATGCGTACCTGGCTCGGATCAACAAATAGACCCGATTTAATACCTTGCTTTATATTCGCTAATTAAGAACGATGCGAATATCCATTGGATATCTATTCCTGTAAGCATATAACTCGACAAAAGAATCATTAGTCTATATAGTCAAAAGGTGTTGTCTACACCTTTTGACCCGTTTGGCCGAATTGACCATTTATCTTTGCGAGATGATATTTATTATCATCTCCTCTACATGACTCTTTCCGTTTAACACCGTACGGTCATTTTAACTTATAAACCGTTTATTACCTTCGACATAATATGACCGAATTATCGATTTACTTCTTTTTAAACCATCAACATGGCTTCTAATTATGCTCGACTATCTTGTTCCGTACGTCTACACGCCGGAACATCATACCTCGATTTTGTATTTATCTTATTCATACTAATACGATAAGAGAATATTCTGAAATATAAGACTAGTGTAAGCTATACTTACCTTGCATCCGAATTATGCTTTTCCGTCATTCTTGCTTCGTTTGACCCGCTTCCTTCCCCAAGCCTTAACCTAGCTTGCCAAGCGTCAAACTATCATTGTAATTGTAAGATGGTTAGGTTAGTCATATTCATTTACGACTATTCCATCCTACTCTTCTTATATCGAATTTACCATCCGATCATACACTTGGTCGATTTGACCTTTTTAAAGTCAATCGACTTATCAACTTATTCATTGCACATTTTCACTCTAATTTCAACACTTTAGTTTTCATTTGGGCATTTTAACAAACACCTAATGTGCATACATTGTTTTTACACATTTTACAACTAGGTATCATGATTTCAAGCATCTATATCATGATCTTAACATCAATTCTTTTATATCATATAACAACCCATTTCATGGTAAATATGATTTATGTACTCAAACACCTACATTGTTCAAGTACTTTGTCTTACTAACTAGTATGATGATTCTAATCACAAGTTTGACACTATCATCATCATATCATAAAAACCCATCTCAAGTCATGTATGTTCAACACTCCAACTTGCAAATTGTTCAAGTATCTTGTTTCTACTAGCAACTATGATGATTTTAAACATGTGTAAACCATCATCTTCACTACATAATCAAAACCCACTTAGCACATAATAGGTTAATTATCAAATCCCTAGTTTTAACACCAATTCTCCAAGTTTTCAACTAGGGTTTGTTTCTAAACAAAGATATCAACACAATAGCACTCATAGATTCAATATTCATTCCAGAATTTCGATTATGATTGTTCATCATAATCTCAAAGTATCACCAAATCTTAAAATTCGACATACCTTGTGATCCCCACGACTAGGTGATCATTTATATGTGATCATGCATCGATTTGGGTCTTGATTTGAGCTTCAATTAGTTGATTTGTTGAAGTTTAGGGTTTGAGCATGAGAGCCTTTCTTGGCTCTGGTTGAATTCACAGGAACCACACACGTATGTGTGTTTTATGTTTTTAATATTTGATTTAATTAAAAACTATAATTCCTTTGTCCATGTTTAGCCCCTCAACTTTACACAAGTTATTTAAAGGATATCTTAACCATATTTGTTCTATAAATGTCAAGACATTATCTAACTAGGTTAATACTCCTAGTTACTTGGTGGGTTCCGGGAGTTATAATCCGTAGTATTTTAAGTCCCGTTAACTCGGGCTCTTATAAACTCAATTCCTTAAAACTTTGTTTCGCTTGTATTTAATATTAGGATTTCTTATTAAATCCCAAATATTTAACGGGTTATTTTTACTACTAGCGGCACTTTACCCGTCTTTTAGTATTAACGTGGGTTAATTACCAAACCCGTTTTCGGGGTGTTACAATTTTAGACCAGAACCTTAGATTGTCATTTAACCTCTTTTATAATCTTTAAAATGACCAAAATGCCCTTTCGGGGCTTAATTTGATTTTAAATTCGTTTTGGGCATAATGGAAGATATCCTACTGATATCACAACATATTTAAGGCATATTAACTTGTGGAACATGTTCATGACTCATTTGGTTACCCGTGATGCATTTTTCGCGTTCGGTACGGTTTATGTAACTAGTTTGCATAAATTAACCGAAACGAGTCAAACCTTATCATTTTCACTTCAAAATTCAGAATGTGTTTAGTTTACCCATATTATACAAGTCTCCATACTTGTCGGGTCTAAATCACATTCTAATCCGGTCTTCGCTTAATCTTGTATTTTGAACCGTAAACCTTTCCTTAAAACTAACCGGTCAAAGTTACAACTTAGATAAGACCCGTTAGGAATCTAATAGGTTAATAAAACCTTCCTTCCAGATTAAGAGCCCCGGTAGAGGTACTTGTGCTTGCTGATTTGAAAATACGGCTGAGAATAAAATTACATTTTAGCTCAGGTAAATACTTTTAACTTATTTTCCCTTATGCGGGCTTGGGATACGGTATTATAATAATACCGCTTGGTCGGGTATTGAATGTTTAATCGGATTGTGATTAAATTATTGAGGTAACCCGTTTTAATTTGTCTTGTTTGAAATAAAGCCTTTGGGGGTTAATGACCATGTCCCGGATATCCTTGGCATCATTATTAAGAAATGGCCACGTCTTAAGCACGGGGTGTAGGCATACACCTGACAGTTGCGTAAGGAAAACGGTATCTCACTCTCTTGTGGGCCTTTACTTGTGGTGTGTTCCTTAATCTTGACTCGGTTTCTATATCGGGCCCTGAATGTATAACGAACATATAAATCTGTATACAAGATTATTTTTATATAATTGTCCCAAGTTATAAAAGGATATTTGTACCTTGTGCAATTAAATCAATTTTCATAAATGTTTTCAAAAGAGTCAGTTAATTGTATTTACCAGTGTAAACTGACGTATTTTCCAAAAAGATTAAGTGACAGGTACTGTACGTAATTGGCTGGGAGCTTAGGGCGTTAATAGGGAATCTTGCAAGTTCTAGACATCTAAAGTCTGTTGAACAGTGTTTATCTTTCTGTTTTAAGATCCGCCTGTGGATCCATCTTACAATCCGTTTGTAATATTGATGTTACTTTTGAATCGGTTTGTAATATAATTACTTTAGACTTCCGCTGTGCATTGAACTGTGATTATTTGACTATGATGATATCAACTACGTCACGATACTCCCCACCGGGCCCACCGGTAATACGTGGAAATATCGGGGTGTGACATAAATGAAGCTTCATGCAGAACATTACTGAGGATCAAAGAAAATATGTTTTGATGTCGTTGTATTTTTTGGCGTTTTACATTGAGTTGTAAATTTTTTTAGCAACCACTGTGTGTTTTTGTGTGTTTTTTTGGTGTGATAATCGGAAGGTGGTGAGGCGTTTCTATTTATAGAATTTTTTTGGCGCGTAGTTTAGGCGGGATGTTATTTTTATAATAAAAAATGTAATTAACATTTATCCGGATGAAAACTTTGGCGTTATATATAATGGCGTTTCATATTTTATGGCGTTTTTGTAGCCAGAGAACTTAAATAAAAAACAGAAAAAAGTACGCAGTGATAAAATTGGCGTTTTGTATTTATTTGGCGTTTTATTTTTCAATGGCGTTTTATATGAGGAATGGTTTTTACCTTTTTACCCTTAATGACGTGCGTCCACGTAATAAAATTGGTGTTATTTACTAAAATGCCACCGCGCCAATCTAGTCCATAGATTGTTTTGATCGGACGATCCATAAGCGTTCTCACCGTTCTCACACTTTTCACCGTTTTCTCTAAATCCTGACCATATATATATATATATATATATATATATATATATATATAGGATTAGGTTCAAACGTGAACAAAATCCCAAGAGTGAACTGCGTGAACTTATCTGGGCCCTTGATTTTTATGATCTTGAGATTAAAGTGAGTGGCATGATGGTAATTATTTGGTTAATTTTTTCCATTTAATTAAATACAACAAGGGTGTATGTGTAATTTCAATCTTAAATTGATTGCATAAATCTCTCACAAATCAAGTAATCAATTATCCTCTTAAATTGATTGCATAAATCTCTCACAAATCAAATCAAGGACTAGGAAAGATGTAACTTAATTCAATTATTAAAATAATTATTTGTTTAAATGCGATGTACACATGTGTATTCTGATTTTGCCCTCTTTTTAATGCGATGTACACATGTGTATATCGTCTGTTTTGTGATATCTCAGAATTTTTTTTTTGTATTGAATGTTGATGTACACCTGTGAATTATTGTACACATATGTACGATACTGAGTACACATGTGTACTATTCTATTTATATCCAAGTACACATGTGTATACCGTTGAAATATGAAGGTTACGTGGATCTTAAAAATCAAAATTTGAATTCTGGTGATGAAATCTGAAATAAAAATTAAAATTGAAATCTGGTGATTTGTTGTTTGTTTTGATAATTATCTTATTAATAGATAAACATAATGTGGATAATGAATTTAAATTAGGAAAGATTTAACTTAATTCAATTATTAAAATAATGATTTAAATCTAATTTTTTATATAATTACAATCCTACCCATAACAACTAAAAAGGAAATCAAGGGTCCATATCTGTTCACGCACTTCACTCTTGGGAGGTTGTTCACGCTGAAACCCTACCCTATATATATATATATATATATATATATATATATATATGGTAAGGATAGTGTAAAAGGGCTTAAAGTGTGAGAAGTGTATTATAACACTATATATAATACTATATAACACCATATAAACACCGTATAACAATATGTAACACCATATAATACCATATAACACTATGTAACACTATATATCATTATATAACAAATATAACACTATACATCTATCATAGACATGCTATCAGACAACCTATAGTGTTATATTTGTTATATAATGATATATAGTGTTACATAGTGTTATATGGTGTTACATATTGTTATACGGTGTTTATATGGTGTTATATAGTATTATATATAGTGTTATAATACACTTCTCACACTTCTTACACTTTGAGCACTTTTTACAGGATCCTCTACCTATATATATATATTATTTGGTATATAAAATTACATTTATTCAACCTGTGTAATACACGGGGTTCTAACCTAGTTAAGCTATATATGATTTCAATTTATATGAGTTATATATGATTTCAATTTACATGTACAATTATCTGGATTTAATACTTAATGGTAAATATTTGTTGTCTTTTAATTAAAAAAAAGTTATTAAAATACTGAGTTAACTTTACAGCTGGCCATTAAAAAAACTTACAGTTGTACCCACTTCAAGTAGTTATATTTTTTTTAAAAACACCGAACCTGAAACACATTTATTAATCAAAATACATATTGTTCTCCATCAGTCCATTCTCTCTACTTATGCACTTTCCCTTTCATCTCTATATATCTTTCTCTTCTGTGTCTCTCTACCGTGGGCAATTCATCGCCGCCCACCAATACCATCACCGACAACCATCTCGTTATCTCTTTGAAGTTGCTGGCCACACCACTAATCCGACCACCCTCTCCTCTACGAATTCTCCGCCACTCACGTCACCAAGCCACCAACGTCACACCACTACGCAATTGCCACACCGGATCCGAATGCAGTTGGCCTCCACCAAACAACCCCGGCTAAGACTGATGTTGTGCCTTCTGACTCGTTGACTGTTAATCAAGTGGAGTCAGCTTTAATTGGAGTTGCGTGAGCTGATAATGGAAGTTGTGGTGGAGCGAAAAATGTTAGCGCTGGTGAAAAGCAGTATAGTCGACACCTGCGAGGTCATGGTGTTTGCGGTGGTACGGCGGTGGTTGGAGTGTTTTTTAGGGAGAGAGTGTTTTTGGTGGCAGATTTAGTTCTCAGAATAATATCGACTAAAGGGGAGAGGAAATTTCGACCTAGGATTCGATGGGGTAATTTGAAAGGAGACAAGATTAAAGTGTTTAAGGATAAGGTCATCTCGATGACATCTGCTGAACCCGATGAGGACGCAAACCGAATGTGGGAGACTATGGAGACTACCATCACCCATGTGGCGAGGGAGACTCTAGGGGTCACAACATGGAGGACACGCAGGCATAAGAAGTGCTGGTGGTGGAGTATGGATGTGCAGACCAAAGTAAGGGAGAAGTAAGAAAGTTTTAGGGAGTTTTTGAGGTGTACGGACGAGGCAGAGCGAGTAAGTTGAGGGAGATATACAAACACGTCAAAAGGGAGGCGAAGAAGGTTGTTGTCACACCCCAACCGATGGCGAAAACATCGGAGTGAGACGAAAACGAGATTGCAAGAGACTTCATAACAACTAATTGTGACAATATTTAGATAACACCAATTTCATTAATACTAAAATGATATTACATTGTCTTGAAAGAAGAAAAAATACAACAAGTAGCAAATAACGAAACGACATGAAACAAAGTACATAAATTTAAATCTAGGTGTGTTTCCAATCCACCCCAAATAATATTTTTCATTGGCATCAAGTAGTTTCCTGCAAACATGTATTAAAATAATGATCAACAAAAAGTTGGTGAGTATACAAGTTTAATTACATAGTATAATGGTGAGTAAAAGTTGTCTCATATCCAACATGGTAAATTGCATACATTGTTACTAACATACTAGCATGTGTTAACTATAATTCAAACCAAAGTGTACAGCAATCGTGCATACCATTGTCGCCGAAACGACAAGGTTGTAAAATAGTTTACTTAACAATACCACCAAAATACGGGCGATGCGTTAATCCTATAGCGCTATAATTGTTAAGGCAGGCTTGCAAAGTTAATGAGCATATAGAACACAAGTATAACATAGCATGCGATTAACAAGGAGAATACAAGTATCATGTTATTAATAGATAGAGCATGTGCGTAAACAAGTTTAATCGTGATTTGTGATTTTTGTATATGTGTGCGTGTTGCACCCAAAGTGTATAAAACGGAAAATGGGATCGAGTATACTCACAGTTTTGCGTATAAATCCTACGTACATGAATGATGCGTTGAGAGTCGAGAACACCGAAGTTACCCTACATTAGGGGAAATGGAGGTGTGTAGTATTCGGATTTGGTAGAGAGTTTGGATTCGAAATTTTAAGTATAAAAAGTATAGATACGCGAAAGTATATCTTGTCTAAATACTTGTTTTAACACTAAGTTTTTAAGTGATTTCATGGGTCCTAATTTGCCCATTAGAATCAAAACCGAGGAGTTTATAACGAAGATAAAATATGTTCATGATATATAACCATAATCCGGGTATCATCAAGAACTCGGTTAATATATATTTTATATTATATATTATATAGTTTAGATTATTGGTCCATCATGTAGTATCATTGTAACAACTCGGAATTTATATCGAATCATATGGCAACACGTGTCCAATCAACTCTCAAATATGCCAAATTGTTTGGACGAGAGGGACTAAATATGTAAAATTGTGGAAGATTCGACGTGGAGGGATAAAATGTGACAAAATACCAAAAATTATGGCTTCTGAATGATCCTAACGGGCCGCAAGGCATATGCCTTACGGACCGTAAGGCATTTATAAAAATTGTTCCTGACCGTCCCTTACGGACCGAAAGACCTATGTCTTACAGACCGTAAGGCATTTGAATACCATGGTCACGCTAGGTCCTTACGGACCGTAAGCCATCACCCCTTACAGTCCGTAAGGGGTGCAGCTGGTAGTTTTGGTAGACTGCCATGGCAGCCTGCATGTTATGCCATCTTGCACATGAAATGCCACTATCCTCCTACTTCTTACACCTCATTAGACACTAATCTACATCAGGAGAACCTTATGAACAATTGGCATGATCTTAAGAACCTTGTGCAACTATAAATAGCACCTTAAATCCACAATTTCAACTTGCTCATTCCACTTCTTTCTCTCCACTCACTCTTGGAGTTGCTTCTGATTAAAAAGAGGCCTCCCACTATGTTTAATCTTCTCCTAGAACACTTTTAAGTGTTCTTTCCTAGTTCTTTTCATTTCTAAGCTAAGTTATTAGCCGAAAGTCAAGCAAATTAACTTTTTCTTTGATTGGTTATTACTGTTTCGGTCAAGCTAATGTTCGAATTGAGCATGACTACGTGATCGTTATAAGGTAGGTGATAATCCCCTATGAGGGAACCTCCTGTAGATCACGTTAAGTTGGTCAAATGACGGGTCAAAGTTGTAATAAAATAAAAGTCAAAACGCAGTTTTTCAGAAAATATGTTTAATGAACTTCTAAGTATCTAAACACCAAATTTTGACATTATATCAGTTGGTATAACATATTAGGACATGTTAGATCATGTCCAACCCGTCATTTCCTGCTTATTGCTCGGTTCACAACCGAAAGTCAAGCAGTTTGACTTCTGCTTTGACTTTCGATTCTGACCCATTTAAGCTAAGTTAGCTACTGATTTGAAGTTGTATTATGATCATATTAATGTATGGAATAACCCTCTGAGGTTATACCATTTTATCATAATCATTTGTCGGGTTTTATGCAAGTTCTTATATTATGCCTTAAAAATGCCGATTATGCCCTTTTGCGCATAAAATGACTTTTGAAACATGATGAACATGTAATCTGAGTTATAAACTGATGTGGTAACATATTAAACATGTTTTGGCGTATTGGATTTGACATGGACCCATTCGATCACCTGATGCCGCCTATGCGCGTACGGTTGACTTATATAGCCTAGTTTGTATAAGTTAGCCGAATCGGGTCAAAACCTTTCCAAATCAGTTCTAATCAGAATGTATGATTGTTTGACCCATATTATACGAGTCATAGTACCCGTGAGGGTTCAAACCATATTCTATCAGGTCTCCGCTTAATCTAGCGAACTGTATCGAAGATGGTGAATCTTGGATGGTTTCAACACTAGGAACATGTAACACCTCGGAAATCCATAGAAAATAATATGGCAACACATGTCTAATCAACTCTCAAATATGCCAAATTATTTGGACGAGAGGGACTATATATGTAAAAATGTGGATGATTGGATGTGGAGGGTTCATTGTGACAAAATGCCAAATTTTGGCTTCTGAAGATTTCTTACGGACCGCAAGGCATATGCCTTACGGACCGTAAGGCATTTGTTAATATTCTAATCTCTGAAGGTTCCTTATGGACCACAAGGCTTATGCCTTACGGACCGTAAGCCACCACCCTTACGGTTTGTAAAGGGTGCAGCTGGCAGTTTATGCAGCTGGCATGGCAGCAGCTTCTTCTCTGCCACTTCTCTCGCAATTTTGGCCATCTTGCTCTGTTTTTGGACACCTGGGGTGCCACCAATCCTTTCCATAACACCTCAGGGGACACTTGGCAGCATATGGGAGCTTGAATCCCACTATAAATAGGTGATCAAGTCCATGCTTCAAACTTGCACCTTTCTTAAATCCTTCTCTCTTCTCTTGGAGTGCTTCTGCTCTTATAGAGGCCTCCTACCTAAAGCTTAGTCTTCGTTGAACACTTGTAAGTGTTCTCTTTCAGTCTTATTTCATTTATAGGCTAGTATTTAGCCGAAAGTCAAGCA
Organism: Helianthus tuberosus; assembly: GCA_030545235.1. NCBI lineage: Eukaryota > Viridiplantae > Streptophyta > Magnoliopsida > Asterales > Asteraceae > Helianthus > Helianthus tuberosus. Next base: position 213,967,995 of record CM060441.1, on the reverse strand, counting down.
AATTGACTTTTTCTTTGACTTTCAATTATGACCATTTCGGTCAAGCCAATGTTCGAATCTAACATGGTTACGTGATCATAATAATGTAGGTGATAATCCCCTATGAGGGCACCTTCTGAAGATCACGTTAAGTTGGTCAAATGACGGGTCAAAGTTTTATTAAATAAAGGTCAAAACGCAGATTTTCGTAAATTACGTTAAATGAACTTCTAAGTATCAAAACCTTAATTTTTGACATCATATCATTTTTATAACATATTAGGACATGCTAGATCGTGTCCAAGTTGTCATTTCCTGCTTAAAGCTCGATTCACAACCGAAAGTCAAACAGTTTGACTTCTTCTTTTACTTTCGATTCTGACCCGTTTAAGATAAGTTAGCTACTGATTTGAAGTTGTAGTATGATCATATTATTGTATGGAATAACCCTCTAAGGTTATACCATTTAATCATATCATTTGTTGGGTTTTATGCAAAGTCCTTATATTATGCCTTAAAAATACCAATTATGCCCTTTTGTGCATAAATTGATTTTTGAAGCATGATGAACATGTAATCTGAGATATAAACTGATGTGGTAATATATTAAACATGTTTTGACATATTGGAATTGACATGGACCCATCCGATCACCCGATGCCGCCTATGCGCGTATGATTGACTTATATAGCCTAGTTTATATAAGTTAGCCAAATCGGGTTAAAACCTTTCCAAATCAGTTCTAATCAGAATGTATGATTGTTTGACCCATATTATACAAGTCATAGTACTCGTGAGGGTTCAAACCACATTCTATCTGGTCTTCGCTTAATCTAACAAACCGTATCGATTTTATTATAAGTTAACCGGTCCAAGTCATATGACTTGAATAAGGCCCGTTAACATTCTAACAGATCATAGTTCCATCCATTCCAGACTAAGAGCCTCCAGTAAATTGCACTTGTGTTAGTTGTTTTGATTAAACGGCTGTGCTTATATATCTTTGTATTGTAAAGATCATGTTCAGGTAAATACTCTTAATCTATTTTCCCTATACGGGCTTGGGATACAGTGAAATTATTTACGCTTGGTCGGGTATGGGATCAATGACCAATGAGTCCAAAATCCAAATAACCCGTTTTAATCCGTTATGCTTGATAACTTAAACATTGGGGATTAATGCGATCGTGTCCTGGATATCCACGGCTCACTTAATTGCAAGTGGCCACGACCTAAGCATGGTGTGTAGGCATACACCTGACAGATGCTAATGCGAGGATAAAATATTTTTCTTACCCAATATGGGGATATAAGTGGTGTGTCGGTTAATCATGTATTAGAGTTTAGTTCTGGACCCCATATCTATTGACAAGAATGTAATACTGGTAACAAGAGATATAGTTTGTCCCAAGTTATTTATGAAAATGATATACCAATTGGTATAAAAATGGTTTTGAAAAAAATTTCAAAACATGTCGGTTAATTATATTTACCAGTGAAAACTGACGTATTTTCAAAAGACTAAGCGCATGTTAGCAAGTACGGAATAGGCTGGAGCTGCTCGGTAATTGTATATTGGAATTTGCGACTCCAAGAAAAAAGCCTAGTAGTTTTATGTAATCATTTTTGTTATTTCGATCCGCCTATGGATCTTTTAGTACACATTCCTTCTGTATATTTTTTTGAATTTTCGGACACTTGTACTTTGTAATAATTATTTTTAATCTCAAGACTTCTGTTGTGCTAAATGTGAATATCTATATCAATCGTCACGCATAAACCCCAAGTCTGGGCCCACCGGGAAATCAGGGTGTGACAGAACATGTATGAGCATAATTTAAAAGAGTTTTTGAACTTGTATCTTGGTAGAAATAAACCACAACACAAACCCACAACTATGAACTTAGTTGGGAGCTTGGTGGGTACAAGATTTCACCAAGTTTTTATGAAGAAATGTAAGTTATAAAAACATAAGTGAAAGCATAATTTTATCTTTACTTTGGACTTCAAATATGGTGAGGTTTCACCTTAGTTTGCCATGGCAAACTTGTGAAAACCTGCCTAGAGGTTATCAAAGTAGAATGAAAGAAGAAAACATGAAGAAATAGGAATAGAAGTGAGCTAAAACTCACTTAGAAGGCTTAAAAGTTTCTACCAACTCTTGTAGATTAGAGAGAAAATATGAAGATTTGAGAGTGATTTAAGTGTTTAGAAAGTGTTTAGGAGTGAAAGAGGGCTCTTATTTATAAGATAGGATTAGGGTTTAAGTCATTAATGAAGTAGTTGGTGGTTGGTAGTTGGAAAAAGGTGAAAAAGTGGTAAAAACGCGGTTGTTTAGGTTTTCTGCCCGAAATCCCGTCGCCAACTCCGTTTGTGCGGATGAGTGGTTCGTGCGAAGGTAAGTCTTTCGTACGAAGGTAAGTCCTTCATGCGGAGGTAAGTCCTTCGTGCGGAGGTAAGTCCTTCGTGCGGAGGTAAGTTCATGCAAAGGTAAGTTCGTTCAAAGGTATAAATGTTAAATCAAGCGTGTAATAAGTCCCGTTTGCATGAAAATGTGTATCCAAAGTTGAATTGTGTATAAGATAAGTATAACAAGTATAAGTGTAAAAGTGAATTTTCGTTACGATCGAAGTCTCGGCTTATAAGTCTAGAAAAGAATTACGAACACCATACGATTACAAGTTTCCAAAAATAGAAATACGAAGTACACTTTCTAAATAAGGAAAGTACAAAAATGCGAAGCGTTACAGTTGTGATTGATGCAAAGAACACATCCTATAAGTAGATGTATGAACGACTAGAAACAAACATGACATGTTCAAGATTGCCAAAGCTAAGGAGCGTAGAAAACAGGATCTAGGAGTGGTGAAGTTCATTAAGGGAGGAGATGGGCGAGTCTTAGTCATGGATCATGACATTAAGTTGAGATGGAAAACCTACTTTCAAGATCTTTTCAATTGCGGGAGGCCTTACCAACAAGAAAGAAACAACCACACTATTGAAAGGCCCCAAAGGAATAATTGCTAATGTCGGAGTATCACACAAAGGGAGGTGAGGAAAGCACTTAGGAGGATGGGTAGGGCTAAGGTAGTTGGTCTAGATAACATACCGATTGAGGTGTGGAAGTGTTTGGGAGATGCATGAGTTCAATGGCTAACTACTTTGTTCAATGTTATTTTTAAATCTGGAAAAATTCCAGATCAATGGAGAAGTAGTGTCGTAGTGCCTTTATATAAGAACAAAGATGACGCCCAATGTTGTGGAAATTACAAAGGAATCAAGCTTCTAGGTCATACTATGAAATTATGGGAGAGGGTCATTGAGACTAGAATTCAAAAAGAGACTCGGGTCATGATAAACCAATTTGGTTTCATGCCAGGGCGGTCAACTACGGAAGCGATACACACTCTAAGGAGATTGATGGAAAAGTATAGGGAGAAGAAGCGAGATCTACATATGGTGTTCATTGACCTTGAAAAGGCAAACGACAGTGTGCCACGTAAACTGATTTGGGATAGTTTGGAGGGTAGAGGTGTACATGGGAGGTATGTTGACATAATTAAGGATATGTATAACAGGACTGAAACTAGTATTCAGGCGCCTTTAGGGGATACTGATTTCTTCCCTGTGGAGGTGGGACTCCACCAAGACTCTGCATTAAGTCCGTTTCTTTTCGCGGTTGTCCTTGATGAGTTGTCTAAGTCGATTCAAGAGACAGTTCCATGGTGCATGCTTTTTACTGATGATATTGTGTTAGTGGCAGAGGCTAAGCAGAGCTTAAATGCAAGGTTAGAGGAATGGTGAGTAGCTTTAAAGGATAAAGGTTTAAGGATTAGTCGCTCTAAGACAGAGTACTTGTACTATGACTTCAGTGGTGTAGGCGAAGACGAGGACACCCAGATCACCATTGAGGGGCAAGTGGTTCCACAGGTAACTAAATTCAAATATTTAGGATCTTTTGTACAAAGGGGTGGGGAGATAGATAGTGATGTATCCCACCGCATCCAAAGTGGCTGGTGTAGGTGGAGAGTAGCCACTGGGGTATTGTGCGACAAAAGGTTCCCAACTATATCAAATGGAAAATTTTATAGGGTGTCAGTTAGACCGGTTATGTTGTATGGGACAGATTGTTGGGCAATAAAAAAGACACAGGCGCGCAAGATGGATGTAGCAGAGATGAGGATGCTTAGGTGGATGTGTGGGCACACATGTAACAACCCTCATTAAAAGTCCTATTTATTTTATTATGTTATCGAATAGGAAACCCTAATTGAGACACCCAAGTGATTCTGCACAAACCCTACAAATTTCAGAACAATCAGAATCAGGATCAGGGCCCCTAAAACTCAGGGGGGGTATTCCCTACTCGACGATTATCTCTATAACATGCTGTCAAAATTGAATTTCTCGATTCCGTCGACTCAGCAGGCCTACTCCCACACGTGGCAAAGCTATAGTGAAAATGTGTCCCTTACGGACCGTAAGGGATTATGCTTACGGTCCGTAAGCATGTCAAAATTCGTATATAAATAGCAGGCATTGGCACTTGAATTCTGGCGTTCATTCGATGAAGAAATTCGTTATACACTCCGAGTTATAGTAGAAACCGTCTCAAAATCACTAATTAGTATAGCGGGGTGCTGCTACGATACAGGGTATTAACTCGATCGCTGCTACGATTCAATGTCCGATCGATAGAAACTATCTGATGGATGTTTTAGTGCTATCCTTTGTCATTAGTCGTGATTCCGACAGGATGTTTGAGTACCACCCGAACTCGGGGAATACTCTGTCATTCGTTGTGAATCCGATGGATGTTTAAGTGATTGCACTTTGTCATTCGTTGTGAGGGTTTTAATCTCGTGAGTTATCGTAAATGTTGTATTAAGTTACCTACCTAGTTCGTGTGCACTAGGTTACAAGGCTAAATCAATAGGCTAAGCTCTGCCTGTATAAATCTGCAATATATCAAGGCTTATCTGTAAACTAAACTTTGGCCGTATGAATCTGCATGCTTATAATGTGAGTCATTCTCTTTTTATCAACTGCTTTACAATACCTCAAATTATTTTCAAAAGTTATAATTACAGGGACTAAGTCGTGGATATCTTGAATCACTGGCTAGTGGGGTATTGTGCACATTACTAATTTTCTCCCAGTTAGGTTCATTGACCTACTAGGGATAATCATCACTATTTAGGTTCATTGACCTAATAGTGGTATGACCATCGTCACCATTGTGACATGTCACCATTGTGACATAGTGCCAGATAAAAATAAGATAGAAGCCATTGTAATCGCTCTTATGCTGTAATTAATAACCATGCATCATTTTATGTAAATAGAATGATTCACTCAGTATTTCCCGCTGACAAAATCTTTTTAAAACGCGTTTCAGGTAATGACAATAGATTGGAATAAAAGATGGATACGGCACTGAAAGGCATCAAGAAATGGCTTATTTTATTAATTAAAATCAAATTAAGAAATATTGTTTTATGTAATAAAATTTATCTTTATTAAAGCTACCTTTGTAAAACATGGATTTATTCCATCTATTTAATAAATAAAAATCCGGTGTTTCTAAACTCTGATATTTTTCCTAACTCACGGTCCTGATGAAATTTCCGCTGCAACGTTTTCAAAATAATCACCGGTACCACTGGGCTGTTCGCGACTCCCGATTCCGTCCAGGGTGGGTCGGGGGTCGTGACAGAAGGTGGTATCAGAGCCACTGCTTAAAGCCAATAGGTGTTGTGATAATAATACCTAAATAAAAGAGTTAGGAGATTGCTGTTAACTGGTAGCACACGGGATAGTATTTAGACTTGAACTTAAGAAAAGATGCCTTAGTATAAGCTTCGAGATAAACTAAGTACTTGTGTAAATAAATTATGATGGGTTCTGGTATACCATAAGAATGATAATTAGAATATTGCAAAATATGATAAATAAGCAAGAATTAATAGTAATTATTGCTTATCTGATATTACTTGGTCTAGAATAAGATATGTTACGGGAATACAAATTTCCTTGATTCTGGATAAAAGCCCTAATAAAAGAGGTACTTTTAAAAATCCTGAAAAGATACTATTTATGGGAAATAGAAAATTTTCTCCGGCAGGACTGGGTATGGTGTAGCAGACTCTCCAGTTTGTCCGGATATACTGAGATTACCTTTCCGGCGCGAACCGGATAAGACAGGGTATGTAATATGTCAAACGAGTGACAAGATTTCCCAAAATAGTATTATGACCAGATATCTGACTTATTTTTTTTTTTTGAAATATAAATCTGTTAAATACATTGACCTTATGAAGGGTATGTATATTACAGCATGTGAAATATGTGATTATATAGATATGTATATCTATAAGAAATTCCAAAAGCCAAATAGGAATAAAGCACAAGCATATGTGTCTAGATTTCTTTATTAGGAATCTCTTTTCCGATATCAAACATTATTTCGTTTGATTATCTGCCTAGTAACTAGAGTGACAATAATAACAATAGAAACCCATTAAGTTGGGATACTATCAAAGGTATAAGAATTTCTAATACGTTACCATAAATTATTAATGCAAGTAAGAAGCATGTAAAGTTGTGATAATGTATAAGAAAACACATGAAAATTTAATTATAAATCCACAGAAGATGAAGTATATCACACACAACTTTCGAGGAAAGATCTTTGGAAAATATAAATTGGGTACGATGACACCAATATTAATTCCGTCAGTAGAAGAACTACTAATCGAAAAGAAGCACTTTGCCACATGATCCTACAAACAACATGCATATCGTTGAGGTACGTTGGAATAAGATTTCACGACCATCGTTGCACAGTCTAATCAGAATCATAATTATTATCACTGCAAAAGGAGTCACATACCTTTGCAAATTCCCTATTTCATTTTATTCACATTCCTTGGTAATGTCACTTAACAATAGTTATTACACGAAATTCCAGATAGAAGTTCTTATATTTCTTTCGTTGAAATTCTGACTTCTGCATATAATAAGTTGACTTTCGCGTTTCTACTTCCCCTAATAGTCATCATACCATGAGGATTTCTTTCATAGTAGCGAATATTGATCTATTTCCTTTCTTGGTAAATCCACACGTTACACATGCATTGTTTGTTATGCATTTGGTTCATTTGATTTATAAAGACCACTGGAGAGCTTCATTCCGATTTGTTATTTTATCCAAACTCAAAAATCATTCCGCTTTTTGTACTGTGAACCGCATTATTGCAAAACAATAACTCCTTGATATCGAGTCAATGAATTTCTTAATTTTCTTTGACATACATAGTTTCTATTATGACCATGTCCGAACTTTCTTATTAAAAATTGTTTTGTTTAAGTTCAAATTATTTGATTTGCTCACATTACATATTCATTTCAAGATCCTATATGATGGATGGAAGCTATTATATTCAAAATAGTCCCAACAAGCACTTCATTTGTTTTGAACCATGATAGGCTTGTTTAAATCTTCGACTCCATTGAAGCATTTCTTTGATCACAATCACCTTGTACTGACCTTTTCACAAAATTTAAAGCTTGCACTAATAACGTTTATATATATATCATATACGGATTTAATTATTTATTTAATTATATATTAAATTGCTTTGTTGATAAAAGCCATCTTAACACAAATCGTGTGCTAAGATAATGATACACAAATTCTTGTCATATTTCAGTGTATCTTTTAAACATCAATCTAGTCTTTCATGATAATTATTGCTTTAACATCTTCAATCGAAAAACATTATATAAAATTTATTATATATGGAAACTTACATAAGTGATTACCTAATTTACAAAATAGTATTACTATATTCTTATTAAACCATTGAGGTGAAGAATTTATATTTTTATATGTATGTATAAAAATTATGTTTAAGTTATATTCTCATTTAAGTATATGTTTAGATAATTATTACTAATATCAGTTTTATTATTAGTAATAAAATATTAATATTAATAGTGTTAGTATTATTTTTAAATACTAGGGTTATTGTCAAGGGCAGATATTGAATAGCCTAGCCTTAATTAGGCATGGACTGGCCACCTATGCTTAAACAAGGCAGCACTAACCAATATCCAACCATGATAATGACTAGTTAATATATATAAATTAAGTTATCGTACTTAATTAGTAAATTTTAATTATATGTAGAAATATTTTTTTATACTGTAAAGAGAAGTCACACTTTCATAAAACAATACAAGAATTAGAGGTACAAATAAAATTATATAAATAATTGTCTATCACATGTTTTGTGGTAAATATATACCGTAACACTCTAGCAAGAAAATAACCATATAAGAATAATATGGTAGTCATCAACTATGTTGGGTTAGGGATACATTATAAGAATAATTTCCATTTTCACTTATTTACAACATTTATAAATACATTCATAACGTTATATGATTTCAAAATGAAAATAAGTAATCATATAGAATCGACTCATTAAGTGTTCTATATGTACAAAAGTATTTGTACAAATATTTTGTACAATAAATATTTTTACACCTTTATTTAACGTTATAAATAAAAGTGATTTCTTTTACAAAATAATAATACTAAAGTATTATGTAATATAATAACTTCATTGCGGTATTTTATATAAGTTATTATACATAGTATAGTAAAATACTAAAATAACATTTATTTATAAGTGGTGACCATTTACATATAGTAAAAATACGTAATAAATAATATATATTACATTTTGCTTTACAAAATATAATATAATAGTTGGTCATGCCAAAACAACTTGTTCTTATTATATTTTGATCTCTAGGACATAGTATGAAAATATGGTTATTACTAATAGTGTACTATTACATTGTTTCACAATTAAAACAATTTGGAACTCTAAACAATGATACACCAACTCTATTGTCTTTTGGTGTATCTTTCCAATTCACTCATCTCAACACTTTGATTTTCTAATATCATAAATATTTGACAAATCATTTTTCATGCTTTTATTTCATTTAGAACCTGTCAATTCTAAGTCTTCCTCAATTGCCAATTAAAGTAAGCTTTCTTTTGACAAAGAATTTTATTGATTCTAAAAGTCCTTCATATTCATTTTAAAATATCTATTGATCATATATCTTTTGGCTTGAATCTAGTCACTTAAAAATCATACCGTTTCATCTCATTCGTTGGTCATCGATTTATTGAACTAATTCAGTTGAATCATTGAATCCTACTTATGGTACAACTCGTATTCACAAAATTTGATATTTTAATTCTGTACCATCTACCTTAATATTGTTTTTATTGACTAAAATATGACATAAATCTAAAAGAAATATCATAACGCAAATCTCGAGGACGAGATTTTTATTAAGGTGGGGAGAATGTAACAACCCTCATTAAAAGTCCTATTTATTTTATTATGTTATCCAATAGGAAACCCTAATTGAGACACCCAAGTGATTCTGCACAAACCCTACAAATTTCAGAACAATCAGAATCAGGATCAGGGCCCCTAAAACTCAGGGGGGGTATTCCCTACTCGACGATTATCTCTATAACATGCTGTCAAAATTGAATTTCTCGATTCCGTCGACTCAGCAGGCCTACTCCCACACGTGGCAAAGCTATAGTGAAAATGTATCCCTTACGGACCGTAAGGGATTATGCTTACGGTCCGTAAGCATGTCAAAATTCGTATATAAATAGCAGGCATTGGCACTTGAATTCTGGCATTCATTCGACGAAGAAATTCGTTATACACTCCGAGTTATAGTAGAAACCGTCTCAAAATCACTAATTAGTATAGCGGGGTGCTGCTACGATACAGGGTATTAACTCGATCGCTGCTACGATTCAATGTCCGATCGATAGAAACTATCCGATGGATGTTTTAGTGCTATCCTTTGTCATTAGTCGTGATTCCGACAGGATGTTTGAGTACCACCCGAACTCGGGGAATACTCTGTCATTCGTTGTGAATCTGATGGATGTTTAAGTGATTGCACTTTGTCATTCGTTGTGAGGGTTTTAATCTCGTGAGTTATCGTAAATGCTGTATTAAGTTACCTACCTAGTTCGTGTGCACTAGGTTACAAGGCTAAATCAATAGGCTAAGCTCTGCCTGTATATATCTGCAATATATCAAGGCTTATCTGTAAACTAAACTTTGGCCGTATGAATCTGCATGCTTATAATGTGAGTCATTCTATTTTTATCAACTGCTTTACAATACCTCAAATTATTTTCAAAAGTTATAATTACAGGGACTAAGTCGTGGATATCTTGAATCACTGGCTAGTGGGGTATTGTGCACATTACTAATTTTCTCCCAGTTAGGTTCATTGACCTACTAGGGATAATCATCACTATTTAGGTTCATTGACCTAATAGTGGTATGACCATCGTCACCATTGTGACATGTCACCATTGTGACATAGTGCCAGATAAAAATAAGATAGAAGCCATTGTAATCGCTCTTATGCTGTAATTAATAACTATGCATCATTTTATGTAAATAGAATGATTCACTCAGTATTTCCCGCTGACAAAATCTTTTTAAAACGCGTTTCAGGTAATGACAGTAGATTGGAGTAAAAGATGGATACGGCACTGAAAGGCATCAAGAAGTTGCTTATTTTATTAATTAAAATCAAATTAAGAAATATTGTTTTATGTAATAAAATTTATCTTTATTAAAGCTACCTTTGTAAAACATGGATTTATTCCATCTATTTAATAAATAAAAATCCGGTGTTTCTAAACTCTGATATTTTTCCTAACTCACGGTCCTGATGAAATTTCCGCTGCAACGTTTTCAAAATAATCACCGGTACCACTAGGCTGTTCGCGACTCCCGATTCCGTCCAGGGTGGGTCGGGGGTCGTGACAATACACGTTTAGACCGAATAAGAAATGAGGTTTTTTGGGAAATGTTAGGAGTGGCTAGTATATCAGATAAGATAAGGGAGGGAAGATTGAGATGGTTTGGTCATGTGAAGAGGAGGCAGACGACGGCGCCGGTTAGAGCTATGGAAATCCTCGCGGTGAAAGGGAGGAGGAGTAGAGGCAGGCCTAAAGTTACATGGGATGAACGGATTAGACAAGATTTACTAGAGTTGCACCTCTCCGAGGACATGGTCCAGGATAGGAGTTTGTGGAGGCGTAGGATTAAGGTTAAGGACGCGTAGGAGTTTGTGATGTCTTAGCTCTATAGTAGGGACTCTGATATTCCTATAATTTATATGTACTTTACATGTCATTGTATACTTATATTTATTCCTATATGTCTTATGATGTCATATTTTGCTTCTATTTATTTTTTGTTACTCTTCTATCAATGTTACTTTTGTTCATGTTCTTACTAGTTTGTTGATTCTTATATTTAGTTGTTTGTTTGTTTTGTCTGCTGTTTAAGTTGAGCCGGAGGTCTCTCTGAAAGCAGCATCTCTATCCCATGGATAGAGGTAAGGTTTGCATACATCCCACCCTCATCAGACCCTACTAATAGCTTAGTTACTGGTGAGATTTTACTGGGTATGATTGATTGATTGATAGTGGGCTTAAAAAAATCAACCTACTACACGCTGACACATGGCAGCTGCCAGCCACTGTTAACCCATCTTGATAAATGTTATAGATATAATATAATATAATTTTCATGTTTATCAGTAATCTAATAATAATAGGGTTGTTGGATTTTATCACCCCCAACTATCGGCCTTTGGCTGTTGCCACCCCCAACTAACACTTTGAAACCCGGCACCCCCAACATGACTTTTAGTTTGTGTTAGCACCACTCAGTTAAATATTTACTAACTGAGTTTGTTTATGATACTACGTGGCACAGACTTGCTGAGATGGACATGATTATGTGGCGAATACGTGGCACCTTCATCTCCTTCCTTTATACGTGTCAAGTCCCTTTAAAACCCCAACTCCTCCTCTGTGCAATCACCTCCACCAACCACCCCCTCCGCCAACCACCAACCGCCTGCCACCATCACTTTCACCAACCACCACCATCTCCGATAAACCGCATGACAGATCCACCACCACCATCTGCCACTTCCGCACATCGGATCCTCAACGGATCTACCACAGTCACCACACCCCCGACAACGAAATCCGGTCCTCCGACGAGTGCGTTTTCGAAGACAAACCGTCTCCAATTCCGAATCCGGCATTAGGTTTCACGCTCTTCCACCGTCTAATCTTGCCGCATACGGCGGTGGAGTCTACTCTACGATATCTGGCGTATCTAGTAACACCATTATTATGTGCTTCGCCTGCGACGGCGACGGAAACAGCTGTTTAAAGAACCTCCTGGTGTCGCCGGAGATGATGATTACTTTTAAAACAAATAGTGAGCTGCACTGGGAGTATAAAACGGAAGAAACGGTGATTTTTTCCGCACTTCAGTTTTATTAACTGTCTCTTCTATTACAACACTATCTTTCACCGGAATATCCGTACTCCGGTGGCCGGAAAACTTGGATTTTTAAGAGGGTTTTGAATCCGGTGACTGTAGGTGGAATAATGATGAATTAATAGTGAATTTGTGAGTTAATCAGGTTGTTAACAGGTGTTGTGAGGGTTAATTTATAAGTTAATATATGATTGGGATGTGTGTTTGTTGGATGAATTAAGGAGTGAAATAATGCCTGTTTCACCGGTGGTTGTTTTGCAGGCGATGAGACGTTCGTCGGGGAGGGAAGCGAGAGGCGGTGGTCATAAAAGAGGATGAAGTCTAAAGTCTTGAGAGTGGAATGGTGTTTTAAGGAGAGAGATGATGATCTGGCTTTGTTTTGTTTAATGAGGTGCAGAGCAAAGAGAGAGATGTGCCACATAATCGCCCTGTCATCCTGTCCATCTCATCAAGTCTGTGCCACGTAAGATCATAAACAAACTCAGTTAGTAAAGATTTAACTGAGTGGTGCCAGCACAAACTAAAAGTCAAGTTGGGGGTGTCGGGTGTCAAAGTGTTAGTTGGGGGTGGCAACGGCCAAAGGCCGATAGTTGGGGGTGATAGAATCCAATAACCCATAATAATATTGTAACTTTTGTATTTTCAGTTTCGTAGTTTCACTCTTTATCTTTTCTGAAGATTCATACTTTAAACTATTCGAAGTCACTGTATAAACACCACCTAGGTTTCTAATCAATACCCCAATTCATTAATTTGATATCATAAGGCTGTATAAGTGTAGATGGTTTGTGTTGTGGGTAAACCGGTGTTGTATACGCCTGTATAACTAAGGCACGTGAATGTATGTGTATTCGACCTTAATTAAAAAATGGTTATACCCCCGTATAGTAGTTGATTGACACTAAATGGTTTTACCCCCGTATAGTAGTTGATTGACTGTTGAATGCAATGGCTGGGATTCTGGGAAGGGCATGCAAACAATCATGGACGGATCTTTTAAGGGGCAAAGAGGTGCATCCGCCTCCCTCAATATTTCGGTTATTAGTGTAATTTTTTTGATTTTTCGTCCGAAATTTTTAAAATTATATAGGTCCGTCCCCACCAATTATTTGCTTAAAAGTTTTCTGCCCCTACCAAGTTTATTGTTCTAAAAATTATACATATTTTCGTATCGAGTTAAAAAAACGTGAAAATGAGGCTATTAGTAATTTTTTATAATTGTTTTTAAATTTGAAGTGAGTTTATATAGAGTCTGAAACTAGTTTTTATATAAATGAAACTTGAGTGTTTAAATTTAGTTATTTTTATGTGTAGGAACAAGTCTTTTGAATGAATGAAGATAATTTAGTTTTATTTTGAGTTATTACTCTTTGACCCAACCCGAATCGAATAGCCGACCCGAACATATAACCCGAAAGATAGCAATAGGAAAAAAAAATTGGATTCTATGACTTTCCGCTTCCGCAAAACTTTTAGTCCAGCTCCTCCGCCACTGCAAACAATAGAATCCCCTTTACATGGGTGAAGGTATTATATAAACACTCTAATCATTTGATGATTTTATATAAATCATGTGTTTATAGTTTTTGCTTGACGGAACCGCAAATACCGAATGAAGGAAATATATACAATGGTATACATATATAGTAGAAAAAAAGGCACAACACAACTAGTAGAATTTGAAATAAGTCAAATAACACACAAAAGCATGACACCCTGCTGCCCCCTTAAGACTCGGAAACACTTTCAAATATAGTTTTAAAGCCACTCTTGATGGCACCAAAAAACCCCCCTTCATCCTCAAATGTATCTAAACCATCAGAAGAAGGTTCATTGCCAGAACCTGCAGTAGGGACTTCACAAGAACCAGCTGAAGAAGGTTCATTGCCAGAACCCGCAGTAGGGACTTCACAAGAACCAGCTGAAGAAGGTTCATTGCCAGAACCCGGACAAGGGGGGGCTTCATTAGAACCCGCAGCTAATTTAATCCCATCATAAAGCCCGTTTGTCACCACTCCAACGGCAATCTGCTCCCCTATACGATGAGCAGCAGATTGCGCAGCAGGTTGCGCAGCAGGAGCCGAGACTGAACGAACTGTATTAACCTGATTATGCTCCGAGTTTGTCGAAACACAAAGTGGGTGAATCCAGAAGTTGCAATCCTTGCAGTGGTAGGCAAGACCTTTGATAGGGTTAAGACAGGTTTGACAAGATACCGTTAGGTTGTTTGGCATTGGTTTGTGAACAATAAGACTCATTGGGTGGTGGTGCGTGGTGGAGGTGAGCCTGGCTGGACACTTGGCGCAGTAGTCGTGTAAGTCGAAACTGCAGGTGGCGCAAATGAAGCGTGAGCCGGTTCCAGCGACCTGGCAGCCGTCACAGAGGTAGGAGGTGTTGGTGGTGAGAAAGTTGAGTTTGTGAGCAGGATGCATAAAGTGTGAGATTGCATTGCTGGACAAGGGTGCCATAGATCTTAATGGTTTTTTAGAATCTTGTACTTGTAACTGAACTTTTAATTCATTCATATATAGAAAAGGAAAACCGTTGACAAGCGAAGACCAAAACAAGGTTGACTAGGTCGCTTGGGAAGATGCCAGGAAGTAAGTACGCGTACATAATACATGCCATACACTTACTTGTGCAATAGATTAGTCCGCTGCCTTAATAGACTTTATCATTGTAGCCACTAGCATGTTAGACCAGACGGTATGGGGGCCGGCTTGGCCCGGCGCCGGTCCTCCACACCGCCCCCTCGGTCCGGCTAGTCCCAAACGTCGCCCAGCAGACGGTCTCGACGGGCCTCTCTTCCACACACCAACCTATACATACATACATATATATATATATATTTAGCTCCATCCTCCACCCCCCTAGGTCCATCCTCTTCAAGCCCCGCTTACGTGGCGATGATGTGGCGGCCCATCCCCTTGGGGATGAGGCTCTCCATACCCTCCAGTCTTAAAGGATTCTCATCCACTCCATCAAATTAACCTCAATCTTTAAAATATTGACGAGGTATGGTACAGGACCCGACCCGAGCGGTCGGACTTTCCTGCTATTTATCACTTTTATTGTAATTATATATTATTATTGCGTACTAACCCGCGAAGCCCAGCGTGTTGTAGTTTATACTACACTAGGCTGTGGGCTCGTAGAGACAACCCCTAACTGGGCCTGGCCCATTGAGGTTAGGGTTTTCCCATATCTCCTATATAAGAAGGTCTCCACCTCCTTATTAGGGCATGAGATATAGGGCAACACACTTTTGTAGCTGGAAATAGGGGATTCTTCCCCTACCGGCCGTCTCTACATTGCCCACGTTTTCTCTATTCATGTTTGCAGGTCGAAGGGTGAGACGGAGAAGATGAGGTGCGGCCATGTTCGTATTCATCACCGTAAGAAGAACCGACCAGTACGGGTTCATGCTTCTTCATTGGCGCCATCCGTGGGACACTTATCAATGGACCGCACTTCGCTTTTCTCAACTTGACCTCTAGATTTTAGTTCTTCGTTCAGATTTTTCTAGGTGTCCACCCGGTTTGAGCACAACTCGTGGATCCAGAGTCTTAAATCAGTGGCTCTGATACCACCTTTTTCCTGTAACGGCCCCCGCCCCCGGTTTCCGCGGGACAGGAACTCGCGTGGTATTTATTAATTGAGTTTGATAGCGGAAGATTTTACCAAGATCTTTTAAAACTCGAAAATGCCCGATTATTTTATTCCATAATTCGGGATAAACCCCGTAATTTACAAAAGAGGAATTTCACAAGTAAATTCCCTGATTTATAAAACATGTTTATTCACTTTTAACTGAGCCACCTCTTTAAGCTGGTTAGTGCTCCGTAGCACGTTTTTCTTGATTCACAGCAGGTCGCCTGAAACATGTTTTAAAATATTTTGCCAGCGGGGAAATACTGGTGAGTCACTCAAATTTGATAAAATGACACATAGTTATAAATTACAGCATAAGAGCGATTACAATGGCTTCTATCTTATTTTTATCTGGCGCCGTGTCACCTGGTGACGATGGTCATACCACTATTGGGTCTTTCCTCAAGTAGTGATGATTATCACTGTTATGATTTATTAGCCTAACCGTGAGAAATTAGTAATGTGCACAATACCCCACTAGCCAGTGATTCAAGATAACCACGACTTAATCCCTGTAATTATAACTTTTTGGAAATAAATGAAGTATTGTAAAATACTTTTGATAAAAGAGAATGACTCACATTGCAGATTTAAACGGGCAGAGTTTAGCCTACTGATTAGCCTTGTAACCTAATTTAAATAACATGCACACGAACTAGGTCAGTAACTAATACAGCATTTACGATAACTCACGAGATTAAAACCCTCACGATTAATGACAAAGTGCTATACTTAAACATCCGTCGAATTCACGACTAATGACAAAGTATGGCCCTAATGTGGGCAACACTTAAACATCCATCGGATAGTTTCAATCGATCGGACATTGAATCGTAGCAGCGATCGAGTTAATACCCTGTATCGTAGCAGCGCCTCGCTAATAGAAATTGTGAATTCTAACAGTATAACTTCGTTTTTGTGATTGATTTTCGACACCAGAGAACTGGTCGTAACCCATTCTATTTATAGGTGAAAAATGGTTCTGTCGCGGCCCGCGTGAACCTTAAGTCGATCCTTACGCGGCCCGTGAGAGCCAGCTAAACGTAGACTAGGGCTACGGTGTCATCACTAGACTTGCCACGCGTGTGACACGTGGATCTGGACGCTTATCCGGTCAAACCTTACTTTGACGCGGCCCGCGTAAGGTTAAGCTTACCTTTACGCGGCCCGTCTGAAGACCAAGAATTTTTTTTTCTTGGTTTTTCAAGCATAGTAAAGTTTCAGGGTCCGGGTTGTTACTTGTGGGTCATTTTAGGACATTTTTGAAGGTCCTTACATCCTCCCCACCTTATTTAAAATCTCGTCCTCGAGATTTACTGAAATAAGTGAGGATACTTTCGCTTCATTTCTGATTCTAGCTCCCAAGTGTACTCGGGTCCTCTCTTTGAATCCCATTTGACTTTGACCAATACTAGTCTTTTGTGCTTGAGATACTTGATCTTTCTGTCTTCTATCCGAAGTGGTTTCTCCACGAACTTCAACTTTTCATTTACTTGGATGTCTTGAAGAGGGACTACTAATGATTCATCCGATAGACATTTCTTGAGATTGGATACATGAAATACGTCATGTACCCCAGCTAGCTCCTCTGGTAGTTGTAAGCGATAGGCAACTGGTCCTATACGTTGGATTACTGGGAATGGTCCTACGTACCTTGGACTTAGTTTTCCTTTCTTACCAAAGCGAACTACTCCTTTCCAAGGAGAGACCTTCAAGAGAACCTTGTCTCCGGTTTGAAATTCTAACGGCTTGCGTCGATTATCTGCACAACTCTTCTGGCGATCTCGAGCCGTCTTTAATCTTTCCTTGATTTGAGTAATCTTGTCAGTAGTTTCTTGTACTATTTCAGGACCTGATAATTGACTTTCTCCTATTTCTGCCCAACAAACTGGAGTTCTACACTTACGTCCGTACAGTGCTTCGAATGGGGCAGCTTCGATGCTTGAATGATAACTATTATTATAGGAGAATTCAATTAAGGGTAGGTGGTCATCCCAATTTCCACCAAAATCTATTACACATGCCCTGAGCATGTCTTCCAGGGTTTGAATTGTCCTTTCACTTTGTCCGTCTGTCTGAGGATGATATGCAGTACTTAGATTTAGTCGGGTTCCCATTGCTTCTTGGAAACTTGTCCAGAAATGGGAAGTGAAACGACTATCCCTATCTGATACAATGGAGAGTGGAACTCCATGTAAGGATACTACCTCATCTACATACAACTTGGCTAACATTTCCATGCTAAAGGTTTCTTTCATGGGTAGGAAATGAGCTGATTTGGTTAATCGATCCACAATTACCCAAATCGCATCATTACCTTTTCTGGTTTTGGGCAATTTAGTAACAAAATCCATTGTTATAAGTTCCCATTTCCATACCGGTATTTCTAATTGTTGTAGTAGACCCGAGGGATTCTGGTGTTCTGCCTTAACTTGTGAACAAGTAAGACACTTAGATACATATCTAGCTTTGTCCTTTTTCATTCCTATCCACCAGAAGTTATTCCTTAAATCTTGGTACATCTTATTGTTACCAGGATGCATGGTATACCTAGATTTATGGGCTTCTTCTAAAATCTTATTTCTTAACTCTCCTTGCTTAGGTACCCAAATCCTTCTTTTGTGGAATCTCCAAATTCCATCACTTCCTTGTTCTAATTCCTTTATTCTTCCTTTCATTCCTTCAGCATCATCCTTGATTGCTGATTCTTGAACATTTTTCAGTTGTTCCATTAAATTTAACTGTAAACTTAATCTAAGAGCACGAACTCGTCATTGTTTCTGTTGATACATGTATGTGGACGCGACTCGACTCGACGCGACTTGGTCCGGTTCGACCCGGTTAGGTTCGGATCAAGCCCGACGTCACGACATTCCTCCGTCGTGCGTCCCAGAGTTCGTCACGCGAAGCACGGAGCGCCGCGAGCCGGTTCCCGCTTGACACATCATCATGACATCATCATGATGATGTCATGATGATGTCATGTGTTTGACTTTTCTACAATATGCATATTTGAAGAAAATGAACGTGCATGTAACCTTCACTTTGGGCCAATCAGCTTCCTTCATGGGTCAGAACCTTCGATGGATGAGCTTGATAACTTCGAAGGATATGTCATCCTTCGAAGCATATGTGGATCCTTCGATGGTTGCATGATCGAAGGATGATGTTTCGACCAGACATGCGGTGATGGATATAAATATCCAGGTGTGTGTGTGAGAACCAGCAGAGAAGAGAGGCAGAACAACTAGAGAGAGAGTGTAGTGAGAGAAAGTTCCGGTGAGCTTTGTATTTGTCAAATATTGTACCGAAACTTTGTCGAAATCAATACACGTAACTGTTAATCGTTGATATCTTTACGTATTGTTCACTTTCTCGATCTCGGTTTGCATCTCCGGTTGGATTCCGCACAACCGGGTGTGTTCGATAACAAGGATTAGGCGACTAGATCCTCCTAGCCGGACCTACAAGTGGTATCAGAGCTTTGGCTCTTCTCCTTGTTAAAACCGAGCGTTTTCGGGTTGTTTTTCGGGTTTTAAAAGCTTGTGTTTTCTGGAAATTTTCTGTTTTAAAACTTCGAAAATCTGCATGGTTTGCTAAAAGAATCTGATAAAACCTGTTGTTTTTGCTAAAAGTGTTGCTGGAGATCTTGTTTTAGTGCATGTTAGTTTGATAGAATTTTTTTTTGGTTGAAGATATAAGCATAGTCTTTTCCAGAAACCTCTTATCTTCAAACGGTTCATGAAGTTCTTCAAACTGTTCTTGTCTGCTTGTGTATTTGATCTGCATAGTGTTGATATCAAAGTGTTAATGCATTGAAAATTGTTATTGGATTATTATAGTACAAATGGTTGGTAAATTGATCATACTTTGAGCCGAAAGTGGGAGTATTGTGTCAGGTGGTTTCAAAGTCAATGTGTCAGATCACTATATTTCGAACAAGTTGTGAATCTTTCAAATTTGTTGATCTTTCGAACAAGCTTCGAAAGATAAGGATATCTTTCAAATTTGTGAATCTTTCGAAATTTTGATCCTTCGAAAATATGTATCTTTCGAAATATTGATCCTTCGAAATATTGGTCCTTCGAAAATTTTGATCCTTCGAAAATCTCTTCTGTTTGGGCTCCTGTTTCTTCGACACAGACAACATAATTAGTCGCACAAGAAGTTGGCTCACACAATTTGATTGGCTCGCACAAGACTTGTTTAAGTCGCACAAGAACTGGGCCTCCAATTGGGCTTCTAATTACACAGGACCATCTTTTAAATTCTCTTTGGGCTTCTGATGTCCAATCGCACAAGAATGATTAATCACACATGATATTAGTCGCACAAGATTTTGATTTGCACAAGACAGTTAGTCGCACAAGATTTGTTTACTCGCACAAGGTTTTATTATTTTTGATCAAAAATGAATCCAAGGTGGAATACTTTGGTAAATACAGATATGTATTTTGGTACTCCGTCATCTTCCGCACCGGTATCTTCACAAGCAAATGCAATTTCTACCGGTCAATGGGCATTTGTATCAAATCAAGTTCCAAGTGTTCAAAGCATTCTTTTAAGCGAAAGCGAAACTGGAAGTTTGAATAGACCTCCAAAGTTGATGCATTTGTATGAGTATCCAGGATGGATTGATAGATTTCATACATACGTTCTTGGTCAAAATACAGAATTGTGGTTGCGGTTCATCACAGATTTCGATCAAACTATAGAGGTTGCCGCATCATCTGCTGCTACGTTTGCAGATCTCACGGAAGATCAGAAGAAAGTCTATGATCTAGAAAAGAAGGCATACGCCATTCTCACTCAGGCCTTAAGTAAAGATATCTATCATCAGTTCGTCAGTTATAAGACTACAAAAAGGTTGTGGGACGCGTTAAAAACAAGGGGCGTGGGAAATGAAGCGACACGTCAACTAAGAAAAGAACTGCTGAAGAAAGAGTTTGATGGTTTTACTTGTATGGAGAATGAGTCGTTGGGTGATTTGACTAGTCGATTTAATCACTTGATGACTGAATTGACAAATTTCGGGGTTGTTACAACTCCTGTAGAGATTGTGAAAAGGTTTGCAGATGCATTGCCACCTCAGTGGAATACATTCTTGGAAATCATGAAGTACAATGGTACTTTAGATACAACGAGCTTCAACGACTTTGTTCAAATTCTAGAAAACAAGAATCAGGAAGAAACTCTGAAGGCAAAAAGAATTCCCGTGCCTCAAAATCCTGAAATGTATTTTGGAACTTCTAGCACTTCTATAAAACCGTCTTCACATGCCCCAATTCAAACAGCCTTTGTGACTAGCACAGACATGTATGGCAATACTATCCAAGTACCGGTTCCTCCAAAGACAGACATGTATGGAAATCTGCTGGAACCAGTCCCTCAATCAGCACCACAACAGCAACGACCTCTCAGACCAACTGATATGTTCGGAAATCCTTTACCAACAACAGACATGTATGGGAATCCACTTCCTCCTCCTCCTGCTCAATCTACCGTACCAACAGACATGTACGGGAATCCACTTCATCCTCCACAGCAGCAAGCATGTTATGGAAGTACATCAGCTGCTAGTCAGCAATCTAAGCCAAATACAGTACGGCTCGACACTTCAAGTTTTTCTAAAGTTAGTGTGGAAGTAGCAAAGGAACATATGGAGCTGCTTAACACTTTGGTGAGCGCATACTGTGGTTTAGTAGAAGGTCAGATTGGCAACATTAATCTGACTCAAGAAGACTATCAGCAGATAGACAAGGAAGAAATGGAGATGATGGATATCAAGTGGGCCTTTGCAAGTGCTGTTAGGCGAGCAAAGGATTTCATGGAGAGAACTGGCAGAACCAACTTGGAAGGCAAGAAAGACACCAAGTATGGGTTCGATAAACAGGCCGTTAAGTGCTTCAACTGTGGCGAACGTGGCCATTTCAAGCGTGAATGTACAAGGCCATCTCAACATGGGAACCAGAATCCCTTCAGAGGTCAAGGCAACCAGCAGAACCAGAACAGGAACAATGTTCGCACATTGGTGCCTGTCAACAATCAGACTCAAGCAGGACCATCAAATGCCAACCAGGCACTTGTGGTTCAAGTAGATGAAGGCTGTGATTGGTCAATCCAGTTGGGAAATGACGCACCAGATGGAACAGCTTGTTTTGCTGAAGTGGTTAATGATCTGAAACACGCCAGTGGTGGAGAATCTTCCACCAATGGTGTTGAATCTTCTGAAGATGAAGACAGCTCCGGGTACAGTGGAAGTTCAGATGAAGAGTCCTCTGCTTCAGGCAATGATCAGGAAGATGACACATCAACTGCACCAGTTAATGCAAATATTGATGAACCTTTGGAGGAAGCTGCAGCAGGAATTCAAAGAAGATCTATTTTGGTGGATCAAGCTGCTTATTCTTTGTCTTCTCTCCATTCAGCCTTTATGGCGAATGTCGACAGTTCATCAAGTCAGGTATGTGTCGACGAACCCACTGCTGTTAGCTGTAATAACTGTGATAGTTTGCATGTTAGATGTGCTGAGTTGGAAGCAAACATGTCTGAGTTGCAAGGCAAACACGATGCTTTACAAGCTAGTTTGTTTGAATTGCAAGACAAACATGTTTCTGTAAATGATAGGTGGTGTGAATTGCAAAGCAAACACGAAGCTTTGCAAGAGAAATATGATGTGACATTTATTCATAATCAGAAATTGACAGTTGATATTTCAAAGTGCACTGAAGCCAATATGTTTTATGAAAACCATGAAAAGAATTATAAATCAATGATTGAAACATTGAAGAAAGATAAAACAGAGCTGACTAAAATGGTTTCCAGAAAACAAACGGACATTAATTTGTATATCACTCGTCTTGAGGTGATGCAAAAAGAAATGGCTTGTGTTAAAACAGAAAGTGAGGCGATCCGACTCAAGTTAGACAGTTATTTGAGTTCTAGCTATGTGTTGGATCACATCATTGATGTTCAGAAAGAGAAAAAAGACGTCACATGCATAGGTTACAAGAAATGTCCACCACCAGTGAGAAACAATTTTGATGCTTTGCCTGATGAGGAGTATAGGACTCACTTTGAGCCATCTGTTCCTATGGCCGTTGAGGAATTTGCAGCAGGGCTCGGATACAAGAAAGAAGTATCGTCAGATTCAGATGTATCAGCAGATACATTTGTAACTGCTGAACAGAATCAGGATTCTCCAGTTGTGGTTGAGGATGTTGATTCTTCTGATGATGAGTCTGATGATACTAATTCGGAAAAGTCTGATGCAGTGATCAAAGAAGAGGACATACCTCTTGAGAATCATATCCTATGTGATCCTCCCACAAAACCTGCTAAGACTGTTCCAACCGAGTCCACATCAGCAAAAGAGTCGGAGAGTGTGGATTTACTGTACACTCTTGTTGGTGATGATAAAATCTATTCAGACAAAGATTTTCCTATTAAAAATGTTAATCAATCTTTAATTAGTAAAGTCTTTAAAAATTCTACTAGTAAGTTCTTGGGAAAGACAGGACCACATGTTACAGTCACACAGTGTCCTCCTATCCCAAAGGCTGAAGTTAGAAAACAGTTTGGGAACAAGAAATTACCAACAGTGCCAAAACAGCAAAACCATACCAAAACAAATGTTAAGGCACCGATTCAAAATCAAAAGAAGCCGAATCAGAAGAAGAAGAAGAATGTGAACTTTGTGAAATCGAAGGGAACGGACAAGATTGAAAAGTTTGCAAATCAATCTAACTTAGATTTTGTCCAAAAAGCAACTGTGATGAAAAGGAATGAACCAAGTTGTTCAAAACCTAGTACCTCGGGATCACAAAGTTCATCATCGGCAAGACGACCACATGATACTTCGGGGTTTGTTGAACGAAGATCATGTTTTGAATGTGGAACAATCGGGCATATTGTTCGAAATTGCCCGTATCATCATAAACAAAAAGGCATAGTTGATGATCCCCGTGGCCCAACTGACCGCAAGCGATCTGTTTCTGTAAAACAAGATCCCCGACTCATAAGAGAAAGGGAAAAGAAACAGAAACGCCAACAGGTCAAGAAAATTGAAAAAGCAATTAAAACTGATGTGGTTCACAAACCATCTGTTTCAGTTAAACCAGATAATTCAGAGTTTTCAAAAACTTCAAACAATCAAACTGGTAAAACTCAACAGACCTGGAAACCGAAATCGGTTACTGAATCAGGGGGGCCATCACAATTTCCGAATCATCAAAA
Source organism: Helianthus tuberosus (assembly GCA_030545235.1). Classification (NCBI taxonomy): domain Eukaryota; kingdom Viridiplantae; phylum Streptophyta; class Magnoliopsida; order Asterales; family Asteraceae; genus Helianthus; species Helianthus tuberosus. The sequence continues at coordinate 213,943,696 of CM060441.1, read as the reverse complement.
GGTGGAAGTTATTGTTGTTGATAAGAATGGAAGACCCAAGACCACAATGGCTTGGGTCCCCATCTCCAACTAATCGATTGAGTTTATGTGCAGGGTGTTCCAGGAGGAACTATCAGTAGTCATTGGATTGTTGATAGTGGGGCATCCAGGCACATGACAGGCGACATGAAGCTTCTCTACGACGTTAAATCTATTAGAGGAGGTTATGTTGCTTTTGCTGGAGATAAAGGCGGATATATAACGGGTGAAGGAATGATTTCCAACGGGGTTGTTAGCTTTGACAAGATCAACTTTGTGCAACAACTTGATCACAATCTTCTTAGTGTTTCTCAAATTTGTGACAAGCAGTTCTCAGTACACTTTGATGCTAATGGATGTTATGTGCTGAAACCCGGCTTCAAAATTCCAAAAGAATGGATTCTCTTGTCGGCTCCAAGGATAAATGATCTGTATGTCCTTGATATGAGCCAAGCTATCACAACGTCTGCACAAGCAACTTGTTTCGTTTCCAAAGCCACAGAAAAAGACACAATCTCTTGGCACAGACGAATGGGTCACATTCACTTACGCAAAATGAATCATTTGGTATCAAATGAATTGGTGAATGGTGTTCCTCTTAAAAATTTCCATCTTCAAGATGTCTGTGTTTCGTGCCAAAAAGGAAAACAAACGAAGAAGCGACACCCTACAAAGAAAGTCAACACGGTGGCTGTTCCTCTTGAACGTTTGCACATGGATTTGTTCGGTCCTGTCAAGCACAAAAGCATTAGGAATGATCAATATTGCCTCGTGATTACTGATGATTATTCAAGATTTTCTTGGGTGGCGTTCATGGCACATAAGAGTGAAACCTTCGGTATTATCAAAAATTTGATCATTCAGATTGAGAATCTCTATAACTTGAAGGTTAGGCGGATACGTAGCGACAATGGTACTGAATTCAAAAATCATGCCATGGCGGAGTTTTGCACTTCAAAAGGTATTCTTCACGAATTTAGTGCAGCTTATACTCCTCAACAGAATGGCGTCGCTGAACGTAAGAACCGCACATTGATCGAGACTGCTAGGACTATGTTGGTAGAGTCGCAGCTACCCATTCCATTCTGGACTGAAGCTGTGTCTTCTGCATGCTATACTTTGAACCGAGTCCTTACAGTCAAAAGGCACAACAAGACCTGCTTTGAGCTTATCAACAAACGGAAACCAGACTTGTCTTATCTTGAACCGTTTGGAGCTCCTTGCACAATTATCGATCCTAATGGAAAGTTTGGGGCTAGAGCCATTGAGGGATACTTTCTTGGGTATTCCACCCCAAACTTAAGAGTCTGGAATCTAGAGACTAAAAGGGTCGAGGAATGGTCTGAAGTCAGAGTACAAAGGCACACTTTACCAGTTAGAAATCCTGGTCAGCCTTGGATGTTTGAGTACGATGACTTTTTCAATTCGATCAATGTTGAAGACGTTGAAGAAAGTGCTGCGGCAAGGATGTTTTTCGAGAGCGACAATGCAACAGATTCACCGTTGGTTCGTCCCATTATTGTCAATCAAGAACCATCTTCAGTGAACAATAATGCTCTCGACAATGAGGATTTTCATGATGCTTCCGAATTGAACGAATCTTCAGAGGATGATGAATTTCTAGATGCAGATCAAGAAGCTCCAACAGCAGTTCATGGTATTTCAGAGGGTACTCCTCCAGTGGTTGTCCCTCGAACAGCTGAAACTTCTGCATCATCCTCTTCGTCAATTCCGGGCCTTGAATTGATTGTTGATCTCAATCACAACAATTTGGGTACAAATATTCCAGTTCAAGATAATCCAGAAACAAGGATTCACAATACCCATCCTCAACAAAACATCATCGGAAATGTACAGAGTGGCGTTCAAACAAGAAACATGTTGCGAAACAACAACAATGCAGGCTTGTATGCAACTATCTGAGAATCTGGTCAACAGAATGATTGGTCTTTCGCGTGTTATGTCTCACAGGAAGAGCCAAGAACTTGGAAAGATGCTTTGAAAGATAGCTCATGGGTTGAGGCAATGCAGGAAGAACTGCAACAATTCCAGAAGCTTGGTGTCTGGAAACTGGTAGAGAAACCTGCTGGTTACAAGAAGATTGGTACCCGTTGGGTGTTTAAATGCAAAAAGGATGACCGTGGGATCGTTATCCGGAACAAAGCAAGGCTAGTCGTTCAAGGTTTTCGTCAGATTGAAGGAATCGACTACAACGAAGTCTATGCACCTGTTGCACGTCTAGAAGCAATTCGGATCTTTCTGGCTTATGCCTCATTCAAAGGTTTCAAGGTATACCAGATGGACGTGAAAAGTGCATTCTTACATGGTGTGGTGGAAGAAGAGGTGTACGTCGAACAGCCTCCAGGTTTTGAAGATCCTATCCATCCCGAACGGGTTTGGTTGCTCAACAAAGCTCTCTATGGTCTTCATCAAGCACCGCGAGCTTGGTACGCAACCTTATCTAATTATCTGCTGGAGAACGGTTTTCGCAGAGGTCTTATCGACTGCACTCTCTTCATCAAAGAACAAGATGGAGATCTTCTACTGGTACAGGTATACGTTGATGATATTATTTTTGGTTCTACTAATGATGTTTTGTGTAGGGATTTCGAGCGTGTAATGCAGGATAAATTCGAGATGAGTGCTATGGGGGAAATGACCTTCTTTTTGGGCCTACAAGTACAACAAACAGAGTCTGGGATATTCATCCATCAGACTAAATATGTTGGTGACATCTTGAGCCGGTTCCAGATGTCAGATGCAACGCCCATTGGTACCCCATTGCCACAAAATCACGGAATTACTCCAGACTTGAAGGGTCAAGATGTTAGCCCCTCATACTACCGCGCGATGATTGGATCCCTTATGTACCTCACAGCATCAAGACCAGATATAATGTACCCAACGTGCCTGCTTGCCAGATATCAAGTCAACCCGAAGGCCTCACATCTTGCAGCTGTAAAAAGGATTTTTCGTTATTTGAAGGGTTACCCTGACACCGGTCTATGGTACCCTAGGGATAATAACTTTGACTTGATCGCATTCAGTGATTCTGATTTTGGCGGATGCAAAATCGACGGCAAATCCACAACGGCTGGATGTCAGTTTTTGGGAAATCGCCTAGTCACATGGCAGTGCAAGAAGCAGACGTGTGTCGCTACATCAACATGCGAAGCTGAATACATTGCTGCATCAAGTTGTTGCTCTCAAGTCCTGTGGATCCAACAACAAATGCGTGATTACGGTTTTGAATTCCTAACTACTCCTATTTACGTTGATAATTCTGCCGCCTTACAGATCACTAAAAATCCTGTGCAGCATTCAAAGACTAAGCACATCGAAATTAAGTATCACTTCATACGTGATTGCTTTGAGAAAAGACTAATCGATGTTGCTTACGTCCACACCGATGACCAACGTGCCGACCTTTTTACCAAAGCTTTTGACAAATCAAGATTTGACTATTTATTATTGGTAAACGGCATTAAGGTCAAGCAAGAGTAATCCACATCGGAAAATCATTTTTGTAAATACCTTTGTGTTTTAAATTTGTCTTAGTTTATTGATTTTAGGGGGAGTAAATCCAAAATTTGAAAATCCAAAAACATTGAAAAATTTCAAAAACACAAAAACAATAGAAAAACAAAAATGAGTTTCCTGGCGAGCAAAAGAGAAAATGATAGTACATCAGTGGTCTGTCCAAACCTCTTTAAACCTTAAATGAAAAGCGATAAGCAGCTCTATATAAGATGTATCGGTAGGCTCACAATCATTTTAAAGTGTGCAGGGTGATATAAACTTAAATCGACTGAAGACTGGGTGGGAACCATTCATTGGCATATGGTCTTAGTACCGAAATTTCGTTTGAGAGATTGCCGAGGTTCTGAGATATTCGGTCTTTATGCTGCTTATCATCTGGGTATCATGGTTGTATCTTTTACCGAAAAATAACGGGGACGCAAGTCTAGATCTTCCATGATACTATACATACGTGTACATATTGCATTCGACCTCAATAAGTGATAAACAATCACATGTCCAAACAAATAAGTGATAAATTATCACAAATTCTTTCCGGGTGTCAAGTTCGTCTCTCTGTTGTACGAAAGTACTGACCTGTTCACGGACTTGCTCCTGTGCCCTCATGCATCGAAAATCAAGTTCCTCATCAATAAGTGATTCTATCACATAGGGCTTGTTTTCAAATCAAAATAAGTGAGAATCTCACATCATATACGGTCAAACAGATGATAATCGGTATACTCACCGGTAAGATGAACCCTCGTGCATACCTTGATACGGGAATGTGTCGTGATGTGGATGAACACCGGTCGGTAAGTATAAATCATACCTTAACGTATCCCCTCGCCATGATTACATCTGATAAGTTGAGCTTATGTGGACAACAATACCGATAATTGTTATAGGATGCTTATCTTAATGTTAATTAATTGAACAAAGAGAGCGTTTTGGCATGACCGTACACTGATATGATTCTCTTACCCTCGAAACTCGCAAAAAGAATGTCTGTATATATTTATTTACTGCTTTCAGTCTTTACATTTGAAATATTCAAAAATACCAAAAAGATTTTATGTGTGTTTTAATATAAACCTTATAAAAGCCAAAAAGATTTTATTTCTATTTTATTTTCGATCGTACGATGTTGGAGCTCGAGTCTTCGTTACCTGAAACCTGAACGAAAACCGAAACGACTAAATCTTCATAAACGGTCGAAATTTGCAAGTTTTGAAAGTTAAAATTGAAATTGATAAACTTTGTTAAACTTTCAAACTGTCGGACGGTGTTTGCTTAAACAATGGTCACATGTGTGTTTGCTTATGATATTCCAAGCGGTTGTTCTCATTACGCGTTTAGATTTCTTGCATGTGCAGGTTCTAAAGGCTAGGAGAACATGGTCGATGACAAGCTTCGGAATGAAGACACGACGTGAAGGCACTCAAATGATGAAGATGATCGAGTTGCCGCTGACCATCATCAACACCACAAGGATCTCACTTCATAAAGATAAAATCATTCACGAGCATAACTCAAGGGGGAGCTTATGTTAAGGGGGAGTTTGTCAACACACTTCCTACATGATACGGGTAGTTTGTTGATACACTTTCTGCTTTCAAGACGTGAAGACATTGAAGATCCTCCGACATAGAAGACATGAAAGGCGAATCTCGCGAGTAGCGTCCAAGGGGGAGTTTGTTGATACATGTATGTGGACGCGACTCGACTCGACGCGACTTGGTCCGGTTCGACCCGGTTAGGTTCGGATCAAGCCCGACGTCACGACATTCCTCCGTCGTGCGTCCCAGAGTTCGTCACGCGAAGCACGGAGCGCCGCGAGCCGGTTCCCGCTTGACACATCATCATGACATCATCATGATGATGTCATGATGATGTCATGTGTTTGACTTTTCTACAATATGCATATTTGAAGAAAATGAACGTGCATGTAACCTTCACTTTGGGCCAATCAGCTTCCTTCATGGGTCAGAACCTTCGATGGATGAGCTTGATAACTTCGAAGGATATGTCATCCTTCGAAGCATATGTGGATCCTTCGATGGTTGCATGATCGAAGGATGATGTTTCGACCAGACATGCGGTGATGGATATAAATATCCAGGTGTGTGTGTGAGAACCAGCAGAGAAGAGAGGCAGAAAAACTAGAGAGAGAGTGTAGTGAGAGAAAGTTCCGGTGAGCTTTGTATTTGTCAAATATTGTACCGAAACTTTGTCGAAATCAATACACGTAACTGTTAATCGTTGATATCTTTACGTATTGTTCACTTTCTCGATCTCGGTTTGCATCTCCGGTTGGATTCCGCACAACCGGGTGTGTTCGATAACAAGGATTAGGCGACTAGATCCTCCTAGCCGGACCTACAGTTTCTCATGATACTTATGACTTAAGGCATCCGCAACTACGTTTTTTTCCTTCGTGATATTGAATATCACAGTCGTAGTCACTTAGAATTTCCATCCATCTTCTTTGCCTCATATTTAATTCTTTTTGCCCAAATATGTATCTTAAACTCTTATGATCTGTATAGACAGTAAACTTACTTCCATACAAATAGTGCCTCCAAATCTTAAGGGAAAAAATTATGGCTCCTAACTCTAAGTCATGAGTCGTATAGTTTTCTTCGTGCTTTTTCAATTGCCTTGATGCATACGCAATTACCTTCTTGCGTTGCATTAGCACACATCCTAATCCTAGTTTTGAAGCATCACAATATACTTCAAAATCTTATGTTCCTTCTGGTAAAGCAAGAATTGGAGAATTTGTTAATTTCTGCTTTAATATCTTAAAAGCTTCTTCTTGTTTAGGTCCCCATTCAAACTTAACTGCTTTACAGGTTAGCTTAGTTAATGGTACAGCTATCTTGGAAAAATCCTTAATAAACCGTCTATAGTATCCTGCTAATCCTAGAAAACTTCTAATTTCCGTTGCTGATTGTGGGACCTTTCATTTGGTGATTGCTTCTATCTTAGCAGGATCTACGTGAATACCTTCGTGATTCACCATGTGACCTAAAAATTGCACCTCCTGTAACCAAAATTCACACTTTGCGAATTTGGCGTAAAGCTTTTCCTTTCTTAACAAAGTTAAGAGTGCATGCAGGTGCTCACAATGTTCGTCCTGACTTTTGGAATAAATGAGTATATCGTCGATGAAGACAATTACAAATTTATCCAAGTACGGTTTACAGATCCTATTCATCATGTCCATAAATGCTGCTGGAGCATTTGTTAACCCAAAGGGCATGACTGTAAACTCGTAATGACCATACCTAGTTCTGAAAGCAGTTTTAGGTATGTCTTCTTCTTGTACCTTCAATTGATGATATCCGGAGCGTAAATCTATCTTAGAAAAATATCTGGCTCCCTGAAGTTGATCAAAAAGATCATCAATCCTAGGTAATGGGTATCGATTCTTAATTGTAACTTTATTCAATTCTCTATAATCGATACACATTCGCATCGAACCATCTTTCTTCTTCACAAACAACACTGGCGCTCCCCACGGGGATGAACTAGGTTGTATAAATCCTTTACTAAGCAATTTATCTAATTGCTTTTTCAATTCTAGCATTTCGGTGGGTGCTAATCGGTAAGGTGCCTTAGCTACGGGTGTAGTACCAGGAATCAAATGAATTCTAAATTATACCTCCCTATCTGGGGGTAGTCCAGGTAGTTCTTCTGGGAATACATCCGGGTATTCTGATACTACCGGAATTTCCTTAAGTTCCTTACCTTTAGTGCTAATGATTACCGAAATCATATACACTATTCCTTGCTTTCGTTCATAACTAGCAACTTTCATTACTGAAATGAACTTCATTGGCTTACGTGGCTTATCTCCTGTAATCACCAATATTTCTCCTGTAGGTGTATGAATTTCTATGGAATTCTTATCACATAGGATTCGAGCATGGTTGGCTACTAACCAATCCATTCCTAATACAACATCGAATCCAGAATTCATAGGTAAAAGGTTTGCAGAGAATTTATGGCCTAAAAGTTCTATCTTTTCTGTTCGCAAAACCTTATTTATGTTAACAGAATTCCCGTCTGCCGTTTCTACCGTAAAAATCTGCCTAAGGTTGGTTAGGGGTAGGTTAAGAGCTTGGCAGAATGAAGTATTTATAAAACTTTGGTTTGCACCAGAGTCAAATAATACTTTTGCATAAACGTCGTGAATTAGGAACGTACCAGCTATCACATCAGGGATTAGCTCTGCTTCCTGAGTAGTCAACTGGAAGGCTCTTGCGTTCTTTTTGGTAGTTCCCTCTGCAGGTTTGGCTTTGTTATCAGCTGGTTTGATCAATTTCGGGCAGTCTGGCCTAAAATGTCCAGCTTTTCCACAGTTGTAGCAGATTGTTGCTTTCTTCTTCCTGCAATCCTTTTCTTGGTGCCCTGGAATCTTGCAGAAATTGCAATATCCTTTGCATCTTCCAAAATGCTTTCTTTTGCAGGCATTGCAAAATGGAACAGTGGAAGATTGCCCAATTCCCTTTCTCTTGAAATTGCTACGGTTACCCATACGGAATCCCTGGGTAATCTTTTGGGCTACTTCCTTTTTCCGGGTTTCTTCTCTTGTGCGTACCAGTCCGTCAGTTAGGGTGTTAGCTAATTCCACAGCATCGTCAATAGTGCGAGGTCTCACAGCTTTAACGATATCACGGATTTCGCCAATCAATCCCCAAATATAGCGAGAAATAAGTACCGGCTCTGGCGAAGCCAGGGTTGGTACCACTCTAGCATACTCGAAGAATGTCGAAGTATACCCTCGACAGTCTACCTCCACCATCCGGTGGTTCAGGAACTTATTCGCCATTTGTTCCTTTTCATATTCGGGAAAGAATTTTCTTTCCACTAGCTGCTTAAATTCTTCCCAACTCATGGCATAGGCCATATTTCTTCCTTTGGCTTGAAGTACCGTATTCCACCATTCTAGCGCCCCTTCTTTAAAAAGATGCGACGCATACATGACCTTGTCTTCCTCGACACATTTACTTATCATGATTACTGCTTCGGTTTTCTCCAACCAACGCAGCGCCGCTGTTGCCCCTTCATTGCCTGCAAATTCAGCTGGTTTACAGGCAAGAAATTCCTTATAAGTGCAACCAGGTGTTGCAGCTTTCATTTTCTTAAGGAGCGGGGCTTGCATTCCATCGTTGTTGTTATTAGTATGGTTGCCGCCTCCGTTTACACTATTACTGAAATTGTCTTCATGAGTACGTTTGCTAGGAATAATTTGTTGAGGTTCAACTGGATTCCGAGCCGCAGCAAGTATTGTTGGAATAGCATTGGCTATTCCCTGAGCAACGATATTTTCAATATCTTGCCTATTCAGAAATTGATCCTCATGATTTTGCTCAGATTGATTCACTTCATTAACGGGTTCATTACCAGCGTTAGCCATCTGGTAATTAATTTATATATGTGATTAGCATAAAATAATTAATAACTAAACATAACAAAATAATTGCACATAATCAAATTAACACGTATAGCCAAAATTGTCGATCTTTCGACGTTCGATATTTTATATCTTATAATAGGCATCCGTACAAACTGGTTATCTTACAAAAGATTTATTTTTAGTTATTTTACATAATTATATTTTTATGATTATTATTATTAAACACATATTTCTACAACCATACAACCACAGTCACAACATCCTCATCCGCTGGTATCTTAGAAACGACGCTCCCTCTCGTCGTATTTCCAGGAGATCCTCTCCCCTACCTCTCGGATTCTATTTCCTGTATCCACCAGTTCTTCGCAAAAATGGCGGAGTTCAGCCAAGTTTTCATTGCTCATAGGTGGGTGTAGTGGAGGTTCGGGGTCAAATTGAGGGAAAAAAGTATTAGGGTTGTTTAGGAGATTCTGGAACTGCCGGTCGGTGGTCCACCATTCTTCTAGTTCTGCTGGTAGAGGTTGGGTATGGATAACAGGATCTGGGATTTCAGGCTCTAGGTCAACTGGAAGTTGTGCTTCCACTAGGTAACTAAAGTGGTTTTCATCGGCAGGTCCGATGAGGTCACTAAGTGCTAGTTTATGATCCAACTCCTCCCAGGGTGGCATTTCCTGGTCTTGCTTGGAACTTTCCCCAATCTCTATTACCTTGCCTTTACCTTTTATATCCTCTGTCTTTATAATTTTCCGTGTCGCTGGTTTCCTCCTGCGCACACGTCTCCAACCCACAATTCTTCTTCTCTTCTTGGGTTTGGGTTTCTCCGGAGGTTGGGTTTGAAATTCCATAGGTTCCTCTATGTCAGCACAATACCCGGTAAAGTTTCTAGAAACTTCCACATTCACAGGATAGAGATTGAGATTCTGAAGGGCTTCAGATAATTCATTCATGCTGTTTAGCAGTTAGGAAGAAACACACAAAATTCTAGGTTAAAATTTTGTAACTTGAATTTTCACATAATTACATAATGGCAATTAGAAAATTTAAATATTAATTATAATTATCTAATTTATACAAACCATTTATTGAAACAACACATATTTATTACAACTAAATTTTGAAATATACTAGTGGTTATTTAATAGATTAAAGTTTCTGACTTGTAGGTAGCATAGGTGATGATACTGGTTTGGTGATTTAACTATAAGTTAGCATTTACTGCTGTAGTAGCTAACATGTAGAGATTTGCCCATTTTTCATCTAACTCATCTTCCCATGGTGGTTTAGTGTCTATTTCCTGAGTTTCCTTATTGATCATCACTCCTTTTGGTTGTGCCCATTTTCTCTTGACTTTTCCTAATAATCAAACTTCTTTTATTAGGGGTAAGTGGTTTCTCATACTGTGCTTTACGAACAAATATTCCTTCCTCAGTATCTGCTGAGTATCTTGAGGAATTTGATTGGGATGAAGTTCCCTTATCTTTCGGTGAACTATCTAATTTAAGATAGATATCCGAAATTCTTTGCTTACCCATACTGTAACTAACAAATAGTCAGTTAAAACATAAAATCACAAGACGATAATCAGGAAATTTAAGTATTTTAAATACTTAATAGGCTTAAATCAGTGGCTCTGATACCACCTTTTTCCTGTCACGGCCCCCGCCCCCGGTTTGACCCGGAGCCGGAATCCGCGGGACAGGAACTCGCGTGGTATTTATTAATTGAGTTTGACAGCGGAAGATTTTACCAAGATCTTTTAAAACTCGAAAATGCCCGATTATTTTATTCCATAATTCGGGATAAACCCCGTAATTTACAAAAGAGGAATTTCACAAGTAAATTCCCTGATTTATAAAACATGTTTATTCACTTTTAACCGAGCCACCTCTTTAAGCTGGTTAGTGCTCCGTAGCACGTTTTTCTTGATTCACAGCAGGTCGCCTGAAACATGTTTTAAAATATTTTGTCAGCGGGGAAATACTGGTGAGTCACTCAAATTTGATAAAATGACACATAGTTATAAATTACAGCATAAGAGCGATTACAATAGCTTCTATCTTATTTTATCTGGCGCCGTGTCACCTGGTGACGATGGTCATACCACTATTGGGTCTTTCCCCAAGTAGTGATGATTATCACTGTTAGGATTTATTAGCCTAACCGTGAGAAATTAGTAATGTGCACAATACCCCACTAGCCAGTGATTCAAGATAACCACGACTTAATCCCTATAATTATAACTTTTTGGAAATAAATGGAGTATTGTAAAATACTTTTGATAAAAGAGAATGACTCACATTGCAGATTTAAACGGGCAGAGTTTAGCCTACTGATTAGCCTTGTAACCTAATTTAAATAACATGCACACGAACTAGGTCAGTAACTAATACAGCATTTACGATAACTCACGAGATTAAGACCCTCACGATTAATGACAAAGTGCTATACTTAAACATCCGTCGAATTCACGACTAATGACAAAGTATGGCCCTAATGTGGGCAGCACTTAAACCTCCATCGGATAGTTTCAATCGATCGGACATTGAATCGTAGCAGCGATCGAGTTAATACCCTGTATCGTAGCAGCACCTCGCTAATAGAAATTGTGAATTCTAACAGTATAACTTCGTTTTTGTGATTGATTTTCGACACCAGAGAACTGCTCGTAACCCATTCTATTTATAGGTGAAAAATGGTTCTGTCGCGGCCCGCGTGAACCTTAAGTCGATCCTTACGCGGCCCGCGAGAGCCAGCTAAACGTAGACTAGGGCTACGGTGTCATCACTAGACTTGCCACACGTGTGACACATGGATCTGGATGCTTATCCGGTCAAATCTTACTTTGACGCGGCCCGCGTAAGGTTAAGCTTACCTTTACGCGGCCCGTCTGAAGACCAAGATTTTTTTTTCTTGGTTTTTCAAGCATAGTAAAGTTTCCGGGTCCGGGTTGTTACTTGTGGGTCTTTTTAGGACATTTTTGAAGGTCCTTACAGGTGACCGTTTTGGTCACACCGTTACTACACCTTTAAAACGCGTCGTCAAACGGTCTCTGCCACTGCGCGCCGTTATCTCTTTCCGCCATCTACAACTTATAACTATCATGAAGCGCTATTAAAACATTCCAGCCTTCGCTCAAGCTAGTTCGCGCCACCGTCATCCGCGCTACACGCTTCACGCCACTGTTTCCCCCGCTGCTTGCCTTTGTACCATAAGAGACGTTTATTGAAAGCGTGAGCATGAGTTTTCATGATTACGCCAACTCCGGCGATGACTTTCTTTGCCGCACTATCCTTGGCGTGCACTTCTTTTGCCATTCCCCACGCAAGCATTGGTTTAAACTCGAGACACCTTATTATATGGCACCTCATCCCCGTTTAGGTTAGGTGATCGTTCTTATCCCCGCCACTACCGGCGGAAGCTTTTAGTCGACCCGCCACCACCGGCAGAAGCTTTTAGTCGACCCGCCCCCACCGGCGGAAGCTTTTAGTGAACCCGCCACCACCGGCGTAAGCTTCTATTCACCCCGGAACGTTTCCAACGAACATTTTTATCCACCTGCGCCGCTTCAGACCGATTATTTAATCACTCCGCCACCTATGGCAGATGCTTCGGGCCACAACGTGCCACTTTAGCGAATGCTTTAATCCACCCCGCAGCTCAGGCGGTCGCTTTTTATCTACCCACGCCTCTGGTGGGAGCTCTCATTCTACCCGCCACTCTGGCAGATTTTTTCGTTCACTCCTACTTAAATGGTTTCTTAAGCCACATCGAAGGACCTATCAATTACAAAAAGGGAATCCCACTATTTCAACACAATGCGGTTCCAAACAAAGCGTGCAGATCTACACAGGAAACACTCCGCCGCCGCGCGAGTAATCTCCGCCTGTTGTATACACTCCGCCGCCGTGCGAAAACACCATTTTGTCTCCTGCGCATGCCGGAAAGCTTCGTCGTAGCGATAGTATGCTCTACCTTTGTCAGCCAAACTCCACCTTCTTCCGACAAACTCCGTCGCGCGGGCATGCTACGCCCTTTAACAAACAAGTTTTGTTGTGCGGGTATGCTTCATCCGCCATGACGATATTCTAAATTGTATAACCTTGCCCCAAACCTTTGATTGTGAAGCAGTGAAATAAACATAAGGCATTTGTGGAGGATTAAAAGGCTTCTGAACTCACCTTGGGGTTCACGAGTCTGCTTTTAAGCTTGCCCCACAACTCTTAACATTTCACACAAATGAACCTTCAAATATAATCAAAGGACACTTTTAATCTGGTAGTACTTGACAGATTTTGTCTTGGACCAAGTTAAGGGAGCCATTATCTTATTATAAGAGCTATGGGCATATTGTATATCTCTCAGAAGTTTATTCTCATACAATAAATAATTTTTAGACATAATACAAAACCAAGCTCATAACAACCCTTGCCATCACAATTTATAATATATCTCATGAATGGCCCAAAGGTGTTATAAAGTGGCACTTATATTAGTTTTAAGTGTCATGACTTCTAGACATATATGAATGGCTTCAGTACCTTCTTGTATACTCCAACAGTTTGTACATGAATTTTAAGCATACATGGGCATATATTCAATTTGATTAAATATATGGACAATACCCATTTATTTGGCCAGAGCACGAGAATCATTTAGAAAGACGGTGTTACATACTTCTTTCAATAAAAAACAAGTTGGCTAAAGTCTAGCACATGAAACTAATTCAACGACACGGTTAGCAATTCATCGTTTTAACGACTACTAACCCTGCGATAGTTACGACGAATACTAGTATTATTATTCAAGCTTAATGTTACTGACATTTATTTAGCAGCAATAAAAAGAAACTGGCATGGTGTAAGGTAACCGTTGAAGGTCAAAATTGCTTACACAATTTACGGAGTATGGACCTTCACGCACACCTGATAACCCTTCTTCAACAACGAGATATCGGTTGGACAACTTCTTGTCAAACCTTCTTATTGGTAGGGTGGTCCTTGTCGCCGTTTACGCCTTCACCAAGCTATACTTTGGTAAGGATATACCTAAGCTGGAGTTCATCATGTTGAGCTACATATTTAGGAACGCAATTCCAGGTGCAATTCTCTTTTATTGTTTATGTAGTGGCGCGATACACCTTCATTCATTCAAACGCGTTTCGCATCTCATTGCATGCTATTGGTTCACTTGACTATATATAGATATCTATATGATGGTCCGTATATAACCTGACATGACGATGCTACCTCAAAAATACGAAATTCTAAATGCATGAACAAAAGATTTCATTGCCCACACATGCATTGGGCAACGCTCGATCGGCCATCTGGCATGTCGTATGCGCCTATATCATCACTTTTGATACTTAAGTCCTAACATGCTTAGCATCGTCGAACTGGGTAATCTGCTCGGAACAACATGGCTATGGGCGGACATGGTCATAATATTTACACAGGCTAAACTATACATCGGATAATCCTTATTCAAGCACGCAGACCTAGCTAGGCACCTACGCACAACGCTCACGGGTGACAGGTCCTTAATCTCATCCTTAAATATGGTGCTCTCACATAACTTGATAGCTTGATGGAATACGCCATAAGTTATATATTTGCTTTTCAAAATGACCTGACAGTTCTTTCATATATTAAAAGAGTACCTATTAGAATTGCCCGCTAAACAAAAAGTGTCGATAAAGGTTTCACCTCTATTTTACGCACACTTATGTACAATACGTTTAAATCGATTAATAAGCATGTTATACTTCATATTTGCTTGTCGATTTCTTTTTAGTACCTATCAAGTTCAAACCTACTAACATACTTTAGCAGCATTGAACTGGGGGACTAGCAGGGTATAGCGCCATTACGCCTTAAAAGTGATCATCTTCTCTCAGGTTGCCCATTAAGGTGATATCCACTACATATTATCCTGCATTGGTTTTTATATAATGTGGATGTTTCGATACGCCAGACGATATTTATACTTCTCACATCATTTGGCCTACGACTATACCACTTGACACAACACGTGCAGTTTGGTAGTCAAGACAAACGCATGACAAAACCAATATACTTGATTTTATGAATAAGTATTCCACACGCTATGCGACAGGAAAATACTTATTCGAATGTGTATTCTCCACGCCAATACGCGGCATGGATAACAGAAATCCCTCACGCCATAGTCGGTCCATGGTAGTTTAAACAGACACGCCACCTACTGTGAGCATTCCACACGCCAATGCGCATCCGGGAAAAGCACGTAGTGGCCTACATAAAGTGCTCATTCACGCCTAACGCGTATAAAGCATTCTATTATCTCAATAAGTGGTCACTCACGCCAAGCGCGTAGAAAGCACTTTGCTATTCAAGTGTTCATTAACGCCACGCGCATTATAAAGCACTTTCTGATATCTACAAGTGTTCATATAAACATTTGTAAACACAACATACCACCGCATTTGAACTGCATATCACGGTAAAAAACAACTCTGACACGAAATATTTTTCATAATAATGATCAAATTATACAGCGCTAAGAGTGGGCATCTTGGTAATAGATGTATTCAACCACTACTACTCCAGTGGGTATCTTGGTAATAGATGCACAACCACTGATGAAAAACCAAGTACTTGTCCCACAATTATACAAACATTGTGGGAAACATAAATAACGCTCTAAGCACCCTTCTGAGGTCACTGAGCATAGCAAGCACTTCTGCAGGGGTGCATTATATAACATTCTTCCCGACTGCAACGATGATTGCTATAGTCGGGTCATCAATAACGACGGCTGGTACAACCGCCAACAGTTCTACATTCGCCTAAGGTGGCATAACATCTGCATGTGCATTTATGACCACCAATGGCTGCACATTACGACAACGGAGATCCCGATGACACGGACGCGTGGTAGGGACCGTCGTCACATCAACATCAACTCTTTCAATGAGTTGAACGCCGTTAGCGCACCATATGTTAACCAACAAAAGTCACACCACAGGTTGGATATTCTACAGTAGCCCACACGTCTGTGTGCGCACCGCTAAGGCAGGGCCACACCCGCAAAAGTCTTCCAAGGGCGAGACACTGAACTACCAAAACTCAGCCTGTTCCAAGGCTCATACGCGGGACCTAACCGCGTACGCATAACCTTAAGAAGATCATGGTAATTCAAACGACAATTGTCTATAACCAATCAGCGTGCGTCAGGTTTACCCAACCAATTTCCACGATAAGCAATCGTATACTATTCATTGCTCCATTATCTCTACTCACAGCCAACGACAACCACAACAAACGTGGCCGGTGACTTTCTCTCACCCGGACGACATGTAAGCCTAAAATTAGTGATCTTCACTCCTGAGCTCCTAATAAGTCTAAGTGCTCCTCCCACGCTTGCACGCGGGAGCAACACTAGACTGGGGGACATAACGAGGTTGGTACGGGACCCGACCCGAGCGGTCGGACTTTCCTGCTATTTATCACTTTTATAGTAATTATATATTATTATTGCGTACTAACCCGCGAAGCCCAGCGCGTTGTAGTTTATACTACACTAGGCTGTGGGCTCGTAGAGACAACCCCTAACTGGGCCTGGCCCATTGAGGTTAGGGTTTTCCCATATCGCCTATATAAGAAGGTCTCCACCTCCTTATTAGGGCATGAGATATAGGGCTACACACTTTTGTAGCTGGAAATAGGGGATTCTTCCCCTACCGGCCGTCTCTACATTGCCCGCGTTTTCTCTATTCATGTTTGCAGGTCGAAGGGTGAGACGGAGAAGATGAGGTGCGGCCATGTTCGTATTCATCACCGTAAGAAGAACCGACCCGTACGGGTTCATGCTTCTTCAAATATAAAAAGTGAAAATTACCAAATGTCATTTAACCAACTTGATTTACCAAAATGTCATCCTTATGAGTCTTTGGTATGGGGCTTTCACAATTGAATGCGTCGATGAATGGTACAATGACACGTGTCCAAAATATTTAACGAGTCTGTCGCCGGCTCATCAAAGCCAAAAAGGTGGCTGATGCGTCAGTCTTTTGACTTGACTGACTCCTCCTTGTGGCTTGGTTGACTCCTACTTGTGGCTTGTCGGACTCCTCATTTTGGTTTGGCTAACTCCTCATTGTGGCTTGGCTGACTCCTCATTGTGGATCGGCTGACCTCTCGTTGTGGCTCGGCTAACTCCTCAAATTTTATTTTATTTTTCAACATGACTTTTTAATTTTATTAATTTATAAAATTTAGATACCATATTATTTTGCGAAGTCTATAAATATGCAAACTTTTTTTTTGGTGGCTTGAGACGTTTTCTTCCAACATGAACGAAAAAATACTCGTTTTTTTCAAAGTAAATGAAAAATCCGCTATACTTCTATTTCCATGGTTGTGATTTTTTTCAAATATATATATATATATAGGGTCGGGATTTAAAGAAAACGGTAGAAAGTGTGAGAACGGTGAGAACGCTTATAGATCGTCCGATCAAAACAATCTATGGACTAGATTGGCGCGGTGGCATTTTCGTAAATAACATCAATTTTATTACCTGGACGCTCTTCATTAAGGGTAAAAGGGTCTTTTGACTTATCCACACAAAACGCCATACTGATGAATAAAACGCCAAAAACAAAAATCACAAACCATTCTAAGTAAAACGCCATTAGATATAAAACGCCAAACTTAATTATAGTAAAATCCCGCCTAAAAAGACCGCCAAAAAATCCTATATATACAATATCTCAGACCTTCAATTAAAAACACACACAAAAACCCAAACGCCACATTTTATATATCCCATTCGCCTTAGAAACGCCAAAAAACCCAAACATCAAATATCTTCTAAGCCAAAAAGTTTTTTTTTTTTTTTGAAATTCAGTTTAGTTGTCTGTAAGATTTCGCTAAATGAAATGGACACAATCTTTAAGTGGGGATATTGTCCATTTCATTTAGTAAAATCTTATTGACTTGTCCTCAACTTCCATACAATTTATAACGCCAAAACATACAAAAACATTATTGAGGTTTGTTGTCAATAAAGTTTAGCTGTATGGGGTGGACAACATTATCAGTTATCTTTCTTAACCGAGGATTAACAATGTTGTCCATCTCATACAATAAAACATTATTGATTTTATCATGATCAATTTTTGAGGTTTAAGATGCTCTTATTTCGTGGCGTTCTATTGACGTGCTGTCGTGGTACACGCAAATTTAATCCAAATAACAACTAGTAGATAGTGGTAAATGGGTATCGAACTCAGGGAATATGTGGAAAATGTGTTTATGTTATAGCTTTGCAATTTAACTACAATTACCTAATATGCAGAAAATAAAGATCAATGATTTGGATTGTTGTTTTAGAAAACTAAATTACTAGCGAATTGCAAATCAAAATTGGGTGTTTAACAGATTAAGAGAAAATGACCATCTTAGGTTCCGGTTTCCATGAACAATTGTGCACGAATCCAACTAGAAAGAGTTACATAGACATAACTCATGCATAAACGTTTGTTGTGATAAAAGGGAACGAAGTACTCGGATTATGTAAACGCGAGGTTGTTACCCGATGATCAATTAACCAATATCCAACCATAACCCTTCCCGTGATGTCTCGATTGTCAACGACACCAAGAACGTACGATTTAGATTAGGAACAAAACATCAATTAACAATTTACAACCAAACATTCATACATCATAATAAACATAGCAACATACCAAGTCTATTATTCTAGAAATAAAGATTCATCACACAAAAGTCATAAAGAAACCTTCACCTAAGATGATCACCGAAAGTTTAGCCAGACATTGTTTGGTGGATCATCATAACATCAAAATTGAAGTTCATATGAATCAAAAGACAAACCGAAATGTTAGAAATTGTTCACAAACACTTGCCAAAGCCAAAAATCGCCCTAGAACTCCAGAGAAACGTCCAATCATGAGATAATATGAAAAGACACCATCAAAAACCGTTTTAATGAGCAGTTACGATTTTTCCCATCGCCTCCACCGTAATTTACGGTCTCCACCGTAAATTACGGTGGACATCAAGTTGTTACGGTGGAGATAGACTGTGGTACGGTGGAAATTGGACATGTTTCAGGGCCACCGTAAATTACGGTGGCCACCGTAAATTACGGTGGCCACCGTAATTTACAATGAAGCCCTGATTCTTGGGTTTTGTTTCTTCTTTCATTCCATGCATGACCCGATCCTCTCCAAACCGTCCAAAGCAGCGTTTTATCCATTTTTAGCTCCCGAACTGTACCTGAAACATAAGCATTCGTAGTTATCTGATTCAAGATAATTACATGATCAAATGAGGGATAAACTCGTCTTTTAACATCATTAAGGGTTGTCCTATGGACCACCCGTCACATCCCCACACTTAACCGTTGCTTGTCCCAAGCAACTCATCAAAACCAATTTTTTTCAAAACAAGCGATCACATAAACCAAGCATAAACATGTAGTCCTTTTACTAACCCTTTCTTAACACCCAAAATAACGCACCCCTCGCTATGTCTCTCCTCTCGGCAACAAGTAAGCACTAGTAACTATGAGCTAGACACACAAAAGGCAAACGGGTGGTTGCACAACTATAGGCTTGTACCTAAATCGATTCTTCTCCTAACAAGTGCCAAACATGAATGCAAATCAAAGGGACTTTTAAGGTTGTAACGTGGCTAGGTGTACGGGTAGGAAATGTAATATATATGTAGTAACGAAACTTAACCCGGTCTTTTTAATACACAATGAAACAACAAAAAACTACTAAACTTAAACTTCTATGTACAAGACAACTAAACATCACTTTTTTTTCTTTTTCATTGCTTTTTTTCACCTTTTTTTTTTTCTTTTCTTTTTCTGATTTTTCTCTTTTTTTTAATAAGGTAAACATTCAACAAAACATTCAATATATCTACATACTACTAAAACAACCACTAACACTATAAGACCGGGTCAAGTTGGGTAAATTTTTAGGTAACTAGCTAAGGGGTAACAAATGATAGGCTTTTAGGCACAAAATTGGGCAACTAAATGTCCAAACCCTCGCCCCTCTCGCAACCATGCTCATATATATAATTTATGAGGTCCAACCCCCCAAATCCCACACTCGCACACACTAAAGACGAGGCTACCTAAATGCCCTTATCCCTTTCGCATTCATATCCAACTAAGGACTCAAACCGTATCAAGGCACAAGTTCTAATGCACCCCCACCCGTTGCCACTCTCATCAAGAACAAGAATTATTTATTTACAAGTGTGGCTTCAACTCTCACCAAGAATAAAGGTATTAAGGGTTGCCGGTGCATTATTTGGGGTTAGCCCAAGGTGTTCAAATTCTCACATTGTTTCGCTAGATTTAAATTTTTTTTCAAAAACCTCAAAATTTCCCCCATCCCCACACTTGGGATACATTGACCCCAATGTATGGTTTTAGGAGGATTTGATCGCTAAAACTCTTCAACACCAACTAAAAGCTCAACACTCAAACCACAAATTTCTTTTTGGTATTTTTTTCTTTTATATTTTTTTTTATATTTTTCTTCTTTTAAACAATACACCACCCAAACATAACATAAAAAACTCAACACCACCCAACCACCCGACCATAAACATATCAAACTAAGCAAATATACACAAAATATACACGGAAGAAACACGACCTGACTAGTAATAGCGTGGCTGCGGAGGTCCAAAAATGGAAGACATCATATCATTCCATTCTCCAAAAGCAAATGTGCCGCTACTACCTCCACCTTGTTGCGAAGCTCCTTCTTGTTGACGCGGGTCGATCCACTGTGAATGATGGAGCGGCGGGGTCGGATACGATACACTACCATCGTAAGGTGGTAGAGACGCATAATCTACATGTTGTGGATCCACAACCACCGGCCTCCCGGCGTGCCAATCTGCATGCATTCTTCGAGCTTGGTCATCATGGTATCGATTATTCATTTCTAACTCATGGGAATACGCATGAGTGCGATTCCACGCCTCTTGACGATCAAAATTGTGTTTCAAAGACCGCTCCATGCTAGCACTCATCATCGTTTGTTGATCAAATAAAGTGCGCTCCGATCCCGACCATGATTCAAAAAAGGCCGCCAGAGGACGTTGGTTCTCGATGACCTCTGGCATAGGGCCATTGTATGCCCAATTTGGCTCGTATGAACGCTCCGTGAAGTCATAGAAGGCACCACCATAACCCCTACCTAGGCCCCCTTGGCCCACATTCACATTCTCACCACCATGAGGCTCATCTGCATAATCATCATCACCACTCGAAGCTTCCGCCTCACTCTTCGGTTCATCCGCTTCACCCGGTAGAAGATCCCTTGCACCCACTTTCAATGCTCGCCATCTTTGACCCTCTGACTTGAGCTTATGATACCTTTCCGATTGCGTGTAAGTCCAACCAATTCCCAACTTTTGTAAAGTAAAAGGCTGATGCCTTTTTGGTGCCCCTTTATCCTCTGACGTGATTGCCTTAAACTGCTTCATCAATCCCGTGATAATTCGGCAATACGGGATAATATCTCTCCCCAACTTGTTTCAGAAAATCCAGAGATGGTTCATGATCAAATATCGGATTGGAAAATGCGGAGACCCATTGAGTAACGAATAGAGGACGGGTACTTCCGGGTACCTCACTTGCTCCTTATCCCCTCTTCGCGGAATGACATTTAAAATGCAAATCGCTAGCAACAACTTTGCTTCTATCTTCAAATTCCTCCGGTACAAAATTCCACTATAAGTACCGGGCAAAAACAACGCCGCTAACATATCATTCCAACGAGGATGCTTCTCCGGTTTTATCAAAAGGTCATCAAGACTAGGGATCATGTAGTCACGAGCCGGTAGACTGTCGTACCTTGCCAACTTTCGTAGTGTATCAAAAGACATATCTACCTTAATCCCATTCACCTCACCCGTTAACTTCATTTGCGATGGCCTATCGTACTTGTTACACTTCAACGTCGCCATCCATTCTTGAATCTCGGTCATGAACAGGTTTTTGTTATCCTTATCATAACAACTGAAAGCCGCCTCCCATCCTAAGGCGCGGAATTGATTAAACACATTGAATGGCCCAAACTCCACCTCTCGAACTTCCCTCTCACAAAGAAACGCGGCAGCCCTGTTTTTTAACCGATTCATACTGTCATGAAAAAGTGTCGGTTGCCAATGCTCCGGCTGCTCATCTAAAGGACCCGATTCCCATCTTGGCTTTTCAGCCGGGTCCAACTCTACCATCTCTTCATCCTCGCTTTCACTCTCACTAACTCTTCCCAAGTATTGTCTTTTCTTCAGTTGTTCTTCCGGCTGTTTTCCTTTGCCTTTAGACGAAGAAGATGAACTAGCTCCTGCTCTTTCCTTCGTTCGTACCATTTTCCTACACACATAGCAAAGCAAACAACACAACACAACCAAACACAAAAAATTAGACCCTTCTCTCCAAAATATCCCCACACTTGCTTGTTATTATGGTTGTAGATGTTAGTGAACTAAGAGTTTATAATTTTTTCAAAAATTGGGCATGGTGTCTCTACAATGTAGAGATTCCCAAAAAGCTCACTACTTTACATCAAACCTACATCTACAAACCATAACAATGTTCAAGTAACTATCTTCATGACAAAATCTAAGAACAAGCAAGTGGGAATGAACAAGTAACAAAAATAACCTTCCTTCTCACAATGCATCATCAAAACATAAGAAATAAACTTCCATACCTTTGTTTGAATATGCTAGAACAAGAGTGAAACAAAGACTTCAAAAACCCCTAAAATTTTCGGACCTAGGGTTTGTGCTTCAGACCAGAAATTGATGTTTTCTCACAAAACTCTACCCAAAATCAGCAAGTACGTGAAAAATTAGTTAAGATGGACCTAAATTTCACTTGATTCGGCTAAAAATTGAGAGAGTTATGAAGGTTGGAAGGTTGAAGAAGGTTATGGAGTTTTTTAGATTGGGTGGGTCTTGTGAAAGAGATAGGTAGAATGTTTGTGGTTAGGGAAAGAGAAAGAAGGGAGTGGCCAGGGTTATTTCACGTGATATGTTGATTTGTTTTTTTTATGTAAATGCTGCACCGGATCGACCCTTCAACTCGCCAGGTCCACCGGACACCGTAAATTACGGTGGATGCTGGCACCATATTTTCACCGTAACTCAGGAGGTTCTTACCGTAAACATTTGACCCCCACCGTAAATTACGGTACCACCGTAACTTACGGTGGTACCTGGGCATTTCTGATTCACTTAAAAAATGCAATTTAAAGCACCTTTTTTAGATTTTTTTTTTGTTTTTTCAATTTTTTTTTGTTTTTAAAATTTTTCAAAAACATGTAAGAATTACCCTACCCCCTCGAAAGTCCCGTGTTGTCCTCAAACACAAGATTCAAGCGAGTACGGTAAATATGCAAACTATACAAAACAAACTAAACAAAATGCTAACTATTTACACTACCAAACCTGGGCCTCTCATGGTTGTTCCTCATCGACCGGACGTAAAATGTAGCCCGCTTTATCAAGCTCCAAGTTGTTGATGTCTCCAAGTATGGCTTCAACCTATGGCCATTCACCGTTTATTGTTTATTTGTTTGCTCATCTTGGATATCTACATCACCAAACCTCCCAACTCGCCGAACGACATACGGGCCCATCCATTTGCTTTTAAGCTTGCCCGCAAATATCTTGAGCCTTGAATTGTACAACCAAACCTTTTGACCCACTTCAAAGGTTTTCTTCCTCAACTTCGCATCGTGTACCTTCTTGAGCTTGTCTTTGTAAGCCGATGCACACTCATACGCCTCATCTCTAATTTCTTCAATTTCGCTTAATTGCAACTTCCTCATCTTTCCCGCCTCATCATAATCTGCATTCACTGTCTTGATTGCCCAATGTGCCCGATGCGCTAACTCCATTGGCAAGTGACAACCCTTTCCATAAACCATCCGATAAGGTGTTGTGCCAATTGGAGTCTTGTAGGCCGTTCGGTATGCCCACAACGCATCATCCAACTTGCTCGACCAATCCTTCCTATCCGTTCTAACCGTCTTCAAGAGGATTTCTTTGATTTGACGGTTGGACACTTCAACTTGTCCACTCGTTTGCGGATGGTAAGGTGTGGCAATCCGGTGATTCACGCTATACCTCTTCAATAATTTCCCAAAATTAAAGTTCTTGAAATGCGAACCACCGTCACTTATGATAACTCTTGGAATGCCAAAACGGGAGAAGATGTTGGATTGAACGAATTTACAAACAACCGAGTGGTCATTTGTTCTTGTTGCAATAGCCTCAATCCACTTAGAGACGTAATCCACCGCCACCAAAATATATAGAAAACCATTCGAATTCGGAAAGGGACCCATAAAGTCAATGCCCCATACATCAAATATTTCTACAACCAAGATTGGTTGTAATGGCATCTCGTCCCTCTTTGAAATGCTTCCCATCCTTTGATAATTTATACAGATTCTTGCAAACTCACACGCATCCTTGAAAATAGTGGGCCAATAAAACCCACATGAGAGAACTCGGTAACCCGTTTTATGCCCACTAAAGTGACCTCCACATGCAGATGAATGAGCATGGGTCAAAATTTCCAACACTTCCGTTTCGGGCACACACCTCCGAATAACTTGATCCGGCCCAATCTTGAAAAGATCCGGTTCATCCCAAATGTATTGCTTCACTTGGACCATAAATTGTTGTCTTCGCCTCTTGGTCCAATGATTTGGGATGGCACCCGTGGCTAAGTAGTTGACATAATGAGCATACCACGGTGCAACAAAGGTGGATACGGCTAATAATTGCTCATCGGGAAAGCTTTCATTTATCTCGTTAACATCATCAATCCCTTCCACCGGAATTCGAGACAAATGATCCGCCACTACGTTCTCACTTCCCTTTTTGTCGCGAATCTCTAAGTCAAACTCTTGTGACAATAATACCCACCGAATTAAACGGGGCTTCGCGTCCTTTTTCTCCATCAAATATTGGACCGCACTATGATCTGAATAAGCCACCACTTTGCTCCCCCAAATATACGAACGAAACTTATCCAAAGCATACACCACCGCTAATAACTCCTTTTCGGTTGTGGTGTAATTCAGTCGCGCTTCGGATAAGGTCTTGCTTGCATAGTAAATCACCACCGGCTTTTATCAACCTGTTGACCCAAAACTGCACCAATTGTAGTGTCGCTTGCATCACACATGATCTCAAACAGCTTTGACCAATCCGGTGGTTGCAAAATGGGAGCTTTCACCAAGTGTTCCTTCAAAACAGTAAATGCTTGCATACACTCATTAGTAAAATCAAATGGGACATCTTTTAATAACAAGTTACATAAAGGTTTGGTGATAACACTAAAACCTTTTATAAAACGCCTATAAAACCCCGCGTGTCCCAAGAATGACTTTACACCCTTAACATTTTTCGGTGGTGGCAAAGATGATATTACCCGTATTTTTGCCTTATCCACCTCCATTCCCCTTTCCGATATTACATGACCTAACACAATCCCTCTTGCACCATAAAATGACTTTTCTCCCAACTAAGCACTAAATTTTTCTCGACACATCGTTTTAAAACTTTTTGTAATTCATTGAGACACGATTCAAAACTAGTACCAAAGTTCGAGAAGTCATCCATAAACACTTCAAGCGACCTCCAACCATGTCCGAGAAGATACTCATCATACATCGTTGGAAAGTTGTCGGTGCATTGCACAAGCCAAATGGCATTCTCCGAAAGGCAAAGATGCCATATGGACAAGTGAAGGTGGTCTTGTGTTGGTCGTCCGGATGTATTGCTATTTGATTGTAACCCGAATACCCGTCCAAAAAACAATAGTACTTTTGACCCGACAGTTTTTCAATGATTTGGTCAATAAAAGGTAGCGGGAAGTGGTCCTTAGAAGTGACGGCATTCAATTTTCGATAGTCAATACATACACGCCACCCAGTGACCGGTCGGGTGGCAATTTGTTCACCATTTTCATCTTTGACTACTTGAATATCGGCCTTCTTAGGCACAACTAGGGTAGGACTTACCCAAGCACTATCCGAGATCGGATAGATAATTCCCGCATCCAACCATTTAATTACCTCTTTCTTTACTACCTCCCGTAGGTTCGGATTCAATCGCCTTTGAGTTTCTCGTGCCGGTTTTGCATCTTCGGTGGTAATAATCTTGTGCATGACGATTGATGGACTAATTCCCTTGAGATCGGCAATTGTCCATCCAATAGCTCCTTTATTCTCTCTCAAAACTTCCAATAAGGCTTGCTCCTGTGCCAACTCCAAATTTGAGGCAATAATTACCGGTAGAGTGTCATTATCCCCTAGGAAAGCATACTTCAAGTGGTTTGGCAAGTCTTTGAGTTCCAACTTCGGTGGTTCTTCTAATGATGGTTTAGTACCCGAATTTATCTCCACCGACAAGCCTTCGAATTGGTGAGTCCATGGCGGTCGACCTTCTTTCAAAGCCATAGTATCCTGTTTTTCCTCTTCAACCTGTAGTGCATAAGCATGTACCTGTTCAGAAAAATCACACAAGCAAACATCCATACCATCCTCCTCATACTCATGCGGGTTGCATCCGTCAACTAAATCTGCCATGAAACACTCATCAACACTAACAACATTAGAATTGTTAGTAAAAACATTTAAGCGCATTTTTCGATTCCTAAAAGTCATATTGACTGTACCAAATCTACAATCGATCACAGCATGCGCGGTGCTCAAAAATGGCCGACCCAAAATTACATTTTGTTGTTGTTTTGGGCCCGCGGATGAGTAATCCAAGACTAAAAAGTCAACCGGGTAGTAAAACTCATCAATTTTCACAATCACATTTTGAACCATCCCCCGAGGTAGCTTATGAGACAAATCGGCTAAAACAATCGTTGTCTCTACCCTTGCTAATGGACCAAAGACGTATTGGTCATATAAGACCCCCGGTAAAATGCTTACCCCGGCTCCAAGATCTAGTAACGCCTTTGCCATTTGAAAATTACCAACTTGAATGTTAATTAATGGCGTGCCCGGATCTTGGAGCTTAGGAGGAAGCTCCCCGTTCAAATCTGCACTCACTTGCCCGGTTAAATCCACCCGCTTAGGCATTTTCTTCTTTTATTGCCTCTTTTGTGACATAATTCCTTTAGAAATTTAGCATAAGTGGGTACTTGTTTTATTGCATCAAGTAGTGGAAGATTGATTTTTACTTGTTTAAACATGTCCCACAATTCTTCTTTTTGGGGACCTCTCGATGCAATAAAATTTTTCTTACCCGGGTCAAGTAAAGCCGAAGGAAACGGAACTTGACTCGGTTCACCTTCATCTTTTTCACTTTTTTCATTTTCACCCAACCCCGGTTTTTTAACATTTGATTCTTTAGAAACAACCGGTGAAACTTCATCATCACTTTCATTACCCGTGACGTCCTCAACTACCCCCTCAACCAAATCGGGTGACAAATTGGCTTTAAATTCTTTGCCACTTCTTAAAACACTAACATGATGAACATTAACATTACCTCGTGACGAACCATGTGAAGGATTTACCTTGGTGTCGCTAGGAAGTTGACATTTGCTCTTCTTCAATTCCGCCACATCGGTTGCCAATTGACCCATTTGGGTTGTTAATGATTGGATGCTCTTGTCACGAACCTCATCCTTTTGCATTCGGACTTCATCGAGTTGATTCCGTTTTTGCATATCTTGTTGCATAGCCCGAAGCATATCCATGACTTCATTCCCGCTTGACGAATTTTGACCCGAGCCACTTTGACCCGTTTGTTGAAATTGCCCTTGATAACCATAGTTGCTTCCACCCCGATAATTGCCTTGATTGTATTGTTGACGAGATGCAAAGTTACCTTGAGCTCCTTGAAAATTTGGGTTAGCTTGGTTCGCCGCGTTCCCATAACGGAAATTAGGATGATTTCGTAACCCGGGGTGGTATGTGTTGGAGTTCATATTGAAATTTCGACCACCCCCTCCTTGAATTGCATTCACTTCTTCTACTTGTTCATCAACCACCCCCACTACACAAACTTCCGCCGTGTGGCCTATTTCGTTGCAATTAGTACACACGTTGTACACTTGATTCGTAGTTTGAACATTACCACTCTCTACTCCATGCACTTGCGGCCTTTGTATCACATGCCTTGCCCGTCTTGAAGATTGGGCCTTCCTCTTGAAATTCACTGCCATTTGCTCTAAAAACGCCCAATCAACATGTTCATAATTCGTACCGAATGTACCATTGGTAATCGACATCAAATCTCGTGTATCCTCCGAACTCAACCCCTCGTGAAATGCGTTCAACAACTCCCATAATTGGATCCCATGATGAGGGCAATTCCGCAACATCATATTAAACCTTTCGAAGGCTTCATGAAACATCTCCCCCGATTGTTGTTGGAAGCTTCTCAAACCTCTCCTTGCATCATTAGTCTTTTGAGAGGTGTAATATTCATCCAAGAATATTTGTTGCATATCGGCCCATGTAAAGATCGATGCGGAGGGTAGTGTGTGAAACCATCTCTTTGCTTTGTCTTCCAAAGAAAATTGGAAGAGAACCAACTTGACATCATCCGAAGAGAACCCTTGGCCTCCAATCGTGTTGCAAATAGAATCATATGTCTCCAAATGGAAATAGGGTTCTTCCGTTGCTAATCCCTTGAACTTTGGTAGACTTTGGAGGGCGGTTGTTCTCACTTCAAACGTTCTTCCATCCGCATGATGAGGAATCACTACCGGCGAAGGATTGTTAGTGATAATGGGCCGGAAGTGAGCTTCAATTCCCCGTACTACCTCCCGGTGATGTCTTTGAGGGGCACCCAATGGTGCTCTTGGTTGACCCATTTGCATAGGCCCTTGAGGTGCAAAGGGTGGCTGAAATTGGTATTGCGGCATTTGTGGTTGTTGTTGAATCGGTCTTTGAAATTGTGGTTGCATATTTTGAGGACGTACTTGATGTAGCGGTGTAGGGCGTTGCAATTGTGGCCCTTGCGGTCTAATGTGTTGCACCCCAACCGGTAGTCTACTCGTATCTTGAAATTGTTGAATTGGTTGACTTTGTTGACCCGCTCCTCCTTGCGATCCCAAGTAGCCTCCATCACCCCCATAGTAAAAACCTTCCTCTTCATACCCCCTAAACTCCTCTTCATAACCGTCATCATATCCATCTCCTTGAATACCCGAGGATTGCCCGAATGGAATGGATGAGTATTGAAAGCCCAATTGGTTTGATGGTCTAAATGTAGAGGTAGCATGGACAATAGTTGAATTTGGTGGTATTGTGTAATTAGAGGATGATTGACCCGTAGTTGGGGGGAAAATGTGATAATGGTGGTATTGTGGATGAAGGGCTAAAGGTAAGATTGGGTTCAACTTGAGTAGTGATCGGTTGTGTGGTGTTGGTTGGTGTAGTGTCATGAGGTGGAGTAGGAATTGTAGTGGTATTAGGTATGGTTGTGTTTGGTGATGGTTGTGTGGAAGTAGGTATAAATGATGAGGTCGTTTGACCCGTTGTGGGTGGTATTTGAGATTCTTGCATGATGTTTCGTGGTGTGATGGGTGAGGTAGGTGAACCAATAATTTTGTTTTCTCGTAATAAAACTCTGTTTTGCCTTAACGTTCTTTCGATTTCTAGATCAAATGACAATGGTGACGACTTATGAGAGCCTCTAGTATGCATGCACCTGTAGAACCTGCACACTAAACACACCAGTGTAAACCCGAAAATAACAAAGCAAAACTAACAAACTGACACACGTTGCGCACAACTCCCCGGCAACGGCGCCAAAATTTGACGTGCTGTCGTGGTACACGCAAATTTAATCCAAATAACAACTAGTAGATAGTGGTAAATGGGTATCGAACTCAGGGAGTATGTGGAAAATGTGTTTATGTTATAGCTTTGCAATTTAACTACAATTACCTAATATGCAGAAAATAAAGATCAATGATTTGGATTGTTGTTTTAGAAAACTAAATAACTAGCTAATTGCAAATCAAAATTGGGTGTTTAACAGATTAAGAGAAAATGACCATCTTAGGTTCCTGTTTCCATGAAAAGGGTCTAAACTCAATAACATTTTGTTGCATGAGATGGACAAATCTTCAAGAAAAAGATGCTGATGTCAGACTGTGTGCTTACAAACAGCCACACAAAAAACTACTTGAAAAACAAAAAAACAAAATGAATCATACGAAAGTCGAACCAGCCAGTTAACAAGATTCAAAAAATAAGAAAGAGACTGCTGATAGTGAAGATTTTGAAGATCAATTGTTTATGTATTCTTTTTTTTTATTTTCCTTTTCAGATGATTGTTATATAATAAAAACGCCAAAACGGCCAAAATGCTTGTTTAAACGATATCATCCCATTAAAACGCACCCAAAAACTCCCAAACTATAATAAAATTACTTTGAAAAAGTATTATAAAAAACCAAAATAAATAAATAAATAATAAAAAGCAAAATTGAAAATGTAACTATAAACAGTAAATACAAATCAGTAATACAGAAGATAGGGGAAATTTATTCTATTAGAATCTAAAACGCCAAACTTGAAAGATGGGAAATGTTACAGACTTCAGAGATAAAGCTTATCAAAAACAATAATTACAAACAGTAACTGAAAAGACGAATACCTTATTATAATAATGCACCGCCAAACTTAGGCGTCAAAAAGACATCCTATAAAATGATACGTCTCAGCAACTATCATTTGATCAAACCAAAAAAACAAATGCCAATACTACTAAATACCACTCACTGTAAAACGCCAAAAAAATCAAAGATAGCTATTGGATATTCAGAATTGTTCTTCGTGAAGTTTCACTGAATGAATTGTTATCAGAGGGGAGTAACTCAGAAAGATTTTGCTACATGAGATGGACAAAAATTCAAGAAAAAGATGCTGATGCCAGTCATATGGAATTTTGTATTTTTTGTTCTTGAAGAAGGTTTGGATGAGGAGAAGAGATCAATGATACTGAAGAGTGGGTTGATTATTAAGATGAAGATCAAGATAAAGAAAAAACGAAAAACCCACACACACGTCATAGATCTATGTCCCCAAACATCCACAAAAAAAGACAGTTCAACAGACGAGCAGGCAAAATAATCAAACCGATGGGTTTGTTAAGTTTTACATAAAACGCCATATATTTGGTTAAAGAAGAGAGAGACTGATGACAGTGAAGATTGTGAAGAGAGATCCGATTAGGATTTTTAATTTATTTTCTTCGCTTGTATATTTTTTTTCTGTGGTTGAAATATAATCTAACAATAGTAAAACGCCAAGATACCACAAACGCAAAATGTTTACAACGCCTTGAAAAACGACATTCAAATAGATTTCCTGACCCCCTGGGTTCCAATGGCATAGGATTGAATAAACGCCAAAAACGCCATAAACGCCAAAATGTTAATACAATGAAACCATTAAAACGCCATTAATTATTGAATTTGGTTAACGCCAAAAATCTTAAAAACCAAAAATTAAAACAATATTGGGAAAATGGGAACTGGAAAAGCAGAAGATGAAAGGACAAAAAAACTCCTCCGCTCTTTTCTAAGCGGCGGGACACGTGTTGGGCCAGGAAGCATTCTCACTGTTCTCACACTCTTGAGCGTTTTCTCCCGATCCCGTTTCTATATATATATATATATATATATGTTTATTAGTAGTGGTGTGATCCCGAAACTTAGCTATATAATGGTAGCCTTTGCGCACTCTACTAGAAAGATTTGATAGTGTAATTCTTTTTTTTTTTTTTTGAAAAATTACACGTTTTATCCTTTATCTTAATACCCTTTTACAAGCGGTGTCATTTTCAACGAATTTTGACAGGTTTTGCCCTTTAGAAAGAATTTTGTTACACATTTTGTCCTTTAACCTTAACCCAGTTAGATTTTTTTTGTTAAATCTGGTTACCCAAGGGTATTTTAGACTTTTTACCCCTTTATTTAATATTATTTAAAAAATAAAACAAAACAAAACATTTTTAAAATTATATATATATATATATATATATATATATATATAGGATAAGGATCATTACAGAACACTAATTATTGCGAGAACAAAAAGAACAACGCTAAATCACTAAATTTTGTGATTTAAGGTTCATATTTCTTAAATTTTATGTTTCTTACATTCATATTTGTATTATATATATAAAAAAATCATATATTATTCCCTACACATAGTCTACATACATATAGGTAATTTAACATACACATAACCTACATGTGTGTAGGTTATTTAAAAACTGAAGATTTTTCATATTTTGTTTTAAATTCTAGTGTGAGAAACAATAAATCTTACATTTATAACATTTTCATTTACTTTTTAGGTTTTTAGGATTGAAAAAATAAGAAATTCATTTTGTTCTGCGTGTTCTCGCAAAATTTAGTGTTCTGCATTTCCCCTATATATATATATATATATATATATATAGTGTGAGGTTCATTGAGGAACACTAAAAAAGTGGGGAACCGGGGAACCTACCTAAGAGCCCTTGGATTTAAAGTTTTAAAGGCTGAGATTGAATCTAACTTTTTAAGCTAAAAATTAAAGGAAAAAACGCGGAGGGGTATTTCTGGAATAAAAGAAAAGTTTTCATCCCTTCTGTTCCCGAGTCTCATTTAACAGGGGGGAGGGAAAAAGATGAAAATATGAAAAACCATGTTCCCGAGTTTCATTTAACAGGGGGGGGGGAGGGAAAAGGGAAGAAAATATGACCATATATTCATCCTCCCAAATTGGAGAGATTAGGAGAGAAAATTTTTCCTCCCCTCCCTTCCCCTCCCCCTCTTACACTCTGTTCCCGAGTCTCATTTAACAAGGTGAGGGGAAAGAAAGGAGATGAAACTAGGAGAAAACCATGTTCCCGAGATTTTTTAAGGATGGGAGGGGAGGGGAAAGGAGGGGAAAAAGATCAATTTTTGTACGTATCTTTGTCTTCCCAAATTGGGAAGATTAGGAGAGAAAATTGTATGAATTACTAAATTGCCCTTATATCTAATCCTTGTTTAAATAAACACCTAAAGCTCACGTTCAGTTATTTTACAGATATAACCTACAAAATTTGGCGCAAGTTCATGCTCTGCATCTTCCTGCTCTGCATCAATCAGGTATGCATCTTTCATATCATTTTTCACCTTGGTTTATTTGGGTTGGTTGGCTCGCTTTTAAAACAAATCACCCAACGTGGATATGAAAAACAGCTGATTGAACTACATAAAAGATGTAAGAACTGGCAATTGTAAATTACCTACACCAAGATATATAGAGGCATTAGTAATTCATGTATAACCGTCAATATCAACAAAATAAATAAAAACTTCAAAATTCATATATCATATTGGTAGCACATTAAACTAAAATCGGATAAGTTCTACCAAAAAAAGGTTGTCGTTGACAAATAGAATCCTATTGAATTAATATCATAAGATGCTTTCTTTTGTTGGGTGCAACCTAAAAAGTTACAAGATTGTAGCTTTTTTGGTTCTTGAACAAAAAGCTGTTTGCAGAATAGGATATATATGTAGGCATTGTTGATTTTTTTTAGTGGGAAGTGAATTGGGTGTCAAATTTTAAGAATGTGAGGGAAAATATTTAACAAATTCTAGAGAGAGAGAGAGGGGAATTAGTGGGTCAGATGTGCACTGGCCATCCATGTGGACAATAATGTTTGTGGGTCTGGAGTCTGTCCTCTTCATGTGGTGTTTGTCACTTTGACAGGTGATAGTAGTTTTAGTAAGACCGTGGGGTATGGTGGGGCGGGGGTTTGGGGCATGGGTTGACACGTGGATTATAGGGCACTTAATACACAAACCCAAGTTTATAGGGGTATGGTGGGCGTGGCTGGGCTGGCGTGGCCAAGCCACATAGGATCGCTATGCCCTAGCCAACAAGCCAATAAGAGCCGGCCACATAGGATCGCTAGCATGCCCCACGCCCAGCCTTAAGAAATACCATTGGCTTTCAATTATTTGGTGGAGAATCAAGCTAAAGCGAGATCATTATTTAGTTGTTCTCCTAATATGCGGTTGACTTTGCTGAGAGGTATGTTGGGTTTAGGTAATTAAGGACTCAAGGATGCATTTACCTAGTAAAGTTTTTCTTGTTTGATAACTTAGTACGTTTATGACCTTTTTATTTGTTTCTTGTTTATTTGACCTTTTATTTGTTTCTTGTTTGTTTGACCTTATCTAGTAAAGTTTTTCTTGTTTGATAACTTGGTTTCTGTATTTCCTCTTTTAATTTATTGTTTCGTATTAGGGATGAGCATTTGGTATCGGGTACCGGTACCGAACCGGTACCCTACCAGTACCGAACCGTACCGGGTATATTCGGTAACGGTACCGGTTCCCATTTTCTTCGTTTTTCGGTACCGGTATTTACGGGTAAAACACCGGTAAGTACCGATACCATGCTCATCCCTATTTCGTATAGTGGGTCTTGCGTTATTTCGTATGTAGCAACTGTTATTGTGTGTGGCAATTTTGATCCAATTAGTTTTAGGCGTGGGAGGGTTTGGGACTGTCTACAAGGGTTGGTTGGAT
The DNA here is from genome assembly GCA_030545235.1 of Helianthus tuberosus. Classification (NCBI taxonomy): domain Eukaryota; kingdom Viridiplantae; phylum Streptophyta; class Magnoliopsida; order Asterales; family Asteraceae; genus Helianthus; species Helianthus tuberosus. Next base: position 213,909,117 of record CM060441.1, on the reverse strand, counting down.
GAAAATACAATGTTGCCCTCTAAGAATGGTACTGGATTCAAGGTGACTATGACACTCTTGAAGAGCTACTTGAAATGATCACATGGACTAACCTATATCACATTGCTGTTTGATTTAATAAGTCAAACTGGTCCCCAATCCATTACAGTTTGACTTTAACATGTCAAACATGACCCATTTCATATAACAACCTGCTGCATTTCATCTAAATACAATACATCCATGACACAATGAAATACAACCATGCCACAACCTGCTGTGTTTCATCTAACGATACAACCATGACACAATGCAACACATTCAAGTTTTCTAGCCGGTGGAGCTACAATATCTGTTGGTCGAGTGGTGATTAGAGATGGTATTTTGGAGGTAAGTGTCTATAATCATTTATAAGTTTTACCATTGAATATAATCTTGTAGAGAGTAACATTATTCCTAAAAATCGACAGGCTGTTTGGCCACATAGTGGACATTACCTCCCGACGGATATAAATTTGATGCTTTCATGTCGTTTCTTGAGCAACACAATGTCGATCTCAATACTGTCAAGGTAAAATAACGAATATTCGGTGCTCGAGATTCATGGTCAACGTTTCAGGATGTAGTCAAAACTGCAACTTAATATAATGAACGAACATAATGACTAAGGGTGCAAACGAGCCGAGCCGAGCCCGAGCTCGACCAGAAAGGTAACTATAAGCATTTCTTTATTGAAACTTATAGTTGAAACATGAGTATGAATCATCAACATTGAATGTGCTGTGCTTTTAAGCACAAGGGAATTTCGATAACGATAAGTCTATTGATGTATGCAGGGGAACCGCTTTCGGTTCTAGATGGAGTTCCCATTGCGGTCAAGGATGAAATAGATTGCATGCCATATCCAACTACTGGTAATTTCATATGGTGGTATACCATTTTAGCTTTGATTCAAAGGGAGTAACATTCTTAAGTTGCATTACTGACCATTAATATAGGAGGTTCAAAGTGGTTGCATAAAGTAAGACCTTGCAAAGAGGATGCCTGTTGTGTTGAACGCTTGAGATCATGTGGTGCCATACTTGTGGGAAAGACAAATATGCACGAGCTAGGTGCAGGAACCAGTGGGATAAATCCTCACTATGGGTATAGAAACTATTCCAAAACACTTGGAATAAACACATGTACACTAATCTTAATTTCTTGTTGCTGTTTTTTATCAACACAGGACGTCACGAAATCCTTATAATCCTAAACTGGTGGTTCATCTAGTGGATCAACTGCTGTTGTATGCGCCGGATTGTGCCCAGTTGCTCTTGGACGTCACGAAATCCTTATAATCCTAAAGCATATGTAGAAGCAGGTCAAACGTAGAAACAGAATGTTAATTAAAATGTTTTATGTTTAAAGGGTATAATGGTAAAATTGTTATTTTCTTTTCTTTTCCTCCTAACTCGGGAACACATATTTCTTCTCTTTTCCTTTACATTTCATTAAACTCAGGAACACGAAAAAAATCACATATTTTCCCTCCTTTTCTCTCTTAATTCATTTTCCTTCCCCTCCCCCTGTTAAATGAGACTTGGGAACAGTAAAGGGTTTTGTTTGTAGAACCACGGCGGAGCTCCTCCAGAGAATCACTCATCGACACCGGAGCTCGGAATCTCCGTCACAATAGGAATCATAGCAACAATAATCATATCTCTGGCTGCCGTAAACCACTACCACCACCCTAAACCGTCAATTCTCACCGTTGCCAATTCTATAAAGATTTCTGATTTGGAAGCAATTAAAGACGGAGACAAACTGTTTGTTCCCATTCTGATGTAATTCCTAATGTCCTAAGGTTTAGAAATACAAAACGTTAGGGTTTGGAGGAAGTGAGAGTGAAAAGGAAGTGAAAGATGTGAATTAGGTTACCAGATGAGTGTAACGAAGATGGAACGAGCAACCGCCATGTTGATTTACTGGATTAGCAGGTATAATACATCATTCCTGTGACCTTTGTTTCGTGTTGTTTGCAAAAATGCAGACAGTTTATGTCATTTGCAATGTTTTTAATCAAAACACTTTTAATTTAACATGTTAAACTTATTTGAACTATCTTTTAAACATTTGTATAATACTTATTCAAATTCAAACATGAAAAATTAATGAAAAAAACTTCAAAATAAATAGCAATTCTAGGTTTTGTGTTATGTCTTACATGCAAATGATAATCAGAAAATCATTTACCATGTAAAATCTAACTTTTCTAACAATTTTGTAAATGATAATCAGTAAATCATTTAACAGCTAGGCTCCTTTACATCAGGGGCGGACCTACTCACATTTGTGGGTGGGCGGCCGCACCCCTTGAAAAAATATTTTTTAGTGTTAATTTTTCGGTAAAATCTCGACCGCACCCCTTGAAATTTTTCACCCGCACCCCTTGGAAATTTCAATCGCCCCCTTAGACAAAAAAAATCATATTTTTAATTTATAAAAAAATTGTAATAAACACTGTTTTTTTATAAAAGTATAACCTACACACTGACTTTTATAATAGTATAACAATCATTTATAAGTTTGTAACCCACTTATTAAACAATTTAGCCCAACCCAAGCCCACTTAATCCAACCCAACAAAATTTGAACTATAATAAAATAGCCCAACCCAAATCGCCCTTCCTATTATGTTTCTCCCGCTCTCTCTCGTGACCTCGTCTGCCTCTGCGATCCTCTTCCCCAACGACGCAACAGCCAACAACAACCATCCAACTCCAATTTCTTGCCGGAAATCGCAAACATCCGGCCACCAAAATCAACGGAATTCAAACAATACAAGGTACCTACGTTTTTTAATGTTATTGTTGTTTTATGTTTTTTAGAAGAAATAGAGTTATAAAGATGATAAAAAAAAGTGTTTGAAATTTTATGTATTTTGATGTTTTTTGATTGTTCTAGACTTTAATAGGGTGATTTTGTTTAGATGAGTTTTTGGTTGTTACAACTTAAAAGACATAAGTAATCGACAATTAGTAGGTCATGAAAAGAAAATTTAAAATTATGGAGCGATAACCTATGGAGCGATTCATATGTTTACTACTTTAGTGTTGTTTTATGGACTTATGGATCGATTTATATTTTTGGATAGATTTATAAATTGAAAAGCAGCTCTAGCTGATGTTTTGGAAAGATTTCAAAAAATGAAAACCCGTACGGCGACATTCTAAATATGTTTGTAACGACGTTTGGCGTGTTTTTGATGATTATATAAATTTTAGCTTGATGTACTTTTGTTTTTTACATGACCCGAACCAGCCGGATCCGACCCGATATGAACCGAATTTTTTTATATACCTATAGACCTAAAATCTTTAAAAATTTTCCGCACCATGGGAGGCTTAGATGGTGTGCAGGGAGGATTTCGGCACAGGGCCCGTGATTTCGCGGGGCATATGTTTTAAAAAAAGTCCGATATATATATGTTAAATTTTTTTAAATAGTAAACCAATACAATTTTAAGTAAGGCTCATTTACAAATCATTTTTTATGTTTTAAAATTTAGCCCACTAAGTTAATTGAGTCCATTACTAATCAAAAACAAAGTCTTAGATAATATAAACTCTGAAGAGTCGATCCAACAATTTGCTTTGAAGAATGAAAGAAGGGATGTACGAATCATTGGTTAGCTATTAGCTTATTAGTTATTACGGTATGTAACTCATTCGAATACTATAATTTTTTCATTTTTCGTAATTGCATTGTTTATTGAATACTACGATTTTGTCATTTTCGTAATTGCATTGTTTATTGTGAAGGCATAAGGGCACATTTTTCGAGCTCGAATAGGGTACATGAATTCTCAGAGACGCCACTGTTCCGCACCCCCATGAAAAAATTTCTGGGTCCGCCACTGTTTACATGTATAATTAACTACAATTTAACATGTAAAATCCAGCTGCTCAAGTCACAAGATGAATGGTTACGATGGTGGAGGCGTTGTTGAGCTGGAAAAGCAGCAACAAGAATCATTTGAATGCAAAGGTTTGACTCGTTTACCTTGTATTTAATTTCTGAAGTGATCATGTTCAGAATTTATATATTGTATTGGAATAGCTTGTTTACTGAAATAGTTAAATTTATGTGTATATTTTGAATCATAGATCGTAATATGATATGTGAATCTTGTCACCATATCACTCATATACTTGTCTTGAAAATAAACCATTTCTTATAATGAAACCATTTATAAAGCTGGAGGTAACATTTTGAGTTTTGTGCAATGTTGCAATTAAATTTTTTAATTGAAAAACACAATCTGACACTTATGATTCTTATTTCTAGATATTGTATGGAATCTTGTTTCAAATTTGGTCTTTAAATGTATAATTAACTGGACAAGGGATAAGCCTCTTAAGGACAGGTTCAAGCTGTTGTTCGCAGTCGCCAGCTGAAAGAGACGAGTGGTAACAACTTCTGGCTATGTTGGGGCAGCAAGTTTTGAAGGACGATAAAGATGGGTGGTTGTGGAAAACTGGCAACAGCAAGGCGGAGTTTTCAATTAAAACTAGTTCGCTCCAGCCTAGAAGATAGTATTTATATTAGTATGTTGTTTTATTCAGAATTACTACCTTTGCAACATGCTGTTATCTTCCTTTCCGCTCCTCTCAATCTGAGCCACCGCTGCCTCTAATCCTTCCGATCATCCTCCACCGTGTTTCCGACGGAAGCAGTGGAGGTGGTTGACATCACCGTCGCTGTCGTTTGTTTCAAGTTTGAATCTCTCTTCACCGCCTCCTAAATCAAGTAGTTTCAAAGAATTTTGGATATGAGTTCATGAAAAGGATAGAAATATCAGTCGTTAACTTTGATATTTCCTTTGAATGAAGTTTCAACTATGGAACAAGCAACATTAATGTGGTAATTTATTTTATTTTTTGAACGGCAATGAGGTAATTTTATTGACAGTAAAGTTTCCATTCATGAAGTTTCGTTGCAAAACTTTAACTATGAGAACATGATGGAGCTATTAAGCATGTGGTTCAGAATAAAAGCAATTTTATTGGTAGCCATGACTACTCCAGAGGATATTGTAGAGCTTAATAGAATTGCAGGCATAAAAAAAATTATCTAACATAGATCCTATTAGTGTTAAAGACAAGAATAAGGCATAAAAAAATTATCTAACATAGATCCTATTAGTGTTAAAGACAAGAATAAAATATGGCGATGCTCGTTTTATACGTAAAAATCGAAGGATGAGAAAAAAATCAGGCGATGTCATTTTTACATGTCATAATTTTTTAAACATGTATGAACTCGTTTCGGTTAAGTTTCTCTGGTAATTTCAATTTTTTGGTTGTAGTTCATCTTTGTGAATGTTCAATTTTTTAAACATGTATGAACTCGTTTCAGTCTTCTAAGTCCTAGTTAAGATGCTGGTCCTGCAGGATGAGTTTTTTTAATAACTAACTTCGCCTGATTCATGTTATTTGAAGAGCACGTGTTTGGATTAATGTTCAATTTTTTTTGTTTCTTGGTGAGTTATGAGTTTGATAACATTGAGTTTATAGGTTACATTGAACCGGTGTTGGTGATTCTTCATGAGAAAGAACTCACATGGGTTTGGGCGTCTTTCATATAAGCATCATACATGTGTAATTTCTGCACTAAGTATCAGTACCACTTTGAAGCAACATCAACTTATATGGTCTCCCACTGTAAGTTCTCATTACTCAAGCAACACAACTTTTATTTTTCTTTTAGATAGATTTGTTGATGCTTGAATTAATAGGGAAGTACTTTCTACCTCTGTTGTTAAAAGCGATCGCCTGGTCCGCCTAGGCGACCTGGGCGACCAAACTGCGCTTTTGTCTCCTAGATAAAAAAAGCAACGTGTTTTTTTTTAAAAAAAAACCCTATCTTTTAAAAACAAGATTATATTTACAGCTAATTTAAAATCTTTTAGAATCATATCTCAGCAATTCTGTATATATTTTTAAAAGATATTTTGAATTTCAAAAAGTTAGGAGATATATTATCTTTATATTCAATATTCATTCATGTTCTCTATATAACAACTAAGACGTATCCATAGCATTCAGTTCTGCTTTTTTTTTGCCGGCAAAAAATGCTACAGGTATGTGTATCGATTCTGTTAAAGTATTTTTGCCGGCAATTGCTGTGTATGACGACTCCGACTCCGATGATTTTTAAAGTTGAAGAACATTTGGTTTTGAATTTTATTTACTTTTTGAAGTCTGAACTTTATTGTTTTCAAGTCTTTAACAGTTTTGGTTTTGGGATATTTTGTTGATTCGTAATTATGTTGGTTTTATTTTTAAGGTTTATGACAATTGAAAACTTTTGGAATTTGAGGATTTGGCTTTTTTCGGTTCATAACTTTGTTTTGTAATGTTTCTACTATTCTTTTCTTATGTTTTTATTGATAAGAACACATTTCCAATATGAGATATTTATTTTAGGCTCTAATAGTTTGTGCAAATGCCAGGTATATCTGTTTTCATACTCAGATCTTGGGTTTCTTTACAGGTGAATTCTAAAGTCATTACAAAATCAAGAACAATGAGGTTATATGGCAAGTCCTCAGGCATAAGCAATGTAGTTTTATTATGTCCAAGTGAGTCTTTTAACTTTGACTCCAGGGCTAGGGGTACCAAACTATAGTTAGACCTGTTATGTAGATTTTTTTTATAAAAATTTAATTTAACATGTTAAAATATTTTATAAAAATTTAACATGTTAAAATATATTCTAAAAATTTTTTTTGGAATAAATACATCTAGAAGCCTTTTTAATAAAAAAAATTCAAAAATAAAAAATTTCTTAAAAACAGTTGATAAAAGGTAAAAAAAATTACAAATTGAGAACCATATATTTAACAAAATATATTATAAAAAATAGATTTAACATGTTACTTGAACCAAATAAACGGTAAAAAAATAAAAAAAATTAAAAATTAAAAACCAAGGAACAATGTATTTAGCATTTTAAATATTTAACATGTTAAATATATTGTTTTTTTTTTCAAAAAATGCATAAGACACTTAAATGAACGGTAAAAAAAATTAAAAACCAAGGAACAATGTATTTAGCATTTTAAATATTTTATAAAAATTTAATTTAACATGTTAAAAATTCTAAAAATGCTTAAAAACACACTAACATAAAAGGTAAAAAAAAATAACGAAACCGGGGAACCATGTTAAATATATAATAAAAATTCAATTTAACATGTTAAAAATTATTTTTTTCATGTAACATGTACATCACTCGTTTAACCTTTATATCTTAAATATTGTCTCTTTTATTTAATATTCATGTAACATGTATATCACTCGTTTAACCTTTATATCTTAAATATTGTCTCTTTTATTTAATACTTTTATTAAAAACTAGGTTCAAGTTTTTAAATTTTTCAGAACATGTTTTAAATAGTTACTACGAAAACCACATAATTCTTCGCATAGAAGATATACCATGAGTTTGACCAAACATGTTTAAATAAGTTTTGTATAAAAACTTTAACATGTTAAATAAGATTTTACATTAATCAATTAGGTTCAATTCAACTTTATTTGAACAAATTATGTATTAAATTTTGGATAAGAGTTCAAAATATTAAAATAAGTTTCGTGTGAAGTCTATGCGAGCTCAAAATATTAAAATAAATAAATTTAACATGTTAAATGAGTATTTTTATAAATCAATTAAACACAATTCGACTTTTTTGACCAAACATGTTAAATATATCATATAAAATTAATTTAATATGTTCAAAAAAAAATTTTAATTTTTGGCTCTTTTGCATATAAATACTATCAAAACCTTTTTAACAAAAAAAAATCAAAAAATAAAAAATAAAAACATGCCTAAAAAACACTTCAAAAACGGTAATAAATTACATTTTACAAAAAATGTTTTTTATTAGAATGGTTTCAACACATCTTTATATGCAATTTTTTTTCTAAAATAGTGAACAAGGGTTGGGTTCAATGGGGAACACCACAAATGTGGGAACCACGAAACCAGTTCTTGAACATGATAAATATGTCATACAAAATTCTTTTTATGTTATAAAACAAAGAGATTGAGATTAAAACTTTTTCAATATATCTTTCTCTATATTCCTCTCTTCTTTTCACGATCTATCTTTCTATCGAATCTATTACATTCGTTATATAGAAAAGAAAAATAAATAAAACAAAACTGGTGGGGTCTATGTCTGCCACTTTCTCTAATAATTCATAATACTCCCCCTCAGACATATGCCCATTTATTTATTTGATGAATAAATCATTAGTTCTTTGTTTTATGTTGTTCTTCCGTTTTGGTGCTTAGCTTAGAAATACTGCCTCGTTAAAAACCTTGCTAGGAAAACCCAGTGGGACAAAACCATAGCTAAGGGAAAAAGAGTGCAGCTTGCATTATACACAGTGGATCAGATATGTTGCCTCATTAAAAACCTTGCTAAGAAAAACCCGGTGGGATAAAACCATAGCTAAGGAAAAAAAATGTGCAACGTGTATAATGCTCCCCCTCAAATTGTCATGTGTAGATTATCACATTTTCCGTACATGTCGCATCCCAATATCATGAACGTGTTTCCTGAAAGTTGCTGTAGGTAGTGCTTTTGTGAAAAGATCTGCTGAATTGTTGCTGGATTGGACATATCTCATCTCGACTTGATTGTCTTTAATAAGGTCTCGAGTATATTCAAAGAATCTTGGTGGTATATGCTTTGTTCTATCACTTTTGATATACCCTTCCTTCATTTGCGCGACACAAGCTGCATTATCTTCATAGATTGGAGTTGGATTTACGTTTTTCTCTAGTCCACAAGATGTTAGTATGTGTTGTGTCATAGATCTTAACCATACACATTCTCTTGAAGCTTCATGTAGTGCAATGACTTCGGCATGATTTGAAGATGTTGCAACGAGTGTTTGTTTCTGAGAACGCCATGAAATTGCAGTTCCTCCAGTCTTGAATATGTATCCAGTTTGAGATTTTGCTTTATGGGGATCAGATAAATAACCTGCATCTGCATAACCAACTAACCCTTCTTTTGAATCGTTAGGATAAAACAAGCCTAAATCAACAGTACCTCGAAGATATCGAAAAATATGTTTAATCCCATTCCAGTGTCTTTTAGTGGGAGCTGAACTAAATCTTGCTAACAAATTAACTGCAAAAGAAATGTCAGGTCTCGTACAATTAGTAAGATACATAAGTGCTCCAATTGCACTAAGGTATGGTGTCTCTGGACCAAGAACTTCTTCGTTGTCCTCACAAGGACGAAAATGATCATTTTCAACATTAAGTGATCTAACGACCATTGGAGTGCTCAAAGGATTTGCCTTGTCCATATTGAAACGTTTCAATAGCTTTTCAGTATAATTCATCTGATGAACAAGTATTCCATTGTTCATATGTTCAATTTGTAAACCAAGACAATATTTGGTTTTTCCAAGGTCTTTCATTTCAAATTCTTTCTTTAAAAGAATAATTGCTTCATGAATTTCCTTTTGAGTCCCAATTATATTTAGATCATCAACATATACAGCTATGATCACATATCCTGACGTTGTCTTCTTAATAAAGACACATGGACATATAAGATTATTTGTATAACATTTACTTATCAAGTAATCTCTCAAACGATTGTTCCACATCCTCCCAGATTGTTTCAACCCATATAAAGACCTTTGTAATTTGATCGAATACATTTATTTGGGTTTTGAACTTAACGCTTCAGGGAGTTTAAATCCTTCATGAATTTTCATATATATGTCACTATCAAGTGATCCATATAAGTAAGCTGTAACAACATCCATAAGATGCATTTCTAACTTTTTAGATATTGCTAAGCTGATTAAGTATCGAAAGGTTATCGCGTCCATCACGGGAGAATATGTTTCTTCATGGTCAATCCCTGGCCTTTGCGAAAAACCTTGAGCTACAAGTCTCGCTTTATACCTTGTAATCTCATTTTTCTCATTTCGTTTCCGTACGAAAACCCATTTATACCCTACAGGCTTTATTTCCTTAGGTGTGATAACAATAGGCCCAAAAACCTTTCGTTTGTTTAATGAATTTAATTCAGCTTGCATAGCATCTTTCCATTTTCCCCAGTCATGTCTATTTTTACAATCATTTACAGACTTTGGTTCAGGAGCATCATCTCCGCTCATAATCTCTCTGGCAACCGAATATGAAAATATTTCATCCATATTTTCCATTTCATCTCGGTTCCATATTATATGTGTATGACCATAGTTGATTGATATTTCTTTGTTAGTATCATCAACATCTTCCTCGTGAGAGGTTTCGGTATTTACCGCTTGATCAAGATTTTTATCTTTTTGGTCAATTTCATTTATAAGCGCTTTTCTTTTTCGAGGATTTTTATCCTTCGAACCAATTGGCCTTCCACGTTTTAAACGTTTCTGAGACTCATGAGTCATATTATTATCTATTGCCTTATTAGGGATCTCAACTCGAGCTGGAGCATTAGCAACTGGTATATGAGATTTAGTAACCCTATTTATATCAGTAAATGCATCAGGCAATTGATTTGCAATTTCTTGCAAGTGTATTATCTTTTGAACCTCTGTCTCACATTGTTTAGTTCTTGGATCCAGATATAATAATGAAGGTTCACACCATGTGACATCCTTTTCCTTATTTTTATCTTTATTCCCCCCCCCCCCTAATACAGGGAAAGTTGTTTCATTAAATTTACAATCAGCAAACCGTGCTGTAAAGACATCACCTGTTAAAGGTTCAAGATATCTTATTATAGAAGGTGAATTATATCCAACATATATTCCCAATCTTCTTTGAGGTCCCATTTTTGTGCGTTGCGGTGGTGCAATTGGGACATAAACTGCACATCCAAAAATTATAATATGGGAAATATTTGGCTGTTGGCCAGATGCAATTTGTTGGGGAGAGTATTCATGATTTGCACTTGGTCTTATGCGAATTAATGATTCAGCATGTAAGATTGCATGACCCCAAACGGATACAGGAAGTTTTGTCCTCATTATTAATGGTCGAGCTATTAGTTGTAGACGTTTAATTAATGATTCAGCTAAACCATTTTGTGTGTGCACATGAGCAACAGGGTGCTCAACAATAATTCCTACAGACATGCAATAATCATTAAAAGCATGTGATGTAAATTCACCAGCATTGTCGAGTCTCACCCTTTTAATAGTATGATCTGGGAAATGTGTTCGCAATTTAATAATTTGTGCAAGAAATTTTGCAAAAGCCATATTGCGAGTTGATAACAAAGACACATGAGACCATCTACTTGATGCATCTATTAGAACCATGAAGTATCTAAATGGTCCACATGGTGGATGAATTGGTCCACATATATCTCCTTGAATTCTTTCAAGGAACATTGGAATTTCCTTTTCACCTTTTATAAGTGAAGGTCTTGTAATTAATTTTCCCAGAGAACAAGATACACATAAAGGAATTTTATCAGATTTTGGGATCTTTTTATACTTCGATGGATGTCCATGAGTATTTTTAATCACTCTTTTCATCATTGTAGATCCTGGATGGCCTAATCTGTCATGCCATAAGTTAAATGTTTCAGGATCACAAAAATTTTCTTTTACTGCCATATGTGCCTGAGGCACATCAATATATGTATAATGCAAACCAGATTGAAACATTGGCAGTTTTTCCAATATCTGATCTTTGCTCATGATATACAAATATTTTTCATTATCAACAGTCTTTGACTGAGTATCATATCCATTATGATATATGTTTTTGAAACTTAACAAATTTCTTGTTGATTTGGGGGAAAATAAAGCATTTTCTATTTCAAGTGTTGTTCCATTTGGTAGTGCTATATTAGCTTTTCCCACTCCTTCTATCAAGTTCTTAGGACCTGATATTGTATTGACAGTTCCCCTTGTTGGTTTCAATTCATAAAAATATTTTTTAGATTTAAATATAGTGTGTGTGGCTCCACTATCCGCTATACAAATATTCGCTTCATTCATTTGATCTTGAGCTTCAATGATATCCATTTTAATCTTACAAAAAAGAAAAATAATAAGAGTATGATTAACATATTATAATTATTAATAATAAAAAAAACATTATATGAAAGAAAGACATAATAAAAATACACTTTTAATTGTTACATAAAATCATTGAGATCAAGCAACATTTTGTTTAAATGTCTTCATCAAAATCCGTGGCGTTTAGCTCAACATTTTTATCGAATTTATCCAAATAGTTTACTTCCTTCTCTTTTCCTTTAAGAGAGGCTTTGTAAAGCTCACATAGATGTGGATCTGTTCTACAAGTTTTTGACCAGTGATTTATACTTCCACATCTATAACAAGAATTATCATTTTTTTCGGACACACCGGCTTCATTCCTTTGATTATGAAAATTGGAAGTATTATCTTGTGGAGCATGATAATTTGTAGTTCTTTGATTTCGGCCACGGCCACGACCGCGTCCACGACCTCGGTAATTTTTATTACCTTTGAAAGTATGGTTGTGACCATTATAATGACCTTTACCAAAATACCCATGACCGCGGCCACGACCTCGTCCTTGGCCTCGCCCACGGCCTTGTTCCCTTTTATTTTGATAATTATTAACAACATTTGCTTCAGGTATAGTTAATGATCCTGTGGGACGGGCTTCATGATTTTTCATCAGAAGTATGTTATGTTGTTCTGCTACGAGGAGATGTGCATTCAAATCAGAGTATCTGTAAAATCTCAACAATCGATATTGTTGTGCTAAATTTATATGTGATGCATGAAATGTGGAGTAAGTTTTCTCCAATTTTTCTTCCACAGTAACAGGATGCCCACAAAACTCTAATTTTGAGCATATTTTAAATAAAGCAGATATGTAATCATTTACTTTTGTAAAATCTTGGAACCTTAGATTGTTCCATTCATTTTTAGCTGTAGGAAGTAAAACTTCCTTTTGATTATCAAATCTGTTCTTCAAATCCGTCCATAATTCATATGGATCATCAGAATTGAAATATTCATGTTGTAGTAAATTATCAATGTGTTTATGAATAAATACATCAGCTTTGGCCTTTTCGTGATCCGAACAATTATTCTCTTCATTTATGACTTCTATTACACCCATTGCTTTTAGGTGTCTTTTGACATTTGCTGTCCAAGTCATATAATTTTCTCCGGAGATATTCAATGCTGGAAATTCAAGTTTCGCAATGTTTGCCATTTTGTTACTAAATACAAATATATAAATATTAGGATTACATACTTATTAAAATGAAATAAAATATAACAATACACATAATTAAAATGTTAGTTGCATAAATAAATGTTAGCTTGCATAAATGAATGTTAGATGCGTAAATAAACGTTAGATGTATAAATGTTAAATGGTTAGTAGTCCCATTATTATTATATTCCCATAGCAATAGGTACCCTGTACTCATTTTTATTTATCAAAGAACTATATTATAAATATACATACATATAAAGGAGAAACGGGATCTAAAAGATCATCCTAAATGTGTATGGTTTTACAATCCACTGGTGCACCCTTAGGCTTTCAACCTATATATATATATATATATATATATATATATATATATATATATATATAGGGAGGGGCTCATGCGAGAACTCCATTTATTGCGAGAACCAATGTGAACACAACCTAAAATAGCTAAAAAAACCTAACCCCCACCCCCCCAAAAAAACCTAAACCCCCCCCCCCCCCACCCCCAAAAACCTAAACCCCCCTCCCCCACCCCCCAAAAACCTAAACCCCCCTACCCCCCCCCCCCCCCAAGCTAAAATGCTAAAAACTAAACCCCAAAAAAACCTAAAAAAATCTAAAAAAAATCTAAAAAAATCTAAAAAATTTTTTTTAATATTTTTTATGCTCAAGTCGCTACTTTTAGTGGCCAAAAAAAATTCTTTTTTTTTTTTTAATTTTTAATTTTTTTTTTTTTTGCTTCGAAAAGTAGCGATTTTTATATAAAAAATATTAAAAAAAAATTGTGTGAAAAGAAGCGATTTTTATATAAAAGTCGCTAATTTTTTTTTTTTGCTTCGAAAAGTAGCGATTTTTAAAAATTTTTAATTTTTTTTTTTTAGGCATTTTTGGTTGTGTTCACATTGGTTCTCGCGGTTCTCGCAATAAGAGGTGGTTCTCGCATGATCTTCTCCCTATATATATATATATATATATATGTACACATATGTATGTATTTAAATGTATGAAATTCTTACATTGAGTATGGTAATAACTCCTTTGCTTTTGTTGATTTGCTTGGTAGAGAACCCTCGTGCTGATAACGTGTTATAAAACAAAGAGATTGAGATTAAAACTTTTTCAATATATCTTTCTCTATATTCCTCTCTTCTTTTCACGATCTATCTTTCTATCGAATCTATTACATTCGTTATATAGAAAAGAAAAAGAAATAAAACAAAACTAGTGGGGTATATGTCTGCCACTTTCTCTAATAATTCATAATATTTTATTAATTTTCGGCTCTTTTTCATGTAAATACATGCAAAAGCCTCCAAAAATTAAAAACTAAAATTATGGTTAAAAAACACTTTAAAATATGTAACAAATTTTTTTTCAAAAATGTTTTTTTATTAGAATAGCTTCAACACATCTTAATATGCAAAAAATTTTAAAAAAATTGAAAAAAAAATGTTTTTTAAAATTGTGAACGAAGGTTTGAATCCATGGAGAACACCAAAAAAATGTGAGAATCGAGAAATCATTCATTTTACATGTTAAATATATCATTAAAAATTTCATTTAACATGTTAAAAAATTATGTTTTTTTAAATTTTCAAATCTTTTGCATATATTAATACTGTAGAAACCTTTTTAATTAAAAATAAACAAAAAAGTAAAAACATGCTTAAAAACACTTTAACAAAGGTAACAACTTTTTTTACAAAAAAATGTTTTTTTATTAGAATGGTTTCAACACATCTTCATATATAAAAACTTCAAAATAGTAAAAAAAAAACAAATTAAATAATGAATGAGGGTAATGCGGTGAACCGAAAAACCATTCGTTTAATATGTTAAATATATTATAAAAAATTAATTTAACATGTTAAAAATTATTATTTTTTGGATGTTTTGTATATAAATAAATGTAGAAACCTTTTAATAAAAAAAATCAAAATCAAAAAAATAAAAAGCATGCTTGGTAGGGTTTGGGGCATTTGTGTAGCAATAAGAAGGAAATCGAGTATATGCTTGTTAAATATATTAAAACAAATAAACTTAACATGTTAAATCAAGGATTGCATTGATCGACTAGATTCGATTCGACTTTATAAGACCAAATTAAATATTGAATTTCGGGTTGGAGTCAATATATTAAAATAAAGTTTTGTGTGAGAATGTATTTGGTGGGATTTGGACGATTTGTGAAGTGGGAAGAAGGAAATAGAGTCTATGCATGCTCAAAATAATAAAATAAATAAATTTAACAAGTTAAATGAGAGTTTACATTGATCAAGTAGATTCAATTCGACTTTATTTGACCAAATTATATAATGAAATTAGGAATAGAGTTCAAAAAATAAAAATAAAGTTTTTTTGCGAGAATGTATTTGGTGGGGTTTTGGGCATTTGTGTAGCAGGAAGAAAGAAATGAAGTTTATGTGGGCTCAATATATTAAAATAAAGGCGAATTGGAAATAAATAATCCCACCTAACTCAATTTGGCAGATAATAATCCCAAGTCAGTTATTGGTCGATAATAATCCGAACTGGTATTTTTTTTGTAAAATAGTCCACCGTTAAAATAGCTTAACGGAGTTAAGTTGTTTTTCCGAATTACAAACCGATGTTTTAGGGCTTTTGGGGAATTTGTGTAGCAGGAAGAAGGAAATACAGTTTATGCGGGCTCAAAATATTAAAGTAAATAAATTTAACATGTCAAATGTTAAATGAGTGACATTATTTGACTGCATTATATATTGAATTTCGTATTATAGTTAAATTTATTAAAAATAAAGTTTTTTTGTGCGGATGGATTTAGGAGGGTAGGGCATTTCTGTAGCTAGAAGAAGGAAACAGAGTCTATGATAACTCAAAGTATTTAAGTAAGTAAATTTAACAAGTTAAATGAGAGTATCCATTGATCAGTTAGATTTGGTTCAACTTTATTTGACCATATTATATATTGAATTTCGGATTAGCATTAAAAAACTTAAAATAACGTTTGTGTGAGTATGGATTTGATAGGGTTTGAGGGACTTGTGTAGCAGGAAGAAAGAAATAGAATCTGTGTGGGCTCAAAATAGTAATAAAAATAAATTTAACATGTTAAACGTTAAATAATAGACTTTATTTGACTGCATTATATATTGACGTTCGTTTTAGAATTCAAAAATTAAAATAAAGTTTTCTGTGAGGATGGATCTTGGAGGGTAGGGCATTTGTGTAGCCAGTAGAAGAAAATAGAGTCTATGTGAATTCAAAATATTAAAATAAATAAATTTAACATCTTAAATGAGGGTTAATGGATATTTCTGTAGCCAGAAGAAGGAAATGGAGTTTACACGGGCTCAAAATATTAGAATAAATAAATTTAACATGTTAAATGTTAAATGAGAGACATTATTTGACCGCATTATATATTGAATTTGGTATTAAAGTTCAAAAAATTAAAATAAAGTTTTGTGTGAGGATAGATTTGGGAGGGTAGGGCATTTGTGTAACCAGAAGAAGGAAATAGAAGCTATGCGTACTCGAAATATTAAAATAAATAAATTTAACATGTTAAATAAAAGTTTCCATTGATCAATTAGATTCGGTTCAACTTTATTTTACCACATTATATATTGAATTTCGGATTAGAGTTAAAAAGAATAAAATAACATTTGTGTGAGTATGGATTTGGGGAATTTGTGTAGCAGGAAGAAGGAATTGCAGTTTATGCGGGCTCAAAATATGAAAGTAAATAAATTTAACATGTAAAATGTTAAATGACAGACATTATATGACTGCATTATATTTTGAATTTCATGTTAAAGTTAAAAATATTAAAATAAAGTTTTTTATGAGGATGGATTTAGGAGGGTAGGGCATTTCTGTAGCCAGAAGAAGGAAACAGAGTCTACACGGACTCAAAGTATTTAAATAAGTAAATTTAACAAGTTAACTGAGAGTATCCATTGATCAGTTAGATTTGGTTCAACTTTATATGACCATATTGTATATTGAATTTCGGATTAGCGTTAAAATAACGTTTGTGCGAGTATGGATTTGATAGGGTTTGAGGGACTTGTGTAGCAGGAAGAAAGAAATAGAGTCTATGTGGGCTCAAAATATTAATAAAAAATAAATTTAATAAAGTTTGTGTGAGGATGGATTTTGGAGGGTAGGGCATTTGTGTAGCCAGTAGAAGGAAATAGATTCTATGCGGATTCAAAATATTAAAATAAATAAATTTAACATCTTAAATGAGGGTTATGGAGATTTCTGTAGCCAGAAGAAGGAAATTGAGTTTACATGAGCTTAAAATATTAAAATAAATAAATTTAACATGTTAAATGTTAAAGGAGAGACATTTTTTTGACCGCATTATATATTGAATTTGGTATTAAAGTTCAAAAAATTAAAATAAAGTTTTGTGTGGGGATGGATTTGGGAGGGTAGGGCATTTGTGTAACTAGAAGAAGGAAATAGAAGCTATGCGTACTCGAAATATTAAAATAAATAAATTTAACATGTTAAATGAAAGTTTGCATTGATCAATTAGATTCGGTTCAACTTTATTTTACCACATTATATATTGAATTCTGGATTAGAGTTTATTAAATTAAAATAATGTTTGTGTGACGATACATATGGTAGGGTTTGGAGCATTTCTGTAGCCAGAAGAAGGAAATGGAGTATACCCGGTCTCAAAATATTAAAATAAATAAATTTCACATGCTAAATGAGAGACTTTATTTGACAGTATTATATATTGAATTTCGTATTAGAGTTCAAAAAATTAAAATGAAGTTTTGTGTGAGGATGGATTTAGGAGAGTAGGGTGTAGCCAGAAGAAGGAAATAGAGTCTATGCGGACTAAAAATATTAAAATTAACAAATTTAACATTTTAAATGAGAGTTTTCGTTGATTAATTCGATTGTGTTCAACTTTATTTGACCACATTATATATTGAATTTCAGATTAGAGTAAAAAAAATTAAAATAACGTTTGTGTGAGGATAGATATGGTTGGGTTTATAGCATTTGTGTAGTAGCTAGAGGAAGGAAATTGAGTATACACATGCTCAAAATATTAAAATAAATAAATTTAACATGTTAAATGTTAAATATGTTAAATGATAGTCTTTATTTGACCGCATTATATATTGAATTTCATATTATAGTTCAAAAAATTGAAATAAAGTTTCGTGTGGATGGATTTGGAGGGTTGTGGCATTTGTCTTACCAAAAGAAGGAAATAAAGTCTATGCGGACTAAAATAAATAAATTATACATGTTAAATGAGAGTTTGCATTTGATGGGATATATTGAGTATGATGATGAAATGAGAGTTTGCATTGATCAATTAGATTCGGTTCAACTTTATTTGACCACATTATATATTGAATTTCGGATTAGAGTTAAAAAAAAATTAAAATAATGTTTGTGTGAGAATAGATATGGTAGGGTTTGGAGCATTTGTGTAGCCCGAAGAAGGAAATGGAGTATACACGGCTCAAAATATTAAAATTAATAATCTATAGACCTTTATAAAGCATTTCCTTGTCCTATAATTGTCATTTCACCCACAAATTTTAACACGGCAGCTGAAACATCATGGGTTCTCACCCTAAACTTCATCTTCTTCTCCCAGATTTGCCCCCAATTCATTGTCACCTGCTAAACAGTCCAAGCCTTTATCATTGAATCTGTACAGCCGCATAAGGAATTCGATGAGTTTGCCAACTGAAATCAATTACACCATACGATTCATACCTGCAACTATTTAACATCGAACCAATCATGGAATTGGGTACTCATTCGCATGTTGATTTGCCTACAGTCAGGTTTGAATTTCTACTTGTTTTGTACATAACCCTTGCTATTGTTGTACATAGCCCTTCCACTGACTTTTAATTTCATCAATTGTGAACCAGGTCCTACCCATGTTTCCTTAATTTCATAGCCCTGCAACCAGAATCCCCAATTGTAAAAGGGTTAGTATCCTATGAATTTGAGTGTGCATTTAGAAAATCTATAATTGTGGGGGTTTCACGTGAATTACATGACATTACATCTTACTTGATTAGGTTTTTTGCTTTAATATCCTATTTATGTTTAATTTTAGGAAATAGACATTTTGTTTTAGGAGTGAACTATGCAACATTTTGCTGGTAATTCTGTTGTTATTTTGATATTTTTTCAATGTTTACTAACTAATTACTTTTAGATTTGTAAGTTTTGAGTATTAATAAGCAAAATCGAATAAAAATAATATTTCTTTTACGTCAAACGGGTCTCGTTTGGGTAAAAAAATATGAAAAACTTTGACTTGATTATCACCGAAGGCATATACCCCTTAAAAAAATCATGATCTACTTTGAGATAAAGAAGGTTAAAATATTATACTAACCGTTTTATTAAAAGTATGCATTTTTAATGCCTATAACCATAAGCAATTTGATTGAACTGTTGTTATTTTGATATTTTTTCAATGTTTACTAACTAATTACTTTTAGATTTGTAAGTTTTGAGTATTAATAAAATTTCCCAAATAAAAACCAAACCACATTGCATTCTTTGGTAAAAAGAAATACAGGTCCTAGATTGCTAGATGCTCACACCATCATCGTTTTATTCTCCACATTAAAACACAAAAAGATAACTTGGGTTAATTAATGGTGCTTGTTTGCAACATTGCATTGCTTTCTAATCTCACCTTTAGTGCCAGTGAGTGGATTGTTCTCTGTAAGAATGGTGATGGCTCTTCCAAAATGTTTAAAGAAATAATCTTGGCTTTTCGCCATTTTCTTCACATATGGTTTGGTTCTCTTGTCGTTTGCCAATTGGTGCTGTAATGGGTCAGTTGGGTTGTCTTGTATCTCAAATGGGTCAAATAAAAAATAACCAAAAAGGGGGGCATGTTGTCTTTGAATGCAGAACCTCTTATATTGACTTTATTAGAAGATTTACATCATTACAACAATGACTCTGACTCTCTAAATAGAATCTGGGATAGATAACTAAATTTTACTTGCAGGTTGCATAACCACTGACTATGTTTTAAAAATGCCTCACCGTATGCTGCGTTTAAGGTTACTTAGAGTTGGTAGGGTCTGCAAAACATTTAGGTGCCATTTCAGTCCCGTTTACCTCTCAGCTTTCACCCGGCTGTTGTATTTTACACCTGTTTTCCCACCTTCCTTGTCATGTACCCATTTCCAGCAATTTGTTTAACAATACGGATCGATTTCATTTGCAGGCGCACTTACAGCCAGCCTACCCACAATGCCTAACTTACCTACCGACGTGATAATTTCAGACATACTAACAAGGGTCCCGGCGAAGACTGCCGCACGATCTAAAAGTGTCTGCAAGGAATGGCGTGCACTACTATCCACACGCGACTTTGAAAAAGCTCACTGTTCACCACATTAACCCCTAGTAATCAAAGAACCCTGTTGATCCGTGACCTCAATTGCCATATTCAGCCGATGGAATTTGAGACTGCTGATTACGGCCTGCAGACCATAGTTCCGCTCCCGTTTCAAGCTGAAATAAGGGATGTCATGATACTGTCACATCTAGACGGCCTGCTATGTGTATGATTGCAGCATACAGATAAATTGGTCCTCTGGAATCCCACCACTGGCGTCAGGGTAATTTCCCCAATTTTCATCATCTGCTCCCATATTTGCCCCCATTCAATGAGGTTCCAATGATTCTTACAATTCAAGCCTTCTCTATTAAATGCGATCAGCAGTTTATGCAATCCAATCGTTTTTGCTTCAATGGCCGTTTCTAGCAATCCACTGTATTAAGAAGTCATCATTGAAATCAGGCACAAATCATTGATTCAAATCAACAACCGGCGAGGAGAGGAAGGGAGTTTGACGGTGGTGGTTGGGCTTAACTAAAAAGAGGAACAGGATGAGAGTAGGATGTTCGATACGCTGGACAGGTAATTCATTTTCTTCCTTCTCAGTCAGATTGGGTCTGCATTTGTCAATTAGGATTTATGAGAAGGTATTTTGACTATTTTATTCGTCATCTTTTCGTTCTTCTTGCTGATTAGGTTTCTGATTAGAGCTTTTAAGTTCATTCTTCTTGTTCGATTCTCATTAGTAGTGTGATGATATGATATGATATGATATGATATGATAATTTCATTTTGAATCATGTTTATTGGTTGTGAATTTGGGGATTATGACATGAATTAGTTTATATTTTTTTGTCTGATTCAGTCATGCACGCCACATGTTTGATAATATGCCTATGTGAGATGTTTGTTTTCTTAAATCAATAGTTGAACTCCAGATTTGAAGTTTATTGCCATTAGATCATGTGTTTAAATTTTGTTTAAGTAGTTTGGTCATTTGGGCTGATGTATGAAGCATGTTGGTTGATCATTGCTGTAAACTTTTGAGGTATGCATTTTAAAGAAAAAAAATCATGTTTGCTTAGTGTAGGCACAATCATGTTTCATTTTCAACTGGAATTCATCAACAACTAGAATCAACTAATATAGTATACTAGATATATACGTGTCTAGAAACTAGAATACTGATCTATGCATAAAATTTATATTTACATTTTCTGTTGATGATTAAATTTATATTATATTTGTAGTTGGCAATACTTCATTCACTTTAGACTCACTGAACTTCATTTGCGAGTCCACACAACGGTGACCGGAATCCTTCTTTTCAGGTGCGGATTATGTACTTTTTTGTTCTCTATTTTTTAATATTTTAAAGCCTTAATTCGGAACTGATAGCACTATTTTTCAGTAGGTGATGGTTATTGGGAATGATCAAATTATTGAGGGGGTGTATGCATTGTGCTACTAGTAGACTTGTATAGGTTGTGCATTTGATGATTATAGAAGATCTAGCTAATGCAACTGAGATATATGAGAGGTATGAATTCATGCCTGGAATTTACAGGAGTAATGTAGAGATGAAATTTAGTACATAGTGATGCTAATTGTGTTCACTTTTGGATTACTGAAGTGTAATGTGTGTTTTATCTGGTTTAGTGATTGTATATGCCTGAGCAAATTGATGGGAGGATAAACAACGGTACTTATGTTATGATGTCATTATGTATCTTTGATTTGTATTTGTTTACTTGAAAGGTAGTAGCGCTTTGGTCTAGCTATGATGCTTCTTTTAAGACACGGATTGTACAACTGGTTAGTTTAGTCATTTGAAGTTGTGTTGAAATTAAATATAATGCCGGCAGTTATGGAAATTGAAGGGACTTTATGTGCTAATATGGTCTTTAAGTTCTTGGATAGCTAACAACTGACACTAGCATCTCAACTTGAACTATAAGCATACTGGAACAACATTTATACTTCCAATCTTTCCATAATAATTTGGTTTTATACCTCTTTAGAATGCATCGAAAACCTGGATCACATGAACAAATAATGTGGTTATTATTGATTTGATTCATGTTAGTTGATGAGTTTGTTATAGCATGTAGAGATATTATTGTGTAGATGTAAATGAAGTATTATATATTGAAAGATTCTGCAGTTGTAATCAAGATTTGTTAACATAGATTCTTATTACATTGATACCCGCATAATTCGACTAAATTAACCATATGTATTGGCTATTTGGTAACTGAATCATTATTATTGAAAGCTATATTGTCAAAGCGCCAAGGCACACTCAAGGCGCATAGGACGAGCCTGGAACGACTCTAAGCACTTAAAAATGAGAGCTTTTTTAAATAAGGCGAATAATATAAAATACCTTTTTAGGGGTTTTAGAGATGTTTTAGGCTTGTTTAAAGGCTACTTTAGGATGTTTTAGGGCTGTTTAGGACTTGTTTATGGTTCGTTTAGGATCTTTTAGGCGTTTCAGACAAATTTTAGCCTGAATTGGCTGGAAATTGCGCCTCAGCGCCTAAAAGTGCGCTTCAACAGTCGCAGCCCACTTACTGCGCCTAGGCGCGCACCTCATGCGCTTTAAACAACGTAGATTCAAAGTGTAGTGACTTTTTTTTTAACTTGCATTTCTTTGAGAACTTTGTACATATACGAATTTATAATAACAAGTCAAGGTTACATATTTCGGTTTCAAAAGCTTCTAAAGGTTATTGATAACCTTTGTTACCTTATGTTCAAAGTTTAAAAGACGCTATTCGTTCGGCCGCTGATGTGATGCAGGCAATTATATTCTTAATACGATCTTAGTGACAAAGGTTAGTTGAAACTCTTTTGAGGCCTATTTTTCAGTTGTGTGAAACTTTGGATATCTTAATTGTTGATAACTTGATAGCACCCAGTTAATTTTTTTCTCTTTTATTAATTAAAGAGTAAGGATACATAGGCCTAAAAAATCAATGTGCTCCATTTGCTTGGCCATTTTATAGCCTTTGATTTTCTGCGCCGAGTCAAATATAACTTAGTTCTTTTATCTTTTCATTTGTGATCTTAAAACTTGTTTAAAATTAGCCCTTGCCATCGTTGCAACCTATATATATATATATTACATTGATCTTGGTGCCATCGTTTCAACCTATATATTACATTGATCTTGGTTCACAAGTTCCTCTTTGTCTGTCATTTTAAAGGGTGGTTTAGACTTGTATAATCAATTGTGTATTTTTCAACTACAATTTTGTTAAAAAATTAATGATAATAAATAAAGGACACTTCTTCATGCCATCGTGGCCTTAAGCTGTGTTAATATTTTTTAAATCTTTATCTCTTTTATCAATATTAAAAAAAATATAAGAAAAAGTTGACGAGTCGGCTTGATTAGGCTCGAAGTTTTTATGAGCCGAGCTTGAGCTCAACTTTTTAACTCAAAAAATAAACGAGCCGAGCGAAAAAATAAACAAGCCGAGTTGAGCTGGCATGTTTAAGTTTAAGTTCGAACCCGAGCTTAAGCCGTGAGGGAATCTGAAACATATCATTAATTGTTTGTTTAGGAATTGTCGGTCATGTTTGGTAGCCTGTCTATCAAACATATTCCTTTTCTTTTATGCTAATCTAATTTTGTAATTTATATTATATAGCAAAGAGTGGGGGACGGTTGAGTCTTCAGGATCATCCCTTTATACAAAAAAAAAAAAAAAAAAACAGTTGCTCCTAGGTAACGAAATCAACCGTTGATAGCATCTGTTCTTTGTTCGAACATTATGTACTTTAAAATTGGTTTAAAGGAGTGTTGGCTATTACGGTATGTGTTGAATCGATGATAATTTGAAACTTGAAAGCATCTAGCAGTTTCTACCGACAACTTTTTATAAATTCTATTGCAAAGTGTTGACTCCGCTGCAACGCGCGGGTTTCCCACTAGTTTGTTAAAATTATTAACCTTATATAATTCCACTTAAGAATGAAAATGTAAAGCATTAAATACCCGAGTTATCCTAACACGATTCACATGCGAAATATAGTGTTTATAGCTTAAGTCTATGATTAGACATCTTGTGACCTAGCTTTCTCCATTAATCCTTCGATGGTCATCCTATTGTGCATAGCGTCTTTCTTTGTTCTTTGGGTACACAAATTTCACCATCAACCGACTTTGGATCCATGAAAATTTTTACAATCTGCAATTATGAAGTACATAAATGTGAGTATAGGTAGCAAGGTCGGGTGTTTTATCTTAAATGGGTCAAACTAGCCTAATAAAAATTGCTAAAAGGAAACGGGTCAAACATATTGATAGCAGCCATTGAAATGGATCAAATATTTAAGAGTACTTCGATGAGGGAAATTGTAACCATAGCCCGGTTATGGTTAACAACCACTTACGGATTAAAACACAAGCTCTTTGGTGTGGTGGTTTAAGTTCAAATATCATATTATTTAGCTTATATTAAAAAAACAATTATTAACTATAGCAAACTTAGCTAATACATTAAGTATATATAAAAAGACTAAAAATGGACAAAAGAAGTGTTTGTGGGTCAACCTAACTCGACCCAATTCGTTTCCACTTGTACTAAAAATAATGATTTCATCCCGAACCCATTTTGACCCGTTGCCCGTCCTGCTTAACCAGCCTTATGTTGCAATATCTACCGGTGCGTAAGGATGATAATGAGTAAAAGAAGTGTAACAACTAACCAGCCATGGCTTAAGGCAAGAAGGATGAAATGTATGCTTGCACGACATCACTTGCATAATGTCGTCTACCAGCAAATTCTCCTTACAAAATGGCACATTTGGCATATGCTCCCATCTTGGCCAGTGTCTTCAGTGTAACAGTGATTACAGGAAGCTTTACAACCACTTCTTTACTTGCTGGTGGTGCTTTCGGGGCTGAATCCCCCTATAGGAACTGCATATAAACATCAAAATGTACTTTTAAAAAAAAAAGAAAGGAATGACGAAGAAAAGAACGAAAAAACCATTAACCGACCTTAGTGAATGAATGAAGAAAAAAAGAACTAAAGCATAACCAACTAATGGGTTGCCTTCATTGAATTATGTTCATCATTTATCCCAGTTTGTCATAGAAAATTAATCAAAATAGCGAGCATAATAATAGATTTAAGAGACAACCATCTCTACAGATTCCAAAATGAATTCATGAACCTATATTAGTATCTAAACCCTGGATGCAATCATGCAATTATGCACTGATCGAAGCCCGCCCCTAGTCCTAACTAGTTCCATAAATAAAGTATTGTTTTTCCCAATAACAAACTTTAAGATCTTGACCGAACATATATTATCAATACTTAACCACCGGTCCACCCCTTATCACCAACACACAATCTTAAATCTCTGTTTACTTCGCCAAAACGCATGTACAAAATATTCCAATTCTACTGAATCACCAGTGGCTACTAACACAATAAACAACTTTTCTGAACAGATTATGAAACCCTAACTATGTTTAAAATCATTTAGAAGTGTAAATTTGCCAGAAGAAAACTGATAATATTAAATTCAAGAACATAAAAAATTACTAAGCCCAAAACATAAAACAATACAAAAACAATCAATCTATAAACTCTATTTTTTCTGTTTTTCCACTCTTCAATAACTCTACTCTGAAAAAGATAAAACTAAATATAAACAACTTCAATTAGATCCTTGAAACATCTTCACGCGTTGAAATCATAAGATGATGAACAATAGAACAAACTTGCTTGTTACCTTTACTAAACTAATTGTTGGATATCAAAGCCACCATTGTAGAATTAGTCAAACAAAACACATCAGTAATTGATCAAAAGAACCCTTTGTGATTGACACTTTTATATATTTGGAACCTGCTACAAGACAGAACTTTGTAGGAAATAAATAGCGAAACAAAGACCTAGATTCCTACTATGCAAACATGAAACAAAATCTCCAGAAGCCAGGAAACAAACCGGTGACTTTAACCCACTATTTGACCCAATAGAACAGAAATAAAAATGATTCCTGCTGCAAGTTTTCACCTAATTCTGACCCTTTTAGCCTACTGACCCACTGACTCGTGGACCCATATCCCGCAAGCAAAATTGATTAGCCCAACAACAACTTCAGTAAATACTTTCCAGTTTCACAACCTTTTTTAAACATCTCTATTTTTTGTTATGAAAAATGCAATCGTTGATCACCACTTACGTAAGAAAAACAAAATCAGTCCACCACCTTGAAGAAACCTTGCACATTCGGAACATCTGAATAACCTTGAAAAAACCTTGCACATTCGGAAGATCTGAATATTAACGGTGGGGAAATCAAGACAGAACATCAGCGGTAGAATCGAGATTAAACAGCGCCGATGGCGTGTTTCCAGCGGATCGCCTTCTTCTAACAAAGTTTTCGAGATGTTTACCTAGGCCAAGAAAAAGCTTAAATTGTTGCATTCACATAGAGTTACTCAGTTTGGTCTTTTCAACCTAACTACAATAGTTATTAATAAGTGTGTCAATCCGTAGAATATAACTAAATAGAGTGAAGATGCTGTCACCTCACTCGCTTGTAGGATTGATGGTTCAGATGTTGAAATATCAATGGCAGTCATTGTCTATATTCTTGCATTTTGGAGACAGATTCCTTCCCAAGGACTTGTTGCATCACTATAGTTCTACAAATCAAATTAGTTAATTTTTATTATTAACTTTTAAGAAGAGTAATGCGCATTATCTATTTAACATGTGAACATAGGATGACGGAAAACAAAAAAAATCAGCATACACGGAAAGTTTTACATGTAAACCTGAATTGTTTCACAAGCTGAGATTCTGTTTCTTCATGTGACTAGTGAGAAGCCTCTTTGTCTTCACTTCATTGCTAAAAAAACAAATCACTGTTAACTTGCTGAAATAGAAAATTCAAAAATCAAAAGATAATAGTTAATAATCCTCTACTACAAATGATCATCTAATACCTGAGATATAAGAACAATACATTAAACACAAAAGAACGGGATCATGACTGTGAAAATAGAAACTGAGAACGAATTTACTATCAATACACACCGAATTATAAAAGTAGTTAGAGCTTCCCAGAGCCAGCCATAGCGACAATGCCTCTGCAAGTTCGATTAGAAGAAGAAGAGAGTGTGTGAGAATTGAAGGATTTAAAGAAGGATTGAGTGTAGGAGAGTGAAGTGGAGGAGCGGCGGCGACCAGAGAAGTGTGGCGGAGAAGCGACGGTGGATGATTTAGGGCTGGAGAATTGAGAAGATGCAGTTAGGTATGTGGGTGATGGTTTCTCCGCTTTTTTTAATTTGAAATATATTTGGACAAAAATACCCCTGTTTCCTTGTTCCCCACTTTTTTGGTGTTCCCCAATGAACCCCACCCTATATATATATAGGTAAAGAGTACTGTACAATATTGCTTATCGTACATTACGTACGCTTCAATCTCAGCCGTCAGATCATCTTCCCGCATTTTAAAATCGCATGTTGTTTTTTTTATAACAATTTCGCATGTGATATTTTTTTATGAATTCGCATGTTGTTTTTTTGTACCAATTTCGCATGTGATAATTTTGATGAAATAGCATGTTGTTTATTGTAACAATTTCGCATGTGGTACAAAAAAACAACATGTGAATTCAATGCGGGAATATGATCAGACGGCTGAGATTGTAGCGTATGTAATGTACGATAAGGGCATTTGTATGATAACCGGCCTCTATATATATATATATATATATATATATATAGTGTGAGGTTCATTGGGGAACACTAAAAACGTGGGGAACAGTGGGGAACCGACTTAAACGAACTCCGATTGGACTCATTCCAGCGGCGTTGGAACCGTCTAGTCAAACCCTAACTAGGATCTCTTAACCCTGAACCCTAAATCATAACCCCTAAACCCTAAATATATTAGGGTTTGGCTTTTAGGGTTTAGCTTTAGGGTTTAGCCTTAGGGTTTAGCTTTAGGGTTTAGCTTTAGGGTTTAGAGTTTAGATTTAGCGTTTAGGGTTTAGCTATAGGGTTTAGCTTTAGGTTTAGCCTTTAGGGTTTAGCTTTTAGGGTTTAGCTTAGGTTTTAGCCTTATTTTTTAGCTTTAGGGTTTAGAGTTTAGGAGTTAGGATTTAAGGTTTTGGGTTAAGAGATCTTAGTTAGGGTTCGACGAGTCGGTTCCAACGCCGCTAGAATGAGTCCAATCGGAGTTCGTTTGAGCCGGTTCCCCGCTGTTCTCCACTTTTTTAGTGTTCCCCAATGAACTTTCCCCTATATATATATAGGGGGAAGATCAAATAAAAAGTTTATTTTGCCTAAGTAGGATGAGAAGGAATCTTAACCATTTATTTTTCAAATCAATGGTTAAGATGAAAGTGAAGGATAAAGGAGGAGAGCAAGGGTGTCTTAAGAAAATCCTATTTATGGACTTTCTCTCTCCACATGCAAGGCACATGCATATTCCACCCCTATTTTTTAAACGTTCATAACTTTTTTATACGACATTATTTTTTCATAAAAATTTCACTGTAAAATCGAGCGTCGTTTTATCTTTAATTTGAGTACCATATTGCTATATAAAATATGAAGACTAAAAAAACCCCACTAAAATGTGTTGTATTTCTATGTTGTATAACATTTTTTTGTGCTAGATTTTTGTACTATATTTTTGTGCTGAATTTTTTTGTCTTAAATTTTTTTTCTCAATTTTTTGTGCTGGATTTTTTTGTACTACATTTTTTTGCTTAATTTTTTCGTGCTATATTTTTTTGTAGTAGATTTTTTTGAGCTATATTTTTTGTACTATATTTTTTGTGTTATATTTTTTTGTACTACATTTTTTTGTACTATATTTTTTTGTACTACATTTTTTGTGCTAGATTTTTTATACTAGATTTTTTGTTGTATTTAAAAAAAAAACAAAAGGGGTGGCAAATGTCATTTTAACTCCTATTCATAAAGACCAAAATGTCATTCATTCCTACTTATTAGGAGTGCCACATGTCATTTTCACAATCCTTCTTAGGCTACTTAGGCAAAATCCACTTTTTAGTGGATCCTTCCCCTATATATATATATATATATATATATATATATATGGGAAGGTTCATTAGGGAACACTAAAAAAGTGGGGAACAGCGGGGAACCGACTCAAACGAACTCCGATTGGACTCATTCCAGCGGCGTTGGAACCGGATCGTCGAACCCTAACTAAGATCTCTTAACCCTAAATCCTAAATCCTAACTCCTAAACTATAAACCCTAAAGCTAAAAAATAAGGGTAAAACCTAAGCTAAACCGTAAAATCTAAACTATAAACCCTAAAAGCTAAACCCTAAAGGCTAAACCTAAAGCTAAACACTGAAGCTAAACCCTAAACCCTAAAACTAAACCCTAAACCCTAAAGCTAAGCCCTAAAGCTAAACCCTAAGTCTAAACCCTAAAGCTAAACCCTAAAAGCCAAATCCTAATATATTTAGGGTTTAGGGGTTATGATTTAGGGTTTAGGGTTAAGAGATCCTTGTTAGGGTTCGACGAGCCGGTTCCAACGCCGCTAGAATGAGTCCAATCGGAGTTTGTTTGAGTCGGTTCCCCACTGTTCTCCATTTTTTTAGTGTTCCTCAATGAACCTCACACACTATATATATATATATAGGGAGCCGCTAAAATAGAAACCATCCCCAGTTGTAAGAACCGCGAGAACCACTCTCAACCAATCAGAACAAAGGGTATTTTGGTCATTTCCTCCAAATGTCTAATCTGTCTCTCTCTTCAATTAATGTTATCTGACTTTCTCTCTCCTCTCTAGTATATCATCTCTTTCTCTCTCTCTTTTCATTTAAACAGATCTGAGCTTTTTGAATGTTCACCATATTCTCTCATGCTCTTCATCTCCCCCGGATCTGTTCACCACCATGAAAATCTTGAAGATCTGTTCACCCACCATGAAATCTTGTTGCTCTCTCTTGAAGATCTGTTCACCCATCATTCCACCGCCCACAAAACACCCTTCTCCGCCGCCGGCAGCCGTTGTTCTCCGCAAACCCGCACCACATCACAAACCATCCTCCCTCCATCTTAATCTTCTCTAAACACACCCACTTAACCTGTTTTTTTAGAGAGAAGAACCAGATGAGAGAGAGAGGTCGGAGAGATGGAGATGGAGATGTTGATGAGGGTTAACGTTGGCGTCGGGGTTGTTCGGCGGCGGCAGCGGCGCTATGACGGTGGAGGTAAACTGATGATGACGGTGGATTTGGTGGTGTGGCGGTGGGTTTGGTGGTGGGTTTGGCGGCAGTGGTGGGTGACGGTGGAGGGTAGGTCCAACGGAGATGAGGGTTTGGTGATGTGGCGGCAGTGGTGTGGCCCCCGGCTGTCGGCCGCCGTCTGCAAATCAGGTGGATGTTGTTGTTTCTCTCTCTATTGTGGGTTTGATTCTGTTTGGGGGTTTGATTTGTGTTATTGATGTTGGGTGTTTTTGATCAGTGGACTTTGGTGATTTTTGATCAGTGGACTTTTGTGGGTTTGCCTGTGTTCTTGTTTATCCTGGTGCCTTTTGAATGTTTTGAATATGGTTGAATCTGGTGTTTTTTGAATATGGTTGAATCTGGTGATTTTTGGATAGTGTTGAATCTGGTGCTTTTTGAATCTGTTGAATCTTTGAATATGTTTGAAAATGGGGCGGTGATGATGCAAAAAAAAAACCGTACATTTTGATGACGATGGCGCGGCAAGGATGGTGGAGGGTAGGTTTTTGAACCTGCAACCCTACTTTTGCAGCCTCTGATTATCGGAAAATCTGAGCCAAAACATCGTTTTTTTTAAGATTCCACTCGTTTTTTTGATTTTTGTTTGTTGGGTTTTTATATTTTTTTTGAGGCGTCGATAATGATAACAATATATCTGAGACACCTCCCGAGTTTGCGATTTTTGGGTGCATTCGTTTTTGCGTAAAAAAAATTTTGTAAAAAAAAAAATTAAACCGTAAACATTTTAATGTAAACCGTAAACTTTTTTAACATAAAACGTAAAACGTAAAACGTAAAAAGTAAAAAGTTTTACGTAAAACGTAAAAATTTTAACGTAAAAATTAAAAAGTTTTAACGTAAAACGTAAAAAGTTTTACGTAAAACGTAAAATAAAACCACATAAAAAGTTTTACGTAAAAACGTAAAACTTTTTACGTAAAACGTAAAATGTAATAATTTTAACGTAAAACGTAAAAAGTTTTACGTAAAACGTAAAATGTTTTACGTAAAACGTAAAAAGTTTTACGTAAAACATAAAAACGTAAAATGTAAAAATTTTAACGTAAAACGTAAAAAACCGACGCGTAAAACGTAGAAAAACGTTAACGTAAGAAACCGGCGCGTAAAACGTAAAAAATGTTAACATAAAAACGGCGCGTTGGAAAAACGACGCGTGAAAAAGTCGGGCGTAAAACGGGTCGTAAAAAACGGGCCGTAAAACGGGTCGTAAAAAACGGGAACTAATAAACGGGTCGTAAAACGGCGTGAAAAAACGGAGCGTAAAACAGGTCGTAAAAAACGCGCGTAAAAAATGGGTCGTAAAAAAACGCACGTAAATTTTTTTATCAAAAAATATGATTTCAATATATTTGTTTAATAAAAAAACTGATTTTAGAAAAAAAAAAAAAAAAAAAAAAAACATTTAATGCAATAGGACAAAAGTGTATTAAAAAATAATAAAACTAATAAGACAAAAAAAAACAAAATTACCTAAATAACCTTTTTGATTAAAATATTAAAGACATAATAAGACAAAAAGCTTTTAATATTAATATTAGCTACTTTTAATCCCATCCATCCATCTAGTTGATTAAGGGCTAAAAAGTGGTTCCTATGGTTCTTACAACTAGAGGTGGTTTTCATTTTAGCGATCCCCTATATATATATATATATATATATATATATATATATATATATATATATATATATATATATATATAGGTAAAGAGTATGGTACAAATCTCACTATCGTACATTATGTACGCTACAACAGCAGCCATACACGTGTCCTGATTCAATTTTAACAAATAAGGGTATATCAGACATTATAATCTAACATTTACGACTGCTAATCATTGAATCCCGTCAATTATTCTTCGTTTCCTAACCGTCAATTATGGAGTTCGTTTCCTAACCGTTCCATTCAAGTATTCTTCGTTTTTGAATTCGATTGTAGGGTTTTGATTGATTCCACACAGAACGGCCATTTTCAGAAACTGCTTGATTCGTCATTTAGGTGAGTTTTGGGTTTTTTTTTCATTTGTAGTTTTTTTTTATTAGATTTATAATCAGGGGGTAGAAGTTAAGTGTTTATTGGAATTAATTGTTGTGTTACTATATCGCATGTGTCTTTTTATATATCGCATGTGATGCGTTAAAATAATCCAACTAGTAAAGGAATGGATCTGTTGCATAAATTCGCATGTTTAAATATAGTGTTTTCGCACACAATGAAGTTATATATATAATTTCGCAAGTTTAATTCGAGATTTCGCAAACCTTAAAGATTTTTATCAATTGTGCTTTTGATTTCCCAATCTTTTATGAGTAATTATTTTTATTTTTGCACAGTGTGTTTCAATTATTGAAATCAAATAATTCAGTTCAATAATTGATTTCAATAATTCATATCAATAATTTTTTTTTGATTATATATTTTATGTTTTCATTACTATTGAAAACATCCAATTAAAAAATGGCAGATCTACCATCATCCTCTTCTTCTTCTTCTTCTTCTTCTTCTGAACCAAGTATCAAGCAGGTTTTGAGGGAAAGGATTCAGCAACAGATTCAAGAGGATCAAACTTGTCAAGAGATGTTGGAAGCCAACATTTCTCGTGTAACAGAAAACATGAAGAGAAGACAAGAAATTCTGAACTTGTTATCCCAGATGCAAGTGAGTAGTCTTAAAGAAATTGCAGTTATGTTTATGGTGGATTTGGATGAGAGGGATGAGAAACAGTTGAAAGAGTTGGCTGGTGCAATAACTATATTAAGATGCTCAATGAAGATGAAAATAGAGTTTCTTTCATCTTTTGAATGAACTGTTTTTTTTTTTTTTTTTTTTTTGTGTATGTTCCAATAAATTAGCATGTTTTGTCATGTAATGGAATTGTTTTTCGCAAATTTTAATAATTCAATTTGAAACATGCGATTTTCATTCAAAACACATGCGAAATAAGAACACAATTGCAAGTTAAGAAACACCAATATATATTCGAAATTAATAAGAGAACTAAGGCAGTTGAAACAGTTGAAACAGTTGAAATATGTAACATAAGTACATCATCAAATGAACTTTAATTGTCCCTGTCAAAATATGTTTTCATCCTTTCTGGGATTATATTATCCAGATCTTTCATATACCTCTCTTTGTCTTTCCTTTTGTCGAAATCATTGGCCATTTTAATTATTTTTAGACGATGAATGTTGTGTTCTGATAGAATGATTTTGCTGAGATATCTTGTCCTTAGGAGATGAAGTTGTGCTTTCTGTCTGTTGTTTACTTCATCTTCATTCACAAATCCTGTCACCCATGGTTTTTGGTTTCCCTTGTAGGTTTCCATGTGACGCATCGTAAACACTCCACAGTCTACGCCGTTATTCTTCGTCCTCCAAACCATTTCCTTTCTTTCTATCACTGAGGTTGCAAGTTGTTCTATAGCCGGTGTTGGTTTTAAAGCATCTTTTAGGTATAAAACCAATACCCTTCTCTGTAACATTGTAACATTGTGTTAGTAGCTTTTTACATAAAAATATAACTTGTATAAGTATAGGGTTTTGTATTACCATTATGTCTGGAAGCTCCTTGTATCTTTCCTTAAACTCTTGTTTTGCAGCTGAATTGTCAATCAGCTCAATTTTGCCGGATTTCAAGTTGAAGCACAAGACATAGAAGTGGTCACCTTGAAGTACCGGAATAAAGACCAGGTCAACCGATTTAAGTTTTTTTACCTCATATCTATTTAACATGTCTTCAAAATTAGAGGCAAATATTTTGAGTCGTTGGTTGTCTGTGTATTTCTCCTCGTCGTAACAGATACTCGGCTGTATGTTATGTAACCAGAGTCAAAATCCATGCAAACAATGTACCAAATGCGAATAGTGTATGTACCAAATGCGAAATTACAACAGTGGTAGAAAGGCAAACATTTGATTTTTTTCACATGCGAATAGTATATACAACACATGCGATATTTTACAAACAGTATGAAAATGTTTCAAAAGCAAAAATTATGCCATAATACATGCGATTTAGAGATAACTAGTTTGCGAAATCATTATTATTCATTTATGTTTTAAAATTTAAAATGACAAAATGTATATGAAAACATACCATCATTGTGGAATACAAGAAGAATCTGTGTGGTGATGATTTTCTATCCCTTTTCTTCTCTTCAAGGTTTAGAATATCTACAAATGCATCTATTCCGTTTGATGCTACGTATTGTTCCCTGAAGAAGCTTTCAAACACAGCTTTGAATGTTGCAACCTCAGTTTTGGATCGGTAAAACTCTTCTCTGCCAGGCATAAAATAAATAATTAGTTTTTGTTTTGTGTATATTTTGATTAGATGTTTGTTTGTTGATATATGTTTTTCTACTTACTGCAAGCCTGCAAAGGTAGCAAATGTGAAGCGGATCACACTTAATTCTTGGGTCAAGAGTGCTTCATGCATGTTCACCACTCTATTGCAGTAAGGTGAACAAAATTTGTCTCCAAGATCTGCACATCTTTTTTCACCTCTTATTTTTGCTTGTTCTATTGTCTTATAAAGTAGTTCGTTTAACCCTTTTGGTATAACTTGTTTTGGAACTTGATCTGGCTTTGTGGTTTTTCTCCCTCTAGTTGGTTTTTTTCCTTTATCTTCTACCAATGTTGGTACTATGCTCAAAACCAACTCAACTGAATGTAATTCTTCAGCTGTTACCTGAGGGCATTCAGGTTCCATTTCCTTTTCAATTTCAACGTCCGTATCGAGTTGTTGGGGGTCTTTTTCCGGCACTTCTTCCTGGACTTTTTGTGTAGATTCTGCCAAGTTCACTGTCTCTTCGACAACACTTTCCTTTTCACCAGTTTCTGCATGCCAGAGTAATTTAAGATATACAATAATTTATGATGTTTAATTTTTGTCATAAAGTAAAGGGTTTTTATTACCATTGGCAGTTGTTTGGTAAGCATATACACCCGGTTCCACTGTTTGAAT
The DNA here is from genome assembly GCA_030545235.1 of Helianthus tuberosus. Taxonomy (NCBI): domain Eukaryota; kingdom Viridiplantae; phylum Streptophyta; class Magnoliopsida; order Asterales; family Asteraceae; genus Helianthus; species Helianthus tuberosus. The sequence goes on along the minus strand of CM060441.1, from coordinate 213,873,292 downwards.
TTTTGCAATAAGGGTGTCTGTGACTCCTCCATCATCTGGTTGCAGTGTATCTATAGATTAAAATTATTTTATTTAATACAGCAGAGTCAAAATCGCAGGTGTATACATGACATCATGTGCGAAATCAAAGCTAAAATGTTTTTGATAGTATCGCATGTGTTTTTCATAGGTTTCGCATATGTATAATTTTTAGTGATTTTTTACATTATATCGCATGTGTTAATATTGATTTCGCATGTGTTACCTTCTGATGCCATTTGAAGCAAAACACTAGATATTACTTTTTGTGCTTCTTCATCCTCTTTACCTTCTTTGTTTGTAGCAACTTCATGATGAACCTCAGAAGCTGGGTTTTCAGGGTCTTGATGAACAGGAGAGGCTGCAGGTTCATGCTCTTGAACCGGTTCAGGTGGCAGACAGATGGGATTATTCTGAAGCGTTTGATCCCACTCCTTACAAGCATTCATAACCTCAACATCCCAAAAACACTTAGTTTTTGCCTCTGACACTAAGTTGTTCATCTCTTGAACATCTCGAACCATTTTAAGGTATTTTTTGACATTTGCTTTCATCTTTTTCAACAGATTCTGTAATATCAGTATAGAAGTTAAATATAATTGATAAAGTTAAATAAGTTAAATTAACATTTTTATACCATTACCTTTTTGTTTGCTCTCGAAGCCTCTAGTTGTTGTTCGTTGGCTGTGTCATAGAATACCGACGGTGAAAGTTGAGCAGGAGTGTTGCAATAATCCATCATTTTCTGCGTCTGCGTTCCAACTTCAAAGTCAATGTTCATCTGAGACATTTCATTGATTTCAAAACTGAAATCCATGAACTCATCAATGTTCTCCTTATCTTTTGGCTCTTTCCCGGTTTCTTCGTTTTGTACTGCGCGCGCAGTCCTTCTTTTGTAGCTTATCATCGTGTCAACCGGTGGTCGTAGTGTATAATCATCCTCTGGAGGACCCTGTTCTTCTTCATTCTTTTCTTCATTTTCTTCTTCATTTTCTTCTTCACTTTCTTCTTCTTCTTCACTCTCACTTGATATCCATATAGGTCCGTTATCCGAAATTTGTTCTTCGACTATATCAATCTCCGATGATGTGATATAACGAATAACCGGTATTTCCACAGCTTTCTCAAACAGGTTAAGCCTCTTGTTGTACTCATGCGTGTACAGAAGCTGTATAAATCGCAAGATCATTTAATTATATAACAAAACAAAATAGTATTCTAAATGTGCTATTAAATGTAGTAATGTATACCGTAAGAAAGGCAACAGGTCCCACAAACTGTATTTTGTAGTTTTTCCAGCCTGCTCGTGTACGACGTAAGGTGTCGAGTAGAAATGAGCACCAATCTAGATTTTTTATTTCCTCAACATCTTCTACACCAAGCAAACATCTATCATTTGCAAGTGTTGCCTTTGTAATCTCCGCAAAGAACGTCATCCAGTATACTAGGAAGTTTAATTTAAACAGGCTCCCTCCGTCTCTTTGATTTTCCATTGTATCTGCAATTAAGCCATGGGTAATTCTCCTGTTTTCCTCCCACTGGTGGATGAATGTATCCCTCACAGCATTTCCCGGTTCTTGACTTTTTTCAAGTTTCACTTGCTTTTTAACTTTCCTCTTATCGGCTATTATCTCAACCTTCTTTGGCCCTCTTGGTATTCCAAATACCTCAAAAACTGTGTCCGATGTTATTTTTATTTTGTGTTTTCCCAAGTTTAGCTCATCGGAATTCTCGTCAAAGTTTCTTGCTAGCCAATATGCCAATCGTGTCGAAATATGGTTGATGTTGATATCAAGAATAGCTCCAAACCCCATATCCCTAACATCATCTATCTGTTTTTTTGAAAATTTTCTAACAGTATCCATATATGAGTTAGGTTGGCATCTCAGCAGTATTGCTTCATTGCTGTATTTGAAAAACTCTCTATGTTCTGTTTTAGGTTGTTGCCCTTTTTTTGAATGTTTTTTTGTGAGTATCTTTGATTTTCTGTTATCTTCTTTCTTCTCATGTTTTTTTCTTTTTTGGGGGTGGCTTAACAAATTCATCATCTTCTGAACTTTCTTGAATCACCAATCTCTTTCTATTCTTTTTAATTTTTATCAGAGTTGATATTGGTCCTTCAAAGTCTTCATCAGATTCTATTTCTACAAAATCGCAAGCTATAGTTAAAAACACTTACAAAATCGCATTTGTCAGTTAATCATGCACAACAAGTCATCAATTCGCATGTGTTAGATATCAATTCGCATGTGTTATTTTATCAATTTGCATTTATGAGTTATGATTTCGCATTTGTTTCATAAGCATTAGCTAAACAATACAACTAACTTCTCATATAAAATCGCATTTGCATTTATATCAATTCGCAAATCTAATTTAACCTAAAACAAAAAAAACTTCTACATACTAGCTTTTTATCATATGAAATCGCAAATGTCATTAAAACCACAACAAAATCCTATATGATATCGCACACCCATCAGTATCATTAAGACAAGTGCATAAAAAATGCAAAACCTAATAAATAAATATACCTGCAATAAACCCTAGCAAAATTGAAGATGTTATCAATATATAATGTTATACAACTATATGTTTCAGTTAAAACGTTAATAAACAAACAAAATCGCATTTGATTTTAAAGCCCCTGTATATTACACTTTAAATCGCAAATGTAAATAGATACCTGGATTCATATTCTTCGCTTGTGGTCTGTCGTTGTTTGCTTTGCTTCTTTTCTCAATATTCATGGTATCGTAGTTGAAATCGCAATGGAGAGTAGCAGTGAATCGTAGTTGAAATCGCAATGAGTTGCAGGTAATGTTTTGGAGAAGGAGAATGCTTTTGATTTTTTGGGTTTTACGGTATGATTTTGAGTTTTTGTGTGCTGATAATCAGGGGTTTTGTTCTCGCTATGGACGATTCTAACCTTGGCGGTTTCTTTTATTAATTTTAATTTTATTAATTTAATTGTTTAAACACGCGCTTTTAATGAGATGATCGTACGGTTGTTGTTGTAGCGTACATAATGTATGATTAGAGTGTTTGTATGATAACCGGCCTCTATATATATATATATATATATAAATTATTTTTCTCTCTCTCTTTACACAAACTCTCTATCTATCTACCACACACACTCTCTCACACATAAGGGTGATCGGGGCACCAGCGGGGAGTGGCCGCGGTGACCCAATTCCCCCAGCGGGAACACCGCCGCCATCCCTGCAGTGACCCAATTCGGGGAGGGGGGTCGGGGTGAGTTCACCGATTGAAGGAGGGAGAGAGATGGTTGGCCACCCATTTTTTCAACCAATCAAAACTTTTTTTTTTTCTTCTTTTTTTGAATAAAAAAACAATGGGAGTTAAGAGGGGAGTGCCGCCATCAAATTGGGGTGTGAGGGGAGTTTAAGAGGGGAGTTGACGTGGCATAACGTAATTTGGTGTGCGTAAGAGAGGGGACTCCCCTAAGAGGGGAGCGCCCCTCTCACCCTAATCAGGTCTTACCACCCCTCTCACTATCATCAACCGACCACCCCTATTAACCCACCACCACCACCACCACCATCAACCCACCACCACCAAAAAGAGGGGTGAATCGAAGTTGCCTTCGATGTAGGCGGATTAGTATCAATCCTCCCCAACCCATTAGCTTCAATCTGGGACAACTGATCCAAAAACCGATCAAACCCCGAACCCAACAAAAACTCCGGCATACTCGCCGGCAACGGCCTCAAACCCGACCCCGCTTCATCATCATAATACAACTCAAACCCTCCAGTACCCGACTTAACAGACGCCACATCCGGTGTGCTACCATTACTAGTCGGGCTAGGGTTTTGATCGTTTGCGGCCATGTACATCGCGTCAGCAGGCTAACGACGATGAATCGATTCCGGAACCATCGATCCAGTTAGTTGTGTCCTATCAATCTCCTCTACGAATCCCATACTACAATTAGGGCAAATTAAGGACGTCTCGCGTATACCAGTAAGAACGGTTACAAACCGATTGCATCTATAGCACCAGTAGGTTGCTGATGTTTCCTCGGGTATTGGCATCTATAATTCAATTAAGATCTGAACAACAAAACAATTCTCAATTGTTTATACTATAGTCAAATCCCCAAATTGACTACGAACTTAATGAAATTGAAAAGAAACACATAACATAACAACCTCAGGAAAACCTCAATCATACTCTTAAAATTTTTTATTATGTTTCTGTTTCTGTTTCTTGTTTTTATTAGGTAAGCAGTTGTCCTATTTGGTTAGGTGGTGGTGACATGGTGGTTGGTTGCAGGGGGGGGGGGGGGGGGGGGGGGGGGGGGGGGGGGGGGGGGGCTTTATCTATAATCTATATCTATATAATACTATATTAAGAGAACTGAGTTTTCCACCATTTTTGTAATTTTGCCATAGGTACAAATCTTGAAGCACCATGTACAAATGAAGCAAACCATTTTAGAGGGGGGAAACTTGGACATTGTCCGAAGTTATAAGACACTTTGAGGGCAATCTAGACATTTCATCCATGGAATCCATGCCCACTTATGTCTTCCATTAATTGAATTAAATTAAGAAATTAAATAAAAGTTTTATAATAATTAAAGTAATTAAATGATTAAATTAAAGGTTAGACATGCAACCTTTGGGATTTTCATGATTTAATAGTATGTATAAATATAAATAATCTATACTACCTTATTAAGAAAACTAGGATTTTTACCCTTTTAGTAATTTTATATTGTGTACACATTTTGAAGCAATATGTACAAGAGAGACAACCTATTTTAGAGGGGGTAAACTTGCGCATTTTTCAAAAATTTAAGACACTTTAGGAGCATTTTAGTGATTTTGCCACCTTTGTAACCTATAATTAAGATAAATGTATACAATTTTTCATCAGTACTACTCATCAATATTTTATGATTATCTAATAAATGTATAAAATTAATAATATTTCAAACATATATTTATAAAACAAGTGATCAAAACCAAACTCCTCGTGGAGTTGAAAACTTTAAAAGGTAAACCAGGTGAAACAAACCATGCAAACTGCAGGCCAACAACGATTACACCTTAACTTTAGGTTTCATTTATAATACTGATTTCCAGTTAATTTTATTCAGTCCTAGGTGATATGCTATATTTGTTCTTTCATCCAACCATTGTTACGCATTTTAAGTTAATTTATCATAACTCACATGTTTCGTTTTGTAAGATAAGAGTGACTTGTTGGGTTTTGTAACTAACAAACTTCATGCTTAAAAGTCAACATTTATAATATGTATCATCAGGGGCGGCTATGAGGGTGTGCGGGGAGGACTTCCGCATAGGGCCCATGATTTCGAGGGGCACGTGTTTTTTTTTAAACTGATGTAAATATTTTAATAAATACAAATCAAATCAAACAATATACATAAAATGATCTTTGGTGCAGTGGTGCGCGTGTTTTGGTTAGTTCTTTGGGTCCGGTGAGACCCGGGTTTGAGTCCCTTGGTTCACTTATTTTTTATTCAGTTTCATTTAACAGTTTTCAATAATTTCACAACTGGTCCCTGCACTTAAAAGTTCTAAAGAATTACCAAATCAGTCCCTTCAATTAGGAAATTAGTTTAATCTAAAATTTATAACTAGGTTAGTTATTTCTTTTGTAATTATTAACGAGACTAACAAGTTTCATTCATAAAATTAATATTTTAAACCCGAAAAAACTAGTTATAATAATTTCTAAATATGCGACATCTAATATAAATAAAAAAAGTTCGTTTAGGATCCGGTTTTCAAAACGGATGGGTATCGGAGATCCGTTTTTGGCGGATGTTACACATTGTTTATCGAATAATAAGATTTTGTCATTTTTGTAAATGCCTTGTTTATCGTTAAGATATAAGAGCACAATTTTTTGACCTCGAACATGGTACATGAATTCTCAGAGACGCCACTGCGTATCATAAATGAATATGATATCAGTCGGGATACCCGCCGCAACGCGCGGACTTTCCCACTATCATGTTAATGAATACCAAAATTTTATTAATTCAAATATTTAATATCGTATATTAAGTTAATTGGTATAATTATACATACATACATACATACATAATTATGTGTATATATTTATACATCTATCAATATTTACAAAAATGGTCCTTTATATGTATAAAGACTAAACTACCTTCATGTGACTTGCATGTGACCAGATTTAACAAGAAAATCTAACTGGGTTAGGGTTAAAGGAAAAAACGTGTAACAAAATTCCCTCTACAAGGCAAAACCTATCAAAATTCGTTGAAAATGACACCACCTGTAAAAGGGTATTAAGATAAAGGACAAAACTTGTAAGTTTTCCTTTTTTTTTTGAACGGGGACATTATATTAGAAACACTAGCCAGGAGCTAGCAAAAACAAGCATACAAGGAAGAGCAAGACAAGATAACAAGAACAAAACATTAATCAAAATTGAATTTGCTCCATCTGTGCTCATCCAGCTGAATCTTCGCTCGGTTCCGGATCCAAAGGAAACCAAGTGCCTTCAACTCCTGAATAATGACCGGCGCCGAACTCTTTTTATGGTTGATAGTGTAATTCTATATATATAAACTAGATACACCTCAACCCTAATTCAGTTGATCTATTTTATTTTTAAAAAGTTACTTTATTTTTATTATTTTACTTTTTTCTTTTAAAAAGTTATATATCGTATTTTTAAACATAACTAGCATAATAACATGCATATATTTTGATATTAACTTTTTAATTTTGTGATTAGCTTTAAAAAAAATTAATAAAAATAAGCTAAAGCATCTTAAGCCACCATTGGAAAACCATTTTTTTAAAAAACCAAACAACAAGGTTGCGTATTTATAGACTCGACAAAATAAAAAGATATCTAAATTAAATAAAATTAAAAAGAAATGTGGAAAAGAAAATAAAGTTTGAGGAGTCAGCCTAGCCAAAACGAGGAGTCAGCGGAGCCAAAACGAGGAATCAGCCAAGCCAAAACGAAGAGTCAACTAAGCCACTAGGAGGAGTCAGTTAAGCCACTAGGAGAAGTCAGCAAAGCCATTAGGAGGAGTCAGCCAAGCTACTAGGAGGAGTCAGCATCAGCCACTAGGAGGAGTCAGTCAAGCCACTGAGAGGAGTCAGCCCGACACATCATCCACCTTTTTGTCTTTGACACGTGTCAGCACCACCTTAACGGACACAATAGTTGACATATCGACGCATCCCATGCTTGAGGTGTCATTCCAAAGACGCATGACGGCATGAGGGTGACATTTTGGTAAATCATGTTGGTCAAACAACATTGTGGTAATTTCCTCATAGAAAAAAACCTTCTAAAAACCCACTCCAACTTGTCCACTATATCTATACTTTAACCTTAAATATTAAAAAAAAAAAAGCTACAATAACTTTTTATACATAAAAAGCTATTGTACCCTCTCCATTTCCAACAACCACCTCTTAGAGCATACTCCTGCCCCTCTCCATTTCCAACAACCACCTCTTAGAGCATAGTACACATTAATAGCGACGGTGGGGGAATCAAGCAACGTCTCGATTCAATGTCCAAAGTTAACAACGAGTAAGTAAATAGTGTAGTCGGTGACGTTGAGGACGATACTCGCCCCTAATGAGTTCCGCGATACCATAGACCCAGTGACATGAAACAAGCAGAAGAAAAAAAATGTTCACGAAATTGGCGTTAATTTTTCAATTAATGTATTTTTAATCTATTTAGTTTTCGCATAGCTACTTTACGAATAACCTAGTTTTCGCTTAACATGCTTTTCGCTAGCCTTTTTTTAGCAAAGCCTAGTTTTTGCATAACCTACTTTTCGCATATCACATAACTTAAACTCTTTGTTTAGCCCAAGTTTTTGCATATCCTAAAACTTTTCGCATAACCTAATCACAACACTATGGCAAATCTAACTGCTCTGACGTTTGCCAATAGTGCCTACAAATATACTACATAACAAATGCACAAATTCAAGTTTTAAATTGATAAAACGATAAATCACCAAATAAACTATATGATACACACGTGTAGCAAGTATACCTATCATTAATTCATTATTCAGTATAGTACAAAATAAGTAATGAGTATCGAATTTGTGGACACTATATCTTTTAATACTAAGTCCTATGTTAATATTTTATCAATGAAATCAAGTTGGTTTTAATTTATAAAGAAAACAAATGATTGCAATCACAATTCTAGAAAGCTTTGTATTGTCCAAAAATCTAGTCCTAATTGGCCAAAAATTGATGGTAATCTAGCGATTCTGGGTAGATTTTTTACCAAAACCTGTAAATTCCGGCAACTAATCATATCTACTGGAAAATATGAGTCGAAGAAGGTTTAAAAACATGCTTACTTAAAAAAAATACATATAAAATATGTGTATAGGGTAAGGTTAGTGTAAAAATGACATATTTCGTACAAAGTGAAGAAGTCAATGTAAGCATGGTGTTTTAAATTTTAGGTATGGTGTTTTATATTCTTTTGATATAGTATAATATAGAAAAACATCAAACACAAACAATTTATAACACAATCATATGTGTTCTAGGCATTTAATTTAAAACACGCTAATTTAATTCTTCGCATGGTGTTTTAGATTTCATGCCTAGAATACATTTAATGACAAAAGATCAAATACAAATACCATTATCATACAAAACGTACGAATATGGTGAAAATGTAAAAAGAAATGTGGTGACATTTTCGTAATTATTTACTCGTAGGGTAATTATCAAAATTACTCTACAAATGATCTTGTAGAGTAATTTTGATCTTGTAGAGTAATTTTGTAAACTGTTCTTGTAGGATAATTATCAAAATTACTCTGCATCAAAATTACTCTGCAAGTTTATCAAACAAAATACAATTCAAAATTACTCTACAAAATCATTTGTACTACAAGTGTATCTTGTAGAGTAATTTTGATCTTATATGGTAATTATCAAAATTACTCTACAGTGTATCAAAATTACTCTGCAAGTTTATCAAACAACATATAATTCAAAATTACTCTACAAAATTATTTGTAGAGTAATTATGATACTCTACAAAATTACCTTACAAGATCAAAATTACCATACAAGATCATTTGTAGAGTAATTATAATACTCTACAAAATCAAAATTACCCTATAAGAACATTTTACAAAATTACTCTACAAGATCATTTGTAGAGATCATTTGTAGAGTAATTTTGATAATTACTCTACGAGTAAATAATTACGAAAAATGTCATCGCATTTTTTTGGCTTTTTCATGTCTTTCATACGATAAAGCACTTTGTACTTGAACTTAACTCTACATTTAATTGTGTGTTTCAATTGATATTTTTGGTGTTTTTCTATATAATACTATGCCAAAAGAATATAAAACATTATACCTAAAATTTAAAACATCATGCCTATATTTTGTACCAAAATTGTCCTTTTTACAGGAACCCTATAGTGTGTGTATACATAAAACTGAAAATTACATATAAAATTTCAATCCGATTAATCGTTTGTCGATACCCCACCGGCCGACTAGCGCCTAACTAACTATTCTTAGGTTATGTATGTGCACAAATAATATATCAAATTTCAAAATCTATATGCATACACAATGAAATAAGAGCATCCACATCAGTGATGGTTGTTGTAAAGCTCGTCTGGAGTGTAGAAACGAAGAGGCGGACCATGGGGTGGGACCCCCTCTCTCACATACACATTATTATCTGATGTGGCAGCAGAGGAGGAGGTTTGTTGATGTAGATGCTCTAAACGCACAAAATGCCACATCAAATTCCAAGCATTCTTTAAAAACATTCATTTCTCACACAATGTTGCTCTCCGTTTTCAAACACGGGCACTTGTTATGTAAAAATAGTATTAATTGTTTGTGTGTGAAGCCCACCCTCTCATTTGGAAGGGGTTTGCAATTCCAAACGAGTGGTGCGAACGAGAGCCGCAATGAACGCTGCCACCTCAGTACATCACCAGCGTTATGTATGCTCTTAGTTGCATTCCTCAAACTAATGTCTCAAGAGCTAAGAGTGAAATTTAGCTATTGATCTAATGCATTATTTATACATCAAAGAAAGTCCAAAACCCATCACCAATAGAGTTATAGAGTATACACATATCTACATTCTTTTTTCATCCGACTATAACCACCTCAAACCCCAAACCAAAACCTTATCATACCTCAAGATTCATATATCCTGACCGAACTGTGAATCGTCTGTCTGCAAACCGGGCATTTGGGAGACAAATCCCGCTCAACTGAAAGCGCGCATCGTGGACAACAGACTAAATGCCCACAAGGTACAAACGCAGACCGCCGTTGTCTCATCAAGCAGATCACACACAACTGCCCTTCTGGAACTTCACCGATCTCCTCTTCTGCTGCCACATCAGCTTCGGCTTCATTATTTTCCTCTGCAGCATTTTGCCGCTGAATCTGCCTTCGCTGTCTCCATTCTTTAAATCTGTTCCAGTTCCTGATAACGGTACACAACAATTTTAACATAGCTAAAGACATTAAACCACATTTTGGAGTAAATCGCTACAATACCTTACGATTGCATAGCCGAGGATACCAGTTGCTAGTGAACCGACAACAATTCCACTCCAAAACAAAACTTTTGTCCTAAAGTCGAGTTCCATTACCATTTGAGCTTTGTTCATATTTGATCTTGCAAAAAAAACAGTAGGTTAGCTACTTAATTACCAAAGGACAAAGGTGTATTAGAGAGTGTGTGAGTTAGCCGTTCTAGAAAAAGTTGGTTTTTGCTACTTTCTTACTTACGACCAGGGTCTCAATCGTGTCTCGTTGGCAGGTTGAATTGTTGAACCCAAACACGACCCGCATATATTTATTCGTCTATAAGACAGGTAGTAAACTTGTAATCAAGTTGAAAATGTGTTCAAACGGGTTGGTGGGTACTTATACACATAGTTGTTAATAGCGAATAGCGGTAAATAGTGACAAGCTACCTATATGCTACGTAGCGATAGCGAGAGCTATTTGATGTTTAGCGATAACGTATTAATTTTTTTTAACTAAATTTGGGTTTTATTCACGAATTTAAGGTTTTTTTATGCAATTAGTGAAGATTACAGCTGTTTGGTCGATTAAAATGCCTAGAAATTCGATTTTTAATATATTCAAAAAAAAGGAAAAAAAAAAAACCAAACCGTCACTATCTCAGGCTATTGAGCGCAAAACATCAGATAGCGATGATCCATCGGTACGCTATTCGCTATAGCACTCTCTATCATCGCTATTAAATAGGTAAAACGGGTCGTAAATAGGTTGGCGGGTCGATCTGCTTGATTAAACAGGTTAAGCAGGTCAACCCGAACACGACCCATTCATTAAACAGGTTTAAATATGGCAACCCGAAACCTGGTTTTTCAGTGTCATGTATCAGCCACCCAGAGCTACAAGGGCATATCAGAAATCAATATCGTTAGTTCAATGCTAAATTCAATCAGCAGAATTATCCTTACAGGAAAAAAGGTAGATCATTGCATGCCGACACTTCAGGAGTTCCATTTTTCAAGCTGACTAGACCAACTGCAGTGATTTCCTTTCCGACTGGTAGAATTTTCTCTTCATCAAGAAGCCCAACCTTCAACACCACCAAGAAAGATATAAGAAAACCAAGATCAAATGAAACTAAGATAAACCATGAAGATTAATTATTGTATGGGCTTACGGGATACTCGTGACCGAAAAATGCTTGGAGGAAGGTGTAAGGAGAAGCACTAATGGGCTGCAAATTGTGGTATACAGTTGTAAGAGGTAAAGGATGCTTTGAGCCATCCAAGTTTACAGTCAGATAATCAGATTGTGGCCAATGTCCCCCATCAACAAGGATAAAAGGAACCTATCCATAAAAAAATTATGAATGTAATGTCATGATAAATTCTGATTTCTGAAGTGAGAAGATTATTGAAGTTCACTAAAGGAAAAAAAAAACATTCCAGTAAAGTTGTTGCAGTTATAAGATAGTTGGAGGCAGTAGTGGTTGGTGAAGATCGGACGTACTGTAGTGTGAACCGGGGTCACTTTATAATAATATAACAAAAAGAAAAGTAAAGAATAAAACGATAATAGTGATTGTAATACATTACCGTTTACGTATTCTAAAAAACAGAAACTAAAATTAACAAGTAACTAAGCACCATACAAAAAACCCTGTATCATGTCTAAGTAGCACACTAATCCGAAAGAATCAATATACTGGATGCTATCGATTTTATTAATTAATATTGCTTGGAATATTGATGTGAAGGGAACATCTATTGCTAATTGTTTACGATACTGAAAAATGTGATCCGAGGGTATGCCTCTCAAACAAGAGACTGGTGATATTAAAGTCAATCATAGATTGAAAGAGGTGATTTTTGACCTTCACTACAGTAACGCCATAGATGTAGAGCAGATTTATAGATATTTAACTGAAATGTTCATGGCATCACTTACGGATGAAGATGACAATCAAGAGACATTAATATTATGGGACTATGTGATATATATAGAAGGTTTCAACGTATTTAATGAATATTACTTACCTTAAAACAAGTTTATAAAATTATTATCTGCTGTATCTAATGAGATTATCATCTTATACCATTAGCCTAGTCGAGAACGAAAAAGTTATTCAATCAAGGTTATTAATATACTGAATATTTATTTATTGGGGTTTAGTGTTCACAGACACTCCAATAAACCCAAAATGTTGACCACACGCATCTTGATTAATAGATTATAAAAAAATAGAAAAAATAATTAAGAATATGCACTACAAGGAGAAGTAGAGAATAGAAACCAGTGCATTCAGATCAAATGTAAAATGAGCCATTGAAGGCATGTATTATACTATTATAATGTTTGGGTCCACAGATATTAATGTCATTCATTTTTGTGTTTTCTATATAAGAAGATAATGCCAAAGAAGTGTATTCACATTGATACGTCCTAATGTTTGAGCCGCTTGAACTCTACAGGAGGAACTGGCATGTCAACAGATAACTACTAACAAATAACTCTTTAAGTAACAAGATTGTTAAAGTTACCGTTCTTAGTGATGAAGTTTCTTGCTGTTTCCAGTGTCTTGCAAACAAGGAACGAAAATCTGAAGTCCATCCAAAAAATCCTCTCCATTCGTTGTATATACACTGCAAGAATTCAAGGTAATTCACACTTTAAACTAGAAATCACAGATGCAGAAATATTTAAAGATCAACCAAAACGCTAGTCAAGCTATTGACCTAGTCCTGCTATTTATATGAGCATCAAATCTAGATATAAGTCTATAACTACATCATAGTAGTCAAAACCTGTAAACAGTCTAAACCAGCCAAAAAACATCTAAAACAGACAAAAGCAAGTCTAAAACAGCTGGAAACAAGTCTAAAACAGCTAAAAGAAAACTTGTTTTGGCTTCCTGGAACTGAACTATAAAAAACATACTTCTTTCTAGCTATTAGTTGAGAAATTTTGCATAACAAGCTAAGATGCCAGTCAAGTTATTCCCGCTATTTATATAAGCAACACATCAATTCTAGATATAAACAAAATCATAGTAGTCATAAGCATCAGTGACAAGGCGAGGCGCACCAAAAACGCCTTAAGTGGAGCAATGAGCAAAAGCACAAAAAACTTAGAAATAACATCCTGAACCTGCAAAAAGCCTGTCTGAACCGGCCTAAACCAGTCTAAACCAGCCAAAATCAGGCCTACAACAGCTAAAAATGGCTTGTTATGGTTACCTGAAACTAAATTATAAATGCAACATCATTCTAGCAATTAGTTGACCGAATTTTCATAACAAACTACGAAGCCAGTCAAGGCACACCAAAACACCTTGAGCACAGCAACAGGCAAGTCTGAACCGGCCTAAAACAGTCTAAACTCTAAACCAGCCAAAAACATGTCTAACACAACCGAAAGCCCGTAACAAGTCTACAATAGCTAACAAGGCTTGTTAAATGTTATGGCTACCTAGAACTAAATTAAAAAAGGCAACATCATCTTAGCTATTGGTCTAGCAACTTTGCATAACAAACTAAGTTGTTCATTTGACCTAATTTAATCACATCTCTAATAAACCAATATATAAACAAATTTAAGTTCAGAATCACAAAACCTCTAACAAATTCATATCAAAACGAACAAAAAAACTCCTGAAACAAACAACATATACCGTTTGAGTCCTCTGCAAGACAACCGCCTTCTCATTCGACTCATGAGACACCAAAATATTCTGTTTCTTCCAGTTTCCATTAACAGCAGACTTCGTCTCCACAACGCCTCTAACAATCACGAGCTTCTCATCACTCGAACTACTCGTATCCGCATCATGATCGGAAGAATTAGAGAGAACAGAACGGAGATCGGAGACGCTGACCGAAGGTGCTTTCTTCACTTTGTTTAAGGCAGACGACGTCGTCTTGTACTTGATGACGCTGCGGACTGCAATGTACGATAACGCTAGACCGAGAACTGCACCGTCTGCGGCTAGGGCTACTTGCGAGAGAACTGCGACAGCTGCTTGATCGTGAACCGACATCGTGTGGTGGAAATTAGAGATGGAGACGTGTGATTTAGATTGTTAGCATCGGATATGTGGCGGAGATGACGCCGGAAAGTGGAGTACGGCGGAGGAGGGGAGGAGGAGTACAGCGGTACGGTCAATGGGAATAATAAGTCGTTCAAACTATAAAATGGATAGTTTTAGTGGGCTAGAATGGGTTTTGATATTTGTTTTTAAAGTTATAGTTTTCGTCCTTGGACTATTAGTTAACATGCATGTTTGGTTTGTTTACTTTTTAGTTGATGTAAAATAACATATTGGAATAGGCAAGGGCGGATCTAGTGTTTAACAAGGGGCAACGCCCGCTACCGCTTGGCGCTCCGGCGGTAGTGTAAAATTAGTGTAAATTTTGGAAAAATTTGATATTTTTTCGATTTCATTACCGCTTTTTTTATAAAACGTTACCGCTAAGAACTAATCCTAGATCCGCCACTGGGAATAGGCTTACATTATACTTGTTCCAACTTCAATAACATGCTATTAGAATATGCTTTAGTTAGTGAAACCAAAGGTTTTCTAGATTTATATACTTGAAGTAGTGGTTAAGTCGAGATCTATAAGGTTACTTAAAGAGAGTATATAAAAAACATAGTGTGAGATGATTGCCTAGTTAAAAATTTTGGTATTAGAGTAGATTATGTATTTTGGGCTATAAGAACCGCTTTGAAAACGCATATTAGGTCTATGCCTTTTAGATTTAACTAGTTTTATTCCCGCCCGCGTTGCAGGGCAGTAACCGGAATATTTCTCAGTTTGATAACATGTACCGTCGTGTTTTGGTTGCTTGAACATACTACTCATAACACATTCTTAATAAAAATTACATCGAGACATAGGTAAAAATACTCTCGTGATAGAGTGGCTTTATTAAAGTCTAGGAGGAGTAGTGTTTGTCCACCAATAACAAGCGGTCACCAATCCCTCGAGTTGGTTCGTTATGGTAGCAAGGGGAAAAGCTAAAAGATGAAATACTAAAGGAATAAAAGTAGAGGGACTAAACATATACACTAAGGAGAGGGACTAAACACGCATATAAACAAAGTTAACCAATAAAAGAAAGCTTTTAGAAAAATAGAGAGGTTAAACACGTATATTAGCGAAGTTGAATGTTTAAAAACAAAATACAAAAAGCCACGATTAACTACAAAAAGGAATAAAAAGTAGAATGATTAAACATGTCCAGTACTAAAGTTAAAGTAGAGGAACTGAATATTCATATAAACAAAGTTAACCAATAAAAATAAAACTTTTTTTAAACAGAAAAGCTAAACACGTATATTAACAAAGTTTAAGATTTAAAAGTAGAATAAAAAAACAATGATCAATGAGAGGGTGTCGGCCAGCTGCCTGGCACTATTAACGTACATGAACAACTTCAATAGAAGTCATGGACTCTTCTTTGGGGTTCTTTCACTTCTTCCTTAAAACATTTTTACTCACGTAAAAACCATTTAACTAAAAAAATAGCCATGTATTGTATAGAAAGTGACAACAATCACAACATGTTCGAAGCTAATATAAAGTCTTAGACCTCACGACTTCATCACCTCATAACCTTGACAAATTACATCTCATGAGTCACGAGTGCGAAGTGCGATTGTCAGATTATGTGAGCATGACAGAAAAAACCAAACGACCTTTATAAATTCATTAGATGAAACACATAAAGTGAATTAGGAGTTGAGGGTTTAATGTATGAAATGTTGTAATCTGGTTTATATAATTAGTTAAATTATACTGCTAGTTGTTATTAATTATAGGGCTTTACTGGAATATGTGCTAGTTGTTATTAATTATAGTGGTTTACCGGAATACTTTTATAATAAACTAGGTTTGAAACATTCTAATATTATTCAAATGAATCTTGTGAAACTTGTGTAGCTCACAACTTTTTGAAAGTTAATTTAGTTTGCGAACCTTATAAATCATTAAAACTTGTGAGTTATTATAGAAGTTATACTCATAAAAACTTGTGAGTTATGATAGAAGTTATACTTGAGCGTGATTGATTGTTCTGACTTATGACACAGAGGTAACTTGTTAAGAGCACCCTCAACGGGTGGTCCATTAAGTGGTCTGCTCAAGCAAACTAACATGTACCGTTGGAGGTGCTTACTTAGCTGCGCCCGGAGGAGGGGCGGTCCGCTAAAACGGGCTTGTCCGATTATGGTGTGGTGGGCCCCCTAAAGTGGGGTATTTGATTTTTTAAGCCTATTTTCTTTTGTTTGTTATTTATAAAAAATCCTTTAGTAATTTAAAAATTAATCAAAATAAACAATTTTACACAAACCTAATTATAAAATTACACACACACAATTAAAATATTACAAAAACATAATAATTAAACATAAAACTAGGGATGGCAATGCGTCGGGTTTGGGACGGGTTTAGGTAATCACAACCCCAAACCCAGTTAGATAAGCTTATCCTAAACCCGTCCCAAAACCTGTCGGGTTTCTAGCGGGTAAATACCCATCGGGTATCGGGTATACCCGCGGGTTCCGGTAAACCCGTTAATTTAAAAAGCTTACCCGTTTGGTATACCCGGCCCAAAACCCATCAGGTATCTACCGGGTAACATTACTAATCGGTTACATTTAGTATTATCGCCACAAAAATATATCAGATAACTACAATGTATGCCGGAATAAAATACCTATAAGTAAATAAAAATGGATGTATCATATATTATATATACGCATATTTAGTAATATTAAAGAAATTATATCGAGTATACAATCGGGTAAACGAGTACACTTTATCGGGTAATTGGGTCGGGTAAATGGGTTTATCACCAAATCCCAGATCCGCGAAAAAAATAAAAACTCTTCCCAAACTCGTCCCAAACCCGATTAACCGACCCCAAACCCATCCCAAATGTGTCGGGTTCGGGTTCAATTGTCATCCCAACATAAAACAAATCAAACAATTAAACCTAAACAAACCACATAATACCTAACTAAACAAATAGACCTAAAAATCCCAAAGAAAAAAGGTTGTGCGGTGGAGGTGACACACTATAATCACTATGACAACTGTTTGACCTATAATCTTAAGGTATGCGTCATCAGTCAGGAGTTGAGGGGATTGTTCATCGTGTGGTGATGATAGGTATTCCTCTCCCGGGTCGGTTTCGTACCCTACAACCCAGTTGCGTACGGCTTGTGTTGAGCGGAGGTTAGTGGGTGGAGGGTTTTCGGTTGGAGAGGGTTTGCGTGTGGAGGGTTTATGACAGGAGAGTTTGTGTTGAAGTTTGTTTGATTTCCCCCAAGTCGCAGGCGGACATATTGGAGTTGTGTCATTGTCAAGTCGTACATGAAGTTGGCTTGATCATCGGTGACACCACCCCAATTATACTCCTGTCGAGGTGGAGGGTTAAAAAGATGAGGATTTGAACGGGGAGATCTCCGTGGTCTTGTTGCCGGTGGTTGGTAGACTGCGGCAGGTCGAGCGAGTTGAGAGTTAGAACGGGTAGATAGTCGTGGTCTTGCTTTCGGTGGTTGGTAGAACGCTGGCGGTGGTTGATAGACTGCTACAGGTGGAGCGGGTTGAGGGTTAGAACGTCGACGAAATGATCGCATGAGGTTTGACTATCCGGTTCCGTCACCATGTAACACCCATGTTAATATAATATGAATTTACTACTAACTACGCATTGAGTTTGCGTAAAATACGGGTTAACAAAAAATTGTTAAGTTAATATCCACAAAAGATTAGGGTATTTAGGATTAACATCCCTACTAGTTTAAGACGTTCTAAAAGTGACATCAAAAGTTACATGTTCATATTTAGTCAAAACAAATATAATAACGCGGAAGCTTTTAGTGTTATGTTCGGTTCTTGAAATCTTGCTTGATCGCCATCCAGAGTATTGCCAATTTCACCTAACATCAAAACCAACTTAAATATTAGTTTTGACAATATTAAAATGTGTATAATCCAGTTCTGGTATCAAACAATTGAAAACAAAATAAAATTTCGGAATATAGGTCTCTCGCGCCACGCGAGAGACTCGGTTAAATCCTTCAGGGGCCGCAACAGCGCCCGCGTGACGCGCCCGGACCTTGTTTCCCCTTCGCGTGTCGCGGGGGAGGCCAGTTTCCAGCAGGTTTATTTGAACCTGCATTTTCTGCCCAGCTCAAATTTAACAAAATTCAAACTTTAAATTGTCATAACTTTCATTCTACAAGTCCGTTTTTCGCGATTATTTTTCCTACGCGTTCGTAATTTAATTCTCCATCTTACGGAGTTAAAACCCGACATCTAAATTCACAAAATTTTAGCTTTCAAGCTCTCGGCTTGAAATTCAATTATGACTCTTTTTGACCCGTTCGTGATATATCAAACAAACTTGTTTATTACCTTTTAAAATAGCATGCATATCACGTTATATCAATTTACTAATATGCCAGGTTCAAATTACGGGTTTCTTATGAATTCTTAACCCGTTTTACCTATCTACTCATTTTGACCCGTTAAGGGAAGTTAAACACTTTTAACTATAAATCTATATATAAGCGTACCTGGCTCGAGTCAACGTATAGACCCGTTTATACCTTGCTATTATTAATTCAATATTCTATGATGACGCAATTATCCAAATTGCTATTCGTTCCTGTAAACATATGACTAGGGCTGTAAACGAACCGAACGTTCAGCGAACAGTTCGTGAACCGTTCGGCGGGAAGTTCGTTTATGTTCGTTCGATAAGCTTAACGAACGAACACGAACAAAGGTCTCGTTCGTTCGACTGCGTTCGTGAACGTTCGGTAATATGTTCGTTTATGTTCGTTCGTGTTCGTTCGTTTATGTCCGTTCGTGTGCGGTTTTTTATGTTTATTTTTCTAAAAGTTTTTAATGTTTTATTAATTTTTACTTTCCCCATATGTATTATTTCTCTCTCTGGCCCTTTCCCTCTTTTGATATAACGCTCCTTCATTCAGTTTATCTCCAATCGATTGAACCCAATATTATCCATCCCTTCAATCTTTAAATGGTTATATTTAACTTCTTTCGTTGTATACAATGTTTAAGATTAACGGTGCGTTTTTAATTTTCAAAATTAAAGTTCATTTGTGTTCATTTGCGTTCGTGGTTAGTGTTCACGAACTGTTCGCGAACAACCAAAATTCCTTAACGAACGAACACGAACACAAACTTCTGTTCGTCATGTGTTCGCGAACAGTTCACGAACATCCAAATTTCCTTAACGAACGAACACGAACATAGCCTTGTTCGTGTTCGTTCGGTCCGTTTACAACCCTACATATGACTTAACAACCAACATTAGTCGATATGGTCATATGATGTTATCACCATCATTTAACCCATTTGGTCTATACGACCAAACAATTATATTTATTACAAATCATGGTTTCTAATTACTCAATCACGCACCCGACCCATTACGAATTTTACCACAAAAATTTCCCTTTTTTTACATATTTGACCTAGTTCGGCTTACGCCGTGTGTATCCTTTTAATCTCGATTACAATTAGTCATCACGTGACTAAATTACCATTTTACTCATTTTTCCATTATTAGTTAAGCTATGAGGTAACTTTAAGAAAACTCATAAATTCTTAGTCAATTTATGACTAAATTACCATTTTACCTCTTTCACCATTAATCATGATTTTAAACGTTTTTATTCGTTCCGACTCATTTCGTTTCGTGTCGGAACCCATAATTCGAACATGATCTATTGTTGTATTTATCACCTATAGAATAAATACGTATGCTAAAAAAAGAGGTGTAAGCTTTACTTATCTCGCGTCCGCGCAAACATTCTTCGCATCTGTAACACCTCGAAAATTCACGTCCTATAATGTGTTGACACGTGTCATATGTTTGAACGTGTGAAAGAATGTTCTGAAAGGACTAAAGTTGACAATCATGGAAAGTATGTTAATATATGAGTTCTAAATGTCAACTGTGAATAAATATACTGCACATTAACCCTACATGATGCTCATACCTTCAAACGAATAAATCATGGATCATACGAAGCTAAAAGTGAGAGATTTCAAACTACAGGGGTTAAATGTGTCAACATGTTTAAGTTATACCTCTGAGTGACCTTTTGACAAACCCGAAGCTTTGTAACGGTTAATTATGCTCACTAGAATTCACGATATAAATTTCGTAAAGTTTCGTTATCATATGAGAAAGTTATGATCAAATTCGTGTGCGAAGGGTTAAAGCGTCAACGTTGAAAGTTAGGACTTTTCGGGTAACAATAAAGTTAACCGGGGACTTAACAAAGTGGGTATATGTTTTAAAGCCCTTATAAATCAATTTGGAGGGTTCAAGATGCAAGAAACAAAAGTCTAACCAAAGTTTGAAGAGCCAAGGACCATAACATAAAAATCTAAAAATTCTGATTTGCTGCAGGAGGGCCTCGCGCCACGCTAAGGTCCCAGGGGGGGCTACGCGTCGCGCTAGGGGTCATCTGATCCGATTTTCATGGGTTTTTGCCTGCCATAGCCATTGTGCTCGACCTTTAACCGATTTTTCACATCTTGTGCGACCCCTAGGTACCCCCTAAACACTAGGGACACTTGTGGGGGAATGTTATGGTCAGTAGTAGACTTATTTGTCAACACCTTGTGGTGTCTTGGTTACTATATAAAGCACCTAAGTGCAACACATTGATCATTCATTCCTGAAACATCTTCTGATCAATTGTGGAGCACAAGAGCACTTTCCAGGCCTTCCTCATCAATCATTAGACCTTTGTAAGTTGGCTTAACCTTCTTTAATTGAGTTTAGCTTAGTTATTTAGCTAAAAGTCAAACCGTCGTAATTACGGTTTGACTTCGAGATTAATTAATAATGGCTCAGTCAAATCTCGAATTAAAAGTAGTTATAAGTTGGTAATTATGTGGGTAATAAACCCTCAAAAAGGTTCCCTCTGATTCCCACTCTAACTAAGTCAAATGTCGGGTCAAACTTGTTAAGAAAAAGTCAACAGGATACTTAAATTCTAATTTATACATAATTAGCAATGTAGAACACATACAACCTGTTTGATCATTAATATAACTTGGTAATAAATGTAAGAACATGTCTAAACATGTTCAACCCGACAATTTACTGTTTAGACCCGGTTCGGAACCGAAAGTCGCATAGTTTGACTTTTGCTTTGACTTTCAGTTCTGACCCGTTTTGGTATGATTTAGAAATACCTAAGAGCTTCATTTGGACCAGGTTACATGCTAGTATAACCCTCTGTGATTATACACCTCGGATCATTAGTTATCCAATTAATACGCATGATTCCGTTAATTGCCCATATGTTGACCATTATGCCCTTTTCACCTTAAAACGTGATTTTTGAAAATATAAAAGTAGAAACCTTTGTTACTGATATATATGCTTGTACCCAAAATTTGAGATCAATTGGTGGTGTAGATTGAGAGTTATGCTCATTAGCGCAAAATGAAAGCTTTATGTTAATAAAACGGCGTAATTAGCGTATAGCCTAATTAAGCCTACTTTTTGATATCAAACTTATTACCCAGTGATGTAATATATTATTTTGATATTTTTGAAGATTTTTAATTAATTTTAGGCTGAGCATAACTAATAGTCGTAGGCTTAATCCGGTAATTGTCGGTTTTGCCCTTACGGGCCATAAAATGAGTTTTACATATCTAAACGACTCCAAACCTTTTGCTACTGATTCTAAATGATAAATAAATTATTTCAAACCCTCTGGAATAATAAAAATATCAGATTTCTATATAGAACCCGGAAATGGCTTCTAATCGCCTAATTAAGCGTTTTTAACGCCTAGTATGTACTAGAACTATTTTAAACATACTAAGGGTGATACCTACTGATATTTGAGGTAAATTATAATATTTTAACAGTAAGCAAAAGTTGTTTAACTCAGACTTCAGTTTTGAGCTTTACGGCTTATGTGAAATTACCAAAATGCCCCTACGGTGCATAGTTTGGTTATAATTGATAAAATTCACATATATACAATACCCTACTGATATAACTTAGCAAATTGATTATCTTTGCTGATTTCACCAGACCTGTAACTCAGGATACTACTTAAACTCTTTTATCACCTTATAAATGACCAAACTACCCCTACGGGGCATAGTTTGTGTTTAAATTCATTTCGGGCATAATAAATGATATCTTACTGATGTCACAACATATTTGAAGCATATTAACTTAGGAAACCTGTAAATGACTCTCATTATTACCTGTTACGCTTATTACACGTTCGGTTCGGTTTATGTAACTAGTTTACATAAATTTGCCGAAACGGGTCAAACCTTATCGGTTTTATCTCAAAATCCAGAATGTGTATAATATACCCATATTAAACAAGTCTTCATACTTGTCGGGTCTAAAAACACATTCTATCTGGTCATCTCTTAATCGTGCGTACGAACCGTATCTTTGAAACTAACCGGTCTAAGCTTAAGCTTAACTAAAGACCCGTTAGGATTCTAATATGTTATTATAAACCTTCGTTCCAGATTAGGAGGACCAGTAAAAGCTACTTGCAATTTGCTTATTGTGATTATTACTTTGCTCAGGTAAATACTTTTAACTTATTTTCCCTATACGGGCTTGGGTTACGGTATATAGAATACCGCTTGATCGGGCATCAAATCTTCCATCGTTGGGTGGTTAATTGAATAATTTGATCGGCTCGTTTAAATAGTCTTGTTGCTTAAAGCCTTTGGGGGGTTAATGACCATGTCCCGGATATCCTTGGCATCATTTTACGAAATGGCCACGACTTAAGCGCGGGGTGTAGGCGTACACCCGTCAGTGCACAAAAGAATAATGTGGTGTGTCTATTGATCTTTAACCCGGACAAGATCCGGGCTACTGAACGCACAAGGAACATGTAATTCGTTCACAAGATTATATATTTAAATAATTCTCCCAAGTTAAATAAAAATGTTTATGCCACGTGCATCCAAATCAATTTTCAATCATTTTTAAAATGAGTCAGTTGATTGTATTTACCAGTGTAAACTGACGTATTTTTCCAAAAAGATTAAATGCAGGTACTAAGCGTAATTGGCTGGGATTTCTCCTTAGCATCAATAGAAGTCTCGCAAGCTTAAGATGCCTATCGTCTGTTGAACTATTATTTATTTTTGATCCTTCTGTGGACAAACCTTCAACTGTTGTGATACACGATCTTACAATATAAATAAAGTTGAAATATATTTCTCATTTGCTTCCGCTGTGCATATTTATATATTGTGTTGTTTGACTATTATGTTGCCAACCACGTCACGATACTCCCCTACCGGGCCCACCGGTGACACGTGGAAATTGGGGTGTGACAGGTTGGTATCAGAGCCAACACTGAGTGAATTAAACACTAGCCTTTTGTGTTTAATCTCAGTTACACAATTGCACATTTCTAAACTTTCGAGTCTAGACAAATAACATAGGACAAACTCTACTTTGTTTGGTTTTTGTTTTGTCCTTTATTTTATATATATTCTTGTCGTTATCTCATGTTGTATTGACATGTTTAACAAAATGCCGCCAAGATTCTTTAGAAGAAGAGGACGTGGAAAGGGGCCAATCACCGCCCCCAATGACAACGAGGCAGGACCTTCAAATGTGCGAGCTCCTTCGACCACCGAGAGCGACGATCCTCGGCAAAACCGGAGGAACCTCTTCGAGCCGGCTAGACGGTCGGTCTCGCACAGTTCGACACCTCCTATTCTTAACCCTTATGGGCAACCGGAGTATGAGCCCAACAACCCTCAACCATCCTACATACCGCTACAGCGATCTTTATCGCACAATTCGTTTGGGGACCCCACACCTGTCTTCAGGGGCCGTTTTAACCCGGCCAATTACATACAAGAACCAGTGGGCTTTAACCCACTAGGGCCAGATGATCATTTCTCCGGTGATCACGCGGAGGATATGGACGAGGATACGGATCCCGTCGAACCTGCCAGCGGTACACCGAACCATCCAATAGAGATCTCAGATGGATCTTCTTTTCACAGATCACCCTACGGTGGTCCAGACAGCTTTCAAGCTATGTTTAACCGGCACGAGTGGTATTTTACACCTCCTCGCCATTCGTCGCCTCACCAGCAGCAGCAGCAACCGCAGCAGCAACAGGATCCCTATGTGGATTCACGATTTATGGCAGTCACGCCACCGCCTCCACCGCCGCCAGAGCAGCCGGCACCTCCACAACCGCCAAGGCGTAAGAGAACCGGTGCACGTATGTCTGCACGAGCAGGGGATTTTCATTTTAGCTCCCCTCGTCAATCCAGTGGCAGTCACTATCCGCCACATCAGGAGGACCCACAAATGGGTGGACCTTCTAACCCAGCTGTACCACAGCCACCACAGATGGGTTTTGATAACCCGATTACAGCATACACGGGTTCGATGGCGTACAACCCATTTGAACCGCCGACTCACCACAACTATGGTTACGCTGAAGCCGACCCTCACATGGTGGCGGCCAATTATAACGCACTTAACCCGGAAGGACCGTACGGAGCTCCATGGGGAGTAGGTTACCCGACTCATGGGTACCAGATACCTCCTAGGCCTATTATTCGGACTCAATCACAGCCGCCAAGGTTCTCCCCACCAGAGCGTGAAGAAATTCTGCAAAGGTTGGATCAGGTTGAGCGGGACTTTCACCGCGACCGCAGGGAGAGACAGAGCTTCTTCCAAGGATTGACAAGCTTGATCAAAGGGAAGAGCAAGAAGGACCACTAAATCCTTCCAACTGTTGTTGAGCCCCTGCGTGGGCCAGTCATACTATATAAACCCCTGCGTGGGTATGCTTGTTTGTTTTGACCCCTGCGTGGGTCTATCTTTCCGTAAACCCCTACGAGGGTATGTCACTGTTTAAGTCCCTGCGTGGACTATTATGTTATTTGTGTAAGTCCCTGCGTGGACTATTATGATGTTTGTTGTTAAGCCCCTGCGTGGGTAAGTCCTTGTGTAAACCCCTGCGTGGGTAAGTTTGTTTATTTAAAATGTCCCGTTTAGGGCGACGTGTAACCTTTTAATAAATTAATGGAATATTATGTTTATAAATTTCAGTTTTGCCATTTCAAGCATAAATATATTACATGAAATAAATAAATCAAAATCATTCCTTTTTGATAATATCTGCCTATGTAAATTTTTAAATAAGGATCTTAAAGAGTGAAACCTAGCCTTCGGGTCATTATAAGGCAGGGCCAAGATGGTAAGACCTGTTCAAAAGATTCAAATCCCTGTTAACATATGTAAACATGTTAACGCTCCTGGCAGACGTGATTCATTAAAATCACACACGTCATTCTTATTATTGGATTCTCTAAAAGATTCCTAACCCAATTTAATGATCTCTGAATCATGGGTTTAGATCATCAATTGAGATGATCATATTTTTACCATACGTGGTAATATAGTGCCTACGGGCCCTGCTCATTTCAATATGAGCCAAAAAGACAGTGGTAGCGATGACTCCCTGTCAAATAAAGGTAATGAACTAGGTTCTAACCTTCATGCTTTGATTCTCTAAAATCATAGCTTATAATTTATAAATGTCCTTGTAACTAGGCCTATTGTGCCAATATACCTTCATGCTTTGATTCTCTGAAATCATGGCTTATAAATTAAAATGTCCATGTGACTAGGCCTTTTGTGCCACAAATAAAACTGTTATTGTTTTATAATTATGATAAATTATGATAGAAATCCTAAATAAATATGATTAATAAATTAACCAAATATGGTCTCTGTTTACCATGGTTAATGAATTACCCTAAGGGGCAATTCCATAATAAACTCCCAAATAAACTATTGTCCTTGTTTTCTGTAATAGTTCAATTAAAATGGCTAACTCAGACGAAATTAATAGCCATCCACTGGAGAATATTGATAACGCCCGCATTAATCTAACGGGTGCTGAATTGAAAGCGTTGGTAGACGACGCAGTTACAAAGACATTGGAACGGCAGTACGAAGAGTATAGTGGGACTCGTAGTAGGACCCTATCTACACAGCCTTCAAAGCCACCGTCCAAGAAGGACGAACCGAAGAAAGATGATGATCGACACTCCTCGAACCACCACAGTGCTCCATCTCAGCAGGTTGTACTAAACCAAGGACCCCGTCACAAGGGTTGCTCTTATAAATATTTTGTTTCCTGCAAACCCCTGGATTTCACTGGGGAGAAAGGAGCCATTGACTGTATGACGTGGCTGGATGAGATGGACACGGTTGTGGATATCAGCGGATGCGCTGAGATGGATGTAGTCAAGTTTGTGTCGCAATCTTTTAAGGGCGAAGCTTTAGCCTGGTGGAGATCACTGATTCAAGCCACCGGGAAAATCCCATTATACAGCATGTCATGGGATCAATTTGTTGCCCTCATCAGGGAAAATTACTGCCCCCAGCATGAGGTGGAGAAGATAGAGTCTGATTTTCTATCATTGGTGATGACAAACCTTGACTGTCAAGCTTACCTCACGAGCTTCAACACGATGTCCCGGTTGGTTCCGTATCTGGTAACCCCAGAGCCAAAAACAATAGCTCGTTTTATCGGTGGTTTAGCCCCGGAAATCAAGGCAAGCGTGAAGGCTTCTCGGCCAGCTACTTTTAGATCTGTAGCTGACATATCCTTGTCCCTCACTTTGGATGCGGTCAGGCAGAGATCGCTGAGGAATAAGGAGGCTGAGAAGAGGAAACGTGAAGATGATAGTTCACGGAGGTCGAACAAGAAGCACCGTGGGAACGGTGACAACAAGAAAGGACCTGAGTCAAGGAAAGATGGGCATCATTCTGGTGAGAAGCCCAAATGCAAAATTTGCAAGAAACAGCACTATGGAAAGTGCAGACTCGAGTCGAACTCGCAGACTCAGTCAAAAACCTATGCTTGTGGTATATGCAAGTCCACGGATCACAAAACCTTGGATTGCAAGAAGCTGAAAGACGCAACGTGCTACCGTTGCAATGAAAAGGGGCACATTAAGACCAACTGCCCGAAATACGCAAAGAAGCCTAAAGAGGCCAAGAAGACCAATGCGAGAGTCTTCAGGATGGACGCAAAGGAAGCGGTTCTAGACGACAACGTTATTACAGGTACCTTCCTTGTAAATGATGTCTACGCTAGAGTACTTTTTTATTCAGGCGCTGATAAGTCTTTCGTTGATAATAAGTTTTGTGAATTGCTGAAATTACCTGTCAAAACCTTAAATGTGAATTATGAGGTGGAGTTAGCAGATGGCACCCTAGAAACCGTCTGAACTGTGTTAGATGGATGTGTTATATCCATTAAGAACCATTCTTTTCCTCTGTCTCTACTTCCATTTAAGTTAGCCGGTTTTGACATAGTCTTGGGTATGGACTGGTTATCTCGCAACCAGGCCCAAATCGTCTGCAACAAAAAGCAAGTGGTAATAAAGACTCCGTCTGGTGAATCACTTACCATTCGGGGAGATACCCAGTATGGGCTGCCTGAGCAAGTGACTATACTCAAAGCCTCCAAGTGTTTAAAGAAGGGTTGTGTCATCTACATGGCACAAGTGATTATTGATGAACCTAAACCAAAGATGGAAGACATCCCTGTCATTTCTGAATACCCAGAAGTTTTTCCGGAAGAACTACCTGGTTTGCCACCAGATAGGCAAGTGGAATTCAGGATTGATATCATCCCCGGAGCAGCACCTGTTGCTAGAGCACCTTACAGGTTAGCACCAACGGAAATGAAGGAATTGAGAACACAACTGGATGAATTGCTAGCTAAAGGTTTCATTAAACCTAGTTCGTCTCCATGGGGAGCACCAGTCCTGTTTGTCAAGAAGAAGGATGGGTCGATGCGTCTGTGCATCGACTATCGTGAACTTAATAAGGTCACGATAAAGAATAGGTATCCTTTTCCTAGGATCGACGATTTGTTCGATCAATTGCAAGGAGCAAGTTATTTCTCGAAGATTGACTTGAGGTCAGGCTACCATCAACTGAGAGTTAGAGATGAAGATGTGCACAAAACAACATTTAGGACTCGTTATGGTCATTACGAGTTCCTAGTGATGCCTTTTGGGCTCACGAATGCACCTGCCGCGTTCATGGATCTCATGAATCGCGTTTGCAAGCCTTACTTAGATAAATTCGTCATCGTGTTCATCGACGACATTCTTATCTACTCAAAGAACCAAGCTGACCATGAGAAACACCTTCGCTGTATTCTCAAACTTCTACATCATGAGAAACTCTATGCAAAATTTTCCAAGTGTGAGTTTTGGCTTCGAGAAGTCCAATTCCTTGGACATGTGGTCAGTGAGCGTGGTATCCAAGTGGATCCCGCTAAGGTTGAAGCAGTTATGAACTGGCAAGAACCAAAGACGCCTACAGAGATTCGTTGCTTCCTGGGATTGGCAGGATATTACAGGCGTTTCATTGAAAATTTTTCAAGGATTGCTGCACCCCTAACTTCCTTGACTAAGAAGAAAGTAAAGTTCGTTTGGGGCCCTAAGCAGCAAGAGTCCTTTGATATCCTAAAGCAGAAGTTGAGCAATGCTCCTGTATTGACGTTACCTGATGGAATCGAAGAATTTGTAGTTTATTGTGATGCATCTCACACTGGCATGGGGTGTGTGCTTATGCAGAAAGGCAAGGTTATTGCCTATGCATCACGACAGTTAAAGGTGCATGAAAAGAATTACACCACCCACGACTTGGAATTGGGTGCCGTTGTATTCGCACTAAAACTGTGGAGGCATTATCTATATGGAATCAAGTGTGTGATCTATTCTGATCATAAGAGCCTCCAGCACCTGTTTAATCAGAAAGATTTAAACATGAGGCAACGCCGTTGGATGGAGACTTTAAATGATTATGATTGTGAAATCAGATACCATCCCGGCAAGGCGAATGTAGTCGCTGATGCCTTGAGTCGAAAGGAAAGGGTGAAGCCCATCGGAATCAATGCCAAGCGCATGGAGATAAAGAACAGTTTGACTGAAAGGTTGTTAGCTGCACAGAAGGAAGCCGTGTTGGAAGCTAACTATCCTAACGAAAAGCTAGGGGTAACTGAGGAGCAGTTAACTCTTAGCAAGGACGGAATTCTAAGATTAAATGGACGGATATGGGTTCCAATTTATGGAGGACTTCGTGATGTTATCCTCCAAGAAGCCCATAGTTCCAAATATTCCGTTCATCCTGGAGCTGATAAGATGTACCAGGATCTAAGGGCAAATTATTGGTGGATAGGCTTGAAGAGGTCTGTAGCCACCTATGTAGCTAAATGCTTGACATGTGCACAAGTCAAGGCAGAACATTAAAATCCGTCAGGTTTGCTACAACAGCCTGAACTTCCTACGTGGAAGTGGGAAATGGTAACTATGGATTTTATCACCAAGTTACCTAAGACAAGAAAAGGCAATGATACAATATGGGTTATAGTTGACAGACTGACTAAGTCAGCACATTTCTTACCCATCAAGGAGACTTATAGCTCCGACATGTTAGCCCAGTTGTACGTTGATAAGATTGTAGCCTTACATGGCATACCTGTGTCTATTATCTCTGACCGAGATACTAGATACATGTCACATTTTTGGAAGAGTTTCCAGCAATCTTTGGGCACGCGTTTGAATTTTAGTACGGCTTACCATCCTCAGACAGACGGTCAGAGTGAACGTACTATTCAAACTTTGGAAGACATGCTACGTGCATGTGTAATTGATTTAGGTGGTAGTTGGGATAACCACCTACCATTGATTGAGTTCTCCTACAACAATAGCTACCATACCAGCATTAAG
The DNA here is from genome assembly GCA_030545235.1 of Helianthus tuberosus. Classification (NCBI taxonomy): domain Eukaryota; kingdom Viridiplantae; phylum Streptophyta; class Magnoliopsida; order Asterales; family Asteraceae; genus Helianthus; species Helianthus tuberosus. The sequence continues at coordinate 213,842,878 of CM060441.1, read as the reverse complement.
GCTGCGCCTTTCGAGGCCTTATACGGTAGAAAGTGTAGAACGCCCGTTTGTTGGGCGGAAGTTGGAGATGTCCAATTATCAGGACCAGAGATAGTCTTTGAAACGGCGGACAAGATTGTCCAGATTCGTGATCGTCTCAAAGCTGCCCAAGATAGTCAGAAGAGTTACGCAGATCCAAAGCGTAAGGCTTTTCACTTCGAAGTAGGTGACAAAGTGTTGCTTAAAGTATCACCCTGGAAGGGGGTGATGCGATTTGGTAAGAAAGGCAAGCTAAGCCCAAGATACATAGGACCTTTCGTGGTTATCGAACGTGTCGGGTCAGTTGCCTATAAGTTAAACTTACCTGAAGAGCTCAGTGGTATTCATAATGTATTCCACATCTGCAATCTGAAGAAGTGTTTCGCTGACGAATCACTGGTTATACCACATACAGATGTGCATATAGATGAGAGCTTAAAATTTGTGGAAAAACCATTGTCGATTGAAGATCGACAGGTTAAGAAGCTTCGAAGGAAGCATGTACCTATTGTAAAGGTCAAATGGGATGCCCGTAGAGGTCCCGAATACACGTGGGAAGTTGAATCCACGATAAAAGAAAAGTACCCTTATTTATTTCAGTAAATCTCGGGTCAAGATTTATTTTAAGGGGGTGAGGATGTAACACCTCGAAAATTCACGTCCTATAATGTGTTGACACGTGTCATATGTTTGAACGTGTGAAAGAATGTTCTGAAAGGACTAAAGTTGACAATCATGGAAAGTATGTTAATATATGAGTTCTAAATGTCAACTGTGGATAAATATACTGCACATTAACCCTACATGATGCTCATACCTTCAAACGAACAAATCATGGATCATACGAAGCTAAAAGTGAGAGATTTCAAACTACAGGGGTTAAATGTGTCAACATGTTTAAGTTATACCTCTGAGTGACCTTTTGACAAACCCGAAGCTTTGTAACGGTTAATTATGCTCACTAGAATGCACGATATAAATTTCGTAAAGTTTCGTTATCGTATGAGAAAGTTATGATCAAATTCGTGTGCGAAGGGTTAAAGCGTCAACGTTGAAAGTTAGGACTTTTCGGGTAACAATAAAGTTAACCGGGGACTTAACAAAGTGGGTATATGTTTTAAAGCCCTTATAAATCAATTTGGAGGGTTCAAGATGCAAGAAACAAAAGTCTAATCAAAGTTTGAAGAGCCAAGGACCATAACATAAAAATCTAAAAATTCTGATTTGCTGCAGGAGGGCCTCGCGCCACGCTAAGGTCCCAGGGGGGCTACGCGTCGCGCTAGGGGTCATCTTGTAACAACCCGCACTTTTGTGCGTTGTTACTACTCGTTATACTCGTTACGCCTAGCACCAGAGATTCGGATCATAATGTAACTATATCGTATATATATCACTATTCGAAGGATGATCGCATATTTTCGAAATACAATATCACTATACTACACTATTATCACACTAACGCTCACGGAGGCATTGAGTGAGGACCTATTCTACCCTCATCAGTGGCCGTGATGTGTCAAACGTAAACAATTAACGCTAACAAGGACTCTCGGGTGAGTGCTGTAACTCCAGTCGTCATGACGATGATGACAATACGAGTAAACGGTACCCCGTCAGTCTTTGTGGCACTACACGAAATAACGTTCACGATGACATCAAGGAAGGACCTATACTACCCTCATTGATGGCCGTGAAACGTCGCAAATAATCGCATACTCGAATCGGAAGCCGATTGTTAATTATCGAAACTTTGGATTATGGATACGTAAATACGACCCCTAGTGACATATATATATATATATATATATATATATATATATATAATAACAATATAATTGTAATATAAATTAATCATGGAAGGTACGCACTTCGAAAACTATCAAAACGATCAAAACGGAGAAGTCCAACGCGTCAGGATAGTCATCCGGACGGATGGGCCATCCGCACACATGGGCCATCCGCACGCATGGGCCATCCGCACGGATGGGCTATCCGGGCCAGAACCCCCTTCTTCTCCTCTGTTGCCTATAAATACCATGTCACATCACTTGAACAGTGATGTGACAGCTCCTATTCAACCAAACACGCTCCAAGACCTTTTTCTCTCGATTTCCTCGCGATTCTGGTAAGATTTCAACCTAAAACTTGTACTTCTACAATCTACACTCGATTCTACATCATTCTATCTTTCAAAACTCAAATTCTAACCGTGAAATCTGCGGATTTGAGGCGTTTTGAGGTGATGTCACCAAGAGTTCTTATGAACTTCAAGTTGGGGTCTCATTTCACTATAAACGACTCAGATCCGGGTGATTTCCACATGTTTTAATGACAAATCTCACCTAAATCTATACGATTTCGAGTTAACCATGAAGAACCATCACGAACGGCCAGATCTGATGGAACGGGGTGATTCCCGGCCGTTAGAACGAGTCGGAATTGATGGAACTTCAAGTGTTAGTGCGAAATTACACTACCCTAGTAAAATTGAACGTATTCCTTCCGTTAAACACTCGGAAACAGTGTTCAGAGTGCGAAACAGACATGTCAATCCGCACGGATGACATGTCAGTCCGCACGGATGACCCTTGTCCGCACGGATGACATGTCACTCCGTACGCATTACATCTGTCCGTACGTACGCACCACTTATCCGCACGGATGACCACTTATACGCACGGACGACACATTATCTGCACGGATCACGCACCATCCGCATGGATCACCTGTTATCCGGACGGATAACATGTCATCCGGACGGATGACTTGTCATCCGGACGGATAGCATGTCATTCCGCACGGATGAGAACCATTCGACCTAATGAGTAACTTTTCAAGGCTAATCTCGCTTAACCGTATATCGTTTACTCTATTCTTCAAGGATCAATACAGACATACTCGCAACCGACTCAAACAAGTTGTATTCCCGCTAAACACGCACTGTGAGTATACTTGAACCCTTTTTAACCGAATTTTGGGTGTAACATACGTTTCTAACAAATCGAACTTATCCAAACGAAATGTTCAATCAATCGAATTATCACTTGCGAATAACTGTTGTGCATAGATATACGTGATGCTAGTTGCATATGTGCTAGGGCTTATACTCGCGACGTCCCACCACGACTAGTATAGTACTATTGCGCCCGACGGGGTCTAGTTATGCCATCGTACATTCGAGCATCGAGGACTTAGTTGGTAGTATCAGTTTTGTGAGTATATATGTCATGTATTACGTTTATGCATGAGGAAATTCGCAGCACTTTTTAATTTATTATGCTACTTATCAAACCTGTATACTCGCCAATACTTTTGTATTGACAAATATTTTAACGTATGTTGCAGGTTAGATCGCAGGCTATATCAAATCAAGCTAGGAAGTCTAGAAACTCGACTAAAATCTAGGTTGTCGGATTTGTATTGTTCGAGAGGACAAGAAATCTGTGATAACTTATGTGATTGTATTATTTGTTAGTATGGGATAACGAATGTATTAAATATTATCGCAATATAGTTGTTATGGATTCTCTTGAGCAATCTGATTCGCCTAGTGCCGCGGCCCGATGATTCCGCCATCGGTTGGGGTGTGACAGATTGGTATCAGAGCCACAACTATAGGGAATTAGGCCAGACTCGACCTAGTCCGGGTCGACGTCTTAGGAATTGACCTAGTCTATAGTCTAAGTACCAACAGGCCGACTCATACAAACCCGGTGGGGGGGTTGTATTGGGCTTACTTGATACTCTCGATCGAAATCGCTAAAAGCTACAACTTTGTGTGAACACCGCATACTACAACTTCACGCAAAGAAGCCTTTCCTAAGGCTGAAAAACTACTTAGCCTTTCCTATGGCCGACACAATACACGTGTTTTCGAAAATACTCGCACATCGAAACCGAGCGATCCAGTCGAGATCAGGTGTGAAAACCAAGAACTCCCGATAGGATTGCTCACTCAGCGCATTTTTTTTCTAGCACGAGAACCTTTCATCGAGTTAGGAGTGACATCCACATCTCGACGAAAGCCTCCATTTCCAAATCTAGTGGAACTCGCGAATTTATTCGAAGAGCATAACCACAATTAGGAACGAAGCCGTTAAGTCAGGGGTGAAACCCGTACCTTAATAAGACGTTCCACTCTCTATAAATTGGTTTTCAAAAGCTCTCACCAAGGACTCGACTATCACGATAACTCGAGCCACGCGATGACTAGGAAGACGAATGCCATGAGCTGCATCCCAGTGGAAGCGTGAAGTCCTCTAGGTCAACGCGCATGCTCGAACTTGTTAGATATAGTTGGGTTACCTTGGGTAGTCGACGCCTAAACACCCAAGGCACTCTAGCATACGGACCGCCAATTTTACAATGATCGAAACTTATTTACGTTTTGAAACTTTACGCTTTATCGATTTCTCGATTTAACGATTTCCACTCCCTACTTTATAAACGCACGATTCGCACAGCCATCGCAATCTAAAACGAAACCCGAATGTTCGCAACAAAACTAATGCATAATCTATCGCATTCGCTCTTGTTTTCTCACTTCAATGCGCCTCGTATGTTCTAAACCGACCTGTATGTGTATGAATACTAATTACAGCTATATAAATACCTATATATACATATAAACAACAAGTCATTGTGTGAGAACTTAGGAAGTTCGTGTCTCCTATGTGGCTCCTACGTGAACCGTACTACTACTATACTATCGCACCAAGTTTTGAACGCGCTCAATCGCATCGCAAAACTCAAAAATCATTATGATCGAATCTCACTCCAAGTCTCTTCCTGTCTAGATGCCTTCCAACAACTCTACCTCGGGACGACTAGCCAAGAGGAAAGCCAAACGAAGTGTCAATAAGAGGATTGCATCACTTGTGACTAAGGAAGTGAGTAAGCTTATTCCTCGAATTGCCGCTCAAGTGCACTCTCTCAGCAACTCTCGAGCCTCGGAAGACTCCAAGACGGAAGCTCCGCAATCTACTTTTCTCTACAAGCACTTCAAAGCCTGTGACCCGATGGAGTTCACGGGTGAAGGAGGTGCGACTCAACTACTCCAGTGGTTCGATTCTATCGAAGTTACCCTTCGTCAAAGCGGGTGTCCCGATAGTTTCCGTACTACTTGCGCTACCGGAGTATTTCAATCACGAGCACTCGACTGGTGGACCACCGAACGTAACAAACGTGGGATCTCCGCAGCTTACGCTCTCTCTTGGGATGAGCTGAAAGAGCTCATGAAGAAAGAGTACTGCCCCCCTCATGAAATCCAGAAACTAGAAAACGAGTTTTGGGAAATCAAGCAACTCGAAAGTGACAATGCTGGCTACACCGCAAGGTTCAAACAGCTTAGCATAACCTGCCCAAGTCAAGTCAACACACCAGAAAGAGCCATCTCGAAGTACATTCGTGGCTTGCCTGAGTGTGTGGGTGATTTTGTCGAAGCTGCGAGACCTGCTACCATCGAAGAAGCCTATCGCTTAGCCGCAAAAATCAACAACAAACGACTCGTGGAAGGGTTTTTCTCCAAGAATCCTATCAAGAAAGCTCATCAAGCAATCACCAGTAATCCTTCAGGCGAACATGTTGATGAATCCTCTGATGAATCTACTGACGAATCTTCTGACAACTCTGCTGGCGATTCTTCTAATGAATCAGCTAACGATTCTTCTGACGGATCTGCTAACGATTCTTCGGACGGATCTACTGCCGATTCTTCTGACAAATCTGCCGATGGTTCTTCCGACAAATCAGCCAAAGACTCTGCAAGTGAGTCTTCAGACGAATCCTCCAACGACGACCCTTCTTCGCAAGACACCGACAAACCCAGCCGCAAGCGAAAGACTTCAAGCCCGAGCTCATCAACAACCGAACTGCTGCAACCGGAACCTCTTCGAACCGTTCCGATGTTTCCAAAACGAGCCTACACTGGAGCTCATCCTCAGTGTTACTCGTGTACCTATCATCATCCAGTTGGGGCTGACTGTCGCTATTGCAATAACTGCAACCGTTACGGTCACTTCACCCGCAACTGCCGCATCGAACCGTGAACTTGAGTACAACAACAACAACAGCTCCAGCAAAAGTCTTCAGCATCAGACACTTAGCAAGCGTAGGATAAAGTTGTAATGATACGATTTTCGACGTTTATTTCTAAGCTTTGAACCTACTCTATCACTCAATGTTGCCTTCGTATTCTCTTTCACTCTCTAATCGTCGCACTTAGACTAGATTCACACACATACTATATACTATATACTATATCACGGAATAATGTGTTTTACCCTCACTACACTCTTAGAACGAGGTACGATAAACATGCAAGGAACGAATAATCACGGGTGCACACGGGATTTTTTGGGTCAGTGCACGGTGATCGTAGTGAATTCTAAAGGTGCCATAGCGCTTTAACAAAAGGTGACACCAAAACACGGGATGAACGTAGTAGGGGTCAAGCAAGGTGTGCTTTATCATACTACCGAAATTCCGTGAAGAAAGTGCCACGTGGAGTTGAACGTTATTAGACCTGTATACTATTATGATTATTTTCAACACACTACACTCAATCGCAAGGCGTAACAAACCGTATCATCGCAAGACTTGTCGTAAGTCTGCAAACGCAATGCAATCGCCTCATCGATGGACTCTGGGGAGTCTACCTCGCAGGACAATTGCATCGACGCAAGACTGGTCGTAAGTCTGTTGCAACGAATCTCAATCAAGCAAATAGACGCTCGCGGAATTGTTGGGTGAGGACCTATTCTACCCTCCTCAATAGCCGTAATGCGACGCAACATAACGTTGAGCTTATTCGAAACAAAACTCGACTAATCGCAATCGCTTGTCATGTGTATCTCGCAATCTCTGTCGCTTATTATGAGAAACTATATCGCTTGTTGTGTATCAATCTATCGCTATACCGTTAGCTGTGATATTCGTGTTAAGTTAGCACGCATGACCTCGCTTCACGAGATGAAACTCATATGACTAAAGCAGGGCATTTTAGTCATATCAGCGACCTTTCGTGGAAAAGGGCCCTGTGGGGTCTAATGTTAGTCAAACTCTGTGGTGTTAATCAATCGAACCGAACCGCGTAAATCGAATCGCATACCTCCATCGCTTGCAACGCAACTACCGATTATTGTAATTCGTTTATCATCACCATCATTACTAGTGTTGTGTTTGTATTATTCGTTTAATCACCTAATCATTGATCGCCTATCGTGTATAATCTACCGCTTATCGCTCGCTTGGTGTTCATTGCAGTTTGTATGGTATTAGGTACACATGACACCGCTTCACGAGGCAAAGCTAACCTGGTTAAGCGTGGTGTTTCGCCGTGTTAGCAAACTCCCGTGGAAACGTGCCATGTGGGTGTAATGTGGAATCTAATCGAAAACGCGCTATTCGCTTCTCGCTTATCAACTCGCTGGATTAATCTATTCAATCCTATCTTATGCTCGGTCCGACTTTCTACCGATTGGGCCGAGTAAACGCAAATCTATCCGAGTCATATCGGCACACCTGATACTGCCTCATGAAACGGAAGTAATATGGGCAAAGCATGGTGGATACGCCGCTGGTACTTCCTATATATAAGTGTTTTAAACATATTAACGAACTTCCGTGGGAAGGTGCCAAGTGGGGCATGATGCTAAATCGTCCTTTTCAAAAGGTTAAAAACCGATTTTTATAAAACTTTTATTAAAACCATGGAACGAGTGAAATTCCTCACAATGTGGAGGTAACATCGAATCAGCTTAACTCCATGTTCAAAGGGAGCTTCATGAGTCCAATTTTTCCTTAAAACCTTTTTTTCAAGATAAAAAACGAGACTCTCTTGAGATGTTGGTTCAACATCGAGTTCAGCTTGAACCCAGGTCATAGGAGAGTTTTCGTAACCCTTGTTTTCACCTTCGAATTCCCTAAAATGTTTAGAAACTTAAACTTCCTTGCAACACCGGTTAACATCGACTCCGTTGACCTCACGTTAAAAGGAAAATTTTCAAAGATTTTCATCCTAAATTCCTTTTAAACATCTAAAACGAATGTTTCTTGTAACGTTGGTTAACGATCGACTCGGTTAATTCAACCTCATGAGAAACCTTGTCAAGCCCTTTAAAAATTGCAATCGCATCGAACTAACGAATTCTACGCCAACTCATGGGATATTACTTTCGTCCTTACGTCACTTTCTCGCTATCGCAGTCGATCTATCTTATTCGAAACGTCCTCGCTGTCAACCTACGATCAAATCGCTCGCTGTAACGCTACTTATACAAGATCAACTCTTAGAAGTCTACCTATTGGATTAATTTCGGGACGAAATTTCCTAAAGTAGGGGAGACTGTAACAACCCGCACTTTTGTGCATTGTTACTACTCGTTATACTCGTTACGCCTAGCACCAGAGATTCGGATCATAATGTAACTATATCGTATATATATCACTATTCGAAGGATGATCGCATATTTTCGAAATACAATATCACTATACTACACTATTATCACACTAACGCTCACGGAGGCATTGAGTGAGGACCTATTCTACCCTCCTCAGTGGCCGTGATGTGTCGAACGTAAACAATTAACGCTAACAAGGACTCTCGGGTGAGTGCTGTAACTCCAGTCGTCATGACGATGATGACAATACGAGTAAACGGTACCCCGTCAGTCTTTGTGGCACTACACGAAATAACGTTCACGATGACATCAAGGAAGGACCTATACTACCCTCATTGATGGCCATGAAACGTCGCTAATAATCGCATACTCGAATCGGAAGCCGATTGTTAATTATCGAAACTTTGGATTATGGATACGTAAATACGACCCCTAGTGACATATATATATATATATATATAATAATAATAACAATATAATTATAATATAAATTAATCATGGAAGGTACGCACTTCGAAAACTATCAAAACGGAGAAGTCCAACGCGTCAGGATAGCCATCCGGACGGATGGGCCATACGGACGGATGGGCCATACGCACGCATGGGCCATCCGCACGGATGGGCCATCCGCACGGATGGGCTATCCGGGCCAGAACCCCCTTCTTCTCCTCTGTTGCCTATAAATACCATGTCACATCACTTGAACAGTGATGTGACAGCTCCTATTCAACCAAACACGCTCCAAGACCCTTTTCTCTCGATTTCCTCGCGATTCTGGTAAGATTTCAACCTAAAACTTGTACTTCTACAATCTACACTCGATTCTACATCATTCTATCTTTCAAAACTCAAATTCTAACCGTGAAATCTGCGGATTTGAGGCGTTTTGAGGTGATGTCACCAAGAGTTCTTATGAACTTCAAGTTGGGGTCTCATTTCACTATAAACGACTCAGATCCGGGTGATTTCCACATGTTTTAATGACAAATCTCACCTAAATCTGTACGATTTCGAGTTAACCATGAAGAACCATCACGAACGGCCAGATCTGATGGAACGGGGTGATTCCCGGCCGTTAGAACGAGTCGGAATTGACGGAACTTCAAGTGTTAGTGCGAAATTACACTACCCTAGTAAAATTGAACGTATTCCTTCCGTTAAACACTCGGAAACAGTGTTCAGAGTGCGAAACAGACATGTCAGTCCGCACGGATGACATGTCAGTCCGCACGGATGACCCTTGTCCGCACGGATGGCATGTCAGTCCGCACGGATGGCATGTCAGTCCGCACGGATGGCATGTCAGTCCGCACGGATGACATGTCACTCCGTACGCATTACATCTGTCCGTACGTACGCACCACTTATCCGCACGGATGACCACTTATACGCACGGACGACACATTATCCGCACGGATCACGCACCATCCGCACGGATCACCTGTTATCCGGACGGATAACATGTCATCCGGACGGATGACTTGTCATCCGGACGGATAGCATGTCAATCCGCACGGATGAGAACCATTCGACCTAATGAGTAACTTTTCAAGGCTAATCTCGCTTAACCGTATATCGTTTACTCTATTCTTCAAGGATCAATACAGACATACTCGCAACCGACTCAAACAAGTTGTATTCCCGCTAAACACGCACTGTGAGTATACTTGAACCCTTTTTAACCGAATTTTGGGTGTAACATACGTTTCTAACAAATCGAACTTATCCAAACGAAATGTTCAATCAATCGAATTATCACTTGCGAATAACTGTTGTGCATAGATATACGTGATGCTAGTTGCATATGTGCTAGGGCTTATACTCGCGACGTCCCACCACGACTAGTATAGTACTATTGCGCCCGACGGGGTCTAGTTATGCCATCGTACATTCGAGCATCGAGGACTTAGTTGGTAGTATCAGTTTTGTGAGTATATATGTCATGTATTACGTTTATGCATGAGGAAATTCGCAGCACTTTTTAATTTATTATGCTACTTATCAAACCTGTATACTCGCCAATACTTTTGTATTGACAAATATTTTAATGTATGTTGCAGGTTAGATCGCAGGCTATATCAAATCAAGCTAGGAAGTCTAGAAACTCGACTAAAATCTAGGTTGTCGGATTTGTATTGTTCGAGAGGACAAGAAATCTGTGATAACTTATGTGATTGTATTATTTGTTAGTATGGGATAACGAATGTATTAAATATTATCGCAATATAGTTGTTATGGATTCTCTTGAGCAATCTGATTCGCCTAGTGCCGCGCCCCGATGATTCCGCCATCAGTTGGGGTGTGACACATCTGATCCGATTTTCATGGGTTTTTGCCTACCATAGCCATTGTGCTCGACCTTTAACCGATTTTTCACATCTTGTGCGACCCCTAGGTACCCCTTGTGGGAATGTTATGGTCAGTAGTAGACTTATTTGTCAACACCTTGTGGTGTCTTGGTTACTATATAAAGCACCTAAGTGCAACACATTGATCATTCATTCCTAAAACATCTTCTGATCAATTGTGGAGCACAAGAGCACTTTCCAGGCCTTCCTCATCAATCATTAGACCTTTGTAAGTTGGCTTAACCTTCTTTAATTGAGTTTAGCTTAGTTATTTAGCTAAAAGTCAAACCGTCATAATTACGGTTTGACTTCGAGATTAATTAATAATGGCTCAGTCAAATCTCGAATTAAAAGTAGTTATAAGTTGGTAATTATGTGGGTAATAAACCCTCAAAAAGGTTCCCCCTGATTCCCACTCTAACTAAGTCAAATGTCGGGTCAAACTTGTTAAGAAAAAGTCAACATGATACTTAAATTCTAATTTATACATAATTAGCAATGTAGAATACATACAACCTGTTTGATCATTAATATAACTTGGTAATAAATGTAAGAACATGTCTAAACATGTTCAACCCGACAATTTACTGTTTAGACCCGGTTCGGAACCGAAAGTCGCATAGTTTGACTTTTGCTTTGACTTTCAGTTCTGACCCGTTTTGGTATGATTTAGAAATACCTAAGAGCTTCATTTGGACCAGGTTACATGCTAGTATAACCCTCTGTGAATTTACACCTCGGATCATTAGTTATCCAATTAATACGCATGATTCCGTTAATTGCCCATATGTTGACCATTATGCCCTTTTCACCTTAAAACGTGATTTTTGAAAATATAAAAGAGTAGAAACCTTTGTTACTGATATATATGCGTGTACCCAAAATTTGAGATCAATTGGTGGTGTAGATTGAGAGTTATGCTCATTAGCGCAAAATGAAAGCTTTATGTTAATAAAACGGCGTAATTAGCGTATAGCCTAGTTAAGACTACTTTTTGATATCAAACTTATTACCCACAGATGTAATATATTATTTTGGGATTTTTTAAGATTTTTAATTAGTTTTAGGCTGAACATAACTAATAGTCGTAGGCTTAATCCGGTAATTGTCGGTTTTGCCCTTACGGGCCATAAAATGAGTTTTACATATCTAAACGACTCCAAACCTTTTGCTACTGATTCTAAATGATAAATAAATTATTTAAAACCCTCTGGAATAATAAAAATATCAGATTTCTATATAGAACCCGGAAACGGCTTCTAATCGCCTAATTAAGCGTTTTTAACGCCTAGTATGTACTAGAACTATTTTAAACATACTAAGGGTGATACCTACTGATATTTGAGGTAAATTATAATATTTTAATAGTAAGCAAAACTTGTTTAACTCAGACTTCAGTTTTGAGCTTTACGGCTTATGTGAAATTACCAAAATGCCCCTACGGTGCATAGTTTGGTTATAATTGATAAAATTCACATATATACAATACCCTACTGATATAACTTAGCAAATTGATTATCTTTGCTGATTTCATCAGACCTGTAACTCAGGATACTACTTAAACTCTTTTATCACCTTATAAATGACCAAACTACCCCTACGGGGCATAGTTTGTGTTTAAATTCATTTCGGGCATAATAAATGATATCTTACTGATGTCACAACATATTTGGAGCATATTAACTTAGTAAACGTGTAAATGACTCTCATTATTACCCGTTACGCTTATTACACGTTCGGTTCGGTTTATGTAACTAGTTTACATAAATTTGCCGAAACGGGTCAAACCTTATCGGTTTTATCTCAAAATCCAGAATGTGTATAATATACCCATATTAAACAAGTATTCATACTTTTCGGGTCTAAAAACACATTCTATCCGGCCATCGCTTAATCGTGCGTACGAACCGTATCTTTGAAACTAACCGGTCTAAGCTTAAGCTTAACTAAAGACCCGTTAGGATTCTAATAGGTTATTATAAACCTTCGTTCCAGATTAGGAGGACCAGTAAAAGCTACTTGCAATTTGCTTATTGTGATTATTACTTTGCTCAGGTAAATACTTTTAACTTATTTTCCGTATACGGGCTTGGGTTACGGTATATAGAATACCGCTTGATCGGGCATCAATTCTTCCATCGTTGGGTGGTTAATTGAATAATTTGATCGGCTCGTTTAAACAGTCTTGTTGCTTAAAGCCTTTGGGGGGTTAATGACCATGTCCCGGATATCCTTGGCATCATTTTACGAAATGGCCACGACTTAAGCGCGGGGTGTAGGCGTACACCCGTCAGTGCACAAAAGAATAATGTGGTGTGTCTATTGATCTTTAACCCGGACAAGATCCGGGCTACTGAACGCACAAGGAACATGTAATTCGTTCACAAGATTATATATTTAAATAATTCTCCCAAGTTAAATAAAAATGTTTATGCCACGTGCATCCAAATCAATTTTCAATCATTTTTAAAATGAGTCAGTTGATTGTATTTACCAGTGTAAACTGACGTATTTTTCCAAAAAGATTAAATGCAGGTACTAAGCGTAATTGGCTGGGATTTCTCCTTAGCATCAATAGAAGTCTCGCAAGCTTAAGATGCCTATCGTCTGTTGAACTATTATTTATTTTTGATCCTTCTGTGGACAAACCTTCAACTGTTGTGATACACGATATTACAATATAAATAAAGTTGAAATATATTTCTCATTTGCTTCCGCTGTGCATATTTATATATTGTGTTGTTTGACTATTATGTTGCCAACCACGTCACGATACTCCCCTACCGGGCCCACCGGTGACACCTGGAAATCGGGGTGTGACAGCATCCATCATCCGTTTGATCCGTTCCTTTCTAAGCTCCCACCTAGCTTGTTTAGAGTCAAACTATATCATAATATCCATAAGATAGTTAGATTGGTCATTCTATACAATGGCCATCACCCTATGGTCTTTTTTTACACACCCTCAATCAAAGCATGCCATATATTCAAAAACTAGTTTTATACCATAAATCTTTTCATTCACTAACCGTTTGACCCGTTAGTGAAGTTACTTATACAAACTAGTTAGTAAGTGATTTTTAACACTTTAAGCATGTCACATAAAGTGTTATTTGTTTCTAACAATCAATACTTCATGCCTAAAGCAAGTATATACAATCCTATGTCTTTTTCTTGGTTAATAAGAACATTATTAATGTGCAGCGATTTTGTATTCAGCTGCTGTAATTGACCATTTTGACCCATTTAAAAGTTGAATTAGATCAACATGTTCAAAGATGGATCGTAGAACTCTCAAATACCTTTCTAGGCATATATGGTACGTCTTCTAACGATGTTTCTATGATTTTTACAAAATCAGGACAACAGCTTATTTTTAGCCCAAACAGCATGTTGTCTTTTCGAAATAGCCACTGAATTCGACATTTTTGACCCATTTAACATCTGAACCAAGTCATCATGTTAATAACAAAATGCAGATTACTCAGAGACCTTTCTAGGCATATATGGTACGTCTTCTAACGATGTTTCTATGATTTATTGTGAATTTTCAAAATTCAGGTCTGCACCATATTTATTTAAGCATTTCATCGAACACTTGGCGGGTTTCGCATTCAAGATTAGTCTCTAACCTATCACTTGAACACCTTACCCCAATTTTATCAATATATCATTACAAACACATATATGTCACTAAGTTTTAGCATCAAAATCAAGCCCTTATGTCTAGTGTACATGAACTACACCTAGAACTAGCATCACAACATCAATGTTCATCCATTTAACACCCTAATTCAAGTGTTCATCTTTTTATCATAAAACCCACATAGCACACATATGGGTAATCATCAAATCCCTAGTTTTTAACACCAATTCATCAAGTTTTCAACTAGGGTTTGTTTCTAAACATGAATTCATCCTAGTTTCACCCAAACATCAATCATTCAAGCTTGAATTTCGATTTTCATAAGTTCATCAAGAATCTCAACTTCGTAAATATAAAAAATTTGACATACCTTACAATCCCCTTGACTTGGTGATCGTTTATTCATGTTCATGCATCGATTTGGGTCTAGAATTGATCTTCAATTTTGAAGATTTGTTGAGCTAGGGTTCATCCCCTTCTTTTCCTTCTCCTGGTCCGTTCCACGCACACAGTGTGTGAATTTTTTATTTTATTTTAAATAACATGTTTCACTTGTTACAACCTTGGTCCGTTTTGTTCCAACCTTTTATAAAAAGGTTCATTAGTTCTTGTTTTCTTAATGTTTTTGCTTAATTACTCATTACTTAACTAGGTTAATCATTCCTAGTTAATTTAGCGGGTTCCGGGAGTTATTAACCCGTTTTATGTTAAGTCCCGTTAACTCGGACCTCTTATAAACTTTGTCTTCATAAAGCGTTTATTGCTCTTTTTTATTTAATATTAGGTTTATTTATTTAAATCATATTCACCGGGTTACTTTTACCACTAACGGTACTTCACCCGTCTTTTAGTATTAACGTGGTTTTATTACCAAACCCGTTTTCGGGGTGTTACACACCACCCATATATTCAGACCAGTTTGGATCTTGCAGTAATTTGTGATTTTGAAAGATGCAATGAGGTAGTTCCGGTGATTTATGAATTGTATTTACAGGGACTTGAAAACTAGTCATTTGAAAATAGTCATTGGAACAATAACCGGTCAAAAAACAATGGTTGGAACAGTAACCGGTTGAAAAAAACAATGGTTGGAACAGTAACCGGTTATTATAATCAAATAAATAATAAAAGTAATTTATTTTACGAGTTTTATATTTTATTTATTTAATAATAATAAATAATTATATTATTGGTTTTATTATTTTAAATCATTTAATAATAAAAATAATTATACATATTAATTAAATAAAATATAAATAGATTGTATAAATTAGGTATAGTTTAAATAAAATGAAAGGTAAGTGATAGGGTGGATAATGAAGTGAGGTTTGAAATGGTTTATTCTTGGAGGAAAAGGTGGGGTTTGGAGTGTTGGTAGTTTGGAATGATGTGTCATACTCACTAAGCGATGTATTAGGGGGACCAGGTCCAATATTGTAGATGCTCTAACTTGAACAAAACTATACTTTTCGAAATTATTTTTCAAATAAAATACATTATGATAAACATATTGTGACGTAACATAAGTAACATAAAACAATCTACAAAGAAAGCATTATATATTATTGTAACATATATAACATGTCAAAAGTTATCCATACCGTGTGTCATTAAAGGACACAATAAAACAAACTAGAAATGGTACTTTCAAGTGGAAGCCTTGGTTGAGCTACGGTGATAAGTGGAATTTTCTTTGGAGTTGAGAGTCCGAATATCTCCTCCATGTTTAAATCATCTTTGGTCATCGTATTCGGCAGTTTCCAGTTAAACCCGTGGAGTAAGTTCGCCAATGTTCCTTCGACAACTTTAAGTCCTAGGTTGTACCCGGGGCACATCCTTCGTCCTGCGCCAAATGGCAACAACTTAAAGTCATGACCCTTGATATCAACTTCTTTTCCAATGAATCTTTCTGGACAAAAGACTTCAGGGTTATCCCACAACTTAGGGTCTCTCATGATTGTCCAAATATTAACAAACACGCGCGTTCCTTCGGTAATGTCATAACCGGCTACTTTACAATCCTCACGAGTTCGTCTTGGAGTCAACATTGGTGCCACCGGGTGCAACCTCATTGTCTCTATAGCATTTTTTTTTGAATTAAATTGTTTGTATTTGAATTTCAATCCCAGGGCAAATTACATAAGAATAGCAATTGCCTTGATGTAAGGTAGATTAGGCATGTCTTTTTCTTGAACCCATCTATTCTTGCCTATGACCATATCAAGTTCTTTAGTTGCCTTTTCGAATATCTCTGGTTTCTTTAAGATTTTGGAAATCGCCCATTCGACAGTCATGGTAGAGCTCTCGGTTCCACCAGCAAGCAAGTCCTACAAGTGTAAGTTTGAAATAATTAGTGATGGAGCAATATCAGTGCAAATATAATACCATCTATTCATATTTGTCCTAGAACCCGACATGATTCATATTTGCGCAACTGATCCGGTAAAAATGGTGTTTGGCTAGAACCAGCCTAGTTCACTGACCTACACTACACTTAGTGGCGGGCCTAGAAAATATTTTCAAAGGATGCAGATGAGGGGTTTAACCAGATTTTCAAGGAGTGCAGGCGAGATTTTACCCTATAAAATACACTAATTTTTTTTCAAAGGGTGCGCCCGTCCATCCAACCCCTTACTAGGTTCGCCCTCGAGTACACTAGCTCATTAGGATTTGGCTCACTTAATATCAAATGGGAGCTTACCCCAGATAAGAAAGGGGCCTACCCAACTTTGTCTACAATTGTGACTTCTCACATGACATCCTCTCCTCCATCATGCACTTGTGCATGTGGTGTTAGATTTTGAAGTGAGAAACTTATACTTGGAGAGAAAAGTAACTAAAATTTATATAAAAAAGAATTTAGAGAATTTAATTGATCAAAGAAACACTTCTTAATTTGGAAAAAAATATTTTTTTTCTATATATGATATCTTTTTATTTGATTTTTATATATTTAAATTGAAGAAAATAATGAATGACAAATATAGATAAGAGTTAAGTTTTCAATACTTTTAGTAGTTGGAAAATGATTAACTAAATATCGTATTTAATAATAATCTATAAGATTTCAGCAAATCAACATATATAATAATAATCTATAAGATTTCAGCAAATCAACATATTTCTTTAATTCTAATAAAATTAAATAAAAACATATGTTCTAGTTTTTTTTATTTATTTATTTTTTGACTTGACTACTCTATGCGACTTTAAGATCTTAAATCTAATTTGAGGGTGTTCTGTCTCTCTCTTGCCCCTTTAAACTGGTTATACAAAGAAATGACGAAAATGACCTTTCAACTGTTCATTACGTATAGTTTTTAATATATGTATAGTTTTTTTTATTTATTTATTTTTTGACTTGACTACTCTATGCGACTTTAAGATCTTAAATCTAATTTGAGGGTGTTCTGTCTCTCTCTTGCCCCTTTAAACTGGTTATACAAAGAAATGACGAAAATGACCTTTCAACTGTTCATTACGTATAGTTTTTAATATATGTATAATGTATAATTCTAGAGACATTGACTGGCTTTTTCTTCCTTCTTAGCCTGACTTTAAGAGCATGAATATAATAAGAGCTTTAAGCCTCAAATTTTAAAATCTTTGAATTAGAAAAGCTTAGAAACAAATCTGGACCTTGATGTTGAATTGAGAGTTCTTCTAAAAACATCCTTTTTATTTTACATTACCCTTTTTGCCTTTTATTCTAATCTTCCTATATCGTCGTGCTTCTTGCGGTCTTTCTTATAGCTTTAAATTCGTCGTTATTGGTTTCCATCACATACTTTTTTTTTTGCTTTTTCCCCTCTTTTTTGAGATGGTATGTTGGTTCTATAACATATTCATTATTAAACATATTCATTATTTATGTCTGGTTTGATCGTCTGTTTTTCTTCTATTGCGATAGCGGAGAAGGGTTACATATTATATATTTAAGGGTGTAAATTCGCTAACACAATTGTGAGCTGCTCGGGATTGACTCACTAAAAACTGTTTGATGAGGGTTTTTTTTTTTAATTTCACAAGTAAAGGTCCTGAAGTGTAATTTCTTTTTAAACCTAAAACCATCACCCATCTACACCATATTTCCGGCCAACTCTCCGACAGTTTCAAAACCAATGAAGGCAACCATTTTCCATCTATTTCGTGTGACAAATCAACTTTATTAAACGCGAATTAATTGGTGCTTTATGTTTTAACTGTAACTGAACACATTCATCAAATCATCATCCAATATAATCTGAATTCAAGACCCTTTTTTACCGATTTCATCAATCATAAACGCACCTCAATGACCTTCGGCGGACCATTCTGAACATTGAATTGCTCCCCATTTCTTTTCATCTTACCTCTGCAACATTGAATTGATGGATGATGATTCCTATTCAGATATTAGATCAGCACCTAACAAACACAACCACAACAAGACCATCATTGCAACTGTCACCACTAACCACCATAACCGCCTCCATCACCAATATCAACCATCACCCCCATCATCAACGCCACTACCAGCCGCCATAATCATAAACCCGTTTAGCGATTGAGTGATAGAGATAGTTGTCAGATCTGATGAAGGGGAGATGCGTGGATGACTTACAATTGTGAAAACGACCATTACCCTTCTCATCTGAAATCGTTCTCGATCTAGGGGAGTAGACTTATATCTGTTGATAGTTGATGGTGTGGCGTGGATGACAGTTGGCGTGGATGACAGTGGCAGAGATGTGGCGGAGGACGTGGTTACATTGTGGTGGGTACTTGGAGACATGGCGGAGATGGGTGACGGTGGTTACACGATGGAGGTGAGTAACGGTGGTGAGTGGTAGTTGATGGTGTTTGTTGTGAAGGTTGTAAAGAGAGAAAGCAGAGGGTGATGGTTTTAGGTTTAAAAATAAATTACATTTCAGGCCCTGTACTTGTGAAATTTCAAAAAAAATAAATAAATAAAAAAACCTTATCAAACGGTTGTTTCTAACCCAGTTAGGCATTTAGACGAAAATGGAAAAAACTTACAAACGTGGGGGGCTATTTGGTACAAAAAAAGTCATTTTGGACGAAACCGGCAAACATGCCCAAACCTTAGGGACGATTTTGGCAATTAACTCTATATTATAATATAGTATATACTAGGTTTAAAACATGCTGATATTAGTCAAATGAATCTTGTGAAACTTAAGTAGCTCACAACTTTTTGAACGTTAATTTATTGCAAACATTATAAATAATAAAAACTTTATGAAAGAAGTTATGCTTGAGCGTGATTATTGCTCTGACTTGTGACACTGAGAAACTTGTTAAGAGTACGGGTGGTCTGCTCAACCAAACCAAACCAAACCAAACCAAAGCAAACCAACATGCACCGTTGGAGGTGCTTACCTGGTTGCGCTCGGAGAAGGGGCGGTCCGCTCAAGCGGACGTCCGATTATGGTGTGGTGGCCCCTTAAAGTGGGTTTTTTTAAACCTGTTTTCTTTTGTTTTCTATTAAAAAAATCCGTTTTTTTAATTTAAAATTAATCAAATAAACAATTTTACACAAACCTAATTATAATGTTACATACACCTAATTAAAATATTATATAAACATAATAATTAAACATAAAACAAACCAAACAATTAAACCTAAACAAACCACACAATACTTCTAAACACATAGACCTAAAAATCCCAAAGAAAAAGGTTGTGCGGTGGAGGTGACACACTACAATTGCTATCACGACCGTCTAACCTATAATCTTGAGGTATGCATCCGGCGTCCTCAGTTAGGAGTTGGAGGGGATTGTTCATCGTGTGGTGGTGATAGGTATTCCTCTCCAGTGCCGGTTTTGTACCCTACAACCCAGTTGGGTACGACTTGTGTTGAGCGGAGGTTAGTGGGTAGAGGGCTTCTGGGTGGAGGGTTTGCGTGTGGAAGGTTTGTGACAGGAGAGGTTGTGTTGAAGTTTGTCTGACTTCCCCCAAGTCGCAGACGGACAAATTGGAGTTGTGCCATTGTCAAGTCGTACATGAAGTTGGCTTCATCATCGATGACACCATCCCAATCATACTCCCGTGGAGGTGGAGGGTTAAAAAGATGAGGATTTGAACGAGGAGATCGTCGTGGTCTTTTGCCGATGGTTGGTAGACTGCGGAAGGTCCAGCGGGTTGAGGGTTAGAAGGGGTAGATCGTCGTGGTCTTGTTGTCGGTGGTTGATAGACTGCTACAGGTCATGCAGGTCGAGGGTTACAACGTCCACGGGAGGATCGCATGAGGTTTGACTGTCTGGTTCCGTCACCACCCATATCTTCAGACTAGTTTGGTGCTTGCAGTGTTTTGTGAATTTGAAAGATGCAAATGTGGTCATTCTAGTGATTTATGAATTGTATTTATAGGGACTAGAAAACTAGTCATTTGAAAATAGTTGTTGGAACAATAAACGGTTGAAAAAATAGCCGTTGGAACAGTTGTCGGTTATTGCAATCAAATAAATAACAAAAAAAAATTATATTACGGGTTTTATAATTTTAATTTATTATATTAATTAAATAAAATAAAAATAGATTATATAAATTTGGTATAGTTTAAATAAAATGAAAAGTAACTGATGAGATGGATAATGAGGTGGAAGTTTGGAATGGTTTATTATTGGAGGAAAAAGTAGGGTTTGGAGTAGTGGTAGTTTGAATGATGTGGCATACAGGTGTGTGCGAAGCGTGATATGTTTTTATTGATATTTTGAGCCCATTTTACGCATTATTCAAGTTTTAAATTTATAAAACAAGATATTCTACTAACACTAAACACACACTTGGGTAAGTGCACCCATCGTGAGCGTAGTATAGCGTTGGTAAGATACCGAGGTCGTCCAAGGACACAAGAGCTTTTAGTACCGGTTTATCCTCAACGTCTAATCAATCTAATTTTTTTAGAATAGTTTTAAAACATAAAACTAAAAACTAAAAATGCAAATATAAATAAAATAAAAACAGATAAACAAGATAGAATCACTTGGATCCGACTCGCCTTTAACGTATCCTTTGATGATTTTCGCACTTTCGGACTTTTTAAGAGATTATCTTAGTTATAATAGTAGGCCCCTCTTTTGAAGATGACGTTACCCTCAACCCAGTAGTTTGAGTCAGCAGGGATACAATCCTAAAGGATCGGAATATTGAAAGATAATTAAGTTAGTTATTAATGCGAAAGGTGGTAGGCTCCTCTTTTGAAGGTGACGTTACCCTCAGCTAAGTGGTTTGAGTCAGCAAGGATACAATCCCAATAAACCGGTTTAAAATATTAATAGTAGTTTACATATGAGGGGTTCAAGCTATTCACACTCCCGCCATACAATACTAGTGGGTATTGAAGGAGTTCCTAGTAAGCTTGAACCAGGTCTTTGCAGGATCTATACACTGAACAAGACAAGAACCTTACCAAACCATTCCCCTAACCCCCGGCCAGGTAGTCAACGTGTCTTTATATAGACCGTAAAGACATTAATGATGCAATTTTTTTACTTTATATAGACAGTAAAGTAACTTCAAGACACCACGGAAAAATGATAAAGAAAATTCACCTTCAACATAAGAAATTAGTTATTAAAGTCATTAATACAAACCCAAATAAAAAGTGCCGAAAGGTTAAAAATCAAAAGTAATACATAAAAGACTTGTCTTCACCAAGTGATTTAAGAGACTTAACCAAACATAGCCTTTGATTGGCAAAAACCCTTACAATCAATCTTGGATCCCGAGACTACTACACACTCTATAGATGGATGATGGATGATGGTGGTGGGTGTTGGTGTTGTAGTGGTGGTGGAATGGTGGCAAAGTGGGAGAGTAATGGTTTGCCAAAGGATGCCTTTCAAGTGAACCAAGTACCCATATTTATAGCCTGCACAGAGCTCTGGCTACGACCCCGTGTCCAGTGGGCACGCCCCCGTGGCCAACCTTTTCTCTTTCTTCATTAATTGCAAGTGTTAGCAGAGGGCCCCACATGTCCCCGTGTCTCCTGGGCACGACCCCGTGGTCAACTTCGTATCTGTGCTATAAAAATTTATCTAGATTCTGCGTATCTTTGCGTTGACCACGCCTCGTGGTGGGCGTGGAAGCTTCTAAAGGTTTGTCTTTTGTGCAGGGCCCTGACCACGCCCCATGCCCAGCTGGGCACGACCCCGTGGTCAGGCTTCTGTTGACTTGTTTTTGCTTTGGGGATGCTGCCGAGGGGTCGGACATGTCATGTTTATTCCTTCTGTTTGTATTTATGCCGGTTTTGGCTGCTTATTTGCTCCTTTTGTTCGTTTAAGCTCGTTTGGTCCTGTAAATTCAAAAGGAAGAAAGAAACACGTTTTTTCCAACATTAGTACTAAAAAATGTTAGTTTTATGTCTCATTTGATGTAATTTATATGTTGCATTTTGCACACATCACATACATACTGACCAGGCGATGTATTGGGTGGACCAGGTCACTATTGTAGATGCTCTAACTTGAACAAAATTATACTTTTGGAAATTATTTTTATTATAAAATACATTATGATAAACATATTGTGACATAACATAAGTAACATAGAGCAATCTACAAGGAAAACATTATATATTATTGCAACATAAATAACATGTAGTTATCCATACCGTGCGTCATTAAAGGACACATTAAAACAAACTAGAAATGGTACATTTCAAGTGGAAGCCTTGGTTGAGCTACGGTGATAAGTGGAATTTTTTTTGGAGTTGAGAGTCCGAATATCTCCTCCATGTTTAAATCATCTTTGGTCATCTTATTCGGCAGTTTCCAGTTAAACCCATGAAGTAAGTTCGCCAACGTTCCTTCGACAATTTTAAGTCCTAGGTTGTACCCGGGGCACATCCTTCGTCCTGCGCCAAATGGCAACAAGTTAAAGTCATGACCCTTGATATCAACTTCTTTTCCAATGAATCTTTCTGGACAAAAGACTTCAGGGTTATCCCACAACTTAGGGTCTCTCATGATTGTCCAAATATTAACAAACACGCGCGTTCCTTCGGTAATGTCATAACCGGCTACTTTACAATCCTCACGAGTTCGTCTTGGAGTCAACATTGGTGCCACCGGGTGCAACCTCATTGTCTCTATAGCAATTGCCTTGATGTAAGGTAGATTAGGCATGTCTTTTTCTTGAACCCATCTATTCTTGCCTATGACCATATCAAGTTCTTTAGTTGCCTTTTCGAATATCTCTGGTTTCTTTAAGATTTCGGAAATCGCCCATTCGACAGTCATGGTAGAGCTCTCGGTTCCACCAGCAAGCAAGTCCTACAAGTGTAAGTTTGAAATAATTAGTGATGGAGCAATATCAGTGCAAATATAATACCATCTATTCATATTTGTCCTAGAACCCGACATGATTACATATTTGCGCAACTGATCCGGTGAAAATGGTGTTTGGCTCGAACCAGCCTAGTTCACTGACCTACACTACACTTAGTGGCGGACCTAGAAAATATTTTCAAGGGATGCAGATGAGGGGTTTAACCAGATTTTCAAGGAGTGCAGGCGAGATTTTACCCTATAAAATACATTAATTTTTTTTCAAAGGGTACGCCCGTCCATCCAACCCCTTACTAGGTTCGCCCTCGAGTACACTAGCTCATTAGGATTTGGCTCACTTAATATCAAATGGGAGCTTACCCCATATAAGAAAGGGGCCTACCCAACTTTGTCTACAATTGTGACTTCTCACATGACACCCTCTCCTCCATCATGCACTTGTGCATGTGGTGTTAGATTTTGAAGTGAGAAACTTATACTTGGAGAGAAAAGTAACTATAATTTTTATAAAAAAGAATTTAGAGAATTTAATTGATCAAAGAAAAACTTCTTAATTTGGAAAAATTTTTTTTTTCTATATATGATATCTTTTTATTTGACTTTTTTATATTTAAATTGAAGAAAATAATGAATGACAAATATAGATAAGAGTTAAGTTTTCAATACTTTTAGTAGTTGGAAAATGATTAACTAAATATCGTATTTAATAATAATCTATAAGATTTCAGCAAATCAACATATATAATAATAATCTATAAGATTTCAGCAAATCAACATATTTCTTTAATTCTAATAAAATTAAATAAAAACATATGTTCTAGTTTTTATTTATTTATTTATTTTTTTGACTTGACTACTCTATGCGACTTTAAGATCTTAAATCTAATTTGAGGGTGTTCTGTCTCTCTCTTGCCCCTTTAAACTGGTTATACAAAGAAATGACGAAAATGACCTTTCAACTGTTCATTACGTATAGTTTTTAATATATGTATAGTTTTTTTTTATTTATTTATTTTTTGACTTGACTACTCTATGCGACTTTAAGATCTTAAATCTAATTTGAGGGTGTTCTGTCTCTCTCTCTCTTGCCCCTTTAAACTGGTTATACAAAGAAATGACGAAAATGACATTTCAACTGTTCATTACGTATAGTTTTTAATATATGTATAATGTATAATTCTAGAGACATTGACTGGCTTTTTCTTCCTTCTTAGCCTGACTTTAAGAGCATGAATATAATAAGAGCTTTAAGCCTCAAATTTTAAAATCTTTGAATTAGAAAAGCTTAGAAACAAATCTGGACCTTGATGTTGAATTTAGAGTTCTTCTAAAAACATCCTTTTTATTTTACATTACCCTTTTTGCCTTTTATTCTAATCTTCCTATATCGTCGTGCTTCTTGTGGTCTTTCTTATAGCTTTAAATTCGTCGTCATTAATTGGTTTCCATCACATACTTTTTTTTTGCTTTTTCCCCTCTTTTTTTGAGATGTTATGTTGGTTCTATAACATATTCATTATTAAACATATTCATTATTTATGTCTGGTTTGATCGTCTGTTTTTCTTCTATTGCGATAGCGGAGAAGGGTTACATATTATATATTTAAGGGTGTAAATTCGCTAACACAATTGTGAGCTGCTCGGGATTGACTCGCTAAAAGTTCGATACAATCTGAGCTTAGCCAAAAAGAAATAAGCTTTGCTTAAAATACAAGCCCAACCCTTAGCTTCACTTATCAAGCTCCGATAAACTCAAAAGCCTATATTTATATTAGTTTTATATACTATATTAAATATACATCTACATAATAATAACTATTTATACATATAGCATCATGATAAACAAACTCAAATTAAAAATCCACTCATGAGTCAAGCTCTTGTGACTCGTGAGTAAATCGAGTTGAGCTTGAGCTTATAAGGCTAGTTCGTGCTTGACTCGGGTTGTTTATATTCCTAAACATATTATTTGACGATGTTGCTTTATATATATATATAGGGGAAGGTTCATTGGGGAACACTAAAAAAGTGGGGAACAGCGGGGAGCCAACTCAAACGAACTCCGATTGGACTCATTCCAGCGGCGTTGGAACCGGCTCGTCGAACCCTAACTAAGATCTCTTAACCCTAAACCCTAAATCCTAACTCCTAAACTCTAAATCCTAAAGCTAAAAACTAAGGCTAAAACCTAAGCTAAATCGTAAAATCTAAACTATAAACCCTAAAAGCTAAACTCTAAAGGCTAAACCTAAAGCTAAACCCTAATGCTAAACCCTAAAACTAAACCATAAACCCTAAAGCTAAACCCTAAACCCTAAAACTAAACCCTAAAGCTAAACCCTAATGCTAAACCCTAAAGCTAAACCCTAAAAGCCAAACCCTAATATATTTAGGGTTTAGGGGTTATGATTTAGGGGTTGGGGTTAAGAGATCCTAGTTAGGGTTCCACGAGCCGGTTCCAACACCGCTGGAATGAGTTCAATCGGAGTTCGTTTGAGTCGGTTCCCCACTGTTCCCTACTTTTTTAGTGTTCCCCAATGAACCTCACACTATATATATATAGGGAGAAGATCATGCGAGAACCACCTCTTATTGCGAGAACCGCGAGAACCAATGTGAACACAACAAAAAATGCCTAAAAATAGCTAAAAATCACACAATTTTTTTTTAATATTTTTTATATAAAAATCGCTACTTTTCGAAGCAAAAAAAAATTAATTAATTTTTTTTTGCCACTAAAAGTAGCGATTTGAGCATAAAAAATATTAAAAAAAAATTTAGATTTTTTTTTGATTTTTTTAGTTTTTTTTTAGATTTTTTTAGGTTTGTTGGGGGTTTAGTTTTTAGCATTTTAGCTTGGGGGGTGGGGTTGGGGGGGGTTTAGGTTTTTAGGGGGAGGGGGATTTAGGTTTTTTTTTTTTTTTTTTTGGGGGGGGGGGGGGGGGGGGGGGGTTAGGTTTTTTTAGCTATTTTAGGCTGTGTTCACATTGGTTCTCGCGGTTCTCGCAATAAGGGTGGTTCTCGCATGAACTCCTCCATATATATATATATATATATATTTATGATATGTGATATGTGATGCACGGATTTCTTAATTTTATAATTTGAAGATAACATAACTTGTTATGTACTTTAATCATATACGTTGCATGGATTTCTTAATTTTATAATTTGAAGATAACTTGTTATGTACTTTAATTTGCATATATTAAGGTGAAGTTGACCGAATAAAATGAAAAAATAAAGTAGTAAATAAATAAAAAAAACCTGTGTAAAAGCTTTAACTCCATGTCTCTCAAGCTTAACATCAAGATTTGGATCATCAGCAAGCTGCAACAACAAGTCCACCATGTCCCTCGCCACAAACTTCTCCCCGTCCGCCATCCGCCGCGCGTTATGCTCATCCAACACATGCTCAAGAAACCGATCAAACTTCTTGCTCACCACCTTCATCCTCTTCACATACCCTTGCAAATCCATGAAACCGATCCATGGTATCGAATCACCAATGTTAAACACACCATTCAACAAAAACAACTCATCCAACATCTTCTTAAACTCGTCCGGACTCACCACCGAGTTCTCCGACTCGTCCAAATAGCTCTTCCCCAACACCATCCTACTAATCACGTTCAAACTCAAAGTAGATAACAAATTCTTTAACCGAATCTCGGTTCCAGCGGATTTAAATATTGTTTTTAGCATGGAATGTGTCTCCTCGACTCGTATGTACTCATACGAGTCGAGGCGTTTGGTGCTGAACAGCACCACTTGACACATTTTACGGGCCTGTCTCCAGTATGGCCCGTATGGGGACCATGTCATGTCTGAATAATTGTAAGTTGTGTATTTACCGGCCGCGGTTTTTGGCCGGCATGCGAAGTTGACATCTTGTGTCTTGAGGAAGGCCTTGGCCATTTCGACCGAGGATCCTATGACTACGTTGTGGGAACCGAATTTGAGTTGCATGATTTCGCCGTATTTTTGGGAGAGATTGTGGATGGAACGGTGAGGGAGGTGGCTGATGAGGTGGAGGTTTCCGATTATTGGCCAGGGTTTAGGGCCGGGAGGGCGGTTGAGGTGGCGGGGGCGGCGGAGACGGAGAGATAGGAGGAGGAGAGCCATTGTGGCTAGCCATGCAGCGACGTAAGAAGTAGAAGAAAGTGCGTCCATTGTGGTTGAAGTGAGTGTTTAGATGTTTGTTATGAATATTAAGATGCATGATATGGTTGTTATTTATAGTTGGATTTTGTAGAGCAAGTGTTATGGACTTATGGTTAGGTGGAGACACATGATTCACAAGTAAAGAAAAAAAAGAAGATAAGTAAACGTTTGACTTACTTTTTCCAAAGCAAGTTTTGACAAATCTTCGGATCCATATGAACCGGACTAACCCGAACCATTTTACCATAAAACTTGAGTTTGTATCCGACTCGCGTCTCTGAGAATTCATATACCATGTTCGATCTCGAAAAATATGTCTATCTGTAATATTTTATTATTAAGATTTTTTTTAAATCAAATGGGTATTGGGCTTACTAAAACTAATACCAATGGACTAACTTATAAACCATAAAATTTGTTATGTAAATGGGCCTATTTTAGAGTTGGTATGAATATACTATTTAAAAAAAGTACTTTAACATTTATATATGAGACTTTTATTAAAAAACACGTGCCCCTCGAATTCACAGGCCCTGCGTAGTGGTTCTTCCCGCACACCTTACCACCACCTCTGTTAAACCTCACCCAATAAGAAAACCAAAAAACATTGTCACATCTTTTATTTTTTAACCTCCGTCTTTCTCTCCCTCTAAATATTTTATAAATAAAATGTACTATATGACCTAGGGCTGGCAATTGGGTACCTGTTAAGACACGATTAGACATGTTTGACTGAAAAATACACCCTTTGACTTTTTTAATTTTTAAAATAATTAAAATTACAATGTTAGGATCTATCATTTATTCATCTTTGTACATAAAACATAAAACTGTTTTATAAACATGAGGTAGAAAGTAGTTAAATGAGTCGTAATCATGTTTGAAACTTATGTTGTGCGCGCCGTCAGAAATCTGTTAAACCTGTTAAGACACGATTTACCAGCCTTAATATGACCCCACCGGCCAATCCTTTTTTTTTTTTTTTTTTTTTTTCTGGTTCTTGGCCAAGAACGTATTTTAAAACGGGTGTAAAAAACATGTTCAACAATAATGAAGAACGCATGAACCAGGAAAACGAGGAAAACCATATGCTAGAAATGGCTTATTCCTCATGCTTAGAGGTTATAGAGCTCACATTCTGATTAGGGATGGGCAAAAAATCTGGTTAAATCGTCAGTGGTAACCGGTTATTAATCGGTAGACCGGTTAACCGAAAAAATAAATAAATAAGTAAAAAAGGGCAAAAGAACCGGTTAATTAACAGAAAAAAAAGGGTTATTAACGAAACCGGTTAAAGTGATTAACCGGACCAGTCAAAGCAATAACCAGTTAAAGTAAAAAGGTGAAATTAACCGCCATAACGGTTAACCGAACCAGTTATGAAAATCAATCGGTTTGTGCACCTCTAATTCTGATGGGTGTCGGGCTTATTACTTGCGGCTCAAAAGGTGAGCCGACCCAAGACCCAGTTGGGATCCATTATATCCATGACCCATGACTTGGTCAAGAAGTAATAGTAGCACTTTTAGAGTCTATGGTTGTGGGATTATTAGTTGATCGTTGCACTTTTCTTATTTTATACAGTTAGGAATTAGTGGGCTTATGTTCTCATTTACTTTAAAGTATAGTTGATGAATAAAAAGATAGAGAAAATTGCCCCAATTCGCTTGACTTCTTTTCTTCTTAATTTCTTGGAGCCTCACCTCCATTGAGGGTGTAAGTGTAACATTTGATACTTTCATTCACCTCCATCATCGCTTGTAATGAGTGCAAAATCAGTATATTTTATAGGTTTTATTGTATAAAATCTCGTTTTAAATTTATAAAAACGGTTTTAAGTTTATACACACAATGGGACAAGTGTACTTTTGTGTACTAATATAATAATATATATATAGAGAGAGAAAGTATAATGTACATTACGGCTTAACCTACATAACGTACGCGACCAAATTACGCAAGTGCATTTGAAAATCACGCACGTTATAATTGGAAACCTAATCACGGATGGGAGCAATTTTTGTGTATTATTACGCAAAAATGTACAAATCACGCACGTTAATTTGATGCCCATGCGTGATAATTGATACTTGCGTGATTACTTATCCGTGCGTGATAAGTTGATCTGATGGTCAGTATTGTCGCGTACGTGAAGTATGATAAGGGTTTTTGTATGTTAACCGCTCTATATATATATATATATAGTGTGGTTTAGAACCAAGTGTCAATCCTAGATTTCGATGTCTCCCACTATTCAACCTTCGTTATTGTTTAGTAGGATAATAAATAAATTATGGAGGTTTTTAAAGTTTAACAACTTAAATAAGATATAAGACATGAAAAGATAACATAAAAACTAAGCGATGAGGCGCTCAAAGATTAATTATATCTTTGATCTCGAATCCTCTAGATGCGATAAGTATTGTTTAAAGTCATTCAAATGGCGGTATGATAATGGGCATCGCATCGTGAGATATAGTGGCGGACCTACCTTATAATAAGGGGTAGCCTCCGCTACCCCTTGATGATCCGACTGTCGTGTAAATTTTGAAAAAAATTGATGTTTTTTAACATTTTTTCGATTTCGTTGCCCCTTTTTTTAAACGTTACCCCTGTAAAGATTTTTTAAATCCGCCACTTAGATGAGAATAACCACATTGGGCGATCTATCGCTTAACTCTCTATGCACCCATATAAAATGGAGAGACTACATCGGGCAAATATCTTGCATGGACTTACTTGCAAGAGCGGAATGCATGGCCTCCGCATAAACAGGATTTGAAAACATTTTAACAAAAATCTATACTTCAAGTGTAAAATTATCTTGCAAGGTTAAACGTACCCTGAGACTTATAATGAATGTATAAGCTCGAAGTACAGCCATGCAAGAGATAGATGATCAACCAAAGACACAAAAGCTAATTCCACGATATAGATAGCTTTCACATATTTGAAATAGCAAACTTGAGAATGAGACTCTACCCACCATCTCTAGTGTGATAACTGTGAAAGACGCACAAACTCAGAATGTGTGCAAAGACAACATCGGGCGTAAGTGTACACACTCAAGTTCAAACCCCAAGTTTAAATCATACTAGTTTTTTTTAAGTCGCACGTTGCGGCGAAATCGAGCAAATGATAATATAAAACAAACGTAATTTGAAAATAAAACATGTTGTTTAGAAAGTCAAACCATTAGAACGGTTTAGTTTATCATTGTAGCTTTTTACGGTTTCAAATAAATACTTTATTCTAGGTACAACTTCATTTTTAACAAAACCTATAACGGAATGTCGAGAGAAAAATCAAACAAAACTACGTAATTAAGTTTTAGAAAAAAGTTACTAACGTAAATTATTAAAGAAGTATCAAATTATTTGATAAATTAATATATGTTCTAAAAAAAGAAAAAAAAATTATTAAAAAATGGTAAAGGAAATATATAGTTTTAAAAAAGAAAAAAAAATGGTAAAGTTACTATTCATCATCCTTTGTTAAAAAATAATAATAAAAAGCTATATATTATTTTAAAAATAAAGTTACTATTTATCATCCTTGGTCAACTATATATATATATATATATATATATATATATATATATATATATATATATATATATATAGTGGAGAGTTCAAATAAGAAGAAATTTTTTGTAAGAAGAAAAAAGAAGAAATTTCAACCAATGAGAATGCTTTATTTTACTTCATTTAATATAAGTATTTAATTTTACTATAAGGGTATCTTGGTAAATCTACATAGGTCATTAATTTGTAGTCTTCCTCTTACTAATTACATTAAATTTTTTGTAACTTATCTTCAAAATATATATTTTTTCAAAAAAATAAAATAAAATAATTTAAAGTGTAGGATAAATTACGAGTTGTGTAGGATAAATTTCAACGTGTAGGATGAATTTCGAAATATGTAGGATAACTTTTGATGTGTGTAGGCAAAAAAAGTTAGTGTGAAGGATAATAGTCTTTATGACTAATTAATTAGTCCAAAAATGATAATAAATGAGATAAGTTAAAAAACTATTTAATGTTTTACAAAATTACCCTTTGTTCTTTTTATTCTCATTTAAATTTTCTTCTCAAATGAACCTTCCCCTATATATATATATATAATTCTATAAAGCATAAAAGTTTTTAAAAATCAAATGCATGGGCATACCACTAAAATAAATTTTAAACATTCAATATCTACCTCAAGGTTTATCTAAACGAAAGAGATACAAGAAGTTTAGCCTATGAACGTCATTATAAGATTACCTACACTTTGTAGATTAACTATGGAATGGTTCTAGTGAACCAACCAAAGCTAATGTGTTATTTTAATTAACTTCTTGATAACGCATTGTTTACCAAAACAATAAATACTTTATGTTCTGAAGCATGACACAAAAATAATCAGTATTTGAGTTATTATATCCGGCATGTTTAATACACATTTCAAGTTCAGGATGACTTGTTTAACCCATTTAATTAAACATGTTGTGTTTGAGTTGAACTATATTGCCCTTATTAGACAGGTTGGCATGTTAAAATGTTTGATCAAATGGCTCGATCAACCCGTTCATTAGTCTCTCAAATGAGTTGTTGGTGGTTTTATGGGTAATCTAACTTGGTTGTAGGCATGTCATGGCTTTATGGATAATCTAAAAATGTACTTGTAGTTTTCAGTTGGGCCTGGTCATTTCAACATCTCTAGATTTGGGCCTGGTCATTTCAATAATGGATCACTTGGTTCATCAGTCTCTCAAATAAGTTGTAGGCAATTCATGGTTTATGAATAATCTAACTTTTTAGCCCAACTAGTTCATTGTATGGACTTAGAGTTTTTCAGAGTGGGACATGAAAATTGGGTTCAGTTCAGTCTAAATGGTCAACTTGGATTAATATTTTTTATTGTCAGCCCAATCTACATCCCCAGCTTATTGGAGTATAGGGCTATTAAAGATCAGGAATGGAAGAGAATAGTGTCAACTGCCTAACAGTTTCCTATTGACCGAACAAATTATGATTTTACCCCGGTTTAGGATTATAATTTTACACTCACTTCAAAATTATAGTCTTGTTATCACTGTAGCTTTTAACAAATTACGATTTTAACCCGGGGAAATTATGATTTTGCCCCCCGGCTAAAAATTGCAGTTTTGCCATCGTTGTAGCTTTTGACAAATTACGATTTTACCTCCAGTCAAAATTACGCATTTCTCTCAGCTCAAAATTACAGTCTTGTCATCTTTTTTTTTTGGAAACCTATGGTAGTGTTTTGTTTTAATTGGTTGACTCGAAGTAACTTTTATTCGTGCCAGACAGTTGACTAGCACTCGCTTATTGGTCTTGACAGATTACAATTTTACCCCAGCTAAAAATCATAGTTTTGCCATTATTTTAGCTTTTTAGCAAAGCTATGATAGTGTTGTGTTTTAATTGGTTGAGAAATACTTGTCCTAGCACCCAACAAATACGGGAGGGGAATAAAACTAGTATGAGTTATGACCATTGACTAGTTTACTTAAAAATGTAGTTATAGTTTTCGGTTCTACTAAGAATTTAAGTTTTATGGCTCGGCTTGTACTCAAATTATTATATATAACAATTAACGTCTATTCTTATAGAGTGCTACGGAACTTTGGTTGGAGTGTCAAGAGGATACTACGAAAGTGACACTACTAGAATGGAGACGAAATATGGATGATGGGATCAAATAGTTAGATACTGTAGCGGAGATGACCGAGTTCGGATCTGTTCTGATTTTTAAGCATCATCGGAATCTTTAATTGCATAGTTAAGAACCGAGAGATACTAATGGTTGATAGAAGAGATAAGAGATTTTGCTATACGGAAATTAGGAAGATAAAGTGATCATGAAAGTTGATCTTGATGTCTTCCACGATAAAAAGTTAAAAGATAATGCAACTGACATATCTTTATTTTAATTTTGTATCATATACCAATAATGAAAAAGTGTAGATTGCTTATCGTACGAAGATACACGAGCAAGAGATTAAGATGCGTGTCATTCTATTTTTTACACGGCCACTAAACAACGTGTGTAATTATGCATATAACATGTGTGACTTAGGGGCTGTTTGGTAGCCTCTGAATGGTCATTAAGAGGCTACCTCTTAATGGAACCATTAAGAATTTTACCAATGAGAAGGTAGAAGAATGTGACATGTGATGATTTACCATTCAGATGTTACCTTACCTCTTAACCATTCAGACTTGAGGTTACCTCTTATTCATTCAGAGGTTTTAAACCATTAAGAGGTAGCATCTGAATGGTCATTAAGAGGCTACCAAACAGCCCCTTAGGGTTTGTCATGCGTGATTATATGTATTTGTTCATGCGTGATGTTGACCACATGCGTGATTAGGTATAGTCATGCGTGATTTATGTGTTTTTTTGGTTCATACGTAATTTTGAGTTTACCCTATGCGTGATTAGGGTTTGACTTTTATAACATGCGTAATTTACTCGTGTACGCTTCGCACATTAAGGGACTATAATATGTTAACCTCCCCCTACGAATAATACTATTTACTTATTTGTTTACTTTTCTACTTTTTAGTTTGTAAAAATATATAATTTATTTTAATACGTATCAACTAAATCTTGAGAGTCGGATATTCATTTGTTTGTTTATTTTTCTACACAATTTAGCCTTTTGAAATACTGCATTATGCTTATCCAAGTAAGCCATTACATTTTTCTATAACATTATTCTAAACAGAGCCATGTTACCGTCGTAACACGCACTATTCTAATAATATCGGTATCAAGTCGATTCTGACAGAATTTATGGGTTTTTATTAATGTAAAACACGTTATATAACTTTATTTTTTGGGTTTTATCTTTCGGTTGTAATGAACTGAACGAATACCTACCGAATATCCGCACAACGCACAAGTGTTTCAACTAGTCATTTTATATATCTTGTTCTTCTATCTTGATCTTGCTATGCTATTCTGACCTTGACAACTCACACTCTTCATCTTATGTTGCCTAGCCTACAACCAGGGGCGGATTTAGCATGGTTTCATGGGTTCCCAGGAACCCATTCGATTCGAAGAAAATGGAAAAAATTAGTGTAAACCTTGTATGATTTGGGAAAAAATAATGAAAATTAGTGAAAAACTACCAAAAGGAACCCAGTGGAATCCGACCCTGGATCCGCCACTGCCTACAACAACCCTTATGTGGTCTCTATTGACATGTATTTTTTTGGGTTATTGAATTTTGATAATCCTAAATTTTACTTGTTGGTCGAAAATAATCCAAACTCTAAAAATTCACTCTAACGATCCCAACTTGTTTTGGCCCCCATCGATCCTTTCTGGAAATTGAGCATAAAAGATACGCATATTACTTTATAATTACTCCATCTATTGATTATAACATGTTAGATATGCTTAATTTCAACACTCAATTTGTTTGTGTATATGCATGTTAGTGTTCTTGAGTAAAATTGATTGATACTATGTTTTGAACTCTAACTAATGACCGACACTGATTATATACCGACACTGATTATATATAACACTTAGAATGATTGGAATTGATCGTTAGGTTATATATCACTATTAGAATGATATAAAATATCAATCAAAACCTAACATTGAAAATTTCAGAATTCGACGAAAATGGTTGAAATGTGCTAAAATTGACCTTACCTTTTAAATCTAGGAAATTGTTGGGTAATCTAATCAACAAAAGGCTTTGATTGAACAAGTAAACTCCGAGATATGAAATTATGAATCTCAAGTTATGGAATTTCGATTTTGAGGTGATTTTCTTAACACCATGTCAAAGAGTCGGAAATGAATAAAAAAAAGTCAAGTGAGCGTCAACCACACTTTAAAATGTCGAAACATGTTTATATAGATGCCAATAGTTGAATTGAAGGCCTCGGAATTGCATTGGTCATAGAATTCATGAAATTGGTCATATGGTCAATTATAGGCTAATGCACCCATTGGAGCACGCTTGGTGGCGGAGCATAACCAAAAATTCTGTGGGGGCGGAAAGTCATGGACCCAAAAAAATATTTTCTATCACTATGTTTCGGGTTATATGTTCGGGTCGGCTATTTGATTCGGTCTGGTCAAACAATAATAATTCCAAATAAAACTAAATAATCTTTATTCATTCAACTGACCCGTTCTTACACATAAAAAAACTAAATTTGAACCCTCAAATTTCATCTATATAAAAGCTAGTTTTAGACTTTATTTAAACTCACTTCAAGTTCAAAAACAATTATAAAAAATTACTAATAGCCAATTCTTCACGTTTTTTTTTAACTCAATACAAAAATATGTATAATTTTTTTGGACAATAAACTTGGTAGGGGCAGAGAACTTTTAGACAAAAGACTTAGCGGGGGCACACCTATATAATTTTAAAATTTTCAGACGAAAAATCGGAAAACATACACTACTAACTGAAACATTGGAGGGGGTGGGTGCACCCACTTGCCCCTTAAAAGCTTCGTCCCTGAGCACGCTTATTACGTAAACTGAAAAACATTGGTTTAATGTGTTTTAACAACACATACCGGCCGGTATGTATTTTTCTAAAACCTGTTAAACCAATGTCCAAACGTAGGAAGCGGTCATGCCAGTATGTTTTTGTCTAAAAACCGAGAGTATGATATTATTAAAAGCTAATTGAATGATTCAAACTGCAATTCTAACTTAACTACGTAAACTGGAGTTGGTCTTCACTCTTCCATTTAAAGAATAACAAGATAACGGGAAAAGGTTGATGTGTGATCACTTTTATCCTAACGCCCATAATTTTGTTCCCCGGTATAATATTATCAATCATTAACACATGCTACCACTATTTTAGAAGAAAAAAACAAATGTGATTTTGACAACACCAAGCATTTCATAAAAAAGATATTATTATTATTATTATTATTATTATTATTATTATTATTATTATTATTATTATTATTATTATTATTATTATTATTATTATTATTATTATTATTATTTGCTAATTTAGCTTTAACTTACGAATGTAAATGAACGAACGATACTCGTATTTGTGTTCATATGTTAAATTCAAAAAATGTCGTTCATGTTCCTTTATTTACTAAATAAATTAAACCATTCGTCAAACAGTTCAATATTTAATTACAAGTTTACAACCTTAAGTATCGTAAATAACTTTAGTGGTGGTATAAATTATTAAATTGTCCTTATCTATAAACTGAAATCATTAATCTATGACCTAATAGTATGATGATTTGTTTCAACAAAACTGTTGTGAGATAAATAAATATATTTATAACTAGTATTTAGTATCTGCATGTTGCGGCGGAACTTTTAAATCAAACAAAAGATAGGCGTAAAAACGTTGAACTATGTATGTGCGTGCATTGTGGCATGTTAGGTCGCCAAATTGAGACTGAAACCTAAAATATTATTGTAAAAAAAGAATAACTAAGTCGAAACGGTAATAAAACTCACGTAAAAAATGGAAAAAAAAATACTAAAAAGCTTTATAACAATAAATTTATAAAGTATAAGGTTTATTAAAATTTAAACTAAAAGGAGGAAAAATAAAATATATTAGGTCTAATTAAAGCTTATACACATAGAGCTTGTGAAATTGTAAAAAAAAAAAATAATAAAAATTGATAATAGATGTGTATCACCTATTGGACCAGATTTTGATAATTAAAAGAGAGATAATTAAACATGACACATATATTCACATTCACATGTTACGTTAAAATACGAAAAAAAGTTGATATATGTTTTTCAACAAGAAGTTATTACTTATAACAATAGAATTCAAACCTGACCTAAAACCACATCAAAATGCATCATCGCACTACATGAAAACCATATTCAAATATCACCTGAACGAGTTAATCGAGATCCCCATAACCGGGACTGCGAACGACGTCTCCATAAGAAGCAGCTGGTTATGCTTCTCCAATCTTCTATCGCGTTCCGTTATGTCTTTCAAAACACATAAATAATACTCTTTTAGCTTCTTTAGAACACGCGCTTTCTTCAACTTGAGCCACCTAATTCTTACCCGTTGGATTAACCTTACCATTGTGGATCCAGATCCCCCGCCTCCCTGTGAATGCCGCTGGCCGCCCAGTCTCATCGTCGGTAGCTTCTTCTTTTTTCCTAACCGCCATAATCTGCGGCGGTTGTTTGTGGTGGTAGTGGTGGTGGTGGTGATAGAAGGCATGATTTTGGTGGTGAGGAGAGTTTTGACTAGTTGAGAGGATACGTAAACTCAATTATTTATTACTCCTTTCGATGTCAAATCTATATATTTTATAGTTTTGTTGCTTACATTTATATCATTTGCACATGCGGATAACTAGTGTGTCAATGTGAGGGTTTTTTTAATGTTGTAGTTAAGAAGATATTGATTGCTAATAAATTAATATTTATTATTTTAAAGGTATGGTGACTTCGGATTGTGGTAAGGATTGAAATAGGGATGAGTGTCGTATTGGTACCGGTATCGAAATATTCAGTACCGAAATTCGTTAAAACTGGGTAGTGGTGCTGGTATTGAAATATTCAGTACGGTACCGGTATTCGAAGGTGAAATTGGTATTTTACCGGTACCGAACCGTTACCGATACCAAAAATGCCAAAAAGTAGCTGGTACCGGTATCGATACCAAAAAAAATAGGTACGAAAAATTCGGTACCGGTACAGTACTGGTATACAATACCAAATACTCATCCCTAGATTGAACTCAAAGATCAAAAATAACCAAATGAGCGTGTCATTATAACATGAACAAAATCTAATTAACAAACCAATACGAATACTTAAATGCAATGTTTTAAATACCGGTATGAACCGGCCGGTTATACCGGTTAAACCGGATATCGGACACGAGTCCGGTACGATAAAGGCCGGTAAAATCTGAATACGGTATGTCTTATGTACCGGCGGTAAATCCGTTTCTACCGGTTCAAACCAATTTAAAAAGTGTCATGTGTCATCCAACCATTTATAGAGAAATAGTAAAATAATAACATAAATAATATCAATTATATTGAATTCTCTATAATTATGCTAACAAGCAATTAATTATTTATTTTGATCTTTTTTTTGTTTTCAATGCGCTGATATAATTCTTCGTAAAGAAAAGTGCTGATATCATTCACACATGTGCTAAAATCAATTATCTTGATTAATTTTGATGTGCTAATATACTTCAAAAGTGCTACTTTTTTGTATGTATTATTTTAGTATGTGCTAATTTTTTTTTTTAAGTGCTAGAATCTCTTCTCACGGTTTATTAGATAAATATGGTTTGTACCGTAGCTAACCCCTATTAATTAGAGTATGAGCTGTTTGATTCGGTTTTTATTCTTGATCTAATTAATATACACCTTTCTTCCATACTTCACATACTAAGACCGTGGGGTATGGTGGTGCGGGGGTTTGGGACATGGGTTGACACGTTGACTTCGAGGGACACCGCTGGTCAGTTGCATGTTGGGTCGGTATGGTGGGGCGTGGGTTGGCCACGTGTTATAATTTTTTTTTCAATTATTATAAAAATACACACAAAATTAAAAAAAAAAAGCCTAAAATTATTATTAAAATTTCCTAAAAATTACAAAATCCTAAAAAAAAGATTACAAATCTAAAAAAAACATAATTAGATTATAAAAAAAAACCCTAATTAAGCGTTAGGTAGATTTCGAATACGACGCTCGTTACAAGTGCTATCTCTTCCTCGTGCATCTATGTGGCCATTTTTCAAGTGTGGGTAGCGGGTTCGGGTAGGTGGAGTGAAGGGTTGGGGTAGCGATGTGGACAGGCGGTGGGGGGTTTTTATAGTAGTTGGGGTATGGGTTTGGCTTGGTCAAACGGTTGTTTTTTAAATTTAGATCCTAGCCACCTATAGCCTAGCCAACCCAGCCAATGAGAGCCGGCAACGGAAGACCGCTAGGCCCGCCCGACGCCCGGGCTAAAATCCCCGCCCAAGGGACCACGCCGAAACCCAAACCCACCCGTAATGGTGACTTGGGCGTTTGTACCCAACCCACGCGGCCACGCCCCATACTCTAATTTACGGACCCGAGGGGGCATGCATTGCAATTAATATTAGTATGGACTATGGCCATCCACAGGCACATGTATACTACATGCCTCATCCGAATTCCTAGCAAAAATTGTATTTTAAGTTATCTGACCCCGAGGGGAATTAATATTAGTATGGCCATCATTTAAAATGGTATGGCAACAAACACAGAAAAATTAAAAAGATACGACGCCTGAGAGATTCGAACTCTCGCGGGGAAACCCCATGTACTTAGCAGGCACACGCCTTAACCACTCGGCCAAAGCGTCGCTATATGTTAGATCAACCCCAAGAATATAAATTTACTAGTATATCAACAATTCTAAACATTTTTCCCCATATACTAGTTGTTAGAACATCATAAAAGTACGATAACAGATACTTTTTTTTACTTTCTTTTTATTCAAGTCGAGTTTTATGATGCAATGACTTACCAACTAACCCGTTTGTCAATTAATTAATTGTTAAACCAAATCTCTTTAGTGAGTGGCGAAGCTTGAGATTTCCGACCGGGGGGTCGGAAGTCATCAGACCTAAAATTATACCTAAAAAATCATAAACCGATGGGTCGAAAACGTATATACTTAAAAAAATTTATACGAAAACTACATACAGGACACTACTGAGCGAAAAGTTCGGGGGTCGGGCGACGGGCGCCCCACTATGCTACGCCCATGTCTTTAGTTAGTTAAGCGGTTGAAAAAGAAAAATGTTGAAATTACATGCTCATTCGCGGGTACTCGAACTTCATACTATTGTAATTAGGATATTCTCCCATCTTGTACTTTATCGCTACAAAATCACTCCAAACATTGTCGTCCCACCACCATATGTACAAACTGTTTTTTTCCTTTTTTTTGCCAAAAAGGTTTCCAAGTGCAAAGGATTGGTTCGGTTCAAACCGGCTTCGTTTTTTTATCAGTTTGGTTCGGCTTTTACCAGTTTTGAATTTGATGTAGGGGTTTCACCCGATTACAAACATGTGGTTTGGTTTGGTTCATAACCAGTTCCGAGTTACAAACTAATTATGATTCCTTAATTGGGTTTTTGTACGCCTCTACGGCGGAGCGCTAACACTTGCTAAATAAACTACATCCATATCACTCCCTTATTCTTCACTGCCTTTTATACTTCACAACACCGTTTTTAAAATACCATTGGGAAGACGGGTAGGTTAAATCACATGAATTAATCATTTTTCATGTCCTACAATCAACTGGATATCTCATAAAAGAAGTTGAGTAATTTGAGTCCTTATTGTTAACACCAGATTGTATGTTGAGTGCCCCTATCTTTTATTTTTCAACGTACCCCAAAGTTGCATTTTTTTTCAACAATTGAGTCCCCACCGTTATATACACGTTTAAATTTTTGTGAAAAAAATAAAATACCCCCTATTTTAGATCTCCAACATGCTTACATGCAACCCAGTCTATAAAATTAAAATTTTCCCTCCAAGAACTAATCTCTAACATTTTTAACTAACCACTCTTAACTAGTCCTAGCTAACCACTATCAATTAACTAAAGAAACTGCTAATCATACTTGTAATCAAACTGCCAAACTGGTGCATTGAAAACACATGGTTGCATTGAAAGCAACTATATTTAAGCCGCATTCAAACAATTATTTCTAATATATCGTTGTGGCATGCTTATTTTTATGTACATTTTAATAAAAGTTATGTTCAAAATCAAACGAGTCAAATATAATTTATTATTTGTTCTTTACCTTGACGAACCGAATCGAAACCATCCAGGCAACTTCGGTAGCATACACGTAACTGTTTTTATGGTTTCTGGTTTAAATTTCGTTGAGAAATGACTTGTATTTAGTCGATTAAATTTATCGTATGTTATATCGAGCGTTGGTAACATGACAAAGAAAACTAATATTCCCAGTGGAATTCGGTTGGTATCATATATGACACTAACACTTGGTATAACAATTGAAAAACAAAACAAAAAAATAAAGCCGTGGTATGTGTAAGAGTATATCGACGTTACATCAACTCAAAACCATAAACGAATATCAATAACGACCTCCATAGTACGAAACAGAAACCAATGTTGGTAGGTCAAAATCGGCGCAGTATGGAGGTCGTTATTGATATTCGTTTATGGTTTTGAGTTGATGTAACGTCGATATACTCTTACACATACCACGGCTTTATTTTTTTGTTTTGTTTTTCGATTGTTATACCAAGTTTTAGTGTCATTTATGATACCAACCGAATTCCACTTGTTATATTACATACACTCATCGATTTGTTTTCGAAGGGGGCATGGATTGCAATTAATATGAGTATGGCTTACATTTAAAAAATGGTATCGGACCATCCATTACATTACACTTGATAGAAAAACCAACACAAAAACTTCAAAAATGAGAAATCAAAAAGTACGACGCCTGAGAGATTCGAACTCTCGCGGGGAAACCCCATGTACTTAGCAGGCACACGCCTTAACCACTCGGCCAAAGCGTCGCAATATGCTAGAATATCCACAAGAATAAAATTATATTAGTTACTTTGTTTTAGCATTTTTATAACATATTATCTTATACTGTGGTCCACTAAACTCTTATCCAAACCAAATAAAAAAATTTATCAACGTTTTCACTATAAAAAATTATACTTCGATTTAGAAATCGACTTGAGTAAAAAGAAAGAAAAAAATATATATTACCGTTGGAAAAACCCAAATGACTTTTATGTTTTATGATGCAATGACATCCAACTAGCCAGTTTGTTATCTCACATCTCGTTAGTCTGAGTTAATCACTCATCCGACAACCATATTTACAAACCGTTTTTTCCCAAATCGGTTTCTAAGTGAAAAGAACCGGTTCCGCGCTTCGGCTCAAACCCAATCCGTTTTTACTAGTTCAATTCAGTTTTAACCGGTTTTGACAAAGGGGTCCCACCCGATTACAAACATGTGGTTCCGTTTGGTTCATAACAACTTCTTGCCAAACAGGTTCCAGGTTACAAACTAATTCCAGTTCCCGAACCAATTTTTTGTACACCTCTACCGGGGCAGGAGCGCTAACACTCACTACATAAACTACATCTATATCACTCCCTTAATTCTTCACTGCCTTCTTGTACTTCACAATACCATTTCTAAAACTACTCATTTTTCATGTACTACAATCAACTGGATATCTCATAAAAGTTATTTTTTTGGATTCATATCACGGAGAAACCCAATGTAATCAGGCTGCTAAACGCGTTGTGTTCGCTGGTTGACTGTGACTGGTCGACCCTGACATGAAAATACACAAACTCAAAAATCGTGCCACGCACTCACACATATGAACCTGAACAGAGCATGTGTATTCACAAATTGACATGAACACTACCAACTTAATCTAAATCAGATTTATTTTACTGTTTTACAATTTTGTACTTTAAAACTCAAATTTACACATTGTTTTTATTTGTTCAAAGCAATTTTATGCCAAATATTTTTTATTAATTTCTTTTTCAACATAAAAGATACCCAAATTTTTAAGTTATTATATGAAACATTTTAAACAACTGATAAAGATAAGTGGTTATACATGTCAACCCGCAAATCCATCGGGTTGACACGAACACAA
Source organism: Helianthus tuberosus (assembly GCA_030545235.1). NCBI lineage: Eukaryota > Viridiplantae > Streptophyta > Magnoliopsida > Asterales > Asteraceae > Helianthus > Helianthus tuberosus. Next base: position 213,799,310 of record CM060441.1, on the reverse strand, counting down.
CAAGGTAGGTTCAACACTTGAGCCCAAAACTGGACTAAACCTGTTGAGGCTAAACCCAAACCCATGAATTCAGTGCCGTGTCAGACATTCACACTCTACAAGAAAGGATGGACTTTGCATCGTCCACCAATTATAAGATGAAGTGATCGGTTTGGATCCACATGTCCAGATCCATGAACGTATAGTGTGGATTGTCCGCAAGTGGCAAGGCCCGTGATATTTACCACGATGTTGCTTGAATATATATTTGTTGTCATCAAAATGTTAACGGCGTTAAGATTTAACAAATCAAAACACAAACGTACATGTATCAAAACTACCTAACATGTAGTTTTTTTTTCTTATAAACTGACATTGTTTACTCATTTTGTTATTTATATAATATAATGTAATACTTTATAAAATACCTAATTTACCATTGTGACATGCTTATTTTTATCTACATTTAAGTAAAAGTTTTGTTCAAAATCATACGGGTCAAATACAATTGATTTTTTCTTTTGTTTTTTGCCGTGACGAGCTGAATCGAAACCACCTGAACAACTTCGGTAGTGGTATACGTAATTGTTTTCGTGGTTTCTGGTATAAATTTTGTTGATAGATGAGTTAAATCCACGAGAGTATGGTTTTTTTTTTTTGTATCGTGAGCCATATCAAGTGACGGTACCATGATCCACAAGAGTTTTTTTTTTTTTTTTTTTTTTTTTTTTTTTTGTATCGTAAGCTATATCAAGTGCCAATACCATGACGAACGAAACTCATATTCCCAACAATATTGGTATAGTGTCGATTCCAATTTAACATCGGTACCACTTCTCTCCTATCATGAGTTCATAATCGTCATTGATATTCGTTTTTTTTTTGTGATTTTAAGTTGATGTAATAACTCGTGTTAGGATATCCTTTTGGGTATATCACGATTTTATTTTTTCGTTTGTAACTTCGACAATTTTTTTTTTCGTTTGTTCCTTCGATTTTTATACCAAAGTATAATTGTCATATCTGATACTACTGACCGAACTACACAGGTTATTTTAAATACACTTATCATCTGTTTTGGAAAGGGGGCATGCATTGCAATTATTATGAGTATGGGTTACATTCAAAAGTGGTATGGCCATCACTCCATCCATTATACTTGGCCTTTTTGGTGGAGGATGTTTAGTGCCTGAAAAAGTAACACAAAAACAGCAAAAATGAAAATGTTCGACGCCTGAGAGATTCGAACTCTCGCGGGGAAACCCCATGTACTTAGCAGGCACACGCCTTAACCACTCGGCCAAAGCGTCAAGTTGTGATAACAAATGCAAAGGTTATTAATATACTAGTAATAGTTGACATTACTTTTAATATTATTCTGTAATGTGTTTCACCTTTCAACTTAAAAATACAAATGTTGTCCAAACCAAAAAAATAATTTATATCCACTTTTTGCTCACAATAAAAAAAAAAAAAACTATGTAGCAGTGTAAATGAACCAAACAATTAGTAATTTTTTGTGTGAACCGTTTGATATGAAAGTTTGCTTATTTATTAAACAAACGAACATGGATAAAAATTGTGTATATAATTAAAAGTACGAACATGACTCATATCTCGCTAATTCATTATGTTTATGAATGTTTATTTATGTTCATTTGTATTTAATCATTTACATATTTATTTAAATTTATTATTGGTTATTAATAATTCCAATAGCCATCATGAATGAATCCATGGCCACATTCAAACTTTAAAGCCGCATTAGGTGATAGACTGGCGAATAAGAGCACCTTCATTTTTGTTCGTCCATTTTCGCTAGCTTAGAATATATTAATTGACAAACAGGAATACAATCATTTTTCTTAACGAGCAAACATAAACAAGAAATTATGTTATTTTTGGCGTTCATGTTTGTTTGTTTATTCAGTTAAAGTAAATAAACAAACACAAACAAGCCTTTAGCCTTGCTCTTGTTCTTTTAAAAGGCTTAAATTTATGTATATTAAGAGAGAAATTAATAGATCAAGTTAAAGCCCAACTTAAATCAAACGAAAGAAAAAAATTTGTATATGAGCTTTACGTGTAATGACTTACCAACTAGCTGGAGTTAGCATTTGAAATACCATTGGAAAGGTGGTAGGATATTCCATAAATGTTGTTGCTTTTTTTTTAATTATAAAAAAAAGGAATGTGATGTAATCATAGTGAAGAATTAAATCTTAGCGTGGTATGGCTTCGATCGGTTCCATTAGCAAAATCGGCCTAAGAGAGACTTCAAACTTCGTTCACCGGTGGCTACCTATAAAACAATACACCGTTAGGCTCGCCCATGCGTGATTATCACATTTTTTGATCAACATAACTTGCGTAATTAAGTTCCCATGCGTGATTAGGTCAAAAAAATTGATCCCATGCGTGATTAACTGGTTCATGCGTGATTTTTGGCCTGATCCAAGGGTTCAGCGCGTCGCGTACGTTTTGTATGATAAGCCCTTTTGTATGTTAACCTACCCCTATATATATATATATATATATAGAGAGAGAGAGAGAGAGAGAGAGAGAGACCTTACATGAGAGGTGTAAATCTTTCTTCTATTTATGGTGGATTTAGTTAGACGTCGCTTTCCTCCAAGTGTGGCGTTCCCCACTGCCCTAACGGTTTTAGCGACATTGTCATGCTCTTAATGGTGGGGAACATTCCATGTTAATGATGTGCATGAGTGTGCTAACGCCATCTTTGTTCTCATTGGTGGAAAAGGCATCCACACTCAGGATGTGCATTGGCAGCATGCGAGTCCACCGTATAGAATATTATGACCTTGTATTGAATGTCCTCCTGCCACGTGTCTCTGGTATGAAATTAATGGTGTGATTTAGTATATTCCTCTACAAGTCCAATATTATGACCTTGTATTGAATGTCCTCCTGCCACGTGTCTCTGGTATGAAATTAATGGTGTGATTTAGTATATTCCTCTACAAGTCCCCCTAGTCTTGGTTAGTGTACGCATCTTTGCGTGCGCGGAGCCAAGACTACTGAGAGGTGAATGTTTTGTGAGTAATGGCACGTGCCCAAGGTGATAACAATGAATGTTCTTGTCGTTTTCATGACGTCATTTTGTACGGAGTCGTCTTTTGGGTATGACGATTACAGGTGTATCTTTTCCATTTTCAGCTACTGATTTGACGTATACTTTTCAGCACACAGGCGTCGTGCCTCTGTTGTTTTTTTTCTGACGTTTGCAGGCGGGTTGGTTAGGTGACAGACGACAGGTTGGTGTGTTGTCAGGCGGCAGATTACCGCGTCTGCCCTTTTGCTGACGTGTCGTTTGTGTATTGTATAACAACCCTCCTAAATAATTTTTGACACCCCCAAATATATTTTAAATATCCCTATATGTCCTAAAATACACCCCGTATGCAAAAACGGGCCCCGAATACCTTTACTATTATTAAAATTAAATAAAAACAAGAAAAATGGGTCTCTGGCGGGCCGCGTAAGACCACCCCAGGGTCTACGCGGGGCGCGAGAGCTTGGAGCCAGAGCGAGCCCCCAGGCTGCCACGTGTCATGATCGTGTCAAATCTAAACTCGACGAATCAGCAGCCCTAGAGCCTACAACCCTACGTCGCGGGCCGCGAAGGATCATCCTTCGGCTTACGCGGCCGCGAGGGAAGTCGAAAGGTCGCCTATATAAGAAGCCCTCAGCCTTCAGTTTCCGTCGTTCATTTCTCGATCTCTCTCTAATTTATGCATAGATAAAATAATTCTCGGGTATAATACCCCCCTAAATAACGAAGTTCTGCCCCGTTGTAAGTATCATAACCCCGGTTACGTATTAGATACGCTGCCCGATTGATCCAGGGTTCCGTAACGGCTGTCGAGGTTCTGCCCGACGTAGTCGTTGGAATACCGTCTCGGGGAGGGTATTACTAATGTAAATATTGGGTTATTATACTAACACATGTGTATGTGTGTAATTTATAGATAATCACCAGGAAACCCTAAAGGAAAACCTACGACAGCAATGTGAGTAATCTCCTTTTTGTAAACCTTTTTGCAAACTATTTTTACAAAACCTTAATTATTTTAAATTATAATTAGCAGTGATTGAGTCTTTGTAATTCTTCAATTACTGCCGGTATGTTGGGGTTTTGTATACAAAATGTGGAACACGTTACCATTGGACAAAGAGTTAGTCAATGGGTAATATGACCCACCAGTCAGGATTGACAATACTGAATGAGTAATTGTGTAGATGTAAACATTTTAATCGCTCTCAATACTGTTAAATGATAAAACTCTTCTTGATTAAACTGGGATTCACTCACCAGTATTTCCCACTGACAAATTGTTTTTAAACGCGTTTCAGGTAACAAAATGTGAAAGCCAACTAGAAGCCAGCTGGACAGCACTGAAGGCTTGGAAAAGTGGCTATAAAAGTTACCTAAATAAAGAAGATGTTTTATTTCAATAAAATAGGGTTTACCCCTATAAATCAGTTTGTAATGAAAACATGGGTTTTATCCCAATATGTTTTCTTATATAAAATTTGGTGTTTTACTCTGATAAAATATTTCCTAACTATGGTCCTGATGTAAATTCCGCTGCCAAATTGATAAACACCGATACCACCAAAACTGAATCTCGCGGCCGCCCGTTCCCGGGACAGATAGGGGGCGGGGGTTGGGACAGAAGGTGGTATCAGAGCTAAGCCACTGATTCAGCCACATGGTGGAGGGTGTGAAACCCGAGTGTTACCGTGCGTATTTTGTGTGTATTATTGTCGTTTAAGTGATTATGTGCTTGGAATGTGTTTACTACGTGTGTTTGTGGGTTTTACAGGTAAATCACCTAATTCGATGAAATTAGAGTGCGTGATGATGAAGCGAAACAGCCGAGAATAATAATTAAGTGAATCACATCGTTCGGGAATCGGTTGGCGGCCAATACAAGAGTTGGACGTGAACATGGGGCAACATAAAACATCACTAAATCATGATTTAAGTGGACCGACTTTTTGGTGGCATGAGGTGGATGCGCTGACTTGTGAAGTCTTAGAGGTTTTTATTCATGAAACATCACATCATCATTAAGGAGGTTTTGAAAAGGAGCACAAGAAAATTGAGGGCAGGTTCACGTGAATATTGGAAATCACATTCATCATATACACATATGCTGGACGTAAAGGATTTGAGGGGCATTTAATTGAAAAATAAAAAACATCAATTATAATCATCAATCTTTAGCAGACATGCACTTTTGGAGGTTTTTATTGGGCCGAAATCAACATGTGACTTGGATCACTTTCATCATCAACATAGTCATGATCCATCATCATCATCAATATTCACGACACATGTTGGACAAGGAATTGGGCTCGCAGACTTCTTTTTGGGCCGACAAAAGAACATAGAGCCACCGTTTAAAAAGGAACCTTCAATGACTTTTGGGCTTGGATGACCATCTCGAAAATTGGGGCAGCAAGTAATGGACTTGTGGGCTCTCATAATTGAAAGGAGGCCCAACATCATCGATCTATATTGGCAGCCGTGAACAACTTTTTGGGGCACGGGATTATTATCGATTTTTTTGAGGAGGCAGCCGCACATCAACCCTTTGGCTCTCGAACTCAACACACATCATCATCATCGATCATCCACAACTAGCCAACCAATCATCTCTTCATCACTATCTCAGGCCGGTGATCGCGTCCACCCAACCATGAGCGTCTAGTCTCTTCGGTTTCACCCTGGTGTAGGTAGTTGTATTTTCTAGGGTTTATGCATTTGTTCTTTGATTCGACTTTGTGACAACTTGTATTGATTTTTGAAACCATTGACAATAGTTTACATTTGTTTCGTATTCGTAAATTGTCGAACGATGTTAAAAGTTATGACTTTGCGAAATGGTTATGTGTAGTTATGCGTTGTCGTGGTTAGGATTTACTTGTGTTGATTACAAAGTGCATTCTTGTCCGTTCTTCGGGACGTTGATAGTTATTGGCACCTAAGTCACGGTACACTAAATCCGCTAATCGTATGCAATTGAGTTGAATTAAAACATGTAGGAACCCTAGGTCTTACAATTATCGAACCGGGTGTGATCCGTGCCCCCAAATTCTTGTTTTCAGTTAAATAATTTAGTTTGCAATCTTAGTTAGTAAGTAGTTGTTTTAAATAATATCAATTTGTCGGTTCATTCCGATTTATTTTAAAAACCAAACAAATAAATAAAAATAGCAATCTTCATAATCATCTTGTACATCAGTTGTAAATAGTCTAACTAATCGAACGGGTGGTGCGATACTGACCACATGCTCTTCGTGGATACGATACCCGACTTACCCTAGCTACCTAGTAGGGGTGTGCACGGTTCGGTTCGGTTCGGTTATTAGCATTATCCGTAACCGTAACCGAAGTCATCGGTTAATCGGTTCGGTTAATTCGGTTAATTTGTCGGTTTTCGGTTCGGTTCGGTTAATTTTCGGTTAATAACCAATTCAAACAAGGGCTAAATTTTTTGCTTAGAAATACATGTAATGAAGGTATAAATACATGAAATAAATATATAAATACATGAAATGGATGTATAAATAAATGAAATGGAGATATAAATGCATGAATAGATGTTTAAATACATAAAATGGAGGTATAAATAAATGTTATGAATGTATAAATAAATGAAATGAAGACATAAATAAATGAAATGGAGGTATTATTACATGAAATGAAAGTATAAAACATGAAACACATGAAATAGATGTATAAAAGCTAGAAATATATAAAAAAATAAATGGTTCGGTTCGGTTCGGTTAATTTTCGGTTAACCGATGGTAAAAAAATATCCGTTAACCGACTTTCGGTTAATTCGGTTACGGTTAATTTCGGTTCGGTTTTGTCGGTTTTCGGTTCGGTTTCGGTTAACGGTTCGGTTATTGCACACCCCTACTACCTAGGTTCAATTGGGTTTTTGACTGATCGGGACGACACGGTCACGTCAAAATGGCGCCGCTGCCGGGGAGCTAGTGCGCTTAGTATTTCATTGCTTGTTCGATTTTAGTTTAGTTTATTTATTATTATTTTTTTTGTATATTTGTGATTTTACTTCGGGTGGTCGAGCTTGTTTGTGCAGGTACATGTTTTGCAGGTACCATCTTTCAATATGAATTGGGTAGATGATGATCCGTGTGAGTGTTGCGGAAGCGGAGAGCATTATTTAGAAGATTGCTCTGTTTTCCACGCAAAAGTTCAAGCCAACAAGGATCGGGAAGACTACCTCAGCGGATTATATGAGTATAGGAGGGCGGATTATGAAGATAACAGTGGTCCATCCTCATATTATCCATATGATAATCCACCACCACCACATTATCAAGAATACTACTATGAGCCCGAATTGCCACACTTCCCGAGTTACCAGGAGGAGTATGATGACTATTATCATGACTCCCCTCAGCCGACATACGAGGAGCCTCAAGATTCGTTAAACTCTAAACTCGATATGATTATGGACATGATGATAAAAATGAAAAAGAAAGACGAGCTGAGAGACAAATCATTTGAGGCTTTGGTTATTCAGGTTGGTCAATTAACCGAGGAGATGGCACAACTTAGGCGAGACCAAGAGGTTTGGGCCAATGGTACAATTGTAGATGGTGATGTGGTGGAAGAGGTTATCGATCTTCCCGAGCAAGAAAATGAATGTTTGAACCGAGAGGAAGACATCACACCGCGAGACGAGTCGGATCCGAAAGATGCCCACGTTCATATCCATCCTTCTCCCATACTTATCACTCCAACCAACAAAGTTGGGGATGCGGGTTCGGGTATAAGGATTCGAAGGGTGGCGTTGCACGACATAGGCCAGTTTAGTAAGAAGCGACCCCAAAGTTGTACAATATGCATTCCGAGCAAAATAAAAAGAGAATGGATCCGGCATGCCAAATACCGAGCGTATGTAGGTAACTCGGTAGGAAAATGTGCACTGTAACACCCCGAAAATTTTTGTCCTATAATGTCTTGACACGTGTCATAACATTTGAACGTGTGAAAGAATGTTCTTGAAGGACTAAAGTTGACAAACAATGAAACTGTGTAAATATAAGGGTTCAAAGTGTCAACAATGAATAAGTATACTTTACAATAACCCTACATGATGTTTATAACCTTAAATGAATGGATCATGGATCATACGAAGCGAATTGTGAAAGAAAGTGAGAGATTTCAAACTACAGGGGTTAAATGTGTCAACATGTTAAGATGTACCTCTGAGTGACCTTTTAAGCAAACCCGAAGCCTTGTAACGATTAAATATGCTCACAAGAATGTACCATAAAAATTTCACCAAGTTTCGTTACCGTATGAGAAAGTTATGATAAAATCCGTGTGTGAGGGTTAGAATCGCCAACATTGAAAATTAGGGCTTTTCGGGTGATCACAAAGTTACCCGAGGACTTCACAAAGATGGTATAAGTCTTAAAGCCCCTATATGTCAATATTAAAGCCCCTTTATGCAAGAAACCAAGTGAAAGCGATGTTTAGAAGGACCAGGGACTGAAATTGCAATTAACAAAACTTGCTAAGCTGGTTACCAACACCCTCGCGTAGCGCGAGCCTGAAGGCACTTGGCAGTCGCGCTACGCGACTGCCTTATCTGGACAGAATGCATGGGCAGGTGTCCTGCATGTTTCTTAACCGACTTTGATCGATTTTCTTGATACTTTGGGCTGCCCTAAGGTGGTTTATAGTGTGTAGGATGCTTGTGGATGTTATTATTTCCTCCTAGACTTAGTTGTCAATCATCCATGCATGTTTGAACACCATAAGAAGACCCACATTCCTTGCAAAGTTGATCATTCATCTTGCATTCACCTCTGAGCATTTCTGGATCATTCAAGCAAGCCACGAACATTCCATATCATCCATAAGACTTGTGTAAGTACCCTTGATCTTCTCTAGTTCATTCATGTTTAGTTTATAGCCTAGAAATCAAACCGTCGTAACTACGGTTTGACTTCGCGATGAAACACAAATGGTCCAGAGTTTTGTCGAATCGAAAGTGGTAATAAGTTGGTATTTATATGGGTAATAAACCCCTAAAAGGTCACCCACTTATTTCAATCTTAACTATGTCGATTGATCGAGTCAAACTTCTTCCGAAAAGTCAACAGAAATGATTAATCGCATATGTAATGATACGGAAGGCGTGTAACCTGTTTTATCAGTCATACAACTTGAAAATAAGTATAATAACTTGTCTAAGCTTGTTTGATTCGACAACTTTGTGGTTAGAACCGATTCGGAACCGAGAGACGCAAAAGTTTGACTTTTGCTTTGACCTCAGTTCTGACCCGATTTATATAGGTTTAGACATGCCTTAAAGTTCCATTAGGATCTAGTTGCATGTGTGTATAAGCCTCTGCGTTTATACCACTCGAATCCCTAATCGTCCGATGTTTCCGTTAAACGCCTAAATATTGACCGTAATGCCCTTATGACCATAAAACGAGATTTTAGAAAATGTAAAAGTGCAAAAGTCTTTAATACTGACTATTGAACATGTCTGCAAAATTTCACGTCAATCGGAAGTCTAGATTAGGAGTTATGCTTAATGGCGTATTTATAAACATGTTTATTAATTAAACGGCGCCATTAGCGTAAAACCTATCTAAACTCAGTTTTGACACCAAATCTTTTACCCACTGATGTTAAATAATATTCTAGGATTTTTAAAGATTTTTAATTATTTTTAGACTGATCATAAGCTTGGATTAGCGCCTTAATTCGGTAAATACCGAATATACCCTTTTAGGCCATAAAATGAGTTTTACAAATCCTTTTAACGCCAATCCAATTGCTACTGATTTTAAATAATAAATGGAGTATTTTGAGCCTGTTTATTTGATCAGAAAACTCAGAATCGTATTTTAACCCGTACATCGCTTAAAACGACTTTATACGCGTATTTAACGCATAGTTTGGGTTTAAAACTATTTTAGTATATAAGACTTATTACCAAAGGTTATAACCTGTTAAAATAAGCTATTTTACTGATCAACTCAGACCCGGATCATAGGTGTCTAACTAAACCCTTTTATAATCTTTAAAATGACCAAAATACCCCTTAGGGGCTTAAAATAAGATTAAACTCGTTTTGGGCATTATGGAAGGTATCCTACTGATATCACAACATATTTAGGGCATGTTAACTTAGGAAACCTGTTTAGGACTCTTATGGTTACCCGTTACGCTTCATACGCGTTCGGTTCGGTTTATGTAACTAGTTTACATAAACTAGCCGAAACGGGTCAAACCTTATCGGTTTTATCTCAAAATCCAGAATGTGTATCATATACCCATATTAAGCAAGTCTTCAAACTTGTCGGGTCTAAATCACATTCTATCCGGTCTTCGCTTAATCGTGCGTACGAACCGTATCTTTCTGTAAGACTAACCGGTCTAAGCTTAAGCTTAATTAAAGACCGTTAGCATTCTAATTAGTTATTTATACCATCATTCCAGACTAGAGCTTTCCGGTAAATTGTACCTACGCTTGCTTAAGTGAATACGGCTGAGTTATAAATTTCTGCTATTTAAGACAGGAGCTAGCTCAGGTAAATACTCTTAACTTATTTTCCCTATTACGGGCTTGGGATACGGTAATATAAATACCGCATGTTCAGGTATGGGATTCAAAGACCAATGAGTCGGGAAATCCCAATAACCTGTTTTAATTCGTATTGCTTGACTGAAACATTGGGGATTAATGCGACCGTGTCCTGGATATCCTTGACTCATGATTTGCAATGGCCACGACCTAAGCACGGGGTGTAGGCATACACCTGACAGATGCCATATGTTCATACCAATATGGAATTCCCAATAGGGGAATAGTGGTGTGTCGGTTAATCATGAACCGACATAGTTTCGGGCCCTACATGTAGAGCAAGTTATGTAAAACTGATAACATGAAATATAGTTTGTCTCAAGTATAAAATATAAATTTTGCCTTGTGCATTCTAATCAAAGTGTCGAAACATTTACGTGTCTTGCGCACCTAAACAAATTTTCATAAACATTTTCAAAAGAGTCGGTTGAGTGTATTTACCAGTGAAAACTGACGTATTTTCAAAAGTCTAAGTGGCAGGTACAAGTACGTAATAGGCTGGAAGCGGCTCAGGACGTTAATAAGGAATCTTGCAAGTTCTAGGCGTCTAGAGTCTGTTGAACAATGTTTACGTTTTATGATCCGCCTGTGGATCCTTTACCTTCCGTTGTAATACTTGGATATTACTTTATATATGGATTGTAATATATTTATCTTTTGCTTTCGCTGTGCATTTAAATATTGTGTTGTTTGACTATAATGTTGCCAACCACGTCACGATACTCCCCACCGGGCCCACCGGTGACACGTGGAAATTTGGGGTGTGACAGGTTGGTATCAGAGCCAACACTGAGTGAATTAAACACTAGCCTTTTTGTGTTTAATCTCAGTTACACAGTTGCACATTCTTGAGTCTAGACGAGAACATAGGACAAATTCAAATTTGTTCCATTTTGTCTTTATTTGGTTCCTTTGTTATTTATACGATTAGCTCTTGTATGGGCGAGTCATTTTCGGTAGAAGTCCCGATTAGGGCAACCATATACTTGTTTAGATTTTTGAAGGAACGATTATATTTAAAATATCATTTCTATATTATAAGATCTACCATTATAATAAAATGGCAAAATCTAAAAGGACAAGACCTAGCCATATGTCACATTAAGACAGGGCCAAAATGGTAGTTCCACAATTAGATTCAGATCCTTATTAACATCTCGATTTAAAATTTTGTTCTGCGTTAATTATTAAAAAGAATCTTAAAGGTAAAACCTAGCCTAAATGTCACTGCATACAAGGCCGAGATGGTAGAACCTATTCAAGAGATTCAAATCCTTATTAAACATATGAAAGCATAATTACATGCTCGACAAAGTGTGATACGATAAAATCACATAAGTCCTTTTTATGGAAGTATTCTAAATCCTTATTTATATAAGCATCCCATATGGATGAAGTGCCCACGGGCTATAATTAACGTCCTCTGAGACTAAAAGACAATTCTATAATAAACTCACCAATAGACTATTGTCGATATGTTACAGTTCAAGCTACATGGCAGACTCAAACGAGGTCAACAGTCACCCAGGGATAGTACCTGATAATGCCCGAGTAAACGTAGCGGGTGCAGAATTACAAGCAATGATAGATAATGCGGTTAATAGGGCTATGGATAGACAACACCATGGATCAAGTGGTACCCATACGAGGACCCATTCTGCATCACACACTAGAACACCCTCCAGGACCCACACTGCCCACAACAGTAATTCTCACCACTCCTCGAATCAAAGGAGTAATCCATCCCAAAGAGTTCCACAGAACCAAGAACCTCGTAATAGGGGTTGCACCTATAAGTACTTTGTTTCGTGCAAACCCAGGGACTTCACTGGGGAAAAGGAGCTGTTGATTGCATGACTTGGATGGACGAAATGGAAACGGTTGTGGATATTAGTGGTTGTGATGATAGGGATATTGTGAAATTTGTGTCACAATCTTTCAAAGGAGAGGCATTAGCTTGGTGGAAATCTTTGATCCAATCTACAGGGAAAGTCCCGTTATATAATATGACCTGGGAACAGTTCATGACGCTGATCAAAGAAAACTATTGCCCTCAACACGAGGTTGAGAAGATTGAGACTGAATTCTTGACTTTAGTCATGGAGAACTTAGATTGTCAAGCATACCTTACAAGTTTCAATACCAAGTCTCGATTGGTTCCTTATTTGGTCACACCGGAACCAAAGCGAATTGCTCGCTTCATTGGGGGTTTAGCCCCAGAAATAAAGGCAAGTGTGAAAGCATCGAGACCTACTACTTTCAGGTCAACGGCAGAATTGTCGCTAGCTCTCACACTAGATGTGGTTAGAAACAAGGTTGCCAAGGCCTCTGAAGATGGGAAGCGTAAAAGGGAGGAGAATAATTCCCAGAATCCTAAGAAGAACAAATCCGAGTTCAACAATGACCAACAGGATTCCGACAAGAAGCCTACATGCAAAACTTGCAAAAGAAGACACTGGGGACAGTGTCGATCAAACCAAAAGATAAAGCAATGTGGCATCTGCAAAAGAACTGGCCACCAGTCCCACGAATGTAGGGACATAAAGAATGCAAGCTGTTTCAGATGTGGTGAAAAGGGCCACATCAGTACTAATTGCCCGGAGGCTGCCCAGGGAGGAGCAGCTAAGTCTGGGATGGATAAGAAAGGAAACGCCTAAACTACCAGTTGAAGGCCAGAGACAGTGCATATCAATAATAAGGCAATAATAAATCTTCATGAACCTTAAACTTAGCAAAATTTTATTATCATCCACAAGGTATAACTACCAAGGAGACCATAGTAACCGATTCGTATAAATCGGCAAGGAATCGTTCCGAAAATCTAAGAGCACTCTTTCTTTGCATAGAGTACGACAACGTATATTATTTTAATTATTTTCTCATTGTTTTCTATCGCCTGTGAATGCCAAACTATGTTTGATAAAAGTGTCATATGAGGATTGGCGTATCCTAGTGTGTCCCATAGATTGTTTCCATGTCTGATCAACATGGAGGTTTAATACATGGAACCCCTAAGATATCCCAATGATCGTATTGTACTTCCGTCGACTAGTAGTATTCAAAGGAGATATCCAGAATAGAACTATCCAAATAAATATTCCTCGGTAAAGGAATATGGGAAATCATAACATGAACGTATCACTTATTAGACACAAGCGTTGATGAGCGAACTGGAGCCTGAGATATGGAAATCTCTGTAACCTCCTTGTACTTTGATTATCTTCTCCTAAGTTTACCCTGTTTACCTCCCTAGAGGCAAGCAGAGTTATGATTAACATCCCGCTTTGGGTTAGAATGTTGTAAGAACTCCATATTAATTATGGAATAACCGAGAACCTGATTAAGTAAATTTTTAAATAGGAGATTCATATAGCCTAGCTCGATATTTCAGAACAAGATAGTTGTTAGATAAGAAAGACGGTTCATTTTGCTCATGCACTCATTACCGCAACCCTATTTAGACAACGGTTAAAATCGCCATCAGCTGCACAGGATCGTCGATCTGTTCGACTAGCTGCAAGGGTTAGCTATTCCTTAAGATTAGCCTTGAGCAATGGTTGGAATAACCATATCACCTTAAGATAAGCTTTTCTATAATAATTGATATGTAAGTATTAAGGCTACTCCTTTGGAGACCTTGTATAGATGAAGTGTTAAATGTCTAGTGTTAGATAGAGAATTGGTAAGTCCAATTATCTAGATCTGAAAGTTGCCTGGGGGACAACAAATAAGATTATACAAATCCATAATCGATTGTAGGTTGCCAGTATACGGCAAGAAATCAATGAGTTAAGAAAATAGCAAACTTCCTAAGTTCTTGTTAAGGAATATGGTTTAACAAAAGATATCACCCAGGAAGGGTGTACCAAATTTGTGAAATTATCAGGCTAGATAAGCTCTGAATATATGGAAATCATTCGAAGGAAATTGAATGTATCAAGATCAAGTAGCTTGTAAGCTAAAACCTACTTAAGGAGTTAGAAGGAACTCGCAATACATTGCACACTAGTGACTGGAGGACGTGTTCCGCCAATAAGTCAAGAAGCACTATCACATAATGATATGCAGAATTATGATGTGATGAGCATCCTGTATCGATTGAGGATCGACAGGTCAAGAAGCTCCAAAAGGATACATACGCCTAATATAAGAGCCACTATGGGAGCTTGGAAAGACTCCAGATATGCTATAAAAGTTAAGTCCCTTATGCGACAAAGAGTACTTCCAGCATTTTAACAAATCTCGAGGTCGAGATTTCTTTTAAGGGGGTGAGGATGTAACACCCCGAAAATTTTTGTCCTATAATGTCTTGACACGTGTCATAACATTTGAACGTGTGAAAGAATGTTCTTGAAGGACTAAAGTTGACAAACAATGAAACTGTGTAAATATAAGGGTTCAAAGTGTCAACAATGAATAAGTATACTTTACAATAACCCTACATGATGTTTATAACCTTAAACGAATGGATCATGGATCATACGAAGCGAATTGTGAAAGAAAGTGAGAGATTTCAAACTACAGGGGTTAAATGTGTCAACATGTTAAGATGTACCTCTGAGTGACCTTTTAAGCAAACCCGAAGCCTTGTAACAATTAAATATGCTCACAAGAATGTACCATAAAAATTTCACCAAGTTTCGTTACCGTATGAGAAAGTTATGATAAAATCCGTGTGTGAGGGTTAGAATCGCCAACATTGAAAATTAGGGCTTTTCGGGTGATCACAAAGTTACCCGAGGACTTCACAAAGATGGTATAAGTCTTAAAGCCCCTATATGTCAATATTAAATCCCCTTTATGCAAGAAACCAAGTGAAAGCGATGTTTAGAAGGACCAGGGACTGAAATTGCAATTAACAAAACTTGCTAAGCTGGTTACCAACACCCTCGCGTAGCGCGAGCCTGAAGGCACTTGGCAGTCGCGCTACGCGACTGCCTTATCTGGACAGAATGCATGGGCAGGTGTCCTGCATGTTTCTTAACCGACTTTGATCGATTTTCTTGATACTTTGGGCTGCCCTAAGGTGGTTTATAGTGTGTAGGATGCTTGTGGATGTTATTATTTCCTCCTAGACTTAGTTGTCAATCATCCATGCATGTTTGAACACCATAAGAAGACCCACATTCCTTGCAAAGTTGATCATTCATCTTGCATTCACCTCTGAGCATTTCTGGATCATTCAAGCAAGCCACGAACATTCCATATCATCCATAAGACTTGTGTAAGTACCCTTGATCTTCTCTAGTTCATTCATGTTTAGTTTATAGCCTAGAAATCAAACCGTCGTAACTACGGTTTGACTTCGCGATGAAACACAAATGGTCCAGAGTTTTGTCGAATCGAAAGTGGTAATAAGTTGGTATTTATATGGGTAATAAACCCCTAAAAGGTCACCCACTGATTTCAATCTTAACTATGTCGATTGATCGAGTCAAACTTCTTCCGAAAAGTCAACAGAAATGATTAATCGCATATGTAATGATACGGAAGGCGTGTAACCTGTTTTATCAGTCATACAACTTGAAAATAAGTATAATAACTTGTCTAAGCTTGTTTGATTCGACAACTTTGTGGTTAGAACCGATTCGGAACCGAGAGACGCAAAAGTTTGACTTTTGCTTTGACCTCAGTTCTGACCCGATTTATATAGGTTTAGACATGCCTTAAAGTTCCATTAGGATCTAGTTGCATGTGTGTATAAGCCTCTGCGTTTATACCACTCGAATCCCTAATCGTCCGATGTTTCCGTTAAACGCCTAAATATTGACCGTAATGCCCTTATGACCATAAAACGAGATTTTAGAAAATGTAAAAGTGCAAAAGTCTTTAATACTGACTATTGAACATGTCTGCAAAATTTCACGTCAATCGGAAGTCTAGATTAGGAGTTATGCTTAATGGCGTATTTATAAACATGTTTATTAATTAAACGGCGCCATTAGCGTAAAACCTATCTAAACTCAGTTTTGACACCAAATCTTTTACCCACTGATGTTAAATAATATTCTAGGATTTTTAAAGATTTTTAATTATTTTTAGACTGATCATAAGCTTGGATTAGCGCCTTAATTCGGTAAATACCGAATATACCCTTTTAGGCCATAAAATGAGTTTTACAAATCCTTTTAACGCCAATCCAATTGCTACTGATTTTAAATAATAAATGGAGTATTTTGAGCCTGTTTATTTGATCAGAAAACTCAGAATCGTATTTTAACCCGTACATCGCTTAAAACGACTTTATACGCGTATTTAACGCATAGTTTGGGTTTAAAACTATTTTAGTATATAAGACTTATTACCAAAGGTTATAACCTGTTAAAATAAGCTATTTTACTGATCAACTCAGACCCGGATCATAGGTGTCTAACTAAACCCTTTTATAATCTTTAAAATGACCAAAATACCCCTTAGGGGCTTAAAATAAGATTAAACTCGTTTTGGGCATTATGGAAGGTATCCTACTGATATCACAACATATTTAGGGCATGTTAACTTAGGAAACCTGTTTAGGACTCTTATGGTTACCCGTTACGCTTCATACGCGTTCGGTTCGGTTTATGTAACTAGTTTACATAAACTAGCCGAAACGGTCAAACCTTATCGGTTTTATCTCAAAATCCAGAATGTGTATCATATACCCATATTAAGCAAGTCTTCAAACTTGTCGGGTCTAAATCACATTCTATCCGGTCTTCGCTTAATCGTGCGTACGAACCGTATCTTTCTGTAAGACTAACCGGTCTAAGCTTAAGCTTAATTAAAGACCGTTAGCATTCTAATTAGTTATTTATACCATCATTCCAGACTAGAGCTTTCCGGTAAATTGTACCTACGCTTGCTTAAGTGAATACGGCTGAGTTATAAATTTCTGCTATTTAAGACAGGAGCTAGCTCAGGTAAATACTCTTAACTTATTTTCCCTATTACGGGCTTGGGATACGGTAATATAAATACCGCATGTTCAGGTATGGGATTCAAAGACCAATGAGTCGGGAAATCCCAATAACCTGTTTTAATTCGTATTGCTTGACTGAAACATTGGGGATTAATGCGACCGTGTCCTGGATATCCTTGACTCATGATTTGCAATGGCCACGACCTAAGCACGGGGTGTAGGCATACACCTGACAGATGCCATATGTTCATACCAATATGGAATTCCCAATAGGGGAATAGTGGTGTGTCGGTTAATCATGAACCGACATAGTTTCGGGCCCTACATGTAGAGCAAGTTATGTAAAACTGATAACATGAAATATAGTTTGTCTCAAGTATAAAATATAAATTTTGCCTTGTGCATTCTAATCAAAGTGTCGAAACATTTACGTGTCTTGCGCACCTAAACAAATTTTCATAAACATTTTCAAAAGAGTCGGTTGAGTGTATTTACCAGTGAAAACTGACGTATTTTCAAAAGTCTAAGTGGCAGGTACAAGTACGTAATAGGCTGGAAGCGGCTCAGGACGTTAATAAGGAATCTTGCAAGTTCTAGGCGTCTAGAGTCTGTTGAACAATGTTTACGTTTTATGATCCGGGCCTGTGGATCCTTTACCTTCCGTTGTAATACTTGGATATTACTTTATATATGGATTGTAATATATTTATCTTTTGCTTCCGCTGTGCATTTAAATATTGTGTTGTTTGACTATAATGTTGCCAACCACGTCACGATACTCCCCACCGGGCCCACCGGTGACACGTGGAAATTTGGGGTGTGCTTCGACCATCATGAGAGGCAAATCAGGTATAATTGTTGTAGAGTTTGTACTATTATTCGTTTTATTTTTATTTTTATTTTTTTTTCTTTTCTTAGTTAAATGAACTTTGTGGGTGTGTTCCCTATATAACCCTCACGAGACCTCTCGTCCTCCCGAGCTATCGGGAGGTTTAAAAGGGCTTGTTGCATAAGCTAAATGCAACCGTGATTCCTACGAAAGTGAGTTAGGTTTGTTGTTATTGTAAATTAATTTTCCACATACATCAAGGTAAACTAACGTATGATTTGGTAATATCTTCATAAAAGTGGTAGAACTAGGTAGCTAATAAATTTTAATGGTTGTGAGAAGCATGCTTCTACACAAGGGTTAAGATTTATAGGTACATTATGTTCGTGGGACGGCCGCTTTCTTGAAGAGAAGAAGAGCACACGAGGAATGAGCTCAAAAATCAGGTTCATACGTTTCTTTTTACTTTTGATTTTTAGTTAGCAAATAAGTGGATTGTAAATTGTATTTTATTTTCCGGGGTGAAATTTTTGGGAAGTTAGCCGTGTCACATCCCTTGTGCGTTTTAAAACTCTAGTTCTTACACATTGAGGACAATGTTTACCTCAAGTGTGGGGATGGGGGAGTAGTAAAAGTTTTCGATTTTGACCCGTTCATTTAAACACTACACATTAGGACAATGTTTACCTCAAGTGTGGGGATGGGGGAAAATTTCAAAAAAATTTCAAAAATGCCTTGTTTCGAAAGCGATCTTAAAGCACAAGTAACTAAGTCAACGAGGGATGTCACAACCCATTTGGTCTTTTGTCATGGTCAAGTTCAAATTAATAGCATGACGGGTATTTAGCGGGTGGTTATTTGGGAATAATCCGCCTAAGAAACTAGCACATCATGCATGTCACATACCATACCCTTTATATATGTGAGGTTTTGAGCCACTTTTACATCATAGAATTACATATTTATGTTTCTTTGTTTGAGTGGACCATTAGTCATGTATTGTAGATTTGCATCTTTTGATACATTTGAGACCATAGACCGAATACAAGCACAAGAATGATTAAGGCATTAGGTAAACCTTTTCCCTTTACACCATTTATCTATCCTTACCCAAATAAATCCCCTAGTCGCCAACTTTGAGCCTAAACCTTTCGTTTGACCAACCCATTTAGCCTATGACCATTAAACCTTTTATTTTTACCCCGTGTGATGAAAATTCGATCTTAGTATTAGTTTGTCTGTAAAGTTATGTTTAAAAAAAAGAGAGAGAAAAATAAGTAAAAAAAAATCGAAAATGCAGAAAATCGTTGAGAAAAGTGCAAAAAAAAAGTGTTTATAGTTTGTTGAATAAAAGGCGAAAGTTGTTGCCTCCTAACTTGATGTTTATAGTTAGTTATGTTTAGAGTAGTCATTTTGTAATAAAAATCGAGTTTTCATCACCCTAGCCACTTCAAAATATCCTATTCCATGCCCTTTGCCTTGCCCCATTACAACCCTTCAAAGACCTTTTGACTTGTGCTTAGTATTCGTGTTCGGTGGTGGAGAATGATTGAGTTGCAAGCCTATGCGGGTGCGTGTTCTAATCGGTTTTGAGTGATTACTTTTGAAAGTGCTAATACATCATAACAAATTAGCCAAATTATAAACCGAGTGGAGAGAACATTGTGAGGGATGTGCATGATTTATTGGTTTCATTTACTTATGAATTAGGACCTTTCATTCCATTTACTTATGAATTAGGACCTTTCATTCCATTTTCCATTCCTTTCTATATTTTGAATCCGTCTCGCGGATTCAAACATCTCATTCATATTCGTCACTCCTTCTATGTTTCGAATCCGTCTCGCGGGTTCTAACATATCATTCACACTTTCTCACTCTTTCTATGTTTGGTTCTTTCAATTTCTTGAGAGTCTTACATTTCCCATTCACCCTCACGTCCACCTACTCCCTGATTCTAACGGACATACCTGTAACAATTATCACGGTCTCACGAACATCGTATGTTTCTTGTGTACTGGCCAGGTACACAATCCACATACTAGTTTCGTGTCTTCGTGTAACCGTCACCTTATGTCCGAAGAATTAGTTTTCAGCACGTGTAACATTTTCAAAACTTCATTACTATTCCATTATTATCTTTCATTTAAAATTCTCCTTCCATTGATAGGTTTTACCATTACATGTACTCATATGTTAAATTTACGTACCTGGGTCAATTTGTCTTATTACATGCCTTGGTGCCGGTCCTAGACCGCATTCACGAATCATCCTCTCCAAGCAATTATGCTTACCTTACACATAACATACTGTTAGTTTTCTCCAAATACCTACTTAAGTACATACTTACCTTTGCTTCTACCCTTAGTTCTTGATCGAGTCTCGGATTGTACGGGTTCCTTGTCACAAGAGCACACAGGTTTGAGTTCAAGTATTTACCTCCTCATACTTGATTTCCCTCAAACCAGGGCTCTGATACCAACTTGTAACACCCTAACACGTAATATCTTACAAACGACGCAACGGAAAAAGTGCCTTAAAATTTTCTTTCTTTATTAGACACATTACTCACATGACGGCTCAAATACAAGTCGTCAAACATTAACTAAAAGAAATATACAACATTCATTTTAACCAATACTTTAAGGCGTTACATAATTAAAGCTATGTGACTGTTCTCTCCGTACAATCCTTGCTCTCGACTCGATCCGTATCCGCTTCCCTTCATTAGAGGTAGAAAAATCCGTGTAGTACCTGTGGACATCACATGCAACTTAACCATTAGTCGTTAAGAATATCATACGACATGATTCTCATTTAGTTTAATATTGCTTAACATTTAACCATAGAAGCTTTGATTCATTCAACTATCCTCTCGTATTTTCTTGTTCCGAGTTTGACATCGATACCACATGAACCCGATGTTCTCATACCTGCATTACATTCCAATCTCAAAACACATCATTAGTATTCGTCAATACTCAAACATATTGAAACCATTTATACATTACATGCATACCTACCTTTCCTTGCATACATACGTATCTACTTACATACATATATACCTACCTTTCCTTACATACATACGTGCCTACTCTTACATATGACTCTATACTCATTTCATTCCATTTAATACCTGTGTACACGCTCATCGCATCTCAGAAACAATTTAAAATGAGCTTAGAATACATTTTGGGACTCCTTACAGGTCATGGGACTGATTACAGACGAATTCTGCACATTCTACTGATCTGGCAGCTGACGCGTGGCCGTGCGTCCGTCCGCACGACCGTGCGGTACCTACAGCGTCGGGGCACAGGTAGTGCACAAGCCAGTGTACTGATTTACTCGGATACGCACGACCGTGCGACCCAATCGCACGACCGTGCTCCACCAACTCCTTACGGTGACAACCTACTGGTTTACGATGGAAGAAAAGATTCAGCACCCACCGTAACTTACGGTGGGCACCGTAAGCTACGGTGGTGCCCAGCCCAACTTCGCATTTTAATACTAAAACTCGCATAACTTGCTCGTTTTTAATCCGTTTTACCCGATTCTTTTTCCTACGCGACCGTAATTTAATTCTCCATCACATGGAGTTAACATCCGACATCCGGATTTACAAAATTCTAGACTTTTAAGCTATCGACTTATCATCTTTTTACTAAGTTTTGACCCGTTCATGCATTTATCATAATAACCTGTTTGTTCTAACCCGAATTATACACAAACCTTATAACCATAATACTTTTACCTTATCCGGAGTTCCGCACTTGGGGTTTACGCACCCGACACCCGATATTCATTAAACTCATACATTTTATTCAAATCTACGAAACTAACTTTGTTACTAAAATTCCACTTACATAATTGTTCCTCTATTAAACCAAACTCACATCCGATTCTATTGACTATTAAACCGCATCTCAAATTTCCGGATTGCGTACTTACAAGAAATTCTACCCATTAACCGGTTATAGTACAATAGTCATTTCTTATGCAACATTTCAATATAATCATAAGACCTTATTTTGACCCATTGGTCTACTTAGCGAAATTCATCGATTTTCATACAACTTAATCCACATTTGACTTTAAACATCATGTTTTAATTAATTAAAACGCTACATTACTTAAACAACTAAGAAGTGATTACGGGAATCACTTACCTTGTGCATCCGTGTTCGTATCCGTTTCCTTGCCTCCTCTTGACCAGTTAGCCTCCCGTGCTTGATTCCATCTTGACATGATTCCTATGCTTTCGTGTCACCACAATCACATCCTTGTTAGTATACATGATTGTACATACAAATGATCATGTCGAATTCATAAATCACATTTTACTTTCATTAGTCAAGTCTAACAAGCATAGGACACATACCCAAAATCACATCTTTTCAAACTCATATAATCCATTATACCAACGCATAAGACGCATATTGATTTAACTCATACCATATGACGTTCTAAGATTTCACAATTGTGACAATTTCTAGGCATGCCTCTTATGTGCAGTTGACTTTCAAAAGTCAACAGTTTAATGTATAAACTTTCAACTTAACCTTATATATACGCGACGTCATATTAGGCTATACATACGACATTATATACATTTCATACTTATGATGCAATTGTGCTTACAACCACATGATCACATAATTATATACACATACATATTTACTTACACATACTTTCACATGTAAGTGTTTTGTGATTCTACAATTGGCGATATCATCTATGGTAACAATACGACATAATTCCAACATTATTACTTACCAATAAGATATTCGTTTCACATTCGTACACAATCACTTTTAATTACCATAAATCAAGCGCACCCAATACATTGTGAACTTCACACCATTTAAGCACAAGGTACAAGTCCCTAATGCATAATTTTGACCAAATCATACATTCGATCCGAATTCTCATATGGACTCCATCTAAAGCACACTTCATGTCTTAGTTTGCTAACAATTACATCATAATCACTTTCTATTCATACTTACCCACAACTTACATACAATTTCACAAATTTGTTCTCTTAGGCTTTTCATCGAACACTTGGCGGGTTTCACATTTGTAAAACATTATGTACAAGTATCTTATGCTTTTAACTTTCCACTACTTGCATTCATCTCATCCTTACTACTAAAATCAAATAAATTTTATACCATACTTCAACTAGCTAACACAAATGCATCACATACTACATAATTCATCAAGTTAGCACAAAGATTAGACATGGATGATTCACCCAAATCACCATTCTTACTACTACTAGTGGGTTTCATCCCAAAACGTCAATTTACTCAAAGTCTTGCACAATTCATCCTTCATGTGATGATTCTAACATATATTCATACCTAATTTCATGAATTTCATAGATTGATCATAAACCCACTTTATTCAAGATCACCAAATCATGAAATTTAACTTACTTGATGTGAAGAGAACTTAGGGGATCGAAAATCTTGATACATGCATCATAAGAACCTTCAATTTCCTCTTCAATTTGCTGATTTAAGATGAACAAGGGTTTCCCCTTGTTCTCCTCTGGTTTGGGCGACACACTCACACCCCAGTGTGTGAGTTTTGTGTTTTTTTTTAATTACTTTCATTTTTGATCTTTCAAAATGCCCACTAATAGTCCCTTAAGTTTCATATTTGCTTATAAATGAGACTAACTCATTATCTTGTTATTTAATGACCCATATACTAACTTGGTTACTTTCAATGATTTTAATTGCCAATATTTCGATTATTAGCACCTTATTTACTTTCACTTAGTAAAACTTGCATTCACCACTTTCTTCCAATAAGCATTAACAATAAAATACTATATTATGACCTTTTTAAAATTTTGGGGTGTTACACCGTCAGTTGTCCAGCTCACCTAGGAGCGAAGGCACCTCTTCACAGCCTGCCCTCTCAGGGTATTCAGCTGATAATGAAGATGGGATATTCGTGTTTAAGGCTCAGTCTGAAGAGCCATTCCCTCCTAAAAAGAGAGGATGGTTCAGTAGGGGAGCGCATGAACGTAGGAAACGAATGAAAAAGTTACAACAGCAGCGAGCCCTAGTAGCCGCTAAAAGAGAAACAGATGCCCACGCCCAGGATATGCTTAATAGGGGTTTAGCAAACTTTCATATCATAGCAACCACTGCTGCCGACCCTAACCTGGAACAACTGATAGCACCCCAACCATTGCCACTATTCCCCGCTCAACCAATGGAAATAGAAAACAACCCATAAACTCAAATCCAAATGCATGATTTCAACCCAGAGGAGATACCTAGGATACCATCACCCAATCCCTTAGACCCAGACTACGACCCGTGGCTATATGAGCTTAGGGATTACCAGCAACGCTACCCAATCCCAGAAGACGAACCCATGCCGAATCTAGCAGCCTATCCAGGTTTGGACCCTCTAGATCCCTACTACAATAATGACCAATACATCAGGGAAATTTTAGAGAATCCTTACCCGTACCAGGAGCCCATGCCCCAGTTCCCAAACCCAGTCCCATCACCTGCACCCCCAATGAGTGCAGAAAATGTGCAAAAGCTCCGAACTTTCGGAGAATAAATTTTAGAGAGTAGCGAGAGAATGAGGCAGGTCGGAGAGCAACTCGTCTGGAAGTACGACGAGCGCAATATGGAGTTCTGGATGAACCCATATCAGTGAAGGTGATGGTGGAGATAGTGATAATAATAATATAATATAATAATATATAATATGTATGTATGCTTGAAAAAAAAATCTAAATCATAGCTATGGATGCCTACTAGTAGTGTAATTTCAATTTCAGTCGTATTGTAATTTTAAATTCCAGTTCTGGTTTGTATTAGATGCATACTATATATAAGAAAGAGAAAGTCGCAATGCTCGACGTTTTTTATCAACATGCGTATTATTTGATTGATTGTATTAAATATTATTTTGTGATATTAATAATTGATAAATGTTTAAAATTCAGATAGACAACGAAGAGAACCAGGAAAACCAGAATGATAATAACCCGAATAACGATAACCCGAATAATGAGAATCCGAACAACAATAACAATGGAAACCAAGTGGATAACAGTGTCATTCAACACATAGTGGCACAAGGGATAACAGATGCAATGCCATATATTATTAAAACAGTTAGGGAAGCAGATAATAAAAGTAACCATAGCAGTAAACGACCAACTGAACCTGAACACAGCGTAAACAATGGACCTTTACATCAAGCGCCCATTACCAAAAGAAGAAGAACCATACCTTATGGTTGTTCTTATAAAGAATTCTGGTCTTGTAAACCAATGGAATTCTCGGGAAATGAAGAGGCCGTTGCAGCTCTACGCTGGATAGAAAAGACTGAGGCAGTCTTAAAAATAAGCAAGTGTGCGGAAGTGGATAAGATAATGTTTGCTTCTAATCTGTTTAAGAACTCCGCCTTAGAATGGTGGAACACCATCCTCCAGTCTAGGGGAAGTGATAGGGTTTACAATATGGAATGGGAGGAATTTAAGAACATGGTGGAAAGAAAATTCTGCCCTCCCAATGAAAAGAAACAGATAGCAGATAAATTCCTAAACCTTAGGATGACTGGAGTGGATAGTAAGGGTTACACCACATTATTCTTTGAATATGCTAGAATAGTACCAACCCTTGCATCACCTGAACCAGTATTAATCTCCCGTTACATCTGGGGATTAATCAGTGAAATAAGGCATGTAGTCAAAGCAGCTAGACCTCAGACCATAGAAGAAGCTGTAGAATTAGCAAATATCTTGACTGATGAATTAGTACGTACACGGGAAGAGGATCAAAGGAAGAACCTAGCTCAGAGGCTTACCCAAGAATTTCGTTCTGGAAATTCCAATCGTGGGAAAAATGTAGGTTCTACTTCTACACCTTACTGCAAGTATTGCAAAAGGAAGCATTCTGGAAAATGCTCCATATATTGTAACTTTTACAAAATATCTGGGCACAAGGAAAAAGACTGCAGGAAGAAACCTAACAACAGGATATGCTACAACTGCGGAGAACAAGGTCACATCAAGCCAAACTGTCCGAAAATAGCTCCAACTACGAACAATAAGACTACCAAAATTGCTAGAGCATTTGTTCTAACGGCAGATGAAGCCAAGATGATTCCGGACGTGATAGCTGGTACGTTTTTAGTTAATGATGTTTTTGCTAAAGTATTATTTGACTCTGGTGCGAACCAAAGTTTTATTAATACTTCATTTTGCAAATTTCTCAATCAACCATTAACTAAACTCCCACAAGAATGTCTAATAGAGACAGCAAATGGGGAAATCGTTGAGATTTCTAAAATCTTGCAGGAAGCAAGAATAGAATTTTTAAATCAAAAGTTTATTGCAAACCTGTACCCAATGAATCTGGCAGGATTTGATGTTGTATTAGGAATGGATTGGTTGATAGCCAATAAAGCCAGTATTTTATGTGATCAAAAGTCAATTCAAGTAAATTCACCAAGAGGTGAAAAGATCACAATTAAGGGAGATAAACCATCTAGATCCACGAAATTCATCTCTGTGATGAAAACAGTAAGTTATATAAGAAAAGGATCATTAGTATATTTGATTTATATAATCACTAACACTAAAGGAAAAGAACTGAAAGATATTCCAGTAGTATCTCAATTTTCAGATGTGTTTCCGGAAGAATTGCAAGGACTACCGCCAGACAGGGAAGTTGAATTCAGAATCCATCTGCTACCAGGGACAGCCCCAATTGCCAAAGCACCTTATCGTTTGGCACCAGCAGAAATGCAGGAACTGAAGAAACAATTAGACGAATTGTTGGAAAAAGGATTCATACAGCCAAGTTCATCGCCATGGGGAGCACCGATACTGTTCGTCAAGAAGAAGGACGGGTCAATGCGAATGTGCATTGATTACCGTGAATTAAACAAAGTCACGATTAAGAATCGGTATCCATTACCAAGAATCGATGATCTATTCGATCAGTTCCAAGGAGCTCGATTTTTCTCGAAAATCGGTTTACGATCAGGATATCATCAGTTAAAGGTACAGGAAGAGGACATTCCTAAGACCGCATTTAGAACAAGGTATGGCCATTATGAATTTACTTTCATGCCATTTGGTTTAACCAATGCCCCAGCTGCATTTATGGACATGATGAACCGAATATGTAAGCCATATTTGGATAAATTCATAATAGTCTTTATAGATGATATTCTCATTTACTCTAAGAGTAAAGAGGAACATGCAAAGCATTTGCACACACTTCTAAGTTTATTGAGGAAAGAAAAGCTTTATGCTAAATTTTCTAAGTGCGAGTTTTGGCTAGAACAGGTACAGTTTCTTGGACATTTAGTCGATCATGAAGGAATTCATGTAGATCCCACCAAGATCGAGGCAATAACCAAATGGAAAACCCCTGAGTCACCAACCGAGGTTAGAAGTTTCTTAGGACTGGCTGGTTATTATAGAAGATTTATTCAAGATTTTTCTAGAATAGTCATTCCTTTAACTAAGTTAACCTGTAAATCCATTAAGTTTGAATGGGGACCAAAACAGGAAGAAGCCTTTAAGATTCTTAAGCAAAGATTAACCAACGCAACCATACTAGCGTTACCAGAAGGAACTGAAGACTTTGTAGTCTATTGTGACGCTTCTAAATTAGGTTATGGATGTGTGTTGATGCAACGCCAAAAGGTTATAGCTTATGCATCTAGACAACTTAAGAATCATGAAGAGAATTATTCAACCCATGATTTGGAATTAGGAGCAATAATTTTTGCTTTCAAAATTTGGAGACATTACCTTTACGGTAGTAAGTTTACCATTTTCACTGATCATAAGAGTTTAAGGTATGTTTTCGGACAAAAGGAGTTGAATATGAGACAAAGACGTTGGATGGAGATACTAAGTGATTATGATTGTAATATCCAGTATCATGCAGGAAAGGCCAATGTAGTGGCTGATGCTTTAAGTCGAAAGTATCATGAAAAGCCAAAAAGAGTGTGTTCTTTTAAATTAAATCTAAAAGTAGATTTAAATGAACAAATTAGAAAAACACAAGAATCAGTAATCAAGAATGATACTGAAAAATTAAAAGGAATGATTAAGGAACTAGATCAAGGAACAGATGGAATTTGGAGATTCCATAAGAAAAGAATGTGGATACCTAAATTAGGAAACCTACGTCACCGTATACTAGAAAAAGCCCATAAGTCTAAGTATACGATGCATCCTGGAAATGATAAGATGTATCAGGATTTAAGAAAGAATTTCTGGTGGATAGGAATGAAGAAAGACATAGCAGCTTATGTTTCCAAATGTTTAACCTGTTCCCAAGTCAAAGCTGAACATCAGAAACCTTCAGGTTTATTACAACAGTTAGAAATGCCAGTTTGGAAATGGGAATTGATAACAATGGATTTTGTTACCAAATTACCCAAAACAAGGAAAGGTAATGATACAATCTGGGTGATTGTAGACAGGCTAACTAAGTCAGCTCATTTCCTACCAATGAAGGAAATTTTCAGTATGGAATAGTTAGCTAAGCTGTATGTAAATGAAATAGTTTCATTACATGGAATTCCTTTATCAATTGTGTCTGATAGGGATAACCGCTTTACCTCTAATTTTTGGGCAAGTTTCCAAAAAGCAATGGGGACCAAATTGAATCTAAGCACAGCTTATCATCCTCAAACGGACGGACAAAGCGAAAGGACAATCCAGACAATGGAGGATATGCATAGAGCTTGTGTAATTGATTTCAGTGGTAATTGGGACGATCATTTACCGTTAATAGAATTTTCTTACAATAACAGTTATCACACAAGTATCAATGCTGCACCATTCGAAGCACTTTACGGACGAAAGTGCCGAACCCTAGTCTGTTGGGCAGAAATTGAGGAAAAGCAACTATCTGGACCTGAAATAGTGCAAGAAACAACAGACAAGATCATTCAAGTCAAGGAACGACTGAAAGCAGCACGTGATTGACAAAAGAGTTATGCTGATAACAAACGCAAGCCATTGGAATTTCAAGTAGGAGATAAAGTGTTATTGAAAGTCTCTCCTTGGAAAGGAGTGGTAAGATTCATCAAAATGGGAAAACTAAGCCCCAGGTATGTTGGACCTTTTGAGATTATTAGAAGGATAGGACTTGTAGCCTATCAGTTACAACTGCCAGAGGAAATGGCAGGAATACATGATGTATTTCATGTATCTAATCTCAAGAAATGCTTAGCTGATGAATCACTGATGGTACCTCTTAAGGATATAGAAGTAAATGAACAACTTAAATTTGTAGAAAGACCTCTACAGATTGAAGACAGGAAAGTCAAGAATCTCAAGCACAAAAGATTAGTTCAGGTCAAAGTGAAATGGGACTCCAAAAGAGGACCAGAGTACACATGGGAGCTTGAATCAGAAATGCAAAGGAAATATCCACACTTATTCCAGTAGATCTCAAGGACGAGCTCTAAAACAAGGTGGGGAGGATATAACAACCCTCCTAAATAATTTTTTACACCCCCTAATATATTTTAAATGTCCCTATATGTCCTAAAATACACCCCGTATGCAAAAATGGGCCCCGAATACCTTTACTATAATTAAAATTAAATAATAACAAGAAAAATGGGTCTCTGGCGGGCCGCGTAAGACCACCCCAGGGTCTACGCGGGGCGCGAGAGCTTGGAGCCAGAGCGAGCCCCCAGGCTGCCACGTGTCATGATCGTGTCAAAGCTAAACTCGACGAATCAGCAGCCCTAGAGCCTACAACCCTACGTCGCGGGCCGCGAAGGATCATCCTTCGGCTTACGCGGGCCGCGAGGGAAGTCAAAAGGTCGCCTATATAAGAAGGCCCTCAGCCTTCAGTTTTCGTCGTTCATTTCTCGATCTCTCTCTCTAATTTTTGCATAGATAAAATAATTCTCGGGTATAATACCCCCCTAAATAACGAAGTTCTGCCCCGTTGTAAGTATCATAACCCCGGTTACGTATTAGATACGCTGCCCGATTGATCCAGGGTTCCGTAACGGCTGTCGAGGTTCTGCCCGACGTAGTCGTTGGAATACCGTCTCGGGGAGGGTATTACTAACGTAAATATTGGGTTATTATACTAACACGTGTGCATGTGTGTAATTTATAGATAATCACCAGGAAACCCTAAAGGAAAACCTAAGACAGCAATGTGAGTAATCTCCTTTTTTGTAAACCTTTTTGCAAACTATTTTTACAAAACCTTAATTATTTTAAATTTTATTTAGCAGTGATTGAGTCTTTGTAATTTTTCAATTACTGGCGGTATGTTGGGGTTTAGTATACAAAATGTGGAACACGTTACCATTGGACAAAGAGTTAGTCAATGGGTAATATGACCCACCAGTCAGGATTGACAATACTGAATGAGTAATTGTGTAGATGTAAACATTGTAATCGCTCTCAATACTGTTAAATGATAAAAATCTTCTTGATTAAATTGGGATTCACTCACCAGTATTTCCCACTGACAAATTGTTTTTAAACGCGTTTAAGGTAACAAAATGTGAAAGCCAACTAGAAGCCAGCTGGACAGCACTGAAGGCTTGGAAAAGTGGCTATAAAAGCTACCTAAATAAAGAAGATGTTTTATTTCAATAAAATGGGGTTTACCCCTATAAATCAGTTTGTAATGAAAGCATGGGTTTTATCCCAATATGTTTACTTATATAAAATATGGTGTTTTACTCTGATAAAATATTTCCTAACTACGGTCCTGATGTAAATTCTGCTGCCAAATTGATAAACACCGATACCACCAAAACTGAATCTCGCGGCCGCCCGTTCCCGGGACAGATAGGGGGCGGGGGTTGCGACATATTGGCGGTTCATCTGTTGCTTCGGGAAACACTAGGGTTTCCAATCAAATCGTAATAAATGCCCGACCTATAAATACCAGGCGGTTTCTACCATTTCTTCACTCCATCCTTTCTTTTTTTCTCCCCTCCTTTTTCATTCGCAGAGCATTTCTTTTTTCCATATGATGGCATCTTCTAGTAAACACAAAGAAGGGGTTGTGTCTTCCCAACTTGAAACTATTGCTATCAAGTATCAAGTAGTAGAGAAAATAATTCTAGAAACTATGCAGACATTTTCGATTTAAAGATGAGTGGGGTGTTGGGACTTGGGTATCAAGAGCTTGTACAGACTGCTGCTAATCCCCCTTAAAGGTAAGATAACCTTATACGCCGATTTTTGCTATACCTGCCACTTTTGTCTCCCCAATACCCAATTCATGGTAAAGATTCTTGAGTATTATAAGTGCCATATGACCCAAATTCATCCTCTAGAACCTTTGGCAAGTATGTTCAATGTTTTTTACAAAACGAAGGCAAACGACCGTTGGTTTTCCTTTAAGAAATGAGGAGGAGTTGTTGCACAGTCTGGGAAACCGCCAGTTAGTTTTTATACTTGGAAAGAGAAATTCTTTTATATTAAAGCGGGTGTGATTCAAGTATGCTTGTATTTCCGCTCTCTTTATGAGTCTCTTGTTGATGTGGTCCCCACGGCTGAGGAGTTTGAGAATTCCTAGTTTTACAAACTTCTGACTAAACGAGCAATAGACATACGTGCCATTCCCAAAGAAGCCCTTGTTGGGGTAGGTATGCGCCAGATGTGTGAAAGGTGAAGATACGTGCACTTTTTATTTTATGTCTTTTTGTCTTCATATGTAAACCTCTGTATTTTGAGATGTGTGTTTGTTGTGCGTGCAGCGATAGAAGGTTTTTATGAGATTATT
Source organism: Helianthus tuberosus (assembly GCA_030545235.1). Classification (NCBI taxonomy): domain Eukaryota; kingdom Viridiplantae; phylum Streptophyta; class Magnoliopsida; order Asterales; family Asteraceae; genus Helianthus; species Helianthus tuberosus. Next base: position 213,767,150 of record CM060441.1, on the reverse strand, counting down.
TTGTCTGGAGTTGGTGCTACTTTGTATTTTGGTGCTGTTAGTTAAAGAAAAACTCTTGTTCTTGCAAAATTTGCTCACAACTTTGTTGCTCCCGATCTCACAAAAGATCCTGCAAAATTTGATGAGCTGAAGGCACCAGGTTCTATCCCTAATCCAAAACCTCTTAGTGTGATTCAAGATATTGTGGGGTATCTTGTTACCATCTTGAGTAATGATTTTGCTGATTCTGAGAACACTCCTTTAATCAGCATGTCAGGCGCCGCCCTGATGCGCGCACAGATGCTGAGAGTGGTTCTAAGAAAACAAGAGTTGTTAATGTAGACCCCAATATTTCCAGTGGTGATAAAACTGTTGATGTTGTGAGTTCGTCGAATAGGTTGAAAAGAAATGAGGATCATGGTTCTGGTGATGCTAAAACTTCTTTGTCTCCAACTAAAGTGAGTCGCTCTTGAACTTGATCAGTGAATGACTTCAAAGGTTCTACGAACTTATGTTATTATCTTGCACTTGATCAGTGAATGACTTTGATGTGCTCGAAACGGGTTAACTAAACTACCAAAATTTACCCTAATTCTAGACTCTCTAAGTTTTAAATTTATAAAACTAAGACTCTCTAAACCCTAACTCACACAATCGGCAAGTGTACCGATCGATGAAGTATAGCCTAAGGAAGTCCGAGTATCGAACCCAAGAGACTCTACTGATTACGCTAATGACTCTATCTAGACTCAAACTGACACAACTGAACTAAATGTTTGTTGATTGGGGGGGGGTTCTAAAAATCCTAAGAATGCAAATAACGAATACTAACTAGACTAGACGAACTAGACACGAACTCACACGAAAGCTGAACTCAAGGATGATGAAGGAACTACCTAGACAGGAATCCTGATTGCTTTTAGTTATGATTATAATTGGAAGTTGTCTACTATGGAACCGGGATCTTGGAATTCTCACCTATCGGAAAATCTAAGGACCGTTTTAAGAGCACGCTAAGATCCCCTAAAGGTTGTTAAACTACCGGTTTTTAGACTCCTTTACAAGACATCTAATGGGGTTTATAAAAGTATCCTACAAGGCTCACTCCCTTACGAGACCTAAACCTAGGATAGGTTTGTTTTCTCAGTTAGACTTGCTAGACAGCAGCAAATAGGTTAACTTCCTAAGAAGGACCCACCTTGCGGTTTAATCACTTAGACCTAACAATAATCTCGCACCTTACAGCTATTGACGATTAGTAGAACACTTGATTTTATAAAATTACCAACTATTACTTCTAAGGTTACTTACGCGTTTTCACCTTAAAGAATCAAAGGTTTATTATGTGATATAGACACTCACCAAAACCTAAAACCCTAGCCTGACTCTATTCCGTGATATAGACCGTCACCAAGATTCAAGCGAAGCAATAATTAATAATAAAACAATATCAAGCGCGCACACACATCTAACCGATAGAACAAACCATTTACAATTTATAAACAATCCATAGCTTCCATAAATCCAAAAATAATCAAACTTAAACAATCATTCAACCATGTCTAGGTAGTAACAAAGTTTTAGCCAATAATCATGTCTAAAAACATAGTATCAATCATTCGACCGACTCACAGAAAATAGTGGCAATTTTTACTCTGGTCACTGGCATTCTACTATGCCCAACTGGCAGGTCATTTCCATATTACTCGTTTTCGCTCCATTTGCCCAGAACCTGTCAAAACACGATATAATATAATATACTACTAAAAACTAAATAAAATAAATAAAACCTATACACAAATTTATACAATTTACACGGGACAAGTATGTGTATTTTACCCAACATCAGACTTCAAAGGTTCTACGAACTTATGCTATACGTATGACTGTTGTTTTCTTTATTGTATTTTAGTGTTTCCTACTCCCCTGAGAATGTCTCCTAAGTTAGCCAAGTTAGTGTTTTCCCCAGACGATACGTTGTTGAGGATGCGTACTACTAAAGATGATGACGAGAAAACACCAAAGAAAAAAACTCCTGTTGTTGCACCAAACTTTGAACAAACTCCACCTGTTCCCCCTTTTAGGGATCTTGGCAAGACCCATGTGAGTGAGCCTTTGACAGTTGATCCTACTATTCCTCTGTCTCCCCAAGCAAGTTGTGTTGACGCGGGGCATGCGTCTGAAAGTCATGGTGTATGTTCTATACCAAATTTTTATAACCATGCAACTTCTGATCAGTTTCATGTCCCCAACTGGCGAGTGAAACAAGAAACACGGTTGAAGGAGCCTAGCATATGCCCCAACTTCTTATTGCATGCATTTCCACATGTTGAACGTCTCCACTATGCTTACCTTCCTAGGCTTTGAATACCTGATGAGCTGGCCATTGGTATTACTTTCATGACATCTGGCATGACAGAGGTTATGCGTCAATGGGTTGTTTTGCAAGATCAGTTTGCCGCTTTGGAGTCATTGAGAGCCGAGCTTATGTGTGATGAAGAGGAGTTTCACAAGTATTGTGATGACATGAGTCAGACTAATAAAATGATTGACACAAAACTCAAGGATGATCTTCGGAAGAGTAAACAACTGGTCCAGGCATTTGAAGAGGAACGTTTGAGAAACAAACAAAAAGCCTATGAACGGAAAGTCGCTTGCGATCGCACGAACGAAGTGCCGCGAGGCCGTACTGAGGCAATGAGGAATGTTGAAGCTACTGTTGCGAAGCTAAGGGATGAGTTGTTGGCCGATGATGAGGTGATTAAGTCTCAGGTTGACATGATTAAGGATTTGGAGCATGAAAAAACAGGTTTTGCTAGATGGGAATTCTCAATTAATGTGTGAGATTGACCGTCTTTGTGAGACAAGGCAATGGCTAATCACTGAAGGTTTACCTGCTGTGGTGGAGGTTGTGAAAGACAATGATGAGTTTATCGATGCTATAACATATCTTAATGGTGCTACTCTTACCGTTGGCAGGCTTACAGGTTTCATGCAGGGATACACATGGAAAGAGGTTGGTTTAGACGCATCGGTGCATGAGTTGTATGGACAAGAAGATCCAAATGAAATTTTAAAGAACAAATACAAAGCTTTCGAGGCCATGGACTTCCCTATTGTCTAAATGTTTACAGGTTGTGAGAGTCACGAGGACATGTCTTTCTTGCGTGGATTAGTGTGCAAAGACATGAATATGAAGTCTGCCGATGAAACCGGTCCATCCACAAATCCCATCGACCTCATGAATGAAGATCCCATGAATGAAGATCCCCCACATGAAAACCTTATGAATGAAGAAACTTAAGACCAAGATCCCAAGTGATAGTCTCCAGCCTGCGTGCTGTGTAGTGGTTGTTGATCCCATGTAATACAAGCCAATTTTACTTTTTCTGCCCATTTCATGCTTTTACTTTGAACATCTGTGATTGTGACACTTTACTTTTTTCTTGATGCTTGCTCACGATCCTCCCTTTTGCTGAGGGATCTGTCCTCACTGGGGGGGGGGGGGGGGTCGTGATGATGATGTAAACACTATACACTTATTTAGGGCCTATGGTTATGGCCATTTGTTGGGTGCATGTACCCACATAATCGACACTTAAACTGTTATGATCTTGGACGCATGCGTACTTATGACATGTGTTGGGCATTTTTTGAATTGCCTTTTGTTATGTTTATTTTGTTGTATTGCTTTTGCAGGTATAAAAACGAGTGCAATAACGCATGCATTTTTTATTCTCGTGCTCTTCTTTTAAGAAAAGTGTACGTGCTTAGTCATTCATTATGACGAACGCACCACTAGTAGAAGCCTGAGGCAGCCCTCCTGATGAGTCTATTGGAGGACGAACCAATGTGAGGTGGCGCGCTTACAGTGCATCCTTTTGGCGAATGTGCGCTAAGGGTTTTCACATTTTATTCTTACTTTCTTTACGTGATCAGTCGTATTTTTAGAAAGATTTTATGATTGTGAACAATGTTTGGTGCGCGCATGATTGTATGTTCACCAGGCAATGTGATGCCTAAGAAATAAGGAAGAATTACTACGTGCGTGCCGCATATCCGCATTGTGGGTAAGTTTTTTTTTGTTTCTTTCATGATGATGTCTTAGTATAAGTTAAGTGCGAGTAATTGTGAGCAAAGTCATTTTTGTTGCATTTTTTGTTGCCAAAATAAAGTAACTTTACTATTCCATGTTTACACTTGTACTTAAAATATAACCTAAGTGGTTTAAATGACCTTCTTTCTTAGAACTTTTATAAAGGGAAGTACTATGAAAATGGCGTAAGTGCCTTATGGTGTGTTCTGTGTGGAAAAAGTTCTTCACATATAGCATTTCCAGAGACGGAGACGTGCCAGGGCCTAAGCACATTCTTACCACCAGGGTTTTCAACTTGTATTCCCCTTTTCCCATCTCCTACCGGATTTGATACGCGCTTTCCCAATTTGGGGCCAATTTTCCTTGTATGTCTGTCCGGCTTACAGTGTTATCTCTAGTGGAAAACTGCGTGACCTTAACTCTTTCGTTGTAATAACGCTCCAGTTGTTTTTTGTACCTGGCTTCGCGAATGACGGCCATATCACGTCTCTCCTCAAGGAGATCAAGATCAATCATTCTTGCTACCATGACAAACCAACCTGGCCACTTGAGGGAATAGTGACTGTTTGCTATTGGTGGACAACCACCACTACTCGTGCACTTTAATAAAGTTACTCTATAATTCCTAAACTTTATTATAAAAAATTTCTTTGACGGACATATTTTTATCTATGTCTCAATGTAATATTTATTAAGGGGTTGTTTGTTTACCTCTTAATGAGGCTCTTAATGGTTCAGACCTCTTACTGGTTCAGCACTTAATGGTTCAGACTGTTTATTTCACGAGCAGATGTCTGAATGATTCAGACATTTGTCTCTGAATGGTTAAGATTTATACAGAGTCTGAATGGTTAAGACCTCTAATCTGAATTGGTCAGACATTTGCCTCTGAACAGTTAAGCATTATACAGGCTCTTAATGGTTCAGACCTCTTACTGGTTCAGCACTTAATGGTTCAGACCTCTTACTGATTCAGCACTTAACTATTCAGATGTTGCCAAACAGCCCCTAAGATTGTGTTATAAATAGTATGTACAAATAACCGAAACACGGAGAAATATTCCGTATACCGCCCGCAGCCGGACATAAGACTAGTTATTTGAACAAATCTATACTACATAATAAAAGAAACCAACTTTGGGACACATGTCACTCGATGAAGACGTCTACATTTTAATTTCCTGCATTTTCATACTTATCTTATATCAATTAATTAAATAATAAATAATCAATTAATATTAAATCTTATCTTACTTTGAATGTCGGATAAAATCATTCTATTTAATCTAATAATATATTATCTTCAAATTTAAATTATAAATTAAAGATTTTTTAAATAATAGCACAAAAAAATAATCTTAAACTTAAAAAAACAATAATACGCTCATATAAAAAATTTTAAAGTACAAACAAAATATACAAAATAACTTATTAGACATTAGATCAAACTTAAAAAAACACTAATTAGAAGAGAAGCTTATAATATAATTCTGATTTTGATTTTTCAAATTGGGGTTCTAATCAATTCGAATTAAACTTAACCAAGTTTATGACTTGATTCGAATTAAACCGAACCAAATTTATGCTTTTTAAACGAATCTAATAGCATATTATTTACTATACAAAATTACATTTATTTAACCCGTGTAATACATGGTGTTTTTAAAGATATAACTTTTTTTTTATTATTTAGTATATATTCGCCCCGCTTGCGGTATGCGCATATAATGTATATATGTGTGGACGCTCGGAGGGCAAAAGTGAAATTGCACTAATTTTAACATTATTTTACTAAGTTCGTGAAAATAACGTTAAAAGCGGAGGACGGTTAATCATGCATCATCATCATGTGGTGGCGCTGATAGTAGAAAGACAAAAGGGGCCATGCACTAATCGGTCTTTGTCCCGATTGTCGAGCGTTATGTGTCTTATATCCAAGGCTTGATGCAAAACTACTATCGAGCCGTGGCTCTCACTGAAAACAGCCTCTCTATTCCTACGGGGTAGAGGTAAGGCTGTCTACATCTTACCATCCTCAGACCCTACCTTAGCTTTGTTATTGGTGGGATTTATTGAGTATGATAATGATGAAAATGATTTAGTATATATAATTGGATTTATTGAACCTGTATAATACACGGGGTTTATAAAGCTATAACTTTTTATTATTTAGTTTATAAAATTACATTTATGCAACCTGTGTAATATAAAAGGTTACAAAATTACATTTATTTAACATGTGTAATACACAGTGTTTTTAAAAATATAACTTTTTTTATTATGTAGTATATATAATTAGATTTATTCAACCTGTACAATACACGAGTTTTTATTATTTGGTATATAAAATAACATTTATTCAGTACAATACATGGGGTTCTTAGAGATATAATTTTTTTTATTATTTAATATATAAAATTACATTTATTAAACTCGTGTAATAAACGAGATTTTTAAAGAATAAGTGTTTTAATTTAGTATATAAAGTTACATTTATTCAACCCGTGTAATACACGAGGTTTAACCTAACCTAGTAAGTAATGAATAATAATGATGTATAAAAGTGTCTAGTACTAGTACTTGGTAGTTTGATAAAATAGCGACTAGCGAACGTGACATGCTCATCACTCTCCATCCATGGCTGCTTGCTCACCATTTTTGTCGTATCACAGTCTTCTCCGGATACACGTCTTTTCTCTCTCTCTATAACTACCATCTCAAACTCATAACAACCGCCGTTTCTTCCCCAACGCCGTTACAGGTACTCAATCTACCTTTTCCGATAGCACACAACAACATAATCTGCAATTGTCACCAGCAATTTGAGTTTAATAATTAATATATACGTATAGTTGATTTTGTAAGTATTCTACTGTTTTGTGCAGATATGAGTGGTTTTGCGAAGGAGTATGAATTTCTGACGGAGATCGGCATTGAACCTCGAAATTACGGTAGTTTTGTTGACGGTTACTGGAAGGGAAGTGGTTCTGTTGTCTCGTCTGTTAATCCTGCTAACAATAAGGTAGTCTGATTACTGTTGTATGTTGATGATATGTAGGTTGATTCGATTTGGATTTTGAAGTTTCTGTGACTTTTGGATGATTAGATTAAATTTGAAAGGTAGAGTTAGGGTTGTTGAACTCCTGGTGAAGAATTAACGTCGTTACTAGGTCCGATATAGAGCGGTTTTTATAACTTATAATTGTTATGGACTTATGGTAGTACTTATTTGCAATATTTGGGGATTTTATTAACTCTTACTAGATTAGATTCTTGTTATGGAAAGCTGGTTTTAAGATGCGAGCATCACATGATGTGATGAAATCGCATTGCTGCAGTTGATGCACACATCACATGATGCGCGTGTGATGCGTGAAGCGGTCTCTGATGCAGTTAATCAGTATTTGAACAGACTATACTATCAATTGCAATGGGTCTTAGTTTTTGCAATCTGATTGAACAAACATGACCAAAGGTGATGTGAATATCTTATATTTTAGTGTTTAAAGTTTGAGAAGTTAATATATTATCTATAATTTTTTTAGTATTTTGTAATAACGGACGCCTTACATACGTCATGCGTGCGCTTTGCGCATTGACTTTTGGGATCAAAACGCATCGGAACGCCACACGTATTGTAAAACATGGTACTAGGAAATTACACGGGTTTACGAGTTAATTGAATTTTCTCTATGGTTTATTCCCAGTTACTTGAGGTAGCCACATGAATGATATCCAGCCTAACTATATATTACAAGCAGTGAAGCTCAAAATGAGAACATTTCCTATTTATGTATCATCATATAGAAATTCAACCGGCCATGATTTTGGTCACTTTTAGGATGTCTTAGCTGAAGAATATCATGTACTGGAAATACGTTGAAGCAAAATTGACCGAAAGTTGAACCTAGCAAACTCCACTTTTGAGTTTTCTTTTAAACTCTAAATTGACAAGTATATCCCAAGATCTTCAGTACTGTATTGATGTTAAATGTTGGTTGAAACAGACTAACAGTCAAGGGTAGGGTTTTTGTTCGAGTGGCAAGTTTTTTTAGAAAGTAATTGTTTGCTATCTTGTTGATCCAGCCCATTGCCGAAGTTGTAGAAGCTTCTTCTCAAGATTATGAGGAGGGCATGCAGGCATGTTTCAAAGCCTCAAAGATTTGGATGCAAGTAAGTGAAAGTTCCCACAAAATACTGCTTATTTATTATTAAGGTCTTTCAATTTCCTTATAGTTGTGATCCTCATATCAACTCATTCTAGCACTGATGTGGTTTTTTTTAGTACAATAGAATGATCTATAATCTCTTCTTACTGCTGTGGTTTTATAACGAGTACAATAGAATGATCTATAATCTCTTTTTACGTTGTGTAATTGTTATTTACTTTTCCCTCAGCTTCCTGCACCAAAACGAGGTGAGATTGTTAGACAGATCGGTGATGCATTGAGATCCAAGCTCGAGTACCTTGGTCGGCTTTTATCACTTGAGATGGGAAAAATTCTTCCAGAAGGAATTGGGGAAGTTCAAGTATGTGTTTTACCTTTTTTTCTAACCGTCTTTAGTTATAAATTACCTGGCCATGTTCCTCCTACCAATACCGCATCTGATATCGTATTATTAAACGATTTAAATGAGTGATATACATCACTTCTTTGCATCTATGAAACTGTTATGAGGATGAATTTCTATTCCTATGAAGCATTATGCACTTTGTATAGCTGCTTTGGTTCACTTTGTGTTATGCTAAACTTTGACTATGAAAGCTAATTTTGATTTTTTTTTTTCGTGTTAATGACAGGAAGTTATTGACATGTGCGACTTTGCAGTGGGGTTAAGCCGACAACTAAATGGATCAGTCATACCCTCTGAACGTGAGCCCTATTTCTAGCTCCTTAAATTTTTCTAGAAATATGATAAGATCATCTATCGGTGGAAATGGCGGACATATTTGTGTCTACCAGTGGCAGTTTCGGTACATTTATCTAAAAGTTGGGTGATTTGAGTTCTATTGATAGCCCCTTAAGTCACATTTTCATTTAATATTTTTAAGTTATATTTTTGTGTTTTTTTTTATTTGCATGAGTCCATGTTTTGTGCAGTTTTTTATTTTCCAACAGCCCAGTCAAGTGGGTTGCAATTGGATCAAGTCAGATATGTGATAGCATGTTACAGCCCACGTTGCACATCCCAGCTATTTTATTTCCATGCAATTTTCTATCTTTATTATTTTATTTCAAGTCATGTAGTAGTGGTAAGTGGTCAAAGGTAGTTTTATTTAGTAGTGGTCTAGGTAGTTAGTAGAAGTTATTTTGTAATTGGTATATGTATGGGTTCGACACTAATGAAAAGGCAGTGAGTTATGAGTTTGAAAATATGTGTGTTAATTTTCTCAATGGATTTTGAGAGTAATTAATTCTTCCATGCTAGTTCAAGTGTGGCAACTTGAATGGTGTTCTTGGAGCCTAGATTTGAATCAAGTGGTGTATCTGTATCTTGATTCTCGTTTAGTTTGCCCTAATTGATTTCTTGTGTGGTGTGTCTGTATCAGAAGAGACCGTTAGATCTATCCGTTTATTTAGAGTTTTAATTTCATAGCCGTTACCGAACCGTTTGCTATCATCTATTATATCTCCAACGGGCTTGAAACTTAGTTCAAAGTGCAACAAGATGAACCGCTCAAACCAATTGAAAGTAACTGATACGAACCTACGGTCGACCCACTTCTCATGGGCAGGTCCAGATGGGTATTTGACCCATTTAATTATTAGCAGGAATTAGTTGGGGGGACAGTTCTGGGAGCAAGTAGTGGGCGGTTTTTTAGCAGTTAATTACCTTCTCTTATTTTATGTTAAATAGGGCAGAATAGGGGTAGTTTTAGGAGGTCGATGTTTCATATAAAATTAGGGTTCTAAACCTTTGTTTCTGGAGATTAACCCATCTCGAATTGGGTCTTTTATCTTGTAATATTTCAGTTTTCAGCAATTAAATCTATCAATTACTTTTGTTTGAGTTCTGGGTTCTATCAATGGTTCCATTGCCGGGAAATTCGAAGCTGGTGCAGACCCCGTACAGTTCCTGCGATCAGGTTGTGCTTGCTTCTCAATTAGCATCAATTGCAGCCAGCATAGACTCTATGCGGAAGGATATCGCAGAGATCAGGATGGCTTGGATGGATGAAAATAACACCGAGGATGAACCTCAAGCTCCATTGGCAGATCTGGTCAAGGACGAGGAAACTGAGGATGTCCCCGCGGAATCGAAACACGGGACTACCGTCATCACGGCCGCCATAACTACCAACTCTACCACCGTCACCACCGCCAAAGCAACCACCTTCCATCACCCGTTTTCATCGGTGGATTATTATGGGTACAACCCGAGAAACACCGTGTTTGATGATGCTGTTAATGGGTTACAACAAGTTAGAGAAGAAAGGATTCCAGAGCTTGAAGAAGAAACAGAACAGTTTAACCATAGACAAAAGAGGGGACAAAACAGAGGATCCAATGTTCATCAAGATGAGGTTTTAGCTGTTGGTGTTGCTGATGGTGTATTGGTGAGGTCTGAAACTAAGATGTGGATGCATCAATGTGAGAAGGAATCAACAGAGCATCACAGAGAGATTATGTATGTTGATGTAAATGAGAAGGATGGTTTGCCACTACATGAGAAGGGACATATGGATGTATCATCGTCATCAAAAGCTACGAATCTTGGAAAACAGAAAACAGTGGATAATTGGAAGGAATTTCATGTTAGGAATAAAGATGTACAAGCCGACTTGGAATGCAGGGACTTAGCAGGCCAATTCCCTTCCTCTCGACTTGAGGTCAAGTCGTTTGTCCGGGCGGGATGTATTGATACGAACCTACGGTCGACCCACTTCTCATGGGCAGGTCCAGATGGGTATTTGACCCATTTAATTATTAGCAGGAATTAGTTTGGGGGGAACAGTTCTGGGAGCAAGTAGTGGGCGGTTTTTTAGCAGTTAATTACCTTCTCTTATTTTATGTTAAATAGGGCAGAATAGGGGTAGTTTTAGGAGGTCGATGTTTCATATAAAATTAGGGTTCTAAACCTTTGTTTCTGGAGATTAACCCATCTCGAATTGGGTCTTTTATCTTGTAATATTTCAGTTTTCAGCAATTAAATCTATCAATTACTTTTGTTTGAGTTCTGGGTTCTATCAGTAACACAAGCTGCAGTATTTATTTTTTTTTTTTTTTTGCAATTTAATACAAATATACAATTCAATAATTATTTATAAAACTAAAGAAGATGTACGATAAAGTGTGTGCAGATCAATCCAATCCAACTCAACCTGTTACCCAACCTGCTCAAATTCCCATTCCTGAACGTGTTTGTGAGATCTGGATATCAACTTAATAAGCTAAATTTCATGGACCTTAAGTGTGGATATGAATTTAGATTTCATTGTTGATTTTCTGCTTTGTATGTGCAAGTATAGTTTTTTTTCAATACCTTACAATCTACATTAGCTCTTTTTTAATAATCCTGGTTTGTTTTTGACAGGTCCAAATCATATGATGCTCGAGGTGCGTCTAATTAAATTAATTGAATAGATGGTTATCAATCCATTACGTTTATGTATTATCAACTATGTACAGATGTGGAATCCCCTTGGAGTAGTTGGTGTCATTACAGCCTTCAATTTTCCCTGTGCTGTTCTTGGTGAGCATTATATCCCTTATTAATATATCAATGAAATAAACTCCATTTCAAATCTATTAACAGTATTAAGGTGAGATATTAACGAAGCTGACCGGGGTCCATATTTTGATTTAGACTTCTTATTTGCTGATATAACCAAAAATACAATTATTAAACAACTGAATTTTACCTTTTATTTTATTTTATTAATTATGAATTACTTAATTAATTGCTGTTGTGTAGGATGGAATGCGTGCATTGCTCTAGTCTGCGGGAACTGTGTTGTTTGGTAAGTCCACTTGAACCAGAAAGAGATTTTGTATATTGATCTTTATAATCTAGAGTTGTGAATGAGGTATGTAATCTGCTGTATATCTCATAAGAAAAATGTACAGTACAATCCTCAATATATAGAAGCTGATAAAAGGAATCTATACATGAAAACTCTCTAAAAAACTATGTAACAAACACTATACAAAAGACCATAATACCCCTGCACACACATTATAGTCACTAACTGTCGAATTATCATATTGTCTAATAGTGTATATAATAGGTTACATAGGGGCTCTACGATATGAAAATTACGACCAAAATGACATTTTTTTCGTATAATCTGTTCTATCTCTTTAACCAATTAAATTTGTCGATTGTTGATTTTTTAATTTCATTATACGATATGATTGCAGGAAAGGTGCTCCAACTACACCTTTGATAACAATAGCTATGACCAAATTAATTGGAGAAGTGCTAGAAAAAAACAGTTTACCAGCTGCTATTTTCACCTCATTTTGTGGGGGTGCTGAAATTGGTCAAGCTATAGCAAAAGATACCCGTATACCCCTAGTTTCCTTCACTGGAAGTTCAAAGGTAGTAACTTAATTAAGATTATGTTTCATCAGTTATCACTTAAATGCAGAACTCAATAATCAAAAGACACTGCTTTTTTCTATGTTGGTTAGGGAATGCATAAATAAAATTTCATGTATGCATTATGAATGTATCTATCAGAATTCAGACTATATGTATGAATGCAGGTGTTTATTTTTAGACATTGCTATTGTTTCACATGTGACACGTGGCAAACTGCAGGTTGGTCTCATGGTTCAACAGACAGTGAGTCAAAGGTTTGGTAAATGCCTGCTTGAATTAAGTGGTAACAACGCTTTGATAATCATGGATGATGCCGACATCACACTTGCTGTTCGGTCTGTCTTGTTTGCTGCTGTTGGTACAGCTGGTCAACGCTGCACAACATGTCGTAGACTGGTAACATCAACAATGAAACAATTTCGACATTTTGTTAAAAAATTTTATGTTACTTTAATGCTAATTATGTATTTTTTTTTTAATTGCAGCTTGTTCATGAAAAGGTTTACAACTCTGTTGTTGATCAATTATTAGAAGCATATAAACAAGTCAAAATTGGGGATCCTTTAGAGAAAGGTACATTGCTTGGACCGTTGCACACTCGAGCATCAAGGGAGAATTTTGAGAAGGGAATAAAAGTTATTAAATCTCAGGTATTATAAGAGACAGTTTCAACAAATTTATGTGCACACGGGTCAATATTGGTTATATGTTATTGCTTGCAGGTGAAATTGAATCCTATAACTAAATTGGGAACAGGTTTGACCTTTTAAAAGTCATCCATGGCTTTACGTAAGACAATGGATCGTTATTTAACTAAAATAAAAAAGGGTCGAACCGAATAAAAGTCATCCATGGTGTAGTCAAGTGTTTGTGACCTTCTAAATTGCTTTATGTAACTGGATCATTCTGTTATCATATTTAATATATGAATTACTCAATGAAATTCAGAAAACAGTAAAGTACATGGATGCTCCCTGTGGTTTACTGAAATTCTGGATTTGGTCTCCCTAGCTTTCCAAAAGTACACGGATGGGATGGTCCTTGTGGTTTGCACTTTGTAATCTCATTTTCCACTTCTATCATAAAAGAAACAAGTACATAGTAGGGGCCATCCATGTACTTTTGGAAAATCACAAAGTGCAAATCACAGGGACCATCTGTGTACTTTTGGAAAGCTATGGACTAAATCCAAAATTATGGTAAACCATAGGGACCATCCGAAAGGCACAATGTTTCCAGGTCAACCCTACCCAACCCATTTGAACCCCCTAAAAATTGACCCTTTTACAGGGAGGGAAAATCCTCACAGGTGGTTCGATTATAGAATCTGAAGGAAACTTTGTACAACCCACAATAGTTGAAATCTCACCGAGTGCCGATGTTGTGAAAGAAGAACTATTTGGTCCGGTCCTATATGTCCTGAAATTCAAGGTCAGTTTTGGGCAATTTATTCTATGAATGCAATCATATATCTAATATTTTACATGTCGTCGTTATACAGACTTTTGAAGAAGCTGTTCAAATAAACAACTCGGTGCCTCAAGGATTGTCTAGTTCTATATTCACCTGCTCATCCGAGATTATCTTTAAATGGATTGGGTGAGTGACAATATCTATGTATGCAGTAAATCAACTTTCAGTTCTAATATAGTGTAAAATTGTTTTTTTTTTTTTATGGTAGACCTCAAGGAAGTGATTGTGGCATTGTTAATGCAAATATACCGACCAATGGTGCTGAAATTGGCGGTGCTTTTGGTGGTGAGAAGGGTACTGGGGGCGGTCGTGAAGCAGGAAGCGACTCGTGGAAACAGTATATGAGGCGGTCAACTTGGTAAATTTCACTAATCACTATTTACTTATTTCTATAGACAATTAGTATGTCAAATATGATTATAAAAGTTATATTATTTCAGTACGATCAACTATGGGAGCGAACTACCACTTGCACAGGGGATCAACTTTGGCTAGCAAGTAGTAAATTTGCCTGTTTCACTTTATAAGTTTATATCATGTATGATGGATTACATTCTTCATTCTAATCTATAGGTATGTGCCATTCTTGAAACTCATCTTGGTTTCTTGTCTGCTGTACAGGGAAAGCATGGTGGTAACCTACTTTCGGGTTTACGGTTTAGGTTTAGGTCAAGTATAGTTACATGTATGAATCATCTAGCGATCTGAAATTGTTAAATTCCAGTTGGTAAGGTGTTTTTTTAACAATTTCACATTTAACTCTTTTAATAATATTGACATGATTGGTTATGTGTTCTTTTTATTTTATATAAAATTGAACTATATGTATAAATGTATCATTTTGCATAAGATTTAACATCACTATCTAAAACAAATCGTTGGTGTTTATAAGTGACTTTTCTATACAAGTTTCATTATTGTTGCTATTTTTATATCACTTCTAATAATATGTATGATTACTGCATTCAACTTTTATAACGATAAATATTAAGCTTAAAAAATTACAATTAGTAGGGTGAAGATTTAAGTTGGAGAATGTAAACGAGTCGAGCCAACCAAGATTGACTTGTTAAAATCTCAAGATTGAGTTGTTAAAATCTAGAAGGATGCGGACTCTTTTAACTATGAGCCTTATTAGGCTGTGGGGAGTGGGGCGTTGGTTGGGGCGGGGATGCCCTTCAATTAAAAAAAGATTCAAATGGCTGATCACGCCAAGCTAAGCCACGCCACGCCACACCACACTTCTCATTTTTCACCATAAGCTTGTGGATCTCCTTTAATAAATGAATCCGAGTGCTAAATATATAATAATTTTTATTTATACAACTAATATATAAATATACAATAGTGTTATAGTTTATTAAAAAAACAATTAAATGTGTATTTTGTTACATATATACAACTAATATATAAATATACAATAATGTTATAGTTTATTAAAAAAACAATTAAATGTGTATTTTGTTACATATAAAGTTATAAATATGTATAAAACTAATTATTTATATATGTAAACAAAACAATATTAAATAAAATATGAGCTAACTAAGTTTTGTAATTTTTTTGATAGTAAATTTAGATCACTGACAGACTATTGGAGTATTATCGTGCCACCAGCGGAATCACCCGATTATACTCATCTCCACTAAGCAATAATGCCTACACACCAATATACGAAGAAACCCAATAAAAAATTGAAAAAACACCCTCCTGTGAGAATCAAACTCGAGTTATATTAATTAAGTGAGATGTGCTTTAGCTTAACAAATTCAAACCAACTTTTTTGGAACCCTAGTTCGACACCAACTTTTTTACACCCTAGTTTGACAACCCAACCAACCTGTCACACATGAATCTAGAAACCCAAATTATTAAGATGAATCTAGAAGGCAAAATTATTTGGGAGGTAGTTTGCCTAATCTAGTAAATTTTTTACCTTAAATCATGCAACATCCTACCTAGCTGCATGTTTCCCAACCATTTCTAAAGAATTATAATATACATGTCAAAAATAACTTAATTTCAATCTGGTTTTGTACATGTGCTTTGATTCTCTTATACCACATATATAAACAAATTTATATCCATCTACAAACACAACCATTTTACCACTTTCCATTTTAGTCTCTCTTCTTGAGTTTGAAAGCATCCCAAATAGTGAAATAGTCCAAGTAATACTCAGTAAATCTCACCAATAGCAAAGCTAAGATATGGTCTGAGGAGGGTAAGATGTAGACAACCTTATCTCTATCCCGTAGGAATAGAGATGCTGTTTCAGTGAGACCCCCGGCTCGATAATAGTTTTGCATCAAGCCTTGGACATAAGGCACATAACACTCAGCAATTGAGACAACTGCCTATTAGTGCAAGTACCCCGTTGTCTTTCGCCTATCAACGCCACCACATGATACATGATTAACCATCCCCTTTTCAAACATTATTTTCACGAAATTAGTAAAATAACGTTAAAATTAGTGCACTTTCACTTTTGTCCCCAAACGCCCATACATATATACATTATGTGCGCATACGGCATACCGCAAGTATTGCGTTAAATAGTCAAGGTAATAATTTTCGATAACTTTTGTCATTGATCCATTTGATGATCACAACATTAACGATGAAGATGCATTTAGCTTTCAATTTTCATAATCACAAATTCAAAACGTTAGAAAAAAAAAAAAAAAAAACTATTCCTTCATTCGATCAAAACTCAAAACATATGGAGTATTTATTTTCACCGTTCACTGGTTCAATTCTTCGGTATCTTCATCCGACTCAACCGTAATCTTACGAATCCAACTCTCCGGTCAAGTAAATCCGGCACCTTCAGCTCTTCCGCCGGAGAATCTGTCTCACGGTGGCGATCAAACTAACCGTCGGATCAACCGGTGGACCTGACGAGATCGACGCTCTACAAAACGACACATGGCGCGCCATAGCTTCTTTCGTACTAATCAACCTCTTGCTCCGTACGATCTCGTCTTTAACCGCCTCTCCACATAATCCACACATCCATTGCCCTAGATACCTTTCACGTATCCGTTCTATGTACTCTAGCGTGCACTCCTCCGTCAATCCGCAACAATCGCACTTCACGGATTCTACTTCCGTCGCTTCGGTTGTTAGACTTGCTGCTGGAATCATCATCGCATCGCTCATCACGGATGTTGACATATCTGCAACAGAAATCAATACATTTACTCGGTAATTCCTTTTAAAATTGCTAAAGTAGTGTTCGTTTCACATAATGAAATGGTTACCAGACGGAACTGGAATGCAGATCTCATTTCTTATGTGGAGAAATGAGATAATGAGATCTGCATTCCAGTTCCATGCAGATTTTATTCTATTATGTGAAACGAACACTATCGTTATAGAAAACAAGGAAATTAAGTTTACCGGTAGCAGTAGTAGATGAGGTTCAACCGTTCAGTAACGGAACAATTTTCGTTTGAGTCGAAAATTAACTTCAAAATACAACGGAGATTGACTGATTGTTAATTTGATATCGGTTATCGGTTAATAACGGTTATCTCTTTGTTTCCGAGTCTCCATCTAGAAGCTTGAATTTGGTAGAAGAATGGAAGAGGAATGTGAAAAACATTCTAGAGATTGATTACAATAGGGGCTACAACAAAATGACAAATTCTGTTTTGAAACTTTTAAGTTTTAAAGTAGAAATTGAAATAATGAAGTGAAGAAAGGGGAAGGGGAAGGGGAAGAACAGAGTGTGAAGGGATGGTGGTTTTTGTAGGGTGTGTGGGTGGGGTGGGGTGGGTTGGGGGGGGGGGGGGGGTGGCCAATGATTATAAGGGTGTGGAAATGTGGATTAGAGTTCATAACAATTTATGAAGCTCAATGATTAAGGTTTAGAAATGGAGAATAGAATCCACCACATTTTTATTATATAGTCTGGATTATGTTTTCGGTTTTTATTAGAGAATGGAATATTAGATAACTGCCTTTATGATTTTCATGCATAGAATTAAACAAGTGGTGTTTAAGTTGTATTTGAATTAAACAAGTTTAGCTATTATTATACTTAGCTATTTGCGGCGGGTTGCTAATAGGAATTCAATTGATAGTAGTTCGCCTTCTTCCGGTACCAACACATATTATATTATACAAAAGCGATAAACACACAACTCCCACAAATTTCTTACATCACATACATATCCTTATTACCATCCTTTATTCCTCTCTCTCAGATCCTCTTTCATTAAATAAAAAACATAGCATTACACAATATACAATATTACAAACTTTAACCTTAAGCCGAATATTCTTATTGTTTAAACTTTATATATCAAACAAAAAAAAAGTTTTCCAACCACCAATATCAAGGTATGAATCTTTTAGCTTTTGAAAATGTCCTTCAGTAAGAAGCAACATCAACAAAAATCTATGCTTTGAAAGCAACAACCTACCCTTACAACAAAATGGCCGTCACAGCAACATGTATGTAAATTTGTAGAGCATACCTTAGCCAATGATGGCAAAGATATGAACAAACAAAATTACAATATACTGTATTCATGTTTCAACATCATCTCTATTAAGATCTAAACAGACACACGCACAGAGGATCATGAAATGTTTTAATATATGTTATCATATAACCATATAAACCTAACAAAATAACACCAACGGATTTAGCAAAATCAACCTTCAAAGCATGACCGTGTGAAACGACGCCATGCAGTTTATTCTTCGCCCTGATTGCATCCACCGCATTCTTCAAGTACACAAACCCGTAATTCCGCTTAACAAATAACACGATGATGCTCACACATCTGTGAATCTCAAACATATTCTTCAAATCTGAATATGAAACACTGGCGGGCAGATTACCAACCCTTAGATTTCTCGACACGTATTCGATTGGCAATTCGTTATGGTTTGTTCTTACCTGTAGGTTTGGTTGTGCGGAAACGTGATTGATTTGATTTAACGAAAGCATGAGTTGATGAAGATGAACAATAAGATTGTCGTTTCAAGTTTGCTGAGAATTTTGTTGTAAACACTTGAACATTCAATATCCGAAATCTCACATCAAATTCTCCGATCATTCATTCACAACGTTACCATCGAGCCCACGCCGCCGCCACAACACGACAACTGAACCGCTGCTCCACGGCACCCCCACCACCACCAAACCACATCCACTACAGCACCACCACCACGCTATTGCCGTAACGATTATCTACCAATTTTCTAAAAGGTTATGTTTCAGAATTTCAGTTCATCGATATCACCGTTCTACAAATCATAAACGTACACTATCAGATCTACAACATTTAATAAAGAAGCCACACAATGGTTTTTATGAGAGGTTTAGAATCAACCACACCTTCTGTGGATGTTTGTCATTCTTTATATAATAAACAATTACACAATTATCTCCTCAAATTGAGGTGATAGATAATGAGAAATAAAGAAACAAATAAATACAATATGCACTAAATATAAACGGATATTTTCATTTAATACCCCCCTTCAATCGAAATGGTGGTGGTCCAAGGCGTAGCATCGAACGAAAGACTTCAAATTGTGAGCGCGGAAGACTCTTAGTAAAAATGTCA
Source organism: Helianthus tuberosus (assembly GCA_030545235.1). Classification (NCBI taxonomy): domain Eukaryota; kingdom Viridiplantae; phylum Streptophyta; class Magnoliopsida; order Asterales; family Asteraceae; genus Helianthus; species Helianthus tuberosus. The sequence continues at coordinate 213,747,470 of CM060441.1, read as the reverse complement.
GCCACCTGTAGATTGGTAGGAACGAACTTGGTATAGAGTTTCCCAGAACTAACGAGCTCCCGAATGAAATGATAATCCAGGTCGATGTGCTTGGCACGCTTGTGTGAGACTGGATTTTGAGTCATGAATAAAGCACTTTTGTTATCACACAATAAAGTAGGACGGTGCGGTGGTAAAGCATGCAACTCTCGTAATAAGTGAGTTATCCAAACGAGTTCAGCAGCAGTGTTTGCCATGGCCCTATATTCCGATTCGCAGCTGGAACGGGAGACAGTGGGTTGCTTCTTAGCGCTCCATGACACAAGATTGCCCCCCAGAAAAATCGAATAGCCATAAGTGGAGCATCGCGTGTCTAGACATCGCGCCCAATCAGCATCTGAATAGCCAATAATTGAAGTTTTGTTTGGGCGACTATATGTGAGGCCAAAAGAAAGAGTCCCCTTAACATACCTTAGAAGACGTTTTACTGCTCGAAAGTGTTCAACCGTGGGTTTGTGAAGAAACTGAGACAGCTGATTGACAGCATAAGATAAGTCAGGCCGAGTGATCGTGAGATATTGCAAAGCACCCACTAAGGATCGATAAAGTGTAGGGTCAGAAAATGGTAAACCAGCAGCAGTAAATGACTCATGGGGTGCAAGAGGTGTTGCAACCGGTTTTGAGTCGTAAAGATTTGCTTGTTGAAGGATGTCTTTAGCATACTTTGCCTGGGTGAGAAAAAGGCCAGAATCGGTATAAATCACTTCAAGTCCCAAAAAATAGCTCAAAGCTCCAAGATCCTTGATGGCAAACTCACGATGAAGGTGAGAGATAAAGGTGCGAATGGCACAACCATTATTTCCTGTGAGAATAAGATCATCTACATACACCAGAAGATACATGATGCATGAGTCCTTACGGAGGACAAACAGAGACGTATCTGCACGACTACACGTAAAGCCATAGGAAAGAAGAAATGTGCTTAAGCGATGAAACCAAGCACGAGGGGCTTGTTTTAATCCATAAAGCGCCTTAGACAATTTGCAGACATGATTCGGAAACTTAGGATTAATAAAGCCAGGTGGTTGCTCCATGAACACCGTTTCGTTCAAGTTACCATTTAAGAAAGCATTCTTGACATCGAGTTGATGTAACTTCTAGTTGTAAAGGACGGCAAGGGATAACACAAGTCGAACTGTAGAGGCTTTTATGACAGGACTAAAGGTATGAGAATAATCCAGGCCCGGAATTTGCGTAAAGCCTTGAGCGACTAGGCGTGCCTTGTAACGTTCAATCGTCTCATCCGAGTGATATTTGACGCGATAGACCCATTTAGAACCAACGACATTACTTGAGGATGGTCGAGGTACTAGAGTCCACGTTTTATTATGCTTTAGGGCTTCAACTTCATCAACCATTGCGGCCACCCACTTAGGATCTTTTGCGGCGGACTTAAATCCACGGGGTTCGGTGATAGAGGATAAAGCAGCATGCAAAGCGTAGGAGCTTAGTGCAGCAAGATCAGCTTGATATTTGGGTTTGTAGATGCCAGCCTTAGCCCGAGTTGTCATTGGATGAGAGTTATGGGTGGAAGAAATAGGTTCGGGTTCGGGTTCAATGGGTTGTACAGGTTCGGGCGAAGGGGTTGTAGAATTGATGGGTTCGGGTTCAGGAGATGATGTGGGCTCGGGATTGGCGGATGTGTGGTGAGGAGTGGCTGGGCCAGTTGTTGGGTTAGGTTGAAGGGTGATGTTGGGTTGAGAAGTATAAGAGCCTGTTTGGTTTTGAGATGAGTCAGAGGCTGATGTACAAAGTGGACAAGGGGTAGGTATGGAAGGTGAGTTTGGTGTAAGAAAATGTGAGGTGGGAGGTGTTGGAGAAGGAATCGTGGAGGAGTGAGGTTGTGTAGCATCATCAAGAAAAGTAATAATCTCCAACTTTGTTATGTCAATAGTACCAGAGGAGTCCTTAAATGGGAGACAAGATTCGTTGAATCGAGCATGACGAGTGATAAAGACTCGAGAAGTAATAGGATCCAAGCAACGATAACCCTTGTGTTGAGAGCTATAGCCAATAAAAACACAAGGAAGACTTTGTGGTTCAAGCTTGTGTTTGGCGTAATCACGTAAGTATGGAAAGACTTGGCAACCGTAGACCCGAAAATTTGAATATTGAGGCACTTGATCAAATAGAAGTTGAAATGGAGATGCGTTTTCCAAAATAGGAGTAGGGAGTCGATTTATTATAAATGTCGCCGAAGAGAACGCATCAACCCAATAAGACGTCGGAACACCAGAATTGAACAACATAGCAAGTCCTGTTTCAAGAATGTGACGGTGCTTATGTTCTGCATGCCCATTTTGCTGAGGCGTATATGGACACGAGTAACGATGAAATGTTCCATTTTCCTCAAAAATTTTCCGAACCGTATGATTGACAAATTCAGTACCTCCATCACTTTGAAAAATTTTGATCTTTCTCGAGAATTGTGTTTGGACAAGTTTAATAAAGACGGGTAAAACCGTATAAAAGCCAGTTTTGGTTTTAAGAGGATAAAACCATGTAAACCTCGAATAATCATCTATGAAAACAACATAATAGCGATAACCATCTTTGGAGATAATAGGAGCGGGTCCCCATAAATCACAATGAACCAAATCCAAAGGATAACATGCACGCTTTAAATTATTATCAAAAGGTAATCGTTGTCCCTTTGCAAGTTGACAAGAAATGCAAATGGTAGGTTTAGGTAATAAAGACGTTACAGTCAAAACACCAAACTTGTTCAAAACAGAAATAATATCATAAGAAACATGGCCTAAACGAGCGTGCCATAATTCGTAGGAGGCCTTATTAGAAACTTCAGCAACGAAAGCTCGAGGTTCGTCCTTGAGCACATAGAGTCCATTTTCACACGTCCCTCTAGCGAGTACCTGTTTTGTTTTCCGATCCTGAATATAGAAGAAATATTGAGAAAACAAGACATCAACAGGATGATCAGAGGTCAACTTGCTAATGGATAATAACTTTTTTGTAAGAGTGGGAATAACAAGCACATTTCGTAAAGGGATATTATTAGCAATAGTGGATGACCCCATGTGAGTAATGGGAAGTTTCTTACCATTTCCAAATATAACATGATGATTACCTTTGTAAGGAACAGAATGGTTAAGGGAGTCTTGATTAGGAGCCATATGATCTGTTGCTCCTGAATCTGCATTCCAATCAGGAGCATCATTATGGTGAACATGACATTGAGCATGGAATGCTTTGGCTAGTGTATCATCCAAAGACGAAGCCTGAGTAGCATAAGTGTGAAGATTTGGACACGCCGAGGCATAATGTCCGGATGTGCGACATAACTGACAATGAGGTGGCCTGCGGCCTTGACCACGGCCCCGACCAGAAAAACCGCGAGAAGGCTATCCGCGAGTAAATGACCCACGACCCCGGATTGGCGTTGAAGATTCACGCCTGTTTTGGACGTGAAACGCAGCCGGTGGTGTAGTAGTACCATGAAGGGACTGAAGAAACAACTCATGACTCTCTGCCTGAGCAACCAAATCACGAAACAAAGGAGGCGGTTTAGTTGCTCGTATGGCAGTAGAGAAGACTTCATAAGACGGACCAAGCCCACATAAAAACCAATGCAACTTATCAATGTCAGCAACCGGATGACCGATTGCGGCAAGTTGTTCACAAATGATGCGAAAACGACGAGAAAAATCGGTGACCGTAGTCGTACCTTTTGTTAGTTGACGAAGAGAAACCCGTAAAGATTGAACACGTTCAACAGAAGCGTTACTGTACGCATTCTCGAGGGCCAACCAGTTCTGACGCGCAGACGAGAGTCCGAGAACTTCGGCTGCCGCCTCCTCTGTGAGGGAAGAAAGAAGAAGAAGAGAAGCCTTCTGGTCAGAGGCTGTCCATGTCGCAAGATCTGGGTTCGGGGTTGTTTTGTCATCGACCTTAACAGTGGCCGGCGGTGGATCAGAGGATCCATCAATATGGGCCGATAATTTGTGATGGGCAACCAGTAAACTCATGTGATTTCTCCAAACAAGATAATTAGTTGATGATAGTTTAATAGGAGAAAGATGAGGAACATTTGTGGAATTAAGATCTCCTGATGTGGCCATTGGAAAAGAGAAAGAAAGAAAAGAAGAAAGTGAAGCAGAGGGTTCGTAGGAGAGAAGGAGAGCTGGCAACTTTTTGGGAGAAAAGAAAATTTAGGCTGATACCATATGAGAGGTTTAGAATCAACCACACCTTCTGTGGATGTTTGTCATTCTTTATATAATAAACAATTACACAATTATCTCCTCAAATTGAGGTGATAGATAATGAGAAATAAAGAAACAAATAAATACAATATGCACTAAATATAAACGGATATTTTCATTTAATAGTTTTGCTATGGTTCTTTTGTTATAACATAATTTCTAAGTGAATTTTCAATTGGAACCACTAAAGAATGGAATATAAACCATATCATTCTGTATATTCTGAATCAAAGAGAAAATTAAAGAAGGATACACCTTTTTGCAAGTCCCCTGCCCTAACACTTCCTTGTACGGCAAATCATACCAATAAAGTATTCCAAATAACAACAATCGGTCGAATTAGATGAAAGAACAAATCACATAAACATATAACTTGGAGTATGTGGCATTGAGATTCTAACCCGTCCGTAACGATCAGAACTCCTCCGAAAGGGTCGATTACAACGAACTCTGCATCAAAATCATTGGTATCGTGATCTGACAATGATTCTGGTGACATTTAAGTGAGAACATAATCGTTGTCACCAGCGTTGCCAACCGGAATATGGAGTTACGGTTTCGAAAACGTCGTTCAACAAATAAGAAAGAAGCATCATATTGTCATTCTTTAATGGGTGGGTTTGCGTGATAAGTTTATTAGTGATTCACATCCTTCCCCATAGCTTCAATATAGAACAACAACTAAACCTAATTCAACAACAAATTATTAACGATATGCTTGAATCGGAAAATACCCTGATCGAAAATTTCAGAATATTAACACCGTATTTCTGTATATGCCGAATCAAAAAGAAAATTAAAGATGTACATGGAAAATGGCAATCAAGATTAACGTTTCTTACACTAATCACTATTCAACAGGGAAAAAAGAACGAAAAACAGAGAAACTGCATATGCTTGAATCAATTGATTGAAAAATTAAGAATCTTACATCGTTTGAAGAAAGTTTAAGAGTTACCTTTGATGTTGAACATGATTGATGGGTTGATTTTGGTTAACGAATGGAATATGAAAGGAGTAAGAACCGGATTCCCACCGTAGTAACTGTCTGACTAATCAACTCCACAACACCCCTGACGGTTAAATCTGCGATCATCATTGGATGCGTTATAAATGTGAATGAACTGGTGTGTATTTTGGATGCGTTATAAAACGACGCAACCTTCAATTTTGTTGACGCGATGTAACACCCCGAATACGGGTTTGGTAATCAAACTCCGTTAATACTAAAAGACGGGTAAAGTACCGTTAGTAGTAAAAATAACTCGGTAAATATTTAGAATTTAATAAGAAATCCTAATATTAAATACAAGCGAAGCAAAGTTTTAAGGAACTGAGTTTATAAGAGCCCGAGTTAACGGGACTTAAAATAAAACGGATTATAACTCCCGGGACCCACCAAGTAACTAGGAATATTAACCTAGTTAGTTAATGTCTTGACATAATAGAACAAATACGGTTAAGATACCCTTTAAATAACTTGTGTAAAGTGGAGGGACTAGACATGGGCAAATGAATTAAAGTTTCAATTAAATCAAATATTAAACACAAAACACACACACATACGTGGTGTGTTCTGCGATTTCAACCAGACCAAGGAGGAGGTCTCAAGCTTCAACCCTAAAACACAGAAATTCATCAAATTGAAGGGGCAAATCAAGCCCGAATCGAATTCCAAGCATAGATTAGTGATCACCTCAGTAAAGGGATCATGAGGTATGCGAAATTTTACTATGTGGTTCTATCTTAAATTTTAGATGAACTTGTGAGATTCGAATCTGAGTTTGCATGTTCGTTGTTTGGATGAAATTAGGGATGAAACTATGTCTAGGAGTAAACCCTAGTCATTTATTTGTTGAATTGATGTTCATGGTTGTGAAATCATGATCATACACTCATGTGTCAAGTGGGTTTTGTAGAATTATGCTAAAGACTAGGATTATCTTTGTTAACCTAGTGTATTTGAGCTTCATGAAGAAAAATCCGGAATTTTGATATAGAAATTTGACATGAACATGTGACATGATGCTTAAATCTTGGCTAAATAGTTAGTCAATAACTTGATTGTGAATTATATGAAATCATGCTCATTAGGTGTTTGATATAATGCCTAAGAGAAAAGAAATGTTGAAAATTCGGACCAAAAACGCATATTTGATTTGAGTGGCAAATTGTGCGCTAAGACTTATAAAAAGGGTTCTAAACGGATTGTGAATTGAACTCTTTAGGCGACGATTCCGGATCGTCAAGTGGACAAGCCGATGGAAATACGAGTTTGAAAATGATGCTTAAAAGGTACGTAACTACGATTCCGTTACGTTATGCGTGATTTCGTATTCTCGCTAGTAGACCTTAAATTAGCATAATACATGAAATTGGCATTTAGTTGAAGTGACGAAGATCACTAGGTAAATAACGGGTCAAAAGGTGAATTTATCACCCTTTGACAATATCGACTAATGGTTTGTCGAGTTACATGTTTATAGGAATAAATATCAAATGGATACGTACATCGCTATTGCTTAACGGCTACTAAGGAAAGGTATCGAAATGGGTCAATATATTGATCCGAGCCAGGTATGTATAATGATTCAAATCATCATGTAGAACTTAAGATTCTATAAGAGTTAGACATGGTTAAAGTATAGTTATTCGGTTATCTTTTGGGTAAACCGAATAAATTGAATTATGGTTATAGTGTTTTAGGAGCACATGGGTTTATAAACAAGGTTATAGTTAAAATGTCGGATTTTGGGTCAAACAAGTATTTAAAAGTTCCTTGTAGTAAAAGAAGGATGAAAATTGACCGAATTGCCCTTATAGGCTAATTCGAACGAACGACCCTTAAAAAGGGGTTCGGAAACGAGTTTTATGATTAAATAAATGCTTAGAATAAGAAAAGATAGTGAAAGATGTAAATTATTGGGTCGAATGACTTTATATGAGTCTTTGACGTAAAACAATAATCCGAGGGGTAAAACTAGGAACATATAGATATCCACATTTAATCCACCACACGTATAGTTGTGGTGGAAGATTACTTGATAAGAAAGGTAGGAATATGATGCTAGAAATGAATGGAAGCGATTTTAAGCTTTAAAGTGCTTAAATACCCTTAATGGGTCAAAATAAGCACTTGAGCGTAAACCGGTTCTAACTAAGTAAGAAACCCATGATTTATGATTAATTTGATAGAAGATATTGAAATTATGATTCTCATGAGTTTATAGATCAAGTAAATATGTTTGTTTGATAAAATCGCGAACGGGTCAAAATTTGGTAAAAAGGGTAATAAGCCGAAGACTTAAAAGTCTTAAATTTTGTTAATCCGGATGTTGGATTTTAACTCCATATGATGGAGGATTAAATTTCAATCACGTAGGAAGAAACGGTAGGTCAAACGGACAGGCGGATTGAAAGATACGAAAGTTTTCGTGTCAAAAACGGCAAAATGGAAGGATCTGTTACAGGGGCCACCGTAACTTACGTTGGGCACCGTAAGTTACGGGCTGAATTGCTACGGTGGATACCTCCTGCCTTACGGTAGAGGTAGTTTAAACCAGGGGCCACCGTAACTTACGGTGCCCACCGTAAGTTACGGTGGAGGCCAGTTTCAGGTTCTTGATTTTAGGATCAAGAGATCAATGTTGGAATTTCCTGATTTCTTGTTTAATTTGATTATTCGACCCATCTTCCTTGTAGTACTAGTTATTTAATTATCAAAACTGACTTTTAAGTTGGTTTTGATCATAGGTGAATGTCGAGAGTCCCGGATGAAGATCAAGCGTCGAGCAATAACCGAACACACGTTACACGAAGCTTCCGCAATGCTGTTTCGTTGTTATTCTAAAACGGAGAATTAAACCACATTATGTTGAATCACTTTAAATTGTAAAAGTCTTTTAACAAACCCGTATTTTCAGTGTAATTGTGACTATAATTACATGATTATGGATTTAAATTATACGATAAACGTGAAATAATAACAAGGGTGTTACAAGTTGGTATCAGAGCCTTGGTTTAAGAGATTCAAGTATGGTGGGAAAACTATGCTTGGACTTAAACCTTATGCTCTTGATAAAGATCGGTGTTCGGTTCAAGGCTTGATCGCAAATCCGGTAAGTACAAGTATGTTAATGGTCTAGTACGATTAAAATGTTGTGAACAACACATAGGGTATCGTGTAATACACGTTACACCAACGAAAATGATTAGTATAGTTAACGAAATCACGTAGAGTAAAAAGCTTTGTATTACAATACGTGCATTTATTAATGTTGAAATTACTAACTTTTGTGAATGTCTTAATTGAAGGACACTTGCATTTAAAGATGACAAGGGTTGAACAAATTACGGATATGAGAGAGGAACGGTCCGAAGTATGACAAGAGGAGCATGCTCACCAAGGACTAAATCGTGTAACGACCGCGAACAAGGTTAATGGCAAGGAACGCCCGTCGGGGCAAGCATTACCAGGTGCATGCTTTTAAATATAATCGCACAAATAGCAATATGCAATAAACATGTAGAGAATGATTGATGCATATGTAAATTAGAAACTTGGAAAACCTGAATAGAATACCTATCCGGGATATTGTTTCCAAGAAAAACGAATAGAGGCATTACTTACATGGGGTGTAATGTGAAAATTATAAAAAGGTCATGTATATCAGGTGTTGATTGCTTACTCTGGCCAAGTAAGTAGTGAACACGTGGTACCATGAACTTCTTATGATGGACACATTTATGTCCGATGTAGTAAGGGTGGAGTGAATGGGACTAACTTAAATGGTACCCAAATGAATCAAATAAGTAAGATGTTTGATAGTAAACGTAAACGTAAGTCGGATGACGGAAGCGTATTACGTAAGAATAACGAGCCCGAGAGAAGGGACAAAGATCAAGTAAAAAAAATAATAAATAAATAAATAAATACAGACCGATCAATAGGAATGCTAAGGCATGGGGGTAAAAGTTTGACTGTCACAAGTGATGAAATTCACATGGACAAGTCAAACGAATTGAATAAAGGATAAAGGACTTGATTGAATAAAAACGATGGATCTCGCTAAGACGACCAAATAAATTAAAATAACGTCAAAAACCATATAAGAATGATTACTTGAAAATGATTACGGTAAAGATACCCAATAAATGGGTAGGATTTGGAAAGAATGCGTAAACCAAGAGACGGGAACGCGAAATAGAAAGTCAAAAGACTCAGAATATGAGTCATGACAAAAGACAATGAGAAGTTGCAAACGGAAATGTTAATAACTACGCTCAACTATTTTAAAGTTGAACGGGTCGAATAAAGAATGGAGTTTGATGTTCACAAGTGATGAAATTTCACACGAACAAGTCAAACGAGATAAATAAGGTATAAAAAAAACTTGGTAGTGCAAGTAAGCGCAAACTGAATAATGGAAGCGCGAAACATTAATGAACCTACGTGATGGGTCATTAAGGAATATATATAGGAAAAACGCAAATTAGCGAAAAAAAATGTTAAAAACACTAAGATAAAGAACCCGAGTAATGGGTCGTAAAGAAGTATAGGTAAGAACCGGGTAACGGTAAGTGTAGGACAAACCGACGTGTAAATGACGTTAGAAGTCATAAAGTAGGAAAATTGTCCGAAAGAAAACAATTGTAGCCACGAAACTACAATCAAGGTTAACGGAACCTAAGCTTGAAACCAAATGATTCTTCGAACAAAAACACCAAACATGTATTTTAAGAATGACATGAGTAAGGAGTGATCTACGGGATCAACATAACCTTTAGGGTTATAAACAAATGAAAGGTCTACGAGACTAAAATGACCTGCAGGTCATGAGTAGAAAGAAATTATAAGGACTTCGCCCTAAAGAGGTGAAAGTCTAATCAAAATAGCCCATAAGGCTAAGTGATAAAACCTACGGGTTAATTAGATAAAGCAAGGGGATCAGTTGAGAATCCCCGCATAAAACTAAGACTGTAAAAGAATAAATTATGGACTGTCAATATCCATAATTCTGACAAAAGTTAAAGAGAAGATCCTAAAACTAAAACTTTGGTTTTAGTAAGAAATAACGTTTTTACAAATATAAATTCTGATAGGAATTTAAATAGTAAGCATGAAGGATACAAGTCTTGACACTAATAAGCGCAAGACGATATATTCGAAAAAGTGATGTTTTCGAAAAAAATAAAAGGTTGATAGGAATTAAACATGATGTGACACGATCACGGTCAAGAAATGCAATGTGAGGTAGAATCACATTATAACTAAGCGAGCGGTAGAAATAACTGGACTAATAAGTCTAATTAGTGAGACCGGTTAAGGTTAGCAATTCAAATCAAGAAATTTGGTTTGCTTGTAAGCGGTAGATTCGGTATAACTGAACCGAATAAATAAATTTGAAAACAAAAGAACTTGTTGCTAAAAGTGAAAGATTTCACTAAAGACCTTTAAACGGGTCAAAGTAACGGATTCATAAAGAATTCGATAGTATATGAAAGCGATGGATATCGCTAAGTTAACTAAACTAGTGGACATAACGAGATTATGTTATTTCAAGTTGCACTATGTCGTATGAGATGCGTAGACAATTAGTGACCAAAAAGATGTTACCATACTTATCTGGTAATACTAACAATTGGTTAAAAGTATAAGTAATGTTTAAAAGAATTCTCGGATCAATTACACTGAGTTTAAACTCAATGAATTATGTAAGAAAAGGTTTCGAGGACGAAACCTCTCTAAGGGGGGTAGACTTGTAACACCCCGAAAACAGGTTTGGTAATCAAACTCCGTTAATACTAAAAGACGGGTAAAGTACCGTTAGTAGTAAAAATAACTCGGTAAATATTTGGAATTTAATAAGAAATCCTAATATTAAATACAAACGAAGCAAAGTTTTAAGGAATTGAGTTTATAAGAGCCCGAGTTAACGGGACTTAAAATAAAACGGATAACAGATCAAGTTTTAAGGAATTGAGTTTATAAGAGCCCGAGTTAACGCCTGCTCTTAGAATATTAACATATTTAAAACTCTAACTCCACAACTGTAGTTTCTTTCAAATATTCCGATATAAATTTATTTAAAAAAAGATATCGTTTTGTTGTCGTGTACCACAACAAACCGAACAACATTAGTATCTGTACATGTATTCGTTTCAGGTTTTCTGGTTGATAACAGATCATGTGCCACTACCGTAGTGAACCGAACAGAAACCGAACAACAACGGTAGCGCTACCCGCATTTATTTTTATTGTTTTTACTTTCATTAAACTGGCACCGTATCGCTACCATACCATACTGAACGTCGGTAACGGTACATGTATTCATTTTTATGGTTTCCGGTTTTGATACTTTTCCATTTATCCAACTCTGTCGCAAACAATAAATGTATATCGATACCAGGACTCTGACGATCTGAACTGATGGATACCGTTTGAACAACATCAGTGCTGGTACCGATGTTTGTTTTTATCGTATTCGGTCGATGTAAAACGCATATTATATTCTATGCTGAGTGTATGTATTATACCGGTACTGTAACGAACCGAATGGACTGATATCGATCGAATGTTTGCGGTAACATACCGCCGCAACGCGCGGGCAAATATACTAGTTCTGTTTAAAGTTAGAACAACAAATTAAAAGAGTATATAAATGTCCATGACATTATAGCCTAGCGGCATTTTAGGGGTGGGATAAGGCTTAAGAATCATTAAGTTCTGAGTTCGATTTCCAAAGAGGGTTTTTCCAAATTTATTAGGTTTTCACCATAATTGGTGTATAATGATCCGTCAGTGATCTATATGGTTTTAAGTGTTTCCAAATTAAAATTGATGTATTTAATACGAATAATTGTATTGATCTTGTTTCAGGCTTATTTATCAACCCAACATGGTTATTATTCCTAATTTAAACCATTTGTTTTTACTATAAAAAGCTATGGACTAGAATTTTGGTAAAATTTGTACTTGATTTTATTCGTTATGGCATCCATTAAATCCTTATATCAACATTCCTTTTATGCATCACTTGAGACCAGTAATTTAGTTTAAAACTTTAAAATATATATGTATTAAAATCGTAAAATGGACATACCACATGGACTAACCGTGTAATTGATTCAAAAAATATAACATTAAAGAGTTTAATATCATATCAATACAAGCATGTTAAGTTACCTATCGGGTCAAATAAGATTATCCTGAAAGATAACCTCATCTATGGTGAGTGACCAACCATGTTACATTTATGCATATCTTGAGACTAATAGTGTAGTTTACAATAAATATGTATTAAAGTCGTAGAATGGATATACCACATGAAACATGAAGTAACAGTGTAACTAATTCTATTTTTTCTTTTTATCTATTTTCTCATGACACCGTGTTGGTGTAAGTAACCATATACACTTTGTTCTAAGTTGTTATAAGCATTATATGTCTAAGTGGTTGCCACATAAGTCTAAAGATGATAAATTCATTCTCATATCAAATGATATGACGATTCAACCAAAAGAATGATTGACAATCATCCAATACCTACTATAAATGTGCTTTTTAAACAAGTTGCCATTCTACTATAAATGTTATTTGTGTATTAAACCCAATTCCTAAGCATTATTATTTAATAAATTTAATAGTTAACCAAAGAGATTTTTAAGGTTTCATGACTCTGTTAGATATGTTAGTGTAATTGGATTGATTTGTTAATAAAAATGAATTATAATACACCTCAAACAAGTAAGGAGGTGTTGGTATACACGTTTGTTTGAGTTTATTATAATTCTAAGTAACGGGGGTTTCAAGGGGCCAACTCCTCTGGAAGTAGGGTCCAAGGGGTAGCAGCTCCTGACGAGGTCCATTATTTTTTGAAATCTACCTTTAAAATTCGAGATAAAATTCCGTAAAAAAATAGAAGCAATTTGAATTACAAAGGATATTCCGATCAGGCACTGACCCCTAGTTCGTGCATAATTATTGTACTAGCAGTTTTTTGTGATTGATAAATTTGAGTGAGCTATCGAATCGTTTCAATTTGAAAATATTTAATGGCTCAGTTTTCGGTACCTTATAGTACCTTATATTTACTTTTTTTTGAAAAGTAACTTTTATTAACAGCAAACGACGACCCAAACCGGGCCGACAAAACAAAGAGACCTTACATATTTACAAAAGAGATCCAATCTTTCCACTCTACCTTTTTACATTTCGATCGACTAGAATACCATAGAAAACTAAGAGCTTTTATCTCACTTAAGATTCCATCAATTTTGACCGGGATGTTAGAGAACCTAAGCAAATTCCTGGCTCGCCAAATACTCCAACACGCAACCATAATGACACCATGAATAATCTCTTTTTTCTTCTCCGAAACACCAAGGCCATTGTAGATAGAGAACAGATCCTGAGTTGAGAAAGCGTAAATTGGTGGAATTTTACACCAAACCGAAATCCCGTTCCAAACAGACGAGGCTATGTAACAACCTATAAAACTGTGGTAAACAGACTCTTCACTCGAACTGCAGAGCTGACATATCAAATCCGAGACACCAACATTCCGTTTCAAAAGATTGTCGACAGTGGGAATCCGGTTGAGATTTAACCTCCAGGCGTGGATGTTAATTTTCGACGGAAGCCACCTGCACCATTCGATTACCGGAACATTTGCAGATCCACCATCCTCTATCAGCAAACTTTTGACATCTTTCACCGAAAAACAACCATTCGGGTCAGACGTCCAGAGCCATTTATCCGGGCCGCTGCCAATCTGAATACCCGAAACCGCGTCCACCAGCTGCTGTAAGCTATCCCGCAATCCATCTGAATCAAGATCCGAGGTCCATCTCCAATTAAAAGCCATCGATCCATTGCAGAAAATCACTCTTTCTGCCACAGTCGCTTTTTTACCCGACTCAAGTGCAAATAGGTCCGGAAAGACAGACTTTAATGGCTCGTCGAGCACCCACGAATCTAACCAAAATGCTATATCGTGCCCGTTACCAACAACGCCTTTCAAAAAACGACTTAACGGCCTACCTTTTACCTTAGCGTTAATAAAGACTTTTGCAATGTTCGACCAAACTCCGTGCAATGATTTTTTAAACGGAATACAATCCCATCCTCTCCTATTCGAATGGAGGGCACCAATAATATTTTTCCAAAGATTGACGCCTTCACTTTTGAGTCTCCAACCCCATTTGACCAGTAAAGCAATATTGGCATATTCAAGTTTGTTTAGGCCTAAACCCCCGTCTTTAATTTTGCGGGTCACCGTATCCCAAGCCACCCAATGAATCTTCTTATCTTCCGAAGATCCTCCCCATAGAAATCTTTTTATAAGCGCTTCCAGTTCCGAAACAACCTTCTTCGGGGCTTTATAAAGAGAGAAATAGTATGTCGGGAGGCTTTCGAGCACGGATCTAATAAGCACCACCCTTCCCCCAATAGAAAGAGTATGAGACTTCCATTTAGCGAGCCGAGACCGAAAGATATCCATGACCGGTTGCCAGTTGGGTATCCTATTCATGTTAGCTCCCACTTTGAGGCCAAGGTATGAGAAAGGCGGACTATCCGGTTTGCAACCGATAACGTTAGACATTTCGCCAATTTCTTCCGCCCCCACTCCAATCCCGTAAAGGTTGGATTTTTCCAAATTTATCTTCAAACCTGAACAAAGATAAAAAACACGAAGAATTCTGACGATGTTAGTAATCTCCGGTTTCGACCATTCACCCATCACAATAGCATCGTCAGCGTAGAGAAGATGAGAAATTATCGGCCCATTGTTAGGTAAAGGAATCCCATTAATGATCTTCGTCTCTATCGCTTTGTTGATTAAGCAAGTCAACGCCTCCATAACCACCAAGAAAAGAAACGGAGAAAGCGGATCGCCTTGCCTCATACCCTTCTCGCACCTAAACGTGAAGGTCGGAGAGCCGTTAACCAAAACGGACGAGTTCGCGGATCTAAGCACTCCCGAGATCCAAGAAATCCACTTGCTGTGAAAACCCATTTGGTACAAAATGCTCTCAACGAAGTCCCAGCTTACATTATCGTATGCCTTCTCAAAATCGATTTTTAAAATGAACGCTTTGGACTTTTTCTTCTTAATCCAAGAAATCAATTCGTTTACTATGAGCGGGCCATCCAAAATGAACCTCCCTTTGAGAAAAGCCGATTGCGAATCCGATATAACCTCATCAAGAACCAACCTCATTCGGTTAGCGAGCACTTTCGAAATCGTCTTACTAATAACTCCCACCAAGTTAATTGGCCTATAATTATTTAGAGAAACCGGGTCTAAGACCTTAGGGATTAAGGTTATAAAAGAAGATCCACTCCCAAGACTGATATTACCATTGATGTAGAACGCATCGAAAATTTTCCGAAAGTCTTCCTTGAACAAGTGCCAAAAATGTTTGATGAACCTAAAATTCAAGCCATCCGGGCCCGGAGCTTTATCATCCCCACACTCAAAAACCGCCTCCCTTATTTCATCTTCTCGAAACGGCTCAATTAAGAAACATTTGTTACTTTCAGAGATCTTCCTGATGTTGTTACAAACCAAAGACGGCCTATTCGAAATGCACTCTCTAAACTTATCACGAAAGAAAGACAAGATATGTTTCTTCACAAGCTTAGGATTAGAAACCCATGCATCGTTAACAGTAAGACCGCGAATCGTATTAACTGCTTTCCTATTATTAATCATTGCGTGAAAAAATTTTGAATTTTCATCTCCCTCTAGGGCCCACTTCGAACGCGATCTCTGTTTAAGGTCGGAGTTTTTTCTAAAATCCGCTTCTTTCACGATTTTTTTGTTTTCCAACAAGGTCCACTCTTCATCTTCTGATAGAACCCTGTTCTCCATCTCTTTTTCTAACTCCTCCAGTTCAGATAACGCCAAAATGACACTTTCCTTTTCTTTACTCAGGAATTCGTCTCTCCATATTTTAATCCGAGTTCTAATATGCGCAAACTTGGCCGTAAGATAATTATCAGGAGGGCCGGAATGCACAAAATTCTCAGCGGCCTCAGTAACAACTTCCTCAAAACCCGGTTGCCCCAACCAGGAGCTGAACACCCTAAAAGGTTTAGGACCGTAGTTCTGATCCTCGACCACCATAATAATGGGGCAATGATCCGAATGTCTCCCATGTAAAACCCTCACACAAGCCGTCGGCCAAGAGTTGAAAAAATCCGGGCAAATCAGAAAACGATCTAGTTTGCTTAACTTCCTGCCATTGTCCCTGTAACAAGTGAATTTCCGACCCTGAAGAGGATATTCCAAAAGACTATTTTCATAGATGAAACTGTTAAAATTTTCAGCACAAGCGATTTTGAAGTTCGAGTTTAATCTTTCTTCAGCAGTACGAACTGCGTTAAAATCACCCGCTAAAACCCACTGGCCATCATAAGAGCCGATAAGAACCGATATCTCTTCCCACAACAAGCGTTTGGCGACCGTGCTTTGCGGAGCGTAAATATTGACCAAATTAACTGTCTCCCCTTTCCCGATTATTTTACCTCTGATCATCAGAAAGTTTCTATTATGCACAGAGGACTCCATTTTAAAACAGGCTGGATCCCAGATCCAAAGCAGACCCCCAGATAGCCCCACCGATTCAACAAAAGAAAACTCAAAATTATTATTCCCCCACATGCTAGATATAGAAGATCTAAGAATAGAATCCAGCTTAGTCTCCTGAATAGCTATGGCCCCAATTTTGTTCTTCGTTTTCAACTCTCTAATCCAAACTGCCTTACCACCCCCCACCAATCCTCTAATATTTAGCGACATAAAATTCATGGGAAAACTGCGTACTTACCTTCGGACCTAACCGCCTCCTTGATGAGCTCTCCATGATTTCCGATCTTTGCACCCAGAATATTACCAATTTGGATTGTGGCGTTGACCTCATCCGATAGATTTGCCTCAAAAGTATCAGCAATTTCTTCCTCCTCACCCAATTCCGAGCCGATTTCTTCGTCGCGTATCCTGTTATCCTCTGTCTCAGATCTCTTCAAAGTTGATGGCGTTCTGGGCGAACATACCAAAGACGGCTGCCTTTGGGATTCATCCTCCACCAAATTAATGTTTTGGGCCTGTGGAAGCGGATCCACATTAAGATCCAATAGAAATTCACCATTGTCCCTAGCTCTTTTTTTAGGTCTCTCACTCGAGCTTGGGTTGGATCTACCTTGATGGGCTTGTGATTTAGATCTGGGCCTCAAAATCGGTTTTCTTTTTTTAGGCCCAACACCATTGCCAGACGAGGTAAAGAAAAACGGGTCCCAGTTGCCGCCTTTAATTCCTTGGGGCCCACATGGCTGCATGAGCGGCTCCCCAACGTTCTCGGAATCTGAAACGAAATTTCCAGACCCTATGCTGGAGTTATGGCGCCTTTCCACATTCTCGGTAACTTTTACTGATTCGAACTTTTGAACTTTCTCCGCCGCCTGTCTGATCTCCGGTGAGGCAACCGGAATATCTTGATCCGGAATTTCTTCGTCACTCACAGAATTGTCTATAGACGGATCTTCAACTTCAACTTCCATATCAACGACCTCTCCCACTGAGTCCGGAGCCCAGTCGATGATCTCCTCATCAATCCATATTTTATATTTTTTGTCTCTCCATTTCAAGTTTACATCGCCATGGATTCTTTCCCCATCTCCGACCAACAGCCCGATCCACGTTGTTGAAAGATTGTCGTCTCCGGCTTCCATCTTCGATCCGTGAACAATAGAACCAAAGTGTTCCGCAATGTTGTTAATGACATCATTATCCGCGAGGTGTATGGGGACTCCGGATATCCTAACCCAAGCAATTCTTTCAAACGGAAACGATTGGCACTCCCACGGGTCTAATGATCGAAACCAATCCTTCCACGTCTGGTGATCCAGCAAGAACTTAGAGCACGAATCTTCGTCACTAAATCTTATGAACATGGACAAGCCACCCATATATGATAAAGACACGCCTTTGTAGTCAGACACAGAAAGGTGCTTGTTTAAGTTCCTCAGGATCGTTAGGTCATTACATCTTCCAACCAACGCGGTTCCAATAAGGTCCTTAAACGCTGACGTCTCGTCCGCAATTTCAATGCAAATCTCCGCCACTCTAGCCGGTTTATCCAAGTCGACCGACGTGGAGCTTTTATTTGCAAACAGTTCGCTGAATAATCTTCCATTGCCATTTTGAATCGAGGGGGCAAAGTTGATATCTGGTAATTTCTGGGCATGTCTCTCCTGTGGTTTTGCTTTACCTCTGTCTCCTTCTATCTTCCCCCCGTCCACATTAGCGTTTTCCTTCGCAAACCTAGCCAGATTGGCTGTTAGTTTGTGGCCTCCCATCTTTGTACCGTTAAGTGCTCGTTCCATTTCCTTCACGTCCCGAACATCTTTGAAACTCACAAATCCGAAGCGTCTTCCTGCTTTGTCTACCTTCCTAGCTATGTAAACCCCCACAACCTCGCCAAAAACTTTTACAAAATCAGCGACATCCCAACTATTACATCCCCATGGAAGGTTTGAGATGTAAAACTTGGAGATGTTCCTGCCTGCCGATGATCTACCTTCGATTCCTTGCTTCCTATTCTTCTTCTTGGATACGACGTCATTCCAGCCTCCTCCTTCGTCTCCCGTTGTCTGTTCGCCTCCTCTCATCCTCTTAGAACTACAAACTACCTTATATTTACTTCATCTTTTACCTGAATTATTATCCAAATTGTATATTTCACTTAGGGAAATTAAAGTATTTTAAGCTAAGGATAATTATATATAGAATGTTATTTTCTTTCCGGCACCACAATCCAAGAATCTCATGTCTAGGGATAACCTATTGGACAAGTTTAGTATATACCTATGTGATGTGGCCAGTTAGTTTGTCAACCCAACCCATTGGTGATGCTTTAACATTTGTTGTTGTTGTTGTTAAGGAAGCAACCCTTTAGTGATGCTTTAACATTTTTGGTGTTGTTGTTTTGAAGGAGGTAGAGTCACGAATGGTGCGAAAGAAATGGAATTATCTAAGTTTTAGTATGGGGTAATGAAATGGATGGTGGAATAGAATTGACGAGTTAATGGAATTGATTATTACCATTCATGTCTTGTTTGGTTACCATGTGAGAATGCAATAAATCATTACTTTTTGTTATTTGGTTGGCAAGAAAAGACGAAGGAATAAAATCGGATGGCGGTGGTCAGTGGTGGGCAATGATGGTGGGTGGTGATAGGTGGCAATTGTACCGTCGGCGAGTGGTGACAGCGGCGGTGGTGGTGGGTGACGACGAGGTGGGTGGCGGCGATGGTGGTCGAGCGCTGGCCGAAGGTGGTAGCGGCGCCGACGATGGGTGGTGGCGGCGGCGGTGGACAGTAGTGGCGGAGGTGGGTGGAGACGATGGGTGGTGGTAGTGATCGGAGGTGGCATCAGCGATGGTGGGTGACGGTGGCGGACGTGGGTGGTGGTGGTGATCGGAAGTGGCAGCGATGGCGATGGTGGCGGTTATCAAAGGTGGTAGTGGCGACGGTGGGTGGCGGCGGTGGCGGTGGTGGGGACGGAGGTGGGTGGCGGTAGCGGCGGATGACGGTAGCGGTCGTGGCGGGTGGGGCGATGGTGGCGGTGATGGTTGTAGTGGCAATGCTGGCAGTGGTGGTGTCGTTGATGGGTGGCGGGTGGCGGGGGTGGTGGTCGGAGTTGGCGGCGACGACATCGATAGCGGTGACGGCGGTGGGTGGCGGCGGAGGTGGGTGACGATGGCAGGCGATAGCGGTGGATGGCGGTGGTGGGGGTGGTGGCAATAGTGGTGGGTTGTGGTGTTGTTAATATAGGGCGAAGAGGGAATGGAAAAAAAACAAGGGGGCGGATGTAATGATTTTGAGGAAATGGAATACATTTTGATATGGACGATTTCATTCTATCGACCAACCAAATACTCTTTTCTTCGTTCTATTCTCTCACAATGATTCATTCCATTTCTGCTCTCATTCCGGTATACAAAACGCTACCTAAAAGTAAGGAAGACATGCATAGAGATCGAATATATTGCCCAAATGGTACAGTTTGCAATAAGTGACATACATAAAGGACGATTTTTGTAATTTACTCTAAATAATATTCAAAAAAGTAAATTCAATACTTTTTTCATCCATTAAAAAGTAACTTTATTTTGATTTGCAATCTTTTTATCTTGTATTTAATAGCATATTGAATAATTTATAAAGTTATTAAGTGTTTTGAATAAACTTAAGTGCTTTTTAAAATATGTATACTATATATTCAGCGAGTCATCACTTGGTAACCTAGATGCCAAACCCACACATACAAATTCCCATCATAGCAAAACAAAGTTGGGCACAAGTTATAACCTATTAGCAAGGCTCGACTAGGATACAAACCAAATATCATATTGGAATAGAGTCATCCTCAAAACCTATTGTCTTTATATATTTATAAAATTTTATTTTACTTATTATTGTTATTACGTACTATTAGTCCAAAAAAATTATTTAATATCATGTTCAGGGGTGGATCCATGATTCCAGGGAGTTTTGGGGGGTTTTCAGGAACCCTTTCGGTATGGAAAAAATGGACAAAAATTGTGGAAATCTTGTATGACTTGGAAAAAAATTAACAAGAATTAGTAAAAATCTACCAAAAGAAACTCCCTAAAAAAATTTATGGATTCACCACTGATCACATCGGTATCATGCCAAGATTAGAGCCGTAACCAAAAACTCTTTTTACACTAAAATGAAAGTAAGGTCAATGAAAGAAGGTTGTTTATATATACCTTTTACAGTAAGTAGTAGATGAGAATATACATATATACTTATGCCAGAATTTTTAACTTGTATATGAGGACATACCTGATTGAAGATATTATATTTAAATTCTATGTATGAAATAAGCTAATCATACATAATTAATGACTATGATTAAGCCAAATGTGATTAAGTTAGGTCATTAGATCCCAAGCCTACTTTTTATTACTTAATTATTAACTTTCAACCTTTTAATTAAAATAATATAAAAGGTATGCATTTTCTTGGTTGACTTCCCAAAATTACGTTTTAATTGGTGTCTTACGCAAGTGGCCTGAAAAAGGGTAGATAAATTAATATGATAATCCAAAAGAAATGTGTCCGAAAATGAGTTGTAATAAACGATAACCAAACTATTTTTATCTTAATAACTTCAATAAAAAATTGAGTAGTCTTGGTGTCTTTAAGCTATTTGAATTGATTTTTAACGGGTATATACCCTAGCCATATAAAAATTGAGTAGTCTTGGTGTCTTTAAGCTGTTTGAATTGATTCTTAACGGGTATATACCCTAGGCATAACAAGATGATCTTAAGATTTTTCTCAACCAATAGAAACCATTAACGTAAAACTCACGGGACCCAGCCTACGAGATCTAGCAAATCACAACCCGTGTTGAGCAGGCGACTTTCAAAAGGTCATTGTAGGAAACTAGTGTAATGTAATCAAGATTGATGATGATCTTTGATTATTTTGAGAATAAAATTCTTACTCAGGCTGGACAGAGTCCATCCTGCCGCCCTCTTGGGAAGATGCTCGCCATCGGAAAAAAGCGATTATGATGGTCAAGAAGGGTCGGGAAGTATAGGCCGATGGTGAAGAAATCATGTGAGAGAGCGGGAAGTGAAACGGGGAAAAGGGGTGAGGGAACGTCGTCCCCTCCACGTGAGACCTACAATCTTTTTGCCCTGGAGGGCTTTTTCTCCATGCCCACTTTGTCCAGCCTAATGTCACGGCCCCCGTCCCGGTGTTACCCGGTCCAAGAGTCGCGGGACAGAAACTCGTGGTATTTATTATTTGAGTTGACAGCGGAAGTTTAATAGGATCTTTTAAAACTTGAAAATGCCCAATTATTTTATTTCATAATTTAGAACAAACCCCATAATTTACAGTAAAGGGAATTTCACAAGGAAATCTCTTGTTTTACAAAACATGTTTATTTATTTTACTGAGCCACCACTTCAAGCTTGTTAGTGCTCCGTAGCACTTTTCCTTGATTCATAGTAAGTCACCTGAAACATGTTTAAAAATATTTTATCAGCGGGGAAATACTGGCGAGTCATTCAGGTTACATAAAATGACACCTTAGTTATAGATTACAACATAAGAGCGATTACAATGACTACTATCTTATTTTTATCTGGCGCCGTGTCACACCCTGGTGACGATGGTCATACCACTATTGGGTCCTTTCACCCAAGTAGTGATGATTATCATTGTTAGGTTGGTGAACCTAACCGTGAGAAATTAGTAATGTGCACAATACCCCACTAGCCAGTGATTCAAGACAACCACGACTTAATCCCTGTAATTATAACTTTGGAAAATAATTTGAGTATTGTAAAACATTGTTGATAAAAAGAGAATGACTCACATTGCAAGTTTAGTTGGGCAGAGTTTAGCCTACTGATAAGCCTGATAACCTAATTTAAACAACATTGCACACGAAACTAGGTCAGTAACTTAATACAACATTTACGATAAGCTCACGAAATCAAAACCCTCACGACGAATGACAAAGTATAACTCTGATTTGGGCAGCACTTAAACATCCATCGGATTGGTTTCAATCGATCGGACATTGTATCGTAGCAGTGATCGAGTTAACACCCTGTATCGTAGCAGCGTCGTGACCCCTTAATACTCGTTTTTAAGCAGAATATGGACTTTTGAAACTAAAATTTCGAATACAGAGGCAAGTCCCATGCACAGGCTACTTATAGCAACATTTTAAGTTTTACGCGGCCCGCGTAAGCCTTAACATGGCTTTTACGCGGCCCGCGAGAGCCCCTATCCTACGTTTAGGGTTGGTGTGTCACGAGTAGGGTTGCCACATTTGCGACACGTGGCCCGGAACGCTTATCCTGTCAACTTTAAGTTGACGCGGCCCGCGTAAGCCGAAGCTTACGTTTTACGCGGCCCGCGTGAAAACCAGATTTCATGTTTTCTTGGTTTTTCATGCACATTAGGGTTTCAGGGGTCCGGGTTTTTACTTACGGGTCGTTTTGGGGCATTTTGGCAGGTCCTTACATCGTCCCCACCTTATTTAAAATCTCGTCCTCGAGATTTATTGAAATAAGTGAGGATACTTTCGCTTCATCTCCGATTCCAGCTCCCAGGTATATTCGGATCCTCTTTTTGAATCCCACTTGACTTTGACAAGTACCAATCTTTTGTGTTTGAGAAACTTAATCTTTCTGTCTTCTATTTGAAGCGGTTTCTCCACGAATTTCAATTTTTCATTCACCTGTATGTCTTGAAGAGGGACTACCAGGGATTCGTCAGATAAACATTTCTTGAGGTTGGATACATGAAATACATCGTGTACTCCGGCTAGTTCTTCTGGTAGTTGTAGGCGGTAAGCAACTGGTCCTATTCGCTGGATTACTGGGAATGGTCCTACGTATCTTGGACTTAGTTTTCCTTTCTTACCGAACCGAACTACTCCTTTCCAAGGAGAAACTTTCAAGAGTACCTTGTCTCCAACTTGAAATTCTAGTGACTTGCGTCGATTATCTTCATAACTCCTCTAGCGATCTCGAGCCGTCTTTAGTCTTTCCTTGATTTGAGTTATCTTTTCGGTGGTTTCTTGCACTATTTCAGGACCTGATAATTGGCTTTCTCCTATTTCTGCCCAGCAAACTGGAGTTCTACACTTTCGTCCATACAGTGCTTCGAACGGGGCAACTTCGAAGCTTGAATGATAACTATTATTATAGGAGAATTCGATTAAGGGTAGGTGGTCATCCCAGTTTCCACCAAAATCTATCACACATGCCCTAAGCATGTCCTCCAGGGTTTGGATCGTTCTTTCACTTTGTCCATTTGTTTGGGGATGGTAAGCTGTACTTAAATTTAACCGCGTCCCCATGGCTTCTTGGAAACTTGTCCAGAAATGGGAAGTGAAACGACTATCCCTATCCGATACAATGGAGAGTGGGACTCCATGTAAGGATACTACCTCATCTACGTATAATTTGGCTAATCTTTCCATGCTAAAGGTTTCCTTCATGGGTAGAAAATGAGCTGATTTGGTTAATCGATCCACAATTACCCAAATTGCGTCGTTACCTTTTCTGGTTTTGGGTAACTTAGTAACGAAATCCATGGTTATTAGTTCCCATTTCCAAACAGGCATTTCTAATTGTTGGAGTAACCCTGAAGGTTTCTGGTGTTCGGCCTTAACTTGTGAACAAGTAAGACACTTAGATACATATCTAGCTATGTCCTTTTTCATTCCTATCCACCAGAAATTATTTCTTAAATCTTGGTACATCTTATTATTACCAGGATGCATGGTATACCTAGATTTATAGGCCTCCTCTAAAATTTTATTTCTTAAGTCTCCTTGCTTAGGTACCCAAATCATTTTCTTATGGAATCTCCAAATTCCATCAGCCCCTTGCTCCAAGTCTTTTATCCTTCCTTTCATTCCTTCAGCATCATCCTTGATTGTTGTTTCTTGAATGTTTTTCAGTTGTTCCATTAAATCTAACTGTAGATTTAATCTAAGAGCACGAACTCGCTTTTGCGTTTCCTGATAGTTACGACTTAGAGCATCTGCGACTACTTTTTGCTTTTCCTTCATGATATTGAATATCACAGTCGTAATCACTCAAAATTTCCATCCATCTTCTTTGCCTCATGTTTAATTCTTTTTGCCCAAATATATATCTTAAGCTCTTATGATCTGTATAAACAGTAAACTTATTTCCATACAGATAATGTCTCCAAATCTTAAGGGCAAAAATTATCGACCCTAATTCTAAGTCATGTGTCGTATAGTTTTGCTCGTGCTTTTTCAATTGCCTTGAGGCATACGCAATTACCTTTTTGCGTTGCATTAGCACACATCCTAATCCTAACTTAGAAGCATCACAGTAAACTTCAAAATCTTCTGTCCCTTCTAGTAAGACAAGAATTGGGGCGTTTGTTAATTTTTGCTTTAAAATCTTAAAAGCCTCTTCTTGTCTAGATCCCCATTCAAACTTCACTGCTTTACAGGTTAGCTTAGTTAATGGCACAGCTATCTTGTAAAAATCCTTAATAAACCGTCTATAGTATCCAGCTAACCCTAGAAAACTTCTAACTTCCATAGCTGATTGCGGGACCTTCCATTTGGTAATCGCTTCTATTTTAGAGGGATCTACGTGAATACATTCGTGATTCACCATGTGTCCTAAAAATTGTACCTCATGTAACCAAAATTCACATTTTGAGAATTTGGCGTAAAGCTTTTCCTTTCTTAACAGGGTTAAGAGTGCATGTAAATGTTTACAATGCTCGTCCTGACTTTTGGAATAAATAAGTATATCGTCGATGAAGACAATTACAAATTTATCTAAGTACGGTTTACAGATCCTATTCATCATGTCCATGAATGCTGCAGGAGCATTTGTTAATCCAAATGGCATGACTGTAAACTCGTAGTGACCATACCTAGTTCTGAAAGCGGTCTTAGGTATGTCTTCTTCTTGTACCTTCAACTGATGGTATCCGGAGCATAAATCTATCTTAGAAAAATATCTAGCTCCGTGTAGTTGATCGAAAAGATCATCAATCCTAGGCAATGGGTATCGATTCTTAATTGTAACCTTATTCAATTCCCTATAATCGATACACATTCGCATCGAACCATCTTTCTTCTTTACAAACAACACTGGGGCTCCCCACGAGGATGAATTAGGTTGTATGAATCCTTTACTGAGCAATTCATCTAATTGCTTTTTCAGTTCTAACATTTTAGTGGGTGCTAATCGGTAGGGTGCTTTAGCTACGGGTGTAGTTCCAGGAATCAGATGAATTCTAAATTCTACCTCCCTATCTGGTGGTAATCCTGGTAGTTATTCTGGGAATACATCCGAGTATTCTGATACTACAGGAATTTCCTTAAGTTCCTTACCCTTAGTGTTAATGATTACCGAAATCATATACACTATTCCTTGCTTTCGTTCATAACTAGCAATTTTCATTACTGAAATGAACTTCATTGGTTTACGCGGCTTATCCCCTGTAATCATAAATACTTCTCCTGTGGGTGCACGGATTTCTATTGAATTCTTATCATAGAGGATTCGAGCATGGTTGGCTACTAACCAATCCATTCCTAATACAACATCGAATCCAGCTAAATTCATAGGTAATAGGTTTGCAGAAAATTTATGACCTGAAAGTTCTATATTTTCTTTTTGCAAAACCGTATCTATGTTAACAGAGTTCCCGTCTGCCGTTTCTACTGTATAAATCTGCCTAAGTTTGGTTAAGGGTAGCTTAAGAGCTTGGCAGAAAGAAGTATTTATAAAACTTTGGTTTGCACCAGAGTCAAATAATACTTTCGCATAAACGTCATGAACTAGGAATGTACCAGCTATCACATCTGGGATGAGTTCTACTTCTTGAGTAGTCAGCTGAAAGGCTCTTGCGTTCTTTTTATTAGTTCCTTCTGTAGGTTTGGCTTTGTTGTCAGCTGGTTTGACCAATTTGGGGCACTCTGGTCTAAAATGTCCAGCTTCTCCACAGTTGAAGCAGATTGTTGATTTCTTCCTCCTGCAATCTTCTTCTTGATGCCCCGAAATTTTGCAGAAATTGCAATACCCTTTGCATTTTCCAAAATGCTTTCTTTTACAGGTACTGCAAAATGGAGCAGTGGAAGATTGCCCGGTTCCCTTTTTCTTGAAATTATTACTATTACCCACACGGAATTCTTGGGTAATCTTTTGGGCCACTTCCTTCTTCCGGTTTTGATCTCTCTTGTGCGTACTAGCCCGTCGGTCAAAGTGTTGGCTAATTCCACTGCATCATCAATTGTGCAGGGTCTCGCAGCTTTGACGATATCACGAATCTCGCTAATTAAACCCCAAATATAGCGAGAAATAAGTACCGGTTCTGGCGAAGCCAGGGTAGGTACAATTCTAGCATATTCGAATAATGTTGAAGTATATCCTCGACAATCAACATCTACCATCCGGTGATTGAGGAACTTATTTGTCCTTTGTTCCTTTTCGTATTCAGGACATAATTTTCTTTCCACCAATCTTTTAAATTCTTCCCAATTCATGGCATAAGCCACATCACTCCCCTTGGCTTGTAGTACTGTGTTCCACCATTCTAGTGCCCCTTCTTTAAAAAGATGCGACGCTTACATGACCTTGTCTTCCTCGGCACATTTACTTATTTTAATTACTGCTTCGGTTTTCTCTAACCAACGCAGTGCTGCAGTTGCCCCTTCATTGCCTGCAAATTCGATTGGTTTACAAGCAAGAAATTCTTTGTAAGTGCAACCAGGCATTGCAGCTTTCATTTTCTTAAGAAAAGGGGCTTGCATTACATCATTATCATTATTGTTACCGCCTCCATTTACACTATTACTGAAATTGTCATCACGAGTACGTTTGCTGGGTGGAGGTTCAACTGGATTTCGGACAGCAGCAAGGATTGCTGGAATAGCATTGGCTATTCCTTGAGCAACAATATTTTCTATATCTTGTCTGTTAAGAAAGTGATCTTCATTGTTTTGCTCGGATTGGTTAACCTCGTTAACGGGTTCATTACCAGCGTGTTCCATCTGATAATTAATATATAAGTTATTAGCACAAAATAATTAACAATCAAACATAATAAAACAATCGCACATAATCACGTCAACACGTATAGCCAAAATTGTTGACTTTGCGACTTTCATATTTTATATATTTAGTATGCATCCGTACACACCAGATATATTACAAAAGTTTTATTTTAAGTTATCTATAATTATTTTATTATTATATTATTATTAAACACACATTCCCACAACCACATAGCCATAGTAAGCTGGCATCTTAGAAACGACGCTCCCTCTCGTCGTATTTCCATGAGATCTGTTCCCCCACTTCTCGGATTCGATTCCCTGCGTCCACCAGTTCCTCACCGTAGTGACGGAGTTCAGCCAAGTTTTCTGTGCTCATAGGTGGCTTTGGTGCAGGCTCAGGGTCTGTCACACCCCCAAAATCCACTCGCGGAGTACTACCGCTTGGAGGCGTGACATGACCAGGATCAAGCCACCAATCATATTGAACATAAGTATGTATATCAAAAGTCATTCATCAATACGATAGGTGTTTACAAAACCAAATATAAACAAGTGTGTAGCGGAAGCATTAATGTAAACCCAACATAAGTTTTAAGTACAAAATGTCATTTATGTTTAACAACACGTTCACGATCCATGTCCACAACGACCTTGCCTCCCGTGCGAGCTCCAAAAGTACCTATGGTCCTGCAAGGCATGTAACAGAGAGTCAACAAAAAGTTGAGCGAGTTCACAGTAGGTTATTCAGTTATAGTTTTCGTATAGTAAATCGTAAGTTCGATTAGTAATCATGTATCGTATGTAATAGCATCGCGGCCCTCAAGGCATGTTTGCGAAGATTAGTGGGGGTTTCCCATATGTTCACTAGACTAGTTATATTTGTATCGCGGCCCTCCAGGCATGTTTGCGAAGATTAAAGTATAGTTCGCGGCCATTCCAGGCAGGTTTGCGAAGATTAGTTCTAGTATCGCGGCCGATCCCGGCATGTTTGCGAAGAGAAGTATATGTATTACCAGTCTAGTAGTATCTACCATTGACCTTCCTCATCCGAGGCCAATGGTATGAAATTCCGATAACTCATAAGCATAATAATCAATTTATCAACCCATTCCCAAACCCCGGGAATCCCATGCCTTGGTAGAAGTGTGAACTCACCTTGTTTGCTCGGTATGCTAAGCTAAGCTAAGTGCCCACAATAAATCAGTCAAGTCCTATAGTGTACGTATTTTCAATCAGTTCACGTTCGTAATGTTTCACATGTAACTAGCATCACAGTAATATCACAAAGCGTGTTTGACAGTTAATCGCACATCATATAATTGTTAATCACAGTTTATTATCGCATATCATCCAATAACGTACTTAATACATTTACTGACTTGGCATAGTTAATGAGCCATAACATAGTTAAATCAGAACTAACAGAGTTGACATAGTTGATATAACCCAGTTAATATGCTTAACAAATATAACAGTTAACAAGTTGCTTAAAACACATATTTGCCGAAAACACCCCATGGCCGAAAACCCTTAAGTGGCCGAAATCCATATGTGGCCGAAATCCCTTTATGTGGCCGAAAACACTCAAGAGCCGAAAACACTCAAGGTGCCGAAATCACTAGTGGGCCGAAATCACTTTATAGCCGAAATCCCATCTGGGCCGAAAACACTCCTATGGGCCGAACTGTTTGGGCCGAAATCACATTAAGTGATTTCGTCCACTTCCTTTGTGGGGGGTGTTTTCGTGAAACATCATCACCTTCAGCAAACTTACAGTAACATAAAACCCAGTAGCTATTTCATTACAGAAACATGTTTAATCATCTACAAGTCGTTTAAATCAATCATTGATATGTAATATATGATTGCCAACATCGTATGATACCAGAATCCCCAGTTTAATCAGTTTATCATTCAATAACAAATACCCACTATTGATCAAAACATCAAATATACAGAAGGTTCATAGCCAATAATTATCTATCAAGCACACAATGATAAATCACACAATCACATATATAAATGTATACATATATCATGATTAAACATCCAATAATCATACAATAAGCATCATAAACAACTGAACATGAAGATCACTAACCAAGGATTTAAACAGAGGTTTTTGCTTGAAGATGAGTTCTCTGTTGTTGGGTTTTCAGATGATAGAGAGAGACAAAGTGATAAAATTTGTTTTGGTAATTGTGAGGCTTTCCAGAGAAGATTGTTTATAAAAAGATTATATATATAAAATATCTAAATACTGGGCCAAGGCCCATCTTCTGATTTCGCCAAACACTCTGGACGAAAACACATAAGTGTTTTCATCACTTGTGTGATTTCATGAGTGTTTGCTCTCAGTAAAGTTCCATCTTTTAATTAACATGTAATTAATACAAACCTTAATAACACACACTCACATATTAACAAATATTACGGATTTCCAAGTACACAATATTAATCGAAATACGATATAACGTATTACAAAGGTAAACGTTGTGAAACATCGAGTCGTATCAACAACAACTAGAACAATAATAATAAAAAAAAATTTTAACGTGCACTTAATGCGAAGATAGCATCTTGGAAACTCGAGTTGTCACATTATCCCCAACTTGAAAGAAATTTCGTCCCGAAATTTAGCATGCGGTTACTGAGGAAGCTAGGTAAGTTATCGTTTACTAGTTTTCCTGGGGTGTCACCTCATCCCCCTGTTGAGTTGGGATTTCATCCCGAACTTCTGTAGTAGCTTCAGCCTCAGTAGTAGTTGCATTGTTTTCGAACAACTGGGGATATTTGAGTTCCATTTGGTCTTCGCGTTCCCAGGTGAACTCTGGGCCACGACGGGAGTTCCAACGAACTCGAACAAGAGGTATTCTGGTGTTCTTGAGGACCTTAACATCTCGGTCCGTGATTTCAACCGGTTCCTCGACGAAATGCAACCGTTCGTCGATAGTGAGCTCCTTCAAAGGAACTATAAAGGTCTGATCTGACTGCCACTTCTTCAGATTCGACACATGAAAGACGTTGTGAACTGCACTGAGTTCAGCTGGTAAGTTCAGTCTGTAGGCCACTTTGCCTATCTTTTCTATGACTTCAAATGGTCCAACGTATCGTGGATTGAGTTTGCCTCGTTTGCCAAAACGAACAACACCCTTCCAGGGTGAAACTTTGAGTAGTGCTCGATCCCCAACCTGGAGCTCGAGCAGTTTCCTGTCTTTATCGGCGTATGCTTTCTGACGGTCACGAGCTGCCGCCATGCGTTGTCGTATTTGAGCAATCTTTTCAGTAGTATCAACTACCATTTCAGGACCTGTGATCTGACTGTCACCCACCTCTGCCCAACAAAGAGGTGATCGGCATTTACGCCCGTACAATGCCTCAAATGGAGCAGCTTTAATGCTGGTGTGGTAACTGTTGTTGTATGAAAATTCCACAAGTGGCAGATGTTTTTCCCAGCCTTTGCCAAAGTCAATTACGCATGCCCGAAGCATGTCTTCTAGAGTTTGAATAGTGCGCTCAGACTGCCCATCGGTCTGAGGATGATAAGCTGTGCTCATGTCTAAACGAGAGCCAAAAGATTTGTGCATTGCTTGCCACAGTTCTGAAGTAAAACGTGCATCACGATCAGAGATAATAGATGTGGGCACCCCGTGCCTCGAGACAACTTCTTTAAGGTATACGTCTGCTAGAGTGGAGAACTTATCCGTTTCCTTGATAGCCAAGAAGTGAGCAGACTTTGTGAGTCAATCCACGATCACCCAAATAGTATCATTCCCACGTTGAGATCTGGGTAGGCCAGTAACAAAATCCATGGAAATTTGCTCCCATTTCCATTGTGGTATCTCAGGTTGCTGGAGTGGGCCTGATGGTTTCTGATATTCCGCTTTGACTCTCGCACAAGTCAAACACTTGCTAACGTAAGTTGCTATGTGGGCCTTCATGCTAGGCCACCAATATGTAGTTCTGAGGTCGTAGTACATCTTATCTGAACCAGGATGTACTGAGTAGCGAGACTTATGAGCTTCATCCATTACCAGCTCGCGTAGGTTGCCATAGAGTGGGACCCAGATGCGTCCTGTTACATAGTAGGCACCGTCTGCCCTTTGTTCTAACCTTTGCCTTGAGCCGCGTAGAGCTTCAGCCCTGACGTTTTCCGGTTTCAATGCTTCTACCTGAGCATCTCGTATCTGTGAAGGAAGACTAGACTGAATAGTGAGTTGCAACGCTCGTACACGTCTAGGTGTAGTATCCTTTCGACTGAGGGCGTCGGCCACCACATTGGCTTTGCCCGGATGGTACTTTATAGCACATTCGTAATCGTTCAGTAACTCGACCCATCGACGTTGTCGCATGTTCAAGTCTTTCTGCTTGAAGATATGCTCAAGACTTCCGTGATCGGTGTAGATGGTGCACTTGGTGCCATACAGATAATGTCTCCATATCTTGAGTGCAAAGACAACAGCTCCAAGCTCTAAATCGTGCGTAGTGTAATTCTGTTCGTGAATCTTAAGTTGGCGCGAAGCATAAGCAATAACTTTATCCCGTTGCATCAACACACATCCAAGACCTTGGATAGATGCATCGCAGTAGACTACAAAATCGTCCGTGCCTTCAGGCAATGAGAGAATAGGTGCGCTACAGAGTCTATCCTTTAAGTGCTGAAACGCTGTTTCCTGTGTATCACTCCAACGGTAAGCAATACCTTTCCGTGTCAGTAATGTAAGCGGCTGTGCAATCTTTGAGAAGTCTTTGATGAACCGTCTGTAATAACCCGCCAAACCTAAGAATTGGCGTATTTCTGTTGGTGTGCTAGGTGCAGGCCAGTTCTTGATCGAATCTACCTTGGATGGATCGACATGAATCCCATCCTTGTTTACCACGTGGCCTAGAAAGTGGACTTCACGAAGCCAGAAGTCGCATTTTGAAAACTTAGCGTACAGCTGTTCCGTTCGAAGGAGTTCCAGAATAAGTCGCAAATGCTGC
This sequence comes from Helianthus tuberosus, assembly GCA_030545235.1. NCBI lineage: Eukaryota > Viridiplantae > Streptophyta > Magnoliopsida > Asterales > Asteraceae > Helianthus > Helianthus tuberosus. The sequence continues at coordinate 213,714,604 of CM060441.1, read as the reverse complement.
TCATGTTCCTCCCGATTCTTCGAATAAATCAGGATGTCGTCAATGAAAACAATAACAAACTTGTCAAGATAAGGTTTGCACACCCTGTTCATAAGATCCATGAAAACTGCAGGCGCGTTCGTTAGCCCGAAAGGCATGACTAGAAATTCGTAATGACCGTAGCGTGTTCTGAATGCTGTTTTGGAGACGTCCTCATCCCGGACTCTCAGTTGATGGTAACCTGACCTCAGGTCAATCTTTGAGTAATAGCTCGACCCTTGCAACTGGTCGAATAAGTCGTCGATGCGTGGAAGTGGATAACGATTCTTCACCGTCACCTTGTTCAGTTCGCGGTAGTCTATGCACATACGGAAAGTACCGTCTTTCTTCTTTACAAATAATACTGGAGCTCCCCAGGGCGAAGAGCTAGGACGTATGAAACCCTTTTCCAAAAGTTCTTGCAATTGCTTAGACAGTTCTTCCAGTTTAGTTGGAGCTAAACGGTAAGGCGCTCGAGCTATGGGTGCTGCTCCTGGAGCTAGCTCGATCTGAAATTCGACCTGGCGATGGGGCGGTAACCCAGGTAACTCTTCAGGAAACACTTGAGGAAAGTCGCGTACTACAGGAATATCCCCAATCTTTTTCTCTGTCGTCGATGTATCAGTAACGAGTGCTAAAATAGCTATGTGGCCCTTTCGTAAACACTTCTGTGCCTTCAAGAGGGAGATGATGCCACTCACGACACCACTCTTGTCGCCTTGCACTTCGAGAGGTTCTTTGCCAGGACGAGGAATACGAATGATCTTCTCCTTGCATAGGATCTCTGCTTGCTGTTGGGATAACCAATCCATACCGATAACAATGTCGAAACTACTCAGAGTTATAGGAATGAGATCGATAGAGAAAGTCTGACCAGCGAGGATAAGATTACAACCCTGAACTATGTGTGTGGCCTCTAGACTTTTACCGTTAGCTAACTCTACGACATGTTTGGTGTTCAAAAGTGTTGGTGCGCGTTTAAGCATTTGACTAACGTTCAGAGACATATAACTGGTATCCGCACCCGAATCAAATAATACGGTAACATAAAAGTCGTCGAGAAGAAACTTACCCGTAACCACATTAGGATCGTTCCTTGCGTCACTCTGACCAATCACAAACATACGACCCTTTGCACCATTGTTGTTGTTGTTTCCCCCATTGTTGTTCCCACTGCCCTGATTATTGTTGTTGTTGTTCTGATTCTGGTTTAACTGGGGGCAGTTCCGCTTGAAGTGACCTTCAGCCCCACACTGAAAGCATACCTTATTTCCTTGCTGTTGTTGCTGTGACTGGTTTCGTGGAACGGGTGGCTGTTGTTGCTGGTTCTGATTCGCAGGCCTTGAGCTCCTGCAATCTTTAGCGTCATGACCTACCCTTAGACATCTTTGACAGCGGCCTTTACGACACTGACCACTGTGGTGTTTGTTGCACCTGTTACATAGTGGATGATTTCCCCGATATCCACTCTGCCCCTGACTACCAGACGATTGCTGACTCGGACTCTGGTAATCACTAGTCTTGCGCTGCTGTTGTGCTTGAGACTGTACAATAGCTGAACCTCTGCTAGAATCCCCTTCCCATTTCCGCTTGTTGTCACTGGGAATAGCAGGAGTAACTGGAGTGGTAGCGGTAGTAGCGCTGATACGTTTTGGCAGCCTGTTCTGTTCCACCGCCTGATCAGTGAGGCGATGAGCTAGCTTGACGATCTGTTGAATAGTGCCAAGATTCGCTGAGGTTACGTGGCTTTGAATCTCCGGCACCAGACCATTGAGATACAGTTCGATACGCTTAATGGGAGGGTCCACCATAGTAGGACACAGAATAGCCAACTCATTCGATCTTCTGGTGTACGCTTCAATTTCTGACCCCGTCATTTTCAAATGGTAAAACTCTACCTCCAGCTTATGAATATCATCACGGCTACAGTATTCCTCTTTAATCAAATCCTTGAAATCATTCCAGGGTGTGGCGTTAGCAACAGCCAACCCTAACATCTGCACTTGCGCATTCCACCAAGTCAGCGCAATGCCTTCTAGTGTACCAGTGGCGTACTTCACCCTGCGAGCCTCAGGGCATTCGCACATTTCAAATACTGACTCGAGCTTTTCAAACCAATGGAGGAGTCCAACCGCTCCTTCCGTGCCACTAAAAGTAGTAGGACGACAGTCCATGAAAGTTTTGAAGGTACAAACAGGTGGCTGAACGTGCTGACCTCCTGCTTGTGCGGCTGTAAGTGCCTCAGCAATTCGTTCGTTAATGAGAGCCGTCAGTTGGGCTTGCGTCATGTTGATACGTCCAGACATGATCTTCATAGTAAATATGACATAAGTGAGAGAGGTTCGCGAGTAGTGTGATAACAAAAGGGAATAATCACACAAGTGTTCTCATGCAATAGTGTTAAGTTAACCTAAGCATACCCGGAGCAAAGTTCTATGCAATTCTAGCAAGTAGGCAATAAGACATGTACCATATTACCTAGAGTGATGAGTCTTGCACGTGGAGCGAGGCGTCGTTGTGGATTGTTGAGCACTGTTCTGGTTATAGTCTGGTTTTAATAAAAACGTTTTCCCTTTATTAAAACCGAGTTCTCTATAACCAATGGCTCTGATACCAATCTGTCACACCCCCAAAATCCACTCGCGGAGTACTACCGCTTGGAGGCGTGACATGACCAGGATCAAGCCACCAATCATATTGAACATAAGTATGTATATCAAAAGTCATTCATCAATACGATAGGTGTTTACAAAACCAAATATAAACAAGTGTGTAGCGGAAGCATTAATGTAAACCCAACATAAGTTTTAAGTACAAAATGTCATTTATGTTTAACAACACGTTCACGATCCATGTCCACAACGACCTTGCCTCCCGTGCAAGCTCCAAAAGTACCTATGGTCCTGCAAGGCATGTAACAGAGAGTCAACAAAAAGTTGAGCGAGTTCACAGTAGGTTATTCAGTTATAGTTTTCGTATAGTAAATCGTAAGTTCGATTAGTAATCATGTATCGTATGTAATAGCATCGCGGCCCTCAAGGCATGTTTGCGAAGATTAGTGGGGGTTTCCCATATGTTCACTAGACTAGTTATATTTGTATCGCGGCCCTCCAGGCATGTTTGCGAAGATTAAAGTATAGTTCGCGGCCATTCCAGGCAGGTTTGCGAAGATTAGTTCTAGTATCGCGGCCGATCCCGGCATGTTTGCGAAGAGAAGTATATGTATTACCAGTCTAGTAGTATCTACCATTGACCTTCCTCATCCGAGGCCAATGGTATGAAATTCCGATAACTCATAAGCATAATAATCAATTTATCAACCCATTCCCAAACCCCGGGAATCCCATGCCTTGGTAGAAGTGTGAACTCACCTTGTTTGCTCGGTATGCTAAGCTAAGCTAAGTGCCCACAATAAATCAGTCAAGTCCTATAGTGTACGTATTTTCAATCAGTTCACGTTCGTAATGTTTCACATGTAACTAGCATCACAGTAATATCACAAAGCGTGTTTGACAGTTAATCGCACATCATATAATTGTTAATCACAGTTTATTATCGCATATCATCCAATAACGTACTTAATACATTTACTGACTTGGCATAGTTAATGAGCCATAACATAGTTAAATCAGAACTAACAGAGTTGACATAGTTGATATAACCCAGTTAATATGCTTAACAAATATAACAGTTAACAAGTTGCTTAAAACACATATTTGCCGAAAACACCCCATGGCCGAAAACCCTTAAGTGGCCGAAATCCATATGTGGCCGAAATCCCTTTATGTGGCCGAAAACACTCAAGAGCCGAAAACACTCAAGGTGCCGAAATCACTAGTGGGCCGAAATCACTTTATAGCCGAAATCCCATCTGGGCCGAAAACACTCCTATGGGCCGAACTGTTTGGGCCGAAATCACATTAAGTGATTTCGTCCACTTCCTTTGTGGGGGGTGTTTTCGTGAAACATCATCACCTTCAGCAAACTTACAGTAACATAAAACCCAGTAGCTATTTCATTACAGAAACATGTTTAATCATCTACAAGTCGTTTAAATCAATCATTGATATGTAATATATGATTGCCAACATCGTATGATACCAGAATCCCCAGTTTAATCAGTTTATCATTCAATAACAAATACCCACTATTGATCAAAACATCAAATATACAGAAGGTTCATAGCCAATAATTATCTATCAAGCACACAATGATAAATCACACAATCACATATATAAATGTATACATATATCATGATTAAACATCCAATAATCATACAATAAGCATCATAAACAACTGAACATGAAGATCACTAACCAAGGATTTAAACAGAGGTTTTTGCTTGAAGATGAGTTCTCTGTTGTTGGGTTTTCAGATGATAGAGAGAGACAAAGTGATAAAATTTGTTTTGGTAATTGTGAGGCTTTCCAGAGAAGATTGTTTATAAAAAGATTATATATATAAAATATCTAAATACTGGGCCAAGGCCCATCTTCTGATTTCGCCAAACACTCTGGACGAAAACACATAAGTGTTTTCATCACTTGTGTGATTTCATGAGTGTTTGCTCTCAGTAAAGTTCCATCTTTTAATTAACATGTAATTAATACAAACCTTAATAACACACACTCACATATTAACAAATATTACGGATTTCCAAGTACACAATATTAATCGAAATACGATATAACGTATTACAAAGGTAAACGTTGTGAAACATCGAGTCGTATCAACAACAACTAGAACAATAATAATAAAAAAAAATTTTAACGTGCACTTAATGCGAAGATAGCATCTTGGAAACTCGAGTTGTCACAGGGTCAAACTGGGGGAAAAAGGTGTTAGGGTTATTCAAGAGATTCTGAAATTGCCAGTCAGTGGTCCACCATTCTTCCAGCTCTCCTTGTAGAGGTCGGGGGTTGAAAATAGGATCTGGGATAGCAGGCTCTAGATTAACTGGAAGTTGGGATTCAATTGAGTAATTGAAGAGATTTTCATCGGCAGGTCCGATGAGGTCACTATTTGCCAGTTTACGATCCAGCTCCTCCCATAGTGGCATTTCCTGGGCTTGCCCAGAACTTTCCCCGATCTCTTTTCCTTTTCCTTTATCCTTCGGATCCTCAGTCTTGATAACTTTCTGTGCCGCTGGTTTCTTCCTACGCATACGCCTCCAGCCTACGAGTCTTCTTCTCTTTTTCGGCTTTGGTTTCTCCTGCGGCTGGGCCTGGAATACTATTGGCTCTTCAATATCAGCCTGATAACCAGATGGATTTCCTGTGATATCCATATCTGTGCTATGGATAGTAAAGTTTCGGAGTGCCTCCGATAATTCATTCATGCTGATAACACACATACAGAGACATACAAATTTTTAAGTTAAAATTTTATTTATTGTAAATTAAATTTTCACAAAATCACAGAATGGCAATCAGAAAAATTAAGTATTCCTAAATACTTAATTAGCTTAAATTAGTGGCTCTGATACCATATTTTTCTGTCACGGCCCCCGTCCCGGTGTTACCCGGTCCAGGAGTCGCGGGACAGAAACCCGTGGTATTTATTATTTGAGTTGACAGCGGAAGTTTAATAGGATCTTTTAAAACTTGAAAATGCCCAATTATTTTATTTCATAATTTAGAACAAACCCCATAATTTACAGTAAAGGGAATTTCACAAGGGAATCCCTTGTTTTACAAAACATGTTTATTTATTTTGCTGAGCCACCACTTCAAGCTTGTTAGTGCTCTGTAGCACTTTTCCTTGATTCACAGTAAGTCACCTGAAACATGTTTAAAAATATTTTATCAGCGGGGAAATACTGGCGAGTCATTCAGGTTACATAAAATGACACCTTAGTTATAGATTACAGCATAAGAGCGATTATAATGGCTACTATCTTATTTTTATCTGGCGCCGTGTCACACCCTGGTGACGATGGTCATACCACTATTGGGTCCTTTCACCCAAGTAGTGATGATTATCACTGTTAGGTTGGTGAACCTAACCGTAAGAAATTAGTAATGTGCACAATACCCCACTAGCCAGTGATTCAAGATAACCACGACTTAATCCCTGTAATTATAACTTTGGAAAATAATTTGAGTATTGTAAAACATTGTTGATAAAAAGAGAACGACTCACATTGCAAGTTTAGTTGGGCAGAGTTTAGCCTACTGATAAGCCTGATAACCTAATTTAAACAACATTACACACGAAACTAGGTCAGTAACTTAATACAACATTTACGATAAGCTCACGAAATCAAAACCCTCACGACGAATGACAAAATATAGCTCTGATTTGGGCAGCACTTAAACATCCATCGGATTGGTTTCAATCGATCGGACATTGTATCGTAGCAGTGATCGAGTTAATACCCTGTATCGTAGCAGCGTCGTGACCCCTTAATACTCGTTTTTAAGCAGAATATGGACTTTTGAAACTAAAATTTCGAATACAGAAGCAAGTCCTATGCACAGGCTACTTATAGCAACATTTTAAGTTTTACGCGGCCCACGTAAGCCTTAACATGGCTTTTACGCGGCCCGCGAGAGCCCCTATCCTACGTGTAGGGCTGGTGTGTCACGAGTAGGGTTGCCACGTGTGCGACACGTGGCCCGGAACGCTTATCCGGTCAACTTTAAGTTGACGCGGCCCGCGTAAGCCGAAGCTTACGTTTTACGCGGCCCGCGTGAAAACCAGATTTCATGTTTTCTTGGTTTTCCATGCACATTAGGGTTTCAGGGGTCCGGGTTTTTACTTACGGGTCGTTTTGGGGCATTTTGGCAGGTCCTTACACCTAAAGAGGAATGTCGGCTATGAAACTGAAAATATGGGTTTGGGAGGTGAAATCAATTGAACAAAAGGCGTCTGGAGATGTCAATTGAATCCGAACCCGATGGGTAAACCTGAAATATTTGGGATTGGTTTGGGGTCCGGTATTCAGGTTTGGGATTAGTTGTTCTTTTTTTTTTTTTTGTGTTTGGGATTTGGTGATATACTCGTTACCCGACCTGATTACCAGATAAGTACACCCGTTTACCTGATATAATTTAGTTTATTTTTTAAATATGTATATACCTATGATATATCCATTTTTTTCTTTTATTAAGGTAACTGAAACATTACCGAATGGTATACATTCTCTTTTGGTAATCTTTTGGTGTAACTATTATGGTGTATTTAGGGCATGTTTGGCTAAGCTTTTTGAAACAACTTATTGACTTTTTGAAAAGTCATAAGCTCTAAATGATGTTTGGCAATGAGAGTGTATGTGAGGGGAAAAATAACTTTTCCAAAAAGTTACTCCATACTAACTTTTTCAAAAAGCTAATAAGTCAATAAGTTGTTTTAAAAAGTTTAGCCAAACATGCCCTTAGAGTGTCAATTTGTTTTGATCAATGTTTTAAAAACCGGTAAATACCGGCCGGTTATACCGGTATTACCGTTTTCAGATGTAAATCCGGTACAAAACACCCCGGTAAATAAGTGAAACAGCATAAGGTTTGTACCGGCAGTAAAATCCGGTATACCGGTTTGAAACGTAATACCGGTACCGGCCCAGGGTTATTTTAGTTTAGGTTGTTACTTATTTTTATTATATATGTTACTTATCTTACGTAATTTTTATATATTATGATTATTCGTAACTAAAAGTTCTTATTTAATATTGTATGAAATGAAAATAGTTGATGTATTCAATACTCAAATGACTTAAACATATCGTACACTTTCTTTAAAAGAGCTTGTTGGAAAATTGAATGATTTCCGATTATCTTTTGGATTATTTTTTATTATAGATTTACTTTTGGATCATCTTTTAATACATAATCATGCATTTTTGGATTAACATTTGAGTTAATGTTGTAATTTATGAAATTATAGAGTTAGCTAGTCAACCCGGTTGAACCGCTCGGTACAACCTGGTTCAATCGGTTGAACCATTTTCTAGCCTAATCCGGTTTGATTTAAAAACCGGTTTTTAAAACATTGGTTTTGATGTGCTAACAATTTGGTTACACTATTAGTCTATTTTTGTCATCTATGCATTTGAAAATTTTTATATACATTTAGGGATGTTAATTTGTATACATTATAGTTATTTGATTTCTTATTATTGTGATAATTCTAAATGTAATTGATTAATAGTTACCTGACGGATATGGGTCGTGTATACCCAACAGATAATTTTTTTAGATTAACGGGTTTACTCAAAACCCGTTGGTATACCCGATACCCAACGAGTATTTATCCAATAGAAACCCAATGAGTTTTAGGATAGATTTAGGACAAACTTATCTAACTGAGTTTGAGATCGGGATTATCTAAAGTTCTAAACCCATCACAAAGTGGACCATTATGATCCCTTAGGGCTGTCCAAACTGCTCGACGATCGAAGATCGCTCGACGATCGCTCGAAAAATGCTCGAAAAATGCTCGTTCGATTCCCGCTCAGTTTGTAAATGAGCCGATCGGATCGGTTCGATTCAAATTCAATCCGAGCATGAGCATAGCTCCGCTCGCTCGTCGATCGCTCGGTTTCACTCGAATTATTTTTATTAATAATTAATATATATATTTATATTATAGATTTTATAGATAAAAACCCAAAAAAATATAATAGCCCAAAAAAAACTAAAAGCCCAAATAACATTCAACCCAACTTAATATTTAATATATAAATCTAAGTATCTAACCCTAAATCTATTCTTCCCTAATCAGTCGTATTCAAATTGCCGCTCTAATCTCGGTCTCACTCTCCGGTCTCCACACTCACAGACTCACAGTCTCCGTCTCCGACCCTCTAATCTCCGACACACATATCGCCGCTGTCTCTAGTCTTCAATCTTCGGACGATCTTCAACAGTTCTTCAATCTGCTGTTCTTTTTTTAATCTGCTGTTTTTTTTTAATCTGCTGTTTGGTATGTTATGTTTCTGTTTGGTATATTTGTTATAGTAGCATAGAGCAAGATGGAGATCGATGACATTCGACAGTTGGCAAAATTTTGATGTAAACATGGTTGGTGATTAGCTGTTGTTTGTCCCAGGTCCTTTCTAGCTTCTTGCTAGTTGGGCCTGGTTGGTTGTATTTTATTTTGTGTTGCTTTTGTATTCGTACTTTATTTTGTGTTTCTTATGTATTCTCACTTTATTTTATGTTGCTTTTGTATTCGCACTTTAAGTTAGAATTTGTTTTTGTTGAACGAAGCCTTATTATTCAATCGAGCGAAAAACGATCCGCTCGCTTTTTTTTTAGGATTTGATAAAAACCGAGCGAAACCGAGCCGATCGGATCGGTTCGATTCAAATTCAATCCGAGCATGAGCATCACTTTTGCGATCGGTTTTACAAATTTGATCCGCTCGGATCGGATCGGTTGTAATTCAATCCGAGCATGAGCAGACCCTCGATCGGATCGGATCGGATCGTGAACACCCCTATGATCCCTAAAGGCTTCAGTTCCCAATACTATAAACATGTGGTGTAATAAACTTTTTTTATATTTTATAAAAAACAAAACAAAAGAAAAGTAAAATGCTATTATTAAGAATAGTTAGTAATACTCACCACTTGATCACTTAAAACCTGTAATCATACTTCGACGCATCATTTCATCACTTGAACCAATTTCATCCATTTTTACATGGAACACTCATTACTCGATCACTTAAACCCAAGTATTTTTAATTTAATTTAAATATAAAACCAAAATATTAAGAAACAACATATTTTAAACACATATAATTAGGGGTGGCAAAATCAACCCATGCATTCAACTTTGGGTTAGGATGGGTATTGTTTTTGTAGTAGATGAGCTGAGTTGGGTTAACAAGAATTGTTAAATGGGTCAAGATGAGTAACTTTAATAAATAACAAAATAACATGTGGGTCAGGATGGGTTTTCTTCTAAATTACTTGCAGGCAGCAATTCAATAAAAACAAGTTGAATTACATGTAAAAATTGAAATCGAAATGATATTAAATGTCAAAATTCAACTTAAAATTTCACAATTGCCGATACATTCTCCAGATCAGAACAAAATTTGTGTTCAGCGAACGAAATATAAGAAAATATTAAACCAGCCAGAATCTCCATTTTAAAAAAATCCAAGTAAATGATCATATCCATAAATCGATTAACAGTCAAAAATCAAAATCTAGCAGAATAATAATAAAGTTTTAAAATGAATAATAGTTGAGGCTCAGATCTGTAAGAAAAGCAAAGAGGATAAAACCACCGCCATGGCTGCAAATCAACCTGGCAAACGGGTCGGGTTGGGTCGGGTCATGGGTTAAAACAGGTTGTGGTCGAAACGGTACTGGTCGAAAGGGTACGGGTCGAAACGGTTCGATTCGAAACGATACGAGTCGAAACGGTTCGCGTCGAAACGGTACTGGTCGAAAGGGTACGGGTCGAAACGGTTCGATTCGAAACGGTACGAGTCGAAACGGTTCGCGTCGAAACGGTTCGCGTCGAAACGGTTCGCGTCGAAACGGTACTGGTCGAAACAGTACGGGTCGAAATGGTTCGATTCGATTCGAAACGGTTCAAGTCGAAACGGTACTAGTCGAAACAGTTCGATTCGAAACGGTACGGGTCGAAACGATTCAGGTCGAAACGGTTCGGTTCGGTTCGAAACAGTACCGGTCGAAACGGTACAGGTCGAAACGGTTCGTGTCGAAACGGTACGTGTCGTAACGGTTCGCGTCGAAACTGTTCACGTCGAAACGGTTGGCGTCGAAACCCATCTTTTAATTTTTTTTAAAATTTTTTATTTTTTTTATTTTTTTTTATTTTTTTTAATTTTTAATTTTTATATTTTTTATTTATTTATATTTTTAGGCTACCATGGCCAAATCCATTTTGACAAAAACCCATCTTGACCTAAACTCATCCTATCCCATTTTTTAATAAACCCATTCTAACCCAAACCCATTCTAACTCATACCCATCCTAACCCATTACCCAAACCTACCCAACCCACCCATTTTGCCACCCCTACATATAATTTAACCATGAAACTAAAATACAAAAAACGACATAAATTTAAAAATAAAAAAAAACAACAATAATAAAAAATAAAACATATGAAATAAAATATAAACTACTCGTCGTCAGAATCTCGCTCTAAACGTCGCAACATTGTACCTTGGGCTTTCGACAAAATAATTAATTCACTAAAACTTCATGAGCCCCTTCATGAGCATGAGGCACATTTTTTTATCGCCCCCATATCTTCAAGTTCTTCCACTGCTTTGGCCACCATGGCAAGAAATTCAAGAGTAGAATCTGAAGACATTGATAAATCGGGTGGACACAAAGTGGTTAAACCCTACATTAGATTTTTATTTAGAGAATTATAAGTTGTAGTAGAGTAGGAGAAGAAATTTGTGAAAAATTTCAAGGATTTTAATAGTTTATATGGTGGGAAAGAGGTTTATTATTTCTATTTTTTTTAATCAATTAACTGTCCCATGAACGTTGGATAACGTTCACATTCCACCCCATCTAGCCCGTGATGGTGAGCCAGCTCTAGCCTCATCACACCATGATTAAATTAATCACTTGTAGCGGTGTTTTACCCATCACGTGAACCCGGCACTCATCAGGGATTGCCATGGGTGCCCTCATAGCCATGGGTGCCCTCATAGCTTTTGTTAAAGGTACATGAGCCAAAGTACCAAAGGGCTTGTTGATTAGTACGTATTTCTAAAAATGGAATTCTTTTTTTATTCTGTAATTTTTAATGGCTATGTTATTTATTATGTCACCATACCTAATCCATAATTCAAACACTAATAAAAGTTACCCTAGAATGATCCAAAGTTAGCAGAACAATGGGTCACATGCAATAATATGGTAGTCAGTTGCATAATTTTAAACGTGTTCAGTCGGTTTGGGTCAAGACATTGAGAAGTTAACATGACGGGTTTACGGGTTGACTTGTTAAAATTGTTTACGTTTTTTAAACTTTACTTTGTGTTATAACTTAATTTGGTTAGGCATGTCTGTTGATTGGTTCTGTTTAAACGTAAGGGAAAACATGAAAACATACATGTCACAGCAGACAGTGCAGTAGAGAATCCAGTTATGGAAGAAGCCATGGAGTTCGACATCTTTGTCAAGGTGATCTGGTTCCTCCTTAGGGTGCTGACTGATGATGGTTATTATGAAACCGACAAGGGAGATCGGTTATGGAGAGGGAGGTCAAATATGATGTTATGCTAATTAGGTTGTATGTCTAAGTGTGTAACCTTTTAACCTCTACATAAGTCTCCTTATATAAGCACCCAAGAGGAAACCTAATTAGTTAATAAGGGTAATATGGTCCATCAACAATTACCAACTAATTATTTAATAGGTTATTATATATTTTGATCTATATTATATAAATGATTATAATGGCTACTAGATTAAATATTAAACATAATATATTTAATCTTACAATGTCATGTCAAAATTGAAGTTATAAGTGAAATGGGCATAAGGTTTGTAGTTTAGACGTAAGTGTTCTATACATATTTGTATTTTTTGTTTTAATTTTGTCATTTTAGAATATTAACATTTAACATGTAAAAAGTAAAAAACACAGTTTAAATGGGTGATGTTTGTGTCAACGCATAAATACGTTCGTGTCAAATTCTATTTTTCAACCCGCAAACACGACTAGTGGGCTTTAAAAGAATAGGTTAAATAGTTAATAGAGTTGTCGGGTCTAAACTCTAAATTGAACCGATTTATATTAAGTCCATGGGCTGTGGCATGTGAGTAGGATTGGCCCTTGGGCCCGTCACATTATTCAAATGCATTACAAAATCAGTTAAACTTATTATTAGTTAAAAAGAATTCATTTATATATAATGAAACTAGGTTAGAATCCCGTGTATTACACAGGTTGAATAAATGTAATTTTATATACTAAATTAAAACATATATTCTTTAAAAATCTTGTTTATTACACGAGTTGAACAAATGTAATTTTATATATTAAATAATAAAAAATTATATCTATAAGAACCTCATGTATTGTACTGAATAAATGTAATTTTATATAACAAATAATCAAAATCCATGTATTGTACGGGTTGAATAAATCTAATTATATATACTAAATAATAAAAAAAATTATATCTTTAAAAACAATGTGTATTACACGGGTTAAATAAATGTAATTTTGTATATTAAATAATATGCTATTGGATTCGTTGAAAAAATCATAAATTTGGTTTGGTTTAATTCGAATCAATTCACAAACTTGGTTAAGTTTATTTCGAATTGATTAGAACCCTAATTTGAAAAATCAAAAACAGAATTATATTATTAGCTTCTATTCCTAATTAGTGTTTTTTTAAGTTTGATCTAATATCTAATAAATTATTTTGTATATTATGTTTGTACTTTAAATTTTGTATATGAGCATATTATTGTTTTTTTAAGTTTAAGATTATTGTTTTGTGTTATTATTTAAAAAATATCTTTAATTTATAACTTAAATTTGAAGATAATATACTATTAGAAAAAAATAGAATATGGTTTGGTTTATGTAACGCCCCAAAATCTAAATGTTAATATTTGTCGTGTGTTCCTATATGACACGTCATGAAATAAATAACTAGGCTCTTTGACCTAGTTAAGGGTACGGTCAAAAGTATTAAATGATGAGGGTAGTGTCAGTTATGTTTTAAAAGGTAAACCCGAGGGGCTAAAGTGGAACAAATGAAAGTTAAGTTATTAAATAACTTAATCACACACAAACACACACATACGTGTGTTCGAGAAAGATCAGGAGGCTCCCATGGAGCCTCAAACCCTAACTTCATCTTTATGCTCAAATCGGAAGGCAAGATGAAGCTTAAATCCATAACCGAGCATGGATTAATGATCACCAACACGAGAGGATCATAAGGTATGTCTTTAATCTAAGATTGGTGATCATGGGTGAAGTGGGTTATGTTCTAATCCGTGAGTTAATATGAAATTGATCATGTACAAGGGTTAGAATCCTCGTATAGAACATGGGTTATGTATGGTTTGTGTTAATTTGATGATAAGAGGTGAAACCCGTTAGTTAGGGTGAAGATGATTACTAGAATCACCTCCCATGTTCGAGTCTTGTTGAAAGATTGATGTATTATGTGGGTATGATGAATACTTGTTAGAAGAATTAGGAGAAATGTGATGATGATATGTTTGATGTTTATTTGGGAATGATACATGATGACTAGTAGTAGGTTTTGATGGGTTATGTATGAGTTTAGAAGATTTGTGCATGAAATAGTTGTACGTTATGCTTAAAAGGTAGTACTCACATCAAGTGTATGATGAAATGTATATAGTGTCGTCCGTATAGTCGATTATGATGTTACGAGTATATGATGATAAGTCGATGGTTAAAAATGGTTAATAGTTGACTCTTGAAAGTCAACTAAGTATAAGAAACATGATTTGACTCGTTAATGTAAAAGCAGGATTATAGGAAGTCGTTTGATACATGTTATGTTAATATGTGTTAATTTTGATTACCCGATGAATTACGTGTGTTGGAAAGAATATGAAGTTGATTATATGTTTTAATGCTTGTTAGAAATGACTAAGGAAAGTTAAGTGTGAATTATGCGAATGATATGATTGTTACATGTACGAATGAGTATGCTAATAAGAGCGTGGTTTCGATGAAATGAAAGTATAGGAATCACGTCGAGACGGACTCAAGCATGAGGTGTTAACGGGTCAAGAAGAGGCAAGGAATCGGATACGAGCACGGACGCATAAGGTAAGTGATTTCTATAATCACTTCTTAGTTCGATTAAGTAATATGAAGTTGATTAATTAACTAAACATGATGGTTGAGGTTAACTAGGTGACGTAGTCTTTCGTCGTAAATGATGGGATTAAAGTTGACCAAAATGCCCCTGATGGGTATTTTGGGCAAACGATCTTAAAAAGTAGTTTAGAAACAATTTATTCGATTAGTGTAATGTTTTGGTCAAGTATGAAAGTGAGGAGTATGGTTTTGTAAGTCAGAAACGTTTTAATGCGCAATTACCCTTAACGAGTCAAAATAAGCTTTGAGCGCAAACGGGTGAAATAGGATGTAAGGTATCCGGGAAGGAATTCGTTTATGACAAATGACCATGATATTATGAATTCATATGAAGTTAAGGTCAAACAAACAAGTTATGTGATAGAATTATGAACGGGTCAATTCTTGGTAAAAAGGGTAGTAAGCCGACGACTTAAAAGTCTGGAATTTTGTTAATCCGGATGTCGGATCTTAACACCATAGGATGGAGAATTAAATTACGGACGCGCAGGAAAAAGAATCGGGTAAAACGGACCAATAACGAAGAAGTTATGACTGTTTCCGTGAAACGCGGACGTGCTGGGAATCTGCAGCACAGCAACAATAACATTCTGTCGATTTGAGGGCGTCGCGCCACGCGACGCGACGGGTCATGTTTCTCCGAAAATTGTTTTCGTGCCTCGTTTTGTCTTGGGAACTCGTTTAAACGCGTTTCGAGTTGCGAATGACTAATTTAACTTACGTTTTTAGGAGCACACGTGTATGCACATATGTAGATAGGAAAGTATGTATGATGTATGTATCTATACACGCATGTAGAAGGGTATGTAAGCATGTATGCGCGAACGTATGTAGGATCTTAAGTGTGTGAGCAAGTACACGCGGATATATGTAGACGTATATGAGTAGGCAAGTATGAGTTGGGTATGTTGCAATAGGTGATCGTAAATATACAGGTAAGTATGTATGTAGGTATATACGTAGGTATGCTTTATGAGTCTAAGTGTATGTATGTAGGTGTGTATGTAGGTAGTACGTATATGTACGAATGTATGCACGTATGTCGGTTTGTGGGAAGACATGTAATAAGTATGAATGTATGCATGTATGTATGAATGGATGTATTTAGGTATGCACGTACGTAGGTACGTATGTATGTTTGTAGGTACGTATGTATGTAAGTTGTTTTGTGTGATCGTAGGCATATGTATAAGTTTGTATGAAAGTGTGTATGCATGCATTTCATGAAATTGAGCACTAACGATAATAATAGCGTGCTTGGTGAATGAAGTGTAACGCAGGAATACCAAAGAAGTCTCACCACGGATCGTATGATCAAGCGGAAAGCCGGATGTAAAGAGTTAATGGAAGAAAACATAAATGCGAATAAATCTTATATGTTTATGATACGTACTAATGTTATAAATTTTATGTGGTGAGCGCAGGTAGTACAAGCCATGAGGATCACCAAGGAACAGAGATCGAGGATCGAGTCAATAGAGAGATTGTACGGGAACGATGATGTATATATTGTAAAAAAAACATAAACTATGTTTTTAAGTTATTAAATAAGTCGAATAATGGATTTATGAGAAAGACTTATGCTAAAGTTAAAGTTTAAATAAGTTACGGTATTTTTAATGAAAGAAATTTTATGGTTCGTGTTTCCGCTGCGACTTTTGTCATGTACGATTTAGGGTGTAACAGTTTAATTCGAATTAATTCACAAACTTGGTTAAGTTTAATTCGAATTGATTAGAACCCTAATTTGAAAAATCAAAAACAGAATTATATTATTAGCTTCTCTTCCTAATTAGTGTTTTTTTTTAAGTTTGATCTAATATCTAATAAGTTATTTTGTATATTTTGTTTGTACTTTAAATTTTTTATATGAGCGTATTATTGTTTTTTTAAGTTTAAGATTATTGTTTTGTGTTAAAAATTTTATATGAGCTATTATTGTTTTTTTAAGTTTAAGATTATTGTTTTGTGTTATTATTTAAAAAATATCTTTAATTTATAACTTAAATTTGAAAATAATATACTATTAGAAAAAATAGAATAATTCTATCCGACATTCAAAGTAAGATAAGATTTATTTGAAAATAATATACTATTCGAAAAAAATAGAATAATTTTATCCGACATTCTTTAAATTTGAAAATAATATACTATAGAAAAAATAGAATAATTATATCCGACATTCAAAGTAAGATAAGATTTATTTGAAAATAATATACTAGAAAAAATAGAATAATTCTATCCGACATTCAAAGTAAGATAAGATTTAATATTAATTGATTATTTATTATTTAATTAATTGATATAAGATAAGTATGAAAATGCAGGAAATTACAAATGTAGACGTCTTCAATGAATGACACGTGTCACTTATTGGTTTCTTTTATTATAGTAGATAGATAGATTACCCTACGTAATTAATTTTAAAGCAAAATACAATATACAATATACAATAACCGAAATTTAAAGTAAAAAACCTAAGAATTTATTTTACCGGTGTCACTATATTCAAATATACAATAACCGAAATTTAAAGTAAAAAACCTAAGAATTTATTTTACCGATGTCACTATATTTTGATATTCAGATATCTATCAAGTTTAGGAGCAAAGTCTACTGTGTCAAATCACCGAAGTCGACATTTACCAAATTTCCATTGATATTGTAAACTTTTAAATTCATGACCAATATGTTTTACGTTTTTTTGAAACGTTATGTTGACCATTAGTTTTATGAGTAAGGAGAAATCTTTTCTTAAAAGAATTTGTTAACTTTTGTGTAAATGGACATTGCCTGCAAAACGATGTTAACATAAAGGACAAAACTTGTAATTTACTCTGTAATATATATTGTTTATAATAATCAAATTGAACTGTCTAACCTTCCAAGGATGCCATTGACGAAAACAACAAGATGATCGGCGGATAAAACATCAGATTACTAATCTTGATCTGAAAAACCGGTTAATAACCGAAACCGGTTTAAAAAAAACGGTTAAAACCGGAAAAAAACCGGTTTTTTGGGGAAAAACCGGTTAAAAACCGGTCCTAACCGGTTACACCGGTTATTGTTTTGGACTTGAAAAACCGGTTAGTAACCGAAACCGGTTATAAAAAAAACGGTTTTCGTTTTGAGTGAAAAAACCGGTTCGGTTAATAACCGAAACCGGTTTATGAAAAAAAAAAACGATTTGTACACCTCTACATGTTATGCATGTGAGGGAATTTAACTAATTAAATTAACTTGGTTAGTCATAAAGGATTGAACCTTCAACAAAAATAAACTTAAGGTTGTTTTTAGCAAGTTTTAAACATCAATGATGATACCTGCAAGTTTGAGGAATCATAAAGGACGTTTTGTGCATTTTACTCAAAATACAATGTATCATAGATGAAAGATTAGCCTGTAGATCTGTAATTCTTCAACCACTAACATGTAGGAGAATGAGATTTGATTTTAAAAATGAGACCTAGGAAGTTAAACTTAAACCAACCCCAATTAGCCAATATAATCAATCTGTCACAAAATAGCCAAATTTTACATCGAAAACAAAGATATAATACCAACTTTTATTCCAATACATAAGTTTCTATGATATTCAAATGGACCCAAAATGTCACATTTAGAAAGAAAAACAAAGTCATATCCAAGGGCTTGTTATTATCACAAGTATTGTTCTTGAATTCTGCCTTTGTTTTGCTCCCACCACACCCTTGCATTCATTTCTCCAAACTTATCTCGACTACAAAACAAATAAATACACCCTTTTCAAATCATTCAAATTTAAGAAATAAAGATGAATCACTGAATAACGTATACGTAGCAAGTCTATCCATGTACTCGAAACGTATCCAAATACGGAAATAACATCATTTTGGTTTCGTATTGTGCGAATCCGAGCCAAAATTGTTTGGATAACGAAAATGCACTAAATTTAGGAATGACAAATGCTCTTGATGAGGTATCAATATGTTGTGGACTAAAAAGAAATTGTTTGTAAAGTAAAAAAATAAGGTTTTACATCATTAGTATACTTCCAAAACCATGGTAGAAATATATCGGGTTAGGGGCACTTTTGTCATTTTACAAGTTTGACAGAAAACAAAAAAACAAAAAAACTTGCTGGATGACGAAAATGCCCTCAACGATTCAAAAACACACAGATACTACTCTTGATCAAGTGTCAACTTTGTATAGGTTAAAACTGTTTGTAGAGGACAGAGTAAGTTTTACACTTTACACTACCAATTTGTCACACACTTCAAAAGGACATAAAATCTTATTCGGTTAGGGGCATTTTCGTCATTTTATCATATCGCAGCAAGTTTTTGGCCAGAAAGGCATAAACGATAAAAACAATGTCGAAAATCTGAAATCATCATCTTTACCTGAATCGAACACGCCTCAGCTCACGCTTGCCACCTGGCAGAGCTCTAACGGTGATGTACACACCTGGCTCGTCCTGCTCAACCCATTCGGTTTCCAAATCACTTGCATTGCTCATAGAAACTTCGGACTGATCATCACCCTCGCCGGATGAACTACTCCTTGCAGAAGCCAACGACGATGTTTCGGTTTTGGCCCCACTTATGCTCGATAGTGCAGGCGTTGATGTGGGCCCACTAGATTCGTTAAGCGTTTGTTTTGGGAAGAAATTTCTCGGTGGCGGTTCCTTGCTAAGTGGTGGTGTCATTGGGCTGTTATCAAATGACCCAATTTTTGAACTCTGAAGGGGACAAAGTGGCATATTAGTCATGCAACAAAGGGATGTTTGGGCTTCGTAAAAATTACCAACAATTTAAATTACTAATTTACCCCTAACAGTTGCCATATATTATAGACTTTAACCATATTTCAGATTGTTCATAATACAAGGGAAAATAATACTTGTTAGAATTATTATAGAGATGAATGTTCAGGGGCGGACCTACCTTTGGCCAGGGTGGGCGGCCGCACCCCTTGAAAAAAAAAATTAGTGTATATTTTAGGCAAAAAACCCGACCGCACCCCTTGAAAATATGGTTGAACACCTCATCCGCACCCCCAGCAAATAATTTTTGGGTCCGCCACTGTGAATGTTATAAACACATTTTTTATAAAAAGATTATTACTATAGTTGAAAAAAAAATTTATATCAGATTATTAGTTCAAATATTTCAATAATGTGTAAGAATGCCGTTTTTGACCATTTTATTTTATTAACTTTTATATTAAAATTTGCCAAACACTGAAACAGCTTATATATAGTACTCAAAATCACAATCCAAACAGCATTCATCATTCTGGTTAATTAATATCACATAATCATTTTCAATAGCACATGATTATAGACTGGAAATGTTTTAAAAACATTTATTAATTAATATGTAAAAGAATATCGATATAGGTAATATTTTTTAAACAAATTTTGAGAGTTATTATATAAGAATGTTGTTTTTGACCATCTTATTTATTAACTTTTAAATGAAAAATTGCGAAATACTAAAGCAGCTGATATTAACAACTCACATCCAAAAACTATCTCGAGCAACACATATTATGACAACCAAAATCTGATTCTAACTATTTACTATCACATAACCGGTTTCAAAAGGCACTCCAAACCCCATAACAATCATGCACGAGTTCACCGTGACAGATTAAAAATCAGATAAATAAAAGCACGATTTAATATTGTAATAACTGAATGCGATATGAATGCTAACCTCGTCTTCGGATCTTGGTGGAGCAGGTGGTGGGTCACCTTCATGGTTACAGTGTTGAACATTATATAACTCCATAACTTTGTCACAGTTCTCGGCCCACCAACTTTGAGCTTGCTTTTTGTTGAACATTTCACGGCTTGTATAATAACATCATCAAATGTGAAAAAAATCAGAATCTATCTGATAAATTATTAACTGACACGCATTTACTACCCTATAATGATTGTGGATTATACGACACGTGTTAGCTTTACCGAAACTGAAAAATCTACTGCATTTGGACAAATACATCTGTTTATGGATCTAATTTTGTTAATTTATGCAGATAAGCCAGAAATGTTCATGTAAACGTGTTCAAATAGATTGTAAATGCGAAAACACGAAGTTTATTTCCAGATTCCAGGCCATTTCATCATATAGCTTGCAGTTTTTTTTGCGGTGAAAAATGTTGCACTGCTATATATACTTAAATAGGGAGTAATATGCCATTTTTGTCCTTTAGGTTTGGCCACTTATGCGATTTTCGTTCAAAGGTTTGTTTTTTCGCATCTGGATCCAAAGAGTTTGAAATCTTGCCATTTTCATCCGACTTGTTAACTTCATCCATTTTTTAACGTTAAGTCAGGGTTAGTTCTGAATAAAGAAGGTTTATTTTAATTGAAAAATGTCTAAAATGACGAAACTACCCCTGACTTAACGTCAAAAAAATGGATGGAGTTATATAGTCAGATGAAAATGGCAAGGTTTCAAACATTTTGGATCCAGATGCAAAAAACAAACCTTTGAACGAAAGTCACAAAAATGACCAGACCTTGGGGACAAAAATGGCATTTTACTCCTTAAATAGGCTAGAAATTAGGGTTGTCTGCTAATCTATCCCTATCCGATACAACAACAACAAAGCAAAAGACCATATTGTCAAGAAACTAACATCTTTTAATACTTCATTGCGTATGTGCTTGTGCTGTAAAAACCAGTGATGAATTTGTGTATCTAAAAGGCGGTTCTCTGCCTTAGATCAGTCATTCCTTGTGATACATGAACGTTGTATTCTTGTCTTTCAGAAGAGTTGGTATTGAACTCGACACGTCTTCTATGATGATTCGAAACATTCACGAACCACAATGGACTCAGCAGAACCCGAATTTGTTTTTTACCAAGAGTATACGGTCGTATACATTGTATACGATCGGTAAATTTGTTTTTTACCAAGAGTATACGGTCGTATAAACCGTATACGACCCGTATACATATGGTAAAAAATGGTAAAAAAAATTATTTCTTTCCTTTTCATGAGGTAAAACCGGTTTCAACATCAAGGGTTGTATCGGAATCAGGCGTTGGAAGGATTGTAGTAGTAGGACATTGGTACCACTGTGAAAATTGCATCAGGAAGCTCAACTTGAACGGACCCATTATTCGACCGAGTAATCAATTGTATTTTTTTAGTTGATTCTCTTGTTAAGTTTCTGACCCAACCGAAATCCACAAATTCAAGTCAAGGATCATTCTAATAGATTAAAGAGAATAAGGAAGGATGTTGGGAATTCGCATAAACATATATTCGTTTCATAACCTCCTCCTATAAATCAACCACAACTGACAAATAGCATGTATTAGAAACCATCCAATGTCTTTTACCAACCGAAGAGGCAACAAGGACAGATAATACTTCATTTGTCGAGAAACCATACTGTCAAGAAACTAACATCTTTTACTCATAAACCCTTGAATCCCAACGCTTCATTTGTAACCGTAAGGATGATGCATATTTGTACGTAAAGATCTCTACACAAACTCTTCTACATCTTTTAACCAATTGTCCATCACTTAAGACCTTGAAAGATTTGTTGAAATCGAAGAAAATAGTAACTAGCAGAAGACGTGTCGGGTTCTTCCAACAAATTGTGTATGTGCTCGTGTTGTAGAAACCTGTGATGAATTTGTGTATCTAAATCAGGTTCTCTGCCTTAGATCGGTCATTCCTTGTGATACATGAACGTTGAATTCTTGTCTTTCAGAAGAGTTGGTATTGAACCAAGAATACTTCAAACATTCTAAACCCTACCTCGAAACAAACCAACAAAATCCTGATAGTCATCTAGCAGAACCCGGCACGTCTTCTATGATGATTCGAAACATTCACGAACCACAATGGACTCAGACTCATACTACTCACCCTCCCCTGAGGAAAAGTTTTCCCGACGACTCAAGAAAAAAGATTGTATAATAGTATACAACCATTTTTTCTTTTCCTTCAAATCCAACAGTTTCTTCGTAGATTCCGTCATGTTTTTAAAGCCGGTTGATGAAACCGAAACTGTATTTCTGTTGTTCAGTACTTCCGAGATCTGAACCAACCGAAATCCACAATTCTTGCAAGTTAAATCCACAATCAATGTATACAGGTGCAAGAGAATGGCGGGTGATATAGAAATTTTCAATAATGTAGGAAGGATTGTAGTAGTAGGACATTGGAATCAGGTTCTCAAACTAACCAACAAAATCCTGATAGTGAAAAACATCAGCAACCATTTGTGGACACAACTGAACGTTAATTGATATTGTTTTAGACAACAACAGATAATGAACGGATTGTTGGTGGATAACACAAACAAGTTCTCCACAGTTTGTTATTCAGATCTCTATTCTGTCATATTTCCAAACTGCAATACACGTTAAGTTTAAACTTTATAGTGTGTGATTTGACCAGGAAATGATTGGAGGTGAAGGTTCAGTGCACGAAAAGTTTCTTACGAAATGTACGTGACAAAACAAGTATGTTGGGAATTAAACGCATGTACGTGACAAAACAAGGATCGTTCTAATAGATTAAAAAGAATAAACCAACGTTGTTTATCACCCTATGTGAGTATTGTAAGCCCGACCACTAGCAGAAGAACCTGACACGTCTTCTATGATGATTCGAAACATTCACGAACAACAATGGACTCACACTCATTGTTGCGAATTTGGTTTCTTCGGTACAGGCTAATGAAACCGAAGATTCAGACTCCTTACAACTCTCATCAAATGCCTCACCCTTCCTTTTATTCTATAAATATTAAATAAAGAATAACACCATGCCCGTAATCCCGCGTTGATAGCTTCCGTTTTATTACAGTCATACGACACGTTTTCTTGTTCTTCAATCTTTGTTACTTGTTAATGTTTTATTTTTTTCTACTTTTAGAAAGGTTTGAGCACCTCACGACTATAAAATATCTAGTGTGATTTACACCTTAAATCCCTTAAATACTTTGAGAAAAATCAAATTTTCGTTCCATACGGGTCGTATAAGACTATACTGCCCGTATACACGTTCGTGTACATTGTATACGACCAGGAAAACTTATTTACACATGGTGTATACGGGCCGTATACTATCATACGGCCCGTATGGAATAAAAAAAACTGACAAAGTCTGCTGGCACAGATTTTGTTGTTTTTTTTATTCTATACGGGCCGTATAACAGTATACGGCCCGTATACACCATGTGTAAATAAGTTTTTCCCATGTGTTAATATTACGACCCTTAACTTATTATATTCGCATCAGATAAAACTTTTATGCAATGTTTTGGACTTTTAGTTGAGAACTGTACCAAATGGTGGGCACATCGACATGTCAACTAGTAATCAGTTTTGTTGTTTCCACATGCTACCACAGATGAAGCTGGTTTAATGTGAATACAGGAAACAATTGTTTTCATTGTACATGAGGTAATGATGGTTTTAATTATCTTTCTTTGTTAAGTAACAATTACATGTGTGATAAGAATTCAATTGTGATACATTTATTTGAGGCGTGAACTAAAGTGCAAAATGGACCTGCGACCCCCACCGACCCACCTTACCCCTTCCGACCCTTTGCCGGCTTTCAGTAGTGCACCAGGTTGGGGCTCTTGATGCAAAAAAAAATGTTGTAGTGGAAAGATCAGACAAAGGTTTTGGTGGATGAGCTTGACGTGGGTGGCCATGGATAAAAAATATACATGGTGTAATAAAATGAGACACTATGAGGATATGAACCAGCCATATAAGTGGTATGTATATAAAATTAATAATAGTAATATGATAAAGAGGATTGATGCTATTTTAAATCATGTTTGGAATGGATTTTGTGATGAAAGTTGTGGATGATTTATTTGAAATTCCCAGTTGTTGTTGTCTTTATGAAAACTATAACACTTTCCGCATCAACCGCATTACTCTGCTACAACTCTGAGGTCAGGTTGGGTCCTGGTGACAAATTAACAGTTGTAGTTGGGCGAGAATGCGAGATATGGAATGTGTTTAGATATACTGGAGGTACTTTTAATTTAAAATTCTGTTAATTGTTGATATTATTAAGACAATGGAGAAGTCATACTTTTTTACAGGAAAAAAAGATCATGTAGAAAACATTCTAACACAAGTTCACCTATGAATAAGGGGGGATTAAGAGTTCAGAACTTTGGAGTGATAATCCACATCCATATAAAGTTACTGAAGATAATTAATTAGGTGCTATTACAAGGTCAGCTTCCTTTTTCAGTCGTGCTTTGTTTCATTTCAAAATATTTATCACATGTTTTGTGTCATAATCCACATCCATATAAAGTTGCTGAAGATACTGATTAAAGTACTTATTAGCCAACTAATAGAGGTTGCAAAGTGTGTAGGTTGCACACGGGTCAAAATGACAACTTTAGTATCGGTCAAATTATTCGAGTCAACCTTATGGTTTTGAAGGAGTAATGATCACATCTCTCTTGCTTTTGACTTCTTCAAGTAAATATTGGATAACCTGAAGAGTAGAATAACTGTTTGTCTAACCTTAATTTCTTCAAATTTGTTTGCTGTTTCATTCATGTTCTTGAATGCAAGGCTTTTTAGAGTTAATGAGCCATTTGAAGTACTGAACAAATTCAATATGTATGTACTTTTTGTGAAATGTAGCAGCTTTAGGAATCTTTGGGAGTTTTTTTATGGATAGAGTATCTCCAACAAGAAAAAAAAAACCGTGTGCTATTTCTTTTATTGGTTTTCAGAATTATGGAGTTCAATGTCCATTCATATATAAAGATTAAACATGAAGCATGATAAAGATTTTAGCGCAAAGATACCAACCATGATAAAGATTAAACTCGGAATCCAAACATGTAACACACGAGATCTGAAAAAAAAACGTATTAATACTTTATAATCATATATGCTAATCGCGCGACTAGGGAATGACCCTAGTTCATATAACATTCCAAAGTTACACTTTTTTTCATGTAAAATTTGTAATTTAGTCTCTAGTTTTTTAAAATTACATGAATGGTTTCCGTGGTTTTAATTTTGTAGCATTTTTAGTTCCCCGTCAATAAATTTAAAGGTTAATCATGTCTAAGTTAGGGACTAAATGCGTTACAAAATGCAAAGTATAGGGACCATACATGTATAAGTCAGGGACTAAATGCGTTACAAAATGCAAAGTATAGGGACCATACATGTAGTTTTGGAAAAGTTGGAAACTAAATGTGTTACAAAGTGCAAACCACGGAGATCATCTGTGTAATTTTGGAAAGCAAGGGATTCGTAATTCTGGTAAACCATAGGGACAATCAGTGTACCTTACTTCATGTAAACTTATACTAAACTTATGCATCTTTAAATTCCATATAAATTGTGCTTAATCGCTTCGTAAGTAAAAAAACTTATAAAGAAAAGATTGCTAGGGTTTTAATATTCTTGTTGTTTGTATGTTTAAATGATAATTTACACAAACTTATACTTATATTTGGTGAATTATATATTTGAAATGAAATGTCTCAATCATAGATTATTGACTTGTAAACAATCATACATGTTATATCATCATTTGTTCACGTATCGTTTAATTTTACTTATATGTTGTTGTGTTTTAGGATATAGACTCAAATCAAATCGAGAAAACGACGATTGTATTAGAACATTGATGTTACAACACGGAGTTGAGATAGTGGTGTGGTGAATATGCTAATTGCTAAGACTGTGTGTTATGGTTCCACAACCTTAGGTGACCCACTTTTGCAGGTTCTTGGGCGTTAAACACCATGCAGGAGGAGGCATGAAGAGTTGGACGTGAGTCTGGTAACGCCTGAATGGGCGATGGGGGCATGTGTGAAGGGAGTGTGACGGTGTTTAGTTGACATGACTCCAAAATGGTGGTTTACAGTTTCAATTCCTTTGTGTTTATCCACAACACTCCGCCTAAATAGGCGTCCCTTTTATGTTTTTGTGTGTTGAGAAAGTGAGGATGTTTGCATTTGTTTATGTAAATGTCATAGCTTAAAATGCTAACAGTATTATAATAATTTTAAATCATATTCACATTAGGCTTATTATTATCATTGTATATATATATCTTAAAACAAAAGGTGGCATACACCATCGACCAAAATCCAAAATAGCTCCTCAAGTTTCCAGCTTGACAAAAACAACTAAACAAAAAGACAACAAACTCTAAATTTTTAGAACTTGGTGAAACCAACCCCTAAACTATCAAAATTGACATTTACACTCTCTACACTTTCTAAAACTTTTATCAAATGTCATTTTCACCCTATTAGTTCTAACTTTTCAAATTTACCTCCCCTATTTTCATTCTTTAGTTTAAAAGAAAAATAACTTTATTTGGCGTGATTATTTTTATGTACGTGTCGATGTAAATTCGTATTTTCACGTATATTTTTTCTTAAAAGTTAAAACAAAAGGTGGCCTATGCCACCGACCAAAATACAAAACAACCCTTTGTAGGAATCCGTTCGTGTAAAATAAATAAAAAAATTCCTTTATTAACTTGAAATACTGAAACAGTTACAGAATGAAAATAAAATACAGATTACAACTGAAAAATGGAAAAACAAGATCTGAAAACTCGAACAGACGAAACTGTTCTTGGCTGAGGATCGTGTTAGACACGGGTCCCTTAAAACAAATTTCGTGTCTCCCAGGAGAACACGTTTGTTTCCAGGATACAACAGCCTCAAGCAGTTGCACTGCCGGTCTTTGCTCCAACCCGAAGGTGTACCTTGCTTGCTTGAGAGAAGAAGATCAGAATTCTGTAGGGAGAGAAGGTTGTAAAGAGCTGGTTAATTTCGGTGGTCTTAGCTGCAGTAGGCTCCTCCTATTTATACTGCAAACTGAAGTCGAAAATGAAAAAGAATTAAGTGGGCGAATTAAACTGCATTAAACGTCTTTAATGCACCTTAATTCGTCATTAAATTCTCAGTCAAACGCATTAACTACGTCAGTTTCGAATGCTGAAAACGTAACTGCACTGCAGTAACTGCTGCTGGAAGCTTCTACGCGCGCGCGCGCGCAAGACACACTGGTGCGCGCGCAGGTCTGCAGCCCTCGCGCGCGGTGCGTCCTCTTGGCTCACTTAGGTCCATGCGCATGCATGCCACATCACCAACCACTTGGTCCTTGCAACCCTTGTGCTTCCACCACGCGCACGTGGTCAAAAATACAAAGGCGGCTCTCAAGCGGCTCGCGGCGATGCGAGCGTGCGAAGTGCGCCACATTGCGCCTCATCGCCCACGCCACGCGCGCGCGCGTGTACGAGTGCGAGTTAGGGTGCTCCGCACCCTTCGCGAGTACACTAGTGAGTGCTTCCATGAAACAATAAGGATGGAGAGTTCCCACTTAAATACCCCTTTAAGTTCCATCTCTCATCCGATGTGGGACAAGGTGCCACTTTCCCACTTTTTTTAGCATTTAAGTTTCAAACACCAAACTTTGAGCATCGATATCTCATTCATCTTAGCTCCGTTTTGGACTTGGTTTAGTTCGTTGCGAAGCCCTTCCGACATAGAACACAAACCCACAAATAAATATATAAAACCCGCTCATTTTATTATATTTATTTCTAGTCCAAAATAGGAAAAAATCATTTTCCTATATTTGTGAAAATGCTATTTTCACAAAATTTCCAACAATCCCCCACATGAATAGAAATCGATCTATCAAGTTTCAACGATACACGTTCAACAGTTGAGCATTGCAAGATAGGTAGGTGTAACCTTTGAACCTTCTTTTGTGAAGCATACTTAGCCTCCTAGGGTCTTGTAGACGCGGTGTCTTTGAACAATCCCCCATTTATGTAGGCGACAATATACATTCACACAATACTCTCCCTAGTCGAGTTAAGACCTCATGGTTGTGTCCGTTCATGGTCATGGAACACGTTCCTGGTTCTGCGAGAGCTCTAGGATTTGCGCCTCCCCACAAATCCATTCGAAGCGACCCCACTTCTCTCTAACATAGGTGATTCCTCTGAATCATTAAAAGCATCATGGTTAATTTGGATTTCCTCAAAATCCTTAACCTCAACATGCTTAACCTTTCCTTCATGTCACTGATTAGAATGGACTAGGAAGTATACAACTCCCTTTATTGATTTTTGGGGCACCCCCCACAGTGACTCCCTTTGGGTTTATGATTAAGTTTGCCTATTGAACCTAGATCTTGGGATCTCCAGTCAACTAGGTTAGGTTTCCCTCATATTCCCTTCATCTATGGGCTTTAGTCCCATTCCTCTTGACAACCTATACACCTTATCTGTGCTTAAGCCTTTTGTTAACGGGTCCGCAATGTTCTCATTTGACCTCACATAGTCAACTGAGATAACACCCGTTGAGATAAGTTGTCGTACCGTGTTATGTCTACGTCGAATGTGCCTTGATCTGCCATTGTACATCATGTTTTGTGCTCTAGCAAGAGCAGACTGATTGTCACAATGTATGCAGATCGCCGTTAACGGCTTTGGCCATCTTGGAATATCTTCCACAAATTGACGTAGCCACTCCGCTTCTTCCCCGCTTTTATCTAAAGCGACGAATTCGGATTCCATCGTAGATCTATCTATAACCGTTTGCTTGGAAGACTTCCAAGCTATAGCTGCGCCAGCAACTGTAAACACATATCCACTTGTCGATCTATGATCTTTTATATCCGATATCCAGTTCGCATCAGTGAATCCTTCGATCACTGCTGGATCACGGGTATAATGCAGTCCATAGTCTCTCGTGTATCTTATGTATCTAAGCACCCTCGTGATAGCTTTTCAATGATCCTCGCTCGGATTACTGGTGTATCTACTTAGCCTGCTCACAGCGTACGCTAAGTCGGGTCTAGTACATGTCATTAGATACATTAGACTACCAATGATCCTTGAGTACTCTAACTGAGAAACACTATCGCCTCTATTCTTCCTTAGGCGTTGGGTATTATCAATTGGAGATCGAGCTATACTCGTATCGTCCGAATTGAATTTCCCAAGGATCTTGTCCACGTAGTGAGATTGACTCAACACAAGACCATTTTGGGTTCTAGTGATTTTTACTCCAAGAATCACATCCGCGAGACCCATGTCTTTCATGTCAAACCTCGCTTTCAACATATCTTTTGTTGAGTTGATCATCTTATCATCACTCCCAATGATAAGCATATCATCTACATAAAGACATAGTATCACATAACCTCTTGGCGTGTCTTTAAAATAAACACACTTGTCGCACTCATTTATTTTGAAACCATTGTCAATCATGACATGATCAAACTTTTGATGCCATTGTTTTGGAGCTTGCTTCAAGCCATACAAAGACTTGACCAATTTACATACTTTACCCTTGTTTCCAGGGGCGGAAAAACCCTCAGGTTGTTCCATGTAAATTTCTTCTTCTAAATCGCCATTTAGAAACGCGGTCTTTACATCCATTTGGTGAACTTCCAAATTTCTTAGAGCCGCAATTGCAAGAACCAATCGTATAGAGGTTATTCGTGTTACAGGCGAGTAAGTATCAAAATAGTCTAGACCCTCCTTTTGTCTAAATCCTTTGATTACTAACCTTGCCTTGTATTTATCAATACTTCCATCGGCTTTCATCTTCCTTTTGAATATCCAACGATATCCAAGTGGTTTACAACCAGGTGGAAGATCTACTAACTGCCAAGTATGATTTTGCAATATAGAATCTATTTCATTCTTAATTGCTTCTTGCCATTGAGGTCCTTCCGCTGAGGTAACCGCTTCGCGGTAGGTATTGGGCTCACCCTCAACCATATAGCTCATGAAGTCTGGACCAAAGGATTTTTCAACCCTTTGTCGTTTACTTCGTCTAAGCTCACCCTCCTCGACCTCGGGTCGTTCATGTCTTTCATCTATCCTTGTAGACGAACTTGGTCCTGGTTCATCTAACCATGTAGACGAACTTGGACCTGCTTCATCAACCGCTCTTGATGAAGGCGCATGTGTTTGTCCTAACATAGGAAACACATTCTCAAAATATGAGACGATATTAGGATTTGCCTCCATGATAGTGTGTTTGTGTACATCGGGATTCTTAGATTCATATACAAGAAAACGATGCGCACTACTTTGATGTGCATATCCAATGAAAATGCAATCAACTGTTTTGGGTCCTATACTAAGAGCCTTAGGAGGTGGTACAATCACCTTGGCTAGGCACCCCCACACTTTCAAGTATTTGTACGAAGGCTTCCTTTTTCTCCATAACTCATATGGAGTTTCGTCCCTATTTTTCAAAGGTATCTTGTTCAAAAGATAGTTTGCTGAGAGAATGGCGTCCCCCCACATTTCTCGGTTCACTCCCGAGCTTATCAACATGGCGTTCATCATCTCTTTCAATGTGCGGTTTTACGTTCCGCAACGCCATTTGATTGTGGAGAATAAGGTGGTGTACACTCATGTACAATGCCACTTTTTGCGCTTAAATCCGCAAAAGGTGCAACATATTCACCTCCTCGATCGCTTCTCAAAGCTTTTATCTTCTTTTTAAGTTGATTCTCAACTTCATTTTTGTACAAGATAAACTTCTCTATTGCTTCGTCTTTACTCTTTAGTAAATACACGTAGCAATATTTAGTACAATCATCAATAAACGTGATGAAGTACTTATTTCCTCCACGCGTGGGAACCGCTTTTAAATCACACAGATCGGTATGAATTAAATCAAGGGGTTCGGTTATTCATTCAACCGATTTAAACGATGATCTCGTAAGTTTGGATTCAACACATGTCTCGCATTTGTGATTGGACTCGATATGGAATGTTGGTATCAAGTTTAATTTAATTAAACGTCGTAATGAATTAAAATTTACATGTCCTAGTCTACCATGCCAAACATTAGAAGACTCAACCATGTAAGTAGAAGTAGAAATTTCATTCAAACTTTTGATTTGGTTTACAACCACTACATTCATTTTAAACATTCCATATAGGGCATAGCCCTTTCCAACAAACATTCCACGTCTAGACAAGACAAAATTGTCCGATTCAAACACTAGACGAAATCCAAACTTGTTGAGCATCCATCCCGACACGAGATTCTTCCGTATCTCTGGGACATAAAGCACATTGGTCAAGGTAAGCTCCTTGCCCGAAGTCATCTTCAAAACGACCGTGCCTTCCCCCTTGATGCTTGCGGTAGCTTTATTCCCCATCTAAAGCTTTTCTTCACCCGAAGCTTCCTTGAATGTAGAGAAAAGAGCCTTGTCTCCACAAACATGGCGGGTTGCACCCGTGTCAACGAACCATCCTTTTGGGTTTTCACCCATTGCGTTGACTTCTTCAATCATAGCCGCTTCCTCGGTTATCATTGCGATTAGAGGCATACCATCCTCATCAACCATATGCGCACGCTCACGCTTAGGTTTGTTGCATTGGTTAGCACGGTGCCCCGTCTCGTTACAATTATAACAAGTACCTTGGAAAAGCGCAGGCTTCTTTTTCACAGCCCCCTTTTTCGGTCCAAGGTTGCTAACCTTTGCTTTCCCTTTGTTGTCCTTTTTACCCTTGCCTTTCTTGCCCTTTGAGGACTCCCCAACTTCCACCATGTTTGCCTTAGCCGAAGCTTGCAAAATGGTGCCTTTTTGGGCCACCCTGTTTTCTTCTTCTATACGAAGACGAAGAACAAGGTCCTCGACAGACATTTCCTTTCGCTTGTGTTTAAGACAATTCTTAAAATCCAACCAAGCAGGAGGTAATTTTTCGATCATGGCTGCCACTTGAAACGTTTCGCTAAGTACCATTCCCTCAGCATGGATGTCATTTAGTATAATTTGCAACTCTTGGACTTGGTTCATAACAGACTTGTTATCAACCATTTTAAAGTCCAAGAAACGGGCGACAACAAATTTCTTTGTTCCCGCATCCTCCGTTTTGTACTTTTTCTCCAAAGACTCCCATAATTCTTTGGAAGTCTTGATATTATAGTACACATTATACAATGCATCCGAGAGACCGTTGAGAACATAGCTGTAACAACTCTCATCAAAAAGTACTAATTATTATTTTAATTATTCAATTAGGAAACCCTAATTGAGAAACCCAAGTAATTTTGCATTAACCCTAAAATTTTCATAATTTTCAGAATCAGGATTAGGGCCCCTAAAACTCAGGGGGGGTAAAACCCTCGTTACGATTATCTAAATAACTTTCTGTCAAAATAGAATTTCACAAAACTGTCGACTCAGCCAGCCTACCCATGCACGTAGCTACTCTATAAAAATAGGTTTGCAGTCGCGTAGCGCGACTGCTAGAGGGGTACCCGTCGCGCTACGCGACTGGGTCAAATTTTCAGTATAAATAGAGCTGTTTGGGACTTGAATTCTGGTACAGAAACGACGTACAAATTCGCAAAATTCACTGAATTACGTTAGAATTACTACACAAACACACACTGATATCGAAATTCTGCTGCAAAACAGGGTATTAGCACAATCGCTGCTACGATTCATTTATCCGACGATCAATATATCCAACGAATGTTTAAGTGCCGCCCACATTAGGGTTATACTTTATTATTCGTCATTAATTTGACGGATCATCGTTAATTCGATAGATAAAGTATTTTACTTTGTCGTTCGTTGTTAATTCAACGGATCATCGTTAATTCGATGGATAAAGTATTGCATTTTGTCATTCATTGTGATAAATTGATCTCGTGAATTATCGTAATTGCTGGATTGATTACTAACCCAGTTTTGTGTGCATTGTTATTTAAATTAGGTTAACAAGGCTAAATCATATACTAGATTCTGTCCGTGTTAAATCAGCAATGTGAGTCATTCTCTCTTTTTATCAAATCTATTTACAAAACCCTATTTATTTCAAAGTTATAATTACAGGGATTAAGTTTATGTAATCACCATATTACAGCCGGTATGTGGGGTTTTGTATACATTACTTGATAATCTTCACCATTGGGGCAGCCAAGGGGTGATATGACCATAGTCACAGACACCATTGGACGAATGGGCCAATGGGTCGAGTGACAAAGTACTGTGGGTAATTGGTTTGATATCAGAAACATTGTAATCTTCCTTAATACTGTATATTATAACAAATGTGTCTTTTTAGTAAATAGAATGATTCACTCAGTATTTCCCGCTGACAAAACCTTTTTCAAATATGTTTCAGGTGATTTGCTGTAATTCAGGAAAAAGTGCTGGGGAGCATTTCAAGCTTAAGATAGTGGCTCATTATAAAAATAAGAAAATAAGTTTGTAACATAAAGATTTTATAAAATCATACTTTTGTAAATTATCGGGGTTCTATTCCGAATTGTGAAATAAAATAATCGGGGAAAATTTTTAGCTTTAAACGATCCTGTTAAATAAACTTCCGCTGTTAAACTTAATCAATTAAATACCGCAGTATTTCTGTCCCGTGGCTTCTGAAACGGGTCAAACCGGGTCGGGGGCCGTGACAGAAAAAGGTGGTATCAGAGCCACTGAGTTAAGCTAATTAAGTATTTAAAAATACTTAATTTTTCCTGATTACTATTATGTGATTATTTGTGATATTAACTGATTATTTGTTAATTACAGTATGGGTAAGAAAAAGCTAGCAAGTATCTATCTTAAATTAGATAGATCATCCAATGAGAAGGGAAGTTCATCCCAAACCAAATCCTCGAATCATGTTGAAATTCCTGAAGAAGGAATATTTGTGCGAAAGGCACAATACGAGGAAACACTTTCTCCTAAAAGGAGGGAGATGATTATTAAGAAAAGTAAAGAGCAAATTCGACAAAAGAAGATAAAACGGGAAACCCAGGAATTAATTGATAAATCACCTTGGGAAGATAAACTAGATGAGAAATGGGCAAATTTATATATGCTAGCCACAGTAGCAGAAAATATAAATCTCTAAAAGTTTAGCACCCTAACCTCACAATCTAGAAACCCTGTGTGATAAATAAAATTTGAAACCTAAGTGTGTTTTTCAGTTATCTTTGTAATCAACTAGTACACAGTATGTAATAAATTACAAAGTTATTTATTTATTTAACTTAGTATTTTGTGCATTTTTTTGCATATATGCTATATCAGCATGAGTAGGATATCCGAAGCTTTTCAGAACCTTAATCTTTACCCTGTAACTATCGAAGCTTCCAAAGAATATACTAGCTACTATCCTGATGTAGAACAACCGGTAGAATTCAAGGTTCCACCTTTGAGCAAGCCAAAACAAAAGAAAATAACTTATGTAGGATGGAGAAAAATACGTAAGAAGAAGCCAGCTAAAAAACTGCCCAAAATAAACAATCCTTTGAAAAAGGGAAAAGAAATTATAACCGGAGAGAGTTCTAAACAACAGGAAATGGAAACTGGAGAAAAAGAGGAGGATAAGGAGATAGAAATACGGATGGAGGAAATTACTAAAGAAGTCGTAATGGAAGTTGGGCAAGGGCCTATACCAGCTCAGAGAGAAATCGGAGAGAGCTCCAATCCAAACCAGGAAAGAACTTTTCAAGATGAAATAGACTTCCTATTGGCAAGTTGCGAAACAATTCAGCCTGTCAATAATAATAATAATAATATTTTTACTTATTCTCTTGAAAACCAACTCCCTATGAATTGGGAACCAGCAATTCCAGACCAAATAGTTCACTCTCAAACCATAGGAATGGACGAATGGTGGATGAACGACTGGCAATTTCAAAATATTGTCAACGATCCTTACTCTTTTCTTCCACAATTTGATCCAGAACCCCTACCTAATCCACCCATGAGTAATGAAAACATGGCTGAACTTCGCCACTTTGGTGAAGAGTTGTTTGATGCTGGAACTAGAATCAGAGAAATAGGGGGACAGATTGCCTGGAAATACGATGAGAGGGAACTGCGTTTTTAACAGCAAGTGACGAAAGATAGTAGGATGGTAAAACGATGTTTGTATAATAGTAATAATAAAATTAGTCTGTAAATAACAAATAAAACTCTGTATGATAGTTGTGAGTAATGATGCATACTATAATAGATATAAAATGAAATCGAGAAATCGATTGTTTTGACTATACCTGTATTAATTTTCTGATTGTGTGTATATAATTGTTATTTAGCAGATACTAATAAAATTTATATATATATTATCAGATGGCAAACAGTGGTAATGAACCTATAAATGAAGTTAATCAATCTGAGCAACACCCAGGAGATCAATATATGACTCGGCAAGATATCGAAAACATTGTTGCTCAAGGGATAGCTAATGCTATTCCAGCATTCGTTGCTGCTATCAAGAATCCACCCGAACCACAACAAATTGTCCCTAGTAAACAGATTACTGAAGATAACTTCAGTAATAGTGTAAATGGAGGCAATAATCATGTTAATCATAATAAGGAACCACATCAAGCTCCATTACCCAAGAAAATGAAAACTGCAACGCCTGGTTGCACTTTCAAAGAATTCCTTGCTTGTAAACCCACTGAATTTGCAGGCAATGAAGGAGCAACTGCATTACTGCGTTGGTTAGAGAAAACCGAAGCAGTCATTGCAATAAGTAAATGTGGTAAAGAGGATCAGGTCATGTATTCATCCAATTTGTTCAAAGAAGGAGCACTCGAATGGTGGAACACTGTGCTACAATCAAAAGGAAGAGTAATAGCCTATGCTATGACTTGGGAAGAATTTAAGGGTTTGGTGGAAAGAAAATTCTGTCCCGAGTATGAAAAAGAACAGATGGCGAATAAGTTTCTAAATCATCGGATGATGGGTGTGGATTGTCGTGGGTATACCTCGACGTTCTTTGAATATGCAAGAGTGGTACCAACACTGGCTTCGCCAGAACCTGTACTCATTTCTCGCTATATTTGGGGGCTAATTAGCGAAATCCGCAATATTGTTAAAGCTGCGAGACCTCGCACTATTGATGATGCGGTAGAATTAGCCAATACTCTAACCGATGAACTGGTGCGCACAAGAGATGAAGATAGGAAAAAGGAATTGGCTCAGAAGATTACCCAAGGATTTCGGGCGGGTAATAGTAATAATTTCAAGAAAAGAGGAACAGGGCAATATTCAAATCCACCTTTCTGTAGAAATTGCAAAAGAAAGCATTACGGAAAATGTAATTTAACCTGCAACCTTTGCAAAGGTATAGGACACCGTGAAGAAAACTGCAGAAAGAAAACCGTAATCTGTTTTAACTGTGGAGAAGCGGGGCATTATAAAACAGAATGTCCTAAGTTGGTCAAACCAGTAGATAACAAACCCAAGACAACCGAAGGAACTACTAAGAAGAATGCCAGGGCATTTCAGCTGACCACTCAAGAAGCAGAGCTCA
The DNA here is from genome assembly GCA_030545235.1 of Helianthus tuberosus. Taxonomy (NCBI): domain Eukaryota; kingdom Viridiplantae; phylum Streptophyta; class Magnoliopsida; order Asterales; family Asteraceae; genus Helianthus; species Helianthus tuberosus. The sequence continues at coordinate 213,677,449 of CM060441.1, read as the reverse complement.
TTCCGGACGTGATAGCGGGTACGTTCTTAGTTCACAACGTGTACGCAAAAGTATTATTTGACTCTGGTGCAAACCAAAGTTTTATAAATACTTCATTCTGCCAAGCTCTTAGTTTACCTTTAACCAATATTAGGCAGATTTTTACAGTTGAAACAGCAGACGGAAATTCAGTTAAAATAGATAAAATTTTGCAGGAAGGAAACATAGAACTTTTAGGACATAAATTCTCTGCAAAACTATTGCCAATGAAATTAGCTGAATTTGATGTGGTATTAGGAATGGATTGGTTGATCGCCAACCATGCTAGAATCCTTTGTGATCAGAATTCCATAGAAATTCAATCACCTACCTGAGAAGTGATTAGGATTACAGGAGATAAACCACGAAAGCCCATGAAGTTCATATCAGTAATGAAAATTGCTAATTATGAACGAAAACAAGGAATAGTGTATATGATTTCGGTAATCATTAGCACTAAGGGAAAAGATCTTAAGGAAATACCAGTAGTCTCAGAATATCCTGATATATTTCCAGAAGATTTACCGGGATTACCTCCAGACAGGGAAGTAGAATATCCTGATATATTTCCAGAAGGTTGTAAAGAGCTGGTTAATTTCGGTGGTCTTAGCTGCAGTAGGCTCCTCCTATTTATACTGCAAACTGAAGTCGAAACTGAAAAAGAATTAAGTGGGCGAATTAAACTGCATTAAACGTCTTCAATGCACCTTAATTCGTCATTAAATTCTCAGTCAAACGCATTAACTACGTCAGTTTCGAATGCTGAAAACGTAACTGCACTGCAGTAACTGCTGCTGGAAGCTTCTACGCGCGCGCGCGCGCAAGACACACTGGTGCGCGCGCAGGTCTGCAGCCCTCGCGCGCGGTGCGTCCTCTTGGCTCACTTAGGTCCATGCGCATGCATGCCACATCACCAACCACTTGGTCCTTGCAACCCTTGTGCTTCCACCACGCGCACGTGGTCAAAAATACAAAGGCGGCTCTCAAGCGGCTCGCGGCGATGCGAGCGTGCGAAGTGCGCCATCAAAGCGCCACATTGCGCCTCATCGCCCACGCCACGCGCGCGCGCGTGTGCGAGTGCGAGTTAGGGTACACTAGTGAGTGCTTCCATGAAACAATAAGGATGGAGAGTTCCCACTTAAATACCCCTTTAAGTTCCATCTCTCATCCGATGTGGGACAAGGTGCCACTTTCCCACTTTTTTCAGCATTTAAGTTTCAAACACCAAACTTTGAGCATCGATATCTCATTCATCTTAGCTCCGTTTTGGACTTGGTTTAGTTCGTTGCGAAGCCCTTCCGACATAGAACACAAACCCACAAATAAATATATAAAACCCGCTCATTTTATTATATTTATTTCTAGTCCAAAATAGGAAAAAAAATCATTTTCCTATATTTGTGAAAATGCTATTTTCACAAAATTTCCAACACCCTTCAAGTTTCCAGCTTGACAAAAATAGGCCAGACAAAAAGACAAAACAACCCCTAAAGTTTAGAACGTGACAAAAACAATCCCTAAACTTTTGAAATTGACATTTACATCCCTTACACTTTCCAAAAACTTCATAAAATGTCATTTTCATCCCCTTGAGTTATAATTTTTCAAAAGTACCCAGTATTTTCATTCTTTGGCTTTAAAAAAATAATTCTCACTTCATTATTTTATGTACGTGTCGGTATAAATTCACGTTTTGACGTAATTTTTTTAGAAACGACTAGGGTCAAATGTAACACGTTTTCATACATATTTTAAAGTACGTTTTCAGTTGATCTATATTTTGACATTTCAATGTATGTGTCGGTATAAATTCACGCTTCAACGCTTGTTTTTTTGTATGTTTTTTATTTGTCTACGTTTTGATATAAGGGTTAATGGATTTAAACACCCCCAACTATGGCCATTTGGCCGATGGCACTCTGAACTTTGACTTTGGCTCACACCACTCCCAACTTAACACATGGGTTGTCATGGCACCCCCTCGTTAAATATTCACTAACCAGGTTAGTAAATTTAGCCTATGTGGCAATTTTATCTGATGTGGCATGTATGATGTGTCATTTAAATCTGATGTGGCCAATTATTTTTTTTAAAGAAATCTATATAATATTTATTATATTTAATAATAATATATACTAAGGATTTTCATTTGTGTGTTTTCTTTCTCTCTCTAACTTCTCTCTCTTGAACGTTCTCTCTGCGGCCGAATGCTCCCTCCTTCTTCTCAATCTGCTTAATCCGTCCAAATTCAGTGTTGTTCTGGTAGATAATGAGTCCTTCAACCGGTGGGAGTTCCCCACCGGAACCAATTTCATCCCCAGTTTCTCCTACTGGTCTCTTTGGGGGCGGTGATTCTCTATCACGCCGCATATCAACAAGGTCTAGTTCTCTGAAGAATAACGAGTCTGTGGATGGCAAACAAGGAAAATCTTCGTCTGGCTCCTCAATTCCAGTCGCTAAAGGTAATCTTAAACCGTCAAAAGCTGATAAAAATCGTCAGCCGCTTGCAAATTTGAACGTACAAGACTATGTGCAAGCTGCGTCGCCTCCAAATCCCTTGCTATCCGTTACCCTTGACCCCTCGCCGTTAAATCCTCCTTCCTTAGAAGATGGTGCTGCTATGGAGGTGGAACAGGTTAATGGGACGACTGTGAAAATCCCTGATGTTGCGTTGACCTCCGATGCTGCTGTTATGGCCCTCAATCAGCCGATTTCGAGTCCTCAAGAGCAGGTTACACCTTCAAAATCCCCGTGTACTTTGAATGCAGCCCTGGTAAGTGTTCCGACTCCCACCAGGTGTATTGATTTTGACATGGTTGATAGCAATTTGGAGGTCAACGCTCAGACTGTTGTTACCGCAGTTGAAGGAAATAGTGGGGTTAGGGCTGATGGTGAAGGTGGGTGGGTGTGGTGGTGAAGGTGGAGCTTGTTTTGAGTGTTTTGCCTGATTTGGGGTTCAATTTAATGATTTGGGGATTGATTTAGGTTTTATAGGTGGGTGGGTGTGGTGGTGAAGGTGGAGCTGTGGTGGTGACGGTGGGTGCAACGGTTGTGGTGATGAAGGTGGTGACGGTGGGTTCAAATTTGAAGTTGAAGTTGAAGGTGGAGCCTGATTTCTTTAAAACCTGGTGGAGCCTGATTTCGTTAAATATATATTCAATTTTTGGATCAGATTTGAAGTTGAAGGTGGAGCCTGATTTGGGGTTCAAATTCTGGATCAGATTAAAAATAAATAACAATACACATCATGTTATCTCATAAAAACAGGCCATGTCAGCATGCCACATCAGATAAAATTGCCACATAGGCTAAATTTACTAACCTGGTTAGTGAATATTTAACGAGGGGGTGCCATGACAACCCATGTGTTAAGTTGGGAGTTGTGTGAGCCAAAGTCAAAGTTGAGAGTGCCATCGGCCAAATGGCCATAGTTGGGGGTGTTTAAATCCATTAACCCTTGATATAAATAGTGCTCGAAAACGAGTCGGGTCAAATATAATGCATTTTCAGCCTACGGTATAAATTCGATTTATTGTACGTCTTGACGCCGCTAAGTCTTGATGCAAAGGTAAGGGTGGTGTAGTGGTTAGGTGGAACGCTCTCTAAACGAACCAACTCGAGTTCGATTCTGTTTCTTTTGTAACCACAATACTTTAGATAGGATATGTCGAAACACACGTTTTCATATAGTTAACGAATCACATAACGTGTCGCAAGATATATACACCTAGGCGTTGCCGCCCGCAACGTGCAACCTATGGCAACAATCTAGCATATACTAAAAGAAAATGTTAGTGTTGTAGTGCAAATAAAAACGCATAAGGTACAAGCACAAGGTCACCACCACCACCACCACTGCAACCTCCTTTGCCAGTTCTCACGGGGGCGATTGCAGCGACGGTTCTTTAGTCGAATTTCCTCATACGTTCCCGATGTAGGCCATGCAACAACCCTCGAGCCGTCGCCGCATCATAACCAACTCGCGAAAGATGATCTTCTTGGCCACGACTTAAAGAGACAAGGACAAGGTGAGTGAATGATAGATCGGATATTGCATGTCACGATCATTAACAAATATGACGCGACATTTTTCCAGCGAGGATGGCACAAAAACGGATATACAACGGATGGTGGAAGTTTCCGGCAACAGATTGGTGATGATTTCAGAATAACAATCGCGACGAGCAGCGATGACAACAAAGGGTGGAATGACCATCGTAGGTGGTGACGACGTGAAGGGAAAAAGATATACCGGTGGTGCTGTAGTGTTTGGTGCTGTAGTGGTTGTGCGCAACAACGACTCAATAGGCTTCTAAATGTTTAGACCATCTGCTATGGTTTCACGACCTTTCACTCCACGTCACTACCACATCATAAAGTAACTTTCACCTCACCACACCATTTTCCTTCAATTTTTTCACTAACCCCTACAATGGTTTCACCTCCTTTCACGTCTTATTAAAATAATATTAAAATATAAAAAAACCTGATTAGTTGATGGGCATGGCCCCACCAAGTCCCTTTTCCGTCACGTCGTGATCTCCTCCAAGCCTTCCCCTCTCACGCCACCAACCCTGCCCCTTTCTCCGGTGTTTAGTGCCGCCTCATGCCGGGCGACATGCCACCTGGCTCGGGCGTGAGGCGAATAGTCTTATGTGTGAGGCGGTAGCGGTCTTTACGTAAGCTACAACAAGTGTTGGTATGTTATGAACCAAACTGATCCCTTCCAAACTACATATGTACCACGTGGGTTACGATCAATGTTCGGTACTGACACTAATACGAATTACCACATGCGTGGCGCGGGCTAATCCACTACTAACAAAATAATATATTATCATGCTTGTGGATGGTTCAAATAAGAAGAATTTTTTTGTAAGAAGAAAAAAGAAGAACTTTCAACCAATAAGAATGTTTCATTTTACTTCATTTAATATTTGAATTTAATTTTAACATAAGGGTATATTTGTAAACTTACATAGATAATTAATTTATAGTCTTCCTCTTTAATAGCTAACTACATGTCTACATTAAATTTGTAACTTATTTTCTAAATATATATTTTTTTTCCAAAAATAAAAAAAATTGGAGTGTAGGACAACTTACTAGATGTGTAGGATAAATTTAAATATTTGTAGGATAAATTTCTAAAGGTGTAGTGTAACTTTTTATGTGTGCAGGCAAAAAAAATATTGTAAAGAATGATAGTTTTTATGAGTAATTAAATACTTAAAGATAGTAATAAATGAGATTAAAGTAACATTTTACAATTGTACCATTTGTTTTTTTTTTTCTCAATTAAATTTTATTCTCAAATGAACCTACCCCTATCATGCTTAAGTTTAATGATTTCGTGATACAAAATATGACAACTATTCTTTCACAAACAAAAAAAAATGCATCAATATTCTACCAAAGAAATATCTTATAGAACTATGTATAACTTATGATTATACATTTGTATACTCTTTCAAAAGTACAAAAGTCTAGGGGTGTAAACAAGTCGGGCCGGGTCAGAGCTCGACTAGGCTCGAACTTGGCTCGTCAGGTTTTTATGAAGTTCGAGCTCGGCTCGGTTCGAGCCTACTTATTTGAGTTCGAGTTCGGCTCGTGAGTAAAACCCAAAGCTCGGGCTCGACTCGACTCAAGTTATTTTGAGAACAAACTCAAACGAGGTAAAAGCTTGACTCGTGCTCGCTTCAGTATCGCTTAAATGAGAAACTCGGCTCGCTGATGTTATGATCATCATTATTATTATATTATATATATATAAAAACTAAAAGTTTGTTTGGGCTCGTAAGCCTAGACGAGCTTTGCATTTCAAGCTCGGGCTCAATAACTAAACGAGCTCTATTTCAAGCTCGTTTAAGTTCGACTCCTTCAAGCTTTTAATTAAGCCGATAAGAAATAGCTTCGAGAGCCTCTAGGCTTCTTTAGGGTTTGTTTGGCTAATCTTATTTAACTCAAAAATGACATTTTTGTTAAAAAGATTTATTGAGTTATGACTTTTTGAAAAAAGAGTTTTTAAAAAAGTGTTTGGAGTAGCTTATGGGGTGAGAAAAGTCAATAAGTTAATAAGTTCTTTTTTTAAAAAGTGTTTGGAGTAGCTTATGGTGTGAGAAAAGTCAATAAGTTAATAAGTTCTTTTTTAAAAAAGTGTTTGGATTAGCTTATGAGTGGATTAGCTTATGGCAGAGGGATAATTCTGTAATTGTGTTTTGAAAAGTTATAAAAGTTTCAAAAAGTCACAAAATACTAGCTTTTCAAAAGTGATTTTTCCTTCTATACAAATAGTTGTTTCAAAAAGTCATTTTTAATTACCCAAACATTTTTTTTTGACTTATTAGATTTTTGAAAAAAACCAATAAGTCAATAAGTTGTTTCAAAAAGCTTAGCCAAACATGCCCTTACCCCTGGGGATAGGGTTGTTCACGAGCCGAACCGAACCGATCAGACCTTTGATCGTGCTCGGTTCGTTTATAAACCGAACCGAGCGTTTCTTCAACCAAGCCAAAGTCGAGCGAGCGTATTTCAATCCGAGCTTTTTTCGAACGAGCGTGGAGCGAGTATCGAGCGTCGCAGAACAAAAAAGGAAAGTGACGATGGGGGTGCTAGTTATCGGAATAAAGTGCATTTTTCGTCCAATTAAAACAAAAGTAAAAAATTTAACAAATAACAAGGAATAGAAGAACACTCAACTAGTTCTATTGAGATTAAATGATCGGGAATATAAATCGTCGACCTATTGAAGCATAACGTGTTCTATTGGAAATTTGAAATTGAATGAACCGATTGAAGCAGAAACCCTGGCGAGTTAGCGTCTTGGTGAGTGGCGATGGAGAAATCAAATAATGATGGCCAATGGGGGTTTTGATTAGGATCTTGTACCTCTGTATCGAATGGCGGGTTGAGACTTGAGTATTGATCGGCGCTTCGTATTTCATTATTGGAAATTTTGACTCTTACTCAATTGGACATTTAAGCATTGGAAAATGGACTATTGGTATTGAACTTCAACTCTAATTGGACATTTAAGTATTGGAAAATGGACTGTTGGTATTAAACTTCAATTCTAATTACTCAAATGAGCTCTCTATTTAGATATTGGACCAAACATTGTTAATATGGGCCTCTAGTCATTTCATTAAAAATGACACACACACACGCACATGTACATATTAAAAAATAAATCGAGCCAACCGATCCGAACCGAACTGAGCGAACCTTTGCTCATGCTCGGTTCGTTTACAAATCGAACCGATCTGAACTGAGCTTTTTTTTCAATCATGCTAAATCGAAAAAGCAAATTCCGAGCATTTTTCGAGTGAGCATCGAACGAGCGTCGAGCGCCCGAACAATTTGAACAGCCATGGGAAAACCTAACCTAACCTAAGCCTTTGGTGGGTAAATTTGGGGGAAAACGAAAACGATCACGATCACACGCTACTACTACTGCTATTCGCTGGATTTAGGGTCTGAACTCTCATTTGTTTCCGAAATCCACCAAGAAATCAGTCACAAAAGTACGAATTGTTCCTTGATTTCACCTATTTCAACACGATTTCTTTTCTGATCATCGTTTTTCAACGTATTTTCGGTAATCCTTCTTTCTTTCATTATACAATCGTCTGAATTTATCGCCGTATATTGACGTATGATGATGTCACGCACACATACTAGAGGAACAGTTTTTTCTGATTATGAATTGTGTATGGATAGTTGGATACATACCTAATGATTGTGTGAATCGGTCATATGCAACATGATGCCAATAGTTTAGGTTTAGGGTTTTTGCTTTTAGATATAAGTTTCATTGTACTGATTGTGATTTAGGATTCTTCTGAAATTAGAACCATAAGCTGATATTCTGGTTTTTATTAGGTGATTAGGGTTTTTGGTGTCTGTAGTTGTATGGTTTATAAGATTTGAGAACTTAAGAAGGTGAGGCATTGGAGTTATTGTTAGGCATTCAACATTTGACACCCGATTACAATACGAAAACAAATGAACGCGCGGAGCTAACCTACGTCAACTCACTGCAAGTTATACTTATACCTATATGTTTCCTCAAATTCAGCTCTAGTTGCAGTTGTATACATTGAATGGAAAATGATAAGAAGCCTGCAATAGGATGACGGAGGACCTTCTTTATCTCCACTAGTTGCTTAAGGATTGAAACTTCAAAAAGAAAATGAAGGGAAATTGCTATTTCTGTTGTTATCTATGTATAATTAAGAGCACTGCTTGAATATATTGAAGCATTTTCTTTGATAAAAACCCGACGAGTGAATATATGCCTAATTTGTTGAGGTGTGTCCCATGTCGACGAGTGAATTTCGTTACGCTGTTGTTGCATAGTAGAGGGGAGAGCTCTGAATCAAACAGGCACACTGCACAATAGACACCTTTTATCTTAGTTATGTTATTTGGCTATTTAATCATGAACACATCATGCAGGAAGTAGGAACTTTATACATTTAGGTCTTAGTGGCTTACATGAAATGTCACTCGATTCAACAGTTAGCTACCAAGCGAAGTTTTTGTGGATACCTAACTTCCACACCGTCGATTAAGCAGCCGTATATAATTAAAGCAATGGGGGCTTGTGTAACACGTGGTGTCTGTTTAAGCAGTCCTACGTGAAGAATTATCAAACCCTAGTAAAATGTGGGTCATGTTGTAACCAGCATTCTGATGTTGGTCGTAAATAAAAGTAGTCCTCCCTAAGATTGCACTTTTTAAACTTATGCTGGAATGGTTGGTGTTTATGTAAGTAGGTACAAACTTAGGTCTTGTATGAAAGATAATTTTGTCGAATGCAGTTGTATGATGTTGAACAAGGTATAATACTATAATCTATTTGTATGAAAGATAATTTTGTTGAATGAAGAATTATCATCTTCATTTTTTACAATAAGAAAGCAAACTGATGCTTTCATTGGGATTATATGCTATTAAAGAAAACAAATAGAAATGCACTATATATCTATAAATACAGATTAAACTTGCGTTTTTTATAAGTTTTATTTACAAAATCACCTCTGGCACTTTTTAGCAGATCATGATGATTTCTTTTGGCAGATACATTATTAATTCGGTTCCGGAATGAACCCACAACAAGTTGCACAGTCCAGACCATCCGCAAATGGATTCGCTCGTAGAAGAGGTGAAAAGGAAACAGGCACTCGAGTGGAAAATAAATTCCGTTCTGGAAAATCAAATATCAGCAGAACGACAACAGCAGGTACAACTTTTTTTACCCAATCGTCTTCTGATTTTACAATGCCATCATTCTAAATTCAGTTTGTCTATGTTTAGAAACTGAAAGCAAAGGGGGAATTGAAAGCCTGTCTCGTCATCGACTAGTTTATACAACAACATGCCTCATAGGGCACCAGGTGGAGGTCCAGGTCATCGATGGTTCTGTGTTTACTGGAATATTTCATGCCACAAATGCTGAGAAAGATTTTGGTACTTTCTTTGGCATTCATATTTAGGGCTGCAAACGAACCGAACGAACGCGAACAAGGCCTTGTTTGTGTTCGTTTGTTACAGAAGTATATGTGTTCACGAACTTTTCATGGACACTTACCAAACGAGATTTTCTGTTCGTGTTCGTTCGTTCAGGAATGAACGTGTTCATGTTCGTTTGTTAATGTTAGATTTTTAGGTAATAAATGCAAACAAACGTTCATGAACACAAATGGACACACTCAAATGTTCATAAACACAAATGAAAACAAACGAACACAAACAAGCGTTCATAAATAGAATAATAAAATACAGTGATGCTTATTAAATATTTTATTTGTCAGCATTTTGAAGTATTTAAATAAAATATAAAAGTTAAAAGCACTAACAAACTATTGAACACAAACGAACATAAGCAAACACGTTACCGAACGTTCACGAACATAAATGAACGAACGCGGTCTCTCGTTTAACTAAACGAACATAATTTTTTGTTCGTGTTCGTTTATTTATTAAACGAACAAACACAAACGAACTTCCCGCCGAACGGTTCACGAACTGTTCACTGAACGTTCAGTTCGTTTGCAGCCCTATTCATATTATTGTTAAAATAATGCATAGTTTCTTTTCTGAATATATTATTGCTTGCTATTTGCAGGAATAATCTTGAAAATGGCTCGTGTAACAAAGGCTGGTTCATCTCATGGACAGAAAAACAGTTTAGATGCTGTTCAAGAGCCCCCTTCTAAGATGTTAATAATACCTGCTAAAGAACTTGTGCAGATTGTAGCTAAGGTTTGCTTTTATATTCAGTCATCTTTAAAAAATCATATTCTTACAACTGTCTTTCTGGAGATGTTTAGACTTTAGGGATAACTTAAAAGTTAAGTATTTAGGATGTTTTGTTGGTTAATTTATAGAGTAAAGTACACGGATGGTCTCTGTGGTTGACCAAAAATTTGGATTTGGTCCCTGGCTTTCCAAAGGTACACGGATGGTCCTTGTGGTTTGCACTTTGAAACGCATTTAGTCCCCAACTTTTGCCAAAGCTACATGGATCATGGATGGTCCATGTCGTTTGTACTATGTAACGGATTTAGTCCCTTACTTGGACCAGCCGAAACCTTTAGATTTGTTAGATGAGGACTAAATGCGTTACAAAGTGCAAGCCACATGGACCATCCGTGTTGATAGCAATCGGTTCAGTAACGGCTAGGAAATTAAAAAACTCTAAATAAAACGGATTGATCTAACGGTCTCTTGTGTTACAGAAACACCACACAAGAAAAACGATTAGGGCAAAACTAAACAAGAATCAAGATACAGATACACCACTTGACTCTAATCTAGGCTCCAAGAACACCATTGAAACATGCCAAGTTTGAACTAGCAAGGAATAATATTAACTCAACTCATAATCCAATGAGTAAAATTAACATAGATATTTTCACAAAACAAAACACCCCTTTGCATCTTGCCATTTGCTCGTACATCTAGAAACAAAAAAAGAAACTGACCCACTACCTAAAAACATGCAAACTGACTTTGACCACTATCACAAACTTTGAACTAAAATGCAGAAAAATAAAAAAGAAGGAAACGTGGGAATTAAGTTGCATAAATTGGAAATAAAATAGAAAATAAAAAGATGGCTCTAATTTGCTGCAGATGGGTCGGATCATGGCGGGTGTTCGGGTTCGGATGCGGGTAAAAATGTGACCCAGTTAACCCATTTCAGTAACCGAACCTGATGTATATCACATGTACTTTTAAAAAAGTAGGGACTAAATCCAAAATTTTGGTTAACCATAGGGACCATCCGTGTACTTTACTCTTATTTATATGTATTGATGAAAGTGCATTTTTTCTTTTATTATTGGTGCCAGAGTGTATTGATGACTAGGGATGGGTTAATGAATGAACTTGAGCATGATCAACTGCATGACATTATGATAGACTCTAATATTTCTCACTCCCGGCATGTTGACTTGGAACGAGAGTTGGAACCGTGGGTCCCAGATGATGATCATCCAGAGTGCCCTGAACTAGACAATACATTTGACCATCACTGGCACAGGGGTTGGGATCAATTTGAAGCAAATGCAACATTATTTGGAGTAAAAAGTACCTTTAACGAGGAGCTCTACACAACAAAGCTTGATAGAGGCCCTCAAATGAGAGAGTTAGAAAAGGAAGCCTTAAGATTAGCTAGAGAAATCGAGGGTGAGGACACCCAAGATCTTCATTTAGCAGAAGTAAGTTTTTGCTTCTTCATACTAATCCACTGTTTTTTTTATTGAAACAAATTTTATAAATTCTTAAACCCTTTACTTTTTTTTTTTTTGTAATTAGGAAAGAGGCATCCACTTTCATGACAAGTTTGATCTCGATGAAGAAACTAAATATTCATCTGTTACTCGCGTGGTTGATGATAGTGGTTATGACGAAAATGAAGACGTTTTGGATTCACGAAATGATGAAACTTTTGGAGATGTTTCGGATTCCATTTTGAGTACTAGCAATGACTTCCAGCCATCTGATGCTCTAGATGGCCAAAGCATGTATGTATATATATATTGTTTTTTTTTCCTTTCAAATTGTGATGTTTTATGTACAGTCAACTGGTAAGATCTGTTTTTAAATCAAGTTTCCCACTAAGCCTTTGTTTGTACAGTGTTGAAAACAATCAGACTAATCAACAGCGTGTTGGAAGTAATCACACTAAAGATGATACAGAAAAGCACATGGTAAATTTTGTGTTTTTACCACTTACCACTGGCTAACTACTCCTTTTAGATGTCCATATGTATGCTATTATGATCTATAATTATAATAATTTCTGACCGTTCATATTGTGTTTGATTAATGCAGTTGTATGAGCAAAGCCAGGCTTCAAAATCCGAGGGTTAGTATTTTTTTATACCTATGGCAATGATAATCTTTATTGTTTATATTAGTGACAACTGGCTGTTTGTTTCTTTTTCATATAATATTCTCTTATCTATAGATGTTTCTGCAGATCCAAATAAAGAAAGTACTGATAAAGGACTTTCAGCAACTGCTACTGCGCATGCACCATCCCATGTCTCATCTAACGTTCAAGAAAAGGCGAATTCTAGTGAAGTATCATCTACATCAGAATCTGGAAATGCTGCCCCTGCTTCAAGTGGCCCCGGATTATCACCTAGTTCATCAGTGGGCTCTTTATCATCAGAAAAGTCAACTTTGAATCCTCATGCAAAGGTTAACATTCCATATCTGGTTGTTGTAAATATAATACGGGCAATTTCATCAATATTGTATTTACACATTTCATGGTTAATATTTTCCTGATTTTGTTTTAGCAACCATGAAATCGTAAATAAGATTTTGTTAGTGTTTTTATGAAATTTAGAAGGATATGAATGATGAATCTTTAAATTTTAAAAGAGTAAAATGCCATTTTTGCCCCTGAGGTTTGGCCAGTTTTGCGACTTTCATCCAAAGGTTTGTTTTTTTGCATCTGGATCCAAAAGGTTAAAATCTTGCCATTTTCATCCGGCTCGTTAGCTCCATCCATTTTTCTCCGTTAAGTCAGGGGTATTTCCGTCTTTTTTGTTAAGTTAAAAGTCAATTCTGTCAAGGGTATTCGGTCTTTTTACATAAAGTGAAAAAAAGACCGAATTGCCCTTTAAGTTAGCAAAAAAGACGGAAATACCCTTGATTTAACGGAGAAAAATGAATGGAGTTAATGAGCCAGATGAAAATGGCAAGATTTAAAACCTTTTGGATCCAGATGCGGAAAAACAAACCTTTGGACGAAAGTCGCAAAACTGGCCAAACCTCAGGTACGGAAATGACATTTTACTCTTTTCAAAAGGATGTATAAGAACTTAATTTATACAAATAGGAATCATAACACTGATAGTATCATATGGATATAACTGATTATGATGGTTATAGTTTGTCACAGTGATCACTCATTTTCTTAATTAAATATCTGGCTGCTGTGAAATATCCTTTTTTTAACAATTTTGACTTTCTGTTTATCGTTATACGTCCAGGAATTCAGATTTAACCCAAACGCCAAGAGTTTTGTTCCGTTATCGGCACCATTAAGGGCTGCATCTCCTGTATCCGATGCCTCCTTTTACTACCCGACTAATGTGGGCCCGGTCCCACATATGCATGGCATGCCTGTTGGCGTTGGAGTAAGTTTTCAATAATAGTTACAAACTTACAATGGAAATATTTTTTTTTTAAATCTGTATGTGTATTTATCTTTGCAGATGGGACCCGCATTTCCGCCACACCAGCCTGTTATTTTTGGTCCGCAAGGAACACCTTTGCAACCCCCACCGACATATTATCACTCGAATGGTCCACAGGTATGTTGGTGGTTCCACCTGCTCTTTTTTTATTTACTGTGGTGTTTTTATACTCTGACATGGGTAAAATGGTAATTCTATTGCAGTATGGGCAACAGATGCTTTTTGGTCAACCCGGGCAGGTGGTATACATGCCAACTTATCCTCCGGTAAGAAAGAGTTGACTTGTAACTTATTCTATGTCTATCCGTTTAATGGTTCTTTGCGTTAAACTGTAAAAAAATGTATTTCGCTACATAAGAATGACAACAAACATGAAAGTTCATTACATTTTCGTTGTAATAAATGCTGGAAAATAATATCAAAATATTCAATGAAAATACCTTAAAAAAATTTACCCATTTTTTAGATACAATGACCATTATACCGTTCTCTTTATTCTTACAATCCACAGTCTTGTTTATCCTAAGGCGAGTTTTTAAGGAAAGGGTGTAAATAAATTTTGAAATGGGTATATTTGATGTTATGATTTTTAGTTGGGTAAATATGATATTATATCAAGTTTTGAGGGAATATTTAGTAATTTATTTGCAATCTATTATACCTATATACGTACGAATACGTACCATCTTTCATCTCATACAGGAAATGCCGTATAAAGGACGAGACTTTTAGGTTGGGTTGGTCAAACCATGGTTGACAATCGTCAGATTTTGTTATGCTGGTGAATAGTAGCACAAGTGTTTGATGATGATAGGAATCCAGCAGAACAATGAACAGCTCTTATACATGATTTGCACAGCATAATCTTATCATTTGTTCTTTTTTGGGGGGTGATGTTTTCTATTTAGATTTTGTTATCTGAACCACATAAATGTCAAAAGAAAGTAACTTTTACTCCTTTTGTTTGCCAAATATCTAGGATCTTTTTTTTTTTTTACTTTTTTGTAAATTGGATTTTGATTTGTAGGATATTTGAAGCAGTTAGTTTATAGATTAATGTTTAAGACATTCAATTATGAATAGAGCGCTATAAGAACCGTATAAACACTTGTATATATTTGACTATAGTTATGACACAGAGTATTACGTATAAATGTATTATACGGTTCTTATGGTTTTATATATAATGTTGGTTCTGCATTGAATGCCTCTCATCCTTATAACCGTCCTGTCTCATTATATAAGATATCGAGTAAGTTACTTAAATGGTCGTCGTGGATTAACATATTTAGCAACAACGATTCAAAACGGCTTGCTGATGACGAAGGTCTGAGAATTCTCAGACATAGCTAAAGATCTGAGAATGTCCAATGGTGCTTTGAGGCCTTTTTTATGATTCTGTGTAGGTAAACATGAATTTATGATCCGAGCTGTCGGTTTTATGTTGCTAAATGATCATAGAAAGATGTTTGTGTGAGACAAAATATGTTTATATCTGGGTGTAGTTGGAGACAATAAAAATGAGCATATTACTAGTCAAAATAAAATCATATATATTGAAAAGAGTAAACTGCAATTTACCTCCTTAAATTTTGCTGTCTTACCCCTCAACTATTGAAAAACGCTGCAATATTACCCCCCCCCCCCCCCCCCGCGGTGTTGAAATCTGTTTAAAGTCAAGCTCACTTATTAACGGTCAAAGGGTATTATTGTCTTTTCCACTTATTTTTTATAGCTTCCTCAACACAACACCCAATATAATAACTTTCATTTCCACCTTACCCCCAAGTATTCCACCAATCCCATATCTTCTCTCCGTCGACATCTCGGGCGAACACACCACCGGCAACATCTCAGGCGATCACACCACAACTCATAGAAATGCCGATTGGGACGACGATCAGAGAAATGTTGAGCCACATGTCAGGTATAATCGAACAAGGCTGTTCATTTTGATTTTGATATGAATGATTGAAACAGGGGAATCACAGTGTTTGATATGAAACAGGGGTTTGATATGAATGATTGAAAAAAGGGTTTGACAGGTATAATCGAACAAGGGTTTAGTGTAACACCCCGTGTTTCGAAAGTCAAAGTCAAAGTCAAGATTGAATTCAAAGGAAGACAAGATTGCTAATTGTGATCTGTCACTCCTTGCTCAACTCCTGTTTTGACTTCTTTGACTTGTAGATATTATGTTTATGTTATCACATTAGTTGTATTATGTGGAGTACTTGTTAATAATCGAGGTTTTATCGCATATTAATCGCATGTTTAATCGATTTATCGCTTATCACTATCGCAATCGCAACTCGAATTACGTGACTTGGATATTGTTTTACGTGTGTGTGCTATTTATGTGTTACTTGTGCATGTTATGTTTATGTTCTGGTGTTAATCGAAATCGCAATCTATCGCATCGCAAATCGAATCGAAAACGCTAAACGCAAGTTGCTTATAGTGATTGTATGTTAGATACAGTAATTGGGATTAAAAGTAATTTGATGGGTAAATCTATCGCGTCGCTCTCTAGAACCGCATCGCAACGCTCAGCACTTGAAACGAAACTGCAAAACTCGTCGCGCCGAACACTCCAATCGAGTGGCCAACCGATCGAGTGGCCAACCGATCAGGTTGCCACCCGATCGGACTGCCACCCAATCGACCAGCCCCCTTCCTCCACTTTCCTTTTATGGAAACCCTATAAATACCCTCATATGTCACAACACTTGATGTTGACAGCTCCCACTCGACCCAACTCGCTCCAGCCTTCATTTCTCGTGATTTCTTCCGATTCTTGTAAGTTTTCAACCTAAATCTTGTACTTTCTTGATCTACACGCACTCCTACACCTTTCTATCTTTTGAATCTTAACTTTTAACCGTGAAATCAGTGGATTTGAGGTGTTCTAGGATGATGTCATCATGGTGATCTTATGAACTTCATTCTTTGGCTTCAATCCACCAAGAACAACTTAGATCTGAACGATTTCCACATGAATAAACAAAGATCTTTCATAGATCTGAACATATTCATGGTGAAAAGGATTGAAAGATGGTTTTCTAACTTTCTTTCAACTCTTTTACACTCAATGCACTCAAACCCGATGGAATCGGAGCTCGTTCTGATCTTCTACCCATTCTTGGTGGTGTATTAGTTCCAGATCCGAATTTTATCCAAGAGGTATTGACTTCAGGTTTGAACATGAACTACCGACTCGAACCGTGAACCGCTCGGACTAGGGTGATTCCTATTCGGTCGGGTCACTTGGGCCGGGTTGAGGGTTCTGTTGTTCAAGCATGTTATCAAAATATCTCGTTCAACGCTTCAAAACTTCAAGCGAGTCAAGTGTCAAAGACGAATGGATAGTCGGGACGGATTGCCGTCCGATCGGATTGCCACCCGATCGGATTGCCACCCGATCGACCGGCCATCCGATCGGGTTGCACTTGGGTCCCACACTTAAACTACTTTTCAGCCTATTCAAGGATATGAACGTTGAAACGGATTGCCACCCGATCGGATTGCCATCCGATCGAGTGACCGTCCGATCATATGACGTTTGGGGACTTGGATACTTAATCAATTTTTCAACAAGTTCAATAAAAAAGAATTGCCATCCGATCGAGTGACCGTCCTGCTGTGAACTTGTTCTCAAACTGAGAAGTCTCGCCAATCGGATTGCTGTCCGATCGAACGCCCGTTCGATCGACAAACCTGAAGGGCAGAGATACTTCTCTATTTTTAAAATGCTACAACGAAAACTTCAAAATGCAAACCATCATATACAAACACATCCTCACCAAACGAGGTGACAATCCAATCGAATGGCCACCCGATCGGGTGACCATCCGAACGGATTGCCACCCGATCGACCGGCCATTCGATCAGATTGCCATCCGAAAGGATTACCGTCCGATCCATGGTACACTTGTATCGTTTTACGCGCCGCTTATCATTATGCTATCGTTCTGATCAGGCTACTTTCCGTTCTAGCGCTCCCTTCAATCCATCATCGCTGTGAGTATACTCGAACCCTTTTTACTTTACGCACTTTTGGGTGTTACATACGTTACTTATTCTAGATCACATCGAACACACTACGCCATACTTTAAACGCTAACCACTATTGCATGTTATACGTGACTTAATGAATGCTTGTTTGTTATGTTTACACATGGATTGTTGTCTACCTGCCTTAGCAACGATAGTACTATAGTTTGGACTCAGCACCTGTTTACTCAGGGGTTGTTAAGGACAATTAATTACATGGCTCACAGTGGTGAGTGTGTATTACGAACTGCCTTGCGCAGTCAACCCGCGGTCATTGGTATTGATAGGATCATGTCGATAACTTACGTGCTTCATTTCACACTGTGTACGTGCTGGTTATGCGTAAACGATTTCGAACTCTATTATATCTATCAAACTTGTATGCTCACCTTTACACTTTGTGTATTGACTTTTACTTTAACGTATGTGACAGATGCTTAAAATGTTTAAATGCTTGGCTTGCTGTGAAATCGAGGCTAGGAAAGGTCTAGAAACAAATAAACGAATTGTCTGTACTTAAATTCTGAGTTGTCGAAACAGAACAATTTGTCTTGACTTTGCCTGTAATAATTATGTTACTTTTTATGTCATGGTATGGGACGTGATGCTTTAAATAATTGGTAATCATAGTTGTTATGGAAACTTCTGGACAATCTGTTTCGCTCAGTGTCACGCCCCGATGTTTCCGCCATCGGTTGGGGTGTGACATTTAGTTCATTTTGATTTTGATATGAATGATTGAAACATGGGAATCACAGTGTTTGATATGAAACAGGGGTTTGATATGAATGATTGAAACAGGGGTTTGAAAGGTATAATCAAACAAGGGTTTAATGTATCACAGTGGATTAAGGGGTTTAATGTATCACAGGGGTTTAATGTATCACAAGGGTTTAATGTATCACAGGGTTTAATGTATCACAGGGGTTTTATTATAGTTGTATTTTTGTAATCTGTGTTTGCAGTTGACATGAGGATACAGGTCACGGTAAGAACGATTGTGTTCCACATCGTGGTCATGTAATACCTCGTAAAATCATGTCCAATATAATGAAGACACGTGTCATGAGTTTTAGACATGTAATGAATCAAATATGAGGGACTAAAGTTGACAAAAAAAGAAAATATATGTGTAAAAGGATTCAAAGTGTCAACATTGGATAATTATACCTTTCAACAACCCTACACGATGTTTATACCCTTAAACGAATGAATTATGAATCATATGAAGTCGTTTGTGGAAGAAAGTGAAAGTTTACAAACCGCAAGGGTTAAATGTGTCAACATGTTCAATTTATACCTCTGAGTGACCTTTTAGCGAACCCGAAGCTTTATAACGATTAATTATGCTCACTAGAATAAGTGATAAAAATTTCACAAGGTTTCTATATCGTATGAGAAAGATACGCTAACATTCGTAAGTAAGGGGTTAACAGCGTCAACGTTGAAATTCAGGACTTTTCGGGTGATCGTAAAACTAACCGGGGACTTAACAAAGTTTGTTTATGATTTGGAGTCCTTAAAAGTCAAGTTGGAGAGTTAAAAGTGTAATAAAATAAGTTAAAACAACTATTAGAAGGACCAGGGACCTAAATTGAAAATCTGTCAAACTTGGTGACCGGATTTAGGAGCCATACCGGCCGCGTAGACCTTGTGTAGGTCTTACGCGGGCCGCCTGAAACTGCCAGCGACAGAAAATGCATGGCAGTTGCCTGTTCTGCCTGTTTAACCTACTTATATGCATGGAAACTGATACCAGGGGCTGTGCAAATGGGATTTCATGCAATAGGTACATCTGTGATCATCTGGTAGCAACAATAGGGACATTTGGGATGATCTTGTTGCATCAAAGTCACTATATAAGAAGTTCTTTTTCTCAAGTTCAAATGCTCACTTTCAAAAAACATTCTAACTTAACTTCTGGAGTCTCCTGGAGCTCAAGATCATTCCCTAAGGATCATTATTCGTGCTAAGTACTTCAGTAAGCTTCCTTAACCTCTTTTAATCGTGTTTTATTAGTTTAATGGCCTAAAGTCAAAACCGTCGTAATTAAGGTTTGACTTAGTGATTAATCACTAATGGTCCAGTCAATTCTCGAATTGAAATTAGCTTTGAGTTGGTAATTATGTGGGTAATAAACCCTTATAAGGGCACCCTCTGATTTCCACTCTAACTAGGTCAATTGTCGGGTCAAACTTAATTATAAAAAGTCAACAGAAAGCTAATTTTCGAATAAACACATAATTAACAATGTAGAAGCCATGAAACCTGTTTTATCACTTGTATAACTTGGTAATTAATGTAAGAACATGTCTAAACATGGTCAACCCGACAATTTTCAGTTTAGGCTCGATTCGGAACCGAAAGTCACAAAAGTAGACTTTTGCTTTGACTTTCAGTTCTGACCCAATGTAACATATTTTAGAAATGTCTTAGAGCTCTATTAGGACCAGGTTATAGGTTAGTATAACCCTCTGAGGTTATACAACTTGGTTCCTTAGTTATCCGATTCATTTGCATGTTTCCGTTATATGCCTAAATGTTGACCATTATGCCCTTTTGACTTTAAAACGAGAGTTTTGAAAATGTGAGAGGACAAAAACCTTTATTACTAATTTATAAACTTGTCCTAAAAATTTGACATCAGTTTGAGGTCTAGATTAGGAGTTATGCTCAATATCGTAATTAAGAAGCTTTTTATTAATTAAACGGCGTAATTAGCATAAAGCCTATCTAAACCCAAATTTTTACACCAAAAATTTTACCCACTGATGTAATATAATATTTTGGGATTTTTGAAGATTTTTATTTATTTTTAAGCTAAGCATAACATAGGGTTCTTGCTATAATTCGGTAATTGTCGGTTATACCCTTTTCTTGAATAAAATGAGTTTTACATAATATTTTGACACCAAACTTTTTGCTACTGGTTTTATATAATAAATAAAAAATTTTGAACTTTATAAACTGATCAAAAACTCAAATTTCCTATTTAAACCCGAAAATCACTTAAAACCGACTTTTACGCGTTTTAAGCGCATAGTATGGGTTAAAACTAATTTCGGCATATAAAACTTAATACCTACTGATATTTTAAGTAAAATTTTATAATTAAACAGTAAGCAAAAGTTTTGAACTCAGAATTCTAATTTTGACCTTTAAAGCATATATGAAATTACCAAAATGCCCCTACGGCGCATAGTTTGGTTATAAAAGATAAATTTCACATATATGCAATACCCTACTGTTATGGCTTATAAAAATAAATATTTTTACTGATTATATCAGACCTGAAACTCAGATTAATATTTAAACCCTTTTATAAGCTTTAAAATGACAAAAATACCCCTACGGGGCATAATTTGAGTTTAAATCCATTTTTGGCATAATGGAAGGTATCCTATTGATATCACAACATATTTAGGGCATATTAACTTAGGAAACCTGTTCATGACTCATTTGTTTGCCCGTTATGCATTTTTCGCGCTCGGTACGGTTTATGTAACTAGTTTGCATATATTAGCCGAAACGGGTCAAACCTTATCATTTTTATCTCAAAATACAGAATGTGTTTAGTTTACCCATATTATACAAGTATATAAACTTGTCGGGTCTAAACCACATTCTAATCCGGTCTTCGCTTAATCGTGCGTTTTGAACCGTATATCTTCTTTTAAAACTAACCGGTATAAGTTTAGGCTTAATTAAGACCCGTTAGGAATCTAATAGGTTATTAAAACCTTCGTTCCAGATTAGGAGACCAGTAAAAGATACTTGCACTCGCTGATTGAGATTTATACTTGCACAGGTAAATACTTTTAACTTATTTTCCGTTATACGGGCTTGGGATACGGTATTATAATAATACCGCTTGGTCGGGTATGTAATTGTTTTAAATCGGATTGTGATTAATATATATTGCATAACCCGTTTTAATCTGTTTTGTTTGGTATTTGGCTTTTGGGGGGGTTAATGACCATGTCCTGGATATCCTCGGCTCATTCATTGAAATGACCACGACTTAAGCACGGGGTGTAGGCATACACCTGACAGTTGCGTATGTATAAAAGATACCCCACAATAAGGAAAATTCCTTGTGGGTATTATACCTGTGGTGTGTCAGTTAATCTCGTCCGGCTCTTCTAACCGGCCCTGACAGACGACAAACATTTAAATCCGTATACAAGATTATTTTTAAATAATTGTCCCAAGTTATAAAAGATATTTTGTGCCTTGTGCATTCAAATCAATTTTCTTAAACATTTTCAAAATGAGTCGGTTAATTGTATTTACCAGTGTAAACTGACGTATTTTCCAAAAAGGCTAAGTGCAGATACTAAACGGAATAGGCTGGCTACTCCTAGCATCAATAAAGAGTCTTGCAAGCTTTGATGTTATAAATCTGTTGAACAATGTTCCTTTTAACTTGATCCGCCTGTGGATCCTTTACATTCCGTTGTAATACTTTGATATTACTTTTATTCGGGTTGTAATGTTTTTATCTTTCGACTTCCGCTGTGTATTAAACTGTGATAAATTGTCTATGATGATATCAACTGCGTCACGATACTCCCCACCGGGCCCACCGGTAATACGTATAAATATAGGGGTGTGACAGGTCAAAATGCATGGCCTCCCTCTCCTGCACTTCCAGTTTCCCCCTTAGCATGAAATGGTTGCCTAGTTATGATGTTCCTTGTGTTTTAATATTATGTGTATTATAACTGTATGGACTCTAATCTATAATGTATTTATGTAGGCTAACTGTAGGATGTAGACTCTAATCTATAATGATACTAGGTTAGAACCCCGTGTATTACACGGGTTGAATAAATATAATTTTATATGCTAAGTAATAAAATAGTTACATCTTTTAAAAACTCGTGTATTGCGCGATTTGAATAAACACATGTCTTACACGAATAATATAATCCGTTAACACATTTAGTCATCAAGATGTGTTTTCTAACAAAATGAACTATGAGGTATTATTTACTTATTGTAACATCTCACTTTATTTTTTATTAGGTTAGAGAGTTGTGTATTACATGGTATATAACATTTTGCTTTGTTTTTTTATTTATTATTGGGTTAGAAACTTACGTATTACCTGATGTTGGATAATCAGCACAAAAAAGAAATATTTTAGTAAAAAATATTAAATATACAAGAGATAAGCTGAATATTATGATTTAATATTATTATTTTATTGGAGTGTAAAACGGGATAATGGGATCTTTTATTAGAAGTAGGATTCTAAATATACCACATGTATAAAAAAATATATATGTTCTACATGTATTGAATAAATCTTTTTAACGAAACAGTTGCTTAAAATACATATTTTTATTTTAATATGTGATTATCAGTTATCCTTGTCCTTATCATAAAAATATAAAAACAATTAAAACTACCAATTAAATAAAATCTTTATCTGTATAAATATTTAAAACGCTAATATATTTTTTTAGATTTAATAATTAACATATGATTATAATAATTAATATATTATTATCAGTTATCTTTGTCTTTATCATTAAAATCTCTTTTACAAATTTTAAATTTTATATTTAATATTTAATATTATCAATAATTGACTTTTCATAATAAATATTTAGAAAAATAATTAAGACCGCCTCATAGAACGCCATGTGTCCCTAACATGGTTTCTTTTATTATATAGTATAGATTATCTATATATATTAATAAATGAGATGATTTGGGCTATGTGTCCTTGAATGGTGGAGCCATTTTGCTAATGTGGCATCCATTGGTTGAGTAGAAGGTGATTTTGGGAGGGAATTCATCTAATTCTCTATAAACAAACTAAACTTCACATAACACAAACCAAAAAAAAAGTGGGACACGAGATCCGAAAATTTTCGGGTCGGATGTACCCCATTTTTTGACCCGCCTATAAAAACAATCTAATTAACCTAATTCTCTCATATGCCTCATTTTTTGTGTGCAACCTACGAAACCCTAACCTGGCTTCTACCGCCACAGATTCTTCCATAGAATTCTTCCTCATTCAATCACTCTATTGGAGAAATCAGTTTTCTACGACGACTTACTGTGAGCATCTCTCGATTCTTCGATAGAATTCTTACTCATAGAGTTTCTTTCGAATTGTAGGTGATGTATGTTCTTTATCCAGATTTTTTTTTTAATTTTTTTGGCATGAACAAACAAATCGTAAGATGTATTGGGTTTCTTGAATCCTTTGATAAAATCTCTCTAAATTACTATATTGTCTATTGATTTTGTTTATCATATTGTCGATTTTTAATTTTAGGGTTTTCAAAATCTCTACTAATGAAATCTGCAACTAAGGTATTACATATCTTCCACAGTTAAACTATGATTTTTCTTTATTTATCAGTTTAGGGTTCTACTTTATCTTATTCAGATTTTGGTCATATATTCTATTAACTCTTTATTTTTCAGATTTGGGTTCTCTTTGTATTCATGCTCGCGATTACGAAAATAGTTAGGTTATGCAGATTTCATGTTGTTGTTACTACAGAGATGTTAAATCACGTGTTATTGCAGTTATTATTGACGTTTTTGTGTGATATAGTTTTGATTATTTCTGCGAGTAAGATGTTTTTGTGTGATATAGTTATGAATATATTAAGCTCATTGGTTTTGAATTTATGTTTGAATAATATTTAACTATTTAAGTAAATTGTTTTGACTGATTATTTCAAAATTTGAATTTTTGAAATTTATATCAATTATGGATACTTATCAAAGTTGTCTAAATTGTAACGTATTTCCAAATTTATCAAGATAACTTATATTAAAGTTTTAATTGCTTCCAAATTTTGTGTTAGTTTCCATAATTTTCGACAATCACATTCTTTTTCAAGTTTCTTAGAATTTGGAAAGATATATAGCATTTGTTTTAAATAGTTATATTAATCTTAGGATGATCATGAGGAGGCAGGAGGCTGATGAAGAATCATCTAAGAAAGAGAAGTTAGGAGTTCAACTGTTCAAAATTGGGATGACGAGTTTTATGTCAAAGTCAACAAAGATTTTCAACTTGATCTTGGTAAGCCCATATTCCATTCGGAAATGTACGTCATTGTGCTTTATGTAACGCCCTGCTTTTTCGTACTTCCCATAAATAGAAAGTCTCGTTTGTATTTCCATTTTTGGAAGTCTTGTGTTCTTGTAATCGTCCTTTCGTTGTAATCATTGTAATCCGAGACTTCGATCGTAATAAAATTTATTTATTTTTATTATTTTTTTTCATACAAATTATACTTCGTTTATTTTTTTTACTTGCTTAAACATTTAATCCTTAAATACATTTGTTACGTGCTCGTACCTCATAAACACATGCGTAACTTACAATCATAACGTGACTCTAGATATCCTAAACGTGCAAACACTTTATCGTACGTTCACAATACCCAACCGATACTTTATTTTGTACAAGCTTATTTAATTTCATGTTTGGTATAAATTAAACTTTGATACATATATATATATGCTTAATAAATTACATGTCTTATATTAATATCACATTATGCATTATAATAATCAAACATAATATATCTTATTACTAAAAAAAACACAAATATGACGTGCCAAAGTAGGGGGCTGTGCGCAGCCACCTAAACCAAAGTCCATTAATTCTATTCGATGTTCTATTTTCATATAAACTTTGAATTATAATATATATATTACAATGAAAAAAGGGTCAGTAGACAAAAAAAAAAAAAAAGAATATGATAAGCTGATCCCATGACAGACAATGAACAGCCCCAAATTTGGGCGGCCCACTTTTGATCCAAATATCACCTTTCCTAGCCAATGAGCTGATGTTTTACTTTCATAGGAATGTTTGAATTATGTTAATTTATTTTATTATAAGTTGTAATGGAAACTTAGGGACAAAAATAGACAACACATGGAAAATGTTTGGCTGGTCATGGCCAGCAAGTTGCACGCCAAGGGGCTTCCCCACAGCCATTGGACCATTTTTTTTATTATTCAAACTCCCACCAACTTATATTTATTACCCTCTTAACACTAACCCTAACTCAATCCCTATATAAACCCACACTTGTCCAAGCCATTTACACTTTAGAAACACTCCCACAACTCTCTCAAACTCTCAAATTCGTAGCTGAAAGTGCAGGTTCGGACAGAAGTACCAAGCTCCACTAAAGTGAGCATAACTTCTTCATTTCTCATCCGTTTTAGCTCATTCTTTTTCAGAACGCTTGGCTTGACCTTAGCTTCGATTACATGGGTGTTTCTCAGTGAATAAGTCCCTAGAACTCCGGCAAATAGGCTCCAAAGTTCATTGTTTTCATTTATCTTTACTAATCCTTGTTCAAACTTGAGTTTAACTCACTCAAACCCACGTCCTTATGCTTATAACCACTTCTATGGTTAGTTAAGCTTAAAAACGATGTTGAGACATACAAAATCAGAGGTTAATCCTCAAATATTTTCTGTTTTGCTTAGGGTTTTTAACCCACAAGTGGTGTTCAAGCTTCAAGCTTGATAAAGGTGTGATTGTGGACTAACTTGGGTTATCCAACATAAAATCCCCACATCCCTTGATGATTTCTCATAGTGTAGATGTTTCTTATTCTTGTATTGATATTAGTTCATGACCCTCCTTGTATGTTTTTACATCAAGTGTAGTGGTGAACCATAAGAGGTACCTAAATGGAAGCTTGTTCTTCCTACCTCCTACATGAATTCTATGACACAATAGAGGTACCTAAATGAAGATTTATCTTCTACCTCATGCTTGACTAATGGACTAAATAATACATATAATACTTATACATATACATAGTATTCGAACTCTTGATGATGGACTTGTGTTCATTCGTCAAGATATTAGAATAACATCATCTAAGACATAAGACTTGTTACGATTCTAATGAGTATATTACTCATGAAAACATTAACCCTTGAGGTTTCATAGTGTCAAGAACAAGTACTTGGTGTTAAAGGATGATTACTTTCGAATACCTATGTTTTTGTGTTTTAACTTCCTAAATCCCTACACGAACATATTCAACCTCCTAACATCATCAACTTCGTCACATTGGATAATCGGAAAGCATATGCAAATTTTGTGAGTATACTCGCAACCCCCTTTTTATGTTTACCATTTTTTAGGGTGTAACATGTTTAACTATTAAACTACACTTAAACTTATTTTTTTTATGCAATGCACAAAAACAATCCTTATACATGAATACTATGTTGTGATACTTGATGCTTACGTGGACCATACTTATGTGATATGTTTTAGTCATTAGCTTTCACGAGCCTCCATTTGACATGTATAGCGCTATAGGAGTAACGCACCGCCCCCCTAAAACTTGTGGTCATGTCGAATTAACTAAACTTTCCTGCGTAAACAGAGGATTGGCTAGAAATATTGCATGCCATGTTAGGTTGATCTTGTATAAACTAAGTTGCCATGTGGATTCGTTTTAAACTTTATACTTATACTTATTGTTAAACTTGTATACTCGCCTTTGCTTTTGCATTGAATTGTATTTTAAACATGTTACAGGTTGATGATGCTATGAAAATGGATAGCAAAGATGCCTAGATACTCACTTAGACGTTTAGGTTTAAAGTGTTGTATCAATTTTGTTTATGTTATGTTGAACAATGTTGTTATTTGCTTTTCTTGTAATGTTTTGACAATTTATTTATGAAATGAAACCGGTTGAATTAAATATTGTCACAAATAGTGTTATAAAGTCTCTTACAATCTTGAACAAGTCCCACTCCGATGATTCCGCCATTGGTTGGGGTGTGACAGATTGGTATCAGAGCCATAACTATAGGGAATTAGGTAGAATTGTCATGCTTTTTACCTAGTCTATAGTTCTAGAGCCTTATTCTTATGTTTTGCTTGAACCACTTGCATGATACATTATTTACTCCTTATTTATTTGCTTTTGGCCTTTTAAACATATATGTCACTTTTGTGTTAATACTTGCTTTGTTTGTTAATACTTGTGGTATCATTCCATCCTTCATGTGCTACCCTTGAAATGTCTTTTACGTATTATTTCTTGAGATACTTATTATGCTTATACTTGTTATTATTATTTTGAAGATGCGTCTTTTACTTGTGTATACTAAAATCAAACCACTCGTAATACACAAACGAGACGACTTCACCGAAATAGGCGTGAAACCCACAATTTGGTGAATGACTCTTAATCCTTCTACTTTTCTTTCCTTACACGAAATTCACCATCAAGTTAGGAGTGAAATCCTCACCTCGATGGAGGAATTCAAATTTCAAATTCTAGTGGACCCTCGTCAAAGTGTTGAAATTAAATTTTGACCCGAAGAGTACCAACCACACTTAGGATACTAAATCGCCAAGTTAGGGGTGAAACCCGCACCTTGTCGACTAGTTCCACTCCTTGATTTTCATTAATCCCGCCAAGTCTCGAAATTTCAATTGATTTGGGGACATGTAGTAACCGGAAGGGTAAATACCGTTAACCGACTTGTCGGCGAGAGTATTTCACCTATTAGGCCAAAGCATGCTCCTCAAACTCGAAAGACTTTTCGACCACTTTGGTTAGTCAAAGTTCCATTTTGGAACCATCCCAAATTTTAATCAAACATGTGTTCTACTATTTATTTTATACGATGCAATCTTACGAATTCGAATTTACTTTCGATATTTACTCCTCACACACACACAACATATTAAATCTTTTTCATACATTTATACATATGCATGATTTCAAAACGTCACTCAATTTTGTTTACATTCTTTGTAACGCCAAAATGGAGGCATACCATCGAGATAGGAGTGATTTCCTTACCTTGACGATTAGCTCCACTCCTTCTTTTCTTAAAACGACCTCACCGACGAGTTAGGGGTGATTCCCTTACCTAGGTGATCGTTACCAAAACTTTACCTCAAAATGTCCTATTATGCAAATCCGATCATGTCTTATACCTAATTCATTTATCATTTATCGAAATACCTACCTATATTAAATTCAAAATACATTGTTTTATCAAATGTACTTCTTATCCTACAACCTACTTTCACTTACTCATATACACGAGATTCTTAAACATATCTTAAATGTTTTACTACACAAATTTCCAAACCTTACGAAATGCTACCTATCAACCTAATCGGTCCAATGAAACTCTTGCCCATGAACTTCATATTCGACTTAATCACCAAAACACGCTCACATTATATCATCGTACTAGAGACATCTAATCTTAATCGAAATCAAACCAACCTTTCTTAATTGCTTATAAGATCTTATAGATATTATAAGATCGTTTTACCAAAGACACTTTTCAACATCAACAAATCATTTGACAAAACCCTTTACAATAAGCACTAAGTCCTTTTGCTAAATCTCTTTTTCTAAAGATCAACGTTTTTACAAGAACCTCCTAAATTCAAAATTTCTTATTTTGATGCAAATGAAGCAAACTTATTATTTTCGAAGGCCTTTTTCCTACACTACTTAATACAAATTTCCTAAACATGTGGGCAAGAAGACTTCATGGGGACCGACGATCTTCAACTTACGTAAATTTTTCCTTTTTAAACAAAAGTAGCATTTCCATTCATTACAAAATACGTTATATAACCAATAAGTACTTTATGTTCACTTACATTTACAAACTATATTCTACTTTCCCAATCAAACTCGATCTATTTTGATTCGATGAACCTAACGTTTCGTTTAAACAACTATCCATGCATATCATCATACACGTCTTAGTCAAAACCTCGCGACGCCTTTGTTATATCATACGTTTTACATACTCAAATTTCTCAAACGTTTTATATGCTTAGATTCGTTATGTTTCAACATAAACTACATACTTAATCCTTATTATTCGTATCAACACTCATACTCATACTACTTATACGTTTTATGTTTATACTCATACTTACATGCATTTTCATACTTAAACTCATGCTCATACTTTCATTTATACTCATAATTCATACATTCGTGCCCGTACGCGAGCGTAATCCTAGGGATTCGCTTACGTGGGTCCCATACATACTTAAACATGGACTTGCTTACATACTACATTCTTACACGTACACAGTCTTATTTTTTTAATTATGTATACCCTGATTCATACTCAACTAGTACAAGCTATGCGGATCAGGCGACGATCAAAATAATCACGGGTGCACACGGGATTATAGTGATTGACTCATGAGAACCATAGAGTGTACTACTGTGTATGGTAAGGCACATAACGTAACATGACACCGAACACGAAATGGACGTAATGTGGTCAAAACCTGGTGGATACGCCGCTGGTACTTCCTATATATGAGTGTTTTCACCATGTTACCAAACTTTCGTAAAACGTGTCATGAGAAATTCAGTGTTCTGCAGACCTATTTAGACCTAATACAACTTTAGACAACTCACAAACGCATTATATCCGATTATCCACGACGAGACTTCATTCTTAATACACTACGTTCATCTATCCAACACTTATGCCATTCTTATGCTTGCATTCTTTAAAAGTCAATCGTTCACTTCTATACCCGTATTATTCTCCATTTCGTTAATTCAAACCTCGTTCACAATCAAGCTTGTTTAAACATTCGAATCCTAACTTATCTCATTACCTTTAAAACCATCTTTCTATTCTTTATTCTTGTGTAAACGTATTTAGTAGATCGTTAATACTTTATTTTACCAAACTTTCTTGTTCCACTCGAGAAGCAATTTTTATGCATATGTGGTCTTATACTACCTTTAAAACTTCCTATGCAACCTACCTCACTTTTATTGATTTCAAACCATTATATAAAGACCTCCTTCTTAAATACAATACATTTGTAAAACAACTCCAAATTTAGCTATTCAAAATCGTTATACATATACACGTTTCACCCATGCTTATGCCTCAAAACCATTTTAGCCAAACAAATCAAAGCTATTTTACTTTACTCCCCTAAATTTTGTACATTTCAAAATTTCCAAGTCTCAAGTTTTTCCTAAAGGAGGGGAGACTGTAACGCCCTGCTTTTTCGTACTTCCCATAAATAGAAAGTCTCGTTTGTATTTCCATTTTTGGAAGTCTTGTGTTCTTGTAATCGTCCTTTCGTTGTAATCATCGTAATTCGAGACTTCGATCGTAATAAAATTTATTTATTTTTATTATTTTTTTCATACGAATTATACTTCGTTTATTTTTTTACTTGCTTAAACATTTAATCCTTAAATACATTTGTTACGTGCTCGTACCTCGTAAACACATGCGTAACTTACAATCAACACGTGACTCTAGATATCCTAAACGTGCAAACACTTGATCGTACGTTCACAATACCCAACCTATACTTTATTTTGTACAAGCTTATTTAATTTCATGTTTGGTATAAATTAAACTTTGATACATATATATATATATATATATATATATATATATATGCTTAATAGATTACATGTCTTATATTAATATCACATTATGCATTATAATAATCAAACATAATATATCTTATTATTAAAAAAAACACAAATATGACGTGCCAAAGTAGGGGGCTGTGCGCAGCCACCTAAACCAAAGTCCATTAATTCTATTCGATATTCTATTTTCATATAAACTTTGAATTATAATATATATATTACAATGAACAAAGGGTCAGTAGACAAAAAAAAAAGAATATGATAAGCTGATCCCATGACAGACAATGAACAGCCCCAAATTTGGGTGGCCCACTTTTGATCCAAATATCACCTTTCCTAGCCAATGAGCTGATGTTTTACTTTCATATGAATGTTTGAATTATGTTAATTTATTTTATTATAAGTTGTAATGGAAACTTAGGGACAAAAATAGACAACACATGGAAAATGTTTGGCTGGTCATGGCCAACAAGTTGCACGCCAAGGGGCTGCCCCACAACCATTGGACCATTTTTATTATTATTCAAACTCCCACCAACTTATATTTATTACCCTCTTAACACTAACCCTAACTCAATCCCTATATAAACCCACACTTGTCCAAGCCATTTACACTTTAGAAACACTCCCACAACTCTCTCAAACTCTCAAATTTGTAGCTGAAAGTGCAGGTTCGGACAGAAGTACCAGGCTCCACTAAAGTGAGCATAACTTCTTCATTTCTCATCCGTTTTAGCTCATTCTTTTTCCAGAACGCTTGGCTTGACCTTAGCTTCGATTCCATGGGTGTTTCTCAGTGAATAAGTCCCTAGAACTCCGGAAAATAGGCTCCAAAGTTCACTGTTTTCATTTATCTTTACTAATCTTTGTTCAAACTTGAGTTTAACTCACTCAAACCCACATCCTTATGCTTATAACCACTTCTATGGTTAGTTAAGCTTAAAAACGAGGCTGAGACATACAAAATCAGAGGTTAATCCTCAAATATTTTCTGTTTTGCTTAAGGTTTTAACCCACAAGTGGTGTTCAAGCTTCAAGCTTGATAAATGTGTGATTGTGGACTAACTTGGGTTATCCAACATAAAATCCCCACATCCCTTAATGATTTCTCATAGTGTAGATGTTTCTTATTCTTGTATTGATATTAGTTCATGACCCTCCTTGTATGTTTTTACATCAAGTGTAGTGGTGAACCATAAGAGGTACCTAAATGGAAGCTTGTTCTTCCTACCTCCTACATGAATTCTATGACACAATAGAGGTACCTAAATGAAGATTTATCTTCTACCTCATGCTTGACTAATGGACTAAATAATACATATAATACTTATACATATATATAGTATTCGAACCCTTGATGATGGACTTGTGTTCATTCGTCAAGATATTAGAATAACATCATCAAAGACATAAGACTTGTTACGATTCTAATGAGTATATTACTCATGAAAACATTAACCCTTGAGGTTTCATAGTGTCAAGAACAATTACTTGGTGTTAAAGGATGATTACTTTCGTATACCTATGTTTTTGTATTTTAACTTCCTAAATCCCTACACGAACATATTCAACCTTCTAACCTCATCAACTTCGTCACATTGGATAATCGGAAAGCATATGCAAATTTTGTGAGTATACTCGCAACCCCCTTTTTATGTTTACCATTTTTTGGGGTGTAACATGTTTAACTATTAAACTACACTTAAACTTATTTTTTTATGCAATGCACAAAAACAATCCTTATACATGAATACTATGTTGTGATACTTGATGCTTACGTGGACCATACTTATGTGATATGTTTTAGTCATTAGCTTTCACGAGCCTCCATTTGACATGTATAGCGCTATAGGAGTAACGCACTGCCCCCTTAAACTTGTGGTCATGTCGAATTAACTAAACTTTCTTGCATAAACAGAGGATTGGCTAGAAATATTGCATGCCATGTTAGGTTGATCTTGTATAAACTAAGTTGCCATGTGGATTCGTTTTAAACTTTATACTTATACTTATTCTTAAACTTGTATACTCGCCTTTTTTTTTGCATTGAATTGTATTTTAAACATGTTACAGGTTGATGATGCTATGGAAATGGATAGCAAAGATGCCTAGATACTCACTTAGACGTTTAGGTTTAAAGTGTTGCATCAATTTTGTTTATGTTATGTTGAACAATGTTGTTATTTGCTTTTCTTGTAATGTTTTGACAATTTATTTATGAAATGAAATCGGTTGAATTAAATATTGTCACAAATAGTGTTATGAAGTCTCTTACAATCTTGAACAAGTCCCACTCCGATGATTCCGCCATTGGTTGGGGTGTGACACTTTATATTCGTATTTTTGATTTTGTGCAGTGATTTTACTTTTCTCTGCTTTCACCCCGAGTTTCTCAAAAGCTTTCGAGGTAAAGAGAGTCATTATGTTGGATGCATCAAATCAGGATAAGTAGTTTCTGAAGTGTAAGTTCCCTTTAATTTAGTCATTATGTTTTTTTCCTGCAGTGCATCTCTGAAGGCGTATGATCATGAAGATACATTTGTTGGTTCATGGATGATGGGTATACATGCGAATTATATAGATTACAATCATTTGTGCATGTGCCTTGGAGACATTGATGATGGATTTGATAAATTTATATCAACTATGACTAATGTGAAGGAAAGAGATCCAGCAGGAGGATCTCTTGGTTCGTTTCATGGCAACCCTATAGTGATACGCAGGTCTACACTCTAACCAACAATTTGGTTCAGTTTTCACATCTTATTAGTATGTTTCTTTAATAGTAATTTATTCAATCAAGAATCTATAAAAAGATCTAAGGTAAAACTACATGATGAAGGTTAAATATTGTTTGTTTATGTTGTTCGATCTTCAATTTATTCAAGAAAAGTTAAGTTTTTGATGTTGAAAACAGTTTCGGCAGTTGCTAATGTTTGTTGTTCTTATTTTTTTGTAGATCATTAGACATATAGAGAAGGTATGTAAACAATATTAGATTGTTTGTTTTTTATGATGATTTGCATTATCCCATTCGAATCATATGAAAGGATCTTTTGTTGATGTCTTGATTGTCTTATGATGTTACTGATATTGTTTTGTTAGAAATATAATAATTTTTAATGATTTTTCTGTTTTTTTTTGTTTGTTGTTGATGATGATTTTGCATTATCCGATTCGAATCATATGAAAGGATCTTTTGTTGATGTCTTGATTGTGTTATCATGTTACTGATATTTTTGTTTACAGTCTTTTAGTTTGTTGTTGATGATGATTTACAGTGTTTTGATATTTTTTCATCCGGTATAACGTTTTGTTTCCGGTATAATGTTCTGTTTCATCTTTTATACTCATCCCTTATAATGTTAGGTTTCATTATTTATGTTCGGTTTTTTACAGTCTTTTGTTATTAGTAATAAATTTTATATTGTATTAATTTTGAATCGATTAAAGAGTATGTAAATTTTTAGTGTGTGATATGTTTTTACGGAATATTGATTGTGTTTCTAAAAATAAATAGTTTTTAATTTTTTTTGAAATCGTTCCTTTTTATTTTTGGTTTTTGAAGTTTCTCCCGTCACTACATTAAGTTTGTTTCTATAAATACTTTACCGTTTTATTTTTAAAAAAAAACCTTCATATTTAATTTTCAGATATGGATCAGATTAACAACAGTCCTTCATTTTTAAAGCTTATTGAGGAAGATGACCCAATATTTTTGGTACGTTTATTGGTTTTCTAATTACTAATCATATTTTAAGTAAACTGATGTTTGTCTTTTTTTTATTTTGTTTTAAACTCATAGCAAATACCTAATGACTTTGCTTCAATGATGTGGGGAGACCAACCACCTTACAAAGAATCTGTTAAGATTGTTGATGGCAACAAGTTACGGTTTGTAAGACTGAAAAAAACTGATTTGGGCCCTGTTCTTGCTGATGGCTTCACCAAAGTTGTTTGGGATAGTTGTATAAGAAAAAAATGGCTATCTTATGTTACAATCCTTTGGACCATCATCATTCTTTCTATCGGTGTTTAAATCATTTGTTCATCAAAACTGCTTTATATCCAAAATCACACCTGACGAAGACCTTATTGTAAGTAGTATATATTATACAATCAGTATGTTGAATAATGTTTTCTTTCTGTATATTGGTTTTTAAATTTTTAATTATCACTACCTTTGCAGGTCATGGCTGATGAATTTTGGAGGCAATTTTTTGGGAAAAATTTCAAAGGTGGTCAATCAACTCTTTATTTAGGAGATAGATTTTGGAACATTAAGATGGACGGATTAACTAACAGCTGTGTTTTTACTCATGGATGTTCTGAGATGGTAAACGATCTTTCCTTAGACAGGCGATCTACCTTTGTCTTTGCAATGGCTGGATATAAAACAGATGTTACAATTTATTGTAAACGATTTCCCCTTAATCCCTAATACCGTAATCAATTTTTTTTCAAATCTCTGAAATCCAGGCGTTTCTTTAATCAATTGTTTGTTAAAACAGATGTTACAATTTTTTACTCTAATATTTGTTCATTGAATCTAAATACTTCAGTGGAAGAAGAGAATAAGGAGGTTGAAGTGGACGTGTTGAAAGATGAAATATAGATTCAAGTAGATCTGTGAATCTCTTTTTGTGATGTTTTATTTTTTTGATTTTTGTTTATTACTGTTTAATTTCAATTGTACAGTAGTGTTTGATGGTGCTTTTGGTTATGACCGGTTTTAAAAGGATGGTTTGCCTTTCAATGAATTAGTTAGTTAAGGTTTATGGATCTAATTACTAAGTATTTAATTACTATTTTTTTGCCTTCTTTGCTTATGATTTGAAGCAGATTCGGTTTTATATGGGCAGGAAAATTTTCAGGTCAACCTCTACAATTACTCGATTGAAACCCTGGGTATGAAAATCCTTCTACTCCTTTTGCTAATTTGTTAATCCGTTTTTTATTGTTCTTATTTTTCGGTTGATGGTGTTATGCGTTACTGGTTATAGATTGGTATGGATTTCTGGTGCTCCTTTGTCTCCCCCAAA
The DNA here is from genome assembly GCA_030545235.1 of Helianthus tuberosus. Taxonomy (NCBI): domain Eukaryota; kingdom Viridiplantae; phylum Streptophyta; class Magnoliopsida; order Asterales; family Asteraceae; genus Helianthus; species Helianthus tuberosus. Next base: position 213,641,185 of record CM060441.1, on the reverse strand, counting down.
GTGTTCACCTGTTGATTCATTCACCATGAAAACACCATTGGGTAAGTTACTATCCCCCTGTTAATTAAGAATCATTAATGTTTGTTTTCTAATATCTCCTTTGATTCTTTCATCTTTGTGATTTCGTTGCTGATTTATATATTCTCCGACTAAACTCAATTATGGTTTTGGCGTACTTCAAATTTGTCATCGGATAATGGTCACAGTCTCTCTCTCTTGTATTTCTTCTTCTTTTTTCAATCTTTCTTTTCTATTTTAGTATTATGTTTCATGATACTTTTGGTAAATTGCAAGAGATCATTAATATTAATTGATCTAATAACTGAATTTGATGCCATTGTTTATGGGTTCGTACTGGTGGTGGGGTGATGTGATTTTTGGCACACAGGTGATTTGTGCTTTCTATTGTGGTTAGTTGTGTTGTACCTGTGATGTGTGATGTATTTGTGGTTAACAGGTGATCGAAAACGGTTCCAAGGCAGCACAACGGCATCAATCACAATGGAGTGGTATCTTCGATTAGGGTTATTAGTGGCCGGAATTAGGTTAAGGATGGGAGTTTTGGCCAGAATCCTCTTCAGCATCAAGTCAATATAGTTATGCTAATGTTAAGGAAAATATGGTATCTTTTTCATATTTCTCTTTCATATAATTAAGGTTTCATAGTGTAAAGCCAATATATACCTTCACATTTATACTTTATTAATTATAAGTATTGTAGGTTACATCTTTTTTGTTATGTGTTAATCATCATTGATGAATCATATGGTTTAATCAATGTGTAGAAGCTTGATTAATGTTCCAATAAACTTTTTTTTTAGATATATATTCTGAGTGTCCTGTTTTTATGATGCATATGAAACTACTTAATAAACTAAGGTAGAAGTGTTGCTTCCACATAAAATATAAAAAGAAGGATTTTGGAGAAAGACCATTGCTTTTATCCATTTTGGTTTAAAGTTGCTAAAATTGATAATGATTTGTGTTTGATATGCAGGAATGAATTTTGAGGAGGGTAGCATGCGTGAAATTGGATCAGTGAATTGTGTTCACATGCGTTCTAAATGGCACCTACTTCTCACATTGGTAACAACTTAAACTTATGAGTAAAAGAGTAGAATTGTCATTTTTTTTTAAGAAGACAGTTATCTTATGAAGTTTTTTTTTTTCATTTAACGGTTGCAATTTTCAAGACAAGAGTAAGCTCAAAGAAGATATCATGGAACCTTCTCAATGTTTTAGGTTGGTAAAGCATGCTTTCACTTATAAAAAAAACAATATGATTTATTGGTCCCTGAAGGTGTATAACTATGAGGAGTCAAACTTCCCTCTAAAGTCTGTGTACATTTGACAATGGTAATAGACGTGTTAATGTTGAAATGATTGTTCTTATGTGAATGATAAATTGTTTTGTTTTTCATACGGTAAATAAATTCTTTCATCATGTATATATATCTCTAACCACATATACATATACCAACATTGTTATATGATTTTCAATAGAAACTAACCATGAAATTTGTTGTATATAAAAGTAAGTGACTATAGAAACGCCACTGATGGTGTATTGTTTTAACAAGAGTGTAAGAAGATTCATTTGTTGGTTGTCATTTGTTTATTTTTAACATTATATACAGATTCATTTGTTGGTTCTCAAATATGTGGAGACTCAAGCCATTCATGCCTAAGGAGAAATCTATACTTAAGCTAAAATCGTTAATCGAAGCAAGTTTGTCAAACAAGGTACTCTTACTTGAGTTTTGATATATATCTGGTTTCATATATTATGTTTGTGATGTGCTACCTCTTATTTTTTTTTTACCTTTGCTCACATTTTTTGTAATCTTTCTTTTTCTTGCTTTCTCAAAATCCCATATAATCTTCCTCTTTCTTGCTTTCTCAAAATCCCAGCTTTGTTTGAAGTAAAGAAGTCTATGGCGTGTTGTGTTGTATTGTGTTGTGTTGCGTTGCATATAGATTGAAGTAGAGCCTGTATGGAATAACTTTTCATGGAGTTGGACAAAGCAACCAAGCACGGTGGCTGAGATAGGAGAATTGGTTCAAATAATAAACATGGAGCAACAGGTTGTTTTGTGTTCGGAGAGGATAGGTGGTTTGTGGTCGATAGATGAGACGAGTGGGGTTTCAGTTAAAAGTGTAAAAAGCTGGGAAGAAGTTGTAAAGGTTTATGACTGGAACAAGTGTGTTCCTAAGAAAGTTTCAGTTTTCGAATGCCGAGCAAATCTGGGAAGTTTTCGGGTTATAATCGGAACCTATATTTTTAGATCTCAATTACCATTAAATACTTTCCTTATATTTTATTTTATCTCTATTACAGTTAGACTTATTTTGAATTTCAGAATGATGATTTATTTATTATTTTAGTAGTTAATTACCATTTAATACTTTCCGTATTTTAAATTTTATGTTTATTATGGTTTGACTCAATTCGAATTTCAAAAATGTAAATTACATTTTATTTTAGTAGTTAATTGGCATTCAATACTTTCCGAATTGACTATATTTTATGTTTATTACGGTTTGACTAAATCCAAATATCAAAATTATAATTTTATATTTTGTATTGGTTTAACATGTGATGATGAGATTCGATTGTTGTGAAGAATGAATATAATAATGTTTAATGTCTTATTGAATATTAATATTTTTTTTATTTTTAGTTTAATGATATTACAATACTTTTTTCCTAAACATATGTTAACATCTAATTCTTAATTGTTGCATACGTTTACAAAATATTTTTTCAGTATAATTCAGATACATTAATACATATAGTATAGATACAAAATACATGACAAGTTTATGTATAACATTGTAAGACCCATATTAAATAAACGAAAATTGTTTTATAAAAGATGCATTACATATTACTAATACCAAAATGTATAAGTATAATTCAAAGTTATTTAAAGTTTCACGAGTTCTTAAACGAAGGTCACTACTTAATCGCCAATTTGCTCCCCAGTTCTAACTCTATCCATATTGTATGTTAACTGAAAAGGTATTTTTGTAATTTCAAGTTAACATACAAGATCCAAGTACCATTAAGTTATACTTGAAACCAAACGATTAAGTTATACTTATCTTGCTTTTGTATGTTTTATGGCTCTTTACAACTAGGAAAACTTTAAGAAACCGAATTAAAAATGTGTGGTAGAGATAAGGGAAAGATGATACTTTAGAGGTTAAAAATGTTATTTATATACTTTTATTTATTGTAAATTAAATTTTCCTACCCGGAAAGTTTCCGGGTTATAACCTAGTGTTATATATAGTTGATTGTGATTTCTGATTATGTTTGAAATTGTTAACTAGGGAATCAGAGGTTCCTGTGAGTTATTTAGAATGTGTGTCTACATTTACTCCAACTAGTTATGCTGTTCCTGCTAATCATGATGTTTGTGTTAAATTTAGATGATCACAGTGGATCACAGGCAAAGGCATGTAATTGTGTTAAATTTAGATGATCGTTTGCTTCATTCACAGTGGAATTAGGATTAGTTTAGATGATCATTTGCTTCATTCACAGTGGAATTAGGATTAGTTTAGATGATCTTTGAGCTTGTGCTAAATCACAGTGAATCTTTAATTCTTTCGAGCTCATAGATGATCACAGTGGATTCGTTTCTGCAGGCTTTGACTTTGCCTGGTCAAACAATTTAGGCGGGAATAGTTTCGTTTTCTGCAGGGGGTAAGGAAGCAAAGAAATATTTAACACCGGGGGTAATACGTTTTCTTACAACAAAGCATAGGGAGTAATAAGAAATGATAATATAGTCATTTAACACCCGGGGGTAATACGTTTTCTTACAACAAAGCATATGGGGTAATAAGAAAGGGTAATATAGTCATTTAACATCTCATTTAACAGAACTGTTAAGTTTTTTAACAACGGGGGGGGGGGGGGGGTAATATTGCAGCGTTTTTCAATAGTTGAGGGGTAAGACAACAAAATTTTCCCGGGATGGGGTAAGAGTACCAATCACATATAACCCAGGAGGTAAAATTGCAGTTTACTCTATTGAAAATTAGTAGTTTTCTATGTATTTATATTAATTTATACAATGTGAAAATCAAATAATGTAGAAGTAATTTGAAACTACACAGATTTATATCTTTCAAGTCAACCCATAAAAAATTGTGCTATTTTTAGTTTAAGATAAACCATAAATAGATTATTTTGATGTACATCTCTTGGATTATACATTGTCATACAAAAAAAACTAACGCTTACACTTAGGGTTGTATACGAAACGAATGTTTATCGAACAGTTCGTGAACCGTTCGACGGAAGGTTTGTTTACGTTCGTTTAATAAATGAACGAAGACGAACGAGAATTTTTGTTCGATTAGTTAAATAAACGAACATGAACAGAGGATTTGTTCGTTCGATTGCGTTGTGAACGTTCGATAACGTGTTCGTGAATATTCGTTCATGCATGTTGGTTTGTTTATGTTGTTCATGCGATTTTTGTACTTTTACTTATTTTATCTAAACTTTTTGTATTTTCTAACTTATATTTATTTTGTTTTCCTAAAAATTAAAATAGAAAACCCTATTCCTACCTTGTTTATGCAACTTTCCCATTTTGCTTCTATGATATGCACATTGACAAACATTATCAACCTCCATTCCACTATAATGGCTTCAAGTTCCAACGCTGCTCCCTTCGCCATCCACCTATAGTCTCTATCACTTTTGCCGATTTTATTTGTGTTCGTGCAATCATTAACCGTTCGTGAACACGCTCATTTCCTTAATGAACAAACACGAACATAAAATCTTGTTCGGTAAGTGTTCATGAACCGCTCGTGAAAACATTTATTTCCTTAACGAATGAACACGAACAAGGTCCCGTTCGTGTTCGTTCGATTTGTTTACAACCCTACTTACACTCATAAATCTTTAACTATAATTTACAGTTTCTAAATTTTAATAAAATAGTTTATATTGCATTTTATTAACTAACTTATATTTTACTTTCATATCAATTCATTGGTCGTTAAACTTTTTGGTTTTGGACTCAAGTGGTTAAAACTACTAAAACACAGATACTCAAAAATTAATTTACTCTAAAACAAATAATTTGTATTTTAGTGAATTTATATTATTGTAATTTGTTTTTAGTTACTTTTACAAATTACAAACCAACTTCTAAACACATTTATTTTATTTAAAATAAAAAACATATTTTTTAAAATCGGGTATTAATACCAGGATTCATACCCGGTCTCAATACCCGGTTATACCCGAACCCAATTATATCCTACCCGAGTACATAGGGTATGACTTTTCTCTTCAATACCCGTACCCAAACCCTACCCGGTTTCTCTTAATACCCGATTTTCCAATACCCGATCATACCCGGAACCGATTCCATACCCAGAACCGAGTATTAACAAAAACCCGATTTGTGCACCTTTATCTGTTAGTGTTTTATAGAGTTGTACAACTTGTTAAAGAGATTGAAAATATCAATGTCACGGTCCATTAAAACTAGGTGGAGTTGCATCAAGTTGTATGGACTACTTCTGGCTTTTCATGATAATCAAGGTTTAACAATTGTTATTTGCATTAAATTACAAAAAAAAAAAGGATATTCTATTAATAGAATTAGAATATATGTGCACACAGTAGCCCTCTTTGTGCCTTAAGGAAAACGGGTTTGTAGTAGGCTAGGACTATGTTGAAGGTAAAATCAGAAAAAGTTACTAAGCATGAAAAACTATGTGCTGATAACGAACATATCTTCATTCCTTTTAACCTCGATACATTTAGTTCTTTTATTTCCGAAGCTATCGGTTTCCTGGACAGAGTACAGAGGGTCGTGCACAACAATTTCTCGACGTCGAGCAACCAAAGTTTTGTTTTTAGTAGGATGGATTTGCTATTTTAAAGGGGGTTGCGGCGCAATTTATTGCACGTTTACCTGCCATTCTACGGTAAATTTTCCAGTTCTTTAAAAATATAACATTGTAATGAAAAATTATGTTAAGTGGCAAGTTTGGTTTACACAAATGGTTATAAGTTTCAACCCGAAACCGTTAGATGAACCATGAACCAAACAATTTATATTTTTAGCCAAACTATCTAAATTTTTTTTTGTTAGAATGATTTAATTAATTTAAACGATTTATAAACACCCTGACGAACTAGATTCTAGAAAACCCACAAATTTATATGGTTGTCATGAAGGATTAGTTAAGGTATAGTTGAATAGCTCTATTACAATTGTATAAGTCTTACAATTGTGCGTAATTATGACACTTTTTTAATATGGAACAAGTGGTTTAGACCATACGATTCATGATGTGATCGATAACCTGAATAATACTCCATTGTTAATAATTTTTTAAATTAATTTCTATGTATATATTAACCTATGTAGACCTTTTCTTAAGAAAAACATCCATTTTATACGTTTATAATATTTTATACATTATTTTAAAATTACATGTATATACTTATCTAATTCAGTTTCTTTTAGAATGACTAGTTTAAACATTACCTAAAATTACTCTTAAATCTACATCATTGTCCATTATGAGACTAGAACTCTCAACCACGGAGAATAGAGATGCACAAATCAGGTTCAAAGCCTAAACCGACTAAGACTGGTCAACAAAAAGTCAAAACTAGTTTTAGTTTCAAACCAGTTCGGATTTTTTTCGGTTTTTTACAAGTTTTCAGCACTTTTGATGGTTTTTTACCGGTTCGATTCATGTTTAACCATTTTCAAATGAGAGGATAACAAACCAACTAGAAACCTACGAGTTGTATTGGTTTGTATGTATATTGTTTTCAAATCTCAAAGTGGTTTGGTTGTGCACCTCAACTTGAGAATAAACACATTTACAAAACACTTTGATACATTTAACCTCAAAAGACTTTGGTATCTAATTTATATATAACGAGAGGTTATGAGTTAAATTCTCTTTTGGGACAAATTTTGGTATCAAGCTTCTAGTTGAGTGATAGCCCCGTTACTTTACAAATGAGAGGTTATGAGTTAAATTCTCGTTTGGGACAAATTTTGTTTCCGGATGAGCCAGGGGTTTTTCCTTGTTGTGGGTGGGCCAGGTCACCACGTTTTGTTTAGGGGAGTTCAAAAAGCTCACAGCTCGCTCGAAAATCACTCGAAAAGTGATCGAAAAAAACTCGCTCGAAAAAAGCTTGTTTGGTTTTCAAGCTGAGCCAACTCGTTTTGTAATCGAGCCGAACTCGAGCCAGGGGTTCTCAGCTCGTGGCTCGGCTCGATGGCTCGACTTAATGGCTCGAGTCGTGGCTCGACTTAGTGACTTGTATGTATGTGAGTATGTGTATATATATCTATATTTTAGAATCGTGTGTTAATTTTTTATTTTTATTTTATAAATACTTGTAAAAATTAATAAAAAGTTAAAATAAAATTAACGAGTCGACTCGTGTTAGGATCTGAGTTTGGATTGATTGTGTTTTACGTTTGAATTAAAATGAAAGATGAACAAGTAATGCAGCGGAATGTAAATGGAAACAAACTTTGCACACAATCAAACAGGAGAATTGCTTTCAACACACATTTTCAACAAAGAACCGAAAGATTGAATTTATTTCATCAACAATTACAATGCATGCATGTAACAAACTCCCCCTCAGCCTGAGCTCACAGTGATTTGTTCGTACAGGAAGAAAGATGGCGAAGAGCTAATAGAACAGTACAGGGTACTGTTCTATTTATAGGCACGGACAAACCACTGTGGCATCTTTGCTGACGTCACCATGAAAGTGACATCTAACCTCCTAACAAACTCTAACATCTGATCTATACAAACACTGCTATGCTAACAACTGTTATACAATACATTACATAAGTAAAACTAAACTGCTGCTCTATCATTCCACTGTTGTGACTCCAGCAGTACTTGATATAAACTAGCAGAGCTTGACCCATAGCAGTAGATTGAATCAGCAGGGCTTTAGTCCTCATCAGTCTTTGACTTGAACAACAGTTGTAAGTCAGCAGTTGTAACGATCAGTGGATTGGAGGTCATCAGATGTTGAAACCACTTTCAAGGTGAGAGACTTGTATACATAACATCTGCTTATTCTGGATCCACTGCTCTGATCCGGTTTTGGCTCTAATTATCTGTTCCTCTGATAGGGTTCAATCCCAACAACTCGATTAGGCTCGAGCTGGCTCGAAGTTTTTACAAGCCGACCTCGACTTTTCAGCTTGAAAAAATTAACGAGCTGAGTTGACTCGTTTAAGTTCGAGCTCGAGCTCAGCCTAGCCCGGTTTGATTACAACCCTAGTTCTATTCTTCGGACAGAAGGATGATCTATTTGGCAGGTGATCCTATATCCGGACTCCGGACCTTTGGTGTTCAAAACAATAATCTAATTAAATCATAAAAATAATAGCCCATGGCTTTATAGCCAAGTGGCATCTTGGGGGTGGGATAAGACTTTGAGACCAATAGGTCTTGGGTTCGATTCCCACAAGGGGGGTTTTCCCATAATTATTGGGTTTCCTCCTGAATTGGTGTATAGACATTATGCTAGTGGAGAAGGATATGATCGGGTGGTTCCGCTGGTGGCACGATGATACTCCAGTGGTCCGTCAGTGATCCAAATTTGTCGTTAAAAAAAATCATAAAAATAATAAGAGTAAACTGCCATTTTGGTCCCTGTGGTTTGGGCACTTTTGCCATTTTAGTCCAAATCTCAAACTTTTTACATCTGGGTCCCTGTGGTTTGCATTTTGTTGCCATTTTAGTCCAAAATCCAAAAACCCTCTATTTTGACTGTTGAAAACTGATTATTTTGTCTTTTAGTGCAGGGGCATTTTGGTCCATGTCAATTTATTATAACATTTCAATAATTAATAACATCATCTTCAAGAACATCATCAAACATCATCATCAAAACCCAGAAAATCCATAAAATCAAGAACATCATCTTCAAGAAAATCAAGAACCCAGAAAATCAAGAACATCATCTTCAAGAACATCATCAAAACCCAGACCTCGTTCATCTTCAAACATCATCATCAAAACCCAGAAAATCAAGAACATCATCTTCAAGAACATCATCAAAACCCAGAGATCGTTCATCTTCAAGAACATCTGAAACCCAGAAATCAAGAACACCGCAACCACCACACGCTTCCACCGCAACCACCACCGCCTGAGATCGTTCATCTTCAAGAACATCTAAAACCCAGAAATCAAGAACATCGCAACCACCACACGCTTCCACCGCAACCACCACCGCCTCCATTACCACCAAACATTACCATTACCATCACCCCCAACCACCATCCCGCACCAACAACCCCGCACCACCACCACACCGGCAGATCTGAACCACCATCTCTCACGGCGCACCACCACGCCAACATATCTGAAACAAGCACCATCCCCCCACCACCATTCTGCACTAAAAAGAGAGAGAGAGAAACAGGAGAGAGAGAGAGAGCCGAACGAGAGAGAAACATGAGAGAGAGAGAGGAACGCAGAGATGACGATGACGATGGTGGATCTGAGTTTCGGTAGGGTTTCGATGACGATAACGATGGTGGCGGTGGTGGTGGTGCTATAGAAAGAGAGAAAGGGAGGAGGTGGCGGTGGTGGTGCTATAGAGAGAGAGAGAGAAGAGAGAGAGATGATGTTTGAAGATGAACGACAGGGACCAAAATGACCAAAATAATTCAAGTGAGTGGCACCATATTGGTTCATACCAAACAGGTCTCTTATGTGGTCTGTTATTAATAAATAAATACAAAAAGGTTATTAGATTAAAAAATGACCAAAATGCCCCTGCACTAAAGGACAAAATAATCAGTTTTCAACAGTCAAAATAGAGGGTTTTTGGATTTTGGACTAAAATGGCAATAAAATGCAAACCACAGGGACCCAGATGTAAAAAGTTTGAGATTTGGACTAAAATGGCAAAAGTGCCCAAACCACAGAGACCAAAATGGGAGTTTACTCAAATAACAATGATAAATTTATAAATTAAAGATGTGGAAAATAGACAAGGGCAAAATTGGAATGAAGTCAAAAAGAATATTCTAAAGCATTGAACATAAAACCGGTCTACCGCCTAACCATATGGAAAACCAGAGAACCTTCTCGCGTGAACCGAAAGCCTCTCTCTCTTTCTTTCTTTCTTTGGGGTTTTGATTTTTTCATCACCGCCTCTTCACTTTCCCCAAATTCCAAACCCTAACCCTAATTCCACCCCTTTCAAACCCTAATCCTAATTCCACCATGTCATACTCTCCCCGATCTCCAAACCCCAACCAATCCGACGACAATCGCCGCCTCTACAACCCCTACCAAGACCTCAACATCCCAGCCCAAACCCTATACAAGCTCCCCACCTCACCGGAATACCTCTTCCAAGAAGAATCCATCGCTCAACGCCGCTCATGGGGCGAAAACCTAACCTACTACACCGGCATCGGCTACCTCGGCGGCGCAATCATCGGTGCCGGAAAAGGATTAACCGAAGGCGTCAAGGCGTTCGAACCGGCCGATAGTAAGAAGATCAAGGTGAATCGGATCCTGAATTCGTGTGGAAAGTTTGGGGGAAAGTACGGGAATCATGCCGGAATTATTGGATTGTTGTATGCAGGTATGGAGAGTGGGATGGTGGCGGTTAGAGATACGGATGATATTATTAATAGTGTGGTGGCAGGGTTGGGGACTGGTGCGTTGTATAAGGCGGCGGCGGGGCCGAGGTCGGCGGCGGTGGCCGGAGCGATTGGTGGACTTGCGGTGGGAGTGGCGGTTACAGGGAAGCAGGTTTTGAAGAGATATGTGCCGATTTGAGGTCGGTTGTGTTCGGTATTGGTTAATTTGAAGTTTTGATCATTTATCTGATGAGACTTTTATAAAATGAATTGTTTGTAGTGTTTTACGATATTGATGATTGACATATATTTCTTTTGGCTTGGCAATACACTTGATCCCCTTTGTTTTGTGTACTGTGTATCGGTATGTTGAAGGGTTTAGTGGCGAATAAATTCGTGTTGCCGTTGATGTGAAATTTGTGTCACCGTTCTTTTCTGTTACTTGTTTGCTAGATTTATGTTTGTCTATTGAATGATGGGCTGCTTTGTACTTCTTGCTATCTATTTAGATCATTACATGTTGGTTTTAAAAAGCGCCTGGCGATCTATGCGATTTGATCTCAAAAGCCAACGTGTGATGCGCGAAGCTCGCACATTATGTGTCGATGCATATGTATTAAAACAAACTAAAAGGTTATGTAAGTTAAAATTTTAACTTGTTACTATTAAACACTAAAATGTAAGATGCTCATCATTTCTAGTAGGATTTATTCAGTCGATGGTTTGATATGTTCAGACCACATCATGTGATGCACACATCATGGAGTCGCATCACACAATGCGATATATCCACCGCATCATGTGATGTGCTCCTGATGCGCGCAATTTAAAACTCACATTTCTCAAGGTTTAATGTTCATGATTTTCTGCATAAATTAGATCAAGTGTCTTGCTTACTTTCAGCATTATGGCGTATTGCTCCCTGGTTCATCTAGGTTTACCCTGTCGACAAGGGTTAAGGTTTGCTGTTTAAAGACAGACTCATGCTGTTTGGTCTATGTTCTTATATTATATTACTTGTGTAGTATCTTAGGTGCGCGTTCAATTTTATTCAGAGATCTGTGATAACCACTTGATACTTTTCTACATGGTGGTGTTGGTAGAGTTTCGTAGAAATCTTTATATATGGTTATTGAGGTTATCTACTTAAATTTGGTTATGTGTCAAATGTATCGAACATGGAAGATTCAAAAGCTGATCTACAGTATCTTTGCTGTTTTTTTTTTTTGTAATTTTTGAATTGGGAGGTTGATGCTTGCAGTTGCAGGAATTTGTTTCTAATGAAAACTTGCAGCTGGTGAGCAGATTTTACAGAAATGTTAATATAACCAGCTGGGAATCAAATCATGTTTTTCTTAAACTGTGATACCTAGAGTGATTACGTAATGTTTATCCTTCTGTTTTTCCAACTCTCATTGTATCTCTCAAGTAGCACGTACAAATGCATTAAGGTTCTCATGATTATGTTTTATAGAATTTCTTATTGTATTTGTCATGCGGTTTTCATTGTTCATTTTTTTGGATTTGTTTTGTGTCGAACGCACTCCTTGGCTCAAGGTTAATTAGTAACAGAGCAAAACGGGTTAGTAATTTTGAGGTTGATTAGCAGTTTGCAAGTAAATTCTTTAATTTTTGTGGAGGTTTCGCAGACTTTGTACCACTGTAACATATTGAGAACCACTCGTAGAAATACCAGGAACACACACAAACACGATCACATGGTACTAGGCCAATATGGTATATAACATATGCTGTCGCATCACGTATAGCTTACTTTTTTGTAATCTCTATATATGGTTCTTGAAGTATTTACGCATTAGAGGCCAACAAATTGTATTCCGGTAATTGCCTGGTAAATAACCTGCATCAACTTTATGTCATGACAATATCAAAATTAATTTGTACACATCAATCATTTTCGTTCGAAGAAAACATTAATGACTCATTGACATCATTATTCCTTCAAATATCTAACATGTCTTCTTGACTTTCACAAGCTTGTCGAGTCTTCAACCGACGACTCCTTGTTCACTTTCCGCATCACCAACTGTTCATGATATTGATAAACGAAATCCTAATATTAAAATTTATTCGCATGAATATTTTTAAACATCATGCTTGTGCATTCATGTACCTATGTGTATTGTATTAGTGGGCCAACTTTATCATTCTAAGTATTATATACAAATTTCGATCTTTAAAAAAAAAAAACCGTTTAAACCGTTTGGTTTTTGTTTTCTGTAACCCTAGTTAACGATTCGACTCAGAATATAACACAAATAGCTCTAGTGAGAGCCACCTTGGTATTAGAGTGTAATTCCAAAAAAAAAAAAAAAAAAAGCATACCATTAACTCGTCAAGCAGTTTGCCAACATTGCCATTAACTCAAAAATCTGATGAATATTATTCCCAAATTTCATGTACTATTGACGAATGTAATCGTTAGTGCATGAACTTTTTTGCATTGAGGAAGCTTACGAAGAGCAGTGGCGAAGCTTGAGATTTCCGACCGGGGGTCGAAAAAGTATATACCAAAAAATTTCTATAAAACCGGGGGGTCAAAAACGTATATACCCAAAAATGTCTATACGAAAACTATATACTCTCCACTACTGAGAGAAAAGTTCGGGGGTCGACCGCCCCCTCCCGCCCCCACTATGCTGCGCCCCAGACGAAGAGCCAATGCTGCAACCTGCAGTGAAGATCAGAGTCGAAACTGAAACAGTAAATATGTTGCAACGATAACAAAACTAGTGGAGTTTTAAGAACTTCATGCGCACACAAATGTAATAGAAGTTATCACAAGTTGTAATTTGCAGACTTAAAGTTTAAAATTTCATGCGAGCATACCCACATCATTTCAAAACCACTAAAAATGTCACATTTATCCGTTCCATGGTCACAGGGTGTGGCTTACCACCACCCTGCCATCTCGCTAATTTTGGCGCCCCTAGGCGCTATGGACCACACCCTCGAAATTAAATGGGGGCGCTATAGGGTGTCCGCCATTGTGCTAACAGACCAAATTCGGCAATTTCGAAGAAAATGGTAAAGATGAGGGGGCGCTATGGCATTGAGGGGACTTTAAACCATTGCATGCAAGTTAAAGGAAGGGGCTTTAAAGCCCCCTATGTGATGTGAATCCTACGTGACGCTGATGTGACGTGATAAAGCCCCTAGGGGCTTATAACATAGAATAAAGGAAAAGAACAGGCACTAAAATTATCCACAGTGATTATGATGTTTTCTTACATGTTCATTCAGTAAAACATACTATGACAAGTAACTTCTGAAAATTTTAGTATTATAAAAGGTTAAATATGATCTTATGAAATGTAAAAGGACGCATATACAAGAAAGTTAATGAAGATGATAACCTTTCTTTCTTATCTGAGAATGTGCATATATGATAGATTAATTCGCTACAAAGACAATATTAGTTTAAAAGTAATCTAAGTCTTTGAATAAAAAGATTTAGGGGCTGTTTGGCAACATCTGAATGGTTAAGTGCTGAACCAGTAAGAGGTCTGAACCATTAAGTGCTGAACAAGTAAGAGATTTGAACCATTAAGAGCTTGTATGTGACAACCCACACTTCCTAGGTTAGTATTGCACGCATTCGCATCAAAAATCAACGTTTCATTTCACGTTACTATCTTGCGTCACATGTTAAATTTAATTTAACATACCTACATTAAATTAAATAGCTAAACTAAAGCAATTAGCGTAAATTATTCTTAGATGTTCCCGTAATTATGTACGAATGTCTCAACTTGGTTCCGTGACTCGAATTGAAACGCTCGTGACCAAATTCCGAACTTGACACACCACGGCCAAGCCACCCGACTACCCAACCCGCATACTCTTTATAATTACGGTCCGTTGTATTGCGCGCAACCCAAACAAACAACCCAATCCACTATCCCTCACTTTATAACCGGCCTATAAGAAGCCCAATAGACCATCCCCTCAATCTTGCTTGCGGTTTTTGTGTATAGCCCAAACCGATATCCCATTGCCTTTTTGAGTTAATTACTGTTTTCGTCCCTTTGTTTTATCAAAAATCACTATTTCCGTCCATTAGTTTAAAAATTACGATTTCAGTCCCTGTGGTTTCACTTTCGTAACCATTCCAGTCCACCTCGTAACCATTTCAGTCCCTGTACTAACAAAATAAATGGATTGAAATTGTTAGGAAAGTGAAACCACAGGGACTGGAATGGTTACGAAAGTGAAAACACAGGGACTGAAATCACAATTTTTAAACTAATGGACTAAAATAGTGATTTTTGACAAACCACAAAGACGAAAACAGTAATTAACTCTTGCCTTTTTTTTTATACCTGCGGCCCAACTCAAGACCACCGCCCACCTACCTTATCTCTGTTTTATAGTTACGTACCATGCATTATTTTATCATCACAACTCCAAAACACTTGAACCCTAATTTACAAGCATCGCACTTGCTCCTCCCCTTTCCACTGGTGACCGTCAACAGCAGCAGCCCCCCCTCCCCCCTCGCCGCGGTTCCTTCCCTTCGGTGCTCTCTCTCGCTCGCATCACACTCTCTCTTACGGTTAGTGTTTCGGTTATTTTCGGGTTGTGATTCTTACACTACATGGCTGCGTTTTTATCGTTGCTGCGATTCTTGGTGTTAAAATGGATGATTATAAGTTAGGGTTTTCTAGAAATCATGTTCGAATGGTATTTTGATCGTATAAATGTTCGATGATTAACTAGGGTTTGTTACGGATTGGAACCTGCTGATTTGTGATAATATGTATAATGAACATGTATGTATTATTATGCGTATCTCGGCCGCGATTATGTCTAACGTATGATTTGAGGTGTTACGGGTTAAAGTGTGGCCTAGGGTTTGTGGAAATCAAGTAATGATGCGTAATATTATCGAATATGTTCGTATAGGCCTGTGATTATGATTAGGGTCATATCTTTGATGTTTGAGCATGGCATACGTGATATAAATAACTTACAATCTGCTGTGATTAAAGTATACGTGCCATGGGTTTGTTAGATAATCAATATAACTAAGTGTCATGGGCGTTTAAACTCGGTCTAGTATATTATAAAGTCGAAAACAGAAAGCTGATTTACATTTACAGCCAACTGTTGGCTGTAAACAGGTCGTTTTATATCGGAAAACTTATTTTCTGAAGTTTAAAATGTAGGTTTTTTAAAAACGCTTCAAATGGCGCTGGAATCGCATTTTTCTTAGGTCGTTTACTATTTTTAAAGGACTGTTTTGTACATCAGCAAAAGCTGCGTTTTTCTGCAGAAAATTCATGTTACGCTTTTTGTTATAACTTGTAAACTGGATAGAGTTACGCTGTGAATTTCGTACAGTAGCTGGGCACGGATGTTGTCGAAAATCTCCAACTGGAATTTTGCCATTCGGACAGACGATGATTTTTAAATAAATTGTTCCGTGGACTGCAGTCAGAAAGTGACGAATCTGACTGCAGCCTAGTAAATGATTTTTGATAAATAATTGGTAATGAATTAGGTCCTGAGATTTTCACAAGGGGACGCGGACCACTTAGAACGTTCTGTAAATTATTTAGAATTTTTGGAATAAGACAACTATTTTATAAAAATACCCGAAAACAGCCCAGT
Source organism: Helianthus tuberosus (assembly GCA_030545235.1). Lineage (NCBI taxonomy): Eukaryota > Viridiplantae > Streptophyta > Magnoliopsida > Asterales > Asteraceae > Helianthus > Helianthus tuberosus. The sequence continues at coordinate 213,624,914 of CM060441.1, read as the reverse complement.
TCTGGACGTCAAAGCTGAAACGTAATAAGTTGTTATATGCGTATCTAAATGTTGTTTATGCTATCTAAGAATGATTAAACTTGTTTAATGTCAACGAAAGTATTATGGGAATTATTGTGTGCTTTGATCACGAGTAATTATATGTGGAATATGTATATGTACGTAAGTTGTCAAAGTGAGTGCATGGTACGTGTTAGATACGTGTAGAAGCTTTGTGCCTTACTTGAACACACTAATAAATTAGATGGTAATCGTATAAGGACGTGATCGACCTACCTCGACTCCTTACCATTTTTAAGAGACCAACCGAGCAATCGAAGGTGAGTTCACACTTTTCTTCAAAGCATGGGATTCCCGGTGGTTTGGGAATGAGTTAAACAACAACTATCCCACTTGGCATGTTTTTATAAAGAACAAGAAACTTAACAACTTATGGTTTTTGGAACAACATTAAAACGGACAACCAACTGTGAACTCGTCAACTTTTTGTTGACACACTACTGCATGCTTTGCAGGTCGTTAGGTACATGGCTGGAGCTTGCACGAGGAGTGGACGTTGTGGCAAGGAACCAATTGTTAGGTTCCTACTAATAAACTTTATGATTTATAAACTGCTTTATGGGTTTTATACTTTATGCTTTCGCTAATATTTAAACTTGGTTTGGGATTTTGTTTTCGTAAACACTAAACGTTTGATTGGTTGTTTTACTTCGTTTTACTTTATTCACTTATTATTCAGTATGATTGGTGGTATGATCCTAGTCAGTCACACGCCTCGCGGTATTACTCCGCTTGTGGATTTTGGGGGTGTGTCAGATTGGTATCAGAGCCATTGGTTATAGTGAACTTGGTTTTAATAAGGGGGGAAATCTTTTTGATAAAACCAGACTATAACCTGCTCAGTGCTCAACGATCCACAACGACGCTTTGCTCCACGTGCAAGACTCAATACTTTAGGTGGTATGATTTATGTTTATATTGCCTACTTGATAGTTACTTGGTGTGTTACTTATGATATGCTTAGTTCTTAGAGTTACTTGGAACTTTATATGCTTATTTGTTATTCTTTTCCACACTCCTGCGTCGACGTTCTCGCTTAGTGTTTTGTGAATGTGTATTCTTTTTGTTTAACGTGTATGTTACGTCACTAACTCGACAGGCATGTCTACCTCAACATCATCCTTATCATCAGATCAGCCACGGGCGCCAAGGAAGGCACCCGCAGTTATACGCACACCTCCGCGTCAAGTAGAGACGCGTTCTGCTTATCATAAGAGACTTGCTCGGGGTGGGGAGTCTTCTTCCCGACCTACCCATGCGGTACCAGTTAATCCAATTAGCGCCCAGTCCGAATCTGCAGTGATGAAAGCCCTTAGGGAATATAAGCAATTTTTTATAGAGCAAAATCAGACCTTGTTAGAACGGAATCAGTTCTTGCTGAAACAAGTTACTACCCTATAAGGGCGGGTAGAATCCCAAGGAGAGCAGCTTCAGGTGCTCTTTGAGAGAACCGATGAGTTGAAGCAGGAAGCCTTAAAAGGAATACTGGTATAAGAACCTGAAGAGGATCCTAAAGAAGAACATGAGGGAGAACCAGAAGAAGAGCTGGAGGAGGCACCGGCGGATGAAGACTCGGAGGGGGGAGACAGCGGAGTCGACGACTGACCCACTTTCCACTTGTTTATCTATCTATTTCTTTTGTTTTGTGTAAACAATCGTGATGTTTTAAATGTTTGCGGAAATACATTGTAGCGACTTTTACGATTTATTTTGATCAATTTTTTTTTATTATTTTAAATATGTTTCTTGTGCTGAGTCGTTACCCTACCCTAAATTGCATGTTTTGAAAGCTTGTACAATGACTGTATGATACCTTGTCTCGTATAATCGTGCGAATGTCAACAGAATATCTCGTCCTAACGATGAACCTCTCACTATTCATGGTGACAAGAGTGGTGCTGTTGTGGGCATCATCTCGTTCCTTAAGGCCCAGAAGTGTCTGCGAAAGGGCCACACTGCCATTCTTGCCCTTGTTACCGATACTTCAACGAAAGAGAAGAAGATTGAAGACATCCCGATCATACGCGACTTTCCAGAGGCATTTCCTAAGGAATTACCTGGTCTACCGTCTCATCACCAAGTCGAGTTTCAAATCGAGCTAACTGTAACAACCCGACTCTTCGGGTCATTACTTAGATCTGTCATTTATTGCTTAATTGACTTATACTCTCGAGATATTGATTATCGCTACGGGTTAACTGTTTTAAACTATGTTTTCAAACGCATTTTAAAGGCACATTACAACGATTATTCAAAACGCAGTTATCATATTTAAACGCTACTCACAATGCATACTATTTACACGCATTTTACCGCATATTACATCGCATGTTATTACTAAACCCTATCGCAACGCAATCTCAACGCAACTCGAAACGCGGAATTACTTTTATGCATTTTAGTTGTATTGTGTGTAGATTATGTGATTATTTGGTTATATTGGCTATATGTTTTGTGGTTGTCAACGCAACGCTTACACGCTCAAACGCTTACTCGCAACTCGCTTAAACGCAACGCTTAACGAACGAAACGAAAGTTGGAAACTAACTCGCACGAACATGGTTGTCCGAATGGACATTCGGTCGAATGGACATCCGTTCGGATGACCATCCGATCGGATGGCCATCCGACCGGACACCCATCCGACCCAATGTTACTCTCTTGCACCGCCTTACCTTTTCTCTCACACCTATAAATACCTCCCACGCACCACTGTTCACTGATGTGACAGCTCCATCCGACCAACTCGCTCCCAAGTCATTCTCAAGCACTTTTTCTCTCGATTCAAGGCTATTTCGTAAGTAATTCCTCTCAAATCTTGTACAATCATCATCACTACACACTTCTCCATTATCTTTTCCATCAAAATCACTAATATTCTTCCAGAAATCACCTGATTTGGACTGCTTGAATATGGTGTTCACTTGGTGACGTCATCCCATCAAGATTGGTTCAGATCTAAAGGATTTCCACACTCATAACTTGAAATCTTGTTAAGACTTCGACATATTTCAACGTTTTTCAACTGATTTCAACGATGTACACGAAACCGATGGAATCTATGCTCATTCAGACTCTCTGCTCACTTCCTAGTTGAGAGCCGGCTTGAAAACCCTAAAAATGAAAGGAAGCCTTCATCTTCTTCTGCTCTTCATCTTCTTCTTCTTGGAAACCCTAAAATTGAAAGGAAACGTTTGGATGTCGTCCCCGAAACGTTTGGTTGTCGTCCCCTGATTTCAGGATACGTTTTCGAAACGTCCCCAGCCGTCCCCGACGTATTTCTGTCCCCAAACCGTCCCCAGGACGGGTATCAGAGGCTGATACCCGTCCCTGTGCTTCATAGGACACATCCTATCCATTTGACCTATTTTAGAAAAAGAAAAAAACAAATCTACCAATTGATAAGCAAATAGGTCGAAATTGCCACCATTGTTGACAAGCTTTAAGATATCCGAGTTCAGTTATTGCAATTACAAATTTAGTTCCTACTACAAGTTTACCGTTTTCCCCGTTTGCCTTAGTTATTCTTTTCTACGTTTTACGTTTCGGTCTAATTTCTTCGCATTAACACATAACAACGGATGTGCCTGGTTCAACGATTTTACGTCTGCTTTTCATTCAGTGTTATTTTTTTCCTTTTTTATTTATTTTATTTTACGAACTTTTCCAGGTCGCTGGTAATGGTGTGGCATTGGTGCTACTTGGCACGGTTTGATTGATCTTTTTAACCAATTAAGTTTTTTACCTATAATTTGGTTCGACTTTACCCCTATACTTCCTTTACTTTAAAAATACTATTATATATGCATATTTTTTTGTTACGTGTCGATATAAATATGATTTGCTCTATGTTTCGTAAACTTTTTCTGGAAAACGGGTCAGGTCAAATATAATATTTTTTTCATTCAAAAGAACCATTTTTTACGTGCATATATTTATGTACTACAAATTTGAGTTGGTCTACGTTTCGATTTGGGAGATGAGTTAGGACAAATATAATATGTATTCGTGCGTATTTTATGTGTTTTGTAAATTTTGTTTCGAACCGTGTGGAGTCAAATTGTAGTTTCTTTTCTATGTATGAGTCGGGTTATATAAATTCGATTTACTGTACGTTTTGTTCCAATCGCAATGCTCATATAGGTTACTTCAGGTTCAATCCGATACGTCAAAACGCGTGCTTTCATACGATTAACGCATCACTCGATGTTTGGACTAATCCATTCGATATTTGTGATGTTCTCGCACGGGTGTTGTTGCTAGTTATAATATTAAGAATTAATTTATTCGGTACTTTCAAGGTCGGCTCAACTTTATAGATATAAACGTTGAAAGAGTAAATGTAAAATAACACAAGCTCACCAAAACTCATAAGTTTTGTGGAAAATCAGGGCCAAATTCAGATGGTCACATTCATGTAATATTCTAACATTTTATTATATTTAATGAAATGGGCCAATTTGGAGGGTAAACAACTTGGCATTTACCCACTTCTGCCACCCTGTTGACATGCAACTTTTGAATTTAAAAATACAATTACCACCTCATAAGAGACACTTTTCCACTCATAAAGGGCCAAAAGCCAAATTGGTAAATTCCATTATAATCCACCAAATTTGACTATTTAAACTTTACCTTATAGTTTGTCAACTACCAAGTTATCTTTAAACTTTTCATTGTCAATATATAACACATCTTTGAAGTGATTGCTCTGTTGTAGAAATTTAAAAGATGGAGAAATACAGGTCTCGATCATGTCGGGATGATGGGCTGACAGATAACGGAGAGTTTCCACGCAACATGAAGAATTTAAGGAGTTACACCACTTGGAACCGAGACACAAAGAAACCAACTTCGAATTCGAAGAATTGGGGCCTAAGTGATCCTGAGTTGCAAAGGAAGAAAAGGGTTGCTTCCTATAATGTTTACTCAATGGAGAGCAAAATGAAGGGGTCTTTCAAGAAGAGTTTTGGGTGGATCAAACATACTTACACCCACCTTCTCTACGGCTATAGGTGAATTTGTCGACCTCTATCGTCACCTTCAAAAGAGACTCAAACATGTGATATGACAACGCGTAGTTATTTTGATTTAACGATGATTTATTATTCTGTTTCGTGATGAAAAAAACATGTAATCATGATATTAACAATGGTGTATGCTATGATTGTGATGATGTTTGAAATTTGAATGATCATTCACTAAGTTTGATTCTTCATTTATTTTTTGTTATGAATGACAATACAATACTTTAATTTGTGTATATTTCAACCCAAAAATTGATTTCATAACAACTTATGTATACACAACATAAACCCGACACAAGATTGGGTATAAACAGGACGTAACACTACATAAACCCGACAGAAGATCGGGTATGAATGGGTCATGTTTTACCCGTTTAAAAAACATATTTACATACTAGACAACCTAACCAGGTATTCCAAACCTAGGCTTTTACTGATTACAACCAATCCGATGTGAATTTAATCAGTTCAACTCAGATAAGATAAACAAAACTAAAATAAAAAATAAAAAACAGAAAAAAAAGAACCACAATAAACAAAACCATATTACAAAGTAAATATCCACAACATATCATATAATCTCAGCATATACAAACAACGACCCGCAACGAAACATATCTGGGTTTATGATTGTTATTGCATCAACTGAGAGCTTTACTTTTGAAAAACAAATTTACATGGAGCAAGACCCATGGCTAACCAAACCCTTTTTCATTTTGTTTAAAAACGCAGTCCCTCAATACCCTTGAGAGTCGACTCAAAGTTCTTTACGTTACTTGACCGTTTCTGGTCAGAGGACACAACTGGTGAGCTCCTTCGACCAGCGCTTGTGACCCTACGAAGAGCACTAGGGCTTGCATCAGCGGTCCGCCCGTATGATGGCTCGGGTTCACGTTCACCACCTGGCTCACGGCTACTAGAGACAGCAGGCCGCCTTGAAGATCCACTTGATTGCAAAATGTTATTACTCGAGAACTGCATACCATTTGTTTGTATTTGTTTGATAACGGGATGAATAGATAAAATATTTATAAAAAACAAAAGGCTAAATTGAAAAGATGACATGCCTCTCTACTCATCGATGGATCGCTGGAAGCTGGATTTTTCTGTTTGGATAAATTACCGGAATTAAACGGCATCGGGGTATTTCTAGACCGTGAGGGATTTGTAGGAGACCAACCGAGGGGCCTACCTTCTTCACCACCTGCAAAGCACCAAAATTTTCAAAGTTTGATTTCCATAATACTACGATCTCGATGTAAAGAGTTTTAAAGTTTAGATTTGTGTTTTAGTTTTCTTGAATATTATGCTTTTGGGTATAGAAGTAAATAAAATTTCAAGAGAAAATTCAAAGCTAAGCAGTTAATGCGGTAAAAAAAATCGGATATCGGTCAAGGACCGATATTTGAGATATAGGTTATCGCAGTGAGATATCGGTCATTTTAATATCATGTAGAATTTACATATATAGTAATTTAACATTAACAATTCAGTATACTCTCCTACCATTGTAGCAAGTAGGATCTGATTAAGACTTAAAACACTAACATTTAACACTAACAATTAACTATTAACTATTAAGACTTAATACACTAATAGCAGCAATAAGAAGAAAGACAGAATGGCAGAACTAAGAGGAAAGGTACTGCTATCGGGAAAATCGGTCTATATTGCCGATAATATCGGTACCGATATTCTGACCGATATGGCGATATTTTAGATGGGAACCGATAATCGATACATCGGTGATATATCACCGGTATTAACTACAGGGATCAAAAACGTAATCAGACAGAAGTAGGGACTACTAGTGTAACTAATGAAGTTTAAGGGACCAAATGTCACTTTTGACATACCAAGGGGGCAAAAACTGTAACTCGAAACAGAAATAAAGATCCAACTTTTTTTATAATAAAGCAATCGGGGAGGTAGTAAACACTCAACCATTTGGCCAATTCAATTTTCAAGTAGATATTTAATTTTGGGTAAAATGCCATTTTCGTCCCTGAGGTTTGGCCAGTTATGTGACTTTCGTCCAAAGGTTTGTTTTTCCGCATCTGGATCCAAAAGGTTTGAAGTCTTTATCATTTTCATCCAGCTCGTTAACTCCATCCATTTTTCTCCGTTAAGTTAGAGGCATTTCCGTCTTTTTTGTTAACTTAAAGGGAAACTTGGTCTTTTTAGGAGTATTTGGTTTTTTACATAAAGCGAAAAAACCCTTTAAGTTAGCACAAAAGACGAAAATACCCCTAACTTAACGGAGATAATGGATGAAATTAACGAGCCAGATAAAAATGGCAAAGATTTCAAACCTTTTGGATCCGGATGCGGAAAAACAAACCTTTGAACGAAAGTCGCAAAACTGGCCAAACCTCAGGGACGAAAACCGCATTTTACTCTTTAATTTTTCACCCTTTAAACTTGTTATCAATAAATTGTGCAAAAACTGGACTGATCATGAACTTCAGAAACAATTATCTAAACTTAAAAACCACGACTCACCTGATGGCCTATTCGGTTTGGCAGCCACAGGAGGTATACCAGAACTTGGTCCTGCACCAGTACCCTGACAAGAAAACAATTGTTATTCAATGATAATGGCTATTCAAAATGATAATAAGTTCAATGATAATGGGGTTCATTAACAACGCTCTCATAAGCAACCAACTTACCAGGGCATGGGACGGAGGATTTGCAAGCTGTGACTGCTGATACTTCAAAATAGTCCAATCAAACACGTAATCGAACTGAAATCCTGAAGAAAAAAATAGAACAAATATTAAGTGTAAGATACCATATACCCAAATTGTCCAAAATTAAATGCAACGTGTTTGAGTTCTCCAAAAATAAAAGCAACAATTTACTTTGGGGTAACGTTTCTATAAAATGCACTTTCCTTTTACAATGTTATGATATATAATGGAAGTGTTTAGATGTGTGTTGTATAAGTGATTAATTTTATATGATAATGAATAATCAGAATCAGTGGTATCAAAATATTTTTTTAATATATTTTGGGCATAGTTGTCGATAGCGAATAGCGACAAGGCGCCTATAGGCTACGTAGCGAATTGCGAAAAATAGCAACGGCTATTTTATAAATAGCGATTACACTAGAAAAAGAATTTTGAACTCGTGCGTGCCCGCATCCTGCGGACACGAATGCAGCTCCGAAAACGTGGGGCATCATCATCATACTCAGCAAATCCCACCAATAGCAAAGCTAAGGTAGGTCAGAGGAGGGTAAGGTGTAGACAGCCGTAGGATAGAGAGACTGCTTCCAGTGAGACCCCTGGCTCGATTGTAGTTTTGCATCAAGCCTTGGACATAAGGCACATAACACGTAGCAATCGGGAAAAAGACCGATTGGTGCATGCACCCCCTTGTCTTTCGGCTATCAACACCACTACATGATGCATGATTAACCGTCCGTCGCTTTTAACGTTATTTTCACGAAATTAGTAAAATAACGTTAAAATTAGTGCAATTTCACTTTTGCCCCCTAAGCGACTACACATATACATTATATGCGCACACCGCAAGCGAGGCATAGCTCCGAAAACGTGGGGCAGTTTTTGGTTTTTTTTTTCGTTTTTTAAATGGTCCAAACAGGAGGCAAGAGGTGTGAAATACAGCCTGAAACCAAAAAAAAAACCAACCTGTCGCTAGCTTCGCTAAGACCCATATAGCGACACTTGGTCGCATGGCTACATAGCGGTCGCTATAGCCGCTATTAACAACTATGATTTTGGGAGTGTTTGGAAGTACGTTGTGAAGTGCTTAATTATATAACATCGAATAACTAGATGTATTAAAATGGGTTATAAGAGTGCCTAATTATATACATCGGATAATCAAATGTATTAAAATGGGTTATAGGAAATAGTGCCTGGATTTGCTCAAATATATTTGGTTTCAGATGTTCGATAAATTTTAATAATTGAAAGATTTAATAGATAAATGACCAAACAGAACTTTTTTTTTTTTGAGAAAATGAAAGTTAAATAAAGGTAGAAGGTTCTCTATTTATGTTAAAAGATAAAGTAAATAAAAAACTACGTTACCACTAGCAAAACAGTTTTGTTGCAGGTGGTATAAAACTATGAATTATCCAAAACATGTTATTTAAAGCCCTAATAATAAGAAACAGAATCTGTTTATCCCTAGGCCTGTAAAGAACCGAAGTTTAGTGAACCATTCTGTCCATTCATTTATTTAATGCATGAGCGAACACGAACAAATTTTTTTGTTCATTTAGTTAATAAAACGAACATAAACACGTCAGGTTCGTTTATTTACGTTCGCTCATTTAAATTCATTCATTTATATGTTCATTTAAATTTTTTAGGCCCGTTACAAATTAGTATGGTTTTATGAAATTAAAATATCACCCGTTACAGTTTAGTCTGGTTTCATCAACTTTTAAGGGCCAACAGATTGACGTTCTCGTTTACTTTTAACTAGTGGTCACTCAGTTATTTCATCTATTATATAAACGAACTTCCCACCCAACAGTTCACGGAACGTTCGGTTTATTTACAATAAAAACTAATTCAGATATTCAATTACAAAACACGCAGTAAAACAAGATAATAAGTTGGAGTAACTAAACCTTCACGAATGAAAAGATCACGAAAGATCCTCTTCAAATAAGCATAATCTGGTTTATCATCAAATCTTAACGAGCGACAATAATGGAAATAGGATGCAAATTCTGTAGGATAACCCCGACATAACGACTGCAAAAAAAAAAAACCACTCAGTAAATCAGTCATACATAATGCAACGAACATCTGAAAACATCATGAAACAGAATAATATACCTCAATAGGGGTAGAAACCTTCTTTTCACTAATTTTTTCATATTTCTGTTTCTTGTTACCGGCTTTTAGTCCCTGCCATGGAAGACTACAACGTACAAAATATTATATAATCACAATCATCATCAAATATAATTATTATGCATTTATAAAAACTTAAAACAAAAGGTCGGTGACCGACCCCCCATTCGACCCCTAAACTTTTGTGTAGCATCAAACGTAACCCTTTAATTTTGTAAATGTCACTTTGACCCCCCCCCCCCCAAGTTTTTTTATATATGTGTCTGTATAAATTCAAGTTCATCTACGCTTTAACGAAATTTTTGTTTGGAAACGAGTCAGGTCAATTATAAAATGTTTTATTTTTATGTACGTTGTGAGTTGGACTACGTTTTGACGTAAATTTTGTTTGGAAACAAATCGGGGCAAATGTAGTTCGTTTTCATTCGACAGTATAAACTTGAGTTGCTATACGTTTCAACGTAAATTTAGTTCGAAAACAAGTAGGGTTGATTACTTGATTGTAGTCTATACTTTATCACGCCGCGTACGACGCCGCTGCACATGTTTATTTTATGTACGATTTGATTGTAGTCTATAATTTATCACGTCGCGTACGCGCCGCTGGTAAAAAAACTAGTTCAAACTAAATACAAATGGACTGGTAGGGTTAAATATGTTTACCTTCCTCTTAGAAAGTACATGAGAACGTAACCAAGTGATTCCAAATCATCTCTTCTGCTTTGTTCTAAGTAATAAAAACACCACAATGTAATACTGATTTAATGTTGTTTAATATATTTTAATAATATGTTTGAATAATTTTGAGCAATGCTTACCTATTCCAAGGTGAGTATTCATGCTCGCATACCTTGCTGTCCCTGTTAAATTCTTGTTCTCTCTGTATTTTTGACATAACAAAACAAAACGTGCATGATGTCTTATGCTCAGGATAAATAAAAGGAATGACATAATGTGACTCCATTTGTGGCAAAATCGGCGAGTGGGGGGTTGTACAACTGGTAAGATACAAAGTTTTATGTACGTGTTGAAATGAATCGCTCCGCAAACACTTTTTGTCCTTTTATAACTTCTTACGATCTTGTGAATAATTAATGTAGTATCGTATCATAATCTAATAATTTTTAACAATGCAATCTATAAGGTTTCCATTTAAATACACTTTAGGGTGACTTTCAACTCATTTCATTTTTACCTAAGTTCACAAACTTCACCCGTTAAACGTAACCCAAAATTGGCACACTTTTATGGGTCGAAATTGCCACCTCTAAATGTAAAAGAAATCACTTACCTATAAGGAATGTGTTGATGAGTAGAAGAGTCCCTATATTTCTTGGCTAGCCCAAAATCAATAGCATACACCTGTCATGTGTATAAAATATATATATCATAAAACAAAATATAAAAATCAGAAGTAAGAAATAAAAAAAAATGAAGAGACTATAGACTGAAACCTGATTAGCACGCCTCCCCAAACCCATAAGAAAGTTGTCAGGCTTAATATCCCGATGCAGAAACGATTTACAGTGAATGAATTCAACACGATTTATCTGCAGCGAATATAATCAAGAGAAAAAGGTAAATATGAAATCAAAAAAATAATAATGAATATACAAAAAGGCGTACCATTTGATCAGCAAGCATAAGAACGGTTTTCAAAGACAACTTCCTACTACAGAAATTAAACAAATCCTCGAGACTCGGGCCCAATAAATCCATCACAAGGACATTGTAGTCCCCTTCGACTCCATACCATCTCACATTTGGGATTCCAGCTGACAAATTGGCAAACACATTATGTATGTTAACAGTATAACATAATGTATTATCATCATCATCATCATCATCATCATACTCAGTAAATCCCACCAATAGCAAAGCAAAGGTAGGGTCTGAGGAGGGTAAGATGTAGACAGCCTTACCTCTTCTACCCCGTAGGAATAGAGAGGCTGGTTCCAGTGAGACCCCCGGCTCGATAGTAGTTTTGCATCAAGCCTTGGACATAAGGCACATAACACTCAGCAATCGGGACAAAGACCGATTAGTGCATGTACCCTTTTGTCTTTCAGCTATCAACGCCACCACATGATGCATGATTAACCGTCCTCAGTTTTTAACGTTATTTTCACAAAATTAGTAAAATAACGTTAAGATTAGTGCACTTTCACTTTTGCCCCCCGATGGCCCACACATATATACATTATATGCGCATACCGCAAGCGGGACGTGTATTATCACTATATTAATTAGATTTTATTAAATAGAACGGTTTAGGAGGCTAATAAGCATTATAAAACGTGTTGGGTGACTTTTAACTAGTTTGACCCGTTCTCATTTTGCTATTTTTTTATTTGACCAGATAGATATAAACAATAAACCACAACCCATATCGCCCCATATATAGGTAAATGAGGCGAAATTGCCACATTTAAATTATCATAACGACAATAAAGTGAAACAGAATTATGGAAGTGCTCATTACTTCCTCCTTGTAGTATCTTGTACAACTTTGATTCATATAGCAATTGTGGATGCTTTGTTTTCGCATTTTCCTGAAAAAAGAAAAAGAAATGACAAAACAGTTAAAGTTAAAGAAAATCACAAGCCTTTATTAAAGTGTAGTAAAGGAAGCCCATAAATTAAAGATTACTAACGATCTCGTATTTACTTTCATAAATGATTAGTATTTGAACATCTTGCATAATTAAAACCTTCCTAATATGGAACGTATATATAAATAAAATAAGTAAAATAACCATGTGATTTGAGTTCTATTATAGAAATGAACTCCTGCTTTTAACCATAAATTATTATATGTCTTCGCCAAACACTCTGAATTGTTATCTATAGGCAAAATGGTCAATATAAACGCATATCCGAACACCACCTTATACACATGTCCAAGACAACTAGTAATATCACACGGTACAGCTCAACGAGCCACATTAACATTTAATCAATAACACATACATATAATGCAGCTTTTAGTCAACTACAGATATAAATATCAAGATAGATATCCAAAAGTGAAACCCCAAAGTTTCCTGTCATTGCGGGTCTTAAAGTAAATATCACGTGAGGATAACAGACCAATAACATCACGTGAGGGTAACAAACCAATAACATAAATTGTAAGTAACAAACAAAAATTTAGTATAATAATCCAACTCAAATACACGCGTAGTTAGTAGTTCGGTTACGTGAACACATAACTGATAATTTCATTGCAAATACTGACGTGATATATAAACATATCCATATATGTACACGAAATATGCATAATACATGTGTGCACATATATATAGTATGCATATATAGTCTTTATAGCCAATAAATATTATTCATTGTTCAATTGAAGTACCACACATAAGGTTATTCTACAGCACAAACTTCCACATACGCAAACATCAAAACCTATAAACACATTTTAGAATAATTTCCATGCATACATGCTAAATCCTCCAACAAACCATTGGCTGCAACTTTCCAAGTTTCAAGGATTTCATTATGCTTATAAAACGTTCGCAAAATAATAATAACAGCCCCACTTATCATGTTCTACCAAGTTTTCCACCAAGCCCGATGAATCCCAACAAACAAACTGTTTAACCAAGCATAATTGTTCATACATCCTAAACCTTTATATCATTTTGATGATCATATATCACAATGGAAATATTAATATTAATATATTATACACATCCACACAAATAAATCTGCTTATCCAGCTTGGATGATTGTGCAATTCATATATACCTCAACAATCAATCCTCTTATTCAAGTTTAAACATTTTAACCTAAACACTCAAAACACCAACTAAATGCAAACCTTTGCTTAAACAATCATACATATATAACCCAATAACAGTAAACAATTTACAAACTAAAGCACCAATTATGAAACAGTTTATACTCACAAGCTTGATGGCAACTTCTTCATTCGTCCGAATATTAGTCCCTGCACAAAAAAAAAAAAAAAAAAAAAAAAAATTAGTAACACAACAACACAACCTACTAAACCTAAACAGATCAACATCATAATCCACAATCAATCAATAATCAATTAATAATCAATCAATCAAATAAACAAACAAACAAACCTAAGTAGATCTCTCCAAACGATCCGCTACCGATCTTACGCCCTAGCCGAAACTTATTCCCTACGTGCGGCTCCATCGTAACACAATTCAAACCCTAATTTCACAAACTAACGAAAAACAAAACAGTCCGGTTCAGGTTTAATTATGGATTCATTTTGTATAATTAAAACCGGCCGATCGCGATGAAGAAGAGGTAGAGGAATCTACGTCAGCTAGCGGTCAGCGCCATTAACGGCAGCCATGAAGGATGAAGTTGAAGGTTGGTGAATGAGAAAGAGATGATTGTGAATTGGGGAAAGGATAAAGGTGTGCTTAGGATTTGAATGGAGGTTTAGGTTGGAATAATCATAAAGGAGGAGGCATCGTGATATCACCTCCAGTCCCACACACACAAACACATGATGCTCATTTCTTCAGTTTTCCATTCATCCAAGTCGACCCGACCCGGTTGGCAATCCATGTTACCAACTTATATAAAACTAGTTTATCTCTTGCGGTTGCAGGGTGCTAGGTCAAATATTTCCAGTCAATTAAAAAGACAAAATAACAAAAAATCAACATTTATGTTATGCCTAAACTGCACTCCATATCTTTCACTATAAATCGACAAAAACCAACCTATATGTTCATATTTTGCTACAGGGTCAACCTTTGCCACTAACCTCGTTTGTTTTTCTTGTTAACTCCCCCTCACATGCAACGCAAACGCATGTGAGGGTATTATGGTCATTTCAACTTTGTCTTTTTATTACTAAAGTAAATCAATGTGGCCCCACCATCTCCATCGTCTTCTTGTTGTCTGCAACTTCAATATCTCACCATCTTCTCTGCATCCATATACCCCAAAACCCAATTACACTAATTACGTTAGGTGTTTTCCATCCCTCTAGTTCACTTGCATTGTTCTACTACTAGATTCAAGAGTAACTTTGACTCCTAGCCAAAAACAAGTAAATTGTTTTGGACAAAAATTTATAACTTGTTCTCTATCAATATTCAATAGTTAGGCCATTTCAATACCTCAATCTCTAATCTAAAACTTAAACCTCTGAACATAAACTTAATTGTTAGTCCTACTTATGAATCAAAGAGCTTCATAGCGGATACAAATTCCAAATAATATTTACATCATCAAGGCGTTCGTTATATATGAACATAAACTATCGTTATTCAAATACCCTAACTAATCCAATACAAACGAAACAAATTTGAAATAGAACAAAATCAAAAGGTAAAACCTCGATCGCAGCGATTGAGGCAGGGCACTGAAGCTGCAGATCGCGAATAAACGGATTCAGTTGAGGATGACACATCGGAGAAGATGATGAAACTGAAAACAAAAACGACAACGTCAACAAGATAGATGATTTAAGTGATGACTCCATTATCAATCAGCAATGGTGATTCAATTATTAATCTCCTTGATGTTCGTTCGATTTTGTACGTGATCTATCTGTTTGATTCATCAAAACTGGGGCAAATTCGCCCTATTTTTTTCTCTCTGTGTGTGAGTCTCTGCGAGACAGTGCGATGATGTAAGAAGGTGATGATGATTTGATACAATTTAATTCAAACCAGGATAAGTGTTTTGATTAGTGTAATTGGGTTTTGGGGTATATGGATGCAGAAAAGATGATGAGATATTGAAGTTGCAGACAACATGAAGATGATGGAGATGGTGGGGCCACATTGATTTAATTTAGTAATAAAAATACAAAGTTGAAATGACCATAATACCCTCACATGCGTTGCATTTGAGGGGAGTTAACAAGAAAAACAAACGAGGTAAGTGGTAAAGGTTGACCATGTAGCAAAATATGAAAATAAAGGTTGGTTTTTGCCGATTTCATAGTGAAAGGTAAAAAGTGTAGTTTATGTATAAGATAAAGGTTGATTTTTGCAATTTTGTCTTTAAAAAAAGTATTATCATAGTTTTGCTTAAAAAAACTAAAACGATAACAAGACTATAATTTTGAGTGAGGGCAAAGCTGTAATTTGTCAGAACCAATGAGCGAATGTTAGACAGCTAGCTGCCTGACACGAATAAAAATTAAACTGAGTCAACCAATTAAAACAAAACACTTCAATAGTTTTATTAAAAAAAAAACTAAAACGATGGCTAGACTGTAATTTTGAACCAGGGGAAATTGTAATTTGTCAAAAGCTAAAGCGATGATAATACTGTAATTTTGTACCAATGGCAAAATCATAATTTTGAACAAGGACAAATTCGTGATTTTGAATTGAGGGTAAAACCGTAATTTGTTCGGCTGCCTAGCACTATTCCTCCACATACCTTCTGCATGGCACTATTCCTCCACATACCTTTTGTAGTATATATAAATATAAATATAGGGGTTGGTTAACATACAATTTGTGTTAACGTACGTAGTGTACGAGATTGAGTTACAACATGCGAACTTCATTTTCACCATGCGATTTTTTTATAACATGCTATTTTTTCATCTTTCAACATGCTATTTTTTCCTCTTTCAACATGCGACTTTTTTGTTTTCAACTTGCGAGTTTTTTATATTTTACAACATGCGAGTTTTTAATTATGAAGTTTATAACGTGCGAACTTCGAATCTCGTACGCTCGTACGATAAGACATATTGTACATTACACTATAAATATAAATATAATAAATATAAATATAAATGTAAATGTAAATGTAAATGTAAATGTAAATATAAATATAAATATAAATATAAATATAAATTATAATTATAAATATTGAAAATAAATAAAACCTTAATTATAACGATGATACTAAGACTCCTATACCTAATGATAGTGATAATAATACAAGTTAGTTACTTTCTATACCTAATGATAGTGATAATAATAATATAAGTTAGTTTAACTTTCAACATCCTTACTTAAACTAACTTTAGGTTGATGAAGATCTTTGTGTTTCTTGGAGATTTGGATTGTATATAATAATGTTGGTTTATAATTTTTGTATCTAGTTAGATTAACTTTCTTTTTATCTTACTATTTTAAAGATTTTAAATGTATGAGTTCGTTGCTCTTAAAGCATCTTATATGGCTCTTATTGGAGTTATTTTATAAATATCAGCATTTCAGTGTTCACGATATATGAATCAAATCTTTCTATACTAATAAACAAAAATCTTTTTTTGACACGTGTCATTCTCTGGTAATTTCTCACCCTTATTTTTTTATTTATCTCTTTTATTAAATAATAATAATAATAATCAATTTAACTAAATCTATTTATCTCTTTTGTTTTCATAATATGAAATCGGTTTCTTTTTTAACTCTAAAGTTTCAATCTTTGGCAATTTAAGTCTAAAGTTTCAATTTGTGGTATTTTTACCTCTTTGATTAATTTGATTTTTCACTTCTAATTTCAAAAGTTTTCATCTTTTGCAATTTAACCCCTTTAATTTTTTTTACTTTCAACCGAAAGTTTTTCATCTTTTACAATTTAATCTCAACACTTTTTTTACTTTCAATTTTAGTCTCTTATATACTTTTCATCTTTCATAAGTTCTCCGTTTAATGGTAATTTCTCACCCTTATTTTTTTATTTATCTCTTTTTTTAAATAATAATAATAATCAATTTAACTAAATCTATTTATCTCTTTTGTTTTCATAATCTGAAATCGATTTCTTTTTTAACTCTAAAGTTTCAATTTGTGGTATTTTAACCTCTTTGATTAATTTGATTTTTCACTTCTAATTTCAAAAGTTTTCATCTTTTGCAATTTAACCCCTTTAATTTTTTTTACTTTCAATCGAAAGCTTTTCATCTTTTACAATTTAATCTCAACACTTTTTTTACTTTCAACTTTAGTCTCTTATATACTTTTCATCTTTCATAAGTTTTCCGTTTAACGTGTCATTCTAAATTTCCGAGTTAACACGCCGCAACGTGCGTGCGGGGTTCAACGTTTTTTCATCTATATCTTTCCTGTTTGACATGTCTGTCGCAACGCGTCTATTTTTCCCCGTTTGATAGGTATGTCGCAACGTGCGAGTCAGAGATCGACTTAGTTATTTTTTTCTCGGTTTTACACACAGGCTCGTGGTCATGTGAGAAACATTTGTCTTTCATCTAACATGATATATAACTAATGAATCCCCTGCCGCATTGCGGCGGGTGGTAATTCTAGTTATTATTATTTATTTGTTGCAAATGGATATTATATAAGTAAATGATTAAAATACATTTTTTATTAAAACAAAATGTGTTATAAAATGTTTTGGCCACCAAAGAAGAATTTATTCAAACCAAAATAAAGGTCAAAAGCAAGAAGCTTACAAGGACAATTTTTTTGGCCAGCAAAGGAGAATTTATTCAAACCAAAATAAAGCCAAAAAGCAAGAAGCTTATAGAGACAGAGAGTACACATCACAAAAACACAAAGGGACCTTAAAACAAATTGTACTAAAACATTAAGTAAAAAGAATCCATTCGAAAGTGCTCCAGTTTTCCAAGCTCATTCCCGTTGCCTTAGCTCACTTCTCCGCCCACCAGTAGGTTTCACTCTTGATATCTTCAAGCGCAACATTTATTGGAAGGTTATTTTTGTTGAAAGTTTTCTCATTTTTTCAGCGCCAAATGGTCTAAAACGTCATGAGGACAATAGCGTAGCACCTCTTTTCACCTTTTTCTTTATGCCAAGATCAAGAAAGTGTTTCAAGAGCCGCTTGATAGAAACAAAAGTGTTCGGGCTCGGGATCTTCAGCCACTCACAAATCTGAATCTATACGGTGTTAGCGTGTGTACAAGTGACAAGCAAGTGGTCAATCGTTTCTTAAGTGGTGTCGCACAAAGGACATAAGCCATCACAAAAAATAAGCAGTATTGTAACACACGCATTGGAAAAAAAGATAAAATGACAAAAAAGCTATAACAACCCTCCTGAATTTTTCTGACACCCTAATATATATTTAAATACCCTAATATGTCCTAAAATACACCCCATACGCGAAAACGGACCCCGAATACCTTTATTTTTATAAAAATTAAATAAAAACAAGAAAAATGAGGCTCTCGCGGGGCGCGTAGCCTTTGGCTACTGCCTACGCGGGCCGCGACAGCTAAGAGATCAGGCAATCCCCGGTGCTGCCACGTGTCATCATCATGGCGAGTCTAGGGGTGATGACCAATCAGAGCTAAGGCCTACCCCCCTACTATGCGGGCCGCGTAGACCTTAGTCTCACCTTACGCGGGCCGCGAGAAAACAGAAATCTAGGCCCTATATAAGAGGGCATCGGGCCTTCAGTTTCCGTCGCTCGCATTTCTTTTCTTTCTCTTAATTTCTGAATAGCAGGCATAATCTCGAGTATAATATCCCCCTAATTAACGAAGTTCTGCTCTGTTGTAAGTATTATAACCCCAGTTACGTATTAGATACGTTGCCCGATTGATCCAGGGTTCCGTAACGACTGTCGTGGTTCTGCCCGACGTAGTCGTTGGAATGCCGTCTCGGGGAGGGTATCGTTAATATAAATAAACGGTTATTATACTAACATATGTACATTTGTGTAAATTATAGATAAATCACCAGGAAACTTTAGAAGAAATCTAAGACATCAATGTGAGTTTATCGTCTTTCCGTAAACCTTTTTGTGAACTGTTTTACAAAACCTTAAAATGTTTTACAATGTGATTAAGCAGTGATTGAGTCTTTGTAGTTCTTCAATTACTACCGGTATATTGGGGTTTTGTATACAAAATGTGGAACACGTTACCATTGGACAAAGAGTTAGCCAATGGGTAATATGACCCACCAGTCAGGATTGACAGTACTGAATGAGTAATTGTGTAGAAATAAACAATGTGATAGCTCTCAATACTATGTTAATTGATAAAACACTTCTTGATTAAACTGGGATTCACTCACCAGTATTTCTCACTAACAAATGTTTTTAAAACGCGTTTCAGGTAACAAAATGTGAAAGCCAATTAGGAAAAAACCAGCTGGAGAGCACTGACTGTCACACCCTGGCTTTGAGGAAGCGTGGGTTTATTTGGTGTGACTTCTTAATATCACAACAACAATCATAACCATACTATATGATAAAAACATGAGGTATTCACCCATTAATAAAGTTAGAAAAATCCCATTTTCAATAATCACAAAATAAGTTACAAACCTTAACTTGTTTTAATTGAGTTTATAAAGACTTAGCAAAAGACTTTAAACAATACTAGGTTTAGAGATATGTAACCCGTCCAGGAAGAGGTTACACCTTCTAAACCTTGGATGACTTCTTTATTCAAACGCAGCTTGAAAATACGTGCAAACCGTGCCAGATCCGTTAGTTTCCTGAAATACATGTAGTTTGAAAAGTCAACATAAAGTTGAGCGAGTTCATGTGTAAGTGAGTATGTACAAACATTTGAAAATGTTGTAAGTGTGTGTAAAAGTCCCTGGTATGTAGCAATTAAGGAAAAAGAGATCACCATTGGGTTGCAATGCCAATGATATGTGTGAAGTGATGCAGGAAGACTCAACCCTAGCGGATTTGTGCGATGGGCACTTAGTCACCACCTGGTCCATTAAGCGGGCTCAGGAGTGGGGCTCGCTACACCCAAATAGATATATCACTAATGTCCCTCGGTCCTACACGAGGATTAATGGCCTCAAGTTGCGCCTACTCACTCACATGATCTGTACGTCTTAACCCTCCTTAAGCTAACCATACCATGTAAAAAGTACTCGTAATCATAGTAACACGTATTTCACCCCCGCAGTTTAGAAAACTGAAAACAGTTAAGAGAAAAGGGGGACATGAACTCACAGTATTGCGTCTTCAGTACTTGTAACTCGTAACCCAAATCTCCTCAGCAAACACGACTACCTACAATGGTCTAATGTCTATTAGACGAACGGGTCATGCCTTGTCTTAGTATGTGTCACGGCCCACGACCCGGTTTGACCCGTTTCAGGAGCCGCGGCAGAAAATACTGCGGTATTGATTTAATTGAGTTTAACAGCGGAAACAGGATCGCTTAAAGCTAAAATTTTTCCCCGATTATTTATTTCACAATTCGGGATAAACCCCCGATAATTTACAATATTATATTTTTACTATAAAAGTGTGATATTACAAAATCATTTATTTATTTTATATTGAGCCACTATCTTAAGCTTGAAATGCTCCCCAGCACTTTTCCTGAATTACAACAGATCACCTGAAACATGTTTGAAAAAAGGTTTTGTCAGCGGGAAATACTGAGTGAATCATTCTATTTTGCATAATGATGCATAGTTATCAATTACAGCATAAGAGCGATTACAATGGCTTCTATCTTATTTTTATCTGGCATTCTGTCACAATGGTGACATGTCACAATGGTGACGATGGTCATACCACTATTTAGATCAATGAACCTAAATAGTGACGATTATCGCTGTAGGTCAATGAACCCAACAGTGATTATCCCGAGTAGGTCAATGAACCTAACTGGGAGAAAATTAGTAATTGTGCACAATACCCCACTAACCAGTAATTCAAGATATCCACGACTTAGTCCCTGTAATTATAACCTTGAAAATAATTTGGAGTATTGTAAAATATTTAATAAAAATAACTCACAAACGGTGAGAATAGTTGTATAAAGCAATTTGATAAAAAGAGAATGACTCACAAACTGTGAGAAAAGAAGAATGACTCACAAACTGTGAGAAAAGAAGAATGACTCACTTTGCAGATTTATACGGGCAGAGCCTAGCCTACTGATTAGCCTTTTATCCTAATTTCAATAACAAGCACACAATTTTGGAATTAGTAATCAATCCAGCATTTACGATAACTCACGAGATCAAATTATCACAATGAATGTCAAAATGCAATACTTTGTCCATCGAGTTAACGATGATCCATTGAATTAACAATGAACGACAAGGTATAATACTTTACCCATCGAATTAACGAGGATCCGTTGAATTAACAACGAACGATAAAGTATAATACTTTACCTATCGAATTAACGACAATCCGTCAAATTAATGACGAACGATAAAGTATAACCCTAATGTGGGCGGCACTTAAACATTCATTGGATATTTGAATCAATCGGACAATGAATCGTAGCAGCGATTGTACTAATACCCTTTTCTGCAGCACCCCGCTATACTTAATTAGAGTTTAGTGTGTGTTAATTGTAGTAAATCGAACAGAACTCAGTGCCTGAAGTGAATTCCTTCGTCGAACAAATGCACAGAAGTCAGTCCCAATGCCTGCTATTTATACACGAAAATTGGCTAGCTTACGGACCGTAAGCTTGCTGATGTTGCGGTCCGTAAGGCAGCATACGGACCGTAAGACTCACAGCTTTACGGTCCGTAAGGGACACAAAGCTGCTATGTGGTTGCCACGTGTGGGACTAGCTCTGATGAGTCGACATTTCCTGAAATTTCAACTTAAGGAGCACGTAATTCAGATAATCGTCAAGTAGGGAATACCCCCCCTGAGTTTTAGGGGCCCTAATCCTGATTCTGAAAATTATGAAAATTTTAGGGTTTGCACAGAATCACTTGGGTGTCTCAATTAGGGTTTCCTATTGGTCAAATTATTTTAATAATTATGACTTTTGATGAGAGTCGTTACATTCTCCCCACCTTAATAAAAATCTCGTCCTCGAGATTTACTGGAATAATTGAGAATACTTTCTCTTTCTTTTTGATTCCAGTTCCCAAGTATATTAGGATCCTGTGTTTGAATCCTACTTTACTTAAACTAACACTTTTTTTTTTTTTTTTTTTTTACATCTTAGAAAGGTACTACCAAAGATTCGTCTGATAGACATTTCTTGAGATTGGATATATAAAATATATCATGTGTTTCAACTAACCTTCCTGGTAGTTGTAAGTAACTGATCCAATATGTTGAATTACTGGAATTGATCCTACATACTTTGGTTTTAGCTTTCCTTCCTTACCGAATCTAACAATTCCTTTCCAAGGAGATACTTTTAATAGTATTTTGTCTCCAACTCGAACTCCAACGGCTTTTATCTATTATCTGCATAATTCTTATGACTATCTCTTTGCCGTTTTCAGCTTTTTCTTCGTGATACTGAATATCACAATCGTAGTTACTTAGGATTTTTTTATTCATCTCTTTTGCTTCAAATTATTTTCGTCTAAATATATATATATCTTAACTTCTTATAATCTGTATAGATAGTATCCTTACTTCCATACAGATAATATCTCCAAATCTTAAGGGAAAAATTATGATTCTAATTTTAACTTATGAGTGGTATAGTTCCTTCGTACCTTTTTCAATTGTCTTGAGGCAAAAATTTATGACTCCTAATTTCTAAGTTATAAGCATCGATTCTTAGTTATAACCTTATTTAATTTCCTATAATCAATATTCATTCTCATTAAAACCTCCTTTTTCTTAACAATCAATATTGTGCTAATCGATAAGGTTCCTTGGCTTATCGGTAAAATTCCTGGAATTTAGATGAATCTTAAATTCTATCTTCATGTAATCCAAGTAAATCTTCTAGAAATACCTCTGGGTATTCGGAATTTACAGAAATTTCCTTAAATTCTGTATCTTTAGTATTAATGACTACTGAAATCATATATATACTATTCCTTACTTTCGTTCATAATTAGCAATTTCCATTACTGATATGAACTTCATAGGCTTACATGATTTATCTCCTGTAATCATAATTACTTCTCCGATGGTTGACTGAATTTCTAAGAAATTCTGATCACAGATAATGATCATAACATCGAATTCAACTAATTTCATAGATAATAGGGATGCAGAAAATTTATAACTTATTTCTATGTTCTGCATAACCTTATTAATTTTTATTGAATTCTCATCTGCCGTTTCTAATATAGAAATCTATCTAATGCTGGTAAATGGTAAGTTAAGAGTTTGGCAGAGTAAAGTATTTATAAAACTTTGGTTTGTACCAGAGTCAAATAATACTTTTATGTAAACGTTGTAAGCTAAGAACATACCGGCTATCACATCTGGAATCATCTCGGCTTCATGAGTAGTCAGCTGAAAGGTTCTCGCATTCCTTTTTGCTCCTTCTGCTGGTTTGACTTGATTGTCAAATGGTTTATTCAGTTTTGGACAATCTGGCCTAAGATGTCCAGTTTCTCTACAATTATAGCAAACTGAAAATTTCTTCTTCCTACAATCTTCTTCTTGATGCCCTGGAATCTTGCAAAAATTGCAATATCCTTTGCATCTTCCAAAATGCTTCCTTTTGCAAAAATTGCAAAATGGACTAGTAGAAGATTGCCCATTCCCTCCTTTCTTGAAATGGTTATGGTTACCCGAACTGAATTCTTGGGTAATCTTTTGGGCTACTTCCTTCCTTCTATTTTCTTCTCTTGTCCGTACTAGCTCGTCAGTCATAGTATTGGCTAATTCTACTGCATCATCAATTGTGCGAGGTTTCGCAGCTTTGACAATATTACGAATTTCGGAAATCAATCCCCAAATATAACGAGAAATAAGTACCGGCTCTGGCGAAGCCAGGGTTGGTACCACTCTAGCATATTCAAAGAATGTCGTAGTATACCCTCGACAATTTACATCTACCATCCTATGGGTTAGAAACTTATTTGCCATTTGATCTTTTTCATATTCAGGACAGAATTTTCTTTCTACAAGATTTTTAAATTCTTCCCAGTTCATAGCATACGCCATCCTTCTTCCTTTTGCCTGCAACATCGTATTCCACCACTCTAGCGCTACTTCTTTGAAAAGGTTTGAAGCGTACATAACCTGATCATCCTGAGCACATTTACTTATGGCAATTACTGCCTCAGTTTTCTCTAACCAACGCAGTGCTGCAGTCGCTCCTTCATTGCCTGCAAACTCAGTGGGTTTACAAGCAAGAAATTCTTTGTAAGTGCAACCAGGCGTTGCAACTTTCCTTTTCTTAGGGAGCGGAGCTTGCCGTGGTTCATTATCATGATTAACATGATTATTACCTCCATTTACGCTATTACTGAAATTATCTTCAGAAATGCGTTTACTAGGAACAACTTGTTGCGGTTCGATTGGATTTTTAACAGCAGCAATGATTGCTGGTATAGCATTGGCTATCCCTTGAGCAACTATTCCTGGAATAGTGTTGGCTATCTCTTGAGCAATGATATTTTCTATATCTTGCCTAGTCACATATTGATTCCCCGATTGTTGCTCAGATTGATTACCCTCATTAACTGGTTCATTATTAGCGTTTTCCATCTGATATCTATTTTATAGATACATAATTAGTATAAAGGAATTAATCCAATGTCACAATTTAGTTGCACATAATCACATAAACGAATATACAAACAAAATTGTAACTTTTCTAATATTTCCTTATATCATGTTTCTATATACACCCGTTTTATTATTTTACACATACTGATTTTACTATTACTATTACACAAACACAGTTTCATAATCCCCTATCCTTTGTCAGATGATGTTCTAGTAGCGGCGTTTCTTTTCATCGTATTTCCAGGAGATTTGTCCCAAAGTCTCTTGGATCCTATTCCCAGCATTTATGTTGTCAAAATGATGAAGTTCAGTCCTATTACTTATTGGTAAATTTGGTAAAGGTTCTGGATTGTACTTAGGAAAAAGCCTATAGGGATGGTTTTGTAATAGTATTTCATTATCCAACCATTCGTCTATATTCCAGTGATTTGAAGATTTTGGGATAGATGGTTCTAAGTTCATAAAATTATTTTCATTAACAGACTCAATAGTATCATCGGTTGCCATTATAAAATCTAGTTCTTCTTGAGATGGTAATCCCTCCATTTGCCTAGAATTTTCCCCAATTTCCATTTTCTTAGGCTTAGGTTTCTCGAAAGGTAAAGCGTTAAATTCTATAGGTTCTTCTATGTCTGGAATATACTTATTGAAATCTCTGGAAACTTCTATTCTTACTGGATAGAGATTTAAATTCTGAAGGGCTTCCGACAAATCACTCATGCTGTTTAGTAACATACATACAATTATTAAGTCATAACAAAATTTTATAGAACAAAAATAGTATTTCATACTACCAAAATAAATACAAATTAAAACATACTAGGTTTTATTTGTAATTTATTTATAAATTTTCTTGACTGTAGATAATAAAAATACTAAACTTTAAATCAGAATATTTAAAGATTTATATTTACTATTACAGTAGTTAATATATCAAAATCTATATACTAAGTAAGTATGATGACTTAATTTACATATATTAACTAATCATTATCCTTGTGGATATTGGTTAATGCTGCCTTGTTTAAGCATAGGTGATCAGTCCATGCATAACTAAGGCTAGGTTATCCAATATCTGCTTTTGATAATAATCATAGTATTTAAAAATAATCTTAATACCACTATTATTAATATATTATTATTAATAATAAAATTATTAATAATAATTAACTAAACAATAATTTTAAATAAAAATATACTTTATATATAAAAATATAATTTCTTTACCTCAATATAGTAATACTATATTAGGTAATTCCATATATTAATCAAATATATAATGTTTTTCAATTAACAATAATAGAGCAACAAATATTACAATATATATAAAAATATGCCCATATTAAAATTAACAAATAGCCAGTTAAAACACATAATCATATAATAGTAATCAGGAAAAATTTAAGTATTTCTAAATACTTAATTAGCTTAACCCAGTGGCTCTGATACCACCTTTTTCTGTCACGGCCCACGACCCGGTTTGACCCGTTTCAGGAGCCGCGGCAGAAAATACTGCGGTATTGATTTAATTGAGTTTAACAGCGGAAACAGGATCGCTTAAAGCTAAAATTTTTCCCCGATTATTTATTTCACAATTCGGGATAAACCCCCGATAATTTACAATATTATATTTTTACTATAAAAGTGTGATATTACAAAATCATTTATTTATTTTATATTGAGCCACTATCTTAAGCTTGAAATGCTCCCCAGCACTTTTCCTGAATTACAACAGATCACCTGAAACATGTTTGAAAAAAGGTTTTGTCAGCGGGAAATACTGAGTGAATCATTCTATTTTGCATAATGATGCATAGTTATCAATTACAGCATAAGAGCGATTACAATGGCTTCTATCTTATTTTTATCTGGCATTCTGTCACAATGGTGACATGTCACAATGGTGACGATGGTCATACCACTATTTAGATCAATGAACCTAAATAGTGACGATTATCGCTGTAGGTCAATGAACCCAACAGTGATTATCCCGAGTAGGTCAATGAACCTAACTGGGAGAAAATTAGTAATTGTGCACAATACCCCACTAACCAGTAATTCAAGATATCCACGACTTAGTCCCT
This sequence comes from Helianthus tuberosus, assembly GCA_030545235.1. Classification (NCBI taxonomy): domain Eukaryota; kingdom Viridiplantae; phylum Streptophyta; class Magnoliopsida; order Asterales; family Asteraceae; genus Helianthus; species Helianthus tuberosus. The sequence goes on along the minus strand of CM060441.1, from coordinate 213,597,560 downwards.
GTAATTATAACCTTGAAAATAATTTGGAGTATTGTAAAATATTTAATAAAAATAACTCACAAACGGTGAGAATAGTTGTATAAAGCAATTTGATAAAAAGAGAATGACTCACAAACTGTGAGAAAAGAAGAATGACTCACAAACTGTGAGAAAAGAAGAATGACTCACTTTGCAGATTTATACGGGCAGAGCCTAGCCTACTGATTAGCCTTTTATCCTAATTTCAATAACAAGCACACAATTTTGGAATTAGTAATCAATCCAGCATTTACGATAACTCACGAGATCAAATTATCACAATGAATGTCAAAATGCAATACTTTGTCCATCGAGTTAACGATGATCCATTGAATTAACAATGAACGACAAGGTATAATACTTTACCCATCGAATTAACGAGGATCCGTTGAATTAACAACGAACGATAAAGTATAATACTTTACCTATCGAATTAACGACAATCCGTCAAATTAATGACGAACGATAAAGTATAACCCTAATGTGGGCGGCACTTAAACATTCATTGGATATTTGAATCAATCGGACAATGAATCGTAGCAGCGATTGTACTAATACCCTTTTCTGCAGCACCCCGCTATACTTAATTAGAGTTTAGTGTGTGTTAATTGTAGTAAATCGAACAGAACTCAGTGCCTGAAGTGAATTCCTTCGTCGAACAAATGCACAGAAGTCAGTCCCAATGCCTGCTATTTATACACGAAAATTGGCTAGCTTACGGACCGTAAGCTTGCTGATGTTGCGGTCCGTAAGGCAGCATACGGACCGTAAGACTCACAGCTTTACGGTCCGTAAGGGACACAAAGCTGCTATGTGGTTGCCACGTGTGGGACTAGCTCTGATGAGTCGACATTTCCTGAAATTTCAACTTAAGGAGCACGTAATTCAGATAATCGTCAAGTAGGGAATACCCCCCCTGAGTTTTAGGGGCCCTAATCCTGATTCTGAAAATTATGAAAATTTTAGGGTTTGCACAGAATCACTTGGGTGTCTCAATTAGGGTTTCCTATTGGTCAAATTATTTTAATAATTATGACTTTTGATGAGAGTCGTTACAGTATGTATGTTTTTGAGTTACGATTACGGTATTATTCCAAGTATAATAATTGTGTTTAGTTCTGGAATAATTGTTTATGCAGTGTTTCTATAGTAATATTACTCAAGCATTCGTATTCGTATTTCCCTCCCAAGGATGGGAGTATCTCGTATTTGTGTATTCGTATTCCTTGTATTGGTATATCTTGCCATGTATCGGCGTTGTATTCCGGTGTGTTATAAAAATACGTCAATATATTCTCCAATATATATATTTCCAAGTAATATTATTTTTACTCCAAAAATAATATTTTTCTAGTTCGTAAAATAATCACGTAAGCACACAAGCGTCTTATTTACGAAAATCCACCTACGACACTTGGTTATTTCGTAATAAAAATCATGGCGAAATTTATATTTGGAAAACAAGTTAAAAAATATATTTATAACACTTGTTACTAAAAACATTTCTAAGTGTTATATTTTCTGGAAAAATTTCGCCAGAGTTTCCTCTGTAAATGGAGGCGTCCACGCTTACTAGCGTATCATTTTCTTTAACATATAACACGTTAGATCTCTTTCAAATAACCAGCCTGACATTTAGGCAAGCAAAACACTACTTATATCGTTTCAGTTTTAATATACAAAACTGGGATGTTTTCAAGTATTTTAATAAAATAGTTATCTTATTCCAAAAATTCCCAAATTTTTATAGAACGTCTTATACGATCCAAAAATTATTGTGTAAAAATATCGGAGTCCAGTTCATTATCAGTAATTTATAGAAAATCGTTTACCGGACTGCAATCAGATTTGTTACATTCTGATTGCAGTCTACGGAATAATTCGTTTAAAATTCCTCGTAAGTCCGTTTGACAAAATTCCAGTTCGAGGGTCACAAATACATCAGTGACTATCTATGGTATGAATTTTTGGGGCTGGTTCAATTCAGGTTTTAAGTTACGACCGAAAACGTACAGCCCATTTTACTGCAGTAAAACTCAGCCTTAGCTGCTGTCATGAAAACAGACTTTTAAAATAGTAAACGACCTCAAAAAAATACGATTCCAGCGCCATTTTCTTCGTTTTTCGAAAAGACACAATTTAGGCTTTAGAAATTCCGTTTTTCGATTTATTAAAGTCTGTTTACAGCCTGTTGATGACGGCTGAAAAAGTACATCAGCATGTTATTTCGCGGTTTAAACATTACTAACTCGCATCAACGAGTGTCCGAACAATGGATTTAACAAGAAACCAACAATCAATTATCAAGTATGATTTAACCAACCCTCAAGCCAACAAGATTCCGCTTCATGTTTCATTCTTGTATAAACTTTATGTAAACTTTTATACTCCTTATTCTTGTTTAACATCTTCTAGTATTTTTGTTCTTGTGATTTAAACAACATCATCATACTACATATTATAACTATGAATAAGATGAAACAAAGTGTAAAGAAACTTACTACTAGCACAAGGCTAGGGTAGAGATTCTAGTGTGAGAAAGATGAGAAAATGATGGTGAAAAAGACTAGATCAAAGCTTCCTTGCAAGCCCTTCAACATGCAACCTCCATGGATCACTTTGAAGCTTTGAATGGAACTTGTAATGAAGAAGATACAGATGTTGAAAGCAATCCAAGTAATATCATATGCAATCTAGGGAAAATATTATGGAAAGATTGAGTAGGATTGAGAAATCTTGTGTGGGGCCATACTTGTGATCGTAATATATGAGGGGGAGGGGGTCCAAGTGTAACATTTTTGATGGTAATAGGTAAATACTAGTTAACTTTCAAGTATGCTTTCATATGTTAGTTATTTAATATTTAGTGGGTGTTAGGGTGTTCGGGGATCACGACAAACCAAGAAATAATGAAACAATGTTTTTGACAAAAAAATTTAGTGTCCCGGGTATTGTCCGGTTAATCACCGTTCCGTTAAAGTGTTTAATTATGCCGAAAGGTGTCTTTTAAATATATTTTTGTAACGCAATTTATTCCCGGCACTTAGGAAAATATACAGGACCTTTCTGCCATATTTTTGCACTTTACTAGCATTTTACAATGCTGAATTTTAATAATAAATGCATAATTCTGCATTTATGGTGTGTTTTAGGCACTTCCCGGCACTATAACTATCACCTAGTGACGCAGTTTTACAATTCTCACCTCCCTACACTCCATACTAGTGTAGTAATCTATTCTCGGCTCGTACTAGCCTCAGAGACAATGTCTGTCTAGTGCTGGCAATGTCAGCATGTATATTGGGTTATCCGTATAGTGTGCTCACTGTGCTTTTGTGCATCAAGGTTGTCACTGATGTTCTGTGTAAATAATGAAGTGACAGTAGTAAAGTATGATGTATGTACATGTATGTATCAGAATCAAGTAGCAGTTTAACCACAATTGTAAGCAAGCGCAGTAATTAAGCATTAATTAAATATTAATTAATTCGTACGGATACCTGGTTTGGTGAGGGTTGTCACATTCTCCCCCCGTTAAAGAAATTTCGTCCTCGAAATTTGTACTACCTTACTCCGTATGTATATGAATAATATCGGAGTAGATGATCATCAAATTGAAACAAATATTACTCACATTAGGTGAGTCCAAGAATATATAATAACCCGAATCCTAGGGTTGAAAGGTGTGTGTTGCTAGCATTGGGTGTCAAAGGTACAAGACGCATTTGACGTATAGTCTAGTGTAATCCAGCTAGCAGGGGTTCCACAAAAGTGGAGTTTTGACTAATAAGATTTTTAAACGATCGGTTGCAATATGCAAACGAGTTTTCTCAACCCATAGCGCCCGCTATAAGAACTCAAAAGCAGCAACTCAACGTAATAGTAAGATGATCTGTCAACTCCTGAATAAATGTCTGGTAAGGTTTAGTGTGTTGACATTTTTGAATGGTGAAGATACACCGAATGGAATACAAGCGAATCTGGTGTATCATTGTCTTGATTCGTAGTTGCATCAGAAATGTTTAAATGACAAGTCAAACCAAAGTATATGTAGTTTCGTGTGAAACAGTTGACCATGATTAGCACAAGGTAATGACACCACAAGGTATTGAAATGACGAGATTCGATAATAGTGGTGACCGAACAAGTTCACCGTGCCCGAAGTCAAATGAAAGTGTCCTGAAACAGTCCAAAAACTTGGTTTATACAATGCCGTAAGGTTTCTAGTTGAACACGGAACTTCAAAGAATTAATGTTTTCGATCGAAGATGAAAAGTAAATATGTATAGCAAGTGTGAGAACGGTAGAAAGTTTGCTATATAATACCATACAGGGTCGGGATTTAGAGAAAACGGTAGAAAGTGTGAGAACGCTTATGGATCGTCCGATCAAAACAATCTATGGACTAGATTGGCGCGGTGGCGTTTTCGTAAATAACATCAATTTTATTACCTGGACGCGCTTCATTAAGGGTAAAAGGGTCTTTTGACTTCTCCACACAAAACGTCATACTGATGAATAAAACGCCAAAAACAAAAATCACAGACCCTTCTAAGTATAACGCCATTAGATATAAAACGCCAAACTTAATTATAGTAAAATCCCGCCAAAAACCCAAACGCCTTTATTTATATATCCCATTCACCTTATAAACGCCAAAAAACCCAAACATCAAATTCAGTTTTTGTATGTAAGATTTTGCTAAATGAAATGGACAAAATCATTAAGTAAGGATATTGACCATTTCATTTAGTAAAATCTTATTGACTGATCCTCAACTTCCATCCAATTTATAACGCCAAAACATACAAAAACATTATTGAGCTTTGTTGTCAATAAAGTTTAGCTGTATGGGGTGGACAACATTGTCAGTTATCTTTCTTAACCGAGGATTAACAATGTTGTCCATCTCATACAGCAAAACATTATTGATTTTAGCATGATCAAATTCTGAGGTTTAAGATGCTCTTATTTCGTGGCGTTCTATTTATCGGTAAAACGCCAAAAAAGTTAAAAAATCAAACATCGTTCATTGTAAAAATTCAAGATTGTTGCATGAAAGGGTCTAAACTCAATAACATTTTGCTGCATGAGATGGACAAATCTTCAAGAAAAAGATGCTGATGTCAGATTGTGTGCTTCCAAACAGCCACACAAAAAACTACTTGAAAAACAAAAAAACAAAATGAATCATACGAAAGTCGAACCAACCAGTTAACAAGATTCAAAAAAGAAGAAAGAGACTGGTGACAATGAAGATTTTGAAGATCAATTGTTTATGTATTCTTTTTTTTATTTTCCTTTTCCGATGATTGTTATATAATAAAACGCCATATATAATAAAAACGCCAAAACAGCCAAAATGCTTGTTTAAACGATATCATCCCGTTAAACGCCCCCAAAAACTCCAAAACTATAATAAAATTACTTTGAAAAAGTATTATAAAAAACCAAATATATATATATATATATATATATATAGGGGATCGCTAGAATGAGAACCACCACGAGTTATGAGAACCGCGCCCCGCGGGTGGCCGTCGGCGACGAAATTTTTTTTACACCTAGATCCGTATATTTTAGTGGGGGGTTTAAATTTTCGGTTCAAATGGCGCGCCCGAGGGGGTAGTTTTTTACGCCCAAAGTTTGGGTTTTTTTAATTTTTCTTTTTTTTTTTACCAAACTTTGGGCGTAAAAAACTACCCCCTCGGGCGCGCCGTTTGAACCGAAAATTTAAACCCCCCACTAAAATATACGGATCTAGGTGTAAAAAAATTTCGTCGCCGACGGCCACCCGCGGGGCGCGGTTCTCGTGGTTCTCATAACTCGTGGTGGTTCTCATTCTAGCGGCTCCCTATATATATATATATATATATATATATAAAGCAAACTTGAAAATGTAACTATAAACAGTAAATACCAATCGGTAATACAAAAGATGGGGAAAATTTATTATATTAGAATCTAAAACGCCAAACTTGAAAGATGGGACATGTTACAGACTTCAGAGATAAAAGCTTATCAAAAACAATAATTACAAACAGTGACTGAAAAGACGAATACTTTATTATAATAATGCACCGCCTAACTTAGGAGCAAAAAAGACATCCTATAAAATGATACGTCTCAGCAACTACCATTTGATCAAACCAAAAAAAAAAATCAAATGCCAATACTACTAAATGTAAAACGCCAAAAAAAATCAAAGATAGCTAATATGCTTTCTTGGATATTCAGAATTGTTCTTCGGGAAGTTTCACTGAATGAATTGTTATCATATGGGAGTACCTCAGAAATATTTTGCTGCATGAGATGGACAAAAATTCAAGAAAAAAATGCTGATGCCAGTCATATGGCATTTTGTATTTTTTGTTCTTGAAGAAGGTTTGGATGAGGAGAAGAGATCAATGATACTGAAGAGTGGGATGATTAGAAAGATGAAGATCAACATGAAGAAAAAGCGAAAAACCCACCCACACGTCATAGATCTATGTCCCCAAACATCCACAAAAAAATCACTTCAATAGACGCGCAGGCAAAAAATTCAAACCAATTGGTTTGTTAAGTTTTACATAAAACGCCATGTTTTTTTTGTGACAGTTCTTGTACTATTAAAGAACAGAGAGACTGATGACAGTGAAGATTGTGAAGAGAGATTCGATTAGGATTTTTAATTTATTTTCTTCGCTTGTATTTTTTTTTACTGTGGCTGAAATATAATCTAACAATTGAAAAAACGCCAAGATACCACAAACGCCAAAATGTTTATAAAAAAATAATAAAACAATGGGCCATTTTTTTTAAAACGCCTTGAAAAACGCCATTCAGATAGATTTCCTGCCACCCTTGGTTCCAATGGCATACGATTTGAATAAACGCCATAAACAGCATAAACGCCAAAATGTTAATAAGCTTTTCCATTAAACGCCATTAATTATTGAATTTGATTAACGCCAAAAATCTTAAACCACAAAAAATAAAACAATATTGGAAAAAGCGGAACTAGAAAAGCAGAAGATAAAAGGACAAAAAAGCCCCTCCGCCCTTCCCTATGTCGCGTGACACGTGTAAGGTCAGGATGCGTTCTCACCGTTCTCACACTTTTGAGCGTTTTCTCCGGAACCCGTTTCATACCATACATACCCTAGCTAGCTAGTTAGTATGAATATTTCTAACTAATTCATAATACAATGGTTCTTATAAATCAATAATAAAAATTAAGGAAAAAAAGGGAAACACCAAAATCGGTACCAAAGCGGTAAAGTACCGAAAAACCGGTATCGATACCGGTACCGAACCAATACATTCGGTACCCACTTTACATTAATCTCAATACTAGAGCTGGCATATCGTGTCAGATACGATCTGTTAAGACACGAACACAAAACAAGTAAACACGAACACAACACGAAATCTAATCGTGTCAGATTTTCCAAACACGAACCTGATAATAAACAGGTTACACGAACAAGACTTGTTAAGACACGAAAAAATAGTATCATACGACTTGTTTAGACATGAGCATGACCTGTTAAGACACGAACATGGCCTGAAGGGGTGGTGTGTGGAGTCTAGGGTTCACACATAGTGTCAGACATGACCTGTTAAGGCAAAAATGTTACATGTTAAGACACGGACATGAACTGTTAAGACAAGAACACGAACACGAAATAGGTAACACACGAACACGACACGAAAACTAACATGTCTATCGTGTCGACCTGTTTAAGACACGAAACCTGTTAAGGGTCAGACACGAACCTGTTAATATCATGTTGTTCCGTGTCATGTTTTCGTGTCCGTGTTTGAAATTGCTAGTCCTACTCGATACTAGTATTTTACAGTACCGGTGCGGTACCAATCTCATCCCTACTTTAAACCAAGTACAAATACAATAAAGATATCGTAACCTAATTCTCCTGTATAACAAACTAAACCGATAGTTGATAATCCTGGTTCCAAATTACATGGTATTAGATTAGTTAAAGAAAGTTTTTTGATTTCATAACTCATCTATTTACATATAATTTTTTTTTTCATCCATCACTTGTGGCCTTATGGTAGGGTGATTTGGGTTCTCTAATGGAGACTCAAGTTTAATCCCCAGTTGTGTCACTTTAGTGGATAAGATAATGATAGATAGAGCCTAGCCTCCTTGCAGAGGTGTACGACTATATCCTGAGCCCACTTGGGTTTTCGTCCCACCGTGTGTTACGCTAGAGAGTTCTGCTCTTATGGTGACACAATGACTGTCAAGTGGTAGCCGGCGGTATGGTTTCTATAACAACCCTCCAAAATTATTTTCGACACCCCTAATATATTTAGAATGTCCCTAGACGTCCTAAAATACGCCCCGAATACGAGAAATGGCCCTAAATACCTTTAATTTTATAAAAATAAAATAAAAACAAATTATGTGGAGCGCTCGCGGGCCGCGAAGGCTTTGCCTTCAGGCTACGCGGGGAGCGACAGCTTGACGCTAGAGTGCACCCGGTGTCGCCACGTGCCACGACACCCGGATAGGCTACACGTGTGACTAATCAAAGCTAGAGCCTAGACCCCCTATGTCGCGGGCCGCGTAAGATCACCCTTGAGTTTACGCGGGGCGCGAGAGACTGGCGGATCACAGCTAAATATAGGAGGCGTCAGCTTTCAGTTGTCGACGCTCACACACAACTTTCTCTCTCAATTTCTCTATAGTCCAAGTAATACCCGGGCATTATACCCACTAAAATTGCGAAGCCCTGCCTCTTTGTAAGTATTTTAACCCCCGATTACCTATTAGATACGCTGCCCGATTGATCCAGTACTCCGTAACGGCTGTTGAGGCTCTGCCCGACGTAGTCGTTGAAGTTCTGTCTCGGGGAGGGTATAACTAATGTAAATATTGGGTTATTATACTAACGCATGTGCATTGTGTAATTAATAGATAATCACCAGGAAATCACAAAGGAAAACCTTAAGATAGCAATGTGAGTAATCCTCCTTTTTGTAACCTGTTTTTACAAAACCTCAAATGTTTTACATTATATTAAACAGTGATTGAGTATTTGTATTCTACAATTATCGTCGGTATGTTGGGGTTTTGTATACAAAATTTGTTACTACACTGTGAGTAGTAACATGACCACAAGTCGGGTTGACAGTACCGTGGGTGGTAATTAAAGTAGAAAATAAAAAAATGTAATTGTGCGATCGCCTTCAATGCTGTAAACGGTTTTATCTGTCTTGATTAAACTGGGATTCACTCACCAGTATTTTCCACTGACAAAATGTTTTTAAACGCATTTCAAGTAACAAAATGTGAAAACCAAATAGAAGCGAGCTGGACAGCACTGAAGGCTTGGAAACGTGGCTATAAAAGTTACCTAAGTAAAGAGATGTTTTATTTAAAGAAAATATGGTTTATCCCTATAAAAATGTGTGTATTGAAAACTTGGGAATTTCCCATGTATTTAATATTATAAAAGTGTGGTATTTTACTCTGATAAAATATTTCCTAACTACGGTCCTGATGTAATTTCCGCTGCTAAACTGATAAACACCGATACCACTGAAACTGGCAGCGGCCGCCCATTCCCGGGTTATTATGAGACGGGGGTTGCGACAGAAGGTGGTATCAGAGCTACAGCCACTGATTCAACCACAGAAGTGTTCTGCTGACACCAAAATATTATTCAATATGTTAGGAAATTATTTACGGAACTACGTGCATATTTTATTGTTTTGTGTTATTTAACAATCTGTTAGTTTACAGTATGAGCGACCAAGGACCTTCCGACACTTACCGTCAGTTGTCCAGCTCACCTAGGGACGAAGGCACCTCTTCACAGCCTACCCTCTCGGGGTATTCGGCTGACAACGAAGATGGGATTTTCGTGTTCAAGGCACAATCTGAAGAGCCATTCCCTCCTAAGAAGAGAGGATGGTTCAGCAGAGGAGCTCATGAACGTAGAAAGATGATGAAAAAGTTATAGCTATAGCGAGCTTTAGCAGCCGCTAATAGAGAAATGAACTCTCAGGATATAATCAATAGAAGACTAGCAAACTTCCACATACTAGCAACCACAGCTGTCGACCCGAATCTAGAGCAACTTATAGCACCCCAGCCGTTACCACTATTTCCCACACAACTAATGGAATTGGAACCAAACCCAGTAGATCAAATCCCAATGCCTGATTTTGACCCAACTGAGATTCCTAGAGTACCAGCACCCCATCCCCCAGACTATGACCCATGGTTTGATGACCATAGGGATCATGAACAACGCTACCCAGTACCAGACGAACCCATGCAAAACCCAGTAGCACCCTATCCGGACCTTGACCCTCTAGACCCCTATTTTGTAATGACCAATACATCAGGGAGATTCTAGAAAATCCTTAGCCTTACAAAGAACCCATGCCCCAGTTTCCTGACCCAATCCCAGCACCCGCACTACCCATGAGCACTGAGAACGTGCAAGAACTCCGCACCTTTGGTGAGGAGATATTAGAAGGAAGTGAGAGGATGGGACAAATAGGGGAACGACTCGTCTGGAAATATGACGAGCGTAATATGGACTTTTGGATGAACCCCTATCAGTATTAGTAATAATATATATATATATATATATATATATATATATATATATATATGTATAATATGTGTGTATGTTTGAAAAAAAAATATCTAGACAACAGCTATGGATGCATACTAGTATTTTATTTTCAATTCCAGTTGTATTTGTAATAGATATAGATGCATAATATAAAATAGAGTAAAGGTCGCAATGTTCGACAATTTTGATCAATATGCTTGTTGTGCGATTGCTTGCATGTGGTAAATGTTTAAAATTCAGATGGACAACGAAGTGAATCAAGAAAACCAGAATAATGATAATAATGGAAACCAAGTAGATAACAGTGCCATCCAACACATAGTGGCACAAGGGATTATAGACGCAATGCCATATATTATCAAAACGATTAAGGAAGCAGATAATAAAAGTAACAATGGCAGTAAACGACCTACTGAACCAGAACATAGCGTAAACAATCGACCAATACTTCAAGTGCCCATTCCCAAAAGAAGAAGAACCATGTCTTATGGTTGTTCTTATAAAGAATTCTGGTCTTGTAAACTGTCACGACCCCCGACCCGGTTTGACCTGTTTCAGGAGCCGCGGGACAGAAAATCCCGTGGTATTTATTTAATTGAGTTAACAGCGGAATTTTTTTCTTCAGGATCTTTTTAAAACTGAAATTTCCCGATTATTTTATTTCACAACTCGGGATGAAACCCCGGTAATTTACAATCATATGATTTCACTTAGATTTTTTTTTTATTTTACAAAACATGTTTCTTTATTTTATATTGAGCCACTTCCTTAAGCTTGTAGTGCTTCGCGACACTTTTCCTGGATCACAACAGATCACCTGAAACATGTTTGAAAAAGGTTTTGTCAGCGGGAAATACTTGTGAATCATTCTTTTTACTAAAATGACACGTTGTTATAATTTACAGTATTAAGAGCGATTACAATGTTTCTATATCAACCAACTACCCTCGGTATTTGTCACTCGACTCGTTTCTGCGACTATGGTCATATCACCCATTGGCTAACCCGTTGTCCCATGGTGACGATTATCAAGTAATGTATACAAAACCCCACATACCGGCTGTAATATGGAGATTACAAAGACTTAATCCCTGTAATTATAACTTTGAAAATAACATTTAAGAATTTATAAAATACTTTGATAAAAAGAGAATGAATCACTTTGCAGATTTAATATGAACAGAGCTTAGCCTACTGATTAGCCTTGATAACCTAGTTTAAATAACAATGCACACAAACTAGGTTAGTAACTAATACAGCATTTACGATAACTCACGAGATTAAATCCTCACAACGAATGACAAAGTGCGATACTTAAACATCCATCGATTTAACGACGAATGACAAAGCATAAACCCTAATGTGGGCAGCACTTAAACATCCATTGGATAGTTTAATCGATCGGACATTGAATCGTAGCAGCGATCGAGTTATTACCCTGTATTGTGGCAGCACTTCGTGATTTGTGTGTTTTTTTAAGACTGTTTCTACAATATCTCAACGTACGTATTGATTTTGAACGTCGAACTAACGCACAATTGCATGTACCAGACTCCCCTATTTATACATGAAAAACGGCTCCCTCGCGTGGCGCGAGGGGCCTGTCGCGTGGCGCGACGGGTGGCTTTTAGGGTAGGGTAGGTTCGTGTCCGTTATAGCCTTAGTGAGTCACGTTTCAACGAATTTCAATTCCTACAGCAAACTGTGAGGATATTATCAACTAGGGTTTACCCCCCCCCCCCTGAGTTTTAGGGGCCCTGATCCTGATCCTGATTCCAATTGTTCTGAAAATTTTAGGGTTTATGCAGGATCACTTGGGTGTCTTAATTAGGATTTCCTATTGAATAATTAAAGAAATAAATAGGACTTTTTGATGAGAGTTGTTACCTAAACCAATAGAATTCTCGGGCAATGAAGGACCCATTGCAGCTCTACGCTGGATAGAAAAGACTGAGGCAGTCTTAAAATAAGCAAGTGCGCGGAAGAAGATAACATAATGTTTGCTTCCAATCTGTTTAAGAACTCAGCTTTAGAATGGTGGAACACTATCCTCCAATCTAGGGAAAGTGACAGAGTTTATAATATGGATGGGAGGAATTTAAGAATATGGTGGAAAGGAAATTCTGCCCTTCCAATGAAAAGGAACAGATAGCAAATAAGTTCTTAAACCTTAGAATGACTGGAGTAGATAGTAAGGGTTACACCACTACATTCTTCGAATATGCTAGAATAGTACCAACCCTTGCATCACCAAAACTAGTATTAATCCCTCGTTACATCTGGGGATTAATCAGTGAGATCAGACATGTAGTCAAGGCAACTAGACCTCAAACCATAGAAGAAGCTGTAGAACTAGCAAATACCTTGACTGATGAATTAGTGCGTACACGAGAAGAGGACCACAGGAAGAACCTAGCTCAAAGGCTTACCCAGGAATTCCGCTATGGAAACTCCAATCGTGGAAAAAACGTAGGTTCTACCTCGACACCTTACTGTAAAGCCTGCAAGAAGAAGCATTCAGGAAGATGCTCCACTTACTGCAATTTCTGCAAGATACCAGGACACAAGGAAGAGGATTGTAGGAAGAAACCTAGTAATGGAGTGTGCTTCAACTGTGGAGAAAAAAGACACATCAAGCCACACTGTCCGAAACTAGCTCCAGTCATTAACAACAGGACTACTAAAAATGCTAAAGCATTTGTTCTGACAGCAGAAGAAGCAAAGATGATTCCGGACGTGATTGCTGGTACGTTTTTAGTTAATGATGTTTTTTGCTAAAGTATTATTTGACTCTGGTGCGAACCAAAGTTTTATTAATACTTCATTTTGCAAACTTCTCAATCAACCATTAACTAAACTCCCACAAGAATGTCTAGTAGAGACAGCAAATGGGGAAACCATTAAGATTACTGAAATCTTGCAGGGAGCAAGAATAGAGTTTTTAAATCAAAAGTTTATTGCAAACCTTTATCCTATGAATCTGGCAGGATTTGATGTAGTATTAGGAATGGATTGGTTAATAACCAATAAAGCCAGTATTCTATGTGATCAAAAGTCAATCCAAGTAAATTCACCAAAAGGTGAAAGGATCACAATTACAAGAGATAAGCCGTCTAGATCCGCAAAATTCATCTCTGTGATGAAAACAGCTAGTTATGTAAGAAAAGGATCATTAGTGTATTTGATTTCCATAATCATTAACACTAAAGGAAAAGAACTGAAAGATATTCCAGTAGTATCTCAGTTTCCAGATGTGTTTCCAGAAGAATAACCAGGACTACCGCCGGACAGGGAAGTTGAATTTAGAATTCATCTGCTACCAGGAACAGCACCAATTGCCAAAGCACCTTACCGTTTGGCGCCCACAGAAATGCAAGAATTAAAGAAGCAACTAGACGAACTGCTAGAAATGGGATTCATACAGCCAAGCTCGTCTCCATGGGGAGCACCGATACTGTTCGTTAAAAAGAAAGACGGGTCAATGCGAATGTGCATTGATTATCGTGAATTAAATAAAGCCACGATTAAGAATCGGTACCCATTACCGAGAATTGATGATTTGTTTGATCAGCTGCAAGGAGCTCGATTTTTATCTAAGATCGATTTACGATCAGGATATCATCAATTAAAGGTACAGGAAGAGGACATTCCTAAGACCGCTTTCAGAACAAGGTATGGCCATTATGAATTTACTGTCATGCCATTTGGTTTAACCAATGCCCCAGCCGCATTTATGGACATGATGAACCGAACATGTAAGCCATATTTGGATAAATTCATAATTGTTTTTTATAGATGATATTCTCATTTACTCTAAAAGTAAAGATGAACATGCAAAGCATCTGAATGCACTTCTAAGTTTATTAAGAAAAGAAAAGCTTTATGCAAAGTTTTTCGAAGTGTGAATTTTGGTTAGAAAAAGTGCAATTTCTTGGACATTTAGTCAATCATGAAGGAATTCATGTGGATCCCACAAATATTGAGGCAATTACCAAATGGAAAACCTCTGAGTCACCAACCGAGGTTAGAAGTTTCTTAGGATTGGCCGGTTATTATAGAAGATTTATTCGAGATTTTTCTAGAATAGCCATTCCCTTAACTAAGCTAACCCGTAAATCTGTTAAGTTTGAATGGGGACCAAAACAAGAGGAAGCCTTTAGAATTCTTAAGCAAAGATTAACCAACGCACCCATACTGGCGTTACCAGAAGGAACTGAAGACTTTGTAGCCTATTGTGACGCTTCTAAGTTAGGTTATGGATGTGTGTTGATGCAACGACAAAAGGTTATAGCATATGCTTCTAGAAAACTTAAGAATCATGAAGAGAATTATTCAACCCATGATCTGGAATTAGGAGCCATAATTTTTGCCCTTAAAATTTGGAGACATTACCTTTACGGTAGTAAGTTCACCATTTTCGCTGATCATAAGAGTTTAAGATATGTCTTCAGGCAAAAGGAGTTGAATATGAGACAAAGACGCTGGATGGAAATTCTTAGTGATTACGATTGTAATATCCAGTATCATGCAGGAAAGGCAAATGTAGTTGCTGATGCTCTAAGTCGAAAATATCACGAAAAGCCAAAAAGAGTACGTTCTCTTAAATTAAATCTACAAGTAGATTTAAATGAACAGATCAGGAAAGCACAAGAATCAGTAATCAAGGATGATACTGAGAAGTTGAAAGGAATGATTAAGGAATTAGAACAAGGAACAAATGGAATTTGGAGATTCCATAAGAAAAGGATGTGGATACCCAAACTAGGAAACCTACGCCACCGTATATTAGAAGAAGCCCATAAGTCTAAGTATACGATGCATCCTGGAAGTGATAAGATGTATCAGGATTCAAGAAAAAAAATTTGGTGGATAGAAATGAAGAAAGATATAGCAGCTTATGTTTCTAAGTGTCTAACCTGTTCGCAAGTTAAAGCTAAACATCAGAAGCCCTCAGGTTTATTACAACAATTAGAAATGCCGGTTTGTAAGTGGGAATTGATAACAATGGATTTTGTTACCAAACTACCCAAGACAAGGAAAGGTATTGATACAATCTGGGTGATTATAGACAGGTTAACTAAGTCAGCTCATTTCCTACCAATGAAGGAAACTTTCAGTATGGAACAACTAGCCAAGTTGTATGTAAATGAAATAGTTTCATTACATGGAATTCCTTTGTCTATTGTTTTTGATAGAGATAGCCGTTTTACCTCTCATTTTTGGATAAGTTTCCAAAAAGCAATGGGAACCAAGTTGAATCTAAGCACTGCTTATCATCCTCAAACGGACGGACAAAGCGAAAGGACAATTCAGACAATGAAGGATATGCTTAGAGCTTGTGTAATTGATTTTGGAGGTAATTGGGATGATCATCTGCCATTAATAGAATTTTCTTACAATAACAGCTATCACACAAGTATCAATGCTGCACCAATCGAAGCACTTTATGGACGAAAGTGCCGAACTCAAGTATGTTGGGCAGAAATTGGAGAAAAGCAACTATCTAGACCTGAGATAGTATAAGAAACAACGGACAAAATTATTCAAGTCAAAGAAAGACTGAAAGCAGCATGTGATCGACAGAAGAGTTATGCTGATAACAGACGAAAACCGTTGGAATTTCAAGTAAGAG
The DNA here is from genome assembly GCA_030545235.1 of Helianthus tuberosus. Taxonomy (NCBI): domain Eukaryota; kingdom Viridiplantae; phylum Streptophyta; class Magnoliopsida; order Asterales; family Asteraceae; genus Helianthus; species Helianthus tuberosus. The sequence continues at coordinate 213,581,309 of CM060441.1, read as the reverse complement.
ACAAGGTGTTATTAAAGGTCTCTCCTTGGAAAGGAGTGGTAAGATTCATCAAGAGGGGAAAGCTAAGCCCCAGGTATGTTGGACCTTTTGAGATTATTAAAAGAATAGGACCTGTAGCCTATCAGCTACAACTGCCGGAAGAAATGGCAGGAATACATGATGTATTTCATGTATGTAATCTCAAAAAGTGCTTAGCTGATAAATCATTGGTAGTACCTCTTAAGGATATAGAGGTAAATGAAAAACTTAAGTTTGTAGAGAAGCCTCTACAGATTGAAGACAGAAAAGTAAAGAATCTCAAACACATGAGATTAGTTCTGGTCAAAGTGAAATGGGACTCCAAGAGAGGATCAGAATACACTTGGGAGCTTGAATCAGAAATGCAGAGGAAATATCCACACTTATTCCAGTAGACCTCAAGGACGAGTTCTGAAACAAGGTGGGGAGGATATAACAACCCTCCAAAATTATTTTCGACACCCCTTGTAACAACCCTCAATAAAACCGACACCCTTATAATTTTTCCGACACCCTGGTATATTTTAAAATGTCCCAATATATCTTTAAATACACCCCGTATGTAAAAACCGAGCCCGAAATACATTAAATAGTATTTAAAATAAATAAAATCTGATTTTTAAGCTGAGGCGGGCTGCGTAGACCCATCCCAACCCTTACGCGGGCGGTATAAAGGCTAAAGCCTGATTTCGTTGATTCTCTTAAGTTCAAGAGGGCCGCGTAAGACCCCCGTTTAGTTAACGCGGGCCGCGTGAGATCAAGATAGTGGCGCAGCCCGGTGATGACACGTGTCATCATCGTGGCGAAGCTAGGCAGTGACCCGGACACCCTAAACCCTACCCAGACTAGTACGCGGGCCGCGTAAGCCCTTACTTACTCTTACACGGGCCGCGTGAGAACCAGAATTCAGCACTATATAAAGGAGCCATCGGGTTCAACCAGAATTCGTTCAAAATTCGTTTCTCAATCTCAAATTCTGAATTAGAGGCTTTATAAGCGGGTATTATACCCCCCTAATTAGCGAAGTTCTGCTCCGTTGTAAGTATTATAACCCCTGGATACGTATTAGATACGCTGCCCGATTGATCTAGGGTTCCGTAATGGTTGTCGTGGTTCTGCCCGACGTAGTCATTGGAATGCCGTCTCGGGGAGGGTATTGCTAATGTTAAAATGGGTTATAATACTAACGTGTGTACATTTGTGTAAATTATAGATTAGTCCCAGGAAAACCTTACGCGAAGTCTAAGATAGCAATGTGAGTTTATCCTCTTTTTGTTAACCTTTTTGTAATGTTTTACAAAACCTTAAATGTTTTACAATGCGATTAAGCGGTGATTGAGTCTTTGTAGTTCTTCAATTACTGTGTTAATTGATAAAATGTTTCTTGATTAAACTGGGATTCACTCACCAGTATTTCCCACTGACAAATGTTTTTAAAACGCGTTTCAGGTAACACAATGTGACAGCCAATTTGTAAAAAGCCAGCTGGAGAGCACTGAAGGCTTGGGAAAAATGTGGCTATAAAAGTTACCTAAAAGACGATGTTTTAAATTCAATAAAATAGGGTTTATCCCTATAAACATGTTGTAATAAGAAACTTGGGTTTTACCCATGTAATTATTAATATCAAATATGGTGGTTTTACTCTGATAAACATATCCTAACTACGGTCCTGATGTAATTTCCGCTTCCAAATTAACCAACTGATACCACCAAAAATCTGAGTTCGCGTCCGCCCGTTCCCGGGACAGATAAGGGATCGGGGGTTGCGACAGAAGGTGGTATTAGAGCCTAGCCACTGGTCTAAGCCAAAGAAGTGTTATGCTGACACTTAAAGTTTAAATTTTATGTTAGGAAATAAATCATTGAAATACGTGCATAACTGTATTTAATTGATATGTGTTATTTGACTATCTGTTAGTTTAGAGTATGAGCGACCAAGGACCATCTGACGCGTACCGTCAATTGTCTGGTTTGCCTAGAAGCGAAGGCACCTCCTCTTCTCAGCCTGCCCTCTCTGGGTACTCTGCTGATACGGAAGAAGGAATCTTTATGTTTAAGGCTCAGTCCGAGGAGCCATTTCCTCAGAAAAAAGGGGATGGTTCAGTCGTGGGGCACACAAGCGTAGAAAGCGTATGAAAAAGTTACAAGATCAGAGGATACTAGCAGCAGCCAAGAGAGAGACAGATGCCTATGCCCAGGATATGATAAATAGGGGTATAGCCAACATCCACATCCTAGCTACTACTGCAGCTAACCCAAATCTGGAGCAAATAATAGCACCCCAACCACAACTTCCAATCCATGACCAACCGATGGAGATAGAAAACCCTGAAAACCAAGTAGAGATGCATGACTTCAATCTGGAGGAAATCCCTAGGGTACCTGCACCAAACCCCCTAGACCCAAATTACGATCCCTGGTGGGATGAAGTTAGGGACTATGTGCAACGTTACCCGATACATGAAGACACACCCATGCAGAACATAGGAATCTACCCAGGTATGGACCCTTTAGATCCCTATTACCACGATGATTACATTAGGGAGATCTTAGAAGATCCTTACCAATTTCAGGCAGCTACACCCCCATATCAGGAACTCGCACCCCAGATTCCGAACCCAGTCCTAGAACCTGCACCCCCAATGAGTGCAGAAAACGTACAAGAACTTAGGACATTTGATGAGGAAATTTTAGAGAGCAGTGAGAGAATGAGACAGGTGGGAGAGCGTCTCGTATGGAAATACGATGAGGGCAATATGGATTTCTGGATAAATCCATATCCATAGATGTGATGGTGGGAACGGTAATAGTAATAATAATATAATAATATATGTGTGTACTGATGCCTACTACTATTTATTTTAGTTGGTATTGTAATTTTTAATTCAGTACTAGTGTGTAATAGATATATAATAGATGAATAGAGTAAAAGTCGCAATGATCGACGCTTTTGGCAAAAATGCGTGTCATGTGATTGACTATATTAATATTATTTTGTGATATTAATACGGGGTAAATGTTTAAAATTCAGATGGCCGACGAAGGAAATCAAGGAAATCTGAATAACGATAACCAGAGTAACATTAACGTGGTTAATGAGAATCCGAGCATCAATAACAATGGAAACCAAATGGATAATAGTGCCGTTCAACACATAGTCGCACAAGGAATAATAGATGCAATGCCATATATTATTTAAACGATTCAGGAAGCGAATAATAAAAGTAAACATAGCAGTAAGCGACCAATCGAACCAGAACACAGCGTGAACAATGGACCTATACTTCAAATGCCCATTCCCCAAAGAAGAAGAACCGTGTCTTACGGTTGTTCTTATAAAGAATTCTGGTCATGTAAACCAATGGAATTCTCGGGCAATGAAGGGGCCATTGCTACCCTACGCTGGATAGAGAAGACTGAAGCAGTCTTAAGAATAAGCAAGTGTGCTGAAGAAGATAGAATAATGTTTGCTTCTAATTTGTTTAAGAATTCAGCACTAGAATGGTGGAACACTATCCTCCAATCAAAAGGAAGCGAGAAAACTTACAATATGGAATGGGAGGAATTTAAGGACAAGGTAGAAAGGAAATTATGCCCACCCAATGAGAAGGAACAGATAGCAAACAAGTTCCTAAACCTTAGGATGACTGGTGTGGATAGTAAGGGATACACTAAATTATTCTTCGAATATGCTAGAATAGTGCCAACCCTTGCTTCACCTGAACCAGTGTTAATCTCCCGTTATATCTGGGGATTAATTGGAGAGATAAGACACGTAGTCAAGGCAGCTAGACCTCAAACCATAGAAGAAGCTGTAGAACTAGCAAATACCTTGACAGATGAATTAGTCCATACCCGAGAAGAAGATCAAAGGAGGAACCTAACTCAGAAGCTCACACAAGAATTTCGTTCTGGAAATTCTAATCGTGGGAAAAATATAGGTTCTACCTCTACACCTTACTGTAAGAATTGCAAAAGAAAGCATTCAGGAAGATGCTCCACATATTGTAACTTTTGCAAAATATCGGTACACAAGGAAGAAGACTGCAGGAAGAAAGCTAACAACAGGATATGCTATAACTGCGGAGAACAAGGTCATATCATGTCACGACCCCCGACCCACCCGGGACGGAATCGGGAGCCGCGAACAGCCAAGTGGTACCGGTGATTATTTTGAAAAATATTGCAGCGGAAATTTCATCAGGACCGTGAGTTAGGAAAAATATCAGAGTTTAGAAAACACCGGATTTTATTTATTTAATAGATGGGATAAACCCATGTTTTACAATGGTAGCTTTAATAAGGGATAAACCCAATTTATATAAAACAATATTTCTTAATTTGATTTAATTAATAAAATAAGCCACTTCTTGAAGCCTTTCAGTGCCGTATTCATCTCTTACTCCAATCTACTGTAATTACCTGAAACACGTGTTTAAAAAGGTTTTGTCAGCGGGAAATACTGAGTGAATCATTCTATTTACTAAAATGACTCATTTGTTATAATTTACAGTATTAAGGGTGATTACATTGTTTCTATATCAACCAACTACCCACAGTATTTGTCACTCGACATATTTCTGTGACTGTGGTCAGACCACCCATTGGCTAACTCGTTGTCCAATGGTGGCGGGAAAAAGTAATGTATACAATACCCCATATACCGGCTGTAATTTGGTGACTACAAAGACTTAATCCCTGTAATTATAACTTTGAAAATAAACATGCTTTTGAAATCAAATTTGATAAAAAAGAGAATGACTCACATTATAAGCATGCAGATTCATACGTGCAGAGCTTAGCCTATTGATTAGTCTTGTAACCTAGTGCACACGAACTTGGTAAATAACTAATACAGCATTTACGATAACTCACGAGATTAAAACCCTCACGACAAATGACAAAGTGCAATCACTTAAACATCCATCGGATTCACAACGAATGACAGAGTACTCCCCGAGTTCAGGTGGCACTCAAACATCCTATCGGAATCACGACGAATGACAAAGGATAGCGCTTAAACATCCATCGGATAGTTTCTATCGATCGGACATTGAATCGTAGCAGCGAACGAGTTAATACCCGGCATCGTAGCAGCACCCCGCTATACTAATTAGTGATTTTGAGACTGTTTCTACTATAAATCGGAGTATAATTTGAATTTGATTGTCGAACGAACGCCAGAAATCAAGTCCCAGACTCTGCTGTTTATACACAAAATTGACACCGCTTACGGACCGTAAGCCTATTCCCTTACGGTCCGTAAGGGACACATTTTCACTATAGGGTAGCCACGTGTGGGTATAGGCTTGCTGAGTCGATATTTTCGTAAAATTCAATTTTGACAACGAGATTTTAAGATAATCGTAACTAGGGTTTACCCCCCTGAGTTTTAGGGGCCCTGATCCTGATTTTGTTTGTTCTGAAAATTTTAGGGTTTATGCAGAATTACTTAGGTGTCTCAACTAAGGTTTCCTTGTGAACAAAATATAATAATAAATAATAGTTTTGGTGAGAGTTGTTATGGTTTGGGACTAAAAGGAAATAAAATGGTAAGAAAAGAGAATGGACCCACTTTGTAACTTTAGGGTTCAACTAGAAAGTCTCCGGGTATAAATTTTGGGTATAACTCCTGAGCTATTTAAAAATATATAGTGCATTCGTGGTAAGTATAGTACACCTAATTCAACCTTGTCCCTATGTCACGAGACAGAACCTCAACAACTTAGTCGGGCAGAGCCCTGACATATGTTATGAGGCTCAGATCAATCGGAAAGGGTAGCGGTGATCGGGAGTTAAAACACTTAAAACGGGCATGGCCTCTTTATTATTATTAGAGAAAGAAAGAAAAGAAAAATAAGAATATTTAAAGAATTTGAGAGAGATCTTAAGAAGGAAAGAAGGCATGTAAAAGACTGAATACTACCTTCTATTTATACTGGTAAAATTGCGTGAAGGCTAAGCAGCTTTTCAAAAAGGTATTGTCATCCTACGTATTCATTGTAAATGAATTTAGTTTACTATTTTATTTTGTTGTCTTTGTCATCCATATAACTGACATATGTCATATTTATTTAATATATATATTATTATATTCATATGCTTATCCTTTAGTTATTATTATTATTATTTTAGTTAGAATTGGACACGTACACACCATACACATCTACTCATTTGTTTTGAATTAAATTTGTGAGTTTGATATGTATATGTCCACTAGTTTTACTAGCTTTTTATAGTTTAGTTATTATTATTATTTTATTATTTATTATATTTAAAAGAACATACGAAATGTTCAACTTTCAAATATTTTATTATTATTTTATTTATTATTATTATTATTAATTTAACTACTTTATTCTTTTGGCGTGTATAACTTCTAAAATATGACGTTCTAGAAAATAATAAATATGTCTTTAGAACGAGTATATTTTTGTCTATATTTTGAACCAAGTTTTATTGAAAACAGAATAGGTTCAAAATACAATGTATTTTTATAATTTAATTATTATACGGTTCCTAGGCCCGTCTAGTTACTTTATATTTCTAACATTCAACTTACCGTAATATACCTGTCTAATAATTTAAGTTTTTATAGACTTTTATTTTATTAGAAAGGTCACCAATATATAGGCCAATTAATATAATATTTCAACCAACTATATAAAATAGTGTTTTAAAACTATTTGGGTTGAATATTTATATTAAAAAAATAAACTAGTTACTAATTACTAATGGTAAATAAATTTAACCAAACCTATAATTCTTATATAAAAATAGGGATATTACATATCAAGCCTAACTGCCCGAAATTAGCTCTAGCTACAAACAACAAGAATACCAAAAATGCTAGAGCATTTGTTCTAACGGTAGAAGAAGCAAAGATGATCCCAGATGTGATCACTGGTACGTTTTTCGTTAATGATATTTTTGCTAAAGTATTATTTGACTCTGGTGCAAACCAAAGTTTTAGAGTTAAATGCCATTTTAGTCCCTGTGGTTTGGGCCATTTTGCCAGTTTAGTCCAAAGGTTTCATTTTTAACCTGTGGGTCCAAAAAGGTTTCACAGTTGCCATTTTAGTCCACTTGGATAACTTCATCCATTTTTTCTGTTAACGAGAAGGCCAATTCGGTCATTTTGTATGTAATTCTGTTAACTAAAAGGGCAATTCGGCCATATAAAATGACCGAATTGACATTCTCGTTAACAGAAAAAATGGATGAAGTTAACCGAGTGGACTAAAATGGCAACTGTGAAACCTTTTTGGACCCACATGTTAAAAATGAAACCTTTGGACTAAACTGGCAAAATGGCCCAAACCACAAGGACTAAAATGACATTTAACTCAAAGTTTTATTAATACTTCATTTTGCAAATTACTTAAGCAATCATTAACTAAACTACCACAAGAATGTCTAGTAAAAACAACAAATGGGGAAACCATTAAGATTTCTGAAATCTTGCAGGGAGCAAGAATAGAAATTTTAAATCAAGAGTATGTTGCAAATCTTTACCCCATGAATCTGGCAGGATTCGATGTCGTTTTAGGAATGGATTGGTTAATAGCCAATAAAGCCAGTATTTTATGTGATCAAAAGTCAATCCAAGTAAATTCACCAAAAGGTGAAAAGATCACAATTAAAGGATATAAAACTTCCAAATCTACTAAATTCATCTCTATGATGAAAACTGCAAGCTATATAATAAAAGGATCATTAGTGTATTTGATTTCTATAATCACTAACACTAAAGGAAAGGATTTAAAGGATATTCCAGTAGTATCCCAATTTTCAGATGTATTTCCAGAAGAATTGCCAGGGCTACCGCCGGACAGGGAAGTTGAATTCAGAATTCATCTACTACCAGGAACAGCACCGATTGCCAAAGCACCTTACCGTTTGGCACCTGCAGAAATGCAAGAATTAAAGAAACAATTAGACGAATTGTTGGAGAAAGGGTTTATACAGCCAAGTTCGTCGCCATGGGGAGCGTCGATTTTATTTGTTAAAAAGAAGGACGGATCAATGCGTATGTGCATTGATTACCGTGAATTGAAAAAAGTCACGATTAAGGATCGGTACCCATCACCGAGAATCGACGATCTGTTTGATCAACTGCAAGGAGCTCGATTTTTCTCTAAAATCGATTTAAGGACAGGATATCATCAATTAAAGGTACAGGAAGAGGACATTCCTAAGACCGCTTTCAGAACAAGGTATGGTCATTATGAATTTACTGTCATGCCATTTGGTTTAACCAATGCCCCAACTGCATTTATGGACATGATGAACCGAATATGTAAGCCATATTTGGATAAATTCATAATTTTCTTCATAGATGATATTCTAATTTACTCTAAGAGTACAGAGGAACATGCAAAGCATTTGCACGCACTTCTAAGTTTATTCAGAAAAGAAAAGCTTTACGCTAAATTTTCAAAGTGCGAGTTTTGGTTAGAACAGGTACAATTTCTCGGACACCTAGTCAATCATGAAGGAATTCATGTGGATCCAACAAAGATCGAGGCGATTACTAAATGGAAAACCCCTGAGTCACCAACCGAGGTTAGAAGTTTCTTAGGATTGGCCGGTTATTATAGAAGATTTATCCAAGATTTTTCTAGAATAGCCATTCCTTTAACTAAGTTAACCTGTAAATTCATTAAGTTTGAATGGGGACCAAAACAAGAAGAAGCTTTTAGAATTCTTAAGCAAAGATTAACCCATACACCCGTACTAGCGTTACCAGAAGGAACTGAAGATTTTGTAATCTATTGTGACGCTTCTAAATTAGGTTATGGATGTGTATTAATGCAACGTCAAAAGGTTATAGCATATGCATCTAGACAACTTAAGAATCATGAAGAGAATTATTCAACCCATGATCTAGAATTAGGAGCTATAATTTTTGCCCTTAAGATTTGGAGACATTATCTGTATGGTAGTAAGTTTACCATATTTATAGATCATAAGAGTTTAAGGTATATTTTTGGGCAAAAAGAATTGAACATGAGACAAAGACGATGGATGGAATTTCTTAGTGATTATGATTGTGATATCCAGTATCATGAAGGAAAAGCAAATGTAGTGACAGATGCTTTAAGTCGAAAGTATCATGAAAAGCCAAAAAGGGTACGTTCTCTTAAATTAAATCTACAAGCAGATTTAAATGATCAGATAAGAGAAGCACAAGAATCGGTAATCAAGGATGATACTGAAAAATTAAAAGGTATGATTAAGGAATTAGAACAAGGAATAGATGGAATTTGGAGATTCCATAAAAAGATAATGTGGATACCTAAATTAGGAAACTTACGTCAAAGTATATTAGAAGAAGCCCATAAGTCCAAATATACGATGCATCCAGGAAGTGATAAAATGTACCAGGATTTAAGGAAAAATTTCTGGTGGATAGGAATGAAGAAGGACATAGCAGCCTATGTTTCTAAATGTTTAACATGTTCACAAGTTAAAGCTGAACACCAGAAACCTTCAGGTTTGTTACAACAATTAGAAATGCCAGTGTGGAAATGAGAATTAATAACAATGGATTTTGTTACTAAATTACCCAAAACAAAGAAGGGAAATGATACAATCTGGGTGATTGTAAATAGACTAACTAAGTCAGCTCATTTCCTACCCATGAAAGAAACTTTCAGTATGGAACAGCTAGCTAAATTGTATGTAAATGAAATTGTTTCATTACATGGAATTCCTTTATCAATTGTTTCTGATAGGGATAGTCGATTTACCTCTCATTTTTTGTCAAGTTTCCAAAAGGCCATGGGAACCAAGTTAAAACTAAGCACAGCCTATCATCCTCAAACGAACGGACAAAGCGAAAGAACAATCCAGACGATGGAAGATATGCTTAGAGCTTGTGTAATTGATTTCGGAGGTAATTGGGACGATCACTTACCTTTAATAGAATTTTCTTATAATAATAGTTATCACACAAGTATCAATGCTGCACCATTCGAAACACTTTATGGACGAAAGTGCCGAACCCCAGTCTCTTGGGCAGAAATTGGGGAAAAGCAACTATCTGGACCTGAGATAGTGCAAGAAACAACTGACAAGATTATTCAAGTCAAGGAATGACTGAAAGCAGCACGGGATCGACAGAAGAGTTATGCTGATAACCGACGCAAACCATTGGAATTTCAAATAGGAGATAGAGTATTGTTAAAGGTCTCTCCTTGGAAAGGAGTAGTAAGATTCATCAAAAGAGGAAACTAAGTCCCAGGTATATTGGCCCTTTTGAGATTATTAGAAGAATAGGACCTGTAGCCTATCAACTTCAACTGCCAGAGGAAATGGCAGGAATATATGATGTATTTCATGTATCTAATCTCAAGAAATGCTTAGCTGATTAATCACTAGTAGTACCTCTTAAGGATATAGAGGTAAATGAACAACTTAAGTTTGTAGAAAGGCCTCTACAAATTGAAGACAAGAAAGTCAAGAATCTCAAACACAAGAGATTAGTTCTGGTCAAAGTGAAGTGGGACTCCAAAAGAGGACCTGAGTACACATGGGAGATCGAGTCAGAAATGCAAAGGAAATATCCGCACTTGTTCCAGTAGATCTCGAGGACGAGCTCTAAAACAAGGTGGGGAGGATGTAACAACCCTCAATAAAACCGACACCCTTATAATTTTTCCGACACCCTTATAATTTTTCCGACACCCTAGTATATTTTAAAATGTCCCAATATATCTTTAAATACACCCCGTATGTAAAAACCGAGCCCGAAATACATTAAATAGTATTTAAAATAAATAAAATCTGATTTTTAAGCTGTGGCGGGCCGCGTAGACCCATCCCAACCCTTACGCGGGCGGTAGAAAGGCTAAAGCCTGATTTCGTTGATTCTCTTAAGTTCAGGCGGGCCGCGTAAGACCCCCGTTTAGTTAACGCGGGCCGCGTGAGATCAAGATAGTGGCGCAGCCCGGTGATGACACGTGTCATCATCGTGGCGAAGCTAGGCAGTGACCCGGACACCCTAAACCCTACCCGGACTAGTACGCGGGCCGCGTAAGCCCTTGCTTACTCTTACGCGGGCCGCGTGAGAACCAGAATTCAGCACTATATAAAGGAGCCATCGGGTTCAACCAGAATTCGTTCAAAATTCGTTTCTCAATCTCAAATTCTGAATTAGAGGCTTTATAAGCGGGTATTATACCCCCCTAATTAGCGAAGTTCTGCTCCATTGTAAGTATTATAACCCCTGGATACGTATTAGATACACTGCCCGATTGATCTAGGGTTCCGTAATGGCTGTCGTGGTTCTGCCCGACGTAGTCATTGGAATGCCGTCTCGGGGAGGGTATTGCTAATGTTAAAATGGGTTATTAAACTAACGCGTGTACATTTGTGTAAATTATAGATTAATCCCAGGAAAACCTTACGCGAAGTCTAAGATAGCAATGTGAGTTTATCCTCTTTTTGTTAACCTTTTTGTAATGTTTTACAAAACCTTAAATGTTTTACAATGCGATTAAGCGGTGATTGAGTCTTTGTAGTTCTTCAATTACTGCCGGTATGTTGGGGTTTTGTATACAAAATTTACTACACTATGAGTAGTAAGTCGGGACGACAATACGTTACCGTTGGACGACGAGTTAGCCAATGTGTAATATGACCCACCAGTCAGGATTGACAGTACTGAATGAGTAATTGTGTAGAAATAAACAATGTGATCGCTCTCAATACTGTGTTAATTGATAAAATGTTTCTTGATTAAACTGGGATTCACTCACCAGTATTTCCCACTGACAAATGTTTTTAAAACGCGTTTCAGGTAACACAATGTGACAGCCAATTAGTAAAAATCCAGCTGGAGAGCACTGAAGTCTGAAGGCTTGGGAAAAATGTGGCTATAAAAGTTACCTAAAAGACGATGTTTTAAATTCAATAAAATAGGGTTTATCCCTATAAACATGTTGTAATAAGAAACTTGGGTTTTACCCATGTAATTATTAATATCAAATATGGTGGTTTTACTCTGATAAACATTTCCTAACTACGGTCCTGATGTAATTTCCGCTGCCAAATTAACCAACTGATACCACCGAAAATCTGAGTTCGCGTCCGCCCGTTCCCGGGATAGATAAGGGATCGGGGGTTGTGACACCCCTAATATATTTAGAATGTCTTTAGACGTCCTAAAATACGCCCCGAATACGAGAAATGGCCCTAAATACCTTTAATTTTATAAAAATAAAATAAAAACAAATTCTGTGGAGCGCTCGCGGGCCGCGAAGGTTTTGCCTTCAGGCTACGCGGGGCGCGACAGCTTGAAGCTAGAGCGCACCCAGTGCTGCCACGTGGCACGACACCCGGATAGGCTACACATGTGACTAATCAAAGCTAGAGCCTAGACCCCCTATGTCGCGGGCCGCGTAAGATCACCCCTGAGTTTACACGGGGCGCGAGAGACTGGCGGATCACAACTATAAATAGGAGGCATCAGCTTTCAGTTGTCGACGCTCACACACAACTTTCTCTCTCAATTTCTCTATAGTCTAAGTAATACCCGGGCATTATACCCTTAGGATTATTGCAGCAGTTAGAAATGTCAGTGTGGAAATGGGAATTTATAACAATGGACTTTGTTACCAAATTACCCAAGACAAGGAAAGGTAATGATACAATCTGGGTGATTGTAGACAGGCTAACTAAGTCAGCCCATTTCCTACCAATGAAGGAAACTTTCAGTATGGAACAGTTAGCTAAGTTGTATGTAAATGAAATAGTTTCATTACATGGAATTCCCTTATCAATTGTTTCTGATAGGGATAGCCGTTTTACCTCTCATTTTTTGACAAGTTTCCAAAAAGCCATGGGAACCAAGTTAAATCTAAGCACAGCTTATCATCCTCAAACAGACGGACAAAGTGGAAGGACAATTCAGACAATGGAAGATATGCTTAGAGCTTGTGTAATTGATTTCGGAGGTAATTGGGACGATCACTTACCATTGATAGAATTTTCTTGTAATAATAGTTATCACACCAGTATCAATGTTGCACCTTTCGAAGCACTTTATGGACGAAAGTGCCGAACCCCAGTCTGTTGGGCAGAAATTGGATAAAAACAATTATCCGGACCTGAGATAGTACAAGAAACAACGGACAAGATCATTCAAGTCAAGGAACGACTGAAAGCAGCACGTGATTGACAAAAGAGCTATGCTGATAACAGACGCAAGCCGTTAGAATTTCAGGTAGGAAACAAAGTGTTACTAAAAGTCTCTCCTTGGAAAGGAGTAGTCAGATTCATCAAAAGGGGAAAGCTAAGCCCCAGGTATGTTGGACCTTTTGAAATTATTAGAAGAATAGGACCTGTAGCCTATCAGCTACAACTGCCAGAGGAAATGGCAGGAATACATGATGTATTTCATGTATCTAATCTCAAGAAATGCTTAGCTGATGAGTCACTTGTTGTACCTGTTAAGGATATAGAGGTAAATGAACAGTTAAAGTTTGTAGAGAAGCCTTTACAGATTGAAGACAGGAAAGTCAAGAATCTCAAACACAAGAGATTGGTTCTAGTTAAAGTAAAATGGGATTCCAAAAGAGGACCAGAGTACACATGGGAGCTTGAATCAGAAACGCAAAGGAAATACCCGCACCTATTCCAGTAGACCTCGAGGACGAGTTCTAAAACAAGGTGGGGAGGATATAACAACCCTCCTAAATAATTTTCGACACCCCTAATATATTTAAAATGTCCCAATATGTCCTAAATTATATCCCGTATGCGAAAACGGACCCCGAATACCTTTAATATTATTAAATTTAATTAAAAACAAATTTCAAAGAGCTGTCGCGGGGCGCGTAGCCTTTGGCTACTTCCTACGCGGGCCGCGATCTAGTGCCATCAGGCGAAACCATGGCCCGCCACGTGGCAGGCCACCCGGATAAGCTACTTTGTTGAATCGACGAAGCTAAGCCCTACACACCTACTACGCGGGCCGCGAAGGACCCCTGTGTAGTTTACGCGGGCCGCGAGGGAAGCCGAAAGGTCACCTATAAATAGAGGCCTTCAGTCTTCAGTCGAACTCGCTCATTCCCTTCTTTCTCTCTCGAATTTCTTAAGTGTAGAAGTAATTCCCGGGCATAATACCCCTAAATAACGAAGTTCTGTCTCGTTGTAAGTATCATAACCCCGGTTATGTATTAGATACGATGTCTGATTGATCCAGGGTTCCGTAACGGCTGTCGTGGTTCTGCCCGACGTAGTCGTTAGAATACCGTCTCGGGAGGGTATCATTAATATAAATAATGGGTTATTATACTAACGTGTGTTCATTTGTGTAAATTATAGATAATCACCAGGAAACCCTTAAAGGAAACCTAAGACAGCAATGTGAGTAATCTCCTTTTTGCAAATTGTTTTTACAAAACCTCACTTAATTAATGATATATTAAACAGTGATTGAGTATTTGTATTCTACAATTATCGTCGGTATGTTGGGGTTTTGTATACAAAATTTGTTACTGCCTTGCGAGGACTAACATGACCACAAGTCGGGTTGACGGTACCGTGGGTGGTAATTAAGTAGATGGAAACAAATGTAATTGCGCGACCGCCCTCAATACTGTACAATGGTTTTTACTAAACTTGATTAGACTGAGATTCACTCACCAGTATTTCCCACTGACAAAATGTTTTTAAACGCGTTTCAGGTAACAAAATGTGAAAGCCAAATAGAAGCCAGCTGGACAGCACTGAAGGCTCGGAAAAATGGCAATAAAGTTACCTAAAATAAAGTGATGTTTTATTTAAATAAAATGGGGTTTAACCCTATGAAAATGTGTATACTTGAAACCTGGGATTTTCCCATGTGTTTAATATTATAAAAGCGTGGTATTTCACTCTGATAAAATATTTCCTAACTACGATCCTGATGTAATTTCCGCTGCCAAAATGATAAAATCCAGATACCACCAAAACTGGTCGCGGCCGCCCATTCCCGGGTTATTAGGGGACGGGGTTGCGACAGAAGGTGGTATCAGAGCTAAGCCACTGATTCAGCCACATAAGTGTTCTGCTGACACTAAAGTATTAAATGTTAGGAAATAAATTACGGAAATACGTGCGTATCTGTATTTTATTGTTGTGTGTTATTTGACTATTTGTTAGTTTATAGTATGAGCAACCAAGGACCTTCCGACGCCTACCGTCAGTTGTCCAGCTCACCTAGGGACGAATGTACCTCTTCACAGCTTGCCCTCTCAGGGTATTCTGCTGATAATAAAGATGGGATATTCGTGTTCAAGGCTCAGTCTGAAGAGCCATTCCCTCCTAAGAAGAGAGGATGGTTCAGCAGAGGTGCGCATGAACGTAAGAAGATGATGAAAAAGTTGCAACAGCAGCGGGCTTTAGCAGCCATTAAGAGAGAGACATATGCTCATACCCAGGATATGCTTAATAGGAGTTTAGCCAATTTCCATATCCTAGAAACCACAACTGCCGACCCTAACCTGGAGCAACTTATAGCACCCCAACCATTACCACTGTTTCCCACACAGCCAATGGAAATCGAGAACAACCCAGAAAACCAATTTCCAATGCCTGAGTTTGACCCAATGGAGATACCTAGGGTACCAGCACCCAATCCCTTAGACCCAGATTACGACCCGTGGCTAGATGAATGATGCGTGTGAAGTGTCGTATATATTAGGTGTATATTTTAAGCCCTTTTTAACACTTATTTTAGCCAAGTTTTAAATTTATAAAACACGATATTTCACTAACACTAAACATACATATGGGCAAGTGCACCCATCGTTGAGTGTAGCATAGCGTTGGTAAGATACCGAGGTCGTCCAAGGACACAAGAGCTTTTAGTACCGGTTTATCCTCAACGTCTAACCAAAATAAAAGTTTAGAAAAAATGTTTTAAACTAAGAAAAATAAAACTAACTAAAATGCTGAAAATAAAAATAAAAATAAAAACAGATAGACAAGATGAATCACTTGGTTCCGACTCGTATCTAGTATAACCTTTGATTATTTCCGCACTTTTGCACATAATTAAGAGATTATCTTAGTTATTGTAGTAGGCCCCTCTTTTGAAGGCGACGTTACCCTCACCCCAGTAGTTTGAGTCAGCAGGGATACAATCCTAAAAGGGTGGATTATTGGAAGATAATGAATTAAGTTATTAATGCAGTATTGTGGTAGGCCCCGCTTTTGGCGGTGACGTTACCCTCGGCTAAGTAGTCTGAGTCAGCAGGGATACAGTCCTAAGTAGCCGGGTTATAGTATTAATAGTAGTTAACTTATGAGGGGATCAAAGAGTTTGGACCCCCGCCATCCAATACCGTGAAGTATTGAAGGAGGTCCTACTAAATTTGACCCAGGTCCATTGCAGGACCTCTAAACGCTGAACAATGGCAAGACCTTTACCAAACCGTTCCCTTAACCCCCTACCAGGTAGCCAACATATCTCCATATAGACCGTGGAGATATGAATGGTGAAAATCCTTTATTTTATATAGACAGTAAAATAATGCCAAGACACCACGGACAAACGATAAGGAAAGATCATCTTCAACATAAGTAACTAGTTATTAAAGTCATTAATACAAAACCAAATAAAAAGTGCAAAAGATTAGAAATAAAAAGTATTATACTAGACATTTTGTCTTCACCAAGTGATGTAAGAGACTTAGGCAAACATGGCCTTGATTGTCAAGAACTCTTACGATCAATCTTGGATCCCGAGACGACTCACACACTCTACGATGGACAATGGATGATGGTGGTGGATGATGGTGGTGGGTGGTGGATGAAGTGTGAGAGAGGTGGTGTGCCAAGGGATGAGATGAAATGAATCCAAGCACTCCTATTTATAGGCTGAACAGAGAGCTGGACACGGCCCCGTGTCCGCTGGACACGGCCCCGTGTCCGTCTGACACTCTCTCTCCTCATTAATTGTAATTCGCAATTACAATAAATGCGCCTGCTGTACTTTCGACACGCCCCCGTGTCCGCTGAGCACGGCCCCGTGATGGGCAATAGAAGCTTCTATAGGTTTGTCTTTTCTGCTGCTTCTTAGGCACAGCCCCGTGCTGGCTGAGCACGGGGCGTGTTCAGACTTCTGTTTTCTCTATTTTGCTTTGGAAGGTGCCGTTGAGGGTCCGGGCAGTCCACTAATGTTCCTTTTCTTGTATTTATGTTGGATTTATATGTCTTTTTGCTTCTTTTGCGTTTTTGAGCTCATTTAATCCTGAAAATACAAAAGGAAGACAAAAACACTCTTTTTCCAATATTAGCACTAAAAAAGGGTTAGTTTTATGCCTCATTTGATGTAATTTATATGTTGCATTTAATACACATCAAATACCCCCACACTTGAACTTTTGCTTGTCCTCAAGCAAAACTCTTTAATATGTGGCTTACACTCCCAAATGGAATAGGTAGAAGAGAAGGTTTTTGGGCTTGTCGTAGAGTGTCGGGATTTCCAAGATCTTTTTGGGTTTTATTTTTATTTATTTACATTCCTATTCGTAATGATTTATTTAGAACTGTTCATAAAAGAAATTACTTATTTGGGCATAACATGCCCCTTTTTTTTTTAAATTCTATTTATATACAAGTTCACATACCTCGCGGGGAAATCACTCACACTCGGCCGAAGGTGTATTTTTAGTGAATCACTCGAGAGCGGCACGGAACTTATTCCTACCATAGGCTTGCCAAGAAATCAATCCTCCTTCTTTTTAACTTTTATACCTTTGTAGATATCAAGAGGACTTTGTGGGTTAAGGGTTGGCTAGGGTTAAAGGTAGGTGGTTGGGTTAGTGGTTAGTAGAAAAAGGGCTAAAAGCGTAACAAGTGTCGGTTTTCGCATTTTTGCAAATTTTTTTTTTTTTTTGATGAAGAACCGAACTTGTTACTAAAATAAAGGGTTAAAAATGAAAAAGGTTTTGGTGGATGAAAGGGTTTTTTTTTTTTTTTTTTTTTTTGGGTGATGAAACGAAAAGGTTTAGGCTCAAAGGGGCTAACTAGGGGGATTTTTTTTGGGTAGGTGGTAAAAGAAAAAGAAAAATAATGGTGTAGAAATGAAAAAGGTTAGTCCTAATGCCTCTATCATTTACTTACTCGGGTTTAAGTTGATAAGGACCGGGAATGTATTGTCATGGCAAGTTCTAGAGTTGTAAGAACCAAGCGGCTATTCACACAAGAAACGAAAAATGAGCATTTAGTCAAATGATATGTAATTGTGTGCTCAATAAAGGCTCAAAACTCACTTTTGTGGGAATGGGTTTTTTATGTGATCAAGTATATATAATCGAATTTTAAATAAGTTTGTCATGCCTTTTCATAATTTTCTTATGTTGGTTCTTTTTATCACTACGCTATCGGTTGTAAATTTGTAAAAATATAACCTTTTTGAGGACTTGAATTTCCCGAGTTAAACCTAGACAAGTAAAAAAAAATTGAAATTTTTGAAAAAATTTGGGGTGATTAGCGGTTCCAATAGAGTTTTGTGTAAGGCTTGTATTTAGGACTTGCAAAATTCAAGGTTTTAGCATCCCCCCCCCCCCCCCCCACACTTAAATTACACATTGTCCTCAATGTGTCCCAAAAATAAATTTTTAGGTTGATTAGATGTGTAAAACAGTGTTTAAAAAGCAAAAATTTGTGTTACTGGGCACTGAACACGGCCCCGTGTTGAGTGGGCACGACCCCGTGTTCAGGTGCCAGTAACAAGAACTTACAGAAGGTGGACACGGCCCCGTGTCCACTGAACACGGCCACGTGTCTGACAAAATTTTGCCGTACAGAAGCCAAACAGCAGGTCTGGGAGGTGAGCACAGGGGCGTGTTGGCTGGACACGTCCCCGTGTGGACAGTCAGAAAGCCTGAAAAACAGGCTTCTTCCTCCGGTTTTTCCATCCTAGCCCTATAAGTGCTGAGGCTTAACACCCCAAGCCTTGGTTTGTACCTGTTTCAACACTTAATACCACACCAAGCAATACAAACATCCTACATTACCACAGTTAATTGTTCCAAGCATAAAGTAAAAGAAAAATAAAACGGAAAATAAAAGTGTTTAAGGAAAGTAAATTGTTCAACTTCTGGCACGCAGGCCACCAATTGTTCGATAGATAAAGGGA
Organism: Helianthus tuberosus; assembly: GCA_030545235.1. Classification (NCBI taxonomy): domain Eukaryota; kingdom Viridiplantae; phylum Streptophyta; class Magnoliopsida; order Asterales; family Asteraceae; genus Helianthus; species Helianthus tuberosus. The sequence goes on along the minus strand of CM060441.1, from coordinate 213,562,153 downwards.
CTTAAACCTGTGGGCTTGCCATCAACCCGCTCCTGCTCCTCCAAACCCTCTAATCCATATCTTCATCGCTATCATCACCTCCATCCCCATGCCCCGCCATGTACTCCTGGATGCTGCCGATATCGTCTCGTATATCGTTGATGTTGCGTTCAATAGCTCCGACCCGTTGGTATGTGTTGTTGGCGAGGTTGTAGGCGTTCCTGGTACACATGAGGTTTTCCTGCATAAGATCATGTAAGCTTTGAAAATTAGGAAAACCGCCTCCTTGTGAGGAGGATTGACCCGGATCACCATGGGGTGGATACTGGTGGTGGGGAGGTGGTGCGTGAAGAACTAGGGCCTCCTGTGGGTTCCATGCATAGCCTTGCGTTCTTTGGAAACTCACTGTTCCGTCTTCCGCCTTATAGAGTAAGTTCATGGCCCGGCAAATGTGGTAGTCAACTCGTCCCGACCATGGGCTTCTTTCAAAGGCTCTTGGAATTCGCGTGTAATGCTTAAAAAGACGGTACACCCATCCTCCGTAGAAGATAGGCGTTGGAGCTCGAGCAAGGCGGTTGAGATGCATGTTTTTCAACAGGAGATACGGAACATCAAGAGGCTTTTGGTTGTGGATACAGTGGAGGACAACCAAATCTTTCAACCCTACAACACCACTACTGTCGTGTCGTTGGTTTAGAGAGTAGGTGAGGATCCTGTGAATGTAGCGATAGAGCGGATCCCTCAGCTTTGTACTCTTGGTGCTACGAGGGTCGTAGATTCCTTCACCGATTTGAGCCCATGCGGCTTGTCTTTCATTCACCTCCAAGTCTCGTAATCCCCCGGTATTTTCTTCGTTTCCCGATTCCTCTTCTTGATATAGACCTATTATGGCTCCAAACTGTGCCATGGAGATCGAGTACATTGTTCCTCCACACCGAAATACAACCCCAGTATTGTCAAATGGGTCACATCTTGAATCGAAGTTGAAGGTACTGTAGAACTCCATGGTACATTGATGTACTGATTGAAGCCTAGTGTTTAATGCAACAGCTAGTGGTCCCGTAACGATGTTGTTGAATCGGTGCAGCTGGTTTACCAAGGTTAACAGCTCCATGCAAGCTCTCCTGGGGTACTCTTCGGGTCTTGTTTGAAGAACCTCATACCTTGCCCTTGCATCAAGCTCACTTGCATTGAACCTTGTGAACTTTGCCATCTGAAAGAATACACCAAAAATTAGTACGAAACAGAAGTGTTTTCGGACAAAACTGCAAACAGTGGGCTGGACACGGCCCCGTGTCCAGAGGTCTGTTACTCAAAAACTTCAATTTTCGACCCGGTTTCGAAAACTTGAAAATTTTTGGTCCAATAGGTGCGGTTTCCCCCGAAAATGAAACCCTAAACACCGTTTTTCCCAAAATATCCCGTTTACCCTATCAATTTTGTCTTTTTCGGTTCAAGAACAAGGGTTTTGGGGTTTTTGTAAGAAATCGGGTGAATCTATGAACAATCTAAGTTTATTTACTTCTCCTAACACTAATCTAACTAAATGCAAGCAGATTTAGGCAAAAATTTTAGGTTCGATCCAGATGAACATCAAGAACCCTAGATTTTTCCCCAAATTTGCGGTGTATTAACTACATGCAAGTAACTAATCTAACTACTAAGAGTGATAGAATCATACCTTGACGTTGTTAGATTGGTAAGAGACGTTGGAATTTTTGCGAAAAATCGCCTGGAACCAGAGCTTTTGTGGGGAAACGGGGCGTGTGGAATGAAGAAACTGTTTTGAAAAAGGGGTTTTATCCCGTCTGCAGTGCGAACACGGCCCCGTGTCCAGCGGACACGGCCTCGTGTCGAGCTTTTTTTTTTTTTTTTTGTGCGCGTGTGAGTGCCCCTTTTTCCCATAAGCTATGGTTTAGAAACTTACCGCTTTATTTTGTCATCTCAACCGTTCATAACTTTCCAGGCATGATGTTTTATTCTTCCACGGTTTGAAGCGAGATCTCTTCTTCCTCATCCTCAATAAATCATTGATAGAGTTTCAGCCGTTGGCCATTGACCTTAAATGGTGGCCCATTTCGAGGTTTAATTTCTACTGCACCGTGTGGAAAAATGTGGGTGACTGAAAAAGGTCCTGACCACCTAGACTTTAATTTACCAGGAAACAATCGAAGTCGTGAATTAAACAAAAGAACTAAATCTCCTACCCGAAATTCATTAGGTTTAATATGTTTGTCATGCCAATTTTTCATTCTCTCCTTATAAATCTCGGAGTTTGAGTATGCATAATTCCTAAGCTCGTCTAATTCATTTATTTGACAAAATCGATTTTTACCAGCAAATTCTAGATCTAAGTTTACATTTTTGATTGCCCAGTAGGCTTTGTGTGCAATTTCTACTGGCAAGTGACAACTTTTTCCATAGACTAGCTTATATGGGGTCGTTCCTATCGCTGTTTTATAAGCAGTTCGAAAAGCCCATAAAGCATCATCTAATTTATCAGCCCATTCCTTTCTATTTAACCCTACGGTTTTTTCGAGTATTCGTTTTAACCCTCTATTGGTCACTTCGGCTTGTCCGTTTGTTTGAGGGTGATATGCTGTCGAAACCCGGTGATAGACCCCATATCTTGTTAAAAAATTTTCAAGTTGATGGTTACAAAAATGGGTACCTCTATCACTTATTAAAGCTTTAGGTGTGCCAAAACGAGAGAATAATTTTTTCAGAAATCTTACCACTACTCTTCCATCATTTGTTGGAAGTGCCTCGGCCTCGGCCCATTTAGACAGGTAATCTACTGCCACAAGTATGTATTTGTTTCCTTTCGATGGTGGGAAAGGTCCCATAAAGTCGAGTCCCCATACATCAAAAATTTCACAAACAAGAATGCCATTTTGTGGCATTTCGTTTTTGGAAGAAATATTACCTGTTCTTTGGCAAGCATCACATGTCTTTACAAGATCCTGGGCATCTTTGTAAACGGTTGGCCAATAAAATCCTGAATCAAATACCTTTCGTGCGGTACTGGCGGCACCATGATGTCCTCCGTATGGACCTTCGTGACAATGGCGGAGAATTCTTCGTGCTTCACTACCATGTACGCATCGTCTGACGAGTTGGTCGGCACACATTTTGAAAAGATATGGATCTTCCCAAAAATAGTGTTTCACATTGGCAAAGAATTTTTTTCTTTGATGATGTGGCCATCCTTTTGCGACTATTCCGCTAGCTAGGTAGTTAGCAAAGTCGGCGTACCATGGTTCTTCCTTAAATTCCACCATTTCCAGGGATTCAGTTGGAAATTTTTCGTTGATTTGCTCGTCCCTGGTTGCCTCCAAAGCTGGGTCTTCTAAGCGCGAAAGATGATCAGCTACGGTATTCTCTGCTCCTCTTTTATCTCTGATTTCAATGTCAAATTCTTGGAGAAGTAGAATCCACCTAATCAAACGTGGTTTTGCGTCTTGCTTCTTAAAGAGATATCGAATGGTTGCATGGTCTGTATAGACTATAGTTTTAGAAAGAACAAGATAAGAACGAAATTTATCAAAAGCAAATACCACAGCTAGTAACTCTTTTTCAGTTGTTGTGTAATTTTCTTGTGCATCGTTAAGTGTTTTACTAGCATAATATATTGGGTGGAAATGCTTTTCTTTTCTCTGTCCCAAGACAGCTCCAACTGCAAAGTCACTAGCATCACACATGATTTCGAAAGGAAACTTCCAATCAGGTGCTATCATGATAGGTGCATTGACTAGCATTTCCTTTAGGGTTAGAAATGCTTGATTGCAATCCTTGTCAAAGATGAAAGGAGCATCTTTTTCAAGTAATTTTGTTAGAGGCCTTGAGATTTTTGAAAAGTCTTTGATAAACCGCCTATAAAATCCGGCATGCCCTAGGAAACTTCTAATAGCTCTTACGGAGGATGGAGGAGGTAATCTAGAAATGGTATCTATTTTGGCTCGATCCACCTCCATTCCTTCGCTTGAGATCTTGTGACCGAGTACTATTCCCTCCGTTACCATGAAATGGCATTTTTCCCAATTAAGGGCGAGGTTAGTTTCCTCACATCGGGATAGCATTCATTCAAGGTTATCGAGGCATTGGTCGTATGAATCCCCAAAGATAGAAAAGTCGTCCATGAAGACTTCCATTGTCTTTTCTATCATGTCATGGAAAATGGCTACCATGCAACGTTGGAATGTTGTGGGGGCATTACATAGACCAAACGGCATGCGTCGATAAGCAAAAGTTCCATAGGGATATGTGAAAGTTGTCTTTTCTTGGTCTTCGGGTGCTATCGGGATTTGAAAGTAACCTGAAAAACCATCCAAGAAACAGTAAAATTTATGACCGAATAATCTTTCTAACATTTGATCAATGAAGGGTAAAGGAAAATGATCCTTTCTTGTTGCTTCATTTAATCGTCTATAATCTATACATACTCTCCATCCTGTGACGGTTCTTGTTGGTATTAATTCATTCTTTTCGTTAGTAATTACCATCATACCTCCCTTCTTTGGAACTACTTGGACGGGACTTACCCAAGGACTATCGGAAATAGGATAGATAAGTCCGGCGTCAAGTAATTTGATGACTTCGTTTTTAACCACTTCTTGAACATTTGGATTTACGCGACGTTGTGGTTGTATGACTGATTTATAGTCATCATTCATCAAAATTTTGTGTGTGCACAAAGAAGGACTAATTCCTTTTATGTCAACAAGTTTCCAAGCTATTGCATTTTTGTGTTTTTTCAAAAGACTTATTAGTTTTTCTTTTTCTAGGTTATCTAATTTAGACGAAATAATTACAGGTAACTTACCATCTTTGTCCAGAAAAGCATATTCCAAACCTTTTGGAAGTTCTTTGAGCTCAAGTGGTGGGTCTTTAGGAGACTCCTTATTTGGTTGCTCGTTTCGATCAAGAACTTTAAAAGTTTGTTCTATGGCGACCTCTTCTTCAACAAAGTGGTCAATCTCTTCACTTGTATCGGGTGGTTCATCTTCATCTTCAATTAGGGGGTCATTATTGCCGAATGGATATTTCATTGATCGTTCGAGATCGACACTTCTTTTAAATGCCCCTAATTGAAGAGGTAAATTGTTGAACTTCCGGTTTTTCAAAGCTTCGTGAGTTTTTACAAATGGTCGTCCCAACACAAGAGGAGCGTCATCGAGGATGACAAAGTCGGTTGGGATTACCATTTGATTTGTTTGAACCAAGACATCTTAAACTATACCGATTGATTTTATTACTTTCCGATTGGATAGAAAAATGGGTATTTGAAGTGGAGAAAAATCACTAATACTTAATTTTTCGAAAATGTAGTTAGGCATTATGTTAACACAAAGATCTTTATCGATTGTGACATTACTAATAAACGAATTTTGAAAAAAACATGGAACCGGTGTGATGTTAATTTCAAATGGGTCTTCCTTTATTAGCGAAGTTTGATCATTAGTTAACTTAACACTTACTGTTTCGTCAATTTTAGTGTTAGTGTTTAACTCTTTTAAAAACTTAGCATGAGTGGGTACTAAACAATGATTTTCGAAAGAAGGTGTCAAGAGATTAATTTCTTCCAAATTAGACTCTTCTTGGATTTTAACGTTATTGGACTCACCTTTTTCGTTGTTTATCTCATGTGTCGGTTCTTCACTTATTTGTTCTTCCATTTTTTCGTTTTTAGTTATCTCTTCTTTTTTTAATTCTTCTCTTGCGCGGGACTCCTCTTCCCTTGCGCGAGCTTCTTTTATACAACGATCGATAACTCTAATGTGTTCTAATATCCTATCGGTCACTTCGGTTATAGAAAAAGAATCATTATTTTCTAAGCTTGAATCCGGTTGTTCGACCCTTTGTTCCTCATAATACCCATATGAAGTTGATGGTTCACACCATTGTCCTTCATTGTAAGCATATGATGGATAAGGTTCATAATTTTGTTCTTCATAATACTCATATGAGGTGGGTTGTTCACGCCAAGGTTCCTCATAATAAGCATATGAAGGTGGTGGCTCATATCTTGGTTCCTCAAAGTATGAGTAAGAAGGCTCATACCTAGGTTCATCAAAATATGAGTATGAGGGAGGAGGTTCATACCTTTGGTCTTCATAGGATGTGTATGAAGTTGATGGGTCGTACCTGGGCTCCTCATAGTAAGTGTATGAATTGGATGGTTGATACGAGTGATTATTTTGAATCGAACGTGTATTACGACAATTTGTGCAATAATTACCCCTATAATCATCCTCATCATAGGTGTAGTTGTAACCTCCTGAGTATTGATCCATAAGAATCACTCAGCAGACCACAACTGAGTCTCGGGACCAGAAAATGAAACAAAGATTGAAACAGAAGGCTGGACACGGCCCCGTGTCTGGTGAACACGGCCCCGTGTACAGGATCTGTATCTGGGCGTTTTAATTAAAGTTACTGGTCACGTTGAGCACGGGGGCGTGTTCAGCGAACACGGCCCCGTGTTTAGACTCTGTATCTGGGTATCTAACTAAAAATATGCAGCACGGGGGCGTGTTCAATGAGCACGGCCCCGTGTTCAGGCTACTGTAAATGCAAACTAAACTAAAATGCAGAAAAATGTGCACGCGTTTTGAAAAGGTTTTGAAAAACTGATTAGGCCGTCGATTTTAAATTTCTCAAAATCCTTGTGTCCCCGGCAACGGCGCCAAAAACTTGATGCGTGTGAAGTGTCGTATATATTAGGTGTATATTTTAAGTCCTTTTTAACACTTATTTTAGCCAAGTTTTAAATTTATAAAACACGATATTTCACTAACACTAAACACACATATGGGCAAGTGCACCCATCGTTGAGTGTAGCATAGCGTTGGTAAGATACCGAGGTCGTCCAAGGACACAAGAGCTTTTAGTACCGGTTTATCCTCAACGTCTAACCAAAATAAAAGTTTAGAAAAAATGTTTTAAACTAAGAAAAATAAAACTAACTAAAATGCTGAAAATAAAAATAAAAATAAAAACAGATAGACAAGATGAATCACTTGGTTCCGACTCGTATCTAGTATAACCTTTGATTATTTCCGCACTTTTGCACATAATTAAGAGATTATCTTAGTTATTGTAGTAGGCCCCTCTTTTGAAGGCGACGTTACCCTCACCCCAGTAGTTTGAGTCAGCAGGGATACAATCCTAAAAGGGTGGATTATTGGAAGATAATGAATTAAGTTATTAATGCAGTATTGTGGTAGGCCCCGCTTTTGGCGGTGACGTTACCCTCGGCTAAGTAGTCTGAGTCAGCAGGGATACAGTCCTAAGTAGCCGGGTTATAGTATTAATAGTAGTTAACTTATGAGGGGATCAAAGAGTTTGGACCCCCGCCATCCAATACCGTGAAGTATTGAAGGAGGTCCTACTAAATTTGACCCAGGTCCATTGCAGGACCTCTAAACGCTGAACAATGGCAAGACCTTTACCAAACCGTTCCCTTAACCCCCTACCAGGTAGCCAACATATCTCCATATAGACCGTGGAGATATGAATGGTGAAAATCCTTTATTTTATATAGACAGTAAAATAATGCCAAGACACCACGGACAAACGATAAGGAAAGATCACCTTCAACATAAGTAACTAGTTATTAAAGTCATTAATACAAAACCAAATAAAAAGTGCAAAAGATTAGAAATAAAAAGTATTATACTAGACATTTTGTCTTCACCAAGTGATGTAAGAGACTTAGGCAAACATGGCCTTGATTGTCAAGAACTCTTACGATCAATCTTGGATCCCGAGACGACTCACACACTCTACGATGGACAATGGATGATGGTGGTGGATGATGGTGTTGTGATGGTGGTGGGTGGTGGATGAAGTGTGAGAGAGGTGGTGTGCCAAGGGATGAGATGAAATGAATCCAAGCACTCCTATTTATAGGCTGAACAGAGAGCTGGACACGGCCCCGTGTCCGTCTGACACTCTCTCTCCTCATTAATTGTAATTCGCAATTACAATAAATGCGCCTGTTGTACTTTCGACACGCCCCCGTGTCCGCTGAGCAAGGCCCCGTGATGGGCAATAGAAGCTTCTATAGGTTTGTCTTTTCTGCTGCTTCTTGGGCACGGCCCCGTGCTGGCTGAGCACGGGGCGTGTTCAGACTTCTGTTTTCTCTATTTTGCTTTGGAAGGTGCCGTTGAGGGTCCGGGCAGTCCACTAATGTTCCTTTTCTTGTATTTATGTTGGATTTATATGTCTTTTTGCTTCTTTTGCGTTTTTGAGCTCATTTAATCCTGAAAATACAAAAGGAAGACAAAAACACTCTTTTTCCAATATTAGCACTAAAAAGGGTTAGTTTTATGCCTCATTTGATGTAATTTATATGTTGCATTTAATACACATCAATGAACATAGAGATTACATGCAACGCTACCCAACACCAGAAAATGAACCCATACCAAATCTAGCAGCCTACCCAGGTTTGGACCCTCTAGATCCCTACTATGATAGCGATCAATACATCAGGGAAATTTTAGAGAATCCATACTCGTACCAAGAACCCATGCCCCAGTACCCAAACCAGTCCCAGCACCTGCACCCCCAATGAGTGCAGAAATGTGCAAGAGCTCCTAACTTTCAGAGAAGAGATTTTAGAAAGTAGCGAGAGAATGAGACAGGTCGGAGAGCGACTCGTCTGGAAGTATGACGAGCGCAATATGGAGTTCTGGATGAACCCATATCAGTGAAGGTGATGGTGGAGGTAGTAATAATAATAAAAATAATAATATAATATAATAATATATAATATGTGTGTATGTTTGAAAAAAATTCATAACTATGGATGCCTACTAGTAGTATAATTTCAATTTCAGTTGTATTGTAATTTTAAATTCCAGTTTCAAGTTTGTATTAGATGCATACTATATAAGAAAGAGTAAGTCGCAATGTTCGACGCTTTTGATCAATATGCGTGTTGTGTGATTTGTTGTATTAAATATTATCTTGTGATATTAATACGTGGTAAATGTTTAAAATTCAGATGGCCGACCAAGTGAATCAAGAGAACCCGGATAATAACCCGGAAAACCAGAATAATGATAACCCGAACAATGATAACAATGGAAACCCAGTGGATAACAGTGCCATCCAACACATAGTGGCACAAGGGATAATAGACGCAATGCCATATATTATTCAAACAGTTAGGGAAGCTGATAATAAAAGTAACCATGATAGTAAACGACCCACTGAACCAGAAAACAACATGAACAATGGACCCATACTTCAAGTGCCCATTCCCAAAAGAAGAAGAACCATATCTTATGGTTGTTCTTATAAGAATTCTGGTCCTGTAAACCAATGGAATTCTCGGGCAACGAAGGGGCCATTGCAGCTCAACGCTGGATAGAAAAGACTGAGGCAGTTTTAAAAATAAGCAAGTGCGCGGAAGAAGATAAGATAATGTTTGCCTCCAATCTGTTTAAGAACTCAGCCTTAGAATGGTGGAACACTATCCTCCAATCTAGAGGAAGTGACAGAGTTTACAACATGGAATGGGAGGAATTTAAAAACATGGTAGAAAGGAAATCCTGTCCTCCCAATGAAAAGGAACAAATAGCAAATAAGTTCCTAAACCTTACGATGACTGGAGTGGGTAGTAAGGGATACACTACGTTATTCTTTGAATATGCTAGAATAGTGCCAACCCTTGCATCACCTGAACCAGTATTAATCTCCCGTTACATCTGGGGATTAATTAGTGAGATTAGGCATGTAGTCAAGGCAGGTAGACCTCAAACTATAGAAGAAGCGGCAGAACTAACAAATACCTTGACAGATGAGTTAGTGCGTACACGAGAAGAAGACCAGAGGAGAAACCTAGCTCAAAGGCTTACCCAAGAATTTCGTTATGGAAATTCCAACCGTGGGAGAAATGTAGGTTCTACCTCTGCACCCTACTGCAAGGCCTGCAAGAAAAAGCATTCAGAAAAATGTTCCACTTACTGCAATTTCTGCAAGATGCCAGGACACAAGGAATAAGACTGCAGAAGGAAACCTAATAATTGAATGTGCTTCAACTGTGGAGAAAAATGCCATATCAAGCCGAATTGTCCGAAACTAGTTCCAGCCATGGGCAACAAAACTACTAAAAATGCTAGAGCATTTGTTCTGACTGCAGAAGAAGCCAAGATGATTCCGGACGTAATAGCCGATACGTTTTTAGTTAATGATGTTTTTGCTAAAGTATTATTTGACTCTGGTGCGAACCAAAGTTTTTAGTTAATGATGTTTTTGCTAAAGTCTTGGAAAAGTGGCAATAAAGTTACCTAAAATAAAGAGATGTTTTATTTAAATAAAATGGGGTTTAACCCTATGAAAATGTGTGTACTTGAAACCTGGGATTTTCCCATGTGTTTAATATTATTAAAGCGTGGTATTTTACTCTGATAAAATATTTCCTAACTACGATCCTGATGTAATTTCCGCTGCCAAAATGATAAAATCCAGATACCACCAAAACTGGCCGCGGCCGCCCGTTCACGGGTTTGTTAGGGGACGGGGGTTGCGACAATAGCAATGTGAGTAATCCTCTTTTTTGTAACCCGTTTTTACAAAACCTCAAATGTTTTACATTATATTAAACAGTGATTGAGTATTTGTATTCTACAATTATCGTCGGTATGTTGAGGTTTTGTATACAAAATTTGTTACTACACTGTGAGTAGTAACATGACCATAAGTCGGGTTAACAGTACCGTGTGTGGTAATTAAAGTAGAAAATAAACAAATGTAATTGCGCGATCGCCCTCAATGTTGTAAACGGTTTTACCTGTCTTGATTTAACTGGGATTCACTCACCAGTATTTTTCACTGACAAAATGTTTTTAAACGCGTTTCAGGTAACAAAATGTGAAAGCCAAATAGAAGCCAGTTGGACAGCACTGAAGACTTGGAAAAGTGGCTATAAAAGTTACCTAAGTAAAGAGATGTTTTATTTAAAGAAAATAGGGTTTATCCCTATAAAAATGTGTGTATTGAAAACTTGGGAATTTCCCATGTATTTAATATTATAAAAGTGTGGTATTTTACTCTGATAAAATATTTCCTAACTACGGTCCTGATGTAATTTCCGCTGCTAAACTGATAAACACCGATACCACTGAAACTGGCTGCGGCCGTCCTTTCCTGGGTTATTAGGGGAGGGGGGTCGCGACAGTTTCCCGGGGGAATGCCCAAGCCAAACTCTAAAGCTAGCATGGACCCGATTAAGACAACAAAGTCTGGCCGAAGTGAGGCAACAAAACTCTTCAATTTGGGGGCGGTAGCATAATACAAAAAAGTCAGACGCCGTTCCATAAAAAATATATATATTTTTCTTTTCTGATTTCAGGGGTGTTTGGCATAGCTTTTATTTTTTGGTTTAGGCTTATATTTTAAAGTAGCTTATGGCTTATTTTGTATCATTTGATAAGCTATTTTATGTGTTTGGATTAACTTATAACTTATTTTCTATCATTTGTCTTTACATAAATAAGATTCTTTAAATAAATTAAAAATCCATCTTCAAATAAGCTAATAAGCATAAGCTTAAAAAGCTAAACCAAAGGCCAAGTTAAACTTATTTTGTAAAAAAAAAAAAGCTAAAAAAAAACTATAAGCTTTGTTAAAAAAAAAAAAGCGAGGCCAAACACCCTCTTTCATGTATCAAAGTCTTGTCTCCTTCCTCTACAAACCCTAGCTCCGAAATCGTTAGTTCTCGATCAGCAATCTTTCGAACATGGATCAATTTGGGGGTGGAAGCTGGAACATGATCCCAACAATGGCGACCCACAGCAACCCCACAACACCCTCCAATCAAGACCACTTATATCTCCAACAACAGCAACAATTTCAACAACAACACCAGTTTCACCACCAACAGCAATTTCAACTCCAACATCAACAACAACAGCAGCAGCAGCGCTACCAGATCTCTCAACAACAACAGCAGCAGCAACAACAACAACCTTCACAATCACTCGCTTCACACTTTCACCTCCAAACCGTATGCCTGCCTGCCAACTGTTTGATAAAATTCCCCAACCGCAGAGTCTGTATTTTATATTGTTTTATACTTTTATCATTTAATTTTGATTATATTGTTGTAGTTGGTGGAGAATTTAGCTGATGCGATTGAGAATGGAACCCGAGATCAACATTTCGATACACTGGTGAATTGATTATCAATTAGATTTTGAGATAAGTTGCTATGAAGGTTCTAAAAGTTGCCGGTTTTAAGATATGAAATTGTGATTATTTTGTAAGGTTACTGAATTGAGCAGCAACTTTGAGAAATGCCAGCAGCTATTGAACACTATATCGGGGTCTATCGCCACCAAAGCTGCGGTATGTTTGTAGTTTGTTGTTCATGTATAACTTGATCTTTCTGGCGTTCTGCTGTATGCGAAACTGGATTATTTATCTTGTAATTATGGGTGACAATCGTGGTGGGTTGGTGGATTGTATTGATGAACTTGGACACTCTTAGAGTCGTGTACGCCATTTTTCTAAACGAGTTAAACTGGGTGTAAACGGGTTGTCGGGTTATAAACGAGTTAAAAGGATAGGCGGGTTGACCTTTCAATATTAATTATTTAGTTTGTTATTCTAGTTTTAAACGGGTTGACGGGTCAACTTGTTAGATTAAACGGGTTAAACAAGTCAGCTCAAACACAACACATATAATAAAGCAGGTTATACATGTGAACCCGAACAAGACCTGTTTATTAAACGGGTTAGCCATGACAAGTAGGGGTGCAAACGAGCCGAGCCCGAGCTCGGCTCGTATGTAATTTTTCAAGCTTGAGCTTGGCTCGTATGTAATTTTTCAAGCTCGAGCTCGGCTCGGGCTCAGCTCATATTACATTTATTAATTAATTTATATTAATTATAATTATATATAATTTAGTTATTTTTTTATTATTTTATATATATATTAAAATTTTATTAATATTTACATATATATTTAATATATCAATAAAAAATTATGAAAACACTAGGCGCAATTAGGCTCGCGATCCGGCTTGAGCTCGATAAGCGAAGCTCGAGCTCGGGCTCGTTTACTAAACGAGTTTGTTTTTAGGCTCGGGCTTGAGCTCGTTTAAGCTCGGCTCGTTCAACCAAAAACCTGATTATAATCATGCGCAGTAGCATTTCGGACAACTGCATAACAATGTTGTCTTCTGTTACTATATTTGGTTGCCCAATTTTCGTGTTAAAAACCATAAATTTGATCATTTGGGAATGTTTACAGACCGTGGAGGGACAAAAACAGAAAGTTGAAGAAGCTGAACAAATGCTTAGTCAAAGAAGGTATTGATTGGGTCTGCAATATTTTGATTTTTGAACTTGTCATATTTCATCACTGGTCATGTTGTATTGATTTATCACTAATTTTTACGATGATAGGGAACTGATCGCGATGTACAGAAATTCTGTGGAAGAGATTACAAAGTCTGAGCTCTAAGCGACTTCCCGAAGATTGTAGACTTAGAACATCTTCCTTAAGTTGCTAATCCACTGTGGCTGCAGGATTTGGTTGTTAATTTGAAATTCATATAAAAAGGCATGATGATCCTTACATTGTCATACTATTGTTTGTTTGGGTCATGGGTCCCTTTTTTCTAATTTCGGGCCTCATATGAAGGAGCGAAAAATGATATAAACTCGTTAGGTAAAAACCGGGTCGGTGGCTGGGCTGGGCTGGGCTGAGAGGTATAATGTGCGAGTGAATAGGGCCTGATGGGCCTTAAAAAGTGGATTTTCTAGGCCTGTTTGTTGGTGTGGGCTTATGTAGGCCGTTTATGACCATTGAACGAAATAAAGTCATAAAGATAAATGAGGATTATGGTTGGATAACTTGGATGTACAAGTGTACAATAATTATATTATTCATTTATATTATTGAATAAGTTACTTGAATTGCTAATGTAAGTAGGTATTAGTTATGAAGAGTTTTATAGAGTCTCAACAGATCTTTTTCATTTTTTAAAAATTCACTTGACTTAAGGTGCAACTATTTGATAGTCAAGCTACATTAAATCACTAAAGTTACATACATATATTAACAGAAAATGTAATCGGTCAAATGCCAATAAACCCTGAATTAGGATGTTCATAAACCGTCGAAATCAAACAAACCACTCAAACTAGTTTGTTATAATCTTATGTGTTTCAATTTTGTCGGTTTAACAATTCGGTTGGTTTTCAACAAGTAAATATTCATTTATCGTCGAAAGCAACTCTTACTACTATTTTTCAAAACCGTAGTTAACGGTCTGATAAACTTTTTTTCTATTTTTTTTAATCAAAACCAGTTTAATTAAATTGACGGGTTAGGGCTAAAGGACATAACGTGCATGATTTTGAAACGTTAAGGACAAAACTCGTCAATTTTAAAGGTAAATGACAGCGTCTGAAATTTGAGACAAACATAAAGGACAAAACTTGTAATTTACTCGTTAAATAGTGAACACTTTCTCTTTAAACAATTACATAATTATTTATTTGAATGAATCAAATAGAAAAAAAAAATCAAATTTGTTGCCATGCAACAAGAACTTACACATTCAAATCATCTATAAATATTCTGTTAAGAATAAAATATTTTTATTAATCTTTTTTTTATATTAAATATTAACTAACCACACACGTATTTTTCGAACAACCTCTATATAAGTCATAATAACCATTAACCACACACTTCATTTCCATAATAAGATCAAAAGCCACGTGTGTAATGTAACCCAACCCTCACTCCCATAACAACAAAACTGCCACCTTGGCCCACCCATTCTAACCACCATAACCGCCACCATCACACCATCATTCCAACCACCACAAACCACCCCCACCCCTCATTTCCCCCTCATTAAACTCCACCCCTAACCACCCCCCCATTTTTCTCCCCCCACACCATGACCAATAAACTCATCCACCAACACAAAAACCACCACCACCACCACCTCCTCCCACCACCACCACCCCGCTCCACCTCCACCATCCAAGCCTGCGCCGCCTGCCGCTACCAACGCAGAAAATGCGCCCCAGACTGCCTCCTCGCCCCCTACTTCCCCCACGACCGCCAACGCCAGTTCCAAAACGCCCATAAACTCTTCGGCGTAAGCAACATTACCAAAATCATTCGTAACCTAGACCGCCCACAAAAGGATGAAGCCATGCGAACCATCATATACCAATCTGATGTCCGGTCCATTGACCCCGTGGGAGGATGTTATCGTATCATTCGCGAGCTCCAACGACAGATAGAAATGTCGTGTGCAGAGTTAGATTTTGTCCTCCAACAGCTCGCATTGTGTCGAACGCTTTCTGTCCAAAACAACAACAATAATCATAATAGTCATACCCTGAATAACAACCAGTTTAGCCATGATCTGATTGTTATTGATGAGATTGATTATGATATCCATCTTGTTAATAATCCGGATGATCCGCAAATGTATGATGATGGTTTGAATAATAGTAATAATAAGCATAACCATGATCTTGATCTGCATAAAGATAATTCTGCATGGGACGATAATAGTAATAGTAACAGTAATAATAATAATAATCATGTGGTATTGCCAGTGCAAGAAAACTCAAACTCATCAATGCCGTTGATTCAACCGTTGCATGCCTCTGTTTGTGACGATTTCAAATCGCTTCTCATCAATGATGTGGATCATGAACCCAGGTTTGAAATTAAATGAAAAGTTATGATCGTTTAAAAAATATTTTTAAATTTTTTTTTTTAATGTTTGGGGATGATTTATTATTGTTTGATGTTTGGTTTTGATTTCAGTGAAAAGAGTTTATTTGATGAAGAAAGCCAGAAAGATTTAGTTAAAGTGGAAAATGTGTGTTACAATGAAGAAGAAGAATATGAGATTGTTACGGATCATAAAGGCATTATTCATGTTGAAGGAGAATATGGTTCTTGATTCTTTGAATAATATTTTTCTTTAACAAACATGTTGCTAGAGCGATCAACCGGTTTGATATTCGGGTTTGGTTTCTGAAACATCAGTTGTAGTTACGAGTTATAATCGTTTGAAGTAAAGTATTTGATTAAATCCGTTTGTTGTACGTAGTTAAAAGTTATAAAATGAGGGCTTTCAGTAACGGTGGGAAGTTCGCTAGTGAAAGTGGGTCCTGTCACATAATATGTCCAGACCTCGTGTATGGATGGAAATTGGAATAGAATGACTTGATTCCAATTTCCATTGCACAGGCCGGGAACATTATGTTGTTAATCGCCCTATAAAAGATTGGGCTCAGATATAAAATGCACCAAAATCTTTATGGGCCTGTAGCCCAATTTTTTAATGGGCTGGCCTTGTGCTAAGATGAGTGATGACGATCGGAGATACATACATGTAGTTGAAATTGGTAGTGTTCTAGACTTCTAGACATGATGGGCACAACTTATAGGTGTCAGAAAACGTAATGAAGTTTTAAGTTTAACATGAATATAATAACTACTTTCATCTACGCGGTTTTCACGTCCCATGACCCCCAATTCCATCCATGCCCATTTCCTGTAGAATGGCTGACTCAGATTTCTCACGCCTTTGGGCGTGGAACCACAACACCCACGTCTTATAATTTAGTTAAAATCACTTTTTATCTTTGGCCAATCTTTAAATAACACTTTTTTGTGTTTGTTATAATTTTATTTCTTTTATTTCCACTTCAATGATAAACAAGGGACATTCGTTTTGATGACTAATTGCACCACAAATTTCTTACACCTAATGATTAATTAATTATGTCATTTTTAAATCCTATATTACATTAGATTTATTAATAGAGACATCCTTTATGGAACTTTGGCTCACAATTAATTATCGAAGTATCGATAACAACATAAAACTATTCTGCTTTTTTATTAATTATTTTTGTATTTTAAATTATATCGTATAAAGTACCTTAATTTATAAAGCATCCCATTAATCTCACATCATTTAAATCTTATTTTCACACTCTCAAAATGTATACAGGTCGTATAGGGTTATACGACCCGTATACATGAATGTTGCACAAATTTAAAGGCAGGGAATGTTTTTTTTTGTCTCGTATACGAGTCGTATACTTTACGTGTCGTGTCAAATGATTCTATACGGGCCGTATATCATTATACAACCCGTATAGAGGGTGTGAAATTTAGATTTTAGGGTGTTGCTTTATTAATCCCCTTTATAAAATATGCCTCGAGTTAATATATTTAATCTTTAAGGATACCCTTAATTATGTATTTATGTTTAAGAGTATAACAAGTGCCATCCAAAAAAATAAAAATAAATAACAAGTGCTAGGAAAGTTAAAAGACAATTACCCTATATATTAAAAACACAAGTTTTTGAACAGTGTTATATGCCACATGGCAGTACACTATCAATAGGTGATGAGCAAATGGTATTGAGTACCGGTACCAGAATCAAATTTACCAAACCGGGTGTATTTTCCGTACCGGTTCAGCACCGGTATTCACCGGTTTTTACCCTCAAATACCGGTGCCTTACCAGTACCGACCGGTACCATACCAGGTATATTCGGTACCGGTATTCACCGATTTTTACACTCAAATACCGATGTCGTACCAGTACTGACCGGTACCGTACCAGGTATATTCGGTACCGGTACCCACTTTTGAGGATTTCGGTAATGGTATCTTCGGTACCGGTTGGTACCGAGCTCATCAAATCTTGTAGCAACATAGCAATGCAACTAATTGCACCGTTTAGATTATTTTTCATACATACAGTAAGTAAATTGTATTTCGTTTGACTTAGGTTTTATATACACAACAGCTTATTTTGTTTTCTTTTTTGTTTTTTTCTTTAATGAGTGAATTGTAGTATGTAAAATTAACTTGGATATTTAGATTATTGATTAGCAAATCGTATCAAATTCTGTAATCAAACCGGTATCGTATCAGTACCAAATTTACTATACCAAATCATTTTTGGTACCAATTTGGTACCCACCATTTGGCGTTTTCAGAATCGTTACTTTCGATTCGACACCGGTCTAGCATCATACCTGTATTTATTGATTTTTACCTTCAAATACCATACTGTATTGTACCGAGCATTTTCGATGCCGGTACCTAATTTCGATGATTTTCCGGATCGGTACTTTCGGTGCCGTTACCGGCACCGAGCTCATCCATATTTTAACGTGTTAGCACCGTAATAACTGAACTGAAAACAACCGAATTTTCAACGTGTAGGACGTGTGGGTCCTGTTATTATATATAAGGTTATTTAAAATCGTTTTTTAGGACGAAGTGACTATCCTTACCACGTTATTTTTGTTTATGTTTTGATATTCGGTATCTGCTTGCCGTTGCTGACACGCATTTTGCGGTCATTGAATCCCCGCCGCAACGCACGGGCGGAAAATCAACTAGTTGATGCTAAAACTATACATGGAAGTAGTTTTTTCAAGCAAAGTTTATCTTTCAAAATTAAGATAAATAAACAATAGAAAATATAAAAAAAAGTTACATCTTTATGTTTTATATCATCCAAAATAATTACGTTTATCTTTTTCTATACATACGTGTAACGGAAAATTATGAGAATATACAATTTTTTAAATTTGTTTACCAAAAAAAGTGATACCTTTTTTAAAAAGAACTATCAGTTTGACTATTACACACTTTTTTTACGACAAGAAAACGAAAAACCAAACATGAAGCCAACACTTACGTCCATTGGCGCAAAATTCGAACAAATACGTGCCCATTGTCACAAAAAGGGAGTATTACATGACTAGTTTTTCTTATTGACACAAAACTAGAATAGATATACATTCATTGCCTTCATTGGTGCAAAATTGGCCATAACCTAGATATACACTATCCATCAATGGGAGAATGTGAGGGAGAGAGGATGGAAACAGGGTACGCCCATTAAGGTTGCGCGAGCCTGGTTGCATAAGTGAAAAGCCCTTACTGGGAATTTGAGCCGTTCTTTTAAGATGTAATCTCGTGTAAAGTTACAAATAAAATCTTTTTTTACTGATTAACTTGCACGATCCCGGAAATCTAAATCTACTTCTGAATCTAAATCTAGGACTAAAACTCTCGACTAACTTTTCATACACCTTAACATTGCTAGGCTGCAAGCTCCTTAATATTTATCAAAATACATAAAAATATAAGACAAATACATAAAAATTTATACAAATATTCATAGATTATATATAAGTAAAATCTTATATGAATATATCAAACATATCTATAAAATGAAGAGTTAATTGCTCGGATGATCCCTGTGGTTTCAAGTTTTTTCACGTTTAGTCCCCACATTTTGAAAATAGCAGGTATGCTCCCTGTGGTTTGTCATTTTGTTACTCGGATAGACCCTGAGTAAATGTCAGTTAGTTTGGAAATAGCATGTATGCTCCCTATGGTTTGTCATTTTGTTACTCGGACTATCCGAGTAACAAAATGACAAACCATAGGGAGAGCATACATGCTATTTTCAAAAGGTGAGGACTAAACGTGAAAAAACGTGAAACCATAGGGACCATCCGAGCAATTAACTCTAAAATGAATGTAAAACACATCAAATTTTATGTAACCAATAAAATTCATAATCAAGTAAAGACACACCTCTTGTTAAACTCAAATAGTCCATTTCCAAATCTTAATCCGAACATCCACCTCACACTCCACGTCATCACTACTCGCAGTAGTCACCGCTTTACCAACGGGTGGTGTAACCCGAACCCCTTTACAAACAACCCGAATCGGCACCTTCTTCGTCTTCAAGCTTCCGACCTTCACCTTAACCTTCGTATCAAGCCGAATCACCACCGGAACACTCTTCTTACTCTTCAAATCCGATTTCAAACCGCTACTATCCTCCACACTCCGCCCGTTCGCCGCCACAACCGTCCTCAACCTCGTAACATTCTTCTTCGGCATCACGAACGCCGGAATCGATCCGTCACCGACATCCACTCCGTTCGAGTCAATCGCAACCGAAACCGAATCAAAACCGAACGATATCTTCTTGTTAGGGTTTCGGGCGGTTACGGTGAAGTTAAACTTCGTGTTTAGCTGATTCGATGACGTTAGGTTAAATTGGACCACCTGAAGCGATGTAACGGCGAATGACGGCCGGTGTGGACGGTAGAGTAGGTAGAACGCGCCGCCGGCTGCGGCGGCGATGAGGATTAGAACGAGGAGAAGGACGGTGATCCAGAGGCAGAAACGGCAGCAGCAGCTCCGGCGGTTGCGGATGGCTTGAGGACGGTAGACTGGACGAGGTTTACTCGCCGGAAAGTTAGGGTTAGGTTTTCCGGTGAATTGTTTGGACGAAGGGTAGATTTTGTCAGCCATTGGATTGAATTGAAGGTGTTTTGATGTGTGATTTGTTAGTGAATTTGGTGTTGAATATTGATAATGGCGAGAAACGGAGTGTGATTGGAACCCTGTAACAAATGGTGGAGGTGATGAAGAAGATGTGTACAGGGTTTGTTGTATGTTTGTATTCTACTCTACTTAATAATAATAAGTGTATTATACGGATGTAATCATTTGGGACTTGTGAGGTGTTTTATTTTACAAGTAACATGTCAATATGTCATGGTCAATTTTGTTAGACTGGAGCGGTTGGTCGGACCGGTTAAACTTGAAATCGTATTTTTTGTTGGTTTGGTAATACTCATACCCTTGGGCGTTTTGCGTCATGTGGCAGCCTAGTAAGCAATGAGGCATTATGTGGCGTTTTCTAAAATGAGTGTAGTGGGCATTATGTGGGCATTATGTTAAAATGGGTGAAAGAATTAAATAAATAAAAAAACCATAAAAAAAGTGATTGGCTAAAGAAAAAGAAGATTACCTGTGATTGGCCAACTATATCTCCATCGGACGTTTTATTTTGCACGCCCCGGGGGTGGTGTGCGGGCGTTTTGGGGCGTTTTTGAGGCAAAAAACGCCCAAATAGTGTCTCACTACGGATGGTCTGCCTAAAAATCGCCCAAATACTGTCTCACTACGGATGGTCTTAGTTATATACTAAACAATAAAGTTAAGAGCATGTGTAGTGGGGCGTGATTTTTAAAAAAAATTGAAAAAAAAACGCCCCAAAACGCCCCTCCTCCCACTACATAGGGCGTTACCCGGCGTTTTTTTTTGGAAAAATTGGTTGGTGGCGTTTTATTTAAAACGCTCAATTTGGTTTAAGGAATGGTTGACCCACCAATGAGCTACCCACATGTGTCTGACATTGGAATAATGACCCACCTTTTTTGACTAAACCAATGGGACTGTTTGCTTTTTTGATTAAGCAGCAACTTTTGCTTTTTTTTTTTTTCTTGTTTAATGATTGGAATGGGGTTATTGGCATAATGCCCCACTACGCCACTTTTGCTATAATGCCCCTTCGCTGATTAGGACGCCACATATCGGATAATGCCCCATGGTGGGGGCATTATAACACATTACCACTACACATGTTCTAACAATAAAGTCACTATAAAAGTTACCTGTTAGTTATCTACTAAAACAATAACTGTGTAAGTTATATCATATATAATTAGTTAACTTGAAGATGAAATATGAAACAAAATTATCACCAAATACAAAGGACATTGGTTTGCTTAGGGGTATAGAGTTGACTTTTGTTAAGTTTGACCCTTATTATCTCACAAAGATAGTATTATTGAGACATCATACCCACCTCGTATAGGTGGGATCGCACTATCTCCTTTTCTAAAATATACACTCTGTATACCAAATATAATTAAACTTTGTTTTTTAATACATATGAATGGAATCAAATTCTAAAAGTGATGGTATCATACACCTAAACTTATAAACAAATTATTGTTTTGTTTGATTTACATCATAACTATCATTATCGAATATGATCATATACAATGATGTATTACAATTTACAACTAATTTCTTGTCATAGGTTTCTATTTTACCACAATCTTAAGTTGTGAAATCATTCATAACACCATTTATAGTCGAAGACACAAATAATGTCGACACCCTTGGGCGTTTTGCGCCATGTGATAGTCCAGTCAACAATGGGGCATTATGGAGCGTTTTTTTCTAAAATGGATGTAGTGGGGATGTGGGCATTGTGGGGCATTATGTTAAAAGGGGTGTAATAGAATATAAATTAAAAAAAACATTAAAAAATGATATTGGCCAAACAAAAAGAAGAATAACGATCATTGGCCAAAGAATTAGAACAAAGGCGTGGAAAAAAGTAACGGCAAAAACATTTTTTTTTTTTGAAAAAAAAACGACCAGGGACGGTCTAGGGGCGTTTTGGGGCATTTTTTTGAGAAAAAACGCTAAAAAACCTCTCACTACGACGGGTGGTCTAACCACCACTGAAATATAGAATAACTGATATTTTATTTATTTATTTATGTTTTCATAATTACACTATGAGTCATGTTATTGCATGTAAAAAGAGTAAAAAGAAATTAAGAATTATTGTATCATAATTCCATTGTTATGTTTAATTTTTTTCCATAGCTCGTTCCGTTATTTTTTCGAGCTTTATAAAAACAACTTCAAGTGTGTACATCAAACCTATATCTTTGAATGCATCATCGTAAAGATTAGGTGTGTCATGGTTTGGTTTTGATAGTTTTTAGGTTAAACCTTTAGTAACGTTTTTTTATCCAATGGTCCGGTTTTAAGTGTAAAATGCCAACCAAGCCTGGTTTGAAATTTTTGAAATTGACCAACCGAAAACTAAAAAAACGATCGGAAAACCAAATTGATGACCGGTTTAGACAGTTTTACAGTTTAAACCAAATCGTGAACACCCCTAGCAATGATTGTCCTTTATAAGGTAAGTGACACATGACACATCAAAACTTATTGCAATGGTCATCAAACTAAAAAACAATTACATAATACAATAATGTGACAAGTACACACGTAAGACCCCAACAATAAGGTGACAAGTACACATGTAAGACCCCAACCCCGGGGACCTCACACTCGGGTTTGCATATTTAAACTTAGTTCTTAATCGGTAAAATCATTTGAATTGCAGTGGAAAACGTAAAATGTCATTACATTAAAAACTTTAATACATGATGTTGTGCTTTAAGTAATTAAAATCCATAGGATGCCAGCTCGGGAGGGGATCAGCTTTCATTCCACCGTTTATCAATTACCGGACATACATAATAAAAGTGAGTTATACTGAGTGAGTCCTAGTTCTTAACAAAACCGTAAGCTTATAAACATTATTAAAAGACTTTATAAACATAAAACATCTATCAGTGACATAACTTATCAATCAAACTATACCACCAGCTGCCTAATTATCAGTCAAACTATACCATTAACTGCCTAATTATCAATCAAACTATACTGTCAACTACCTAAACTTGCTAGATAGGCTTACATCGGTATAAAACTCGAGTACCTACTACGGCGTCGCGCTCACAGATTTCATCATTACATCAATACCTTCTGTCAATTCTTTATTTTTTCAAATTACCATTCAATTGCCCTTTTAAACTTCAAATAAGCATCAACTACCAATTTATCATCATTACACATGTATTGTCAATCAATCAATGATATTAAACAGGTATCATCAATTAATATTAAACACGTAGTATCAATTTAGTACTTTGGTTTGTTTATCTTTTGAAGCTGCATGCATATCAGCCCCAAAAAAATTAAGCTATAAAAGTGGGCATCTAGAACTCACTTGATTGTTGTTAACAACTGAGTGCTATCGCACCTAAAGTAACTCGAACGTCGCTTAATCTCCACGAGAATTAAACACACGAAAATGCTATCGCTTTCCAATACTAACACAAGAGTGTCACCGACAATGCCACCTGATAGTGCCGGCAGGCATTGACGCCAGTACATTGTCACCGGTAGTGCTACCCAACAGTGACGATGGTGACGGTTATCTCCATGTAGTATGGATGTCCACTAGGTGGCTCTTGGTAATGTCGTCAGCGAGAGTAGCTAGTGACAAGGCTGATCAGCACAGTGTTGCCAAACCTGCGTCAGGACGTGACATCAACTCATTCATTCACAGGCAACATTATCGCTAGATTCATCAGTGACACCAAATTCTATCTTTTTTTCACCACCAGATCCCACTTTCATCCCCCAAACACAACTTTTTACGTCTAAAATGTTTATTTTACTTCCATACAACAAAATCTATGATCCATTACCAACACGTAAAAATCCCACTTTTTTATGAAAACCCAAGTTTCACCTTAAAAACCCAAAAACCCATTAAACTTCAAATTTGGAATGATTCTTACCTGGATCATACAAATCAATGCTAAGATGATTAGAGAACAAGGAGAAACATATTCCAAGCCTCAAATCATGAATTCCTTGAACTTTGATTCTTGATCTTTGCTCTCTCTCCAAAAAAAACCCACTTGCTCTCTCTAACTTCTCTCTAGAATTTGAGCAAACAATGAACCAAAGCCTATCATAAACCTTCCACTTTCTCTCTCTAACTTCTCTTTAGAATTTGAGATTAAGGTTTCATACAGTAAATACTCAAGGCCCAAAGCCTATCATAAACCTTCCATTTTGGGCCTATAATCCATTCCATAAACCAAAACCCACTTAATTTTCACACTTCCAATTCCAAATACTACGATTTTCAAGATGCTATAACACCAATAGTAAACACCTTAAAATCACAAGCACAAATCTAAGACCATCATGGCATCATATAATTCTCTTTTTTTTTTAACGGCTAACTGCTTTCCACGTGTAAACCCACCCTTTCGGAGCTATGTCCAAAGGCCGACTACTCGACCACCGCTAGAAAGCGTAAGCGTAGCACACCCCTGATGCGCAGAAACCCCGTGGAATAGGTAAACCCCCCCCCCCCCCCCCCCCGGACTCGAACCCGGGTAAAACCCCAGGCCAAGCCCTCACTGAGACGTCCAATACCCAGCACCAGCCGGGGATTGAACCGGCGCCTCCAATGGAGACAACCGGCCAACCAACCAACTGAGCTGGGGTAATGGACAGGCATCATATATTCTCTATATACCTGGAAAAAGGACAACCAACTTCAAACATGTAATGCACTGAACAAATATAACAAAAATGGTACACCAGTTTCATTTCACTCCCAAGATGACCAAAAACACACATAACTTGAATAAAGAATGTAAACCTAACAAAAATCTGGACATCTTAACAGATAAATATAAACCTCATACACAAAATGAGAGAATCTAAATAAAGAATAGGACAAAATTCTAAAACCAACAATTCCATACTCTCGAACAAAATTCAAAAAAAGAACCACTTCCATTGCCACCTCAAAATTACTGTTGTTTGCATTCAGGAGGTTTTTCGCCGTTTTCTCCTGTAGCGCCATTTGAGATGCTGCCTTTCTGCTGTTCACACAATGGCCAACTTGTAAAAACTAATAGCCATTCATCGCTGAAAAATAAATTCAAAAATAGTATAGAAAAAACTAGAGGTGACAAAATGAACAGGTCCGTGAATCAAACAGGTCATTTGCTGGTCAGAGACTGACTAGACCTCATAGTTTTAATTTTTTTTCTTTAAATTTAATGGATAAGAATGTGCTAAATATGATTACATATTGATATTAATACCTAATAATACAAATTTTTAATAAAGTATTTACGATTGAAAAAAAAAATTGGATTCCCTGCAACCCATTTGACCAATTATTTTGTTAAAATTCATACCTTCCGTGCAGAAGGCTGTAAGAATACATTATATAATATATAACAAAGATGTTAGCATATCCTAGGATGTACAGAAGAAAATTTCACCTTTGTTTTCCTTTTGCTCTTGCTTTCCTCTTCAACTTCATCATCATCCTCATCATCTTCGTCATCGTCCATTTCTTCATCTTCATCTTCATCACTAATTTCTTCATCGTCATCTTCTCCTATGCCATCAGACTCATCATCCTCGGCAGCCTCACCCGTAAACCATGAAACAGCGTGAGGGATAATTTCGTCCCGTATGGTTGAACTATATTAGATACAAAACATTCACGTTGTCAGTTTAAATAGAAGTAGCAAGATGAGCAAGTCAAGCGGGTTGAATAATGGCTTCAAGTTGAAAAGATTCAATTTTCGTAGAGTAAAACAAACTGGTTGCGTTGGTGGCCCGTAAACATTTTTTCTGTCTTATTTACTGTGAAATATTAATAATCATGATTACAAAAATACTATTATTGCAATAATAATCCATATCTTTTATAATAACAAGAGTAAAATGCAATTTTCGTCCTTAGGTTTGGTCAGTTTTGTGACTTTCGTCCAAAGGTTTGTTTTTTCCACATCTGGATTCAAAAGATTTGACATCTTGCCATTTTCATCCGGCTCGTTAACTCCATCTCTTTTTCCGTTAAGTCGGGTATTTTCGTCTTTTTTGTTAACTTCAAGGGCAATCCAGTCTTTTTCACTTTATGTACAAACATTTAGCGTACTGTACAAGTATTCAAAAGACCAAATAGCCCTTTAACAAAAAAGACAAAAATACCCCTGACTTAACTGAAAAAATGGATACAAGATTTCAAACCTTTTGGATCCAGATGCGAAAAAACACACCTTTGAACAAATGTCGCAAAACTGGCCAAACCTCAAGGGCGAAAATGACATTTTACTCTAATAACAAATTAGAAAACTGTATGCATACAAAAAAAAAAAAGTTAAAAAACTATGGCCTACTTGTAACCTATGTGCGTTAACCTACACATTTGACTCTAGGCCAAACTTATTCATTTGACCCCTTTGAAATGAAACACAACATAACCCAGACCAACCCAATTATAAGAAAAATGGGTCGAAATTGCAGCTTCTTAACTAAAATTTATATTACACTACTCACCCAATGTCATAATCTTGTTCCATTCGGTTTTGAAGTTCTTCAGCCTGCCAATAAAAAGTTGCATAACTAAATGTATTCATTTGTGGCATCAATCTGTGCATACAAATAAAACATTACCTCTTCTTCATCAAGATCATCAGCATCCTCAGGCACTGGTGGAGGGTTAAAAAAGTTGAAAAAGCTTTCACAATCTTCGGTCTTAGTGATAGGTTTAGCATTTTTTGATCCCTTCTTTGGCTTCTTCTTTAATATCTTCTGTGTCAGGCATTTTCCCGGTAGCCATTCAATATTCGTCCTGCAAAATACCAAGCATAACATGAGTTTAAGATTGCGCGAAGAAGTATTTTTAGGGCTGCAAACGAACCAAACGTTCAGGGAACAGTTCGTGAACCGTTCGGCGAGAAGTTCGTTTGTTTCTTTAAACAAACGAATACGAACAAGAAATTTCGTTTAGTTACGTAAACGAACATGAACAGAGGCGTGTCCGTTCATTTATGTTCGTGGACATTCTGTAACATGTTCGTTTATGTTAGATAGTTCCTTAGTGTTTTTAAGTTTTATATCTTATTTAAATACTTCAAAATTCCGACAAATAAAATATTTAATAAGTGCCAGTGTATTATATACAATGTTCATGAACGCGTGTTTGTGTTCGTTTGTTTCCATTTGTGTTCATGAACATTAGCTTGTGTTCAACGTTTGTTTTCGTTCGTTGCCTAAAACTAACAAATGAACATGAACACATTCATTTCCTTGACAAACAAACACGAACATAAAATCTCGTTCGGTAAGTGTTCAGAACAGTTCATGAACACGTATATTTCTTAACAAACTTTGTTCCGTTCGTTTGCAGCCCCGAGTATTTTACCCTAAAAACTTGTGAAACTAGACATGTATATGACTATATGATGATTTACCCTATTGCCTTCTCTAAAATAGGCTCATCTTCATCGATCATATGATATACTTTGGTCAAAACTGAGTTTTTGAAATATGGATTGGTATCGAAAAAGAACTCGAGCTTAAAGCCCTTGGGGTCATCAATCCGACACCACTTAATGTCCTTCAGATACTTTAGAGCATCTTCGTCTCGTTCTGAAATCTGGTAATAGTGCCAAAATAGAAATCATTGAATTGCAGAAACAAAAAACCATAGATATAACAAAGTTATTAACAGGAGTCTTACCTCCTCTGCCAAAATTTCATTGGTCTTCATTGCGGTTAGCCAAAATTCAGGCACACCCTTTTCTGAAAATTGTTCAAAATAATAAGCTGGTTTTTACACACAGAAAAGAGGTGTGAATCATAATGTAAATATATTGAGTATGATACCTTCTTTTGAATTACCATCTGCCTGATCAGTTGCGGAATTATCCTTTAATCCATCAACTTCAACAACACCGTTTACTATATCATATCTCTGCAGTTCCAAAGCATAATAATTCAGTATACACAACACTATGTAGGTACAACTGGTGGATCAAAAACCAACCCAAATGGCCTGTCAGTTAGTCGATGCCTACATTCGGTGTTGTTTAATACATCTATCTATTTATGATGTGAAATATTGAAAAAGTAATGTGGACAATGTAAACACCATATTCATGTTTTGTCCATATCGTAGACAAGCATATGATGGGAATAGCAACTTAACAAGTAGACAAGAAGCAAACCAACATGTAACAAGTATTTATTTTGCCATTTTAGCTTTAGTCAAAATGATCAGAGTGAGTTTTTGGTCAAACAATAAAGCATGAAGCACACATTTCTTACCAAGCTGTTCATTATCTACACAAAAAGTAACATAACCATTCAAGTGAAAACAACTTGTAGGATCAGTTTGTGCCATTCAAAGGCTACAAATTTGTATGCAATGTAAACATAGTAATGGAAGAAATCATAAATGCCAATCTCACTGTGCGACTTATAGTTATCTAAAATTATATATCCACACCTTTGCATACAGCGGCTCGTACAGTTTCTGGTATTTCAATTCAAGTGCTGCTCTCTCTTCAAAAAACTTCGCCTCTAGCTCATCATGTTCACTCTGCATATAATTACAATGATATGAGGACTGATCTCCGTTTAAAAACATACCTAAGGCACACCTAGACACGTAGGCTTGCACTTCAGACTACAAAATGCGAGCAGTGTACAGAAAGCACACCTAAGGTGCAAAAAGCGCACAGAAAATCGGCATGAGGCGCAGCTTAAGGCATGCGTTTCATACGAGAAAAGGTTTTGTACATCATGATGTTGTACATGTAACTTTTTTAAATTGTACATATAGTTTATTTATGTCAAAATTTTGAGTAAGTGATGCTCGAAACCTATAAAAACTATAGAAAATGATTAAATAAATAAAATGCACCTCCCGTAAAAGCAGCGCGCTTAGCCTCAGTTTTAGACCCTATCAAC
Organism: Helianthus tuberosus; assembly: GCA_030545235.1. NCBI lineage: Eukaryota > Viridiplantae > Streptophyta > Magnoliopsida > Asterales > Asteraceae > Helianthus > Helianthus tuberosus. The sequence continues at coordinate 213,532,881 of CM060441.1, read as the reverse complement.
TCGGTGAGGCACGCGCATTTTAAAACCATGTAACTTATATACCTAAATCAGATCTAATTAATTAAACATGATTTAACACAATATACCTAAATCAGATCTAGTTAATTAAGCATGATTTAACAAAATTTAAAAACTGCAATCAAACTAATTAACAATCAATCTTCTCCTTCACCTGAATTTCTCTCAAAACCTCAACTCGCTTCCTAACAGCTGGAGTCAAATTCTCAAGAACAAGAGAGTCATGTCCAGCCAGATTTTGCAGTTTATCCTGTAAAACAATTCACAAAATAAATTCAAAACGCACTTATTATCATTTATCAAACACTTGTCAATAAAACAAAAAACGAAATCTGATTGATGAATGAACATGAATAACTAAATTAAAAGGTTAAAACCTTCAAGGAGTTCACGAGTCCAGCACGATCCTCCGCAGTAAGAGCTAATGAAATAAAGGCAACACAAATTAACAATACAGTAAGTTAGAAGATGATGTTAGGAGTTAAGTAAAGAGAGTGCTAGTGGTTTTGTGAGAAGATGTGAAGATACCTGCGGTGAGATCGGACATATCTAGCTTGTTGTTGGCCATGGCGGATGAGAAACCCTAAACCCTAGATGAGATGAGCAGCGAGGTTTAAGAGAGGAGGGTTTTGGTTTAGGGGAGACGTTTTGGAATTTATAAGGAGTGTAAGGGTTGAGCTTGTTTAACTTATTAACTTGGTTTGAGTTCGGTTCGTTTATTATTTACTAGGTTAGAACCTCGTGTATCAGACGGATTGATTAAATATCTAATCTAACTACTATAATAAAAGAAACAAACTTTTGGATACGTGTCATTCATTGAAGTTATCCTCAAATTTATATTTATCTAAATAAATAAATAATAAATTAATATTAAATCTTATCATAATTTAATAAAATATTATCCTTAAATCTAAATTGTTAATTTAATATATTTTTTTAAAAAAAATACCTTTCTTATCTACTTATCTTATATTAAATATATAAATAATAAATTAATATTAAATGTTATCCTAATTTATTAAAAACATAACTTTTTTTATTATTTGCTATACAAAATTATGTTTATTCAACTCGAGTAAAACGCGAGGTTTTTAAGGATATAAATTTTTTTTATTTGGTAGATTTTTCAACCCGACTATACACGGGTTTTTTTTAAAGATACGACGTTTTTAGTATTTAATATACAAAATTACATTTATTAAGGATATAATTTTTTTATTATTTGGTAGATTTTTCAACCCGACTATATACGAGTTTTTTAAAGATACGACGTTTTTAGTATTTAATATACAAAAATACATTTATTTAATCTGTGTAATACACATGGTTTTTAAAGATATAACTTTTTTTATATTTATTCAACACGTGTAATATACGGGGTTTTTAAGGATGTAATTTTTTATTATTTGGTAGATTTATTCAACCCGGTTATACATGGGGTTTTTTAAAGATACGACATTTTTAGTATTTAGTATACAAAATTACATTTATTTAATCTGTGTAATACACATGGTTTTAAAAGATATAACTTTTTTATTATTTGATATATAAAATTACATGTATTTAACCCGTACAATATACAAGGTTCATAAAGATATAAGTTTTTATTATTTAATATATAAAATTACATTTATTCAACCCGTGTAATGCACGGGGTTCTAACCTAGTAGTTTTATATAATAAAAAAGTTACACCTTTAATTACTCGTGTGTAACATGAGTTGAATAAGCACGTGTACTACACGGCTTGAATAAATATAATGTAATCAGTTAACACACATAGTCGTCAAAATACGTCTTTGGTAAAAAGAACTTCGATGTATCGTTTACATATTAGAACATTTTACTTTGTTTTTTTATTTTTCTCTTGTTAGGTTATAAACTTGTGTATTACAAAAATTATAACATTTTACTTTGTTGTTTTTTAATTTATTAACAGGTTAAAAACGTGTGTGTTACATGTGGTCGGATCAATAATAGTTATTATTATTAAGTGTAAAAAATAAAAACTAAAAAGCCCCAGGCCCTCAGCCACCGCCATTAGAGACTTTTGAGTATGAAATGAATCTATTCACAATTCAAAGAAACGCAAATTTTGCACCCAGATATACATTCAGTCTATTAAATCCACTTATTTCTTCTTTCCCCATTCATGGCCCATTGCTTTATACCTAAAATTTGAATTCATATACAGAACTAACGTGAGGCTATCAACCTGCAAATATGGCTTGTTTGACATTTAGTCAGCGAAACGCGGGCTGGATCTGTCACGGCCCCCGACCCGGTTTGACCCGTTTCAGGAGGCGCGGGACAGAAATCCCGTGGTATTTAATTAATTGAGTTTAACAGCGAAAGTTTAACATCAGGATCTTTTTAAGACTGAAATATTTCCCGATTATTTTATTTCACAACGCGGGATAAAACCCGGTAATTTACAATCTTGAGATTTCACGAAGAAATGTTTTATTTTACAAAACATGTTTCTTTATTTTATACTGAGCCACTTCTTTGAGCTTGTAGTGCTATATGGCACTTTTTCTGGATCATAATGGATTACCTGAAACATGTTTGAAAAAGGTTTTGTCAGCGGGAAATACTGAGTGAATCATTCTATTTTGCATAATGATGCATAGTTATTAATTACAGCATAAGAGCGATTACAATGGCTTCTATCTTATTTTTATCTGGCTTTCTGTCACAATGGTGACAAGTCACAATGGTGACGATGGTCATACCACTATTAGATCAATGAACCTAAATAGTGATGATTATCCCTGTAGGTCAATGAACCTAACAGTGATTATCCCGAGTAGATCAATGAACCTAACTGGGAGAAAATTAGTAATGTGCATAATACCCCACTAACCAGTAATTCAAGATATCCACGACTTAGTCCCTGTAATTATAACCTTGAAAATAATTTGAGGTATTGTAAAATAATTGATAAAAAGAGAATGACTCACTTTACAGATTTATACGGGCAGAGTTTAGCCTACTGATTAGCCTTTTTAACCTAAATTTAATAACAGGCACACAATTCGGGATTAGTAATCAATACAGCCTTTACGATAACTCACGAGATCAAATTCTCACAACGAATGACAAAGTGCGATACTTAAACATCCATCGAATTAACGACGAATGACAAAGCATAACCCTAATGTGGGCAGCACTTAAACATCCATTGGATAGTTTAATCAATCGGACATTGAATCGTAGCAGCGATCAAGTTATTACCCTGATTGCGGCGTCGATTAGTGATCCGTGTGTGTTAATTGTGATAAACAGAAGATATCTCGGAGCATAGAACGAATTTCTTCGTCGAACATACGCAGAATTTCAAGTGCCAATGTCTGCTATTTATAGTCAAAAATTGGCCAGGCTTGCGCACCGTAACACTCTGACCCTTACGGTGCGTAACCACCCTTGCGCACCATAACACTAATTTCCTTACGGTGCGTAAGGAACACCTAAGCACTATAGGTTTGCCACGTTTGGGACTAGGCCTGCTGAGTCGACACATTTCATTAATTCGCTTTTTACAGCGAGATTTGAAGATAATCGTTAACTAGGAAATACCCCCCCTGAGTTTTAGGGGCCCTGATTCTGATTGTTCTGAAAATTTTAGGGTTTGCGCATAATCACTAGGGTGTCTCAATTAGGGTTTCCTATTCGTCAAACGAATAAATTATGGATCATACGAAGCTAAATATGAAAGAAAGTGAGAGATTACAAACTACAAGGGTCAAATGTGCCAACATGTTTAAGTTATACCTCTGAGTGACCTTTTAGCAAACCCGAAGCTTTGTAACGATTAATTATACTCACTATAATGCACGATAAAAATTTCATAAAGTTTCGTTATCGTATGAGAAAGTTATGATCAAATTCGTATATGAGGGGTTAAAGCGTCAACGTTGAGAATTATGACTTTTCGGGTAACGTGAAGTGACCAAGAACTTAGCAAAGTGGGTATAAGTCATGAACCCCTTATAGGTCAAGATGAGGGACTCAAAGTGCAAGAAATAAGGTTCGGTTGACCTTTCGAAGGGCCAAGGGACAAGTTGCAAAAGCTAAAAAGCTTTTAACCTGAAAACGTGGCCAAGGCGGGCCGCGTAAGCCCTGGCAACAGCCTACGCGGGGCGCGCCAGATGCCCAGTATCAGAAAGACAGGCAGCAGCCTGTTATGCACTTGTAACCGACCTAAAAACCGATTTTTCACATCTTTGGACGACCCCTACATTACTTTTAGACCCTAGGAACACTTGTTGTTGATCTGGATCACCCCATAGACTTAGTTGTCACCATCTTTGTGAATCAAGAACACTATAAAAGGCCACAAAGTTGCAACCATTTGATCACTCATTCCTTCTGCATTTATGGAGCTTCCTGGAGCTTAAGAGCATACCCTAAGCCTTCCTAATCGTGCATAGGACTTCAGTAAGTATGCTTAACCTTTCTTAGTTGAGTTTTTACTTAGTTTTAGCTTAAAAGTCAAACCGTCGTAATTAACGGTTGACTTCACGATTAATCATTAATGGTCCAGTGATTAGTCGAATTGAAGGTAGTTATAAGTTGGTAATTATGATGGCATTAAACCCTTAAAAGGGCACCCTCTGATTCCCACTCTATCTAGACCATTTGTCGGGTCAAAGTTGATTAGAAAAAGTCAATAGAATGCTAATATTCTAATTAACGCATAATTAACAATGCAAAAGGCTTGTAACCTATTTTATCATTCATATAACTTGGTAATGAGTATAATAAATGCTCTAAGCTTGTTTGATCCGACAATTTTCTGTTTAGACCCGGATTCGGAACCGAAAGTCGCAAAACTTTGACTTTTGCTTTGACTTCAGTTCTGACCCATTTAAGCATGTTTTATAAATGCCTTAGAGCTTTAATTGGACTAGGTTACATGCTAGTATAACCCTCTGTGATTATACACCTTGGTTCATTAGTTATCCAATTAATATGCATGATTCCATTACTTGCTCATATGTTGACCATTATGCCCTTTCCACCATAAAACGTGATTTTCAAAAATGTAAAAGAGTAGAAACCTTAGTTACTGATATATAAACTTGTACCCAAAATTTGATATCAGTTTGAGGTGTAGATTGAGAGTTATGCTCATTAGCGTAATTAAAAAGCTTTTTAGCGATTAAACGGCATAATTAGCATATAGCCTATTTAAACCTACTTTTTGATATCAAACTTCTTACCCACTGATGTAATATATTATTTTGGGATTTTTGAATATTTTTAATTAATTTTAGGCTGAGCATAACTTAGGGTCGTAAGCATGATTCGGTAAATGTCGGGTTTGCCCTTTTGGGCTATAAAATGAGTTTTACATATCTTTTTGACCCCAAACCTTTTGCTAATGATTTGATATGATAAATACATTATTTAAACCTTCTGGAATAATAAAAATATCAGTTATCTATATAGAACCCGGAAACGGCTTCTAATCGCCTTTTAAGCGTTTTTAACGCATAGTATGTCATAAAACCGTTTTAAACATACAAGGGTTGATACCTACTGATATTTTAGGTAAATTATAATATTTTAACAGTAAGCAAAAGTTGTTTAACTCAGACTTCAGTTTTGAGCTTTCCGGCTTATGTGAAATTACCAAAATGCCCCTACGGTGCATAGTTTAGTTATAACTGATAAATTTCACATATATGCAATACCCTACTGTTATAACTTATCAAATTAAGTATTTTTGCTGATTATATCAGATCTGTAACTCAGGTTAATACTTGAACTCTTTTATAACCTTATAAATGACCAAAATACCCCTACGGGGCATAGTTTGAGTTTAAATTCGTTTCAGGCATAATAAAAGATATCTTACTGATGTCACAACATATTTGAGGCATATTAAACTTAGAAAACCTGTATATGGCTCTTATGGTTACCCGTTACGCCTCTTGCGCGTTCGGTTCATGTAACTAGTTTGCATAAACTAGCCGAAACGGGTCAAACCTTATCGTTTTTATCTCAAAATCCAGAATGTGTTTAGATTACCCATATAAGACAAGTCTTTAAACTTATCGGGTCTAAATCACATTCTATTCCGGTCTTCGCTTAATCACGCGTTCGAACCGTATCGTTCCTTAAAACTAATCGGTCTAAGCTTAAGCTTAACTAAAGACCGTTAGGATTCTAATAGGTTATTATAAACCTTTGTTCCAGAATAGGAGAACCGGTAAAAGCTACCCGCATTTGCTAATTGTGAATTATACTTTCAAAGGTAAATACTTTTAACTTATTTTCCCTTATACGGGCTTGGGGTACGGTATATAAAATACCGCTTGGTCGGGCATTCGACCTTAATCGATTGGTGGTTAAGTATTATCGAGATGACCCGTTTAAATTGTTTTGTTTGCTTAAAGCCTTTGGGGGGTTAATGACCATGTCCCGGATATCCTTGGCATCATTTTACGAAATGGCCACGACCTAAGCGCGGGGTGTAGGCGTACACCCGTCAGTGCCAAAATAAATAATGTGGTGTGTCTATTGATCTTTAACCCGGCACGAACCGGGCTACTGAACGCATAAGGAACATGTAATTCTTTTACAAGTTTATATATTTAAATAATTATCCCAAGTTATAAAAAGTTTGTGCCACGTGCATTCAAATCAATTTTAACCATTTTAAAACGAGTCAGTTAAATTGTATTTACTAGTGTAAACTGACGTATTTTCCCAAAAATATTAAGTGCAGGTACTATGCGAACTAGGCTGGCTTTCTCCTAGCGTCCACAATAAGTCTCGCAAGCTTGGACGTTAAACTGTTGAACAATGTTTCCTATTTATATTTTTATCCACCCGTGGATTAATTTCAACTATCGTGATACTTGATATTACAAATTATATTCGGTTGAAATATATCTTTCAATTGCTTCCGCTGTGCATTTAAATATTGTGTTGTTTGACTGTAATGTTGCCAACCACGTCACGATACTCCCCCACCGGGCCCACCGGTCAAACGTGGAAATATCGGGGTGTGACAGGTTGGTATCAGAGCCAACGCTGAGTGAATTAAACACTAGCCTTTTGTGTTTAATCTTAGTTACACAATTGCACATTCCTAAATTTCGAGTCTAGACAAAGAACTTAGGACAAATCCAAATTTGGTTTAAAATTTTTCTTTGTCTTTTATTTTATATTTTGTGGTTATCTTATGTTATATTGACAGGTCTAAATATGCCGCCAAGATTTTTCAGACGAAGAGGACGAGGAAAGGGGCCAATCACCGCCCCCAATGATCACGAAGCCGGGCCTTCGCACAGGCGAGCTCCTTCTGCCACTGCGAGTGCTGATCCTCGAGAGAACTGGAGGACCAATGTGGAGCCCGCTAGACGATCTGTTTCACACAGTTCGACGCCTCCCTTTCGTAACTCCTATGGGCCATAGTCAGAAAACGAGCCCGACAACCCACAACCTTCATATACACCCCTTCAGCGATCCCTTTCGCACAATTCTTTTGGTAACCCCACACCTGTTTTTCAGGGCTGGTTTAACCCGGCAACTACATACAAGAACCCGTGGGTTTCAACCCATTGGGACCGGATGATCACTTTTCCACATGCGGATGCCGATAAAAGGAAACGTGAAGATGACAATTTACGTAGGTCAAATAAGAAGCACCGAGGAAACAATGACCACAAGAAAGGGTCTGAATCCAAGAAGGATGGGCATCAATCTAGTGATAAGCCCAAGTGTAAGATCTGCAAGAGACAGCACTTCGGGGAGTGCAAATATGAATCGAACTCGCAGACTCAGTCGAGAACTTTTGCATGTGGAATATGCAAGTCCAAGGAGCACAAGACCTTGGATTGCAAGAAGCTGAAAGATGCAACGTGCTACAGTTGCAACGAAAAGGGGCACATTAAGACCAACTGCCCAAAATATGCAAAGAAAGCCGATGAAGGAAAGAAGACCAATGCTAGAGTCTTCAGGATGGATGCGAAAGAAGCTGTGCAGGACGATAACGTGATCACAGGTACTTTCCTCATAAATGATGTCTATGCAAGAGTACTTTTTGATTCAGGCGCTGATAAATCGTTTGTAGATAATAAGTTTTGCAAATTACTGAATTGACCTGTTAAAACCTTAAGTGTGAAGTATGAGGTGGAGTTAGCAGATGGCACCATAGAAACCGTCTCAACTGTGTTAGATGGATGTGTTATATCCATTAAGAACCACTCTTTTCCTCTGTCCCTACTTCCCTTTAAATTAGCCGGTTTTGACATAGTTTTGGGTATGCACTGGTTATCTCATAACCAGGCCCAAATTGTCTGCAACAAGAAACAAGTGGTGATTAAGACTCCGTCTGGTGAATCACTTACCATTCGGGGAGATACCCGGTATGGACTGCCTGAGCAAGTGACTATGCTCAAGGCCTCTAAGTGTTTAAAGAAGGGTTGTGTCATCTACATGGCACAAGTGACAATCGATGAGCCGAAGCCTAAGATTGAGAATATTCCTGTCATTTCTGAATACCCTGAAGTTTTTCCTGAAGAACTGCCTGGTTTACCACCAGATAGGCAAGTGGAATTCAGAATTGACATCATCCCTGGAGCAGCACCAGTTGCTAGGGCACCTTATAGGTTGGCACCAACAGAGATGAAGGAATTAAGAACGCAACTAGATGAAATGCTAGCCAAAGGTTTCATGTAACACCTCGAAAATTCACGTCCTATAATGTATTGACACGTGTCATAAGCTTGAACGTGTGAAAGAATACTCTAGAGGGACTAAAGTTGACAAATAAAGAAACTATGTGAATATAAGGGTTCAAAATGTCAACAATGGATAAATATGCCTTACAATAACCCTACAAGATGTTTATACATTCACACGAATGAATCATGGATCATACGAAGCTAAATATAAAAGAAAGTGAGAGATTACAAACTACAGGGGTTAAATGTGTCAACATGTTTAAAGTATACCTCTGAGTGACCTTTTAGCAAACCCGAAGCTTTGTAACGATTAAATATGCTCACTAGAATACATGATAAAAATATCATCAAGTTTCGTTATCGTATGAGAAAGTTATGATCAAATTCATATACGAGGGGTTAAAAGCGTCAACGTAAGAAATTATAGCTTTTCGGGTGATTACAAAGTTAACCAAGGACTTAACAAAGTTTGTATAAGTCTTGGAACCCTCAAAAGTAAATTTAGAAGGCTTATAATGCAAGAAATAATGTGAAAACGACGTTTAGAAGGTCCAGGGGCCAAACTGTAAACATTTGAAAGATGTGTTGTGCTGGCATGACCCTTGCGCACCTCAACACTGTGGACGTTGCGGTGCGCAAGCAGGTCCCAGGTGCAGAAAAACTTCCAGCTGCCTGTTAAAACGGTTACACCGATTTAAAAGCTGGTTTTTCGATTCAAGGGGCTCCTATATCTGGTTTTTAGCATCCTAGGCCACCTGTGATGATCTTATAACATCACTAGAGTTACATGGCATGATCTACTTGAATTTAAAAGCCTATATAAGAGATGCAAAGTTGCAACATTTGGGTGTTTGCATTTGCAATATTCACAACTTACTTTCTGGGGCTCTCTGGTCAGCAAGCAACCTTCCTAGTGATCCCTAATTATAATTAGGACCCTTGTAAGTATACTTAACCTTTCTAAATTCGTTTTAGCTTAGTTAATTAGCTAAAAGTCAAACTGTCGTAATTAAGGTTTGACTTCGTGATTAATTAATATGTGCTCAGTCTAATCCCGAATTAAAAGTACCTTTAAGTAGGTATTTAGGTGGGTAATAAACCCTTAAAAGGGTACTCTCTGATTCCCACTCTAACTATGTTAATTGTCGAGTCAAAGCTTACTTTAAAAAGTCAACAAAATGTTTATTTTCAAATTAAAGCATAATTAGCAATGTAGGATACATGTAACCTGTTTGATCATTAATGTAACTTGGTAATTAATGTAAGAACATGTCCCAACATGTTCAACTCGACAATTTTCAGTTTAGGCTCGGTTCGGGACCGAAAGTCGCATAGTTTGACTTATGCTTTGACTTTCAGTTCTGACCCGTTTAAGCATAGTTTAGAAATTCCTTAGAGCTTTATTAGGACCAAGTTACCTATAAGGATAACCCTCTGTGATTATACAACTTGGTTCATTAGTTATCTGATTCATATGCATGATTCCGTTAAATGCTTAAATGTTGACTATTATGCCCTTTTGACCTTAAAATGATATTTTTGAAAAAGTAAAAGAGTAGAAACCTTAGTTACTGATTTATAAACTTGCACTTAAAATTTGACATCAGATTGAAGTCCAGATTAAGAGTTATGCTCATTAGCGTAATTTGAAAGCTTTTTTTTAGTTAAATGGCGTAATTAGCATATAGCCTATCTAAACCCACTTTTTGATACCAATCTATTTACCCACTGATATAAAATAATATTTTAGGATTTTTGGGGATTTTTATTTATTTTTAGGCTGAGCATAACTTAGAGTTCTAAGTATGATTCGGTTAATGCCGGTTTTACCCTTTTAAGCCATAAAATGAGTTTTACAAATCATTTTGACCCCAAACCTTTTTCTACTGATCTAATATAACAAATAAAGTATTTTGAGCCTTCTGGAATTATAAAAATATCAGCTTTCCTTTGAAAACCCGGAAATGGCTCTAAATCGCCTTTTTGGGCATTTTTGACGCATAGTAGGTATTAAGATTATGTTGGGCACATAAGGTTTGATACCTACTGATATTTTAAGTAAATTATTATATTTTTACAGTAAGCTAAAGTCTTACACTCAGGTTTCCAGTTTTGACCTTTTAGGCCTATGTGAAATTACCAAAACACCCTTAAGAGGCATAGTTTGGTTATAAAGGATAGATTTCACATATATATGATACCCTACTGATATAACCCAGTAAATTGAGTAATTTTACTGATTACATCAGACCCGAAACTCAGGTTCATATTTAAACTCTTTTATAACCTTTTTAATGACCAAAATACCCCTACGGGGCGTATTGTGAGTCTAAATCCGTTTTGGGCATAATATAAGATATCTTTCTGATGTCACAACATAATTAAAGCATAATAACTTAGGAAACTCGCATATGACTCTTTTGGTTACTCGTTACGCACTTGTCGCGTTCGGATCGGCTTATGTGACTAGTTTGCATATATTAGCCGAAACGGGTCAAACCATATCATTTTTGTCTCAAAATCCAGAATGTGTTTAGATTACCCATATTATACAAGTCTTCAAACTTGTCGGGTCAAAACCACATTCTAATCCGGTCTTCGCCTTATCATGCGTTTGAACCGTATCTTTCTGTAAGACTAACCGGTTTAAGCTTAGGCTTAATTAAAGACCCGTTAGCATTCTAATTGGTTATTTATACCATCATTCCAGACTAGAGCCTTCCGGTAAATGGTACCTACGCTTACTTAAGTGAATACGTACGGCTGAGTTATTAAATTCTTGCTATTTAAGTCAGGAGCTAGCTCAGGTAAATACTCTTAACTTATTTTCCCTATACGGGCTTGGGATACGGTATTATAATAATACCGCTTGGTCGGGTATTGAATGTTTAATCTTATTGTGGTTAAATTATTGAGGTAACCCGGTTTAATCTGTGTTGTTTGAAATAAAGACCTTTAGGGGTTAATGACCATGTCCCGGATATCCTTGACATCATTGTATTATAAAATGGCCACGCCTTATACACGGGGTGTAGGCATACTCCTGACAGTTGTTTAAGGAAAAGCGGTATCTCACTCTCTTGTGGGCCTATACTTGTGGCGTGTCTGTTAATCTGACTCGGTTTCTACATCGGGCCCTGAACGTACAACGAACATGTAAATCTGTATACAAGATTATAAATATAATTGTCCCAAGTTATAAAGAGTTTGTGCCACGTGCATTCAAATCAATTTTTATTAAACCTTTTCAAAATGAGTCGGTTGAGTGTATTTACCAGTGTAGACTGACGTATTTTTCCAAAAAGGTTAAGTGACAGGTACTGAACGTAATTGGCTGGAAGCTCAGGGCGTTAATAAGGAATCTTGCAAGTTCTAGGCGCCTAAAGTCTGTTGATCATTGTTTATGTTTTAAGATCCGCCTGTGGATCCTTTACTTTCCGTTGTAATACTGGATATTACTTTATATTCGGATTGTAATATATTTATCTTTTACTTCCGCTGTGCATTCATATATATTGTGTTGTTTGACTATGATGATATCAACTACGTCACAAAACTCCCCACCGGGCCCACCGGCGATACGTGGAAATAGGGGTGTGACAGGTTGGTATCAGAGCCAACACTGAGTGAATTAAACACTAGTCTTTTGTGTTTAATCTCAGTTACACAATTGCACATTCTTGAGTCTAGACAAGAACATAGGACTAATCCTAATTCGTTTTATTTGTTTCTTTTGTTATTTTCTTATTAGCCCTTGCATGGGCGAGTCATTTCAGTTAGAAGTCCCGTTTTGGGTAACCCTGTATTTGTTTAAATTCTAATAGGAACGGTTAGATTTAAAATAAAATTCCTTTTTATAAGATCTACCATTATAATAAAATGGCAAAATTTAAAGGACAAGACCTAGCCATATGTCACATTAAGACAGGGCCAAGATGGTAGTTCCTCAATTAGATTCAGATCCTTGTTAACATTTCAATTTAGGATTGTTCTGCGTAATTATTAAAAGAATCTTAAAGGTAAAACCTAGCCTAATTGTCGTTGCAGACATGGCCAAGATGGTAAAACCTATTCGAAAGATTCAAACCCTTATTAACATCTGATATGTTATCATTAATGACAAAGATGTGATTCGATAAAATCACATAAGTCATTTTTAAATTGGGATGTTCTAAATTCCCTTATTTATATAACCATCCATTATGGATGAAGCGCCCACGGACTATAATTAGCGTCCTCTGAGACTAAAGACAGTAGTAGTCTTTGACTCTCTGTCAAGAAAAGGTAATGAACTTTGATTCAAACCTTAATGCCTTGATCCTCTGAAATCATGACTTATAAATTAAATTTGTCTACGTGACTAGGCCTTTTGTGCTATTATTAACTTAAAATTTAGGATTATGATAAAGATCTTGAACAATTATATATATAGCAAATTAACTAATATGTGTATTAAAAACATGGTTAATAAATCGTTTAAAACAATAAAACTGTATAGGCTTCCGTATAAACATTGTCCGTGTTTGATTTTATGTAGCAATTAAAGCTACATGGCTAGGTCAGAAGAAGTAAACAGGCATCCCCTGGAAAACCACGATGATGATAGGGTTAATATAACCAGAGGAGAGCTCCGTACACTGATTGATACAGCTGTATCTAAAGTAGTAGAGGAGCAATTCAAGGAGTATAGTGGGACGCATAGTAGAACTTCTTCAGTACCCCACTCTAAGTCTATTCCTAAGACCCATTCAGTGGCTCATGACAAGCCACCCTCTAAGAAAGAGGAACCAAAGAAGGATGATGATCGACATTCATCTAATGAACACAATGTTCCATCCAAGAGGATAGTGTTCGATAACGAACCGCGTACCAAGTCCTGTACCTATAAATACTTTGTTTCCTGCAAACCCCGAGACTTCACTGGGGAGAAAGGGGCAATCGATTGTATGACCTGGTTGGATGAAATGGACACAGTTGTCGATATCAGCGGTTGTGCTGAGAGGGATGTAGTAAAGTATGTATCCCAATCGTTCAAGGGAGAGGCACTAGCATGGTGGAAGGCTCTCATTCAAGCTGCTGGGAAGATCCCACTTTACAACATGTCATGGGAACAGTTTGTTGCTCTCATTATGGAGAACTACTGCCCTCAACACGAGGTTGAGAGGATTGAGTCAGATTTCTTATCATTGGTTATGACAAACTTAGATTGTCAAGCTTACCTCACCAGTTTCAATACCCTGTCCAGACTGGTTCCTTACCTAGTAACACCAGAACCCAAGAGAATTGCTCGCTTCATTGGGGGTTTAGCCCCAGAAATCAAAGCCAGTGTTAAGGCTTCAAGACCTACTGCATTCAGGTCAGCGGCCGATCTGTCGCTATCTCTTACACTCGATGTAGTCAGAAACAAGGCTGCCAAAGCCTCTGAAGATGGAAAGCATAAAAGGGAGGATGAGGATTCTCATCGCTCCGATAGGAAGAGGAACTCTGAGGATAAGAAGAGTTCCGGGTTTAAGAAAGACAGCCAGCAGTCGGGTGAGAAGACCAGGTGCGAAACCTGTAGGAAATACCATCTCGGGAAATGCAGATTTGAATCTCAGCCTCTACCGTGTGGAATTTGCAAGTCTAGGGAACATAAACCCTGGATTGCAAGAAGTTGAAAGATGCAACCTGTTACGGTTGCAACGAGAAGGGGCATATCAAGACCAACTGCCCTAGGAATCAGAAGAAGCCCGAAGAGGTCAAGAAAAACAAACGCATGATGAACGCCTAGGATGCAGAATGATAACCTTATAGCAGGTACCTTTCCTTGTCAAGCAGTTTATACAGAAATTTATTTGTTACTAGCACATATAATTCTATAAAGAACAATAAATGTTGTGAACTGTTGTCTCCGCTGATTAGGACTCCGGTCATTTAACGCAAGATAGAAATTGGCCGATGACACTATAGAAAATGCTCTAACAAATATTAGATTGATTTTTAATCACTCTTTTCTGATATCCTTATGGCAAGCTTTCAAGCTATCCAAATTCATCACTATAATAAAGACAGATGTGACATTTTAATCCCCTGTCAAAAAGGTGATGGATTAGGACTAAACTTTAAATGCCATTAAAGGTCTTTTGTGACCTAGGCTAAGTAAAATTTATATATATTAAATAACGTTCATTGAGAATGTTAATTCTATATTGGCCAGTATGGTTTAATGAAACCATGGTTAGTATATAAGATCATGAGGATGATGAATAGCAGTTGTCGGATCGCAACCAAGAGATTGATTCATTTAGTAATAGGAACCAAATCTTGAGTATGACAAACTCGGATAAGACATCAGTCAATCACGCCATTGATGAGGCGGCGCATGCTAATGATACTACAATTGTAAACCTGAAAAAGTCCAAGGATGTTCTTCAAACTATGATAAGACGCAGCTGTGGGAAAAGCTGTGAAGAAGATTGTGAGAAAAATTCAAAGAGCCGAATGTTACTTGCTCTAAATCCTTCGTAAACTATAAGTATAGCAAACTTTTAAAATCTTTCTTAAGAACCATAGTTGTTAAGTGAAGGGTAAAACTTATAGGCGAAATCATAAGAACCATTTATTCTGCTCCTGTCAGAAGCCTTCAGGCATAGAATTTTAGAGGTATCCTCTCTCTGGAGGGAGTGCATCCGCATACATAGTTGATATCTATTTGATCTCTATCGATTGCGAATACCAAATGGTATGACAAAAGCGCCATATGAGGATTGGTGTATCTCAATATGTTCCATAGATTGCTTCCATGCCTGATCAGTATGGAGGTTTAATGCATGGAACCACAAAGATATACCAATTTCGGAGCTATGTCCAAAGGCCGACTATTCGACCACCGCTAGAAAGCGTAAGCGTAGCACACCCCTGATGCGCAGAAACCCTGTGGAATAGGTAAACCCCCCCCCCCCCGGACTCGAACCCGGGTAAAACCCCAGGCCAAGCCCTCACTGAGACGTCCAATACCCAGCACCAGCCGGGGATTGAACCGGCGCCTCCAATGGAGACAACCGGCCAACCAACCAACTGAGCTGGGGTAATGGACAGGCATCATATATTCTCTATATACCGGAACAAGGACAACCAACTTCAAACATGTAATGCACTGAACAAATATAACAAAAATGGTACACCAGTTTCATTTCACTCCCAAGATGACCAAAAACACACATAACTTGAATAAAGAATGTAAACCTAACAAAAATCTGGACATCTTAACAGATAAATATAAACCTCATACACAAAATGAGAGAATCTAAATAAAGAATAGGACAAAATTCTAAAACCAACAATTCCATACGCTCGAACAAAATTCAAAAAAATAACCACTTCCATTGCCACCTCAAAATTACTGTTGTTTGCATTCAGGAGGTTTTTCGCCGTTTTCTCCTGTAGCGCCATTTGAGATGCTGCCTTTCTGCTGTTCACACAATGGCCAACTTGTAAAAACTAATGGCCATTCATCGCTGAAAAATAAATTTAAAAATAGTATAGAAAAAACTAGAGGTGACAAAATGAACGGGTCCGTGAGTCAAACAGGTCATTTGCTGGTCAGATACTGACTAGACCTCATGGTTTTAATTTTTTTTCTTTAAATTTAATGGATAAGAATGTGCTAAATATGATTACATATTGATATTAATACCTAATGGCTAATAATACAACTTTTTAATAAATTATTTACGATTGAAACAAATTTTGGATTCCCTGCAACCCATTTGACCAATTATTTTGTTAAAATTCATACCTTACGTGCAGAAGGCTGTACGAACACATTATATAACATATAACAAAGATGTTAGCATATCCTAGGATGTACAGAAGAAAATTTCACCTTTGTTTTCCTTTTGCTCTTGCTTTCCTCTTCAACTTCATCATCATCCTCATCATCTTCGTCATCGTCCATTTCTTCATCTTCATCTTCATCACTAATTTCTTCATCGTCATCTTCTCCTATGCCATCAGACTCATCATCCTCGGCAGCCTCACCCGTAAACCATGAAACAGCGTGAGGGATAATTTCGTCCCGTATGGTTGAACTATATTAGATACAAAACATTCACGTTGTCAGTTTAAATAGAAGTAGCAAGATGAGCAAGTCAAGCGGGTTGAATAATGGCTTCAAGTTGAAAAGATTCAATTTTCGTAGAGTAAAACAAACTGGTTGCGTTGGTGGCCAGTAAACATTTTTTCTGTCTTATTTATTGTGAAAAATTAATATGCTAATCATGATTACAAAAATAATATTATTGCAATAATAATCCATATCTTTTATAATAACAAGAGTAAAATGCAATTTTCGTCCTTAGGTTTGGTCAGTTTTGCGACTTTCGTCCAAAGGTTTGTTTTTCCACATCTGGATTCAAAATATTTGACATCTTGCCATTTTCATCCGGCTCGTTAACTCCATCTCTTTTTCCGTTAAGTCAGGGATATTTTCGTCTTTTTTTGTTAACTTCAAAGGCAATCCAGACTTTTTCACTTTATGTACAAACATTTAGCGTACTGTACAAGTATTCAAAAGACCAAATAGCCCTTTAACAAAAAAGACAAAAATACCCCTGACTTAACTGAAAAAATGGATGCAAGATTTCAAACCTTTTGGATCCAGCTGCAAAAAAACAAACCTTTGGACAAATGTCGCAAAACTGGCCAAACCTCAGGGGCGAAAATGACATTTTACTCTAATAACAAATTAGAAAACTGTATGCATACAAAAAAACTATGGCCTACTTGTAACCTATGTGAGTTAACCTACACATTTGACTCTAGGCCAAACTTATTCATTTGAACCCTTTGAGATCAAACACAACATAACCCAGACCAACCCAATTATAAGAAAAATAAGATCATACAAATCCATAATCGATTGTAAGTTGCCAGTATACGGCAGGAAATCAAGGATTTATGAAAGTAGCAACCCTCCTAAGTTCTTGTTAAAAAAAAAGGTCCAACAAAAGATATCACCCTGAAGGGTGTGCCAATTTGTTAATTATTAGACTAGTTAAGCTCTGAATATATAAAATCATTCAAAGGAATCGAATGTATCAAGATCAGATAGCTTAAAGCTAAAACTTTTTAAGGCGTTGGATGGAACTCGCAATACATTTCACACTAATGATTTAAGGATGTGTTTCGCCAATAAGTCAAGAAGCACTATCACATAATGATATGCAGATTTATGATATAATGAGCAACCTATGTCGATTAAGGATCGACAGGTGAAGAAGCTCCAAAAGGATACATGTGCCTATTATAGAGGTCAACTGTGGGAGCTTGGAAAGACTCCAGATATGTTATAGGAGTTAGGTCCATTATGCGACAAAAAAAAAGTACTTCCAGCGTTTTAACAAATCTCGAGGTCGAGATTTCTTTTAAGGGGGTGAGGATGTAACACCTCGAAAATTCACGTCCTATAATGTATTGACACGTGTCATAAGCTTGAACGTGTGAAAGAATACTCTAGAGGGACTAAAGTTGACAAATAAAGAAACTATGTGAATATAAGGGTTCAAAATGTCAACAATGGATAAATATGCCTTACAATAACCCTACAAGATGTTTATACATTCACACGAATGAATTATGGATCATACGAAGCTAAATATAAAAGAAAGTGAGAGATTAAAAACTACAGGGGTTAAATGTGTCAACATGTTTAAAGTATACCTCTGAGTGACCTTTTAGCAAACCCAAAGCTTTGTGACGATTAAATATGCTCACTAGAATACATGATAAAAATATCATCAAGTTTCGTTATCGTATGAGAAAGTTATGATCAAATTCATATACGAGGGGTTAAAAGCGTCAACGTAAGAAATTATGGCTTTTCGGGTGATTACAAAGTTAACCAAGGACTTAACAAAGTTTGTATAAGTCTTGGAACCCTCAAAAGTAAATTTAGAAGGCTTATAATGCAAGAAATAATGTGAAAACGACGTTTGGAAGGTCCAGGGGCCAAACTGTAAACATTTGAAAGATGTGTTGTGCTGGCATGACCCTTGCGCACCTCAACACTGTGGACGTTGCGGTGCGCAAGCAGGTCCCAGGTGCAGAAAAACTTCCAGCTGCCTGTTAAAATGGTTACACCGACTTAAAAGCTGGTTTTTCGATTCAAGGGGCTCCTATATCTGGTTTTTAGCATCCTAGGCCACCTGGGATGATCTTATAACATCACTAGAGTTACATGGCATGATCTACTTGAATTTAAAAGCCTATATAAGAGATGCAAAGTTGCAACATTTGGGTGTTTGCATTTGCAATATTCACAACTTACTTTCTGGAGCTCTCTGGTCAGCAAGCAACCTTCCTAGTGATCCCTAATTATAATTAGGACCCTTGTAAGTATACTTAACCTTTCTAAATTCGTTTTAGCTTAGTTAATTAGCTAAAAGTCAAACCGTCGTAATTAAGGTTTGACTTCGTGATTAATTAATATGTGCTCAGTCTAATCCCGAATTAAAAGTACATTTAAGTAGGTATTTAGGTGGGTAATAAACCCTTAAAAGGGTACTCTCTGATTCCGACTCTAACTATGTTAATTGTCGAGTCAAAGCTTACTTTAAAAAGTCAACATAATGTTTATTTTCAAATTAAAGCATAATTAGCAATGTAGGATACATGTAACCTGTTTGATCATTAATGTAACTTGGTAATTAATTTAAGAACATGTCCCAACATGTTCAACTCGACAATTTTCAGTTTAGGCTCGGTTCGGGACCGAAAGTCGCATAGTTTGACTTATGCTTTGACTTTCAGTTCTGACCCGTTTAAGCATAGTTTAGAAATTCCTTAGAGCTTCATTAGGACCAAGTTACCTATAAGGATAACCCTCTGTGATTATACAACTTGGTTCATTAGTTATCCGATTCATATGCATGATTCCGTTAAATGCTTAAATGTTGACTATTATGCCCTTTTGACCTTAAAATGATATTTTTGAAAAAGTAAAAGAGTAGAAACCTTAGTTACTGATTTATAAACTTGCACTTAAAATTTGACATCAGATTGAAGTCTAGATTAAGAGTTATGCTCATTAGCGTAATTTGAAAGCTTTTTAGTAGTTAAATGGCGTAATTAGCATATAGCCTATCTAAACCCACTTTTTGATACCAATCTATTTACCCACTGATATAAAATAATATTTTAGGATTTTTGGGGATTTTTATTTATTTTTAGGCTGAGCATAACTTAGAGTTCTAAGTATGATTCGGTTAATGCCGGTTTTACCCTTTTAAGCCATAAAATGAGTTTTACAAATCATTTTGACCCCAAACCTTTTTCTACTGATCTAATATAATAAATAAAGTATTTTGAGCCTTCTGGAATTATAAAAATATCAGCTTTCCTTTGAAAACCCGGAAATGGCTCCAAATCGCCTTTTTGGGCATTTTTGACGCATAGTAGGTATTAAGATTATGTTGGGCACATAAGGTTTGATACCTACTGATATTTTAAGTAAATTATTATATTTTTACAGTAAGCTAAAGTCTTACACTCAGGTTTCCAGTTTTGACCTTTTAGGCCTATGTGAAATTACCAAAATACCCTTAAGAGGCATAGTTTGGTTATAAAGGATAGATTTCACATATATATGATACCCTACTGATATAACCCAGTAAATTGAGTAATTTTACTGATTACATCAGACCCGAAACTCAGGTTCATATTTAAACTCTTTTATAACCTTTTTAATGACCAAAATACCCCTACGGGGCGTATTGTGAGTCTAAATCCGTTTTTGGCATAATATAAGATATCTTTCTGATGTCACAACATAATTAAAGCATAATAACTTAGGAAACTCGCATATGACTCTTTTGGTTACTCGTTACGCACTTGTCGTGTTCGGATCGACTTATGTGACTAGTTTGCATATATTAGCCGAAACGGGTCAAACCATATCATTTTTGTCTCAAAATCCAGAATGTGTTTAGATTACCCATATTATACAAGTCTTCAAACTTGTCGGGTCAAAACCACATTCTAATCCGGTCTTCGCCTTATCATGCGTTTGAACCGTATCTTTCTGTAAGACTAACCGGTCTAAGCTTAGGCTTAATTAAAGACCCGTTAGCATTCTAATTGGTTATTTATACCATCATTCCAGACTAGAGCCTTCCGGTAAATGGTACCTACGCTTACTTAAGTGAATACGTACGGCTGAGTTATTAAATTCTTGCTATTTAAGTCAGGAGCTAGCTCAGGTAAATACTCTTAACTTATTTTCCCTATACGGGCTTGGGATACGGTATTATAATAATACCGCTTGGTCGGGTATTGAATGTTTAATCTTATTGTGGTTAAATTATTGAGGTAACCCGGTTTAATCTGTATTGTTTGAAATAAAGACCTTTAGGGGTTAATGACCATGTCCCGGATATCCTTGACATCATTGTATTATAAAATGGCCACGCCTTATACACGGGGTGTAGGCATACTCCTGACAGTTGTTTAAGGAAAAACGGTATCTCACTCTCTTGTGGGCCTATACTTGTGGCGTGTCTGTTAATCTGACTCGGTTTCTACATCGGGCCCTGAACGTACAACGAACATGTAAATCTGTATACAAGATTATAAATATAATTGTCCCAAGTTATAAAGAGTTTGTGCCACGTGCATTCAAATCAATTTTTATTAAACCTTTTCAAAATGAGTCGGTTGAGTGTATTTACCAGTGTAGACTGACGTATTTTTCCAAAAAGGTTAAGTGACAGGTACTGAACGTAATTGGCTGGAAGCTCAGGGCGTTAATAAGGAATCTTGCAAGTTCTAGGCGCCTAAAGTCTGTTGATCATTGTTTATGTTTTAAGATCCGCCTGTGGATCCTTTACTTTCCGTTGTAATACTGGATATTACTTTATATTCGGATTGTAATATATTTATCTTTTGCTTCCGCTGTGCATTCATATATATTGTGTTGTTTGACTATGATGATATCAACTACGTCACGAAACTCCCCACCGGGCCCACCGGCGATACGTGGAAATAGGGGTGTGACATTTCATTAGACCTAGTTCATCTCCTTGGGGAGCACCAATCTTATTTGTCAAAAAGAAGGATGGATCGATGCGTCTGTGCATCGATTACCGTGAGCTTAATAAGGTCACTATCAAGAATAGGTACCCATTGCCCAGAATCGACGATCTGTTCGATCAGCTTCAAGGGGCATGTTACTTCTCCAAGATCGATCTGAGGTCAGGCTATCATAAATTGAAGGTTAATGATGAAGATGTGCACAAGACTGCATTTAGGACTCGTTATGGTCATTACGAGTTCCTAGTGATGCCTTTTGGGCTCACAAATGCACCTGCCGCATTCATGGATCTCATGAATCGCGTTTGCAAGCCCTACTTGGACAAATTTGTCATCGTCTTCATTGACGACATCCTCATCTACTCGAAGAACCAAGCTGATCATGAGAAGCATCTTGGAAGTATTCTTTCACTACTGCAACAGGAGAAGCTTTATGCCAAATTCTCGAAGTGTGAATTCTGGCTTCGAGAAGTCCAATTCCTTGGATATGTGGTTAGTGAGCGTGGAATACAAGTGGATCCCGCTAAGGTGGAAGCTGTCATGAATTGGCAAGAGCCGAAGACGCCCACAGAAATTCGCAGTTTCTTGGGATTGGCAGGATATTATAGACGATTCATTGAAAACTTTTCAAGGATTGTTGCACCCCTAACGTCTTTGACTAGAAAGAAGATTAAGTTTGACTGGGGGCCTAAACAGCAAGAATCCTTTGATATCCTTAAACAGAAGCTAAGCAATGCACCTGTGTTGACATTGCCTGATGGAATAGAAGATTTTGTGGTATATTGTGATGCATCACACACCGGGATGGGGTGTGTGCTTATGCAGAAAGGCAAGGTCATTGCCTATGCTTCACGTCAGTTAAAGGTGCATGAAAAGAATTACACCACCCATGACTTGGAGTTGGGTGCCGTTGTATTTGCACTAAAGCTATGGAGGCACTATTTATATGGAATCAAGTGTGTGATCTATTCTGATCACAAGAGCCTCCAGCACCTGTTTAACCAAAAGGATTTGAACATGAGGCAACGACGTTGGATGGAAACCTTAAATGATTATGATTGTGAAATAAGATACCATCCTGGCAAAGCGAATGTAGTCGCCAATGCCTTGAGTCGAAAGGAAAGGGTGAAACCCATCCGAATCAATGCCAAGAGCATTGAGATAAAGAATGGTTTGAACGAAAGGTTGTTAGCTGCACAGAAGGAAGCCGTGTTGGAAGCTAACTATCCTAATGAAAAGCTAGGAGTAACCGAAGAACAGTTATCTCAGGGCAAAGACGGAATTCTTAGATTGAATGGACGAATATGGGTTCCAATTTATGGGGGACTTCGGGATGTTATCCTCCAGGAAGCCCACAGTTCTAAATATTCCGTTCATCCTAGAGCTGATAAAATGTATCAGGATCTGAAGGCAAATTATTGGTGGATAGGCTTGAAGAAGTCTGTAGCTACCTATGTAGCTAAATGCTTGACGTGTGCGCAAGTCAAAGCAGAACATCAGAAACTGTCAGGTTTGCTACAACAGCCTGAACTTCCCACTTGGAAGTGGGAAATGGGAACTATGGATTTTATCACCAAGTTACCTAAGACAAGGAAATGAAATGATACCATATGGGTGATCGTAGACAGACTGACTAAGTCAGCACATTTCCTACCCATTAAGGAGACCTACAGCTCCGACATGTTAGCCCAACTGTACGTAGATAAGATTGTAGCTTTACATGGCATACCAGTGTCTATTATCTCTGACAGAGATACTAGATACACATCCCATTTTTGGAAAAGTTTCCAACAATCTTTGGGCACGCGCTTAAATTTTAGTACGGCTTACCATCCACAGACGGACGGGCAGAGTGAGCGTACAATCCAAACCTTGGAAGACATGCTTCGTGCATGTGTGATTGATTTAGGTGGTAGTTGGGATAACCACCTGCCATTGATCGAGTTCTCATATAACAATAGCTACCATACCAGCATCAAGGTTGCGCCTTTCGAGGCCTTATACGGTAGAAAGTGTAGAACGCCCGTTTGTTGGGCGGAAGTTGGAGATGTCCAACTAACAGGACCGGAAATAGTTTTTGAAACGACGGACAAGATTGTCCAGATTCGTGACCGCCTGAAAGCTGCCAGAGATAGACAGAAAAGCTACGCAGATTTAGGGCGTAAACCTCTGAACTTCGAGGTAGGTGACAAGGTGTTGCTTAAGGTATCACCCGAGTACACGTGGGAGTTTGAGTCCACAATGAAAGAAAAGTACCCTCATTTGTTTCAGTAAATCTCGAGGTCGAGATTTCTTTTAAGGGGGTGAGGATGTAACACCTTGAAAATTCACGTCCTATAATGTATTGACACGTGTCGTAAGCTTGAACGCGTGAAAGAATGTTCTAGAGGAACTAAAGTTGACAAACATGGAAAGTATGTGAATATACGAGTTCAAAATGTCAACAGTGAATAAATATACTCTACAATAACCCTACATGATGTTTATATCGTCAAACGAATAAATCATGGATCATACGAAGCTAAATATGAAAGAAAGTGAGAGATTACAAACTACAAGGGTCAAATGTGCCAACATGTTTAAGTTATACCTCTGAGTGACCTTTTAGGAAACCCGAAGCTTTGTAACGATTAATTATACTCACTAGAATGCACGATAAAAATTTCATAAAGTTTCGTTATCGTATGAGAAAGTTATGATCAAATTCGTATATGAGGGGTTAAAGCGTCAACGTTGAGAATTATGACTTTTTGGGTAACGCGAAGTGACCAAGAACTTAGCAAAGTGGGTATAAGTCATGAACCCCTTATAGGTCAAGATGAGGGACTCAAAGTGCAAGAAATAAGGTTCGGTTGACCTTTCGAAGGGCCAAGGGACAAGTTGCAAAAGCTAAAAAGCTTTTAACCTGAAAACGTGGCCAAGGCGGGCCGCGTAAGCCCTGGAGCCTACGCGGGCCGCGCCAGATGCCCAATATCAGAAAGACAGGCAGCAACCTGTTATGCACTTGTAACCGACCTAAAAACCGATTTTTCACATCTTTGGACGACCCCTACATTACTTTTAGACCCTAGGAACACTTGTTGTTGATCTGGATCACCCCATAGACTTAGTTGTCACCATCTTTGTGAATCAAGAACACTATAAAAGGCCACAAAGTTGCAACCATTTGATCACTCATTCCTTCTGCATTTATGGAGCTTCCTGGAGCTTAAGAGCATACCCTAAGCCTTCCTAATCGTGCATAGGACTTCAGTAAGTATGGTTAACCTTTCTTAGTTGAGTTTTTACTTAGTTTTAGCTTAAAAGTCAAACCGTCATAATTAACGGTTGACTTCACGATTAATCATTAATGGTCCAGTGATTAGTCGAATTGAAGGTAGTTATAAGTTGGTAATTATGTGGGCATTAAACCCTTAAAAGGGCACCCTCTGATTCCCACTCTATCTAGACCATTTGTCGGGTCAAAGTTGATTAGAAAAAGTCAACAGAATGCTAATATTCTAATTAACGCATAATTAACAATGCAGAAGGCGTGTAACCTATTTTATCATTCATATAACTTGGTAATGAGTATAATAAATGGTCTAAGCTTGTTTGATCCGACAATTTTCTGTTTAGACCCGGATTCGGAACCGAAAGTCGCAAAACTTTGACTTTTGCTTTGACTTCAGTTCTGACCCGTTTAAGCATGTTTTAGAAATGCCTTAGAGCTTTAATTGGACTAGGTTACATGCTAGTATAACCCTCTATGATTATACACCTCGGTTCATTAGTTATCCAATTAATATGCATGATTCTATTACTTGCTCATATGTTGACCATTATGCCCTTTCCACCATAAAACGTGATTTTCAAAAATGTAAAAGAGTAGAAACCTTAGTTACTGATATATAAACTTGTACCCAAAATTTGACATCAGTTTGAGGTGTAGATTGGGAGTTATGCTCATTAGCGTAATTAAAAAGCTTTTTAGCGATTAAACGGCATAATTAGCATATAGCCTATTTAAACCTACTTTTTGATATCAAACTTCTTACCCACTGATGTAATATATTATTTTGGGATTTTTGAAGATTTTTAATTAATTTTAGGCTGAGCATAACTTAGGGTCGTAAGCATGATTCGGTAAATGTCGGTTTTGCCCTTTTGGGCTATAAAATGAGTTTTACCTATCTTTTTGATAATTATACATATAAAATTAACTTTAATATCTACAACTCAATTTTTAGTTTAGTTTAAAATTATTATTGTTATTTAACATAGATAAATAGAAAAGTAAGGTGAGAAAACATGAGAAAGTGACACGTGTCAAAAAAAGATTTTTGTTTATTAGTATAGGAAGACTAGGTTAAAACCCCGTGTATTACACGGGTTGTATAAGTGTAAATTTATATAATAAATAATAAAAACGATCTATCTTTAAATAAAACCCGAGTATTGAACGTATTGAACAAAATATAATGTCATATATTAATACATACAGTCGTCATGATTTATCTTTCAAAAATGAACTTTAATGTACTATTTACTTATTATAACATTTTACTTTGTTTTTTTTATATTTACTATTAGCTTAAAAACAGATGTATTACATGTGTTGAATAATATTTTCATGATGCATTCAAATTATGAGATACAATTATTTTAGTTAGTTTTAAGGACCTTCATGCTTGTTTGTTTATTTTGATAGATAAAATATGGGATAACTTGATAAATTATTTTAAAACTTGTAATTTTTAAGATAAAAATAAACATAGATATATGGCAGGAAAACTAAAAAGTAGATGCCTCTCATATCGACACGTGTCCATCAATTGGTTTCTTTTATTATATCTATAGATTAGTTAGCTTATATTTATATTAGTAATTAGTAATAATATTTATTTTATATATACTTAATTTATTAATAAAACTTATATAAACAGTAGACTCGTTTAGGCTTGCGAGCCGGTTTGAGCTCGATAAGCGAAGCTTCGGCTTTGGCACGTTCACTTAACAATCTTGTTTTTAGTTTGGACTCGTGTAGCTCGCGAGTAACTCGGCTTGTTTGCACCTCTACCTTGTATTTATGTGTTGTATGCGTGAGTAGTTGAATTCTTTTGTAGGGCAATTCCAGACACGATTCGACACCAAACACGACAAATACAAGTTTTGAGGTAGTTAACACGACCTTTTTGTAAGATGGATCTAGTTTTGGTTAACCCGTTAACCTGTGTTAAGTTTTTTTTTTTTTTTTTTTTTTTTTTTGTTTGAACTTTGTTTTTAATTTTCCTTTGACAAAATGTGTAGCAGAACTTGAATATTATTATGTTACTTTAGTTATCTTCTTAATTCCCTATAAATATCCAACAAGAATTCCATTAAATTGTTACCATTTAGACTAGTTGTGAGGTGGTGTCCATGCCACCTCACCATATACTAACGCCAAAGGTTATGTCATCGGCGTTAAAGGAGCACCAAGGGCCCCCCTTAATGTTTGTTAAGATAAAGGAGAGGTCTATAATCCACCAATCACATAAACACGCATTCGTTTTTTAATATCTCTTTTATTTATTTTTTAGTTAAACAACACCATTGTTATTAAATAGTGGGGTAGTTTAATCCAACGTGATAAAACATTATACAATTTTTAGTTAACCCAATACATATACTCCCAAGACACTTCAACCAACCTAGCATGAAAAACTGAGTCATGCAAGTATAAGGATTTGATCTATGTTTAGCGAACTTATTTGACATCAACTTTCTATATTGTCATAGTAAATCACTTAGTTTAACTACTAGTTTTTTTATATATCTTCAAACTTAAAATACATAAAATTTAAAACCAATGTTACAAAATGTGTAATAAAAAACTATATCCACACCATGATAGTTAAAACACAAAAAATGATATTTCTAATACTGGATAACGTAAGGATACAATCTATATATACTAAACAATTTTGTGTGGTTGTGACATTATTTGGTTTGTAAATCATCTTGCTCTTTTGGTCATTGGGATCTAAAACAATGTTTTTAGAATCGGACTACTCACTGGTCTACTGGTCGGACCGTTTCGACCGGATGTGAGAACCGAATGACATTCTAAATAATATAAAAATAAATAAGGTAAGATGAGATTCTTTTTAATCAAAATCTGGTTCAACCCCTTAAAATGCCGGTCCGACCTCCCGGTTTTCCGGTCTGAACGGTCGGTTCCCGATCCGACCTCCCGATTCTCATCCATCCGGTCCAATAGCCTGAACCAGATCGGCCAATGTCCCGGCTCCCGGCTGGTCCGGGTCTGAAACACTGATCTAAAACGATTAAAAAACCCACCCAACCTTTTGAAAGTTGTTATCTTGTAAAAAAAATTCAAAACGCACGTATTATCATTTATCAAACACTTATCAATAAAACAAAAAATAAAAACTGATGAATGAACATGAAAAATTAAATTAAAAGGTTAAAACCTTCAAGGAGTTCACGAGTCCAGCACGATCCTCCGCACTAAGAGCTAATGAAATAAAGCAACACATATTAACAATACAATAAGTTAAAAATGAAATAAAGCAACACATATTAACAATACAGTAAGTTAAAAGATGATGCTAGGAGTTAGGTAAAGAGAGTGCTAGTGGTTTTATGAGAAGATACATGCGGTGAGATCGGACATATCTAGCTTGTTGTTGGCCATGGCGGATGACAAACCCCAAACCCTATATGAGACGAGAAGCGAGGTTTAAGAGAGGAGGGTTTTGGTTTAAGTGAGAAGGTTTTGGAATTTATAAGGAGTGTAAGGGTTGAGCTCGTTTAACTTATCAGATCTTAACTCGGTTTGAGTTCGGTTCGTTTATTATTTATTAGTTAGTTTATATTTATATTAGTAATATTAATTAATGATATATATATATATATATATACTTTATTAATAAAACTTATATAAACAACAGACTCGTTTAGCCTTGTGAGACGGTTTGAGCTCGATAAGCGAAACTTCGGCTTTGGCCCGTTCACTTAGCAATCTTGTTTTTTGGTTTGGGCTCGTGTAGCTCGCGAGTAACTCAGCTTCTTTGCATCTCTACCTTGTATTTATGTGTTGTATGCGTGAGTAGTTGAATTCCTTTGTAGGGCAATTCCAGAGACGATTCGAAACCAAACGCAACAAATACAAGTTTTGAGGTAGTTAACACGACTTGTTTGTAAGATGGATCTAGTTTTGGGTAACCCGCTAACTTATGTTAAGTTTTAGTGTTTTAAAGTTGTTTGGAACTTTTTTTAAATTTTAGTTTGCCAAAATGTGTAGCAGAACTTGAATATTATTATGTTACTTTAGTTATCTTCTTAGTTGCCGCCTATAAATATCCAATAATGATTTCATTAAATTGTCACCATTTAGACTAGTTGTGGGATGGTGCCCATGTCACCTCACCCTATACCATAGCCAAAGGTTATGTCATCTGCATTAAAGGGGCACCAAAGGGCTCCTTAATGTTTGTTAACATAATGGAGAGGTCTATCATCCACCAATCACATACACACACATTTGTTTTTTAATTTCTCTTTTATTTATTTTTTAGTTAAACAACACTATTGTTATTAAATAGTGGGGTAGTTAAATAAATAAGGTAAAATTAGATTATGTTTAAACAAAATCCGGTTCAACCCCCTAAAATACCGGTCTGACCTCCCGGTTTTCCCGTCTGACTAGTCAGTTCCTGATCTAACCTCCCGATTCTCATCCATCCAGTCCAATCGCCTGAACCGGATCGGCCAAGGTCCCGCCTCCCGGTCCGACCGGCTAGTTCGGGTCTGAAACACTTATCTAAAACAATTAAAAAACCCACCCAACCTTTTGAAAGTTATTATAGTCTGAGGCCGTTTGTTGTTGCTTGTGGAGAGGCTTCAGTTGGCTAGTAAAACAAGTCCATAAAATGGTATTTGATAATCAGTTATTTAGATCGTATAAACGTTTGGACTTTGGCTACAATAAAAGTCCGATACTTAAATTTGAGTTTGTATATATTGCGAGATGTTCAACTTAAAGGAACATGTGTGATGTGTGGAAAATTCCGTCTTTAGAGATAACATATCTAGCTTGTTGTTGGCCATGGCGGATGAGAGTGTATTAGAATTTAGAAACCCTAAACCCTAGATAAATGAGAAACGAGGTTCAAGAGAGGGGGGCTTTGATTTAAGATGTAACGCCCGTCTCAATTTATCAAGATTTTAATGATAAAATACACATTTTAATGCTAAAATGTGACTTTACAAAAACTTGTTATACCAACATTCCCAAATGTTTACAACATTTCAAAAACAAATTTATAAGTGTTTACATGATTCACTTATAACAACACAAATCAAGATTAGACGCGGAAGCTTCATTTAACGTGTGTTCGGTTCTTGCTCGTCGCGTGATCTTCATCCGGGACTCTCGGCGTTCACCTATGATCAAAACCAACTTAGAAGTCAGTTTTGATAGTTAAATAACAAGTACAACAAGGTAATTGGGTCAAATAATCAAAATAAACAAAAAAATCAAAATTTTCAACATTTTAAGCAGTCGTCGCACGCGACGGCCAAGGGCTTTGGCCGTGGCGCGACGCCACGGTCCTATTTTGACAGAATGTGTGATGCTGGTGCTGCATATTCCCAGCCAAGCTTGATTTTACGAAAACGAGCGTAACTCCTTCGTTATTGATCCGATTTACACGATTCTTTTTCCTACGCGTCCGTAATTTAATTCTCCATCTTATGGAGTTAAAATCCAGCATCTGGCATAATAAATTTTGAGACTTCTAAGCCTTCGACTCATTACCTTTTTACCAAATTTTAACCCGTTTATGCATTTATCAAACAAACATATTTGTTTGATCCTTATTTCACATGTACCTCTTCAATTTAATATTATCTACCATGTTAGGTTCTAATCACAGGTTTCTTACACAATTTAAACCCGTTTTCGCTCGTATGCTTATTTTGACCCATTAAGGGTATTTAAGTATATTTTAAACATGATTCGCTTTCATTTGTATCTAGCTTTATATTTCCACATTTCTTACCAAGTAATCTTCCACCACAACTATATTTGTGGTGGATTTAATGTGGAGATCTATATATTCCGAATTTTATCCCTCGGACTATCATTTTACGGCAAAGACCCATATAGAGTCATTTGACCCAAAGATTCGCATATTTCACTTTTTATACTTATTCCAAGTATCTATTTGATCACAAAACTCATTTCTAAACCACCCTTAAGGGTCGTTTGCTCAATTTCACTTACAAGGGCATTTTGGTCACTTTTACCCCTCCTATTACGACGAAGGACTTTTAAAGCCATGTTCGACCAAAATCCCACTTTTAAAACTATAATCTTGTTTAGAAACCATTATATTTCTAAAACATCATAATCATAACTCAATTTATTCGATTTACCACAAAGATAACCGAATATCTATATTTTATCCTTGTCTAACTCTTATAGAACCTCAAGTTCTACATGATGAGTTGAATCATTATACAAACCTGGCTCGGATCAATATATTGACCCGTTTCGATACCTTGCCTTAGTGGCTACTACGTAATAGCGATGTAAACATCCATGTGCTATTTATTCCTAAATCACACAACTCGACAAACCATTAGTCAATATTATCAAAGGGTGATATTTTCACCTTTTGGCCCGTTTGGTCTAAATGACTATGAATCTTTATGAGATGATATTTATTACCATCTTATCTATATGACTCGCTCCGGTTTACACCGTATACTCTTTTTACTTATAAAACATTTATTGATTCTTTTGACCCATTATAACTTACGCTATAAAGTGTCTTTCACAACTAACGGTTATTATCAACAAGTGACCAAAATACCGTTTTACCCTTATTATTTGCAATGGGTTACCTTATAACGTAACCATTTAAAAACTCATTATCTTTTAGTCATTTCATGACTAATTAACCGCATTAGCTCCTTTTTATCCATTAAACATGATTTATGACCATTGTCTTTTGTTCCGGACCGCACTTGCCGTGTCGGAACATCATAATTTAAAACAAGACTTACTATTCACGACCTATCAAACCAATAGGTATTAAATAATTAGAGTGTAAGCTTTACTTACCTTACATCCAGATTATGCTTTTCCGTCATTCTTGCTTTGTTTGACCCGCTTCATTCCCAAGCTTCCACCAAGCTTGTTAATCGTCAAACTATCATTGTAAATTGTAAGATGGTTAGACTAGTCATAATTATTCACGACTATTCCATCCTACGCTCTTCATGTCAAAATTATCATTTGATCATATCATTGGTCATTTTGACTTTAAAAAGTCAAACGGCCTATTAACACAAATAGTTTACACGAAGTAGCTCGACTATTCGTTTAATTACTTGGCCAATTATCCGGTATCGTCATTCTTATGTTACCGGTTAAATCACTTTAACACATGATGCTATCAACATCTTTCTAACCAAGAATATTTCATCATCTTATCATATCATACTAAACTTATTTCATATTAAGTATGATTTATATGCTCAAACACAATATTTGTTCAAGTATTTCCTGATTACTTGTCACACCCCAACCGATGGCGGAAACATCGGGATGAGACGAAGTGCGTAGATTGTAAGAGGCTTCATAACACTATGTGACAATATTGATTTCATTCAAATTCATTTCAAAACTAATTGTCATACGAGATTCAAATAAAAATAACAACATTGTTTCAAATTGCAACATAACAACAAAATATAGATTAATCTAGGTGTGTATCTAGTCCACCCTAAATCTTGTTTCATCTTGTAACATCACTTCATCAATTAACCTGCAACATGTATTAAAATAGAGTTCAATGCAAAAGCAAAGGCGAGTATACAAGTTTTGTTACATAGCATAAATAGAATAAAAAGTGCTCATACCCAACATGATTCATAATATGTGAGTACTAGTATGCAAATATGGCGTACAATATGTTCAAACCCGAGAATACAACGCGTTAAAATAGCCTAATCCCAAGAGTTTAGCGGGTGGTAACATGTTTAACTTAACAATACCCCAAGTCTAACGGGTGGTGCGTTAATCCTATAGCGCTATAATTGTTAAGGGAGGCTAGCAAAGTTAATAGGCATATAACGTCCAAGTAGTTTACATAGCATACGAGAATAACAAGTATCACATATAGTTTCATGTTAAGCGTGGATAGAGTATGTTTAAAATAGTTTAAGTATCAATTTGTATGTTATACATGTTGCATCCCAAAATGGTAAAGGGTAAAAGGGATCGAGTATACTCACGGTTTTGCAAGCTTTCCTACTTGAAATCCCGCGTGTGATGTTGGTGGATGGATTAGTTTGGAGCACCTTGTCCTTCTACACGAGGAAAACATAGGTGTGTGAGTTTGGGGAAATCAGAAGATTATAGATTCGGAGTCTAAAATGTATGAAAAATAACATAAGTGAAAATAATCATCTTGTACACATAACTCTTGTTCTTGACACTATTGAAACTCAAAAGAGTTTGTATGATTTCATGGATTCAAAGGTCCATTAGAGTCGTAACAAGGGCATGGTCATAGATGATGTAACATATTCTTGACAAGTAACTATTAAGTTATCATCAAGTTTAGTTACTTAGGTATACATATGGAATAATTAGATAATATATAGATTACAAGGTCTTATGGTTTAAGCATGAGGTAGGAGATTAATTTCTCCATTTAGGTACCTCTAAGTATCATGGAAATCATGTAGGAGGTAGGAAGAACAAGCTTCCATTTAGGCACCTCTTAAGTGTTCACCACTACACTTGATGTAAAAACAACCAAGGAGGGTCATGAACTTACAAAGATAATGAAATACAACAACTAATCTATGAGAAAACATCAAGAAGTGAGTGGATTTTTTTATGAAAGATAGCCCAAGCTAGTCTAACAATCACACTTACATCAAGCTTCAAGCTTGAACACTTCTTGTGGGTAAAACCCTAACTAAAACAGAATGTTTGTGAGGTTTTAACCTCTGATTTAACATGTCTCAACCTTGTTTTTAAGCCTAACTAACCATAGATTAGGTTATAAGCATTAGGACATAGGTCTGAGATGAGAAAACTCAAGTTTTGTTAAGTTTAACAAAGATTACATGAAAACAAAAACAATCAGTGGACTTTGGATCCTTTTTTCCGGAGTTCCAGGGACTTATTTACTGTGAAAAATCCATGGAATCGAAGCTAAGGTCAAACCAAGCACATAGGAAAAAGAATGGACTAAATCGGATAAGAAATGAGTGAGTTATGCTCACTTTAGTGGAGGTTGAACAATCTGCTCGAACTTGGAAATTTGCTGCAATTTGGGGAGGATTTGAGAGTGTTTTTGATGATTAGAAAAGTGTATAATGCTTGGAAGAGGTGTGGTATTTATAGGGAATGATTAGGTTAGGTTTTAGTTGGATAATAAATGTTAAAACATGATTTAAAACTCAAAAACTCACAAAAAAACCCGCCCAAAACGAGTCTGATCGCGCTGGTTGCGGATCAGGCCATTTTAACGAGTTGATATATATTTTACGGGGCTGATATTGTTCAATGAGGAGTACCAGCTCAGCTGGTTAATGCGTGGGTGTGTGGAACGAGTGACCCAGGTTCGAGTCCCGTGGTCAACGTTCATTTTATTCTTTTTTTTTTGTTTTATTAAACTTTCAAATATTTTTTTTGTTTTATTAAACTTTCAAATATTACCCAACCAGTCCCTGCAAGTTCTATACTTTCAGAATATTACAAAACAGTCCCTGTAGTTGAAGTTTAAGTTATTTACTCAAATAACCCCTTAACTTAAACTAACCAAGTTATGTTGAGTTAAATGCTTGGTTGGTCCCTGTGGTTTGCAAAAATTTCGCTCTTGGTCCTAGTGGTTTACTAATTACACGCGTGGTCCCCAAACTTGTCAAAAATGCACTCGGTTGGTCCCCAGCCCTAACATCAGTTAAATTTCTCAGTTAAGTCCATGTTAAATGACCAAAATACCCTTTCTTATTAACTCTATAATTTTTGTTTAGTTTTACTCCCATCATCATCTTCATCATTCATCAGTAGAACCAAGTAATCTTCATCACCATCATCATCTTCATCCCCTTTTCTTCCCCCTCTCTCTAAAATCCACCAGACCACCATCTCCACCTTCAATCCATCACCACCACCACCACCACCACCACCTCCACATCCACCGTCACCTTCAACCCAGCCCACCCCCACCACTCAATTTCACATTCTCATTCGTGAAATCCACACTCCTGATCAAAAAAATCATAAAACGCACCTGATCTGGGTTAAACCACCAACAATTTGTGCATCCAAACCCTAGATCTGGGTCAAATCACGAACATCGGTGATAGCGGCAGTAGAGGTGGTGGTAACCGGTGGTTGGTGGCGGTATATATCTTTAATTAATGACGATAATGTCCCCTGTTTCTTTCTTCATCGTTAGGGCAAAACAAAGAAGAATCTTGCATAAAAGCTGGAAGCATAAAAGTTGGAAGTTTTTGGGTGTCAAAGAAGGCAAACGAAGAGATCTCCAACATTTCTCAAGATCTATCGATATGTATACGAATTTATCAGATCTGTTTTCGAGTTTCATTTTAATAAATAAATTAAATGAAATTAGTTACGAGTTCAATTTAGGTTTGTTAGGAGTTGTTTGTTGTATCAAATTGAAATGCAATGTAGGATCTGTTATGTATAGTTGATTAGATTTGTTTGTTTGTTATGTTTATGTGGAATTGCAGTGATTTTTTTATGTAATTTAGGTTATTTCCTGTTCAATTTGATTTTACTTGTATGTAATTGATCATTGTTTGAAATGGATTGTGGTGGATTTTGTTTAGAAATGTAGGATTTGAATGTTGGTAATTTGTCTTTTCTGTTGCATTTAAAGTAGATAATTCTCAATTATTGATATAGATGGTAGTTTGTCAAACTGGAATCTGATCTAACCTCAATGGAATTGATTATTATGCTCATTGATTTTCGATGGATCTTTTTGTTTTTTGTGGAATGTAGTGCAGGATTTTCGTTAAAACGATGAAGAAAGAAACAGGGGACATTATCGTCATTAATTAAAGATATATATGGTGGTGGTGGAGGTAGTTGCAGGTTGTGGTGGGTTGTGATGGTGGAGGAGGTGGTGGTGTTTGAGTTTTTTGAGGGACAGAGGTTGAAGATGATGAGGTTGAAGATGATGATGATCAGTGGGCTTTATATATTTTTTTATTTTTTTTAATTGTTTAAGGGTAATATAGTCATTTCACATATAATTAACTGAGAAATTTAACTGATGTTAGGGCTGGGGACCAACCGAGTGCATTTTTGACAAGTTTGGGGACCACGCGTGTAATTAGTAAACCACTAGGACCAAGAGTGAAATTTTTGCAAACCACAGGGACCAACCAAGCATTTAACTCAGTTATGTTTTATTAAAAAAAAAGAACTATATAGTTTAAACTAACTAGGTTAGTTTACTAACTTTAAAATCTAACGAGTCTAACTAGATTACTATAAAAATAAACTTTTTAAATAACCAAAATTAATTAATTTAATTAATTCAAATAATTTGAATAATTATTTATAACGAACAAAAATCTTTTCACGATTATTCATTTCACGAAACTTTCGAGTTTCACTATTTTACGAGTTTCATCTAGTTTAACGAGCATTGAGCGTAATAACGAATCGGGAGTCTATGATAATATATCGTTCAAACGTGAACATTGCACATAAGTCTAACACAAACATGAATAAAATAGCTTCGTTTTCATTATGATCAATAGTCTCGAATTACAAATAAAACGAAAGTAGATTACAAAGAGAGTACAAGTGTCTAAATATAGAAGGTACAACACGACTTGCTAAAATAAGAAAGTGAGAAAAAGCGGAGCGTTAAAGTCTCCCATCCTTTAGGGAATTTCATCCCGAAATTTAGGAAGAAGCAGGGAAAAGATGTGGATACTTCGTCTTCATGTCACTCTTGAGTTCCCAAGTGAATTCGGCGCCACGTTTCCCTTCCCATCGAACCTTGACGATAGGAATTTTACTGCGTCTCAACAACTTGACCCCTTGATCCATGATTTCGACGGGTTTCTCCACAAAATGCAAAGTGTCGTTTATTTGGAGATCTTCGAGAGGAACTTGAAGTCCTTCTTCAGCGAGACACTTCTTTAGATTTGAGACGTGAAATGTTGGATGAACGTTGTTGAGTTCTTGGGGTAAATCGAGTCGATAAGCCACCTTACCAATACTTTCGAGTATCTTGAAAGGACCAACATAGCGAGGGGCAAGTTTTCCCTTTTTACCAAAACGAACCACTCCTTTCCAAGGAGACACTTTGAGTAGAACATGGTCACCAACGTTAAATTCCAATGGTTTGCGTCCCTTGTCAGCATAGCTCTTTTGACGACTTCGAGCCCTGAGTAGATTATCACGGATTTGGAGAATCTTATCCATTGCTTCTTGTATGATATCAGGGCCAGTAAATTGTTTGTCACCAATCTCGTGCCAGTTTAAAGGAGATCGGCATTTGCGACCATACAATGCCTCGAATGGAGCCATTTGAATACTGGAGTGGTAGCTATTGTTGTACGAGAACTCGATCAAAGGTAAATGCACATCCCAACTACCACCAAAGTCGATGACACAAGAACGGAGCATGTCCTCTAGGGTTTGGATAGTACGTTTCGTCTGTCCATCCGTTTGGGGATGAAAGGCCGTACTGAGATTCAAATGAGTACCCATAGTGGACTGGAACGTTTGCCAGAGACGCGAAGTAAATTGACCATCATGATCAGAAATGATGTAGAGAGGTATACCATGACGGCGTATGACTTCGTCAGTATAGATGCGAGCAAGTTGTTCAACCTTGAAATCTTCGCGAATAGGGATGAATTGAGCGGACTTGGTTAAACGATCGATAATTACCCAAATACTATCGTGACCAGAAGGTGTACGAGGGAGTTTAGTTATGAAGTCCATTACAATGCTATCCCATTTCCAAACGGGGATTTCAGGTTGTTCGAGTAGACCAGAAGGTCGTTGGTGCTCGGCTTTAACTTTCGAACAGGTAAGACACTTAGAAACGTATAAGGCAATGTCTCTCTTCATACCGGGCCACCAATAGGACGTACGTAGATTATGGTACATCTTGTCAACACCAGGATGAATTGAGTACTTGGATTTGTGTGCCTCGTTCATAATGAGATCACGAAGATTGTCGCGATCTGGTACCCAGATGCGATCACGACAGTAGAGCAGACCATCAGATTTTGAAGTGAGTAGGTCTTCAGTAGCTCCACGTATTTCTACAGACATGGAACCTTCGTTGATAGACGAGTATTGCGCTTCCCGAATGCAATTGTGAAGATCGCTCGAGATATGAAAACAACGAATATAATCTACATGAGTCTTACGACTAAGTGCATCGGCCACGACATTCGCTTTACCAGGGTGGTAGCGAATCTCACAGTCATAGTCGTTAAGTAATTCCACCCAACGTCGCTGACGCATATTAAGCTCTTTTTGGTTAAAGATGTGTTGCAGGCTCTTATGGTCAGTGAAAACCACACACTTTGTACCGTATAGGTAGTGTCGCCAGATCTTTAACGCAAAAACAACTGCGCCAAGCTCGAGGTCGTGGGTAGTATAATTCTTCTCATGTATCTTGAGTTGGCGAGAGGCATAAGCGATGACCTTGCCTCGTTGCATGAGAACGCAACCAAGACCACGGTTTGAGGCATCACAATACACCACTAAATCATCATTCCCATCAGGAAGAGCGAGAATAGGAGCGTTGCAAAGCAAATCTTTGAGGGTCTGAAAAGATTCCTCTTGCTCAGGACCCCAAGCAAAAGGTTTTTCTTTTTGAGTCAACGAAGTGAGAGGAACGGCGATCTTTGAAAAGTTCGAGATGAATCGGCGGTAATAACCCGCCAATCCTAAGAAGGAACATATTTCGGAAGGAGATTTAGGTTCGGTCCAATTCTTCACGGCTTCGATTTTTGAAGGGTCAACGGGGATTCCTTTTTCACTAACAACGTGTCCAAGGAATTGGACTTCTTTAATCCATAACTCGCACTTAGAGAACTTAGCGTATAAGCGTTCAATACGTAAGAGCTCGAGTATAAGATGAAGATGACGTTCATGATCGGCTTGAGATTTAGAATAAATGAGAATATCATCAATGAAGACGATCACAAAGCGATCCAAGTAGGGCTTACAAACACGATTCATAAGATCCATGAACACAGCGGGTGCGTTGGTCAAGCCAAAAGGCATAACCACGAACTCGTAGTGCCCATAGCGAGTGCGAAAAGCGGTTTTGGGGATGTCCTCATCGAGAACACGAAGTTGGTGATAACCAGAACAAAGATCGATCTTGGAGAAACAGGTAGCGCCTTGAAGTTGATCAAAGAGATTGTCGATACGCGGAAGAGGGTAACGATTTTTTACGGTGAGTTTGTTAAGCTCACGATAGTCGATGCACATGCGGAAAGAGCCATCCTTCTTTTTGACGAAGAGCACAGGAGCACCCCAAGGTGAGGTACTTGGACGAATGAAACCCTTATCGAGGAGTTCTTGAAGTTGCGTAGATAATTCCTGCATCTCAGAAGGTGCAAGACGATAAGGAGCTTTGGCAACAGGAGTCGCACCAGGTACGAGGTCAATACGAAAGTCAACAGATCGAGGTGGAGGAGGACCAGGAAAATCTTCAGGAAAGACGTCAGGGAAGTCGCGCACCACTGGAACATCACTTATACTCTCCCCCTTGCCCTTTTCTTCCTCAACGTGGGCTAAAAAGGCAAAGTACTCTTTGCGTAAGTATTTGTTCGCCTGTGTGCAGGACATCAACTTCAGTCCCTTTGAAGGTCGGTCTCCATAGACGTGCAAAACATCGCCAGATGGAAGGGGTAAATGAACGTATTTATCGTGACAAGCGATTTCGGCATGGTTTTTTTGAAGCCAATCCATGCCTATGATGACGTCGAAACAACCCAGTTGCATGGGTATGAGGTCGATAGTAAAAACGTGCTCGTTAAGAGTAAGACGACAATCGAGCAGAACGGAATCGACTAAGATGGACTTGCCATTTGCGACTTCGACGGAAAACGACTTAGGTAGCTTAGAGCGCGTGCAATTTATCAATGATTTGAATTCTAAGGACACAAAGCTTTTGTCCGCACCAGTATCAAACAGTATCGAAGCATAAAGATGGTTAACAAGAAACGTACCGTTAACGACATCATTGTCGTTGCGCGCTTGATTTGCGTTCAGGTTGAAAGCGCGTCCACGAGGAGGTTGTTGTTGCTCTTGATTCCATTGTGGGCATTGAGGACGAAGATGATTACCATCCCCACATTTGAAACAAGCTCTAGCTGGTCTTGCGTTTTGAGGAGCAGGTGGAGCTTGTCATGCTTGCTGAGCTTGTGGCGCTTGTTGTTGTTGATAGCTGCGGTAAAACGCGGTATCGTACCCATAACGGTTGCAATTGGTACAGCGGCGACACTTGGCATTGGGAGGATGGTGATAGTTACAAGTGGAACACTTGGGGTGAATCCCAGTGTACAACTTTTGGGTGTTATCAGGAGCAACAGGATTTGGGTTAACGGGTGGCACAATCGCGTTGCAAACGGGGTTCGATTGCTTTCGCTTCTTCCCCCTATTGCTAGTCGGCTGTTGGGTAATTTGGTTGGATGGCTTGAATGAAACGGGGTTTGCGGCTTGCTTATCACGAATGCGATTGTTGTTTAGAGAAGCGGCCAAACGGTAAACAGCTTCGATATTGTCGAGTTTGGCTGCCTCTATCATATCGCGCATGCTAGAAGGTAACCCATTGATGTACTTCCTTATCTTGTGTTCGGTGGTCATATCGAGGTGAGGAACAATGAAGCTAAGTTGTTTGAAATGGGTAGTGTAGGCTAGGTTCTCATCACCCACTTGTTTTAGAGCCCAAAATTCTTCCTCCAACCTTTGTTGCTCATGCGGAGGGCAAAATTCATCCATCATCAGGGTCTTGACTTCTCCCCAGGGCAAAGCATAAGCCTCTTCATTCGAACGGATGTTCCTTTCTTTCGTCCACCACTCGAGAGCTCGGGCTTGGAATACCCCAGTCGCACTACGCGTTTTGAGCTCTTCGGGGCACTCACTGTTGATGAACGTGACCTCCATGCCATCAAACCACTCGAGCATGGCAGTCGCCCCATCGTTTCCAGTGAATGGCTTGGGGTTGTACGACGAAAAGTGCTTGAAGTTAAATGAAACGGGCTTGCGTACTTCGACCTTAGAGTCGACGAAGGAGTTCGGAGTTTCGGAAGCTCGAATTTCGGTAATGACCTTTGGGACGATGCGCGCAATTTGATTGGCCATGAAGACCATCATTTTCTTCTTGGAACGAGACCTTGACTTCTTAGACGTTTTGGAGTGACGGGAAGACATCTAAGATTCAAAAGAACGAATAGGTGAGACTTGATCATAATGTTTGTTTAAGAAAATTGTTTTCATAAAATGATTCATATAGCATAAAGTGTCACATAGCATAAAGGGTTCAACTTGATTCACATAGCATAAAAGGTTTAAACGTCTCATATAGCATAATCATGAGTTTCACATAGCATAACATGAATAACTGAAAGCATCGTAAATTTAGTTTGTTCACGAGAGATTATTATTGTTTTTTATTGCGATAGACGTGCGAAATGAGTAGAAAGTTTGAAATGAATGAACGTTCAAGTATAAAATCACATATAAATTGAGATACATAAAAGAAAGGCTCAATAAAACATTGGATTGTTTCAGGTAGAGAAACGTCGACTATTCCAAAGTGGGTCGAAAGTTCTTTCGAATTAGAGAAAACGTGCTTTGGCCTATAGGTAAGATACTCTCGTCGAGAAGCGATTAACGGCATCTTAC
The DNA here is from genome assembly GCA_030545235.1 of Helianthus tuberosus. Taxonomy (NCBI): domain Eukaryota; kingdom Viridiplantae; phylum Streptophyta; class Magnoliopsida; order Asterales; family Asteraceae; genus Helianthus; species Helianthus tuberosus. Next base: position 213,491,158 of record CM060441.1, on the reverse strand, counting down.
CCTTCCAGTTACTACACGTCTCTAATCGATTGAATCAATCGGGACTTTGGCGAGATTGAAAATCAAGGAATGGGACTTAATCGACGAGATGCGGGTTTCACCCCTAACTTGACGATTTCGTACCCTAAATGTGGTTGGTACTCGTCGGGTCAAAATATAATTTCGACACTTTGACAAGGGTCCACTAGAGTTGAAATGGAAATTACCATTAAGTTGTGGATTTCACTCCTAGCTTAATAGTGTAATTTCGTGCAAAAATAGTTTAAGGTAGAATGAGAGTCGTTTACCAAATTGTGGGTTTCACGCCTATTTTGGTAAAGTCGTATTGTTTATGTTACAAGAGTCTTCAAATAAACAAAAGTGTATTCATGTTAGCCTTAGGAAAGACATATAAATTTAATCAAATAAGAAGTATTGCTAGGAAGCATGCAAGGTAGAGTACATAAGTTTTAAACAACAAATAAGAGACAAAGTTCCTAAAACTATAGACTAGGGCAAAGCATTCCTACTTTTTCCTAATTCCCTATAGTTATGGCTCTGATACCAATCTTTCACACCCCAACCGATGGCGGAAACATCGGGATGAGACGAAGTGCGTAGATTGTAAGAGGCTTCATAACACTATGTGACAATATTGATTTAATTCAAATTCATTTCAAAACTAATTGTCATACGAGATTCAAATAAAAATAACAACATTGTTTCAAATTGCAACATAACAACAAAATATAGATTAATCTAGGTGTGTATCTAGTCCACCCTAAATCTTGTTTCGTCTTGTAACATCACTTCATCAATTAACCTGCAACATGTATTAAAATAGAGTTCAATGCAAAAGCAAAGGCGAGTATACAAGTTTTGTTACATAGCATAAATAGAATAAAAAGTGCTCATATCCAACATGATTCATAATATGTGAGTACTAGTATGCAAATATGGCGTACAATATGTTCAAACCCGAGAATACAACGCGTTAAAATAGCCTAATCCCAAGAGTTTAGTGGGTGGTAACATGTTTAACTTAACAATACCCCAAGTCTAACGGGCGGTGCGTTAATCCTATAGCGCTATAATTGTTAAGGGAGGCTAGCAAAGTTAATGAGCATATAACGTCCAAGTAGTTTACATAGCATACGAGAATAACAAGTATCACATATAGTTTCATGTTAAACGTGGATAGAGTATGTTTAAAATAGTTTAAGTATCAATTTGTATGTTATACATGTTGCATCCCAAAATGGTAAAGGGTAAAAGGGATCGAGTATACTCACGGTTTTGCAAGCTTTCCTACTTGAAATCCCGCGTGTGATGTTGGTGGATGGATTAGTTTGGAGCACCTTGTCCTTCTACACGAGGAAAACATAGGTGTGTGAGTTTGGGGAAATCGGAATATTATAGATTCGGAGTCTAAAATGTATGAAAAATAACATAAGTGAAAATAATCATCTTGTACACATAACTCTTGTTCTTGACACTATTGAAACTCAAAAGAGTTTGTATGATTTCATGGATTCAAAGGTCCCCTAGAGTCGTAACAAGGGCATGGTCATAGATGATGTAACATATTCTTGACAAGTAACTATTAAGTTATCATCAAGTTTAGTTACTTAGGTATACATATGGAATAATTAGATAATATATAGATTACAAGGTCCTATGGTTCAAGCATGAGGTAGGAGATTAATGTCTCCATTTAGGTACCTCTAAGTATCATGGAAATCATGTAGGAGGTAGGAAGAACAAGCATCCATTTAGGCACCTCTTAAGTGTTCACCACTACACTTGATGTAAAAACAACCAAGGAGGGTCATGAACTTATAAAGATAATGAAATACAACAACTAATCTATGAGAAAACATCAAGAAGTGAGTGGATTTTTTTATGAAAGATAGCCCAAGCTAGTCTAACAATCACACTTACATCAAGCTTCAAGCTTGAACACTTCTTGTGGGTAAAACCCTAACTAAAACAGAATGTTTGTGAGGTTTTAACCTCTGATTTAACATGTCTCAACCTTGTTTTTAAGCCTAACTAACCATAGATTAGGTTATAAGCATTAGGACATAGGTTTGAGATGAGAAACTCAAGTTTGGTTAAGTTTAACAAAGATTACATGAAAACAAAAACAATCAGTGGACTTTGGAGCCTTTTTTCCGGAGTTCCAGTGACTTATTTACTGTGAAAAATCCATGGAATCGAAGCTAAGGTCAAACCAAGCACATAGGAAAAAGAATGGACTAAATCGGATAAGAAATGAGTGAGTTATGCTCACTTTAGTGGAGGTTGAACAATCTGCTCGAACTTGGAAATTTGCTGCAATTTGGGGAGGATTTGAGAGTGTTTTTGATGATTAGAAAAGTGTATAATGCTTGGAAGAGGTGTGGTATTTATAGGGAATGATTAGGTTAGGTTTTAGTTGGATAATAAATGTTAAAACATGATTTAAAACTCACAAAAAACCCGCCCAAAACGAGTTTGATCGTGCTGGTTGCGGATCAGGCCGTTTTAACGAGTTGATATATATTTTACGGGGCTGATATTGTTCAATGAAGAGTCCCAGCTCAGCTGGTTAATGCGTGGGTGTGTGGAACGAGTGACCTGGGTTCGAGTCCAGTGGTCAGCGTTCATTTTATTCCTTTCTTTTGTTTTATTAAACTTTCAAATATTACCCAACCAGTCCCTGCAAGTTCTATACTTTCAGAATATTACAAAACAATCCCTGTAGTTGAAGTTTAAGTTATTTACTCAAATAACCCCTTAACTTAAACTAACCAAGTTATGTTTTATTAAAAAAAAAAGAACTATATAGTTTAAACTAACTAGGTTAGTTTACTAACTTTAAAATCTAACGAGTCTAACTAGATTACTATAAAAATAAACTTTTTAAATAACCAAAATTAATTAATTTAATTAATTTAAATAATTTGAATAATTATTTATAACGAACAAAAATCTTTAAACGGTTATTCATTTCACGAAACTTTCGAGTTTCACTATTTTACGAGTTTCAACTAGTTTAACGAGCATTGAGCGTAATAACGAATCGGGAGTATATGATAATATACCGTTCAAACGTGAACATTGCACATAAGTCTAACACAAACATGAATAAAATAGCTTCGTTTTTATTATGATCAATAGTCTCGAATTACAAATAAAACGAAAGTAGATTACAAAGAGAGTACAAGTGTCTAAATATAGAAGGTACAACACGACTTGCTAAAATAAGAAAGTGAGAAAAAGCGGAGCGTTACATTACTAACATGCATGACATGCATGATGATTTTAATCATAATCATATCATCAAATCCATCTTATGACTAATACCCACTTAGCCTAGTGTGGGAATTCATTCACTCATTCAATTCATAGCATGTTAGGTATGATTTTCACTTAGGGTTTTGTTCCTAAGCAAGTATACATCACTAATCTAGCCATAGCTTATCTAATCCATGCCTAATTTGCGATTAGGATGATTATCCAATCTTTACAACTTCACCAAATGTCAAGATTTTACATACCTTATGATCCCCTAGCTTGGGTGATCATTAATACATGTTCAATTGTGAATTTTGACTCCATTTGGACCTTCAATTTGATGATTCTAAGTGAGATTAGGGTTTTGGTTCTTGGAGAACCTTCTGGTCGACGTACAGAACACACCTTTTGTGTGTGTTTTGTATTTTAAGTTTATTTTATAATTAAACTTTCCATTTACCCGAATATGGCCCCTCTTGTTTGGTTAGTTATTAAGTAGGACACAACCTACTTATTTCTAACAATATTCCCACTTATTAACTAGGTTAAACATTCCTAGTTAAATTAGTGGGTTCGGGAAATCTACGACTTAGTTTATTTTGAGTCCCATTGACTCGGGCTTTGATAAACTTTACTTTCCCACAAGCTTTCGTTCAGCTTTTGTTTAATATTAAGCTTATTTTTTTAAAAATTATAATATTCATCGGGTTACTTTTACCCCTAACGGCAATTTACCCGTCTTTTAGTACTAACGTAGTTTAATTTCCAAATCTGTTTTCGGGGTGTTACATAAGAGATGACGGTTTTGGAACTTAAACCCTGTAAAGGGATGTAAAGGTGTAACAATCCTAAATAAACCGACACCCTCAATTATTTTTCCGACACCCTCATGTATTTTATCCCAATATGTCCCAAAATATACCCGTATGTGAAAACCGAGCCCGAAATACAATATAGCATTAAAAATAAATTAAAATAAGAAAATTTAAGTTGAGGCGGGCCGCGTAGAACCCACCCCAACCTTTACGCGGGCGGTATAAAGGTTAAAACCTGATTTCGTTGATTTTTAAGTTTAGGCGGGCCGCATAAGATCCCCGTTAGTTAACGCGGGCCGCGAGAGTCTCAAAAGGTGGCAAAGCCCGGTGCGGCCACGTGGCCCAACACCCGGCGAGTCTATAGGCCCTGCCCTTGTTTTACGCGGGCCGCGAGAGAACCAGACTCAGCAACTATTTAAGCAGGCCATCGGATTTCATTCGGAATTCGCTCACAATCGTTTCTCAATCTCAATTTATGAATAGTATGCAATATAAGCGGGTATTATACCCCCCTAAATAGCGAAGTTCTGCTCCGTTGTAAGTATTATAACCCCTGAATACGTATTAGATACGCTGCCCGATTGATCTAGGGTTCCGTAACGGCTGTCGTGGTTCTGCCCGACGTAGTCGTTGGAATGCCGTCTCGGGGAGGGTATTACTAATGTTAAAATGGGTTATTATACTAACGCATGTGCATTTGTGTAAATTTTAGATTATCACCAGGAAACCCTTACGGAAAATCTAAGACAGCAATGTAAGTAATCTCCTTTTTGTAAACAGTTGTAACACCTCGAAAAATTCACGTCCATAATGTATTGACACGTGTCATAAGCTTGAACGTGTGAAATTATATTTAGAGGGACTAAAGTTGACAAACATGGAAAGTATGTGAATATAAGGGTTCAAAATGTCAACAAGGGATAAATATACTTTACAGTAACCCTACATGATGTTCATAACTTCAACCGAATAAATCATGGATCATACGAAGCCAATTGTGAAAGAAAGTGAGGAATTACAAACTACAGGGGTTAAATGTGTCAACATGTTTAAAGGTATACCTCTGAGTGACCTTTTAGCAAACCCGAAGCTTTGTAATGATTAATTATACTCACGAGATTGTGTGATAAAAATTTCACAAGGTTTCGTTAAGGTATGAGAAATATATGGAAATATTCGTATACGAGGGGTTAAAAACGTCAACGATTTAATTTTTCGCGATTTTTACGCAACCGACGAACGAACATGCAATCATCGACTACCGATCCTAATTTACGTATTTTAGTATTAAAAATTATGCTCTACGATGCTTCCATGATGTTCGGGTGCGAAGACGGGCTTCAAAGACGAGATCGGACCTTTCAAAAATGCTAGAAACGGGCTTGTGGGCCTTGGGCCCAAGCCCACAAAACCCCCACTATATAAAGGATTTCAACCCAAAAATCCATCATTTCCACCTACACTTTCTCTCTCTAACCTTCATAATTCTCTCTACTCTCTCTCTCTAGAAACAAGTCCGGCGAGAATTCCGGCCGACTTCCGGCGGAGTTCCGGCGACCGACGATTTTTCCGGCGACTTTTCCGGCGACCGTTTTCCGGCCAAGAGTACACTTTTTCGACTATATCCAACGTTCCGGATCGCGTGGAGAGGTTAGTTTTAGCTAATTCTTAGCGGTTTGAGCTCTATGGCAACTCCGGCGACCTTCCGGTCAAATTCCGGCGAGTCCGTTTTGAACTTTTGACTTTGCAGATGCTTAGATCGGGACTTTAGGAGCATTTCTGCACATTTTCAAGAAATTCTATTCTCCGGCGAAATTTCGACTTCTGACATGGTTCTGGCGAGTTCCAGCCGTCAGTTTTCGACGAAAAATATATTTTTGGGCTCCTAGTGACCCGTAGAGTCCATCGAACCACTTTCGACTCGGGTGAAAATTTTAAGTTCGGGACGCTCTCGGGCTCGACTTCTGACATGGTTCTGGCGAGTTCCAGCCGTCAGTTTTCGACGAAAAATATATTTTTGGGCTCCTAGTGACCCGTAGAGTCCATCGAACCACTTTCGACTCGGGTGAAAAATTTAAGCTCGGGACGCTCTCGGGCTCGGCTCAACATGGTCAACAGGTCAAACGTGGTCAAAACTGGTCAAGGGGAAGTTTTGGGTCATTTTAGTGCCTCGGTTCAGTTTTGGGTTCGGTCAAACCTGGTTAACATCGGTCAAACGTGATCAACTGCTGGTCAACGCAGTCAACACGAGGCTCGGTAAAATTTTAACGATGCAAATTTTGTTATATTATGTGGGCATTAAACCCTTAAAAGGGCACCCTCCGATTCCCACTCTAACTAGGTCAAATGTCGGGTCAAACTTGTTATTAAAAAGTCAACAGGATAATTAATTTCTAATTTATGCATAATTAGCAATGTAGAACACATACAACCTGTTTGATCATTAATATAACTTGGTAATTAGTGTAAGAACACGTCTAAACATGTTCAACCCGACAATTTACTGTTTAGAACCGGTTCGGAACCGAAAGTCGCAAAGCTTTGACTTTTGCTTTGACTTCAGTTCTGACCCGTTTTGGTATGATTTAGAAATACCTTAGAGCTCTGTTTGGACCAGGTTACATGCTAGTATAATCCTCTGTGATTATACACCATGGTTCATTAGTTAACCAATTTATACGCATGATTCCGTTAATTGCCCATATGTTGACCATTATGCCCTTTTCACCATAAAACGTGATTTTTGGAAATGTAAAAGAGTAAAAACCTTAGTCACTGATATATAAACTTGTACCCAAAGTTTGACATCAGTTTGAGGTGTAGTTTGAGAGTTATGCTCATTAGCGTAAATTGAAAGCTTCATGTTAATTAAACGGTGTATTTAGCGTATAGCCTATTTAAACATACATTTTGATACTAAACTCTTTACCCACTGATGTAATATATTATTTTGGGGTTTTTGAAGATTTTTAATTAATTTTAGGCTGAGCATAACTTATAGTCGTAGGCTTAATCCGGTAATTGTCGGTTTTGCCCTAACGGGCCATAAAATGAGTTTTACATATCTAATTGACTCCAAACCTTTTGCTACTGATTACATATGATAAATAAATTATTTTAAGCCTTCTGGAAATATAAAAATATCAGATTTATGTATCAAACCGGGAAATGGCCTCTAATCGCCTTTTTAAGCGTTTTTAACGCATAGTATGTACTAAAACTATTTTAAACATACAAGGGTTGATACCTACTGATATTTGAGGCAAATTATAATGTTTTAACAGTAAGCAAAGGTTGATAAACTCAGACTTCAGTTTTGAGCTTTTCGGCTTATGTGAAATTACCAAAATACCCCTACAGGGCATAGTTTGGTTATAATTGATAAATTTCACTTATATACTTTAGCCTACTGATATAACTTATTAAATTGAGTATGTTTGCTGTTTACATCAGACCTGTAACTCGAGCAAACACTTAAACTCTTTTATAAACTTTTAAATGACCAAACTACCCCTACGGGGCATAGTTTGTGTTTAAATTCGTTTCGGGCATAATAAAAGACATCTTACTGATGTCACAACATATATGAAGCATATTAACTTAGGAAACCTGTAAATGGCTCATATGAATACCCGTTACGCTTTTTACGCGTTCGGTTCGGTTTATGTAACTAGTTTACATAAACTAGCCTAAACGGGTCAAACCTCAACGGTTTTATCTCAAAATCCAGAAGGTGTTTAGATTACTCATATTATACAAGTCTTCAAACTTGTTGGGTCTAAAACACATTCTATTCCGGTCTTCGCTAAATCATGCGTTTGAATCGTATCTTTCTGTAAGACTAACCGGTCTAAGCCTAGGCTTAATTAAAGACCCGTTAGCATTCTTACTGGTTATTTATACCATCATTCCAGACTAGAGCCTTCCGGTAAATGGTACCTACGCTTACTTAAGTGAATACGGCTGAGTTATTAAATTCTTGCTATTTAAAACAGGAGCTAGCTCAGGTAAATACTTTTAACTTATTTTCCCTATACGGGCTTGGGGTACGGTATATAAAATACCGCTTGATCGGGCATTAAATCTCCATCGTTTGGTGGGTAGTTGAATAATTTGATCGGCCCGTTTAAATAGTTTTGTTTACTTAAAGCCTTTGGGGGGTTAATGACCATGTCCCGGATATCCTTGACATCATTGTATTATAAAATGGCCACGGCTTATGCACGGGGTGTAGGCATACACCTGACAGTTGCTTAAGGGAAACGGTATCTCACTTCCATGTGGGCCTATACTTGTGGTGTGTCTATTGATCTTTAACCCGGACACGATCCGGGCTACTGAACGCAAAAGTAACATGTAATTCATTCACAAGATTATATATTTTAAATAATTATCCCAAGTATAAAAGATTAATTTTGCCTTGTGCATTTTAATCAAATTATAAAAGATATTTTGTGCCACGTGCATTCAAATCAATTTTCTTAAACTCTTTTCAAAATGAGTCAGTTAATTGTATTTACCAGTGAAAACTGACGTATTTTCCAAAAAGATTAAGTGACAGGTACTGAACGTAATTGGCTGGAAGCTCAGGGTGCTAATAAGGAATCTTGAAAGTTCTAGGCGTCTAAAGTCTGTTGAAAAATGATTATGTATATTTAATCCGCCTGTGGATCCTTACTTCCGTTGTAATACTTTGATGTTACACTATTTCTGATTGTAATATATTTATCTTTTGTTTCCGCTGTGCATTTATATATTGTGTTGTTTGACTATGATGACATCAACTACGTCACGATACTCCCCACCGGGCCCACCGTTGACACGTGGAAATTCGGGGTGTGACAACAGTTTTACAAAACCTTAACTATTTTTCAATGCAATTTAGCAGTGATTGAGTCTTTGTAATCCTTCAATTACTGCCCGTATGTTGGGGTTTTGTATACAAAATGTGGAATACATTACCATTGGATAATGAGTTAGCCAATGTGTAATATGACCCATAAGTCAGGATTGACAGTACTAAAAGGAGTAATTGTGTAGATATAAACATTGTAATCGCTCTCAATACTGTTTAAATTAAATTAATGTTTCTTGATTAAACTGGGATTCACTCACTAGTATTTCTCACTGACAAATGTTTTTAAAACGCGTTTCAGGTAACACAATGTGAAAGCCAATTAGAAGCCAGCTGGACAACACTGAAGGCTTGGAAAAGTGGCTATAAAAGTTACCTAAATAAAGAAGGCGTTTTAATTCAAATAAAATGGGGTTTATCCCTATAAATTAGTTGTAATAAAAACTTGGGTTTCAACCCATTTGTTTAATGTTATGAAAATGTGGTATTTTACTCTGATAAATATTTCCTAACTACGGTCCTGATGAAAAATTCCGCTGCCAAATTTGACAATACGAGATACCACCAAAACTGGCTCGCGGCTGCCCGTTCCCGGGGATCAGGGATCGGGGGTTGCGACAGAATGTGGTATCAGAGCTAAGCCACTGATTCAGCCACAGAGGTGTTCTGCTGACATCAAAATATAAGTGTTAGGAAATAAATTACGGAAATACGTGCATAACTGTATTTATTGTTATGTGTTATTTGACTATCTGTTAGTTTACAGTATGAGCGACTAAGGACCATCTGACGCGTATCGTCAATTGTCTGGTTCGCCTAGAAGCGAAGGCACCTCCTCTTCTCAGCCTGCCCTTTCAGGGTACTCTGTTGATACGGAAGAAGGAATCTTTGTGTTTAAGGCTCAGTCAGAAGTGCCAATTCCTCATAAAAAGAGGGGATGGTTCAGTCGAGGGGCACACGAGCGTAGGAAGCGTATGAAAAAGTTACAAGACCAGAGAGCACTAGCAGCAGCCAAGAGAGAGACAGATGCCTATGCCCAGGATATGATAAATAGGGGTATAGCCAACATCCATATCTTAGCTACCACTGCAGCTGACCCTAATCTGGAGCAAATAATAGCACCTCAACCACAGCCACCTATCCCTGACCAACCCATGGAGATAGAAAACCCTGAAAACCAAGTAGAGATGCATGACTTCAATCCGGAAGAAATCCCTAGGGTACCAGCACCGAATCCCCTAGACCCAAATTACGATCCCTGGTGGGATGACGTTAAGGACTATGTGCAACGTTACCCGATACATGAAGACACACCCATGCAGAACGTAGGAGCCTACCTAGGTTTGGACCCATTAGATCCCTATTTCCAAGATGAATATATTAGGGAGATCTTAGAAGATCCTTACCAATTTCAGGCAGCTACATCCCCACACCAGGAACCCGCACCCCAGATTCCGAACCCAGTCCTAGAACCTGCACCCCCAATGAGTGCAGAAAACGTACAAGAACTTAGGACATTTGGTGAGGAAATTCTAGAAAGTAGTGAAAGGATGAGACAGGTGGGAGAGTGACTCGTCTGGAAGTACAACGAGCGCAATATGGATTTTTGGATGAATCCATATCCGTGAATGTGATGGTGGGAACGGTAATAGTAATAATAATAACAAAAAAAATATGTGTGTATGGATGCCTATTACTATTAGTGTAATTTTCTTTCTGTTGGTATTGTAATATTTATTTCAGTACTGGTATGTAATAGATGCCTAGTATATGGAAATAGAGTAAAGTCGCAATGATCGACGCTTTTGGCAAAAATGCGTGTCATGTAATTGACTATATTAATATTATTTTGTGATATTAATACGGGGTAAATGTTTAAAATTCAGATGGCCGACGAAGGAAATCTGAATAACGATAACCAGAGTAACATTAACGTGGTTAATGAGAATCCGAGCATCAATAGCAATGGAAACCAAATGGATAATAGTGCCGTTCAACACATAGTGGCACAAGGAATTATAGATGCAATGCCATTTATTATTCAAACGGTTCAAGAAACGAATAATAAAAGTAAGCATAGCAGTAAGCGACCAATTGAACCAGAACACAGCGTGAACAATGGACCCGTACTTCAAGTGCCCATTCCCAAAAGAAGAAGAATCGTGTCTTACGGTTGTTCTTACAAGGAATTCTGGTCTTGCAAACCAATAGAATTCTCGGGCAATGAAGGACCCATTGCAGCTCTACGCTGGATATAGAAGAGTGAGGCAGTTCTAAAAATAAGCAAGTGTGCTGAAGAAGATAAAATAATGTTTGCTTATAATCTGTTTAAGAACTCAGCCTTAGAATGGTGGAACACTATCCTCCAATCAAGAGAAAGTGATAGGGTTTACAACATGGAATGGGAAGAATTTAAGAATATGGTAGAAAGGAAATTCTACCCTCCCAATGAAAAGGAACAGATAGCCAATAAGTTCCTAAACTTAAGAATGACCGGGGTAGATAGTAAGGGTTATACTACCACATTCTTTGAATATGCTAGAATAGTGCCAATCCTTGCATCACCTGAACCAGTGTTAATCTCCTGTTACATCTGGGGATTAATTTGAGATATTAGACATGTAGTCAAGGCAGCTAGACCTCAAACTATAGAAGAAGCTGTAGAACTAACAAATACCTTGACATATGAATTAATCCGTACTAGAGAAGAAGATCAGAGGAGAAACCTAACCCAAAGGCTTACTCAAGAATTCCGTTCTGGGAATTACAATCGTAGGAATATGGGTTCTACCTCTGCATCATTTTGCAAGGTCTGCAAGAAAAAGCATTCGGGAAAATGCTCCACTCTTTGCAATTATTGCAAGATGCCAGGACACAAGGAAGAAGATTGCAGGAAGAAATCCAGTAATGGACTATGCTACAACTGTGGAGAAAAAGGTCATATCAGGCCAAACTGTCCAAAACTAGCTCCAGCTGTGAACAACAAGAACACTAAAAATGCTAGAGCATTTGTTCTGACTGCAGATGAAGCCAAGATGATTCCAGACGTGATAGCTGGTACGTTTTTAGTTAATGATGTATTTGCTAAAGTATTATTTGACTCTGGTGCGAACCAAAGTTTTATTAATACTTCGTTTTGAAAACTTCTAAATCAGTCATTAACTAAACTACCACAAGAATGTCTCATAGAGACAGCTAATGGAGAAACTGTTAGGATTTCTGAAATCTTGTAGTGAGCAAGAATAGAAATTTTAAATCAAAAGTTTAGGGCAAACCTTTATCCCATGAATCTGGCAGGATCTGATGTTGTATTAGGAATAAATTGGTTAATAGCCAATAAAGCCAGTATTTTATGTGATCAAAAGTCAATCCAAGTAAATTCACCAAAAGATGAAAAGATCACAATTAAAGGAGATCAGCCATCTAGATCCACAAAATTCATCTCTGTGATGAAAACTGCAAGTTATATAAGAAAATGTTCTATAGTGTATTTGATTTCCATAATCACTAACACTAAAGGAAAGGAACTAAAAGACATTCCAGCAGTGTCTCAATTTTCAGATGTATTTCCAAAAGAATTACCAGGACTACCACCAGATAGAGAAGTTGAATTCAGAATACATCTGCTACCTGGAACAACACCAATTGCCAAAGCACCTTATCGTTTGGCACCCGCAGAAATGCAGGAATTGAAGAAACAATTAGATGAGTTTCTAGAAAAAGGATTTATACAGCCAAGCTCATCGCCATGGGGAGCGCCGATTTTATTCGTTAAAAAGAAGGACGGATCAATGCGTATGTACATTGATTACCGTGAATTGAACAAAGTCACGATTAAGAATCGGTACCCATTACCGAGAATCGATGATCTGTTCGATCAACTGCAAGGAGCTCGATTTTTCTCTAAAATCGATTTAAGGTCAGGATATCATCAATTAAAGGTACAGGAAGAGGATATTCCTAAGACCGCATTCAGAACAAGGTATGGCCATTATGAATTTACTGTCATGCCATTTGGTTTAACCAATGCCCCAGGTGCATTTATGGACATGATGAACCGAATATGTAAGCCATATTTGGATAAATTCATAATTGACTTCATAGATGATATTCTAATTTATTCTAAGAGTAAAGAGGATCATGCAAAGCATTTGCACGCACTCTTAAGTCTATTAAGAAAGGAAAAGCTTTATGCTAAATTTTCAAAGTGCGAATTTTGGTTAGAACATGTACAATTTCTTGGACATTTAGTAAACCATGAAGGAATTAATGTGGATCCAACAAAAATCGAGGCAATTACTAAATGGAAAACCCCTGAATCACCAACCGAGGTCAGAAGTATCTTAGGATTGGCCGGTTATTATAGAAGGTTTATTCGAGATTTCTCTAGAATAGCCATTCCTTTAACTAAGTTAACTTGTAAATCCATTAAGTTTGAATGGGGACCAAAACAAGAAGAAGCATTTAGAATTCTTAAGCAAAGATTAACTAATACACCCATACTAGCGTTACCAGAAGGAACTGAAGACTTTGTAGTCTATTGTGACGCTTCTAAATTAGGAACTAATACACCCATAAAAGGGTAAATTACTTTTTGAGTCCTTGTGTTTTAGGGTTTTAACCACTTGAGTCTAAAATCAAAATGTTTAATTCCCTGAGTCCCTATAGCCACTTTTCTTAACCATTTGAGTCCAAATTTCTAACATTTTTAGAATTTTTTGGTTAAGTATTGTTAAATGACCAAAATACCCTTATAGTTAAAAAATAAAAAAAATATTTATTCATCGACAACATATTTGATCTCTCTCTCTCTCTCTCTCTCAACCTCATATATCTCTCTCTCTCTCTCAACTAAACATTTCCACCACCACTACACCTCCACCCTACCACCACCATCACCACCACCGCCACTGCACTCTACCACAGCACCCGCCCTACATACAATTTGGAACCCCCCTGCATACAAACGTCAAAAGCAATATATAAAATTGAATCTTCGTCCAGTCTGTCCACTAGATCTCCACCGCCACCGACCCCCTGCATAAAAATGTTAGATTTGCAACCTCATTTTAGATCTGTTATTGGTTTATATTGTCCAAAAAAAAACAGTTTGAAGAGTTCACACTATCAAGTATCAACTAATATGAGCACAAAAACAATTTCGAACTCGTAACTCAGCAGTTGTTACAATACTATCAGCAGCTGTTACAAGTTTAGTTTCCAATATCAGATCTGAATCTAATTTCAAAATCTCACAACTTGAAAACAACAAGATCCGAAAAATTAACTTTCAGATCAGATTGCGTCTTCTTAGTTCAATTATTCACTCAACAATCTAGTTTTTGAAATGATCCCGTTTTTCTCTTCATCTTTCAGGTTCGAAAACAATACAACAAACCCTTTTTTTATTACAGCCGCAAACTCTTTCTTTTAGTACAGCTGCAATCAGCAACAATCAAGTTTATTACAGCCGCAAATTCAACAAAATTCAACAGCAAACAATCAGCGGCAACTTCAAACTCTTTCTTTTACGATTAATCTGCTTTCACAAACTCAAACTCAAACTCAGATCTGAAACTTCTTTGAATAAACACAAACATCCAGGTGCACACACTATTTTCTAAAACGAATCACCTATCTATATATATATGGTCAGGATTTAGAGAGAACGATGAAAAGTGTGAGAATGGTGAGAACAATTTTGGTACATGTGGCACTGATGCTAAATTATACTAAGGGGGTAATATTGTCAAAAAATCCACTCACATGAACTGGGTGTTCAAATAAAATGCCATAAAAACACCCAATTCAGAAAAACGCCATAAAAATACCCAGTTAAAAACGCCATAAAACACCAAGTTCAAAAAAACGCCATGAAAAACTCAGTTGAAAACGCCATAAAACATTCAGTTCAGAAAAACGCCATGAAAATACCTAGTTAAAACGCCATAAAAACACCTAGTTCAGAAAAAAGCTATGAAAATACATAGTCTAAAACGCCATAAAACACCCAGTTCCGAAAAACGTCATAAAACCCAGTTAATTTTTTTTCGAAAAGTATATCAATAGTATACTCGTTGGAAAGATAAAAAACGCTGAGTTTTATGGTGTAATTTTTTTCGAAAAATAATCACGTATAAAAAAATTATTGTTGTTTAAATATGATGGGGGAAAATGGCATGTGATTAGCATGTGCACCTTTATTTGAATCTTTATATTTTACCCCTCCTGTTAGTTCCAAGGCCCCTATTATTTACAAAAATGTCACCGCATCAATCTCAGCCACAAATCTCTAAGATCTTGTGGCTGAGAATCGTTCTCACCGTTCTCACGCTTTGAGGCGTTCTCTCCTGATCCTGTTCCTATATATATATATATATATATATATATTGTTCAGATCTACTCAAATCAACAGAGTTGTTTCTTATCTTCACTGAATTCAAAAGCAACAAGAACAAAGATGTGTGCATATCAAGATTGAAGATTATGATGTCAGTGTAGTGTAGAGATTGTATGCAAGGGGTGCGGTGGTAGCGTGCAGTGGTGATGGTGGTGGTGGTGGTGGGGTGGAGGTGTAGTGGTGGTGGAAATGTTTAGTTGAGAGAGAGAGAGATCAAATATGTTGTCGATTAATAAATATTTTTTTATTTTTTTACTATAAGGGTATTTTGGTCATTTAACAATACTTAACCAAAAAATTCTGATAGTGTTAGAAATCTGGACTCAAATGGTTAAAAAAATTGGCTATAGGGACTCAGGACGTAAAACATTTTGATTTTGGATTCAAATGGTTAAAATCCCTAAAACATAGGGACTCAAAAAGTAACTTACCCTACATAAAATCCTTATTTTTTTTTCATTTCCTTTGAACTCGGGAACACGATAGTTAACTAAAATTTTACTCTCTACTCCTTTTCTAATATCTCTTTGATTCATTTTCTCTTCTTTTCTTTCGTTTATTAAACTCGAGAACATAGCATAGGTTCAGCTCGGGCTCAACTTGTTTACTATTTGATTATTATTATATTCCTTTAGTTAATTTTTTAGTTGCCCATCAATATCCAACAAGAATTCCATTAAACTACCATTTAGATTAGTTGTGGGGTGGCACCCATGCCACCTCACCCCATACCAACGCCAAATTTTGTGTCATCCATGTTAAAATGGCACCAAGGAGGTAGGCATTACCCCTTTAACGTTTGTTAACATAAAAGAGAGGTGGTGTCCACACCATCCACCGATCACATACACACATTCATTTAAAAAAGAATTTATTTTATTTATTTTTTACTTAAACAACACCATCGTTATTAAAGAGTGGGATAGTTAAATCACACTACGTATGTGATAAAACGTTATACATTTTTCAGTTAACCCAATACATATGGTCTTAAGACACTTCAACAAACTGAGTCAGGTACAAGATTTGATCTATGTTAAGCGAACTTGTTGGTCACAACTTTCTATATTGTCATAATAAATCAGTTAGTTTAACCACTAGTTTTTTTATATATGTACAAACTTAAAATATATAAAATTTAAAAACAATGTTAAAAAATGCGTAATAAAAAATTATAACCATATCATGAAAGTTAAAACACATAAAAATTGATAATTTTAATATTGAATAAAAGTAATAATACGTTATAGTTTATACATATACTTAACAATTTGTGGGGTTGTGACATTATTTTGTTCCGTATATCATCTTGCTCTTTTGGTCATTGGGATCTAAAACAATGTTTTAAGAGATTCTTACGGACTCCTAACTGGTCCAATGGTCGGATCAGATGTGAAAACTGAATGACATCCTAAATAATATAAAAATAAATAAGGTAAAATGAGATGTTTTTAATCAAAATCCGATTCGACCCCTTAAAATCCCGGACCGACCTCTCGGTTCTCATCCATCCGGTTCAGACCTGAACCGGATCGACCAAGGTCCCAGCTCCCAGTCGGACCCTGTTGGTCCGGGTCTCAAAACAATGATCTTAAACGATTAAAAACCCCACCCGACCTTTTGAATGTTGTTATAGTCTGAGGCCGATTGTTGTTGCCTATGGAGAAGACTTCGGTTGGCTAGTAAAGCAAGTCCATAAAAATGGTAATTGATAATCAGTTATTTAGATCGTATAAACATTTGGACTTTGGCTACAACAAAAGTTCGCTACTTAAATTTGAGTTTGTATATATTGCGAGATGTTCAACTTAAAGGAACACGCGTGATACGTGGGAAATTTTGTCTTTAGAGATAACGAATCAAAGTGGGTTATGTTAGTTGGATGTTGGTATGTCGGGTTGACCCACCAAATTTATGCTATCTGTTTATTTTACAATCTAATTTAACTAGGATAATACCTCGCGGGCGTTGCGCCGCAGACAACACGTGCGGACATCACGTTAAAGCGTGCACGAACGTCGCACTAAATCGAGCCGAGTCATTGCGTCTCTCAGCTTTTATTTAGCGCAGATTATAACAAATCCATTGTGTACACATATTAGTAAGAATAACTGTTCGTGGCATAATATTCTACATATCATCTAGAAGCCGTAAAATGTGGTGCCAGTGACAACAAACATGCCAAACGACAACTATTTTGTCAAATTTGGTGCCAATGTGGTGTCAATTATAACAAATCCATTGTGTACACATATTATTTTGTCAAACATTTAAAATAACCTTCAAACTAATTGTCAAATGACCATAAATCTCACCAATTTAACCAAAACCCTTTGAATCTTTCAACTTCAATAATCGTAGACGAAAATAAACAAAAAAATAAGCATACTTTTTGTACAATTATCATTAGAACCCCTCGCTCGAGCCACGATTGTCATACCGCAACCTAACCGTCTCCATTTTGCGAGTATTCGGCCCTTCACTACTTAACCCAGATGAGTGCAATATGTATTCACTCTTGGGCCAGCTGTACTCACTATTGGCCTAGTCTTGTGTGCCCAAAGCCATTTTTCTGAATTTGATCATGTCTTCGTTGTACTGGGTTGTGTGATAGCGTGAGCTCCTATTGTAGAACGACTAGTGTCCTGTCTTGATCCCATTATCAAGACCAGACAATGATGCGGGGGCGAGTAGAGTGGCGGGCACACACAGTTCACAGCTGCACATGACAATGTCCTGCTCCTCTCATCTTGTATTTCTTCCGTGACACCGGGCGTTGTGGCCAAGGTGGACTACTCGACTGCCGCCAGCCCCTTGGCTCTCCCCAGATGCACGGAAACCCGACCTCCACCCACCCGAAGGCACGACAGTGGAATAATCGGTAAAATCTCGCCTCCCATCCAAGTCGAACCGGCGCCACCCGTATTTGCTCTTCACTTGGATGCCGCATAAAATAATGAGGAGAGTGGGAATCGAACGTGAGTCACAAAGAACACCAATTCTTTCTCCAACCACTTCACTCATTGGCAATATTTATTGGATAATTACAATTAAGTAGACATATTTTATTTAATTATAATTACATAAATATTTTCTAAAACATAAAGTTATACGTTGAATTTTATAATTCTTTGTTTTACATTTTATTTATTATTAATTACATATCTGGATCTAACAGATATTAGAGAAATAATAGATTATATATATTTTAGCTTATTAATCATGCACTACATTTTTCAATTTATAAACATTTAAAACCACATAATTCAATTTTTTTTTTAAATCACCCAAAGCTAAGAGTACAACCAACTAAGCTAAAACTTGTTGTTTATTTATAATGTTTAAATTAGAAAGTAATTTAAGAGGTAGTACACATTTCTATATACTTAAGGTTATGTTTGACTTATTTGACATTTCGACCCACATTATATTCTTTAGGTAACTAGTAATGGAGCTCGCGCTTCGTGGCGGGATCGTAGGTACGCTGGCGAGGATGTATTTGTTACTTGATATATCGATGATATATTATAGACAATGCAAGCTTTAAATAAAACGATAATAAAAATAAGCAATCAACATGGTTAAGTAAACATTATAGAGTCTAAAGTTAGTTTTAACTACAATAAGGTAAATAAAAAATAATTAAATTTGTAACATGATATATTGAAAGGTAAATATAGACCATGTAGGCTTTAAACTATACAACAGTAAAAATAATCAAACAACACGATTAAATAAACATGTCTAAATTTAAAAGTTAGCCTTAATTATAATTAAAAAAATAAAGAAAATAATTATTATTATAATATTAAAATAATAAAAGTATTAAAAAATCTATATATTATTATAATATTAAAATCACTATTCATTTCAATTCATTTATTAATATATAGTAAAGTAATTAGAGTAGAAATTTTACTATCCGGATTCCAGGTTACTATGAACAGCTCCAACACTTGATTTCGACCCATATAGTTTAACATATAGTTTAACAAATAATAATAATAATAATAATAATAATAATAATAATAATAATAATAATAATAATAATAATAATTATTATATATCTAAAAATCCAAAATGCTGCTTAGTGAAGACAAAATCCTTGAATCATGTAGGTAAAAATCAATGTCGCTAGTTTTGTAACGACTACATGCAAAACGACAAAAAATTAAAAAAGGAAAAAAGATGATACCCTGCAAAAAAAAAATGTTGTGCATCTTTGTTCCATCATACTCATAGGGTTCTAATCCTTGGTCTATGTTCAAGTTTGCAACAATACAACTAAAGTAATCAACTTTACGAGAACGAATATCTTTCTCACATAATTATATTTTAGTATCTATTTTGTAACGGTTTATATTTCTTAAACTCCATTTTGTTTTCAATTATTACTCATTCGACACCATTTTTTTTTTTTTTTGAAAGATAAATTTCATTCAAAAACGCCACAAAAGGTCCCCAAAGCGGGGACCCAAGGGCACCAAAACGACTTTACATCAAGTTTAAAGGAAAATTACACCAAACATTCCAATCGATAACTCATTCGACACCATTAATTGGTCTATTTTTTTTACATACACCTAATTAAAATCACCTTTACGACATTAAGAACTTTCAGTATGAATCTTGATTATTGATTAATACAACTAAGCACTAGTGATCATATTATTAAAAACTATAAGGTATATAACACCGAATACAAGGCAAGTGAGTACACTATGTATGACATACAAATGTTGTATAAATGTATCCATTGTTAAATCATGTTCTCATATGACGTGTTTTTAACTTAACTATAAAAATATCACCGTGCAAAAGAAAATAATCAATCTTGGCAATGGCGTGTTTCTTCGGCTTTTAAATCTTTAATCTTTAGTAGTTCTTATTTTCTCGACTGTTGGAGTCAATCGCCGTTCAAAAAAAAAAAAGTAGTTCTTATTTAAATTTTTTTCTTTGTGTGAGAGTGAGAGAGTGAGAGAGAGAGAGTTAGAACCACTAAACCAATGTTTTAAAATCTGGTTTTTTAATCATACCAGATTAGGCACAAAAATGGTTTAACCGGTTGAACCGGGTTGTGTCGGGCGGTTCAACCGGGTTGACTATTTAATTGTATAGGGTTAGGATAGTGTAAAAAGGGCCTAAAGTGTGAGAAGTGTATTATAACACTATATATAATACTATATAACACTATATAAACACCGTATAACAATATGTAACACCATATAATACCATATAACACTATGTAACACTATATATCATTATATAACAAATATAACACTATAGGTTGTCTGATAGCATGTCTATGATAGATGTATAGTGTTATATTTGTTATATAATGATATATAGTGTTACATAGTGTTATATGGTGTTACATATTGTTATACGGTGTTTATATGGTGTTATATAGTATTATATATAGTGTTATAATACACTTCTCACACTTTAAGTACTTTCTACATGATCCTCTACCTAATTGTATAATTTCATAAATTACAACATTAACTCAAAAAATAATCCAAAATTGGATTAAAATGGAAATCTAGAATGAACGATAGGGTGATGGAAGTCTGGAACAAGTCACGAATGATGGAGTGATGAAGCAAGTTTTGAATTTTGATCGATGGAGATAAAATATTAAAAGTTGTTAGGTTAAAGCTAAGAGTAAACTTGAAGATGGGACGATAAAAAAGTAAAATCCTAACCCAAAAACATACCTAAGACGGTACTGGTATAACGGTTCAAACCGGTATACCGGATTTTATCGGCGGTTCAACCGGGTTGACTATTTAATTGTATAATTTCATAAATTACAACATTAACTCAAAAAATAATCCAAAATTGGATTAAAATGGAAATCTGGAATGAACGATAGGGTGATGGAAGTCTGGAACAAGTCACGAAGAATGATGGAGTGATGAAGCAAGTTTTGAATTTTGATCGATGGAGATAAAATATTAAAAGTTGTTAGGTTAAAGCTAAGAGTAAACTTGAAGATGGGACGATAAAAAAGTAAAATCCTAACCCAAAAACATATCTGAGACGGTACCGGTATAACGGTTCAAACCGGTATACCGGATTTTATCGGCGGTACAAAGTCTATGTCGTTTTTCCTACTTACCGGGGCGTTTCGGACCGGATTTACATTAAAAATCGGTAATACCGGTATAACCGGCTGGTATTTACCGGTTTTTAAAACATTGCACTAAACTAATTTTACTTTTAAAGTCGTGTGGAGCGGTTTATCACGCCATCGTTAACTTGTACAGTGTATGATAACGCTCATTTAAAGCCTCTTTAAACAATATAAAAAATAAAAGAAACAAGAAATCAAAAATGAGGAAATTTGATTGGTGGGAATGAATGAGTCGCACATGCGTACCCCTATACCGCTCGCCATTGTAGTAACGAAATTGCCCATAACAACACCCCCCCCCCCCCACCCAAAAAAAAAATAGCGCACAAGAAATGGGGGAGAGGCGTCATGGGGCGCCAAAAAAGGTGAGATGACATGGGCCGTTAACCACACCACCCAGCCTAAGGCTGGGGGGTATGGTTTCGGGGACTCAATCGGGGAAGTGGAGTCACCGATCGGTGATCACACCCAGGGCCGGCTCAACCATTTTGGTGGCCTAAGACGAAGTAAAATCTTGTGGCTTTTTTCCCAAAAAAATGTATATAATTGAAAGTTAAACTTGAAGGGCCGAAGTGTAATTATTTGAAAGATTGTGTTAAAATTTAAAAACAAGGAAAAAAATGGTGAACCAGGGATTCGAACCCAGGTCTCACCAACATCCATAGATACACAAAACCACTACACTACCAACAATCAATTTGTTGATAATCCACACCTCAAATCTTTTATAAATGGACTGTGGTTTCATCAAATTGTGGAGGCCCTATAGTTTTGGTGGCCCAAGGCCCAAGCCTCATTTAGCTTACCCTTGGGCCGGCCCTGATCACACCGCGGTGATGAAGAGCTTCGGTGAGGTAAATCGGTGTGTAGTCACCGATGTGATTGAGAGGATAGGAGAGGAGAGAGGAGAAAGAAGAGAGAATCACTAAACCAATCAATTTTTTTTAATTGAGGGATGTTTGACCATACCTAGTGATTGAGTGTAAAATGAGGAGTAGAATGGGGAGTTGACATGACATAATATTACTGGGTAGAGAATCACTCAAACACCCTAGAGTGATTAGTCATACCCCACCCTAACTCATGCACACTTATGATATTTGTCTTGTCATTGGTAATCACATAATACACACTCCAACACTAGATTTGCAACAACTCAACAAGTACTTGTACAAGTGGAACAAAAACCATTGGTTCTTTCTATACTTACAATAAATAACACAAAAGGATTATTAAATGCCAATAACAATCCCATGTGCAACTTTCAATTATGTAAATGTTTGATATTATTTCCCAACATCAAACATGAAAACAATTTAATATTGATTGTATTTAGTTCCACCACAATTGTAAGTTGTAACGACATGTTCTAAGTATTAGATGTCACCATGTTAGCTTTTTAATTGCAAACGGAAAAAAGTTGATGCTAATTGAAGACAAGTTTTTTAATATTTTTAAAGATGATCAAAAAGAAATTAAAACCAACGTCCTTTCAAACTATTAAATTATGAATTTATTTTATTTAGTACCACCGCAACTGTAACGACATGTTCGAACTTCTAAGTATTAGATGTCACCATGTTAGCATTTTAACCGCAAAAGGAAAAAAAAATTGATGCTAATTGAACACAAATTTTTAAATATGATCAGAAAGAAATTAAATATACGTCACCAACAATACATTTAGGTTGTGTGTCACACCTTGATTTATCTAGCGAGCCCGGATGTGAGGTTTATGGGTGATGATTGGATAACAACTCACGGTGCAGCAGAAGTAGGGAGTAATAAGTACAAATATTAAAAACTTGAAATTATATTAAAGTTTATAACGATGTGTTTGGATATAAAATATCTCCAAAAGTAGGATCTAATAAAATAGACTTGAGACATCATGGGTCTTTTAGCCATGGAGTCGCAAATTCCAAAGCTCGTGACCAAACCTTATCCGGCCTACAATTGAGATTCGCTACTTGTATGTCAATCTTTAAAATACGCCAGTTTTTCCTGGTAAATACTATTAATCGATTCATTTGTAAAACAATTAAAATCATTTGTGAGCTGTTGGAATTTTTCTTGTTACCAGATTTACATGATTGTCATATATTCAGGGACTAGTGTTCAAAACCGGTTCATGATTAATATACACACCATTTCAATTCGTATCTTTCAGGTGTATGCCTACACTCTGCACTTTATATAACCATTACAATAAATGAATCGGGACGCCCGGATATGGTACTTTTAACCCCCAAATATTTTATGTTATTCAAGCAATACAGATTAAACTCGGATTATCAACATTCTCAAAGCATTTGACCATTGCGATACCCGAACCAAGTGGTTTTGTACCATATCCCAAATTTTTATAATAAAAAGTGGCTAAACAGTATTTACTTGTACTAGCTGTATTTACAGTGTATTTATTCTCGTAGTACAACCGAATTCAAAGTTTATTAACTTATGGTGCGATTTCCGAAGGGCTCTATAGTCCAGAATGAATGGAAATAATTACCATTAGAATTGTTACGGGTCATTATAAGTCCCTTGGACTTGACTAGTTAACTTAGGATTAAGCTCGGTTTCACTACATTAAGTGTTGACCGAATAGAATATGGTTTATAACCATACGGGTGGCCGGTGGGGAGTCTTGTGTAAAATGGTCTATTTAACCATACATTCTGATTTGAAAGAGTTTTGAAAAGTTTGACCTGTTACGACTCGTTTATATGGTTTATACCATTTTAACGAGTCATGCGGGTAAATACGGGTTCAAATGGTCAAATGGGTTTATGGCAAGTCAAATATGTTGAAATATATTTTTATGATGATATATAAATTGTTTTTGGTGTCAAAACAATTGGTTATAATGTTTAAAAGTTCATTTGCCGCTAATTGCATAGAGCTACGTTTTGACTTTTTGATAATATAAGTTTGACTTGTCATTTGACCCATTGAAATGTGATGATCATGTGATATAAATGCAGGGTACTATGCCTTATATGATGATGATCACGTAGGTGAATTTAATTTAAAATTGACTTGACCAAAGTGGTCAGAATCGAAAGTCAACGGAAAAGTCAAATTGTTGACAATTTCGAACTTTCGGACTAGATTAAACTATTAAACTGAGTGCTAATGGAAAGGCTAAGGAAGGAGACTTACTTAGCTAAGAGGAGACTCCTTAAAACACAAGGAAGCTTGAAAGAGTAGAAGATAGAGAACTTCACACTTTGACTTTGAAGTGGCGTGAATGAAAATGAAGGTTTACGATGCTATTTATAGTGAAAGAGTTTTTGAGGATGAGACAAGTGTCCCTGAAGGTTTAAGGGCTTGATTAGTGCATAATTGGAATCAAAGGTGGCAAGGAAGGAGAAAGGTGTAAGAAAACGCAGCCTGCTGCTGCCGCCAACAATTTGCAGCTGTGTGAGACCCTTAGCAGACTGCAATGGATTTCCCATACGGTCTGCAAGAACCGTTGGCACGTAGAACATTTAAACACCCCTTGCGGTCCACAAGGGGATGTTCATACGGTCCGCAAGGGACTGCCAACGACAAAAAATATTGCCTTTTAGGCAGTTTCAGCCCCTCAACTTATTTTCATGCCCTTTTTACTAATTACAACTCTTCTCCTTCAACATTGTGAATTATGTGGAGGCTTCTAGGACACGTGTTACATTAGGATTCGATCGGAAAATATCGGGTTGTTACACTATACCTATTATATTAAAAAACCAACGTCCTTTTCAAACAATTAAATTATGATTAAGCTATATGTAACACCCCAAATTTCGTAAGACATATTATAATGTTTTAATCGCAATATTTTGACGAAAAGAAATGGTAAACATGGATTTCTACCATTATTAAAGTTTTATAAATTTTAGTAAATCTAACATTCTTATGTATACATGAAGGTTTACAAGGTTAGTATGTAGAAATGGGGGAAAATGACATGTTATGAAAAGATGAGGGGGTTAAAAGGAACAATATCTCATCAAAACACTTAACAAAAAAATGCCCAGTGCTTCATATGTGTGTATGTGCGATCGTGAGATGAGGCCAGGGGAAACATTTCCCTTCAAAACCCTAACATCCCTAAATCCCTCAAATTGAAAGGGAAATCAAAGATTAATCGAATGCATGAGACAGGAACTTTGATTAGCTAAGTGTGCTTGACATCAAGTAAGTTTAATTTCTTGTTTTGGTGATTTTGATGAAGTGGGTTATGTGTGATCCGTGAATGTTCAATGAAATTGAGCATGAATACTAGATAATATCAACATGTAAAGTTGTATTGTGCTTAATTTTGATTGTATTGATGAGTTGGGATAAAACCCACTTAGAATTTGTAGGAAGATGAAGTTTAGTGAAGATTTATGATGAATTGTGTAATGTTGATGTTAGAGAAGCGTTATAGAAAGTAGTTAGATGGATAATTTGATATAAAACATATGATGCTTGGTTATGATAATGATTTGTGAAAGATTATGTTAATTCATGGATGAACTAGGAAGAATGTGCTTTCGTTGGTTGTACAATGTGCACTAAATGGTGTACGCACACCAAGTGTATGATGAAATGTCTAAGTGAAGTTAAGATGTGAGATTGTATGAAATGGCTTGATATATATGAATGAGATGAGGTAATGATGTAATTAGTAGTATACTAACTTGAAGAATGTGCTTTAGATGGAACTTATACAAGAATTCGGGTTGAATGTATGTCTTGGCCAAGACTATGCATTAAGGACTTGTACGTTGTGTTTAATATCACTAGGTGATCATATGATTGTAAGCATATTTACATCGTGAGTAAGAAATGTATATAGTGTCATTGATATAGCATAAATGATGTTACGGATATATGTGGATAAGTCAGAAGTTCATATGATAAACCGTTGACTTCTGAAAGTCAACTACACATAGGAAGCATAAATTGACTTGTTTTTGTAAAGATAGGATATTAGAAAGTCGTATGGTACATGTTACATCAATACGCGTTACATGGAATGACATGTTGAATTATATGAGTTTGAAAGTATGTGAAAGTGGGTATATGTCTTGTGCTTGTTATAATTGACTAATGAAAGTCAAATGTGAAATATGCAATTGATATGATCTTTAACATGTACAATTGTGTATGCTAACGAGAATGTGAATTGGTTGCATGAAAGTAGAGGAATCATATCAAGCAGGGCCGTCTTCGAAAATGTTATAAAAATTTTGGGCCCTGTGCACGATTAAAAACCGGGCCCTCCCATTTTAATCGGCATTTGATGATTATTTTAATTGGGTTTGAATGTTTAAACATTTGGGCCTCAGGTTAAGGTCAATATATTATATATAAAGATCAAAACTAAAATTAAGTGGTACTCTTTATTCAACAAATTCGATACCCCTTATTTGGTTTGGGTTTCTTTTATTTATTTATTTATTTTAACATCGATAGCAATTTAATTAGAAAACAAAACTCTAGTAAGAAAGATATATATAGATACATTTACACGAGTTATCACAAGTCTACTAGTCTCTCACCATGTATTATTTTCACATTGTAGAGGTATGCCAACTAAACTTTTTTATTAATAATATCCATGTAGAACAAGCTTAAATCAATAACTGAAGTTGTTGTATCTTAAAAACTTTTGATTGTTTTTATTTATAAAAGCATCTTCTTCAACTCATCAAGGTAGTACAATGTACAACAATGAATATATCATATAGTTCTACATATAAATAAACAAATATAGAAACAAAATTCGAGGCAAATACAGTGGTAAAACAATATATGTATAGAAAATACATAAATAAATATATATCTAAATAATGAAACAAACTAATTTGTTTGTACTAATAGTAAATTAAATAAACTAGTAAAACATAAAAATATATGTAGAAAATTGAATTTACTTTGTAATTAAATAACTTCACCTATGTTCCTGTTCTTGAAAGCTGCAATTGCAGCTTTTTGAATGACTAGGCTTGAAAAGCCAACAAGAATGATAATAAAATATTCGTTTAAACTTCATCTTCTTCTTAGTCTTTTTCACCTCTTCTACCCCTACCGCTTTCGGTCCCTTCCCGCCTGTGTTTTTGGCCGGAAAAAAATTCCGATCGTGTTTTTACTCAAATTTCTCCACTGTAACTACTCTAGTCGTCACCATTTGAAGGGTCAAACACAGATTAATATATAAAACTTATTATAAATTTTTATGGGCCCCGTTCCGGTTTTGGCCCTGAGCCAGCGCCCACCCGGCACTTGCTTAGAGCCGGCCCTGATATCAAGATGGACTCAAGCATGAAAGACTAACGGGTCAAGAGGAGGCAAGGAAGTGGATACGGACACGGATACACAAGGTAAGTGATTTCCGAATCACTTCTTAGTTTGTTAAGTAAGGTTATGTTCTCGTTAATTAGGCATGATAATTGAAGTCAAACAAGGAAGGGTTGTATGAAATTGATGATTTACGTTAAGTAGGCCGAATGGGTCAAAATGTGGTTTTATTACTATACCGGAATGGTTGTATAAGTAATTGATTACGGTACTATAACCGGGTATGGGTAGAATTGTACATAAGTACGCTAACCAAGAATCGGAGACGCGGATTAATAGTCTAAAGACTCGGTTGTGAGTCATGGTTAATGGACAAACAATTTCGCATTTGAAATTGTATTAACAAAGTTTGCTTTCGTATAAATGAATGACATGAATAGGTTTAACGCATACCGGGTATCAGGTGCATAAATCCCAAGTACGAACTTCGTATAATGTAAAAGTATTATAGTTATAACGTTTATGTAAGTTTTGGGTTAAAACAAATGAGTAGTTTGACGAAAACATGAACGGGTCGAATAAGTGAAAGCGGGTATATAAAGTCGAGAGCTTTAAGTGAATATTTTCCTTAAACCGGATGTTGGATTTCAAGTTCATATGATAGAATGTGAATTTAGGAGCATGTAGGAAGAAACGGGAGGTTAAACGGGTAAACGGTTCAAAAGTTATGCGCGTTTTAGTGCGTACGGACGACGAAACGGAACTGCAGAAAAATGCAAAATCTAGAGGGCGTCGCCGACGGCCTTAGAGGCGTCGCTAACGGGCTCTAGAAAGTCAGTTTTTTGGCTGACGGGTTATTTGGCTGTCTACGGAAGTTTTGGGCTACGGGCAATTGCAAGGGCCGTCGCCGACGCCCCTAGGGCCGTCGCCGTCGGCCTCCCCATGTTCAAAAACCTGAAATTTGTTATCTAAGTTGATTTGGGTATAGTAGGCTTCGGTTTGTTATCCGTGGACCACGGCGGGCCTCCCAAACATGATTTTGATCGTTCTTTTGACGTCTATGGGCTATAAATCTAAGTCTAAGTACCATGTAATTAATGTATGGATATACAAGAGGTATATAAGATCTTGAACGTGTACGTAGTATGTATGTATGTACGTATGTAGATGTGTATTTATGTATATGTGAAGATACGTATGAGTGTATGCATGTATGTAGAAACGTAGGGATGTATGTACGTATGTAGATGTGTATTTATGTATATATGAAGATATGTATGTGTATATGCATGTATGTAGAGATAATGGAAGGTATGTACATATGTAGATGTGTATGTATGCATGTAAGAATGTATGTATGCATGAATTAGATACGTTGAGGAATACGTTATTAATAGTGTGCCTTGAGAATGAAAAGTAATGCAGGTACATTATTGAAGCCTCACCAGGATATGGATACGTAGAGGAAACGCTTAAAGTTAGAAAGATAACGAAATGGGGAGTGTACGAGAATGAATCTCGTTTATGTATTGTGCACTAATGTTATGAATGTATGTGGTGAGTGCAGGTTGTACGAATCACTGGCGATTATCACGAGGATTAGAGATCGAAGACCGAGTCATAGGATAGATTGTACGGGAATAATTGAGTATGTACTTTAGTAAACAGGACTTATACTTTATTTTTGTAAAAGATTCATATTAAAACGAACTTTCAAGTAAGTCAAGACGTTTGTAATGAAAGAAATTTTATGGCACGAATTTCCGCTGCGACTTTTTTTCAAATACGTATTAGGACCTAACACTATAGGTGGCTTTTAAATAAAAATCATTAAATATTTAGCAACCTTTATTCATTGTTTAATACATTTCTTTTTTTACATGTACGGTTCTTGGCATTTAATAATCTTTTCATGTTATTTTATGTAAGTATAGACATAACCAATAACCAATGGTTTTAGTTCCACTTGTATAAATACTTCTTGAGTTGTTACACAAATCTAGTGTTGGGAGTGTTTAATGATGATCTATCGTAGTAACCTCTGGTTTCGGGTTTTGGATCTTAGCGAGAGACGAAAAACAAACTTAGTGTTAGCATATGTGTTAACTTTTATGGTTAAGCTTTGGTATACCACAAAGTCTTGAGTCTCTAATGAGAGAGAAAGTGTAAACGAGATGGTGACATGGGAACAAGAAGTACGACATCAAACTTTTTTTCTTTAGACCTTATGCCTAAGGACAACCATAGGAGTGGGCGAGCCGCACCCTTCGTCGAGGTCCGTTTTCCAATACTATGATGTTGCTATGATTATTGCTATAATGTTAAAATATGAAGCCGGAAAAGTTATTGAACCCTCTATATAAAACAATAAAACCTAACATTCTAATATGATAATCTTGATATGTTTATTGTTGTAACGTTAATCATCGTTAAATAAATTAATTCATATGATTAGCCAGGGCTAAGAGCCCATTTTTTCTCGGCTTGTATATGGCATTTAAATCATTAGGACCAGGCCGACCAGCTCTATTTATGGCTAAGATGGAGCATGAGAGGTTAAACAATACAAATAATGTTTTATTTGTGGCATGTTTTGCTATATGTACATGATAGAACCTCACACTCATTGTCCTTGCGGAAAAAGATAGATCACACAAATGATGATACTATGTGAAGGGGTATGGTCCCAAAAAGCCGCACAGACCATTTCGGGTCGCGCTCTGGACCATACTCCTTACTCAGTAAACTGGTTAATCCATAAACCCCGCGCGAGCAAGTTGGGTAAAACCTGAACCCCGCTGTCACACCCCAACCAATGGCGGAATCATCGGAGTGGGACTTGTTCAAGATTGCAAGAGACTTCATAACACTAATTGTGACAATATTTAATTCAACCATTTTCATTTCATAGATAAATTGTCAAAGCATTACAAGAAATTCGAATAACAACATTGTTCAACATAACGTAACAAAATTTATACAACACTTTAAACCTAAACGTCTAAATGAGTATCTAGGCATCTTTGCTAATCCATTTTCGTAGCATCATCAATCCTCAACCTGTAACATGTTTAAAATACAATTCAATGCAAAAGCAAAGGCGAGTATACAAGTTTAAGCATAAGTATAAGTATAAAAGTTTAAAACGAATCCACATGGCAACTTAGTTTATACAAGATCAACCTAACATGGCATGCAATATTTATAGCCAATCCTCTGTTTATGCAAGAAAGTTTAGTTAATTCGACATGACCACAAGTTTAAGGGGGGTGGTGCGTTACTCCTATAGCACTATACATGTCAAATGGAGGCTCGTGAAAGCTAATGACTAAAACATATCACATAAGTATGGTCCACATAAGCATCATGTATCATAACATAGTATTCATGTATAAGGATTGTTTTCGTGCATTGCATAAAGAATAAGTTTAAGTGTGTTTTAATAAGGTAACATGTTACACCCCAAAAAGTGGTAAACATAAAAAGGGGGTTGCGAGTATACTCACAAAATTTGCATATGCTTTCCGATTATCCAAGTGTTGACGAGCGTAAGAGATTAGGAGGAAGGAACACCGAAGTCACCCTATATGGGCAAACGATGGTGCATGAGTAAACGGAATTCTAAGAGAACGAATGAGAGTGCTTATCCTAGCTGTCTAAAATATCGCGAACTCGTTATTATTTATTGGAAAAAAAATAATCCTAATATTTATGTTTTGCATAATTTGGAATTCGTATATTATATTGTCTTAATATAAAAATTATTGTTATAAAAAGAATTTATGTATTTATATTATTAATTTAGAGATTTGGTTATAAAGAAAACGAATCAAAATAAAAATCGTTTTGAAATTATACACGTATTGTTTCGTGGATTTCTACGAAAAACGGGCAGAGTTTCCTCTGTTTTTGGACGATCCTGACAATACCAGTTGTCAATATAATTGTCAAAATCCAACAAATAATGTAATATCAATATATAGCTTTCGTCACGTGCGCAAGAAAAGTAATTTTATCAAGTACTAACCGATTTATAATACACTAACGATACAATAAAATTGCATCTTGATTTGCCGGTTTGAGCTCGATTCGTATTGATTAATATTAACAACATAACAAAATTTACATTATTTAATTTTTTTTACCGAATCTGTGTTGACTTGCGTTTGACCACAGTTTGACTTCATTTGACCGAGTCACCCGAACCACGAACCGAACTCCTCTTTGACTGTTGTTGACTGAACCGACACCCGTGACCCGAACTTTGAAACCGAACCAACTGAGCTGACCCGAACGTCACCCGAGCTACCCTGCAACCCAAACTGACTCGGTTGAACCATAACCGAAACAGAACCGAAGTATGTATTGAACCCAAAACTGAATCAGAACTAAGATGAACCAAGACCCGAACCAAATTCTAACCTGAATCGGCGATGATGCGAGTCCCAAATCGGAGCCAGAAAACATGGTGGCTCGACCGTGTTTGCGTCTGGAGCTGATCTGAGGACAAAGGACTCGAGAATCACAACTGAACGGACCACCGCCGCCGTGGGCGGTGCTGCTGCTGTCGGTGTCTACTGCCGCCGCCGACATCATCTTCTCTCTAACTCTCTCTCTCTCTCCGCGTCTGTGTTTGTGCCGCCGCACGCCACCACCCGACGGTGGTGGTCGTCTTACCGGAAGAAGGCGCATAGGGAGGTGAACGTGACTTGAGTGAGTTGTCGGAGGAGGGGGTGGGTCTCGCTAAACGGAATAAACCACCGTCGTCCCTGTTACCCGCCGGGAATCGAGTGGGGGGTGTATGTTGCAGAACAACATGAGATATGGGTGCCCATCGGTGAACTGAGGTGCGGGAGAGGTCGACGACGACCTGTTGTAGCGAGAGAGGAGAAGAGATGGTCTGATTATGGGTTTGGGTTTGTTTGAGAAGAAGGTGATTGTCTCTGTGTTTGGGTAGTTAGGTTTGTTTGAAGGACACATGAAGGAGGTGAACTCATGTATATGAGGGTGAAATTCAGATTAGCAGACAACAAAAAAATATAAGTGCGGCTAGGGTTGGGCACCTTTAGTTTTAACTGATTTAGTAGTTTAAAAATATGCACAAACAGTCCCTATGGTTTATAATTAACCCATGTTTATGTTATAATTTCAAAGACTTTTATACTTAAACTAACTTGGTTAGTTTGTACTAACTTTAAAATTTAACGAGACTAACTAGGTTTGTTATTAAAAAAAATAAACTTTTTAACATGTATTATTTAATTTAATTTATTAAATAAAATTGGATAGGTAGATAATCATGTTTATAACAAATTAATTTAAAGTTAAAGATTTTTCGACGATTATATTGAAACGACGAACACAATGATACAAAGTTTCCAAAAATAGGAATATGAACAACTGTTACTAAATATGGAAAGTCATGAAAACGCGGAGCGTTACACCCGCGCGAGGTCCGAAGATGAGATAACACCAGCTTTATACTTAGCATCTAGAATAAGAGCCCTCAACTCGTACACCTCGCGCCGGGTAGTGGAACACACTGCAAAGGCCGCGCGCGAGTTACGACGCAGAGCCATTTCAGGAAATACCAAAAGTACAGGTGGCAGAAAAGCGAGCCAACCAGCGTCCAGCAGGCTTTACCATATCGTGCTCCACGATATGCAATCGTGCAGGAGACCAAAGGTACATAAGGACGTCTACGTGGCACCAATCAGGGGGCGGCGACAACTGCCCCATGATCTCCACTCACCTGCTGATGTCAGAAGGGCGACGGGGACGACAACTTGGACACGTGGCTCCAATCAAGGTGCGCCAGCACCAAAGATCTTC
Source organism: Helianthus tuberosus (assembly GCA_030545235.1). NCBI lineage: Eukaryota > Viridiplantae > Streptophyta > Magnoliopsida > Asterales > Asteraceae > Helianthus > Helianthus tuberosus. The sequence goes on along the minus strand of CM060441.1, from coordinate 213,457,589 downwards.
TAGAAGCCATTAACGGTCGATACCAGTGAGACAAAAAGGATATTCCTTGTCGTCGCCTTCAGGCCCAAGGCCCATCAGCCCACCTCCTCTTTCACCACTCCGGCTATAAAAAAGGGACCTTCATACCACAGGTTAAAGATTCCGTTCTCTCTACTCTCACTCTTAACACACACTTTATTTCCTCAAAACGGTGACTTATTCTCACGCCGGAGTCTGGTTAAGAAGGAAACCCCCATATTCCCCTCTTAACGAGCTAACGGTGTTGCTGTTTTGCAGGAAGATCGGATCATATTTGAGCTCAGAAAAGATTAAGGAAGACTAACCCTCATGTTTGAAACATAAACCACCAAATTAACCTAAATTTAGATTTGTGTTTCTTCACTATGTCTTTCTAAAAACATCTTTAGGAAAGAGGTCATAAATCACATGAAAATGTTGAAAATATGTAGGTTTTGAGTTATCATATTTAATCCATTCAATTAAACAACTAGACCTACTTATTCGTTTTTACAACCTATCAATCAAATCAACATGTTTACAACTTAATTATTACCCGACAACCATTTGACATATTTAAAAAATATGAACCAATCAACATGCAAAATTTTTATTACCCGGTATTCTTTCTCTTAAATCACTATTCTTTTAACAACAAACACACACACCCTATAATTTACTCCCATAACAACAACCATACATATAGTAATTCCTACAAATTACAAAACTATTTGTTGGGTTTGTGTCACGGCCCCCGACCCAGTTTCCCGGTCCGGAAGCCGCGGGACAGAAAACCCGTGGTATTGGTGGTTGATTTGGCAGCGGAAATTTTAACAGGATCGTTTAACTGAAAATACCCAATTATTTTATTTCAAGTTTTGGGACAAACCCCGTAATTTACAATAAAATTTCATTGGGAAATCCCCTAATTATAAAAACATATTTATTTATTTACTGAGCCACTTCATTCAAGCTGGAGTGCTACGCGACACTCTTCCTTGTTCACAGTAAATCACCTGAAACATGTTTAAAAAGATTTTGTCAGCGGGGAAATACTGGCGAGTCATTCAATTTGCACAAAATGACACATTGTTATAAATTACAGCATTAAGAGTTTTCACATTTGCCCCTATCTTATAATTAGCTGGTTCAGTTGTCACTCGACCGGATCTATGACTGTGGTCATATCACTATTCGGTCCTGCCACCCAATAGTGACGTATATCACCAATTAGGCTTGCCCACCTAAAGTGATAAAACAACAGTAATGTGCACAATACCCCACTTACTGCCAGTAACTTAAGATTAGCAAAGACTTAATCACTGCAAGGTATAACTGGAAAACATTTAGGGTTTTGTAAAGCAATTTGATAAAAAGAGAATGACTCACTTTGCAAGTTTAACTGGACAGAGTCTGCCTACTGATTAAGCCTTGTAACCTAGTTAAATAGTGTAAACGAGACTAGGTTAGTAACTTAATACAACATTTACGATAAATTCATGAAATCAAAACCCTCACGACGAATGACAAAGTATAGCCCGAATTTAGGCAGCACTTAAACATCCATCGGATCGGTTTCAATCGATCGGACATTGTATCGTAGCAGTGATCGAGTTATTACCCTGTGATCGTAGCATCGTTTTGACACTTAATCACACTATTTTGAGCAGTTTAGAATGTTTTTGAAGGAATTTTACGGGCACATGTGAAGTGCCCATGCTCGAACTATTTAAAGCTGAAAATTGAGTTCGTCGCGGCCCGCGAAGGCCTTAAGGCCCATCCTACGCGTCCCGCGAGGGCTACCCTAGCTACGGCTAGGGCTGTCGTGTCACCCCTAGGTCTGCCACGTGTGTGACACGTGGTGCTAAAGCTTATCCGGAGAATTGCCTGGCTGTCGCGCCCCGCGTAGACTTCCCTTGAATCTTTCGCGGCCCGCGACAGCTTAATAAAATTGGATTTTCTTGATTTTTCATGAAGTTTAGGGTTTTAGGGGTCCGGGTTTTCACTTACGGAGTGTTTTAGGATATTTTCGTGCAGGTCCTTACATCCTCCCCACCTTATTTAAAATCTCGTCCTCGAGATTTATTGAACAAGTAAGGATATTTTCGCTTCATTTCCGATTCCAGCTCCCATGTGTATTCAGGTCCTCTTTTTGAATCCCACTTGACTTTGACCAGTACCAATCTCTTGTGTTTTAGATGCTTGACTTTTCTGTCTTCTATTTGAAGAGGTTTCTCAACAAATTTCAACTTTTAGTTTACCTCTATATCTTGAAGAGGTACTACCAGGGATTCATCAGATAAACATTTCTTGAGATTAGATACATGAAACACATCATGTACTCCGGCTAGCTCTTCTGGTAGTTGTAATTTATAGGCAACTATTCCGATTCGTTGGGTAATAGTGAACGATCCTATATACATTGGACTTAGCTTTCCCTTCTTACTGAACCGAACTGCTCCTTTCCAAGGAGAAACTTTCAATAGTACTTTATCCCCAACCTGAAATTCTAACGACTTGCGTCGATTGTCTGCGTAACTCTTCTGGCGATCTTGAGCCGTTTTCAGTCTTTCCTTGATTTGAGTTATCTTGTCGGTGGTTTCCTGTACAATCTCGGGACCTGATAATTGACTTTCTCCTATTTCTGCCCAGCATACTGGAGTTTGGCATTTTCGTCCATACAGTGTTTCGAACGGGGCAGCATTGATGCTTGTATGGTAACTATTGTTATAGGAGAATTCTATTAGTGGTAAGTGGTTATCCCAATTTCCACCGAAATCTATTACACATGCTCTGAGCATGTCTTCTAGGGTTTGGATCGTCCTTTCACTTTGTCCATCTGTTTGGGGATGCTATGCAGTACTTAAATTTAATCGCGTCCCCATTGCTTCTTGGAAACTTGTCCAGAAATGCGAAGTGAAACGACTATCCCTATCTGACTCAATGGAGAGTGGGACTCCATGTAGGGATACTACCTCGTCTACGTATAACTTAGCCAATCTTTCCATGCTAAAGGTTTCCTTCGTTGGTAGGAAGTGAGCAGATTTGGTTAATCGATCTACAATTACCCAGATTGCATCGTTACCTTTCCTGGTCTTGGGAAACTTAGTAACAAAAGCCATTGTTATTAGTTCCCATTTCCATTCGGGCATTTCTAACTGTTGAAGTAAACCTGAGGGTTTCTGGTGTTTTGCCTTAACTTGCGAACAAGTTAAACACTTAGAAACGTATATAGCTATGTCTTTTTTCATTCCTATCCACCAGAAGTTATTCCTTAAATCTTGATACATCTTATTATTACCAGGATGCATTGTATACCTAGATTTATGGGATTCTTCTAATATTTTATCTCGTAAGTTTCCTTGTCTTGGTACCCAAATCCTTTTCTTATGGAATCTCCAAATTCCATCAGTACTTTGTTCTAATTCCTTTATTCGTCCTTTCATTCCTTCAGCGTCATCCGTGATTGCTGTTTCCTGAACCCTTTTCAGTTGTTCCATTAAATCTAACTGGAGATTTAATCTAAGAGCACGAACTCGCCTTTGCTTCTCATAATACTTACGACTTAAGGCATCGGCTGCTACGTTTGCTTTTCCTTCGTGATATTGAATATCACAGTCGTAGTCGCTTAGAATTTCCATCCATCTCCTTTGCCTCATGTTTAACTCTTTTTGCCTAAATATATACCTTAAACTCTTATGATCTGTATAGACAGTAAACTTACTTCCATACAAATAATGTCTCCAAATCTTAAGGGCAAAAATTATTGCTCCTAATTCTAAGTCGTGAGTCGTATAATTTTCCTCGTGCTTTTTCAACTGCCTTGATGCATATGCAATTACCTTTTTACGTTGCATTAGCACACAACCTAATCCTAGTTTGGAAGCATCACAGTAGACTTCAAAATCTTCTGTTCCTTCTGGTAAGGCAAGAATTGGGGCATTTGTTAATCTTTGCTTCAAAATCCTAAAGGCTTCTTCTTGCTTGGGTCCCCATTCAAACTTAACAGTTTTACAGGTTAGCTTAGTTAATGGAACAGCTATCTTAGAAAAGTCTTTGATGAATCGCCTATAATAACCTGCTAACCCTAGAAAGCTTCTAACTTCGGTTGCTGATTGCAGGACCTTCCAATTTGTGATTGCTTCTATCTTAGAGGGATCTACATGAATGCCTTCGTGATTTACCATGTGTCCTAAAAATTGTACCTCTTGTAACCAAAATTCACACTTCGAGAATTTGGCGTAAAGCTTCTCATTTCTTAACAAGGTTAAAAGTGCATGCAGGTGCTTACAATGATCGTCTTGGCTTTTGGAATAAATAAGTATATCGTCAATGAAGACAATTACAAATTTATCCAGATATGGTTTACAGATCCTATTCATCATATCCATGAATGCTGCAGGGGCATTCGTTAATCCAAAGGCATGACTGTAAACTCGTAGTGACCATACCTAGTCCTGAAAGCAGTTTTAGGTATGTCTTCTTCCTGTACCTTTAATTGATGATATCCGGAGCGCAAATCTATCTTAGAGAAATACCTAGCGCCTTGAAGTTGATAAAAAAGATCATCAATACTAGGTAATGGGTATCGATTCTTAATGGTAACCTTATTCAACTCTCTATAATCAATACACATTCGCATCGAACCGTCTTTCTTTTTCACGAATAACACAGGTGCTCCCCAAGGGGATGAACTGGGTTGTATGAATCCTTTACTTAACAATTCATCTAACTGCTTTTTCAGTTCTAGCATTTATGTGGGTGCTAATCGATAAGGTGCCTTAGCTATTGGTGCAGTTATAGGAATGAGATGAATTCTAAACTCTACCTCCCTATCCGGTGGTAACCCGGGTAGTTCTTCTGGGAATACCACAGGGTATTCGGATACTACTGGAATCTCTTTTAGTTCCTTGCCTTTGGTGTTAATGATTACCGAAATCATATACTCTATTCCTTGTTTGGGTTTATAACTAGCAATTTTCATTACTGAAATGAACTTCATTGGTTTACGCGGCTTATCTCTGGTAATCAATATTACTTCTACTGCTGCCGTATGTATTTCTATGGAATTTTGATCACAGAGGATTCGAGCATGGTTGGCTACTAACCAATCCATTCCTAACACGACATCGAATCCAGCTAAATTCATAGGTAGTAGATTTGCCGAAAATTTATGACCTGAGAGTTCTATTTTTCCTTCTTGGAGAACCTTATTTATATTAACAGAATTTCCTTCTGTCGTTTCTACCGTATATACGTGTCTAAGTTTGATTAAGGGTAATTTGAGAGCTTGGCAGAATGAAGTATTTATGAAACTTTGGTTTGCACCAGAGTCAAATAATACTTTTGCATAAACGTCATGTACTAGGGACGTACCAGCTATCACGTCTGGAATCAGATCTGCTTCTTGTGTAGTTAGCTGGAAGGCTCTTGCATTCTTCTTATTAGTTCCTTCGGCAGGTTTAGCCTTGTTGTCAGCTGGCTTAATCAAATTTGGGCAATCGGGCTTGAAGTGCCGTGTTTCGCCGCAGTTGTAGCAGATTACGGATTTCTTCCTGCATTCCTCCTCTCGGTGTCCTGGTCTTTTGCAGAAATTGCAATTTTCCTTACATTTTCCAAAATGTTTCCTTTTACAATTTCCGCATAATGGTGGTATGGAGGACTGCCCGGTTCCTTTTTTCTTGAAATTACTACTATTATTACCCCCACGGAATCATTGGGTAATCTTTTGGGCCAATTCCTTTTTCCTGTTTTCTTCTCTTGTGCGCACCAGTCCGTCAGTCAAGGTGTTGGCCAGTTCGACCGCATCATCAATAGTTCGGGGTCTCGCAGCTTTGACTATATCACGAATCTCGCTAATTAGCCCCCAAATGTAGCGAGAAATAAGCACCGGTTATGGCGAGGCCAGAGTTGGTACAATTCTAGCATACTCGAAGAATTTCGAAGTATACCCTCGACAATCAACATCCACCATCCGGTGGTTCAGGAACTTATTTGTCATTTGTTCCTTTTCGTAGGAGGGACAAAATTTTCTTTCTACTAATTCCTTGAATTCTTCCCAACTCATGGCATAAGCCACGTCACTTCCCTTAGCTTGTAGCACCGTGTTCCACCATTCTAACGCCTCTTCTTTAAAAAGGTGTGATGCATACATCACCCTGTCTTCCTCTGCGCATTTACTTATTTTGATTACCGCTTCGGTCTTTTCCAACCAACATAGTGCGGCAGTCGCCCCCTCATTGCCTGCAAATTCGACTGGCTTACAGGCAAGAAATTCTTTGTAAGTGCAACCAGTCGTTGCCATTTTCATTTTCTTAAGAAATGGGGCTTGAACCACATTATTATCATTATTATTGTCGCTCCCGTTTACATTGTTACTGAAATTATCGTCGCGGTTACGTTTACTATGGTTGGCTAGGGAAGGTTCAACAGGATTCTTAACACCAGCGATGATTGCTGGGATAACGTTGGCTATTCCCTGAGCAACAATATTTTCTATATCTTGTCTATTGAGAAAATGGTCCTCATTATTGGGTTCAGATTGATTAACTTCGTTTGCCGGTTGGTTTACTGCGTTTTCCATCTGAATAATTAAATATATACAAATTATTGTCACAAAATAGATAACAACTAAACACAATAGGGCAATCACAACACAATTAAGTCAACACAGATAGCCAAAATCGTCGACATTGCGACATTTATATTTTTATATATTATGCATCCATACAAGCCATGTATTTACAGATATTTTACTTTATTATTATTATACAATATTATATTATTATATATTATTATTATTATCATTATTATTATTTTCACATAATATTATACAAACATTTAACCATAGTTAACTGGCATTTTAGAAACGACGCTCCCTCTCGTCGTACTTCCACGTGATATTTTTCCCCACTTCACGAATCCGATTTCCTGTGTCCACCAGTTCCTCGCCGTAGCGGTGTAATTTGACAACGTTTTCCGGGTTCATGGGTGGAAATGGTGCAGGTTCAGGATCAAACTGGGGAAAATAAACATTGGGATTATTCATAAAATTTTGAAAATGCCAGTCGCTCGTCCACCATTCTTCCAACTGTCCAGTAACAGGTTGAGGGTTGACAATAGGGTTTGGAATAGCAGGTTCCAAATTGATGGGAAGTTCTGACTGAGCGGGGAAATTGAAAAAGGATTTCGTCAGTAGGTCCGATGAGGTCACAGTTTGCCAGTTTTCTATCAAGTTCCTCCCAAGGTGGCAATTCCTGGGCTTGACCAGAGCTTTCCCCTACTTCCTTTTCCTTCCCTTTTGGATCCTCCGTCTTTTTCACCTTTTGGGCAGCTGGCTTCTTCTTTCGCCCTCGTTTCCAGTCTAGAAGCCCTCTTCTCTTTTTGGGTTTTGGTTTCTCCTGGGGATGGGCCTGAAAGACTATTGGCTCCTCGGTGTCAACCTGATAACCAGACTGGGTTCCGGAAATCTCCATATCAGAAGTATGGATAGTGAAACTTCGGAGAGTTTCCGATAGTTCATTCATGCTGTTAGGCATACATGAAGAAACACACAAAATTTCAAGTTAAAATTTTATTTATTGTAAAATTTAATTTTCACAATACCACGAAATGACAATTTAGAAGCTTAAGTATTTCTCAAATACTTAAGTGGCTAAAATCAGTGGTTCTGATACCACTTTTTCTGTCACAGCCCCCGACCCAGTTTCCCGGTCCGGAAGCCACGAGACAGAAAACCTGTGGTATTGGTGGTTGATTTGGCAGCGGAAATTTTAACAGGATCGTTTAACTGAAAATACCCAATTATTTTATTTCAAGTTTTGGGACAAACCCCGTAATTTACAATAAATGAATTTCATTGGGAAATCCCCTGATTACAAAAACATATTTATTTATTTATTTATTTATTTATTTATTTACTGAGCCACTTCATTCAAGCTGGAGTGCTACGCGGCACTCTTTCTTGTTCACAGTAAATCACCTGAAACATGTTTAAAAATATTTTGTCAGCGGGGAAATACTGGCGAGTCATTCAATTTGCACAAAACGACACATTGTTATAAATTACAGCATTAAGAGTTTTCACATTTGCCCCTATCTTATAATTAGTTGGTTCAGTTGTCACTCGACCGGATCTATGTCTGTGGTCATATCACTATTCGGTCCTGTCACCCAATAGTGACGTATATCACCAATTAGGCTCGCCCACCTAAAGTGATAAAACAACAGTAATGTGCACAATACCCCACTTACTGCCAGTAACTTAAGATTAGCAAAGACTTAATCACTGCAAGGTATAACTGGAAAACATTTAGGGTTTTGTAAAGCAATTTGATAAAAAGAGAATGACTCACTTTGCAAGTTTAACTGGACAGAGTCTGCCTACTGATTAAGCCTGGTAACCTAGTTAAATAATGCAAACGAGACTAGTTTAGTAACTTAATACAACATTTACGATAAATTCACGAAATCAAAACCCTCACGACGAATGACAAAGCATAGCCCAAATTTAGGCAGCACTTAAACATCCAACAGATCAGTTTCAATCGATCGGACATTGTATCGTAGCAGTGATCGAGTTATTACCCTGTGATCGTTGCAGCGTTTTGACACTTAATCACACTATTTTGAGCAGTTTAGAACGTTTTTGAAGGAATTTTACGAGCACAGGTGAACTGCCCATGCACGAACTATTTATAGCTGAAAATTGAGTTCATCGCGGCCCGCGAAGGCCTTAAGGCCCATCCTACGCGGCCCGCGAGGGCCCCCTAGCTACGGCTAGGTCTGCCGTGTCACCCCCTAGGTCTGCCACGTGTGTGACACGTGGTGCTAAAGCTTATCCGGAGAATTTCCTTGCTGTCGCGCCCCACGTAGACTTCCCTTGAATCTTTCGCGGCCCGCGACAGCTTAATAAAATTGGATTTTCTTTATTTTTCATGAAGTTTAGAGTTTTAGGGGTCCGGGTTTTCACTTACGGAGTGTTTTAGGATATTTTCGTGCAGGTCCTTACAGTTTGGGTGGGTGAGACGTAGGTAAACCTTTCTCCCATCCATAAGGATACATAAGCTCCTTCCAAATAAACCCCTAACTCTAAACAAACAACCAGGAACCAAACAAATCCAAATAAACATGCATAAAAAAAGGGTGATGAAAGAGTAACATGATGAAAACATAAACATGTATAACATGCTACACACCATATAGACATGCACAATCACAATTAGGGACGAGCAAATGGTACCGGGTATCGGTATCAAACCGAATTTACCTAACTGAAACACTTTCAGTACCAATTCGGTACGGTACCGGTATTTACCCTCAAATACCGGTACGGTACCGAGTATATTCGATACCGATATTGGTACCCATTTTTGATGATTTTCGGTACCGATATCGGTTTGGTACCGAGCTCATCCCTAATCACAATCACATGCCAAGTCCACCTAAAGTGTATGGACATACAAAGGAGGTGATGGAATAGTAACATAGTAAAAACATAAACATGAATAAGTTGATACACAACATACAACCATGCCCAGTAACAATCACATGCCAAGTTCACCTAAAGTGTATGAACATTTAAGTCTCTAATTCAAAGTTAAGCAAAACTGTACCTTTCCCTAAAAGTCGTTAACCTTAATCCTACGCTTTCATGCCCTTCTATCCTGGACCATGTTCTCAGAAATGTGCAAATCTTGCAACTCATGTCTAATCAGTTCGTCCCAAATCTATTTGTGTCTATCTCTACTCCTTATCCTCTCCACAGTGAGGGTTTCCACTACTCTAACTAGCACTGTTGTTTACCTCATCCTCAAATGCCCAAACCATCTCAATCTCTCCTTTATCTTATCTAAAACACTAGCCAATACTAACATTTCCCTAAAAACCTCATTTTTTATCTACTCCTAAAATACACAGATTACGCATTTAGCGGGACTTGAACCCACATTACTATGATGGGGATTAAATTTCGGTATCACACGGATTGCCCACTTTACATGACTTCATCCCACACCACTTTCACGAAGACAATCTGGTACCACTAGACCAAGAGGCCATTTAGAGGTGTACAAAAAAAACCGGTTTTAGAATCGTAACCGGAAAAAACCGAAACCGATTTTTTTAACCGGTTTTAGAACCGAACCGAACCGGCTGTTGGTGACCAGTTACTATTCTTGATCTGAAAAACCGGTTAATAACCGAAACCGGTTAAAAAACGTTTTTTTTTTTTTTTTTTTTGCAAAAACCGGTTAAAAACCGATCCCAACCGGTTACTGTTTTGGACTTGAAAAACCGATTAGTAACAGAAACCGATTATTAAAAAAACTAGTTTTTGTTTTGGAAGAAAAAACCGGTTCAATTTAAAACTCGACCAGTTTAAAAAAAAACCGATTCCATTGTTATTTTTGTTTTCATAGTTTTTTTTTTTTTTTTTAAATTTTAGTGGTACCCCATTCATTGAAGCATCTCCATCGCCATTTTTATACACCCGCCCCTTTGAATCGTTCTCAATCAATCTCTACCCATTGCATTCCTTCATCAATCACCACCTTCTCTCTCTCAAACAAAACAAACCCACAACAACAATGGCGTCGGGCATGTTACCTGCAGGTCTGGTTTCGAATCTACAAGACGTTCTCAAGAAGAAAGGTGGGAACAACAATGCACCCGAAAAAGACGATGACAACAAAAAAGATGATGACCAATCTTCTTCTTCTACTGCTGTTGAAGAATATGATCCTTCGAAGCCTGTCATCTTTGTTACCAATACTGAGGGGCTTGATTCCCCTGGCCTCATCTCTCTTGTTGAAGCTCTTGTTGATGAGTCTCTTTATAATATCAGTGTTTGTGCCCCTCAGTTGTAATCTTCTTCACCCTTTCATTGGTTTGGTTTTATTGATTATGTTTGTGTATTTTGTTTAGTTAGTTAGTGGCGTAATTAGGCGCTAGTGGGCGGACGATTAATCGGGATTAACATGGATTAATCAGATTGGGATTTTATTCGTGATTTTCAGTTATATAAATATATAGATACACTATATTATAATACATAATATTAGGTGGTTAGACGTGTTTGCGTTCCCGCTGCACCGCTTGGGCATCCTCTAGTGTGTGTAAATACACACGTTTTTATATGTATTTTTTTCAAGTGGATAGATTTTAACCCCTCCTTGACCCATTGTTTGTAGGCAAATTGGATTTAAATAATCCTAACTGGCTGTTTTTGGCCAATAATAATCTCAAGTGAGTTTATTCCCGGTAGTGGTCCCAACTTTTTCATTTTGTTTGTATAATGGTCCGACGTTAAAAATAACTTAACGGAGTTAAGTTTTTTTCCGAATTACAAACCGATGTAATTTGGAATAAACTCCGTTATGTTTTTTTTAACGGTTGACCATTATACATACAAAATGAAAAAGTTGGGACCACTGCCGGGAATAAACTCAGTTGGGATTCAGGGCCGCAACTTTGTGGGGGCCGGGAGGAGCGCCCGACCCCCCGAACGTTTCGCTCAGTAGTGCCAGGTACGTAGTTTTTGTATAGAATTTTTTAGGTATATACGTTTTCGACCCCCCGGTCGGAAATCTCAAGCTTCGCCACTGTTGGGATTATTTTTGACCAAAAACAGCCAGTTTGGATTATTTATAGGGTTTGGCCGGAATCGCTGGGCTGCCACCGATTTTTGGTTGATTAGGACCACCAAGGTCCACCTGGACCACCATTGACTGCCTAGAGATTAATGGGCTGATTAGATGAAAATTTCTAGAATATTTATAAATTTCTAGATGATTTGATTGTGATAATCAAGGTGTATCTAAATATTTGAAATTGAATATCAGATAATTACTTTTAAAATATGGGTTGCTACAATCAAAGGTTAAAAGATTATTTTTTGGGTGAAATCATGAAGATTTGAAGATTATTACTGTTGGTTTTGCAGGGATAAATCATTTTCTGGCCACTCGTATACATACCAAGAATCGATTTCGGTAAGCTCTGCTGAACTCAAAGGTGCCACTGCATATGAGGTTTCTGGTAAGATCAACTTTCTTTGCCATTGATTACTGCACACCAGTTTTATATGTTCTTATATTGAATGTAATAATTATACATATACCAAGAACTTTTCCTTATGTTTAATGATGGTGAAGCATGGTTATTAGTTCTTAATAGATTTATAAACTTATTACATGTAGGTACCCCTGTGGATTGTGTTTCGTTAGCATTATCTGGGGCATTGTTTGCATGGTCAAAGCCTTTGTTGGTATATATATTTTCATAAATTGTTCGGTGCCATCAGTTGTCGTGATTGTAGTAAATTTTAATTCATTTTTATGCTTGTATTTTGGCACGACAAACAGGTAATCGTTGGAGTTAACAAGGGGCCAAGCTGTGGCAATGATATGTAAGCGGTCGATTTATATATTAGTGATCAAACCGTTGTTTAAATGATCATGAGTTCGTTTTAAATTACTTTCAACATTATGTACATTCATTGATAACATACTTGTTATAAATTCTACAGGTTTTCTTCGAGTGCTGTAGCTGGAGCTAGACAAGCCTTAATTAGCGGAGTACCGTCGTTATCAATCTCCTTGAACTGGTAAATAAGGCTCATTTTGTGCTTTGCGGGTTTTCCTTTACTTTTATACTATTGCTAGTTATAGACTTATAGTTATTACATGTTACAGTTTGAACCAAACGTTTATATTTTTTCAGGAAAAAGGGTGAAAGTCAAGAAAGTCATTTCAAGGATGCAGTTTCGGTTTGCATGCCTGTAATAAAAGCAGCCATAAGAGATGTAGAAAAAGGCGTTTTCCCTAAAACTTCTTCATTACATATAACCGTTCCTGCATCCCCTACAGAGAACAAGGTTACTCTCATTTTCAACTAGATGGCAAATTTATATACGAGTAAAACGTCATTATCGTCCCTGAGATTTGGCCACTTTTGCGACTTTCGTCCAAAGGTTTGTGTTTTTTTGCATCTGGATCCAAAAGGTTTGAAATCTTGCCATTTTCATCCGACTCGTTAACTCCATCCATTTTTTAACGACAAGTCAGGGGTATTTCCGTAATTTAATCTTGCCATTTTGATATAAATAAACAAAACAAACAGCTAAATGACGAAAATGCTCCTGACTTAACGTAAAAATTGGATGGAGTTAATGAGTCGGATGAAAATGACAAGATTTCAAACCTTTTGGATCCAGATGCAAAATAACAAACCTTTGGATGAAAGTTGCAAAAGTGGCCAAACCTCAGGGACGAAAATGGCAAGTTTTACGTTCATTATTTATGACGTGTCATGTTTGCAGGGATTCAAGTTGACCAAACAGAGTTCATGTCGTTCAAAACCAATTTGGCAAGCGATTGCAGCCAACAGGAACCCTTCGGCTGCACGTTACGGCAATCAACCAGGCATGGGCTTGCAATTTGCACAGCTAGGTCGAGATGCATCTGCAGCAGTAAGTAGTTCATTTATCGCTTTTAAAGTTTTTAAATAAGAACATCACGTTGCATATTTGGTTTAAATGTTTTGTTTTTTTTTCTATGTATAAGGCTGCAGCACGGCGAAACTCACAGAATAAAAGCTTGGAGGTTGTTGAATCAGTCGGGGTCTCCGGGAAAGTTGACCCTAATAGGAAAGTCAAATACTTCAGACTAGAGGTAGGTAAACGGGTTGGGTTGACCCGTATTTCCAATTTTGAACCTTTTTTTATTGATAATATTTACAGTGATGATACAATTGTTTGGAAAAGCGATTGAAAAGATTAAAAATAGACTTTGAGCGTCCTTTAATGCGTTTAATGCACTTCATTTTTAACTACTCTTTTTTGGACCCATTTGTGATAAAAGTTAAAACACAAACCTGTTAGCGTTATAAATCTTATGGACACTAAAGTTTGCATGATGGTGATTCAGTTTCAAGACAGTAACCAAGAAGACACAGATGAGAATCTTGATTTCAGAGCCCTTGAAAACGGTTTTGTAAGTATACTAAACTCATATCTTAAATCGTTGAACATGTATTAGTTTATACTAGATATAAGTGATTATTTAAAGTTTTAATATCATGTCAAATGTTAACAAGTGCTACAAATACATTTTAGATATGTTATTCATGTTGTATCTTGAATTTGATTTACAATAATTGTACAACATCATGCTAGAAGAAACATGTTTTTGTTTTGAAACAGATCTCTGTTACTCCAATCTCTGTTTCTCAAGTGATCGAGCCGGACATTGAAAAGGCTGCATCCGATTGGATTTCTGATTCAATTCACGACTGAAATGCGGTAATCGCGTGTGTATATTTGGAGATGCAAATTGGTATTTCAGCTTTTAGTAATTATTTGAAGGACTTGACATTATTTCTGATTTAATCAAATTTTATTTAATTTATTTTGGGTGAAAAAATCCTTCCCCACAAGCCTGTGTGACATGGTGTAAAAGACCTTTTTGGCCTTTTGAGTTTTGATATCTAATGGCTGACAAAGTGGTCACAAGTTTGTTTCCCTTTAAATGTAGATTTGATTTGGATTTTGTAAATTTGTAGTTGTTTGTCGTCTATATGGATATACATACTGCTACATTTTAAGGTTAATAATTATTTTGAAATTATTATTATTTTTTTGGATAAAGAAAATGAATATTGAATGTATTTGATTGTGACATTAGTTGAAGGACCTTTTATGGGCACAATTGCCCTTTTTGGGAGGGTAAACATCAAAATCATGATTTGAAAATCTGTTAAGTTGGTTGGGGCCATTGATGAGGGTCATAAAGATATTGTGGAGAAAAAAAGTTCAAAATGATTGCTTCTTAGTGAAATGATCAATATTCTTGAAAGGTGAGTTTTAAGGAAGTGTTGACGACACTTTCGCTATTTAGAGTAATCACAAATTTTGTTCAATAATATAGTTTTTAAAATAGTATATATTATAGAGAGATTACAAAAAGAACTCGCAGGTTGGTGCCAAACCCATTAACCTGAACTAACAAATTACTCGTTAAGACCCAAACCCGTATATGTATATGTATATACTAATTAAATATAATAATTCGAGCTGAACCGAGCCGAGCGGACATTTGCTCATGCTTGGCTCGTTTACAAACTGAACCGAGCAGAGCGGCTCGTTTACACCGAGCGTCAAATTGAACTAGCATTTTCCAAGCAATTTCCGAACAAGCGTCGAGAGAGCGACGAGTGGCTTGAACGGCCCTAGTCGTAGGTCAATTTCTAGTTTGCACATGTGATTTAAACCTACATTTGCATTAACCAAGGGAGGTAGACAAGTTATTAAAATATGGATGCTTTCCACAAATCTACAACTGCAAGAACATTAAAAAGTTATTAAAACATTTTAAACAGAAGAAACTCGGCAACAAAAGATGTTATATAAAAATAACGCTAGAAGGAGGGCTTGAACCTCCGACCTTGTGGTTAACAGCCACACGCTCTAACCAACTGAGCTATTCCAGCACATGTATTTGTTCAATTAATATATTACAAATATACTGGACGGTGTGATTGATGATAAGTAGTATAAGGCCACATAAAGGGGCTGTCCTCCACAGCCACCGTCCTTCACATTTGCAGGTATGTTCATTATTTGTGGTGCTTGTTTGTTGATTATTTGTGGCTTATAATTATAGGTCTTAGCCTTAATTTTTCATTTTTCATGTTCTGTTCAACATTTTCAGTATTATAGTTTAGAAGGTGTTTGTTTGTTGATTATATAGAAAGGGGTAGGATTATATGGTCTTTAGGATTACAATTTCAGTATTATAGTTTAGAATTTGAAATTTTGTATGAGGCTTTATGGTCTTTAGATTATAGTGGTGCTTATGATTAGAAATAGTTCAGAGGGGTAAAAATCGGTCATTCAGATGTGCAACCAAACAGCACTTTATTGGTTCAGCACTAGAGTCTCTTACCCATTCAGTCAGCACTTATTGGTTCAGATGTTGCCAAACAGCCCCAAAGTCTCCTTGTGGTTATATTCTATTTAAAAGTTTGAACTCATCATCATCATGATACTCAGTAAATCCCACCAATAGCAAAGCAAAGGTAGGGTCTGAGGAGGGTAAGATGTAGACAGGCTTACCTCTACCCGTTGCAAAGCAAAAGTTTGAACTCACAAAATACCAAATAAAAATTCATTAAACCCATTTAACTAAACATATCTTAGACTTAAACCATAGGTGTAGAAATCTGGGGTTTTTTTAACCGGTTCGAGTTATAAACTAAACTAGGTTGGTATCGGTTTGTAAAAAAAAACCGGGTCGGTTTATAAACCAGTTTAGGATAAAGGTGTACAAATATTTTTTTTCCTTAAACCGGCCCGGTTTTTAACTGAACCGGTTTTTTTTTGTGGGGAAAAAAGCGGTTCGGTTTTAACCGGTTTTACATGGTAGGAACCTGAACTGGTACTAATTGATTTGCTTAAAAACCGATTTGGGCCAAAAAAACCGGTTTTTAACCGTTTTCGGTTTTTAAACCGGTTTCAAAGTTCAAGAATGTTAACCAATATACAAACCGCTGGTATGGTTCAGGTTGAAACCGGTTTAAAGAAAAAACCGATTAAAAAAACCAGTTTCGGTCCTAAAACCGGTTTTTTTTTACGCCTCTAGTTTAAGACTAATTAGGAGCGAAAATATTTCCGTTTTTTTGACTTTATATTTGCAAAGGGAGTTAGGTTCAAATCGGGTGTGGGCAACGAGACTATAAACTGGTATAGGAATTGACGGGTTGGGTTGGATCGCCCAAACCGGGTTCTTTTGTCTGGTGAAGTTAGTCGGGTACTGTATTCTAGCTTAAACTAAGTATAAGCCCACATAATATCTACTCTATAATCAAATTAACATAATAAGCCCAAGTTGCCCTACGCCCACAACTTAAAAACCTAAAACCCTCTCCTCTCCAAACCAACAAACCGGTGTTTGATTTATTTCAGGCAACCTTTCTAGAATTTTTGTTAATCGTTGGAGAATTTGATTACTCATTTACCTGATTTTCTTAATACATTTGTTGAATTAGGTCACCACACACAACAGCGATTGATTGATTGATGTGGGCAGCTAGAAGCGGATTCAGCAACCAAATTTAATATCTCTCCTGTTTGTTTGCTGTAAGTTATTTTGTCAGTTACATACTTGCAATTACATCAGTTATATTAATTAGGTCAATATGGGATAGTAAATGTTTATCATCTCAACTGTTATTGATTTTTGTTGTTTGTGCTATGGGATTTGAATGAAGTTAGACAAAGTGTTGTAATTTAAGTATGAAACTGAAAGTATAGATTATAGAAGTAGTTTTTTCTTAGTGAATTAGTGATGTTCTAACACCGCTTTCTGCAGCCGTAACACTTGATCAGAACCGTCCTGTTTTACTATTAGTTCTATGGTATGAAAACACACGCTATTGAAGGTATCCTAATCCACTGGTCTGAGACCACATGGCCGGTTCCTTTAGCATTTTGACATATAGAATTCACAGATACCAAAACGTTTAAAGTCCGGTGTCCTATAGTTACCATGGTTCCTATTTTCTGAGAGCACAAGACTAGGGACAAAGGTCTTAGGTTCGAATCCAGCTTCCACCGGTTTTCTACCTTTAGCCCCCTTGAAGATCGCTAGGTCTGGCAACAAAAACCCATTTGGGTAATTTTGGGTTTTTTTTTTTTTTAAAGGAACAAGTCACAATGGGCCAGGAAATAAGTTAGGATGGGTTTTAAAATATCCATTTAAGTTTATTGATGGGTCAGGATGGGTTTAACCAAACATAAGCGACCAGTTACGTAACCCTAAAGCGCATCCCACTTGAATCTGTACAGAATGATCAATCTTCCGTCTACTCATGTTGTGCGTGTTTGGATCTCGAACTCGTCAACAGTAATCTGGCAATTCTTTTGCTAATTAGTTATTTGTTGATGTTCTACTTTTATTTTAATTATTTACGTAAGGTTAGTCAATGATTCAATTCAGGCTATTCAGCTAAACAATTAATAACTGAAATTAGGGCGTTTTTGCTGCTTTTTAATTGAATTTGTGTTGGATTGCTATTTTGCATATCTTCCTAGGCGACTGTATGCATGTTTCTCAATTGTATTTTTCCAAAAAAAAAACATAGTACTCAGTCATTCCGAGAATGAACAACATTTAAGGGAAGTTAACTCGGAAGTTAAAGAAATATAATTGTTATATTTCTTTGACATACTCAGGAGATTACAGACAAATGATTAAAAAGTTCTCTTTTTTCCTTGTATATAATCTCAACGTGTATGCTTTTTTCCTCATAAATGTTAAAAAAAATCTCGAAGAGCTTGATTGCATTTGTTTCTCATGTATTAATGAAAGGCCCAGCTCCTCGTTTGGATACTTTTTATTACACATGATTATATTCATATCTAGAATGTATGTTTAATCAAACACTAGTTTTTTAGCTATTTGCTGATTTTTGCAGTCCATCATTCTTTTTTGCAGATCTGACCAGTCAATTCTTTTTTCATCCGAGACTTGTTTTTATCGAAAATGAAAGAGGAAGAAGTGAATAGATGTCAAATTCAAGAATGGTATCCAAGATTCAAATCCACATCCATAAAAACCGTGATCCACGAGCTTCCCGAATCCTTCATCAACTATCTTCTCGACGATTCAGGCCCTTTTCTTCTACCATTGTCCATTTCCGACAACGACGCGTTACCCAACAGAATCCACAACCCCGAAGACGAACAAGACTACACAATAACATCCGATAACGAATCCGAACAAACATCACCACCACCGCCACCACCCTCTTTCCCAGAACTCGAATCACAAATCAACGAATCAATCAAAACCTTAGGTGGGGCCATCTTCCCGAAACTCAACTGGAGCTCACCCAAAGACTCTGCGTGGATCAGCCCAAACGCGAGTCTCAAATGCACCTCGTTTAGCGAAATTACACTTTTGCTTAAATCATCCGACTCGCTTGTTCACGACCTCTGTCACGCTTACGATTCGTGCACCAACTGTAACATCAAGCGACCCGCCCGTTTTTTCCTCGCTCTTCGAAAATGGTACCCGTCTCTACACCCGGAAATGGAATTTCGTGTCTTCGTACGTAACCATGTTTTAGTCGGGATCTCCCAACGAGAAGTCACCGGATTTTACCCGAGTTTGACCGAGAAAAAGCCCATTCTTGAATCGTTGATAAAAGACTTTTATTCAAAAAAGGTGAATATGAAATTCGAGTCAGAAAGTTACACGTTTGATGTTTACGTGAGAACGGATGATGAAGTTAAGCTTCTGGATTTCAACCCGTGGTGCGAGTTTACGTTACCGTTGTTGTTTACGTGGGAGGAACTGGAATCTGAGCTGTTGAGTCGTGAACCGGAGTTGAGGATTGTGGAGGGTCAATGTGGAGTTAGACCGGGTTTGAAGACTGCGGTTCCTTACGATTATTTGGATACAAGTGAAGGAAGTGGCTGGGATCAGTTTTTGAGAAACGCGGATGAGGAGCTGCGGCGGCAGACACGGTCAGCTGGTGGTTAAGGTTAACCACCATGTTCGGCCCCTGATGTTTTCTCCGAATTAAGGTATGGTTTTGTTTTGTTGTTCTCATATCTGTAATTGTTAACAATGTTGGAAAATGATTTGAAATACTATAAACATTGAATAGGTTTTAGGCATTCTTAGTTTATTTTCTTGTAATACAGTAATGCACTATATGGGCAGAACCGGCTGGCTTATGGTTATTGATCTTCTATCGGTTAAAATTGACCTGTTTATTTGTTAGCTGTCTGTTAAGCTCGTAACTAAACTGCTGATGATTATTCTCAATCTTGCTAGTGTGGTCCAGTTTATAAATCAGGCTTCTTTGCAGAGCACCTTAAATGAGCCTTACAACTTTTGCGTGGACCACTTTAAAGGATTCGTATAACTGCTCGTATAAAACCTCATTTTTCATATGAGATATAAAATCTTTCAGTGGTGTGTAGATTGCATATCTTATCTGTGGTGTGTATAGCTAGCCTCACTGAGAAAATGTGGGGTAAAAGATATTGATTTGACAAACAATGAGTAAAACTATAATAAACATGTGATTTTAAGGTATACTTAATATGGTCTGTTTTAGGGGGGACGGTGTGGTCTCTGGGATCCATTCGGTTAATGGAGTTCACCGATTGGTGAACGGATGCCGGGCTTAAATCGGTGAGCGGGGAGAGGCTTCGGCGGTGAGTATACACCGATGCGGGAAGAGAAGGGAAGGTGGAGAGAGAGGGTTTAATGGTGGGCCCTACCCTTTTTCAACCAATCCCATTTTTTTTTAAATTCTTTACCACTCTTCTATGTGTTTGACCATTGTCAGTGATTGAGTGCAAAATGAGGAGTGGAGTGAGGACTTTACATGACATGACATGACACGACACGGTATTCCAGCTGAGAACCTGAACCCGGGTTTTATGCATACTCGGGCTTTTTCAATACCCGTAACTGGGTTTAATAACACTTGTACCCGAGTTTTAGGAATACCCGCACCGGGTTTTAGGAATACCCGATACCAGATTTTAGGAATGCATGCAATTTGATTATTCTAGTTCCTACTTAATTCTAGTGTGCAATGTGCAATGTGCAATGGTGGATGTGATGAACAGATGTTTAAAAGAAATTTTCAAATTCATGTAAACTAGAAGATTGACCCGCGCGCGTTGCGCCACGGCCAATGAAATTGACGTATTGTTGATCAGATTCACATTTACAATGTGTTAAAGATGTTTTTGTCGATTAAGTTTGTATTACCATCTTATACAAATAAGTAATACATCAAATAAGCTCAATACAATTAATGGTATCATAATTACTACGTTACATAAAACCGTAACAAATAGCACCAATGCCACACTATAGCCAACGACCACTAACATTGAAGTTGCGGCATCTTAACGTGGAGAAATTAGACCGACATATAAAACATAGAAAATAATAACTAACTTGATTTAGGACTCGCGCGTTGTGACGAACTTAAACGGGAAAATTAGACAACGTAAATAAACTGAACCACACACGTACGTTGCGCCATATTAACTCACAAAATTTAGAACGTAGTGTATAACAAAACGTAAAATCGTTGAACCACACACATACATTGTGTCATGTTAACTCGTAAAATTTAGAACTAAACGTAAAACGAAAACTTTTGCAAAATATGAAAAACATAGGGGATCAAAGTTGAAAGTAAAAAAGTTGTGAGGTTAAATTGGAAAAACTAAAAACTTTTGGGTTAAAACTACAAAATCAAATACTTTTGGGTTTAATGTGAAAATCATACATTTTTTTTTGAAAAACCCCCAAAACATGGGGTACTACACCTAATGCCTTACTTTGTTGTTAAATTATATTATGTAAATTGTAAATTATCATTTTATCTTTTTTTTAATGGTAAAGGTTACATTACTCATCTTTCTAAACTACACAAATAAATACTAAATTACATCTTATTTCAGGATTTGAACCCTGATTTTTTCAAAAAAAAAAACAAAAGCCTCTGTCACTAAGCTATAATTGGAATGACAAATAAAAAATAAACCCCATCACTTATGTGTATAATAAAATCAAATTTAAAAGAGCAATCATCACAAAAATGTCGGTGGATGGTTTATTGTAAACTTTGGATTTATTTATTGCAATTATAGATAAGTTCCAACCAAAAGAGGAAACAGTACTTGTATAATAATAATTTACACACGATAGGGACCCCTTATCCAACTCGACAGGCTAATATGGTAACCACCAAAGTAAACCAATTCTTGTGCAAGGGAGTGTTAACCAATTTTGATCATGTATTATATAAAAACTACATATAGTGTGAGATATTAAAAAAAAAGATGGTTATAAACTATTATACGTATCACAACTAAAAATGTTATTGGATTTTAATAATCCTAAGTTTCATCTGTTGTACGATAATAATCTCAACTTTAACAATTCCCTCCAAAAATCTCAACTTGTAAGAATTTGACCCCAATCGAACCTTTTCTAACTGCAGTGCACTTGAATCTGTTAAGGAGGTTGCAGGTGCATTTGAATCTATTGAGGATATCAAATTCTTGTATGTTAGAAAAGCATCGATGAGAGCCAAAATTTTACAAGTTAGGATCGTTAGAGAGAATTTTTAAAGTTGGGATTATTATCGGTCAATAAATGAAACTTATGATTATTAAAATCCAATAACCCCAATTAAAACAATAATGTATATATAGTCCTCGGTGATAACTTTTATTTTAATTTGCTTCAACTATGAATCGAATTACTTATGCCAACCTTTCAAACCTGCCTGAGTCTCTCACAAATTCAATAAACACCCTTTCAGATATTTAAAATATATCTGAAGAATTTGAATCACTCACATCTATCATGTTAAAAGGACTAGTTTACAAAAGGTTACAAGAGTTGTTCTACGCGGCGGCTACAATAGTTATCACGTAAAAAGACTAGTTTTAGTTAATCAATAAGCATTACCGGGTTTCCGGGAACCCAGTCGATTTAGAAAAAAAAACGTTTTTTGTAGTGTAAACCTTGTATGATTTGGAAAAAAAAAACGTTTTTTTGTAGTGTAAACCTTGTATGATTTGGAAAAAGGAACCCAGTGAAAAAACTGGCTGGATCCGCCACTGGTGATATGTTTAGTAAATGTTTAAGCCTCGGGTTAAGAGTTTATATGTTATAATATGTAAACATGGTTAATTAATGTCGCTAAGGGTATTGTAGGGTTTTCACACGAGTTATATGTCAAAAATATGTTAGAATAGTTTTTTTAAAAGCAAAGGTTACACTCCTAAATTTCTCTCCACCCCAAGATTTGAACTTGGGTTATTCCACAAGAGGAAAACCCTCTTGACCACTAGGTCACTTGCCTAAGTGGCATATGTTGAATAGTTGATGATATGAATTTTCATATATGGAAGGTTATTAGTTTGTTAATCAATGATTATCAAGTCCTAAAAACTTTCACAAATAGTTATGTGAAACTAAGGTTTTGGATTATAATTCTTACTAAATATAGGAAGTTTGTCCATCATCAGGTTATGTTATAATATCATGATAGGTCACAGCTAGGCATCAATGGGGTGGTGGTCTATTGGTAAAAACAATACCTTTAAACACTTTAGGAGAGGGAGGTCTTGGATTCAAGTCTCACAGACAACATAAATAAAAGAAATTTGCCGTTTAAAAAAAAGGTCACGGTTGAGGCTAAAGTCAACATTAACCATGTTTGGTGACGACTGTCAAAACACATCTGTTGATTATTACAAAATATATAGTAATTTATGGATCTCATTAAAACTATTTTTACTCAACTAGTGAGCGTTGCCGAAACATTAATAAAAGAATTAAAACATATTAAAAGATAAATTATTTTTATAAAAAAGCCGTAAAAAGGTTTAAAAATGTGTTGCGACAGAGCTTTAAACCATGAAAAAGTTGGTGTCAAGACGTTGACGAATGAATATTAAATTGTTATTAATGATATTGAACGAAACACAATACATAAAGGATGTATATAAGAGAAAAAAAAAACTAAAAAGTTTAAAAGAATGAACGAAGAAAATAAAATGAAAAAGAAAAATAACTTGAATCCAGTTAATGGATGGCAACAAAGATCAACATTTAATTCTGAAATTCTGTCTCTACAGCTTAAGAAAGCCTATAATTCAAGTGTTAATAATTAAAACAAAACAGGACATAGATATGTTAATAATTTTGGTTGTTTGGTTTAACAGTTTAATAATAGACATATGGTGCAAAAATGGAGCTCTTTACCCCCTTTTAATAAATATGTCATCCTCAGGGCCGGTCTAACGTTTTTGGAGGCCCTAAACGAACTACAAAAGCAGGGCCCTTTAAATCGATATAAAGAAAACATCGGTTCTGCTTTCTGTTTTCCAAGTGTCAATCGCAAACACAATATCAAAACTCAAAGATTCAACTTATCGACTAGGAATTTAGGGCAAACTGTAACACCTCGAAAATTCACGTCCTATAATGTGTTGACACGTGTCATAAGTTTGAACGTGTGAATGAATATTTGTAACGCCCCAAAATCCAGATGTTATATATTCGAGATATGTCCTTATGCCTTATGTTATGAAATAAATAACTAGGCCATTTAACTAGGTTAAATGCCCGGTTTAGACTATTAAAAGAGAAAAGTAGTGCCGAATATGTTTTAAAGGCAAACTCGAGGGGTTAAAGTGTATAAGATGAAATGTTGAGTTAAATAAGAAAATATCACACACAAACACACATTCTGCGTGTGTTCTCGATGGTTCAGGAGCTCCAAAGGAGCTCAACCCTAACTCAACCTTAAAGCTTCAAATTGAAGAATGAATCAAGGCCCAAATTCACAACCGAGCATGAATTAGTGATCACCTTCACAAGGGGATCGTAAGGTATGTCTTAAATCAAAGATTGGTGATCATGTGTGAAGTGGGTTATGTTCTAATCCGCAAGTTAATGTGAAATTGATCATGTATAAGTGTTAGAATCGTCATATAGAACATAGGTTATGTATGGTTTGTGTTAATTTGATGTTTAGATGTGAAACCCACTTGTTTTGGTAAGGATGATGACTTGAATGATCATCCATGTTCAATTCTTGTTGATTGTTGATGAAGTATGATGGATATGATGAATTCTTGTGAGTTGAATTGAAAGAAATGTGGTGGTGATATGTTTGATGTTTATGTGTGAATGTTATATGTTGATTACTAGTAGGATTTGATGAATTATATATGAACTTAGAAGATTTATGCATAAATTAGTTGTACGTTATGCTTAAAAGGTAGTACTCACAACAAGTGTATGATGAAATGTATATGGTGTCGTCCGCATAGTCAATTATGATGTTGCGGGTATATGTTGATAAGTCGATGATTACATATGGTTAATAGTTGACTTTTGAAAGTCAACAAGTATAAGAAACATGATTTGACTCGTTGTCGTAAAGGTAGGATTATGGGAAGTCGTTGGGTACATGTTATGTTATTATGCGTTATGTGTGATTACATGATGAATTACATGAGTTGGAAATAAGATGAAGTTGATATCTATGTAGTATTCTTGTTAGAAATGACTAAGGGAAGTTAAGTGTGGATTATGCGATTGGTATGATTGTCAATATGTACAAATAGGTATGCTAACAAGAATGTGGTTTCGATGACATGGAAGTGTAGGGACCATGTCGAGACGGCCTCAAGCAAGATGTGTTAACGGGTCAAGAAGGGGCAAGGATCGGATACGAGCGCGGACGCATGAGGTAAGTGATTTCTGTAATCACTTCTTATGTTAGATTAAGTAATATGGTGTTTTAATTAACTAAACATGATGGTTGAGGTCAAATATGTGTCGTAGTCTTTCGTCGTAAAGGATGGGATTAAAGTTGACCAAAATGCCCTTGATGGGTATTTTGGGCAAACGATCTTACAAAGTAGTTTAGAGACAAGTTATATGATTAGTGTAATGTTTTGGACAAGTACGGAAGTGGGGAGTACGGTTTTGTTAGTCACAAACCAATTAATGCGCGAATACCCTTAACGGGTCAAAATAAGCATTTGAACGATAAGATGTTAAGAGGATGCAATACATTTAAGAATTTAGTAATCTATGATAGACGACACTGATATTATTATGTTTATAAGGGGTTATGGTAAAATGAACAAGTTATGTTGATGTATGCATGAACGGGACAAAATGGTAAAAAGGGTAATAAGCCGAAGAGTTAAAAGTCTGAAATTTGGTTAAGTCGGATGTTGGATTTTAGTTCCATTAGTTGGAGAATTAAATTACGGACGTGTAGGAAAAAGAATCGGGTAAAACGGATCAAAAATGAGAGAGTTATGCTTGTTTCCGTAAAACTGGTTCGTGCTGAAAATATGCAGCAACCAGCTGAAATGTTTCTGTCGATTCAGGGGGGTCGCGTAGCGCGACGGCCCGTCGCGTCGCGCGACGGGTCATGTTTCTCCGAAAAATGTTTTCGTGCCTCGTTTTGCCTTGGGAACTCGCTTAAACGCATTTTAAGTTACGTACGAGTAGTTTAATTTACGTTTTTATGAATTTTAGTGTATGAAAGTATGTATGTATCTACGTGGGTATGTTTATAAGTATGCGAGCAAGAACGAACGGTTATATGATGGTATGTATGAGAGTAGGCAGGTATGAGTTTGGTTTGATGCACTTAGAGTTGTATGTATGTAAATATGTATAGTGTCGAGAGTGTACGTAACGAGGTTGGTATGTGTACATGCAGTTACGTATTTAATAATGTAGATGTGTGCATATGTATGTATGTATGTAGATTGGTATGCATGTGTGTACGTAAGTATATATGGAGATAATATGTATGAAGTTAGGTATGTTTGCAAGTCTTTCGGTATGATTAAGTGCTTACGTTGTTTATTCGTGTACCTGGAGTTATAAGTGAAATGCAGGAATAACAAAGAAGCCTCATCACGGATGAGTTGACAGGATGGAAAAGCTGGGATGTAAAGAATTAACGAAGCGAGATGTAAACGTGAAAACCTTGTGGGTTTATAATGTGTACTAATGTTGTGAATTTTGTGTGGTGAACGCAGGTATTACCAGTCGTGAGGATAACCAAGGAGTGGAGATCGAGGATCGAGTCACTAGACGGATTGTACGGGAATGACTAAATGTGTAATTTAATGTCGATAAGTCATGCTCTTATATCATAAAATAAATTTTTAGAATGTCAAGATGTATGTCATGAAAGAAAATTTTATGGTATGATTTTCCGCTGCGACTTTAGTCAGTTACGAATTAGGGTCTTACAAGTTGGTATCAGAGCCCTGGTTTGAGGGAATCAAGTACGAGAAGGTAAGTACTTGAACTCAAACTTGTGTGCTCTTGAGATAAGAAACCCGTACAATCTAAGACTCGATCAAGATCCAAAGGTAAAAGCTAATGTAATTATGTACTTATATATACGTATAAAGAAACTGATGGTTTTGTATGTGCAAGGTAAGCATAAGTGTGTGAAGAGGATGATATGTGAATGCAGTCTAGGATGAATACTAAAGCAGGCAAAGAGGTAACAAGCCAAATTTGAATCCAGGTACATAAATTCGGTATGTGGGTATATGTAATAGTAAAACTCATTAAGGGAAGGAAAATTTTAAATTTAGGATAAGGACAGTATAGTAATGAAGTACTGAAAGTGATACACGCGCCAAAACCTAAGTCTTCGGACATAAGGTGACAATTACATGAAGGCACGAAACTACTATGTGGATTGTGTACCTGGCCAGTACACGAGAAGCGTATAACGTTCGTGAGATCATGATAATTGTTAGAGGTATGTCCGGTAGAGTTGGATAGCAGGCGAGAGTGTGGGTGAAATGGGAAGTAAGACTCTCGGAAAATTGAGAGTATTATGTAAGAATGAAAAACATGCCTGATAAGAATGAAGAATGTTGAATCCGTGGTTAAGTGCGGATCAACAAGATATGAATGATATGTTTGAATCCGTGAGACGGATTCAGGGAATGAAAGGTATGAATGCAATGTTTGAATCTGTGCGACGGATTCAAGGAGGAAAGGCATGGATGATATGTTTGAATTCGTGAGACGGATTCAAGGGATGAAAAGGCATGAATGGAATGTTTGAATCCGTAAAACGGATTCAAGGAAATGAAATGTAGAAATGATATGTCTGAATCTGCGAAACAGATTCAACACATGTAAGGAATGAAAGATGTGAATGATAGGATTGAAATCCGTTAGATGGATTCAAAACATAGAAGTGATGAAAGGTATGAACGTTACGTTTGAATCCGTAGGACAAATTTAAAATGATAAAAAGGATGGAATTAGTCCACATCGGAACGTGTCGATAGTTTGACCTTGGTTGTGTCAAACGAGTCATATGGGTAAATGTAAAGTAAATAAACAAAAGAATGATCGTAATAGGCATGCAAAACCTAAGTTGTGAAAGGAAAGAAAGAAGTTTTGAACCAGTTAGGTGTTAAATGTGTTAGTAACAGACCCTTAGGAGTCATAATAAATGACGGGCTACGACTCGGACAATAAATTAAGTATGAGCGAAAATGATAAGTTTTGCTAACACTACCGAGATGAAGTAATGAATGTTTTTGCACGTAAGCATGAATGGAAAGAAGTACGGACGTGTGCCTCAGTACTTACACAATAATTAAGAAATGTCAGTTAAGCTTTGAAGAGTCAAATGAAGGTGGACGAAATAAGTAACTCGAATGAAAGAATTACATGTAAGAAATGGAATGTGTGATATGTTATAGCCTGGACGTAGGAAATTGTAGAAGGATTTTAAGTGGGTAATTCCCTAGTATAATGAATGTTTAAATGAAATATGCTAACCGCCAATGTTGTTGATGATAGAGTTAGGACTATTGATGTTATGAAACCAATCGTATTGGTGGAAGGATGTTCACGAGCGGAAGCTCATTACATGGATGAATGAAACTTGGCCTGTTACAGCTAGTACCCGAGGAGAAGACGATCGATCTGGGTTGCGGGTCGTTGGTTTAGGAAATGAAAAAGAGGTTAGTAAAATGTTTAACCCATGATTGATTAGATATGAACTAGTACGACACATGAATATTATAAAGTAGGTAATGCATGAAGTGGAAGCAATAGTAATGTGAAATGAACGACATGATTTAAAGGTAACGTAAAGGTATGCGAGGTATAAGTAACTGTAGAAAATGTGGAACAAGGTTAACATTGAAGTTAAGCACGTATATATGACTATGAAATGGTAGTTTTGTGTGGTAACAAAACAAGAACTAAATGTTAAATAATATATGTATAGAATGAAATCGTAAGAGATAAGATGAATCTGGTAGATCCGTTATGAACAGATGGTATGAATGGGTGTATGAGTACAGATTGAGCAAGTATGTGTATTGAACCGTTATTGACAGGTTAAGGAGATGAGAATGATATCTGAAGGTATGATAAGGAAGGTATGGAAATGTTATGAAGAAGTCAATTATATGAATAATTTATGAATCGACAATGGATAGTTACCTATTATTATGATGGATCTATAGAAGTTAGCTATAGATGAGTGGGTACAAATTACAAAGTAAGATAGTATAGTCGACGAAAATGATATGAATAATGAAATAAATATAAAGGAATGTCAGTAATGGTAAGTTGCAATTATTTCAAGTAAACAAATGAGGAATGAACCGATGGCTACGAAGTACGTTAGCAGCAAGCATTATTTAGTGAAAGAAACAGTAATAAGAACTCTGGGATGGGTTCGTGAAATGGGAGGATAGTCATTGTGATGGACTCGTGGTCGTGATGAGGGGACGTATAGAAGGAATAATTAGTGTTAAATAAAGATAAGAAAGGTTTCGGGGACGAAACCTCATTTAAGGTGGGTAGACTTGTAACGCCCCAAAATCCAGATGTTATATATTCGAGATATGTCCTTATGCCTTATGTTATGAAATAAATAACTAGGCCATTTAACTAGGTTAAATGCCCGGTTTAGACTATTAAAAGAGAAAAGTAGTGTCGAATATGTTTTAAAGGCAAACTCGAGGGGTTAAAGTGTATAAGATGAAATGTTGAGTTAAATAAGAAAATATCACACACAAACACACATTCTGCGTGTGTTCTCGATGGTTCAGGAGCTCCAAAGGAGCTCAACCCTAACTCAACCTTAAAGCTTCAAATTGAAGAATGAATCAAGGCCCAAATTCACAACCGAGCATGAATTAGTGATCACCTTCACAAGGGGATCGTAAGGTATGTCTTAAATCAAAGATTGGTGATCATGTGTGAAGTGGGTTATGTTCTAATCCGCAAGTTAATGTGAAATTGATCATGTATAAGTGTTAGAATCGTCATATAGAACATAGGTTATGTATGGTTTGTGTTAATTTGATGTTTAGATGTGAAACCCACTTGTTTTGGTAAGGATGATGACTTGAATGATCATCCATGTTCAATTCTTGTTGATTGTTGATGAAGTATGATGGATATGATGAATTCTTGTGAGTTGAATTGAAAGAAATGTGGTGGTGATATGTTTGATGTTTATGTGTGAATGTTATATGTTGATTACTAGTAGGATTTGATGAATTATATATGAACTTAGAAGATTTATGCATAAATTAGTTGTACGTTATGCTTAAAAGGTAGTACTCACAACAAGTGTATGATGAAATGTATATGGTGTCGTCCGCATAGTCAATTATGATGTTGCGGGTATATGTTGATAAGTCGATGATTACATATGGTTAATAGTTGACTTTTGAAAGTCAACAAGTATAAGAAACATGATTTGACTCGTTGTCGTAAAGGTAGGATTATGGGAAGTCGTTGGGTACATGTTATGTTATTATGCGTTATGTGTGATTACATGATGAATTACATGAGTTGGAAATAAGATGAAGTTGATATCTATGTAGTATTCTTGTTAGAAATGACTAAGGGAAGTTAAGTGTGGATTATGCGATTGGTATGATTGTCAATATGTACAAATAGGTATGCTAACAAGAATGTGGTTTCGATGACATGGAAGTGTAGGGACCATGTCGAGACGGCCTCAAGCAAGATGTGTTAACAGGTCAAGAAGGGGCAAGGATCGGATACGAGCGCGGACGCATGAGGTAAGTGATTTCTGTAATCACTTCTTATGTTAGATTAAGTAATATGGTGTTTTAATTAACTAAACATGATGGTTGAGGTCAAATATGTGTCGTAGTCTTTCGTCGTAAAGGATGGGATTAAAGTTGACCAAAATGCCCTTGATGGGTATTTTGGGCAAACGATCTTACAAAGTAGTTTAGAGACAAGTTATATGATTAGTGTAATGTTTTGGACAAGTACGGAAGTGGGGAGTACGGTTTTGTTAGTCACAAACCAATTAATGCGCGAATACCCTTAACGGGTCAAAATAAGCATTTGAACGATAAGATGTTAAGAGGATGCAATACATTTAAGAATTTAGTAATCTATGATAGACGACACTGATATTATTATGTTTATAAGGGGTTATGGTAAAATGAACAAGTTATGTTGATGTACGCATGAACGGGACAAAATGGTAAAAAGGGTAATAAGCCGAAGAGTTAAAAGTCTGAAATTTGGTTAAGTCGGATGTTGGATTTTAGTTCCATTAGTTGGAGAATTAAATTACGGACGTGTAGGAAAAAGAATCGGGTAAAACGGATCAAAAATGAGAGAGTTATGCTTGTTTCCGTAAAACTGGTTCGTGCTGAAAATATGCAGCAACCAGCTGAAATGTTTCTGTCGATTCAGGGGGGTCGCGTAGCGCGACGGCCCGTCGCGTCGCGCGACGGGTCATGTTTCTCCGAAAAATGTTTTCGTGCCTCGTTTTGCCTTGGGAACTCGCTTAAACGCATTTTAAGTTACGTACGACTAGTTTAATTTACGTTTTTATGAATTTTAGTGTATGAAAGTATGTATGTATCTACGTGGGTATGTTTATAAGTATGCGAGCAAGAACGAACGGTTATATGATGGTATGTATGAGAGTAGGCAGGTATGAGTTTGGTTTGATGCACTTAGAGTTGTATGTATGTAAATATGTATAGTGTCGAGAGTGTACGTAACGAGGTTGGTATGTGTACATGCAGTTACGTATTTAATAATGTAGATGTGTGCATATGTATGTATGTATGTAGATTGATATGCATGTGTGTACGTAAGTATATATGGAGATAATATGTATGAAGTTAGGTATGTTTGCAAGTCTTTCGGTATGATTAAGTGCTTACGTTGTTTATTCGTGTACCTGGAGTTATAAGTGAAATGCAGGAATAACAAAGAAGCCTCATCACGGATGAGTTGACAGGATGGAAAAGCTGGGATGTAAAGAATTAACGAAGCGAGATGTAAACGTGAAAACCTTGTGGGTTTATAATGTGTACTAATGTTGTGAATTTTGTGTGGTGAACGCAGGTATTACCAGTCGTGAGGATAACCAAGGAGTGGAGATCGAGGATCGAGTCACTAGACGGATTGTACGGGAATGACTAAATGTGTAATTTAATGTCGATAAGTCATGCTCTTATATCATAAAATAAATTTTTAGAATGTCAAGATGTATGTCATGAAAGAAAATTTTATGGTATGATTTTCCGCTGCGACTTTAGTCAGTTACGAATTAGGGTCTTACAATATTATAAAAGGACTAAAGTTGACAAACATGGAAAATACGTAATTATACGGATTCAAAGTGTCAACAGTGAATGAATATACTTCATAATAACCCTACATGATGTTTATAACATCAAACGAATAAATCATGGATCATACGAAGCTAAAAGTGAGAGATTACAAACTACAGGGTTCAAATGTGTCAACATGTTAAAGATACACCTCTGAGTGATCTTTTGACAAAACCCGAAGCTTTGTAAATATAAGTTATGCTCACTAGAATGCACGATTAAAATTTCATAAAGTTTCGTTATCGTATGAGAAAGTTATGATCAAATTCGTGTACGAGGGGTTAAAGCGTCAACGGTGAAAGTTATGACTTTTCGGGTTAACCGGAAGTGTCCAGGGACTTGGCAAAGTGAGTATAAGTCATAAAGCCCTTGTATATAAATAATAAGGGGTCAAAATGCAAGAATTAAGCTTGGTTGACCTTTCGGAGCACCAAGAGCCAGGGATGCAAACTGAAAAATGGAAGAATTGCCCCTGAGGAGGGCTAGCGGGGCGCTACATCAGAAGCGTAGCGGTGCGCTAGGGATGCCTAGTAACAGAAACTTGGCTGTTGGCTGTTTTAAGCGTTGCAACTGACTTTTAATCGATTTTCCTCATCACCCTTGGCCCCTAAACAACCCCTAGAACATCTAGGACACTTGTAAGTGAGTTGTGGTGGGTTGTAGACTTGTGTGTCAATCTTTTGTGGTGTTTAAAACACTATATAAGGGCCATGAGTTGCAAACATTCACTCACACCTTCATCTGCATTTCTTGAGCACTTCTGGAGCTTAGGAGCAGACCCAATACCTTCCTACTCGAGCTTAGGACTTGGGTAAGTATGCTAGACCTTCCTCGGTTTAGTTTTTGCTTAGTTATTAGCTTAAAAGTCAACCGTCGTAATTAACGGTTGACTTAACGATTAATCGCTAATGGTCCAGCGATTAGTTAAACTAAAAGTAGTTTTAGAATGGTATTTATGTGGGTAATAAAACCCCAAAAGGGTTTCCCCTGATCACCATCCTAAGCAGATCAAATGTCGGGTCAAACCTTTACTTAAAAAGTCAACATAATGCTAAAATGTCATTTATGCATAATTAGCTATCTAGAATATATATAATCTGTTTGAACATTGTTATAACTTAGAAATAAGTGTAAGAACATGTCCCAACATGTTCAACCCGACTATTTCCTGTTTAGACTCGGTTCGGAACCGAAAGTCACTTAGTTTGACTTTCCCGTTGACTTTCAGTTCTGACCCGTTTGGGCATATTTTAGAAATGCCTTAGAGCTTAAATTGGATTAGGATACATGTTAGAACAACCCTCTGTGGTCATACACCTTGGTTCACTAGTTATCCAATTAATATGCATATTTCCGTTAATTGCTCATACGTTGACCGTTATACCCTTATTACCTTAAATCATGATTTATGAAAATGTAAAAGTGTAGAAACCTTAGTTACTGATATATAAACTTGTATGCAAAGTTTGACATCAGTTTGACTTATAGATTAAGAGTTATGCTCATTGTCGCTAAATTAAAGCTTTATGTTAACAAAATGGCGTAATTAGCGTATAGCCTAGTTAAACATACTTTTTGATATCAAATCTTTTACCCACTGATGTTATATATTATTTTGGGTTTTTTAAAGATTTTTAATTAATTTTAGGCCGAGCATAACTAGTAGTCGTAGGCTTAATCCGGTAATTGTCGGTTTTGCCCTTACGGGCCATAAAATGATTTTTACTTATCTAAACGACTCCAAACCTTTTGCTACTGATCACATATGATAAATAAATTATTTTAAGACCTCTGGAAATATAAAAATATCAGATTTAAGTATAGAACCCGGAAATGGCCTTTTATCGCCATAATTAGCGTTTTTAACGCATAGTATGTCTTAGAATCATATTGGACATACCCGGGTTGATACCTATTGATATATGAGGCAAATTATGATATTTTAACAGTAAGCAAAGGTTGATAAACTCAGACTTCGTTTTTGAGCTTTTCGGCTTATGTGAAATTACCAAAATACCCCTACGGGGCATAGTTTGGTTAAATATGATAAATTCCACATATATGCCTTAGCCTACTATTATAACCCATCAAAATGAGTATGTTTGCTGTTTACATCAGACCTGTAACTCAGTTAAACAATTAAACTCTTTTACAAACTTTAAAATGACCAAACTACCCCTACGGGGCATAGTTTGTGTTTAAATTAGTTCGGGGCATAACGAAAGACATCCTACTGATGTTACAACATATTTGAAGCATATTAACTTAGGAAACCTGTATATGGCTCTTACGGATACCCGTTACGCATATTACGCGTTCGGCTCGGTTTATGTAACAAGTTTACATAAATTAGTCGAAACGGGTCAAACCTTATCGGTTTTATCTCAAAATCCAGAATGTGAATAATAAACCCATATTAAACAAGTCTTCAAACTTGTCGGGTCTGAATCACATTCTATCCGGTTTTCGCTTAATCGTGCGTACGAACCGTATCTTCGAAACTAGCCGGTCTAAGCTTAAGCTTAATTAAAGGCCCGTTAGGATTCTAATAGGTTATTAAAAACCTTCGTTCCAGATTAGGAGCCCAGTAAAAGCTATCTGTACTTGCTGATTTGATATACGGCTGGGATTGAATTTATATTTAGCTCAGGTAAATACTTTTAACTTATTTTCCCTCTACGGACTTGGGTTACGGTACATAGCGTACCGCTTGATCGGGCATCAAATCTCCACGCTTAGTGGGTAGTTGAATAATTTGATCGGCTCATTTTAAACAGATTTGTTTACTTTACAACCTTTGGGGGGTTAATGACCATGTCCCGGATATCCTCGGCATTATCTTACGAGATGGCCACGACCTGAGCACGGGGTGTAGGCGTACACCTGTCGGTGTATAACTCATTATTGTGGTGTGTCTATTGATCTTTAACCCGGATACGTTCCGGGCTACTGAACGCATAAGTAACATGTAAATCGTTCACAAGATTATAATATTAAATAATTCTCCCAAGTTAAAAAGATTAATTTTGCCTCTGTGCATTTTAATCAATGTGTCAAGATATTTTGTGCCACGTGCATTCAAAACAATTTACAAACTCTTTTTCCAAAATGAGTCAGTTGAATGTATTTACCAGTGTAAACTGACGTATTTTCCAAAAAGGCTAAATGCAGGTACTATACGAACTTGGCTGGATAATTCTCCTTAGCATCAATAGAAGTCTCGCAAGCTTAAGATGCCTAAAAGTCTGTTGAACTATTGTTCCATTTTATGTACGATCCTTCTGTGGATAAACTTCCGAATATTGTGACAGTTGATATTACAATAATAAATTCGGTTGTATTATATTTTCTTTTGCTTCCGCTGTGCATATTAATATTGTGTTGTTTGACTATTACGTTGCCAACCATGACGTCACGATACTCCCCACCGGGCCCAC
Organism: Helianthus tuberosus; assembly: GCA_030545235.1. Lineage (NCBI taxonomy): Eukaryota > Viridiplantae > Streptophyta > Magnoliopsida > Asterales > Asteraceae > Helianthus > Helianthus tuberosus. Next base: position 213,421,901 of record CM060441.1, on the reverse strand, counting down.
CGGTGACACGTGGAAATTCGGGGTGTGACAGGTTGGTATCAGAGCCAACACTGAGTGAATTAAACACTAGCCTTTTGTGTTTAATCTCAGTTACACAATTGCACATATCTAAACCTTCTGAGTCTAGACTTAACTTAGGAATATTCTCAATCCTAATCTTGAAGTTTTGTTTCCAAATTTGTATTGGATACGTCGCCAAGCAAAGAAGCCGTAATAGGAGTTCTCCAAACCCGGAGCCCTGAGATGCTGAGCTTCGTACCGCGACTAGAATGAAACGAGCATCCAAGGAGAAAGCATTCAGAAATAAAAGGAAGAAGAAACTCCTTTTACTGAAGATCGTTTCCTTAATAGTCCTTATAAGGACATAATTATTTTTAGTACCTTCGAGGACAACATTATTCCTTTTAAGTCCCGCTTAGGGCAACTTTATACTTTTATTTTTATAAATGGAATGATTAAGTTTAAACTTTCATTCTAAATAAGAAATATTAAATAAATGGAAAAAAATAATATTTTTTTTGCAAGATCTACCATTATAATAAAATGGCAAAAATCTAAAAGGGCAAAACCTAGCTTCGGGTCATATTAAGACCGGCCAAGATGGCAGTTCCGCAATTTAGATTCAGATCCATATTTACACCTAAATTTAAAATTGTTCTGCGTTAATTATAAATTAAGAATCTTAAGTGTGAAACCTAGCCTTGGGTCAATTATAAGACCGGGCCAAGATGGTAAGACCTGTTTAAAAAAAAGACTCAATTCCCTGTTAACATCTTAAAACATGTTAACACTCCTGGCAGATGTGATTCAATTAAAATCACACACGTCATTTTTATATAGGATCCTTCAAAAGATTCCTAACCCAGTTTAATGATCCCTGAATCCTGGGTTTATGTCATCAATTAAGATGATCATGTTTTAACCATACGTGGTAATATAGTGCCTACGGGCCTTGCTCATTTCTACATGAGCCAAAATACAGTGGTAGCTATGACTCCCTGTCAGATAAAGGTAATGAACTAGGTTCAAACCTCAAATGCTTTGATTCTCTGAAATCCTAGCATATAATTTATAATTGTCTACGTGACTAGGCCTATTGTGCCAATATACTTTCATGCTTTGATTCTCTGAAATCATAGCTTATAAATTATATATGTCCTTGTGACTAAGCCAGTTGTGCTAATATACTTAAAGACCTTGATTCTCTGAAATCATGGCTTATAATTTAAAAATTTGTCCTTGTGACTAGGCCTTTTGTGCTATAAAATAAAACTGTTATTATTGCTTTGATTCTCTGAAATCATAAGCTTAAAATTTATAAATGTCCATGTGACCAGGCCATTGGGTGCCACTAATAAAACTGTTAATGTTTTATAATTAGGATAAATTATAATAGAAATCCTAAATAAATATGATTAATAAATTAACCATATATGGTCTCTGTTTACCATGGTTAATGAATTTCCCTAAGGGGGTAATCCAGTAATAAACACCTCTTATAAGGGAAGTGCCTACGGGCTATAGTTAATGTCCTCTGAGACTAAAAACAGTGGTAGCCTACAGCTCCCTGTCAAGAAAAGGTAATGAACTTTGATTCAAACCTTAAGGCCACGATTCTCTGAAATCATGGCTTATAAATTTAACTTGTCTACGCGACAAGGCCATTGGTGCTATTATTAACTTATGAATTAGGATTTATGATAAAAATCCTGGATAAAATAAATATCCTTCCTTCTCTGTCAGTATGCAATTGAAGGGAATCTTAAAGGTGAAACCTAGCCTACGCGGCCAAGATGGTGAAACCTACTCAAGGGATTCAAATCCTTGTTAACACCTAGGAATGTGTTAGCACCCCTGACAAATGTGATTCAAGAAAATCACAACAGTCATCCTTATATTGGATTCTTCCAATTCTCAAATCTAGCCTAGTGATCTAGGAATCATGGCTTATATCATCCCATAACACGATCATGTTATAAACATCCGTTAATGATAAAGTGCCTACGGGCTAAACTTGTTGTCCGATAAGACAACGACAGTGATGGTCTTTGACCTCCTGTCTAAAATATTGGACTATGTCCAAACATAATAGTCTATATGATCAATGCGATCATGACTAACATCATCTGATGCGATGATAGTATTATTAAACATCCTTTAGTGATGTTTCGCCTACGGGCTATAATATATTGTCCATTTGAGACATTGACATTGTTATCTTTATGATTCCTTGTCTGAGGTGGTGAGCTATGCTCAAGCCAAAATAGTCAATATGATTAATGCAATCATGACTTATATCATCTAATAGGATGAACCTATTATAAACATCCATTAGAGATGTTTCGCCTATGGGCCATATTATATTGTCCATGTGTGACAAAGACATTGTGATCCTTACGATTCCCTGTCCAAGGTGGTGAGCTATGCTCAAGCCTAATAGTTCATATGATCAATACTATCATGACAAAAATCATCAATACGATGATTAAAAATTTTAAACATCCGTAATGATGTTTTGCCTAAGGGCTATATTAGATCGTCCAACTGAGACAAGGCAGTTGTAATCTTTTGTGATTCTTTGCCAAGGGGGTGAGCTATACTCAATACCCATAGCCTATGCTATCAGTGCGATCCTGACTAGTATCCTCAGTATGATAATCATAATATTAACACCCATCGTGATGAAATGCCTACGGGCTAAACTTTATTCTAGAGTCGGTAAAACAAAGATAGTAGTGATCTTTATGATCCCCTGTTCAAAATGGTGTGATTATAACCAAACCTAATAGTCAATATGATCGATGTGATCATGACTAATATCATTAGATACGATGGTTAGATATAAACATCCATTAGTGATGTTGCTTGGCATATTTTTCTGCCAAAGGAATCGTCTTTCAAGACGATGACAGTTGTAGTCTATAACTCCCTGTCCAAAGGTGAAGAACCACGTTCAAACCTTGAAGCCCTAATCTAATAAGATTGCGGCTTATAAATTAAGGTCCTTGGTAATAGACCATCAAGTTGTGTTTTAAAGTCATTCATGACAAGCCTATGTGCTATAATTGGTCATTCGTGACAAGTTAACATATTAAATGTTAACATTCCTGGTGATATGCCTTTGTACCAGATTTGATGAATGTCCTTATAACAAGGCCGTTTGTGCCATATCTAAATGTCATCACGACAAGGCCTTCGCGCCATATGATTACTTATGTCCTTCATGACTGTGCTTTATGCCATATTTTTCTACGTCCCTCGAGACAGGCTTCTATGCCATATATGTATATATATATATAATAAAAGTCTTGTAAGGACTAGCCTTTGAGCTATCTATAATCGTCCTAGTGACAAAGACAGTTGTGACATTATGGTTCCCCGTCAAGCAGGTATTGGACTCGCTCCAAACTTTGCATGCCGTTGATGGTCCCGTTGTGACCTAGGCTAAATATAATGGAAATACGTTCAAATAACATTCACTATGAATGTTCGGAACAGAATAGCCTATACGGTTTATGAATGCCGTGACTAACCTAAGTCAGGTCATCAGGATTATGACCAATAATTGTTAAATCTTGGTGATTAGTACCAAGTTTCGAGTATCAAAAACTCGGAGGAGGTAGACGAGAGTCGCAATACTATAAGGCGACGAAAGTTAATAAAACTACACACGTAAACCTCAATATTAATGGAGTTAATCTTCAGGCTGTGGTTGACGCAGCAGTTGAAAGGACCATGGAAAGATCATGAAATAATCTAAAGAGTCGAATGCTCCTCGCTCTGAATTTCATTAAAAACCATGTTCAATTACTCATGAGAAGAGGTTTTGTTCACACTTCGAATATGAAGGATGGACCAAAAGAAGGAGAATAACTCCCAGAAATCTGAGATAGAGAGCAAGTACAGGCTTAATAAAAAGCAACGAAAGTTCGGTAAGAAGCCGGTATACCTCTGAGACTGCTTCAGCATTAATAGATGGATGTTTTATATCCATTAGGAATCATTTTTTATGTCCTAGTTCCGTTAAATACAAGGACTCCATTTAGTGATAAAATCAACCCCATATTGTGGGTAATAAGAAGCAATTAATTATCAAGACTCCTTATGAGACAACTCTCATAATTATACGTATCCGTACGATTTATTTTAAAAAAAAATGGTGGAACTGGCCGTCCCCGGATTCGAACCTGGGTTAGGCCGGCCGCACCCTTTCGCGCGCCTAGCCAACTGAACTAGGTGCCTAGTTTGTAAAAACTTCCATTATTGAATAAATATAAGCACTTGTGCAATAAACTTCCTTATCATTTATCAATGATAATTTATGCTAAGTGTCCTGTTTTTTTTTAATACAGACAATAATAAATCTTCATGAACCATAAACTTAGCAAATTTTTTATATCATCCACAAGGTATAATTACCAAGGGAACCATAGTAACCGATTCATCTAGTATCGGCAAGAAAAACCTTTCCGAAAATCTAAGAGCACTCTTTCTTTGCATAGAGTACGACGACATATGTTATTTTAATTATTTTTCTCATTGTTTTCTATCGCCTGCGAATGCCAAAAATGTTTGATTAAAGTGTCATATGAGGATTGGCGTATCCTAATGTGTCCCATAGATTATTTCCATGTCTGATCAGCATGGAGGTTTAATACATGGAACCCCTGAGATATCCCAATGGTCATATTGTACTAAAGTCGACTAGTAGTATTCAAAGAAGATATCCAAAATGGAAATTTTTTTTTTCAAGTAAATGTTCCCGATTAAGAAATTCGTGGACTTATAACATAAAGGTGTCACTCATATGACACGAACAATAATGGAGGAACTGGAGCCCGAGATATAGAAAAATCTCTGTAGCCTCCTTGTATCTTAATTATCTCCTCTTAAGTTTTCCCTGCTTACCTCCTGGAAGACAGGTAGAACTAAGATTAACGTCCCGCTGTGGGCTAGAGTATTATGAAAAACTCCATATCGATTATGGAAAAAATCGAAACCTTGATTTAGTAAGTTTTAAAACATAGGCACATAAAGCCTGACTCAATATTCTGAGGGTTTTATGTTATTAAATAAGAAAGACGGTTCATATTGCTTATGCATACATGCCGCAACCCTAATTAGGCAACGATTAAGAATTTCCATCAGCTACCCAGGATCTAAGGGCAAACTATTGGTGGATAGGCTTGAAGAAGTCTGTGGCCACCTATGTAGCTAAATGCTTGACAAGTGCGCAAGTCAAAGCCGAGCATCAGAAACCATCAGGTTTGCTACAACAGCCTGAACTTCCTACGTGGAAGTGGGAAATGGTAACTATGGATTTTATTACCAAGTTACCCAAGACAAGAAAAGGAAATGATACAATATGGGTTATAGTTGATGGACTGACTAAGTCAGCTCATTTCTTACCCATCAAGGAGACTTACAGCTCCGATGTGTTAGCCCAGTTATACGTTGATAAGATTGTAGCCTTACATGGCATACCTGTGTCTATTATCTCTGACCGAGATACTAGATACACGTCTTATTTTAGGAAGAATTTCCAACAATCTTTGGGCACACGTTTGAATTTTAGTACGGCCTACCATCCTCAGACTGACGGTCAGAGTGAGCGTACTATTCAAACGTTAGAAGACATGCTACTTGCATGTGCGATCGATTTGGGTGGTAGTTAGGATAAGAACCTACCGTTAATCGAATTCTCCTACAACAGTAGCTACCATACCAGCATTAAGGCTGCGCCTTTTGAGGCGTTATACGGTAGAAAGTGTAGATCGCCTAATTGTTAGGCGGAAGTTGGAGATGTCCAGTTATCAGGACCAGAGATAGTGTTCGAAACAACGGACAAGATTGTTCGGATTCGCGACCATCTCAAAGCTGCCCGGTATATGCAGAAGAGTTACGCTGATCCTAAGCGTAAGGATTTTTACTTCGAAGTAGGTGACAAAGTCCTACTTAAAGTGTCACCCTGGAAGGGAGTGATGCGGTTTGGTAAGAAAGACAAGCTAAGCCCGAGATACATAGGGCCTTTCGAGGTTATCGAACGTGTTGGGTCAGTTGCCTATAAGTTAAACTTACCGGAAGAGCTCAGTGGAATTCACAATGTGTTCCACATCTGCAATCTGAAGAAGTGCTTCGCTGATGAATCACTGGTAATACCACATACAGATGTGCATATAGATGAGAGCTTAAGATTTGTTGAAAAACCTTTGTCGATTGAGGATCGACAGGTAAAGAAGCTTCGAAGAAAGCATGTACCTATTGTAAAGATCAAATGGGATGCCCGAAGAGGTCCCGAATTCACGTGGGAGGTTGAATCCACGATGAAAGAAAAGTACCCTTACTTATTTCAGTAAATCTCGGGTCGAGATTTATTTTAAGGGGGTGAGGATGTAACACCTCGAAAATTCACGTCCTATAATGTGTTGACACGTGTCATAAAGTTTGAACGTGTGAAGGAATATTATAAAAGGACTAAAGTTGACAAACATGGAAAGTATGTAATTATACGGATTCTAAGTGTCAACAGTGAATGAATATACTTCATAATAACCCTACATGATGTTTATAACATCAAACGAATAAATCATGGATCATACGAAGCTAAAAGTGAGAGATTACAAACTACAGGGGTCAAATGTGTCAACATGTTAAAGATACACCTCTGAGTGATCTTTTGACAAAACCCGAAGCTTTGTAAATATAAGTTATGCTCACTAGAATGCACGATTAAAATTTCATAAAGTTTCGTTATCGTATGAGAAAGTTATGATCAAATTCGTGTACGAGGGGTTAAAGCGTCAACGGTGAAAGTTATGACTTTTCGGGTTAACCGGAAGTGTCCAGGGACTTGGCAAAGTGAGTATAAGTCATAAAGCCCTTGTATATAAATAATAAGGGGTCAAAATGCAAGAATTAAGCTTGGTTGACCTTTCGGAGCACCAAGAGCCAGGGATGCAAACTGAAAAATGGAAGAATTGCCCCTGAGGAGGGCTAGCGGGGCGCTACATCAGAAGCGTAGCGGTGCGCTAGGGATGCCCAGTAACAGAAACTTGGCTGTTGGCTGTTTTAAGCGTTGCAACTGACTTTTAATCGATTTTCCTCATCACCCTTGGCCCCTAAACAACCCCTAGAACATCTAGGACACTTGTAAGTGAGTTGTGGTGGGTTGTAGACTTGTGTGTCAATCTTTTGTGGTGTTTAAAACACTATATAAGGGCCATGAGTTGCAAACATTCACTCACACCTTCATCTGCATTTCTTGAGCACTTCTGGAGCTTAGGAGCAGACCCAATACCTTCCTACTCGAGCTTAGGACTTGGGTAAGTATGCTAGACCTTCCTCGGTTTAGTTTTTGCTTAGTTATTAGCTTAAAAGTCAACCGTCGTAATTAACGGTTGACTTAACGATTAATCGCTAATGGTCCAGCGATTAGTCAAAATAAAAGTAGTTTTAGAATGGTATTTATGTGGGTAATAAAACCCCAAAAGGGTTTCCCCTGATCACCATCCTAAGCAGATCAAATGTCGGGTCAAACCTTTACTTAAAAAGTCAACATAATGCTAAAAATGTCATTTATGCATAATTAGCTATCTAGAATATATATAATCTGTTTGAACATTGTTAAAACTTAGAAATAAGTGTAAGAACATGTCCCAACATGTTCAACCCGACTATTTCCTGTTTAGACTCGGTTCGGAACCGAAAGTCACTTAGTTTGACTTTCCCGTTGACTTTCAGTTCTGACCCGTTTGGGCATATTTTAGAAATGCCTTAGAGCTTAAATTGGATTAGGATACATGTTAGAACAACCCTCTGTGGTCATACACCTTGGTTCACTAGTTATCCAATTAATATGCATATTTCCGTTAATTGCTCATACGTTGACCGTTATGCCCTTATTACCTTAAATCATGATTTATGAAAATGTAAAAGTGTAGAAACCTTAGTTACTGATATATAAACTTGTATGCAAAGTTTGACATCAGTTTGACTTATAGATTAAGAGTTATGCTCATTGTCGCTAAATTAAAGCTTTATGTTAACAAAATGGCGTAATTAGCGTATAGCCTAGTTAAACATACTTTTTGATATCAAATCTTTTACCCACTGATGTTATATATTATTTTGGGATTTTTAAAGATTTTTAATTAATTTTAGGCCGAGCATAACTAGTAGTCGTAGGCTTAATCCGGTAATTGTCGGTTTTGCCCTTACGGGCCATAAAATGATTTTTACTTATCTAAACGACTCCAAACCTTTTGCTACTGATCACATATGATAAATAAATTATTTTAAGACCTCTGGAAATATAAAAATATCAGATTTAAGTATAGAACCCGGAAATGGCCTTTAATCGCCATAATTAGCGTTTTTAACGCATAGTATGTCTTAGAATCATATTGGACATACCCGGGTTGATACCTATTGATATATGAGGCAAATTATGATATTTTAACAGTAAGCAAAGGTTGATAAACTCAGACTTCGTTTTTGAGCTTTTCGGCTTATGTGAAATTACCAAAATACCCCTACGGGGCATAGTTTGGTTAAATATGATAAATTTCACATATATGCCTTAGCCTACTGTTATAACCCATCAAAATGAGTATGTTTGCTGTTTACATCAGACCTGTAACTCAGTTAAACAATTAAACTCTTTTACAAACTTTAAAATGACCAAACTACCCCTACGGGGCATAGTTTGTGTTTAAATTAGTTCGGGGTATAACGAAAGACATCCTACTGATGTTACAACATATTTGAAGCATATTAACTTAGGAAACCTGTATATGGCTCTTACGGATACCCGTTACGCATATTACGCGTTCGGCTCGGTTTATGTAACAAGTTTACATAAATTAGTCGAAACGGGTCAAACCTTATCGGTTTTATTTCAAAATCCAGAATGTGAATAATAAACCCATATTAAACAAGTCTTCAAACTTGTCGGGTCTGAATCACATTCTATCCGGTTTTCGCTTAATCGTGCGTACGGACCGTATCTTCGAAACTAGCCGGTCTAAGCTTAAGCTTAATTAAAGGCCCGTTAGGATTCTAATAGGTTATTAAAAACCTTCGTTCCAGATTAGGAGCCCAGTAAAAGCTATCTGTACTTGCTGATTTGATATACGGCTGGGATTGAATTTATATTTAGCTCAGGTAAATACTTTTAACTTATTTTCCCTCTACGGACTTGGGTTACGGTACATAGCGTACCGCTTGATCGGGCATCAAATCTCCACGCTTAGTGGGTAGTTGAATAATTTGATCGGCTCGTTTTAAACAGATTTGTTTACTTTACAACCTTTGGGGGGTTAATGACCATGTCCCGGATATCCTCGGCATTATCTTACGAGATGGCCACGACCTGAGCACGGGGTGTAGGCGTACACCTGTCGGTGTATAACTCATTATTGTGGTGTGTCTATTGATCTTTAACCCGGATACGTTCCGGGCTACTGAACGCATAAGTAACATGTAAATCGTTCACAAGATTATAATATTAAATAATTCTCCCAAGTTAAAAAGATTAATTTTGCCTCTGTGCATTTTAATCAATGTGTCAAGATATTTTGTGCCACGTGCATTCAAAACAATTTACAAACTCTTTTTCCAAAATGAGTCAGTTGAATGTATTTACCAGTGTAAACTGACGTATTTTCCAAAAAGGCTAAATGCAGGTACTATACGAACTTGGCTGGATAATTCTCCTTAGCATCAATAGAAGTCTCGCAAGCTTAAGATGCCTAAAAGTCTGTTGAACTATTGTTCCATTTTATGTACGATCCTTCTGTGGATAAACTTCCGAATATTGTGACAGTTGATATTACAATAATAAATTCGGTTGTATTATATTTTCTTTTGCTTCCGCTGTGCATATTAATATTGTGTTGTTTGACTATTACGTTGCCAACCATGACGTCACGATACTCCCCACCGGGCCCACCGGTGACACGTGGAAATTCGGGGTGTGACACAAACACTGATTGAGTTGCACCCCACTAATTTATTCTAATTTCGCCTATAAGGCTCTAATCTCTCCCCAACCGGCGACGCCATTGAGCAGAATGAGCATGTGCGATTTTAGAGTTAGCGAAAATAACGAAATCGGCCTCAATTAAATACAAATTGCATATTGCTTGGAGTTGGAAGTGGGCCTCTTTATTTTAAATCGGTTCTTCAGTTGGGCGTTGCAATAAATATAGTTTTTGTTTTGTTCATTCGAGCCTAATCGGTAATACACATATGCTATTTAAAGATTTGAAAAAAATTGAGGCCTCTATTTTTTGGAGGCCCTAGTCCATTGCCTAGATTTGAAAGCCTCTAGGTCTGCCTGGTCGTGCTCAAATTGTACTAAAATTGGACGTGCCAACACAATTAAGAAAAACAACATATATAATTTATAAGTATAGCTCGTCAAAGCATTTACAACGTGCATGTTTAATGCTTTTACCATTTTATTATTACTTTATTATTACATGTTTAGAGTCTACGCTTCTAATTTATTGATCTTACAACTCTCAGCTCGTTTTGACTAGCTAACCCGTTTGAGCAAACGAGTTATACGAGTCATTATACACGTGATTAGGTTATAAATTATAATTACTATTTTCCTTGAATTAACACCTTAATCCAAATATTGTTTCCCCAGATATAACTCGAGCCGGTAACTCCATGTCGGTGATCCAATAGGCAAAGAGCCGAATGACAGTAGCTAGCAACTTGATAAATTACAAAAGTAATCCTTCAACTCTTAATGAACATGCAATACTAGTCAATTTTTAGATTTCTTGTAATTTTGGTCTAAACTAATCTTACAAACAAACATTGTTGTGTCACACTTTTATTAACTATGAACATACCATGTTACTGTATATGCAATATGTACTAGTTACATGGCCATTATTAATTTTCCTTTATCATTCGTCTCATTCTAAATCAACTTGTCATAAGCATTTTCATTTTATCATTTCTATTTTATGTTTCAAATAAGTAAAATAGATACGGTCAAGATTTCTGATAGGACTCGGAATACAACATAAAAAATAATCAAGATTTTTGTTTTCATATTTAACCCATTTAATTAAACAAGTTGACCCGTCAATATGTTCTATTAAGTAGGAAGACATGCTAACCCACTTAAACCATTTTTTACAACCCAATAATCCGATTACCACATTTACAACTTGATTATAACCCGCCAACCCGTTTGACACATTTATATAAATAAGTTAAAACTTAAACGATTGTGTATTCGTGTTCCACAATTTTAGTGTGTATGATTTAAGGGATCACCTGAGCGAACTGACCGAAGGGACTTGACTTATCCGAACCGAACGATAACGGCTTAAAGCTAAGAGCAGCGTCCCTGCCTTCGCCACTTCAAACGGGCGCTTCGCCCCTCTTTTTTTCTTAGAAAGAGCGGGGCCTTACTTATTAGGGGGGTGGGTTAATGTTTTTGACATCAATAAATATATATCCATTTAGGATTAACAAAATTCAACCCGCAAACTCAAAACCCGTTAACCCGACATAATACGTATCAAAATGTAATAAAAGGAAACTATTGGTCTAAAACCGCAAATCACAAAATACTCTAGAGGCAACTTTTGCATTTCACTCAAAGTGGAAATAGCAAAAAAAGGAGTGGAGTTAGATACCTAGTCTCCTCTATAAAGAATCTCACAACACACGAAAAACGGATTCGTTCTACTTCTGGATCGAGATCTTCAAAATGGAGCGAAGAACCTCCAATCGATTACTGTCGGTTATCTTCACAGCAATCGTCTTCTTCATCTCATCTTCAGAATCATTCTATCTTCCCGGTGTTGCTCCTCGTGATTTTCAACGAGTACGTACTCCTCAACTCATCATTATCATTCAGATCTAGCATCAGTAGCTTTTTTTCCGATTTAATTTGTTTTTTGTAGCTCAAATCGGCGTGTATGTTGCGTTTAACTTGTACGATTCATTGATTCGTTGATTCTAGTTCAGGATTTTACACATTCGGATCTAGCTGTAGCTTTTTTTCGATTTCATATGGTTTATGTAGCTCAAATCGGCATTTATGTTGCGTTTAACCTGTATATGATTCGTTGATTCGTTGAGTTTAGTTCATGATTTTACTTTATAGCGTGTGATTTGTACAGATCGAGCTTATATAGTTAATTAGTTAAATCTAGGGTTGTAGATTTGAGGTTTAAGTTGAAAAGTGTATATATTGCGGATCTATAGCGTATGCGGAGTTTTTGCTGGTAGATCTGGTTAGTTGACTCTAGTTTGCGTAATGCTGGTGAGTGATTTTGTTATTTTTGTTCAAAGACTGTGCTAGTTGATTGCCTTATGTCAGAATGCCAGATTTAGGTTACTGATATAGAGCTTGTAGATGTTCTGTGTATAGTTTGTGATATGCTTGAATGAATAGGTTAAATGGTCGTGGTGTTCGGGTTACCTAAAATTAGGTGTGTGTAGGTTAGGATGATGTTTTCAACCTGAATAAGTATATACTTGTCATTTCGAGAATGATTTTGTATTTTTGTTCCTAGAGTGTGCTAGTTGCTTGCCCGGTGTCAGATTTAAGTTACGGAAAAAAGAACTTGCAGATGTTCTTTGGATACTTTGTAACATAATGATAATTCTGTACTTTAGGGTTTGTGGCATGTGAGAGTTACTCATTTTGAAGTACAGATCGGTTGAGTGGTAATTGATGGTTAGGAATAGACAATTAGTAAAGTACGAATCGTTGTAAGTGGTGAGTCCTGGTTTAGTCAACACAATTTTTTGATTCACCACCTAATTTTTAGAACTGGTTGGAACTTGATGGTGTTAGGGGTTTGCAAATAGTGGTAAAATATGAGACTGATATCTTAAGTGTTCTTAACTGTCACGTATCTTGTTTTCTGGTAAGATTGATAATCTTTGGTTGCGTATTTAAGGAATTGCTAATACTCTTACCAGGGTGCTTCTCTTCAAGTTAAAGTCAACAAGCTTTCTTCTACAAAAACACAACTCCCTTATGAATACTATTACTTGAACTACTGTAAGCCAAAGCACATTCAAAATAGTGCTGAAAATTTGGGGGAGGTGCTCAGAGGTGACCGCATCGAAAATTCAGTTTACACGGTGAGGTCACTATTACATCATCCAACATCACTCTTACTCATGTGCATTATAATATAAGTTTCTGATATCCGTTTTAGTTTTCTATGAATGAGGAACAACCATGCAAAGTCGGTTGCCGCATAAAGCTTGATGCTGGATCTGCAAAAAAGTTCAAAGAAAGCATTGATGATGAGTACCGCGTTAACATGTATGTGCAAACGTCTCATTTCTTGAATAGTTGTAATGACTTGTGTTTCTTTTTTGTTTGATTCATGCTCCTCAATGCAGGATTTTGGATAACCTTCCAGTTGCTGTTCTTAGACAAAGACGGGATGGTGTTCAATCAACCACTTACGAGCACGGTTTTCGTGTCGGTTTTAAAGGAAATTATGCTGGGGTGAGTTTGATAGTAAAAACATTAATAAATGCTTCCTTGTTTGATTTAGAATAATAGAATACGATGAATTAATTTCTCATTTACTTCTTTAGAGCAAAGAGGAAAAGTATTTCATCAATAATCATCTCAGCTTTAGAGTCATGTATCACAAGGATCTTGAAACCGATTCTGCTCGAATCGTTGGATTTGAAGTTACTCCAAACAGGTAACTTTGCAAATTTCTTCTCATTCCTGATTTAGCCACCTTAAAAGTTAAAATTTTAACATTGTTTCGCTTTGCTAACAGTATCAGTCACGAGTATAAAGATTGGGATGAAAAGAACCCACAACTCACGACTTGCAACCAAAATACCAAAAACATAATTCAAGGAAGCACGGTACCGCAAGAAGTTGATACAAATAAAGAGGTGGTATTCACATATGATGTTACTTTCAAGGTACTATTTAGTAAAACCCTACCACTTGTCCTTACGCTATACAATTAGAATTAGGGCTGCAAATGAACCAAACGTTCGGCGAACAGTTTGTGAACCGTTCGACGGGAAGCTCGTTTGTGTTCGTTCATTTTATTAAACAAATGAACAAGAACAAGAAATTTCGTTCGTTTAGTTAAATGAACGAACATGAACAGAGGCCGCGTTCATTCATTTATGTTCGTTTGTGTTCGATAGTTCATTAGTGTTTTTAGTTTTCATATTTTATTTAAATACTTCAAAATTTTGATAAATAAAATATTAATAAGTGTTGGTGTATTATATATTTTTCTGTTCATGAACATTAGTTTGTGATCATTTGTGCTCATCAACGTTCGTTACCTAAAATTAACAAACAAACACGAACAAGTTAATTTCCTTAACAAACGAACACGAACAGAAAATCTCGTTCGGTAACTGTTCATGAACAGTTCGTGAACACATGTATTTCTTAACAAACGAACAGAAACAAGTTGTTCGTGTTTGTTCGGTTCATTTGCAGCCCTAATTAGAATTACAAATACTCGTAAACCTATTTCTCATCTTTCTTAATTTTTACAGGAGAGCGATATCAAATGGGCTTCACGTTGGGACACATACCTCCTTATGAACGACGATCAAATCCATTGGTTTTCAATAATCAACTCCTTGATGATAGTCCTTTTTCTTTCTGGAATGGTAGCCATGATCATGATGAGAACACTTTACAGAGATATCGCAAACTATAATCAGTTAGACACACAAGACGAAGCTCAAGAAGAAACCGGGTGGAAACTTGTTCACGGAGATGTCTTCAGGGCTCCGGAATATTCGGGATTACTCTCGGTTTATGTCGGGACAGGTGTACAGCTTTTCGGAATGACACTTGTCACCATGATATTTGCATCTCTAGGGTTCTTATCACCATCTAACCGTGGTGGCCTTATGACCGCCATGGTTCTGTTATGGGTTTTTATGGGACTGTTCGGTGGTTACGCCTCTGCACGAATTTACAAAATGTTCAAGGGCACAGAGTGGAAAAAGAACACGTTAAAAACATCGTTTATGTTTCCCGGTATTTTATTCGCAATTTTCTTCGTCTTGAACGCATTGATTTGGGGCGAAAAGTCATCTGGAGCCGTACCGTTTGGAACCATGATTGCTCTGGTTTGCTTATGGTTCGGGATATCCGTCCCGTTAGTCTTCGTGGGCAGTTACTTGGGTTTCAAGAAACCCGCGATCGAAGATCCGGTGAAAACAAACAAAATCCCACGACAAGTACCCGAGCAAGCTTGGTACATGAAACCCGTGTTCTCAATTCTGATCGGTGGAATCCTTCCTTTTGGCGCGGTTTTCATCGAGTTATTCTTCATCTTGACATCCATATGGTTGAACCAGTTCTACTACATATTCGGGTTTCTTTTCATCGTGTTTGTGATCTTGATCATTACGTGTGCGGAGATAACAGTCGTGTTATGTTACTTCCAATTATGTAGTGAAGACTACCATTGGTGGTGGCGGGCGTATTTGACAGCTGGCTCATCCGCGCTGTACCTTTTCCTCTACTCGATCTTCTACTATTTCACCAAATTGGAAATCTCAAAGCTGGTTTCGGGTATTCTCTACTTCGGGTACATGTTGATTGCTTCGTATGCTTTCTTTGTGTTGACCGGTACCATCGGTTTCTACGCTTGTTTGTGGTTTGTGCGCAAGATATATTCATCTGTGAAGATAGACTGATACATTGGAGCTTAAAATAGAACGAGTGGCATGAGATAGAAGGAAACAGTGTAGAGGTGAGTTCAGTCGAGTTCGTTGTGTATCTTTGGTTACGCGACTATGAAGAAACGCATACTTTTTAGAAGAATTAAGCCCGTAAAACGACTTTGTATGATTCGCTAGTTTCTAGTATATGTTTTTTTTCTTCTTAATATCGAATTTTTGTATGTTGTATGAACTGCATTTATCTTATAGCATTATTGTTGTGTTGTTGGTTTATCAATTCCATTCAAAACTCAACTTCAGTACCTTTGGTTCTTCAGTTTACACACATAACCGAACCACAATTTAGTTACAAATAAACATAACCGAAGAATCTGTATTTTAATTGCAATTCGGGTGGGTTATGATTTAATCATATGGTTTAATTGGTTTTGTTATGGTTTTATCTTTTAATTAATCGGTTTTTCAGTACAACGCAGTCTCAACGATAAGTTCCAATAAAATCTTGCAGATTTAAATATGAATCATAAGCAGCTAAAATCTCATAAACAAGGTGAAATGTTACCATCTTTCAGTGTTTTTACAATGACAACAAATAGCAAATTGCTTCTGCAGAGTAAACACAAATACAAAAGCCAGAAGTTGTTTCATTTACTTACTTTAAATAACCAAACAAAAAATTTTCTATTAATAAATGTATCTAACGCGGTCATCTTCTTGCAGCTTGACCTTCATATTGTCACTCGTGAAACAATTGATACGAATTTTAAAAATTTCTGTAGTGACCCCCGAGTTGAAAATTCATCAGTGCTTTCCTAATAATATTACATTCGCACGCATGCAATCCTTATGTACACCAATTTTCAAAGTCTGTATATATGATGATGATACTTTTGAACCAGAATGGTGTGTTGCATATCTGACTATCTGTATAACTTCACCTTCGGCAAAAGCCCATCGTGTGCTGATACCAGAATATTTGTAAAACTTTTAAAAAGTATAAAAAATTGATATAAATTCAAACCAAATTTCTTTTCGTGAGGCTTTCCCGCTTTATTCTTGCTTATAAATTATTATCAGCTGCAAATGGCTTCAACTGAAAGTTTCTTCATTACTTTTGGGCAAGGATCGCCTCCAAAAATCTCAGGTGTTACAGGTACTGTGCATGATTGTTGTCCAATGCAGTACTGTAAATATTCCAATAGCAAAATATAAGCATTTTTATTCTGTGGGTCTTATTTGTTACATTTTTAAGAAAATAAAGACGTTATTTTGGGTTCTTTTAGGTTATATTTTATAACTGGAAAAAAATTTATTGATATTCTGATAATAATTATTTATAGATTTAAAAAAAAGTTGTACGAAAAGTTGCTTTTAAGACAACCAAGTGACCAACCCGTTTTGACCCGTTACCTACTAACTGGAACCTGAAAAATCTTCGTGTGAATGTGATTGTTTTCCCTTTTGCAAACAAACAAAAAAAAAATTTATGCAAAGAGTAAAATGCCATTTTCGTCCCTGAGGTTTGGCTAGTTTTGCGACTTTCGTCCAAAGGTTTGTTTTCCCGCATCTGGATCCAAAAGGTTTGAAATCTTGCCATTTTCATCCAGCTCATTAACTCCGTCCATTTTTCTCTATTAAGTCAGGGGTATTTTCATCTTTTTGTTAACTTAAAGGGCAATTTGGTCTTTTTCACTTTATGTAAAAAGACCGAATACCCATGAATAAGACTGAATTGCCCTTTAAGCTAACAAAAAGAAGAAAATACCCCTGACTTAACGGAGAAAAATAGATGGAGTTAACATGCCGGATGAAAATGGCAAGATTTCAAACATTTGGGATCCAGATGCGGAAAAACAAACCTTTGGACGAAAGTGGCAAAACTGGCCAAACCTCAGGGATGAAAATGGCGTTTTACTCTTAAACAAATAACCACATGCCATTAGTCCAAATCCTTAAATCAGAAAAAAATAATACCTTGTTGAATGCATCATATGAGTTATGCGCATGGCAGTTACCCTCACGATAACTACCACAACCTCCTAACGGGGTGCCAAAACTCGCAAATTTAATCGAGGATATTTTCTGACCCAGGCTGCATGAGAGATGTGCTTTGGGCCTCAACGGTTTAGTTGCTTTACCAGAACTTTGCATTTCATAATTCATTAATGAAGGCTGCCACTCGTATATATCAGCACACACACTGTAAATGGATCTTTTCACCATTGATATTCCATACGGGATTCCTCCTAGTTCTTCAAAAACAACTAACAAGTTGCCTGTCGGTTTTAGCCATGACCGAGGTACATGGTACCTGAAACAAATCAAACTTAGTTACGGTACTAGATATTTGAGTGTTTGTCAATTTTTTTTTATTTTTTATTTTTTAATAAATTGAAAAACTCATTAAATTTTGTTACAGTCCATATAAATTATCCAAAAATGATTATTTGACCCTTTACAAGTCATGATAATCAGATAATTAGTTCCACATCGCAAATCGTTAAAAAGATTGTAAGCGTATAAGAAAACTAGCTTTGTTACCATTTTTGGGAAGATTCACCGCAATTACTTAGGCATTTTTTCTCGTCAAAATAGCCAGCATAACTGCAGCTACTACAAGATCCACGCGCCTTGTATGCAGGCCAATAACGTCCGATGCTTTGACCATTTATCCATATTTGACCTTTGCCCATACTGCTCATGTCTAATGCTAAAGGTTCGTTCCCACCCGGAGCATTAAAAATAGTCTTCACAAATCAAAATAAAAAGGTCAAACATTGACTATTTCAAGAAAGTATATAACAACATGAAATATGAATTTAGTCAAATATACCTTGTACCATGTTAACGGTTGTCTTTGAGCTACAAACGAACCTTGTATCCACTCAACAGACGAACTACCCATGAGCGAATGAAGACTTAGAATTTCTCCTTTAAGGCCGACCTGGTCAACAAGTCAAAGTTCAAGTAAGGACATTGGTCTGATCATCTATTCCCATTTGGCATTAAGCATTAAGCATCTTCATTTTGTTTTATAAGAATAAAGATGTGACTGTGGGTCCCGGTTATTTGATTCGACAAGTGGTATAAGGCCCAATGAATGGAAAATTTTTAAAAGTCAAACCTTATAAGACCATTTTTGCCAAGTCAAATCTCTTTTTCCTCCATTTAGACCATAGAGTGTGACTGGACCAAGAACACCTGCATTCCATGTTTCGAAATGTGGACCGATATTCTACAAAATCAAAATTAGAGAACCATAAGATTTGAGTGAATTTGTATAGGGCGAGGAAGTAACAAAATTATTGCGAGAACAAATTTAAATCATTTATTATTATTATTACTTTTTTTCCAATGATTCCTATTTTTTAAATGTTAAAAATCATCAAACTACTTTTTTCATATGTTTGTTTTAATAACCTATTGGGTGTTCGTGCAAAATTTGTGTTATGTATATATATGTATGTATAAGAGAGAGAGAGCATACAGGGAGACCAACAGCAATGCTAAGTAGAGAAATCTTGTTCACACCAGATCTTAGATTTACTGGTTTATTAAATGTTACTTTTTGATTTTGTTGACTTCCATAGACAGTTCCTGTGAAAAACAAAGTGTGTCATAAGAATTGTTGGCATTGATAACACAACAATAGTAAAAGTCTAAAATAATTATATGAAGTTAATGACCAAAAAGAATAAATAAAACACCTTGTTCCTCCTTATAAACTCGTTACCTGATAACTGACCGTTGATGAAAACATGCAAAGCATGACCAGCCGATGAGACTAAAAGCGTGGGCCACTTCCCGCTTCTCAAGAACCCCTCATTCGAGCCAACTCTGACACTGAGCATGAAAACTTGTCACTTTTTTGTATGGGTCGGGTCAGGTTGGGTAACAGGTTAAGTTGCGCTCATGTTGAAATGGGTCATTCTTAGTATGCCTGGGTCGGGTCGGGTCGGGTCGGGTTAGGTTGGGTTGGGTCACAAGCATTATTTTGTCCACTTGTATGTTTAACTATATAAAGTCATAATTATAATTACAGAAACAATGTTATTTTAATAAAAAGTCCAAATCTTTCAAAGTCAATGTCTAAACTTCTTATTTGACTTGTTTGAGACAACACACAACTTTATAAGTAAATGGGTTGAAACTATTATCTTTATATTTTATATATAAATATATAGTGAAATCTTTAAATACAAATGAGTTTTAACGTGCGAAGGTATGAAGGGAAAAAAATAACGTGCGTAATTATGTATATAACATGTGTAATTAGGGTTAAACCAACCCATGCGTAATTTGAGTTTTAACCATGCGTAATTTTCATGTTTGATGACATGTGAGATTTGAATTTTATAACGTGCGTAATTATGTATATAACATGCGTAGTTTCAAAATGTGGACTTCGTACGCTTCGCACGTTAAGGGGCTATTGTACGATAACCCACCCCTAAATATATAATGCAAAATGCTACATGAAAATAACAAAAAAGTTGCACTTACTCTGTCATATACCACAAGTAATCCGAAGCATCTCTAGTGACATTAAGTTGCTCTAATAATCCAACGGTTGTGTACGAGTTGTCATCATACGATTCGGTTACATCATTGTACGACTGCCATGTAAATCCTCCACCCTCTGAAGTCATCTTCATCAATGCACTTTGTGCACCTACCTATTAATCACATTCAGTTAAAAAAAATTGGAACTTTGGTAGTTTGTTACCATTAATTGTTTTACTAAAATAAGAATAATGAATATTTATAATCTCTCACCCTTGCTGTATTATAAACAGTGTTCTTGCAGTCCGGTAGGATACTGATAGACCAAGGAGGAATATTATATCGTTGGTTTCTAAAGTTAACGCTTGCATACGCGTTTCTGTCGTTATTTGAAAGGAAAGCAGCACATCCTCCAGTCTTATATTTGTAAACATATGCCTATAATTTGAAAGACAACCAAATGTAAGAGGCGGGGTCCACTGACGCTGCGGATATTGTGATCATGAATAAAAAGAACAACGAAAGTACAACCTTTTGAAAGTTTCCGAGAGTGATAATAGATGGATCACCGTTTACTAAAGCGGGCTCACATAGTTTTATGGCTCTGTGAAGATCTTTCAGATGTCCCCACTTAGCTTCGTGTTTTAGTCCTATATATAGAACATTTCATTAAACCTTAATCTATACAAATTTATCAACAAACATTACATAGAGAAATAGTTACAAATACCAAATATCACTAAATGATAGTGAGCTCTTTCATCAATCTACCCTTTTAGTAAGGTGACACACTTAACATTTCATATATGACCTGACATCTCTTTAAAAACTGAGTAAAGTACACGGATGGTCCCTGTGGTTTACCAAAATTTTGGATATGGTCCCCAGTTTTCCAAAAGTACATGGATGGTCCCTGTGGTTTGCACTTTGTAACATATATAGTCCCCAGCCAACAAATCTAAAGGTTTTAGCAGGTTCACGTTAGGGACTAAATGCGTTACAAAGTGCGAACCACATAGACCATCCATGTACTTTTGGAAAAAGTTAGGGACTAAATGTGTTACAAAGTACAAACCACAAGACCATCCGTGTACTTTTGAAAAGCTAGGGACTAAATGCAAAATTTTAGCTAAGCACAGGGACCATCCGTATACTTCACTCTTAAAAAAAGACGCTATAAAGTGCGTCGAATACGCCATATTTGACCCGAATCCAAAGCCAGTCCAACTTTAATTCAAATTTATATACCCCATGATTTTTATCTCATAATTAACATACCATATTCATCAATGGGAGCATCATAATCATAGCTTGTAGCAATAAACGGGCCACCCGCTGTCCGCCCAAAATTAGTTCCTCCATGATACTGTCAAAAAACAGAACAAGATTAACTTATTTGCAATATGCTAATATATATCATATAAATACAAAATGTTTGATTTACCATATAATAGTTGATAAAAGATCCACCACTCTGAATAAACTTAGCTACTGAGTATGCTAAGTCTTCAGCTGGTCTATAAGGCACTGCACCTCCAAACTCAGTGAACCTGACTCACTCATTTTTTTTTTAAATAAATCAACCAAATAAAAATAAAGAAAAACAATAGGGTATTGCGCATTCGTGTTCATGATGAATTAAATAAAAAAAATTACCATCCTGTCCAGGCTTCGGTCCACATCTTCGGTTTAAAATTTTTGTTGGGAGAGAAATAGTCACAGTAAAAACCATTGCAGGTATTTATCTGTCAATAAAAAACCAACATCTAACTGTTATTACATTTATAACTGATCAAGATTTGATCTTTTATAAGAATATGCACTATATAATTTTTTTTAATCTTTTATTTTGTATACTAATTTTTTTTAGGTATGCATAATTAAAAACTGCCCATGTGCACTTCATAAATATCCCACTTGGGACATACAGCATGAAAACAGCCATGTGGGAAAGTGATTGACAAAAAAAAAAAAAAAAAGTCAGCAAAAAACTTCAATACAGACACACTAACTTGCATAACTAGATGGTGCACTTACAATGGGGTCAGGGGCATCATCCTGTTTGCACATGACCCACGGTACGCCGGTTCCTAGACCTAGAGCCATTTGAGCTGCCCATTTCGTATAAGCTCGACCCGGTGCTCCAAGTTCATACTCCATTGGTCCATATTCATTTTCAATCTGTCACAATAACTTTTGTTAAAATACAATGGTGATGTGAATTTGTTATAGAAATATAGTTTTGACTACCTGAGATAAGATAATTGGACCACCTTCATTCTCATATAAACTTTCTTCTTTCATCATATTCACTATTTTCCTTGTGAATTTTTCCATAGCAGCCTATACATATATAAATCAACATTACATGCAAATTTTAACATACCCAAAAAAAGTTAAATATTTTAAAAATAAAAAAAACAGATAATTTAGAAATTTATAATAAATGTGAGGTAGACCTTGAAAGGACCATTATCTGTTCTGAAACTAATTCCTGGAACATATTTCAACCAAACAGGAAACCCCCTGAAAATGAAATTGATTTGACAAGAGAAGTATAAGTTATTTGTAAGCTTGTTAAATAACATGAATATTATTACTATTTATGGAATTTAAACAATATTTACCCAAAGTTCCATTCAGCACAAGCATAAGGACCAATTCTGAGATGAGCATAGAGTCCAGCTTGCTTAATTAGCTTAATGAACTTCACCAAGTCATATCTATCTTCAAAATAATACTAGGAAGAAAGAGAAAAAAATCATCAATTTATCAAACCAATATTTATTATTTGTTTTTCTTTTGTTTTTTTATTTGAAGCACGCTGTTTTCGTAACCAGTCCAGTTGAGTCCATCTGAACCGTCTATATATGAACGGGGTGGTTTGACCGGATTTAAAAAAAAATACATTTTCTTTTCAAAGTCTAGATTTTTTGGACTTCATATTTTATTAGCATTGCAAACACACACCAACAAAACTAACCCCGAACACGACTCATTTATCATCTTTAAAACATTATATAAGTACTTTTACCTTTTTCCTTTACAAACAAATTAACATACAGAAAGTAACTATTTAAAAAAAAACGGTCCCACCAATAAGGCGACTGATTTAACAGGTCCGGTTGTGAAAACATTGCACTTACTTGACCAGGCTGTGGCTCATGCCCATTCCAGAAAACATAAGTCTGAATCACATCCACCCCTCCTTCTTTTGCCTTTTGAATAAGATCTGGCCACATCTGAAACATCAAAATTCCCATAAATTAGTGTTTTTTATTTTATTTTTTTTTTTTTTTACGACCAGCAAAAGTCGATCACCCGGGTAAACCAGTGGCAAAAGGCCACCCACGCCCACGAACGCAGACAACGCTGATGACCCGGCTAGCCAGTAGCCAAACCCACCGCCCGAAGGCCACTGTGGTGAATCCTCGGGCTCAACCGAGAGCATTTTGCTCCAGGCGAGACTCGAACCATGACCTCCATTTTGGAAGGCCATTGGCCGGAAATTAGTTCTTTATTACAATATGAAATTACAAACAAAAAGAGGGGGGGGGGGGGGGGGGGGGGGGGTCAAGAAAATAAGCACATTGATAAGTTTACCTCAGGAGTGCTTCTTGGATAATGAATGGAACCAGAAATAAGAATCTTCCTTTGACCATTAATGGATATAGCCTTATGATCATATGTAACAGAAGCAGTACAGAAACAAACCCATGAACATACTAAAACCATCAACATCAGGTTATACTTCTGCATTTTGAACACAAACTCCATAAAAAAAATGAAAAATCCTTCGGTTTATCACCAAATAAATAGTTCCACTTTATTCTTTGATCTTTCTTGTTTTTGCATCTTAAGTTAAAAAAAAGATATCATAAACACCACAAAGGTTCACTAAAACTTGTGAACTTTTGTGTTAAATTTGTGAACTTTTGGGCTTTAATATGATCAGTGTGTGAATGTTTTGAGTGATCTGAAGCTGCATTTAAGCAAAGGAAGATTGGGTTTGGCTGCAGTAGTGAGGGTCCTACATAAGGGGAGGGAGTGATCATCACTCATCACTCACAACATCCAATCAAGTTTCGACATGTCATCAACCATTATTCCATCACTCACAACATTTTTTTAGTGGGGGTGGTCATCACTCACAACACCCAACAATACCCATCACTCACAACACTCAACAACCCATCACTCACAAGCCTTCAACGCGTGAAGAAATTCACGAGTGATAGTGCATGGTGGCGGCGGTGTGCAAATTGCCATCACGCGTG
Organism: Helianthus tuberosus; assembly: GCA_030545235.1. Lineage (NCBI taxonomy): Eukaryota > Viridiplantae > Streptophyta > Magnoliopsida > Asterales > Asteraceae > Helianthus > Helianthus tuberosus. The sequence goes on along the minus strand of CM060441.1, from coordinate 213,397,443 downwards.
ATGGGCTTCCATCACGGATCCACCCCGCCTCCCCTAAGTAAATATTATTCAGCCTCTTTACATTTTACTTAAGTATTTAAATTGAAAATATATGTACATCAAAAGTAAATTGCAAAAATAATTTTTTTATATGTAACTTGTTTTTTTTTTTTTTTTGAATATTGGATTTTAATAATCTCAACTATTCGTCGTTGGCCGCCAACAGTCTCAACTTCAAAAATAATCACCGGCAGTCCCCACTATTAACATATTGGCCTCCAATGGACCTTAATTTTCGTCCCAAACCTCTTTGTAACCTTATTACGGACCTTTAGAAACATTTTTCTAGTAAAAGCCCCAAATTGAAGTCGCCGGGAAACTTCTCGTCGGAAAGCTTCTTTTTGGCTGGAAAACTCAACTTTTTAGCGGAAAATTCAACATTTTCGTTCCAAACCTCTTTGTAACCTTAGATTGGATCTTCAGAAATCTTTTTCTGACAAAAAACGGTTTTCCGGCGACCGAAGACTAACGGCATTAAGGACCTGTTAGTCAGGGTCAATTGGTGGCCAATATGTCAATAGTTGGGACTACCGGTGGTTATTTTTTAAGCTGGGAATGTTAACGGTCAACGGCAAATAGTTGGGATTATTTAAATCCAATATTCATTTTTTTAATATATACTAATACAAGTGTGATATGTTGCAAGTTTTTTATGGGCATTAATGTGTCACGTCCTATTTTAGCTATTACAATGGATTAAAAATTTAAGAGTAAACTTCAATTTTTGTCCCTGTAGTTTGCTAATTTTAACACCCCCAGTCCAATATTTTAAACATTGCATTTATCATCCATTAGTTTCCTGATTTTAACAGTTTCAGTCCATTAGTTTCCTGATTTTAACAGTTTCAGTCCACACCACTAACACTGGTGTGGACTGAAACTGTTAAAATTTAACACTAGTGTGGACTGAAACTGTTAAAATCAGCAAACTAATGGATGATAAATGTAATTTATAAACTATTGAACTGAAAGTGTTAAAATCAGCAAACCACAGGAATATGAAAATTGAGGTTTACTCAAAATTTAAATTATGCTTTCTATGGTAAGTATATTTTAGAGGTAATGACAAAAGGATGGAGTTATAAAATTGATTAATGAAAATTAAAATGTTTGGTTTAATTGTTTATTGATGTCATGATAAGTTTGAATTATTTCTTTGAAATATAATTTTTTATTTGTATTTGAAATATTTCTAAATCATTATGTGAACTATTTCTGAGATTGAGTAGATTCGATTTTTTTTTTGGATATTATTATGATTAAATACTTTTATTAATAATATTAGGTTCATATTAATTATTACGATTACATACTTTTATTAATAATATTAGGTTCATATTAAGATGATTGAAATACATTAGCTTTAAATGTCGATTATTTTAACTTTAAAATGTATTTAAAAATATATTGTTACCCTTAGTAAATACATCAATAAAATAATCACGTGAACCACGAGAACAAAAATCCATCAATATCATGTTTGTGCTTTAAAGAATATTATACTTACAAACATATAATGGACTTTATTTTTTTTTACCCTACTTACAAAATTAGTTGGACTTTCTGTTACTTTGTTTTGTTTTTGAAGAACAAAAAACCTTATAATTAAAAATGATTGAAAATATAAAGAACAAAAAATCTTATAATTAAAAATGATAAAAATGAGCGTGTAGGGGTTAGGTTGTAAATAAATGGATCAAAACATCTAGAGTTGAAAGTTATAATTTTAAAATATAAGTTATAAGATTAAACTCTCACTCGTTTTACGATTATTTTCAAGTTTATTATACAACATAATTACATAAATGACGTTTTAACTTGTTTACAAGTTGATTTAAACTTAATTAAGAAACGGCAACCCAACTCCGTTTGGCCGATTTAGATAAACAGCTTACAGATAATGTGTCCATGTTACATTATTATAGACATGTCGGTCGTGTCTAGGTTAAAATTGATATCTTTGATACGGATAAATATATGTATGTATTTGACCTTTAGCAATTGTAAGACTAAGACGGGTGGGGAGGTGGTCGGGGATCCCGTCGGAGAACACCCCACCCCCCTTCCATAATTCGGTGAGCTCTCAGTCTAACATTTCAACCCACCCTACCAAAATTGTAGATGTATAATTGAACAAAGCTTTCTATCAAAATAGTTTAAAATTTGGTCACAATAATAGTCTCACTCGTCAGTCGCCAGACACATATGTAAACTACTTGTCAAGCACGATAGCCGTGATTTGGGCTCCAAAATGGATTTTTTTTCAAGTTTTATATTGTTTTTCATGCCTAAATTGAATAATTCTATCAATAATGTTATGTACTTTAATAATCAAAATTAATTGTGAGTGCACATACGAAAAGTAAAACACCTATAACATTTAAAGATAAGTGGTAATGTTACTAGCACGTTGCCACGGTGTTTTAAATTTGTAATGGTTGCATTAAAGAATTGTAGCATAGGCTTAACATCTTGTAAAAAACGAACTTTAAAACACTAAAGGGTGCCGACACTTACAATTATTGTTATACCATCACTCGTTGCGACACGTGAAATCGCAAAAAAAAAAATAATAATAATAACGTTCTTGAAATTTTATATAAAAAACATTTACATGAACCCACCCGTTACTTATGACAAATCCGCCACAACATTCAGTCTACTATCGACAAATAAGAAAAAAAAATGTTCACAAAAAGTAAAAGTGTAAGTGTAAAAAAGAAAGGAAAAATAGTTGTTTAAACATTATTTTTAATGACACGTACATTTGAGCTTTGCTAACTTGTACATCATCATGCTGTAAAATAAGCATGTCATGGTAGTATATTCAAAATTTTACAAAGAGTTAATAGCCAAAATGGTCCTTGAGGTTTGCTCACTTTTACCACTTTAGTCCAAAACCCAAAATTTTTAAATCTGGGTCCCCGAGGTTTGCATTTTTTTGCCATTTTAGTCAAAAAATGAAATCTGGTCAAATTTCTAAAAAAAAAACCCTCAAGTTTTGTCCTTTTGCACAAGGGTAAAATGGTCATTTTCATTTTATTATAACTAATTATTAATTAAAAATAATAAACCTACCACCACCTCTCTCTCTCTCTCCCTCTACTCCTCTCTGCCGCCACCACCGCCACCTCCTCACGCCGGCGACACTAACATTCCTCCGTATCCCCCCCCCCCTCTCTCTCTCTAAAACACAAAACCAGAAACCATCACAAAAATCAAAATACAACAACAACAAATCAAAACAAAAACCGATTTGTAAAAAGAAACGAGGCTCAGATCTGTTTTACATTGGGAACAAGGAGGAATAACCGCCATGGCTGCAAACAGAGGTTGCAAGCGCACTTGCCCTCCTCCGATTCTGCCATGCCAAGCTGCGGAAAATCTCAAATGTTGACCCAATTTTGATCATCCTGTTTGTTACAAGGATTAGGTGAAATCATCACAGCCTCGTGGTGAATAAAAGGACTGGGTTCAAGTTTTGATCATCCTGTTTGTTACAACCACCTTCAAACCTGCAACAAGAAACCCAGGTTGATCAGACCTGCACCCAATTTCATCACCACCACCACCATCTCTCTGTCTCCCTCCTTCACCCACCACCTCCAACAACACACCACCACAACCACCTTCAAACCTGCAACAACCCTAATCACCAACCACCTGCAAACCGTCTTCGACTAACCCTCCCACCGCCACCGTCTCCACCGGAACCCTAACCCCAAACCTGCAACAACACGATTCAGCAACCAACACCGGAACCCTAACCCAAATCAGCAACCAACACGATTCAACCCACCACCCCTACTGAAAACCCTAATCCCAAGAACCTGCAAACCACCACTATTAAACCCACCACCCGATCCACCATCACAATCCCCCCACAGTCTCCACCATCACCACCCTCACTGAAACCCTAATCCCAAACAACCTGCAAACAACCCTAATCACCAACCACCTGCTCCGCCGGTTCTCATCACGGTGGTGGTGGTGTTCGACAGAGAGGAGTGAGAGAGAAGAGAGAGATGGGTGTTTGGAGAGAGAAAGAGAGAGATGGGTGTCGTTTTCCGATGTCGGTTCTCATCACGGTGGTGGTGGTGTTGGCGGCAGTGGGATGGTGGTGGTGGTGGGGATGATGCGGTGGTGGGGGTGGTGGTGGTGGTGGTGTGGAGGTATTTCAGAGAAGAGAGAGAGCGTGCTGAAGAATATGATGAAGATGAACTGCATCTGATGTGTGTATATTAATATATATATATATATATATTAATTTTTGAATTAAGAAAATATTAAATGAAAAGCAAAATGACCATTTTACCCCTGTGCAAAAGGACAAAACTTGAGGTTTTTTTTTGAGAAATCTGACCAGATTTTATTTTTGGACTAAAATGGCAAAAAAATGCAAACCTCGGGGACCCAGATTTAAAAAATTTGGGTTTTGGACTAAAGTGGCAAAAGTGAGCAAACCTCAGGGACCATTTTGGCTATTAACTCTTTTACAAAATTATATATTTTAAAAGTTTGAAAACAATAAAGAGAAGCTTATGAGTGTGCCACATGTCAATGTGTGGTTGGTAAAAAAAGTTTTTTTAACAAAATATGGAAAAGTGTTTTGTTATATGTTCCGTCACTCTTTAACTATTACTATCATTTCTATAAGTTGGGTCGTGTTTACGAGTTATCTCAAAAACCATATTAGACATATGAATCTGAATAAGAAAAGAGTTTTCACAGCCTGATACTAACATAATCCGCCTAACAAGAAATTTTTATTTTGTTTTAATCAAGAACCATTATGAACGGTACACTGTTGACTCGACAACTTTTTTTGGTTCAACATGCCAATACATTTAATGTAAAATACTTATAATGGAACGGTCAATCGAAAAGAGGTCAAGTGAGTTGGTTATACGTTTCAAATGTGTCAAAGAAATAGATGACTAGGGGGTCAACAAGTCAAATGTCAAACCAACTTTTTTTTAACGTCCAATAAAAGCACGATCACCCAGATAAATTCAATGGTAAAAGGCCACCTACGACCCGACTAGTCACTATTCCAGTGGAAAGCCACCACCCGAAGACCCATTGTGGTCAAACCAACTTAATATAGAAAATTAACATTTCAATGGTTCAAAGTAGCAAGTTACCCCACACTACGCGTGCGGGAATTCAGTGTACGTTATGGTACCTGACACTTACTATAACAAAAGAGATAATAAACCATAAAAATATAAACCGACACTGATTCCAATAACATTGATACCGGTTGATGTCGAAACGATTTTAAGTAAGATTTATATGGAGATGGATATACAAAGAAGCACATCAAAGAGACATCCTCAAAATGTTATAAAACATTGTGTGTTAAAAGTTAAAAATAAAATATATAATAAAAAATAATTTGTTTGTATATGGATAATCGTACATTATGATTGACAATTCAATTTAAAAAAAGTGTATATCGACACATAGATAAGGGGGGACGGGGCACCTTTGAGGGTTGGTTGTTAGGGTTTCAATCCTTGCGGTAACACTACCGCCAACCCTTAGGGTAGGCATTGAGGATAGTTTGTTTGGGTAACCTTTACCGTATGATGAAAGTTTAGAAATGTGACTCTTGGACTTAAATGTGGGGATGGGGTGTATTTGATTGATGGGTGAAATAAAAGAGGTCGACTCACTTATGAAACAAGACAAATCAACCCCAAACACATCATGTGTATTAAACGAGCCATGCTAACGATCTCACATTCTAAAACTTTTCACATTGTGTTTCAGATTATTGTCAAGAATTGATGCACCTGCTATTTATATTTATAAATTATACCCTTATATAATTAGAATGAAAAATGGTGACTTTTAAAAAACCACACATACGTATCCTTTTGTTTGGGTTGCTTTTGTAGAATGAAAAGTGACAACTTTTAAGAAACCACACATACATTCCCCTTTGTTTGGGTTGCCTCTATAGAATGAAAAGTTGCGACTCTTAAAAAAAACCTCACATACATACCCCTTTGTTTGATGGCAAATTGGATTTAAATAATCCCAACTCACTGTTATTGGCCAATAATAATTCCAACTCATTTAATCACCAATAATAATCCGAACTATTCACTTTTGTTTGTAAAATACTCCCAGTTAAAAAAACACTAACTAGGTTAAAAATTTGCTGATGTGGCATCTGATGTGGCCCTTTTAGCTGATGTGTCATATGACGTGGCAGTTGATGTGACATTTTTGATGACGTGGCAACTGATGTGGCAGTCTACGTGGCATTTTTTATGACATGGCAGCTGATGTGGCAGTCTACGTGACATTTTTCGATTATGTGGCAACTGATGTGGCAGGTGACGTGGCAAGCCACATCAGCAAATTTTTAACCTAGTTAGTGTTTTTTTAACTGGGAGTATTTTACAAACAAAAGTGAATAGTTCGGATTATTATTGGTGATTAAATGAGTTGGGATTATTATTGGCCAATAACAGTGAGTTAGGATTATTTAAATCCAGTTTGCCTTGTTTGATACGTATTATATATTATATATATGCATACAAAAAGTAACTTAAGACACAAAGGTTTACAAAAAGTCACAACCTTTCAATTATAACATAAGACACAATGATTTACAAGAAAAAGGAAACCAAAAATATAATAATCCATTGTACAAAATACAACACACCCTTTCATGTATTAAGTCACCCTTTTACACACCCTTTCATGGATTAAGACACCATTTCACACACTCTTTCATGTATTAAGACACCATTTCACACAGTTTCACCCAATTACAAAATAACACATTTACCGATATATTAAAAAACGAAGTGAGTGAACAGTAGCCAATAATTAAATATTAAAAAGAGAAATGAATTAACAGTAATAAAAATAGAAATTAATGAATAGTATCGGGTACCGGTATCAAATTTACCAAACTGAAGAGAAATGAATTAACAGTAATAAAAATAGAAATTAATGAATAGTATCGGGTACCGGTATCAAATTTACCAAACTGAGTGTATTTTCGGTATCCGTTCGGCACCGGTATTCATCGGGTTTTACCCTCAAATACCGGTGCCGTACCAGTACCGACCGTATCAAGCCGTACTATACCAGGTATATTCGGTACCGGTACCCACTTTTAGGGATTTCGGTAACGGTATTTTCGGTACCGGTTGGTACCGAGCTCATCAAATCCTGTAGCAATGCAAGTAATTGCACAGTTTAGATTACTTTTCATACACACAGTAAGTAAACTGTATTTCGTTTGAATGGGGTTTTATATACACAACAACTTATTTTGCTTTATTTTTTGTCTTTTTACGTAAGGCAAATTGGATTTAAATAATCCCAACTCATTGTTATTGGCCAATAATAATCCCAACTCATTTAATCACCAATAATAATCCGAATTATTCACTTTTGTTTGTAAAATACTCCCAGTTAAAAAAACACTAACTAGGTTAAAAATTTGCTGATGTGGCATCTGATGTGGCAGTCTACGTGGCATTTTTGATGACGTGGCAGCTGATGTGGCAGTCTACGTGACATTTTTCGATTACGTGGCAACTGATGTGGCAGGTGACGTGGCAAGCCACATCAGCAAATTTTTAACCTAGTTAGTATTTTTTTTAACTGGGAGTATTTTACAAACAAAAGTGAATAGTTCGGATTATTATTGGTGATTAAATGAGATGGGATTATTATTGGCCAATAACAGTGAGTTGAGATTATTTAAATCCAATTTGCCTTTACGTAATGAATGAATTGTAGCATGTAAAATTAACTTGGATATTTAGATTATTGATGAGCAAATCGTATCAAATCCTGTAATCAAACCGGTATCGTATCGGTACCAAATTTACTATACCAAATCATTTTTGGTACCAATTTGGTACCCACCTTTTGGCATTTTCAGAATCGTTACTTTCGATTCGACACCGGTCTAGCACCATACCTATATTTATTGATTTTTACCTTCAAATACCATACCGTATTGTACCGAGCATTTTCGGTGCCAGTACCTAATTTCGATGATTTTCCGGATCGGTACTTTCGGTGCCATTACCGGTACCGAGCTCATCCATATTTTAACGTGTTAGCACCGTAATAACTGAACTGAAAACAACCGAATTTCCAACGTGTAGGACGTGTGGGTCCTATTATTATATATTAGGTTATTTAAAATCGCTTCTTTTAGGACGGATTGACTATCCTTTTCACGACTATGTTTTGATATTCGGTATTCGGTATCTGCTTGCCGTTAATGACACGCGTTTTGCAGTCATTGGGTCCCCGCCGCAACGCGCGGGTGGAATTTAACTAGTCCATTCAATTATTCTTTTCTTTGAATAGTAAACTATAATAAGATATAAAAATACTGTATTAATGATCAAAAGCTTTAATTTCATGCACACACGTGTATGGTTTTGGGGGAATTGTGATGATAATCAACTGTATGTATTTATTTTCTAAAAGATACACATAATATATGCAATCCAAAAAGCAACGAGTGATTTCTTTAATGTAAGACCTTAATTGTTTTATCGAAGTTTCATATAAGTTTTGCGTCTAAATATGTATATACAAATACACATACATTTGAAAATACGAGTCTCTTAAAACATCTTAAGATTTAATACATTTCAACATAATATCATCGTTTGATCGCGTAACGACGAAACGTAACGCGGAAGCTTAAAATTTAATCATGTTCGGTTCTTCATTGAGCTTGATCGTCATCCGGCACTTTAAGATATACCTACATTTCATAAATCATGAAATGAGTTAGTCATACGAAGTTTATAACGTGTCTAAACAAGTCTGTAAGACAAAACAATAAAACAAACAATTTTTCGCCAGTTCTGTAGCCTGTCGCGGGCCGCGACAGGTTTCATCTCGGCTTTCGCGGGGTGCGACCGGATGGGGTGTTACCTATCGCGGGGCGCGAGAGCCAATTTTTCATATAAATGGTCATAACTCCATCAATTTTTATCCGTTTTACCTCCCGTTTCTTCCAACGTGATCGTAATTTGATTCTCTATCATATAGAGTTAAAATTCGACATCCGGATTAACAATTTTTCTAGATTTTAAGCCCTTGGCTTTATATTCAATTATTAAACTTTTGACCCGTTTATGACTTATTAAACAAACTTGTTTCTAAATGATCATAAAGCCATGGCCTACATATTTAACCCAAAATCCTTAACCCGGGTTCATAACTTTTATGAATTACGCAGCCATTACCCAAGTTATGCGTTTTTACCCGTTAAAAGAATTTAAGCATTTAAGCTTAAATCTCGCTCCTTTCTGACCTCCTATTTCCATACTAAGACTTCTTTTATTCACCACCACACGATATTTGTGGTGGATTTTATAAGGTAAAATCATATTTTTGAATTGTACCCATCAGTTTAGTAATTTTACGAAAAAGACTCATTTCGAGGCATTTGACCAAAAGACATATACCTTTCACTTTTATACTTATCCAAAGGATTTACTCGATCGTAAAACTTATTTTCAAACTACCCTTAGGGGTCGTTTGCCCGGTTTATCATTCAAGGGCGTTTTGGTCAATTTTAGTCCCTTCTTTTACGACGAAAGACTTTCAATAACTTATTTGACCAATATCGCCTATTTTGGCTTTATTCTTATTTCAAACCATTATGTTTCTAAGAGCGCAATGACCACAATTTAAATTATTAGGTTTACCTATTATGGTAACCCAATGTTCATCCTTGACTTCGTTTAACTCTCATTGAACCTTAAGTCCTCAATGAGAGTTTGACCCATTACACCTACCTGACTCGGGTCAAAGCAATGACCCGTTTTAATAACTCATCAAATAAGTTGCGAATTAATAGCAACGCAAATTCCTTATGCTATTCACCCTTGTGGTCATAATACTCAACAAACAATCATTAGTCGAAATTGTCAAATGGTGATAGCATCACCATTCGATCCGTTTGGCCTAAATGACCAAACATTTTGTATTTATAACTAAATGAAAGTAGAGTGTTTGCAAAGTGAAAATGTGTGGAGAAGTGTTGGGTTTTATAGGGAATGATTTAGGGTTGGTTTTGTGAGTATTTAATGAAGAAAGCACAAGAAACAAGCACAAAATGGCCCAATCTCGAAACTGGAAACGAGTTCTGCCGGATTGGCAGCCTCGCGGGGCGCGAGCCACCAAGGGGGGCGAGTCGCGGCCGGTGAGCCACTTGGCTGGCGGATTAAGTTTGTTATTTTTACATTTTGGCCCCTAAAGTTCCATATATTAGTGTTTTAGGTTGTTTTAAGGTCTTTTAAGCATATAAGGTGCATTGTTGTCACACCCTGACTTTTGTGGAAGCGTGATTATGTGTGACTTGCTTAATATCATTGCATTCAACCATAACAAACAACTAAATGATAAAACCCAAGATGTTCATCCATAGATAGTTTTAAAACATTACAACCAACATTGTTTTAAATCCCAAACACAGACTTCATGTTCAAAATACAACACCAACAAAGTTTTAAGTCCCAAACAGGACTTCACAAAAGACACTAACAAATTAGGTTTTGAGCCATGTATCTTATCCAAGATAAAATACATAACTCAAACCCTTTGACATAGGATGACATATTTTATAAGAGACGCGACTTGAAAACTTCAGCGCCTGCCAGATCCACATTTAGTTTCCTGAAATACATGTAGTTTGAAAACATCAACAAAAGTTGAGCGAGTTCATGTGTTTTGTATGTGAGCTCGAAACAAACTTTGTAAACTTGTAAGTATGTATGTATTTGTAAACTAGTATGAAAGCAAACAAGGAAACAGATCAATTAATGGTTTCAAGGCCATTAATATGTGTGACGTTGTCACACCCCGATTTCCACGTGTCACCGGTGGGCCCGGTGGGGGAGTATCGTGACGTGGTTGGCAACATAATAGTCAAAAAACACAATAATTAATATGCACAACGGAAGCAAAGTTAAAAATATGATACAACCGAATTTAATATTGTAATATCAAATGTCACAATATTCGGAAGTTTATCTACAGATGGATCGAAAATAAAATGGAAACAATAGTTCAACAGACTTCAGGCATCTTAAGCTTGCGAGACTCTTTATTGATGCTAAGGAGACAATCCAGCCAATTACGTTTAGTACCTGCATTTAGTCTTTTTGGGAAAATACGTCAGTTTACACTGGTAAATACAATCAACTGACTCATTTTGAAAATGGTTTAAGAAAATTGATTTGAATGCACGTGGCACAAAATATCTTTTATAATTTGATTAAAATGCACAGAGGCAAGATTAATCTTTTTAACTTGGGAGAATTATTTAATATTATAATCTTGTGAACGAATTACATGTTCCTTGTGCGTTCAGTAGCCCGGATCTTGTCCGGGTTAAAGATCAATAGACACACCACATTTATTCTTTTGTGCGCTGACAGGTGTACGCCTACACCCCGCGCTTAAGTCGTGGCCATTACTTCGAATGATGCCATGGATATCCGGGACATGGTCATTAACCCCCCAAAGGCTTTAAGTAACAAGACTGTTTAAACAAACCGATCAAATTTATTCAATTACCCACTCAACGATGGAGAATTTGATGCCCGATCAAGCGGTATGCTATATACCGTAACCCAAGCTCGTATAGGGAAAATAAGTTAAAAGTATTTACCTGAGCAAAGTATAATTCACAATTAGCAAAATGCACGTAGCTTTTACTGGTCCTCCTAATCTGGAACGAAGGTTTTATAATAACCTATTAGAATCCTAACGGGTCTTTAATTAAGCTTAAGCTTAGACCGGCTAGTTTCAAAGATACGGTTCGTACGCACGATTAAGCGAAGACCGGATAAAATGCGATTTAGACCCGACAAGTTTGAAGACTTGTTTAATATGGGTTCATTATTCACATTCTGGATTTTGAGATAAAACCGTTAAGGTTTGACCCGTTTCGGCTAATTTATGTAAACTTGTTACATAAACCGAACCGTACGTGTAATAAGCGTGACGGGTATTCATGAGAGCTATATACAGGTTTCCTAAGTTAATTATGCCTCAAATATGTTGTGACATCATTAAGATGTCTTTCATTATGCCCGAAACGTGTTTTAAACACAAACTAGGCCCCGTAGGGGTAGTTTGGTCATTTAAAAGTTTATAAAAGAGTTTAAGTAACAACCTGAGTTACAGGTCTGATGTAATCAGCAAAAATACATAATTTTCTAAGTTATATCAGTAGGATAAAGCATATATGTGAAATTTATCATTTTTAACCAAACTATGCCCCGTAGGGGTATTTTGGTAATTTCACATAAGCCGAAAAGCTCAAAACTGAAGTCTGAGTTTATCAACCTTTGCTTACTGTTAAAATATTATAATTTGCCTCATATATCAGTAGGTATCAACCCGGGTATGTCCAATATAATTTTAATACATACTTTGCGTTAAAAACGCTTAATAAGGCGATTAAAGGCCATTTCCGGGTTCGATACTTAAATCTGATATTTTTATATTTCCAGAAGGCTTAAAATAATTTATTTATCATATGTGATCAGTAGCAAAAGGTTTAGAGTCGTTTAGATATGTAAAACTCATTTTATGGCCCGTGAGGGCAAAACCGACAATTACCGGATTAAGCCTACGACTACTAGTTATGCTCAGCCTAAAATTAATTAAAAATCTTTAAAAATCTCAAAATAATATATTACATCAGTGGGTAAAATATGTGATATCAAAAAGTAGGCTTAACTAGGCTATATGCTAATTACGCCGTTTTATTAACATAAAGCTTTAATTTTGCGATATTGAGCATAACTCTGAATCTACAATTCAAACTGATGTCAAACTTTGCATACAAGTTTATATATCAGTAATTAAAGTTTCTACTCTTTTACATTTCCAAAAATCACGTTTTAAGGTAATAAGGGCATAATGGTCAACATATGAGCGATTAACGGAAACATGCATATTAATTAGATAACTAATGAACCAAGGTGTAACATCACAGAGGGTTATTCTAACATGTAACCTAGCCCAATTAAAGCTCTGAGGCATTCTAAAACATGCCTTAACGGGTCAGAACTGAAAGTCAAAGTGAAAGTCAAACTATGTGACTTTCGGTTCCGAACCGGGTCTAAACAAGAAATTGTCGGGTTGAACATGTTTAGACATGTTCTTACACTTATTACCAAGTTATAACAATGATCCAACAGGTTGTATATGATCTATAATGTTAATTATGCATAAATGGCATTTTAAGTATCCTGTTGACTTTTTCTTAGCAAGTTTGACCCGACTTTTGACCTGGTTAGAGTGGGAATCAGGGGGAACCCTTTTGAGGGTTTATTACCCACATAATTACCAACTTATAACTACTTTTGATTCGACTAATCACTGGACCATTAGTGATTAATCCTTAAGTCAACCGTTAATTACGACGGTTTGACTTTTAAGCTATAACTAAGCTAAAACTTAACCGAGGAAGGTTTAGCAAACTTACCAAGGTCCTATGCACGAAATGTGATCACTTGAGAAAAGGCTTGAGCTCCAGAAGTGATCAGGAATGCAAGAATGAAGTGTGAGGAACTTGGTTGCAACTTTGGTCCTTATATAGTGATTTAACCACCATAAGAAGTTGACACACAAGTCTATGGCTGACCACAATCCTTCAACATGTGTCCCTAAGTGTTTAGGGGTTGTTTAGGGGTCTCTTGGAAGGGTTTAAGGGCATTACATGTCGTTTAGAAGGCTGAACAGGCGATTTAAACGATTTTCTGCAGCTAGGCGGGCCAGGCGGCCCGCGTAAGTTGTTGTTAAATGTTACGCGGCCCGCATGGGCCTTATGATCAGCATTTCCCATTTTCAAGTTTCCGCATCTTGTCCCTTGGCTCTTCGAAAGGGCAACCAAGCTTAATACTTGCGATTTGACCCCTTCTTATTTACCTACAAGGGCTTTAAGACTTGTACTCACTTTGCCAAGTCCCTAGACACTTCCGGTTAACCCGAAAAGTCCTATCTTTCAACGTTAACGCTTTAACCCCTCACGTACGAATTTGATCATAACTTTCTCATACGATAACGAAACTTTATGAAATTTATATCGCGCATTCTAGTGAGCATAATTATCAGTTACAAAGCTTCGGGTTTGTCAAAAGGTGACTCAGAGGTATATCTTTAAACATGTTGACACATTTAACCCCTGTAGTTTGTAATCTCTCACTTTTAGCCTCGTGTGATCCATGATTTATTCGTTTGGAGGTATGAGCACCATGTAGGGTTAATGTACATTATATTTATTCACTGTTGACACTTAGAATACGTATATTTACATACTTTCCATGTTTGTCAACTTTAGTCCTTTTATAACATTCTTTCACACGTTCAAACTTTATGACACGTGTCAACACATTATAGGACGTGAATTTTCGAGGTGTTACATCCTCACCCCCTTAAAATAAATCTCGACCCGAGATTTACTGAAATAAGTAAGGGTACTCTTCTTTCATCGTGGATTCAACTTCCCACGTGTATTCGGGACCTCTTCGGGCATCCCATTTGACCTTTACAATAGGTACGTGCTTCCTTCGAAGCTTCTTTACCTGTCGATCTTCAATCGACAAAGGTTTTTCCACAAATTTTAAGCTCCCATCTATATGCACATCTGTATGTGGTATAACCAGTGATTCATCAGCGAAGCACTTCTTCAGATTGCAGATGTGGAACACATTGTGAATTCCACTGAGCTCTTCCGGTAAGTTTAACTTATAGGCAACTGACCCGACACGCTTCGATAACCTCGAAAGGTCCTATGTATCTCGGGCTTAGCTTGCCTTTCTTACCAAGCCGCACCACTCCCTTCCAGGGTGACACTTTAAGTAGGACCTTGTCACCTACTTCGAAGTGAAAATCCTTACGCTTAGGATCAGCGTAACTCTTCTGCCTATCCCGGGCAGCTTTGAGACGGTCTCGAATCTGGACAATCTTGTCCGTTGTTTCGAACACTATCTCTGGTCCTGATAATTGGACATCTCCAACTTCCGCCCAACAAATAGGCGATCTACACTTTCTACCGTAATATGTCTCGAAAGGCGCAGCCTTAATGCTGGTATGGTAGCTATTGTTGTAGGAGAATTCGATTAATGGTAGGTTCTTATCCCAACTACCACCCAAATCGATCGCACATGCACGTAGTATGTCTTCTAACGTTTGAATAGTACTCTCACTCTGGCCGTCAGTCTGAGGATGATAAGCCGTACTAAAATTCAAACGTGTGCCCAAAGATTGTTGGAAACTCTTCCAAAAATGCGACGTGTACCTAGTATCTCTATCAGAGATAATAGCCACAGGTATGCCATGTAAGGCTACAATCTTTGTCAACGTATAACTGGGCTAACATGTCGGAGTTATAAGTCTCCTTGATGGGTAAGAAATGTGCTGCCTTAGTCAATCTGTCAACTATAACCCATATTGTATCATTTCCTTTCCTAGTCTTGGGTAACTTGGTAATAAAATCCACAGTTACCAATTCCCACTTCCACGTAGGAAGTTCAGGCTGTTGTAGCAAACCTGATGGTTTCGGCTTTGACTTGCGCATATGTCAAGCATTTAGCTACATAGGTGGCCACAGACTTCTTCAAGCCTATCCACCAATTGTTTGCCCATAGATCCTGGGTAGTTGATGGCAAATTCTTAATCGTTGCCTAATTAGGGTTGCGGCAATTAATGCGTAAGCAAAATGAACCGTCTTTCTTATTTAACAATATCAAACTCTCGGAATATCGAGTTAGTCTATATGAACCCTCTATTTAAAAGCTTAATTAATCAGGGTTTCGATTCTTCCAATGATGGTACTAGCCGTCATGGAGATTTCATAATAATGCAGCCCTAAATGGGATATTAAAACTTAATTCTACCTGCCTTCCAGGAGGTAAGCAGGGAAAACTTATGAGAAGATAATCAAGATACAAGGAGGCTACAGAGATTTTCCATATCTCAGGCTCCAGTTCATCCATCATTGCTCGTGTCAAATAAGTGACACCTTTATGTTACTAGTTCATGAATTCCTTAATCGGGAACATTTACTTGGAAAATTCCATTCTGGATATCTTCTTTGATTACTACTAGTCGACTTTAGTACAATATGATCATTGAGATATCTTAGGGGTTCCATGTATTAAACCTCCATACTGATCAGGCATGGAAGTAATCTATGGGACACCCTACGATACGCCAATCCTCATATGGCACTTTTATCAAACATAGTTTAGCATTCGCAAGCGATAGAAAACAATGAGAAAAATAATTAAAATAACATATGTTGTCATACTCTATGCAAAGAAAGAGTACTCTTAGATTTTCGGAAGGATTCCTTGCCGATCTAGAAGAATCGGTTACTATGGTTTCATTGGTAGTTATACCTTGTGGATAATAATAAAAATTTGCTAAGCTTATGGTTCATGAAGATTTATTATTGCCTGTATTAAATCAGGACACTTAGCAGAAAATTATCATTGGTAAATGATAATGAATGTACTTGATGACATCGTGAACTGCCTCTTGGCGTTCACTAGGTGAGTTCAGGCATTTCCTCCTTTAGTCTTTCCAGGCTTAGCTGCACCTTCCTTGGCAGCTTTATAGCATCTAGTTCTGAGGCGGCCTTACTCACCACAGCCGTGATAGACTGCATTCTTTATGTCCCTACATTCCGGGGAAATTATGACCTGTTCCTTAGCAGATGTCACACTGCTTTGGTCCTGGTTCTATTCGACACTGTCCCAAGTGTCTTTGATAGTAATTCTTACATACAGGCTTCTTACTGAACTTTCGTTGCTTTTTATTAAGCCTGTACTTGCTCTCTTTCTTAGATTTCTGGGAGTTATCCTCCTCCTTTGGTTCATCCTTCATATCCGAAGTGTGAACAAAGCTCCTCTTATGAGCATTTGAACGTGGTTTTGGATGAAATTTAGAGCGAGAAGCATTCTGCTCTTTGGGTTGTTTCATGATCTTTCTATGGTCCTTCCAACTGCTGCGTCAACCACAGCCTGGAGATTAACCCCATTAATATTGAGGTTTACGTTTGCAGTTTTATTAACTTTCGTCGCATTAATAGTATTGCGACTGTCGTCTACCTCATCCGAGTTTCCATACTCGAAACTTGGTACTAATCACCAAGATTTAACAATTATTAGTCATCATCCTGATGACCTGGCTTAGATTAGCCACGGCATTCATAAACCGTATGGTCTATTCCGTTCTGAACATTCTTAATGAATGCTTTTTGAATGTATATCTATTACATTTAGCTTAGGTCACAAAAGGACTAACAATGGCATTTAAGGTTTGGAGCGAGTCCAATACCCGCTTGACAGGAGACCATAATGTCACAACTGTCTTTGTCACAAGGACGATTATAAATAGTTCAAAGGCTAGTCTTACAAGACTTTTATTATATACATATATGGCATAGAAGCCTGTCTCGATGGACGTAGAAAGATATGGCATAAAGCCCAGTCATGAAGGACATAAATGATTATACGGCACAAAGGCCTTGTCGCAAAGGTCATTTAGATATGGCACAAACGGCCTTGTCATAAGGACATTTATCAAATCTGGCACAAGGCATGTCACCAGGAATGTTAACATTTAATATGTTAGCTTGTCACGAATGACAAATTATAGCACATAGGCTTGTCATGAATGACTTTAAAACATAACTCGATGGTCTATCATCAAGGACCTTAATTTATTAGCCGCAATCTTATTAGATTAGGGCTTCAAGGTTTGAACGTGGTTCTTCACCTTTGGACAGGGAGTCATAGACTACAGCTGTCTTCGTCTTGAAAGACAATTCATTTGGCAGAAAAGTAAGCAAATCAACATCACTAATGGATGTTTATATATAACCATCGTATCTAATGATATTAGTCATGATCACATCGATCATATTGACTATTAGGTTTGTGTATAATCACACCTTTTTGAACAGGGGATCATAAAGATCACTACTATCTTTGTCTCACCGACATTAGAATAAGGTATAGCCCGTAGGCATTTCATCACGGGGGATGCTAATATTATGATCATCATACTGATGATACTAGTCAGGATCGCAATGATAGTATAGACTATGGGATTTGAGTATAGCTCACCCCCTTGGGCAAAGAATCACAAAAGATTACAATTGTCTTGTCTCAATTGGACAATATAATATAGCCCTTAGGCAAAACATCATTAAGGATGTTAAAATCTTTAATCATCATATTGACGATCTTTGTCATGATTGCATTGATCATATAGACTATTAGGCTTGAGCATAGCTCACTACCTGGGACAGGGAATCGTAAAGATCACAATGTCTTTGTCACACATGGACAATATAATATGGCCCATAGGCGAAACATCACTAATGGATGTTTATAATAGGTTCATCCTATTAGAAGATATAAGTCATGATTGCATTAATCATATTGACTATTTTGGCTTGAGCATAGCTCACCACCTCAAACAAGGAATCATAAAGATAACAATGTCAATGTCTCAAATGGACAATATATTATAGCCCGTAGGCAAAACATCACTAAAGGATGTTAAATAATATTATCATCGTATTAAATGATATTAGTCATGATCGCATTGATCATATAGACTATTATGTTTGGACATCGTCCAATATTTTAGACAGGAGGGCAAAGACCATCACTGTCGTCGTCTTATCGGACAACAAGTTTAGCCCGTAGGCACTTCATCACTAACGGATGTTCATAATATGATCATCTTATAGGATGATATAAGCCATGATTCCTAAATCACTAGGTTAGATAAGGGATTGGAAGAATCCAATATAAGGATGACTGTTGTGATTTTCTCGAATCACAATTGTCAAGAGCGCTAACACGTTCTTAGGTGTTAACAAGGATCTGAATCCCTTGAGTAGGTTTCATCATCTTGGCCGCGTAGGCTAGGTTTTACCTTTAAGATTCTTTTTAAACTGCATACTGGCAGGGAAGGAAGGATATTTATTTCATTCAGGATTTTTATTATAAATCCTAATTTATAAGTTAATAATAGCACAAATGGCCTAGTCGCGTAGACAAGTTTAATTTATAAGCCATGATTTCGGAGAATCGAGGCATTAAGGTTTGAATCAAAGTTCATTACCTTTTCTTGACATGGAGTTGCAGGCTACCACTGTCTTTAGTCTCAGAGGACATTAACTATAGCCCGTAGGCACTTCCCTTCTAAGGGATGTTTATTACAGAATTGCCCATTAGGGAAAATTCATTAACCATGGTAAACAGAGACCATATTTGGTTAATTTATTAATCATATAGGTTTAGGATTTCTATTATAATTTATCCTAATTATAAAACATTAACAGTTTTATTAGTGGCACCCAATGGCCTGGTCACATGGACATTTATAAATTATAAGCTTATGATTTCAGAGAATCAAAGCATGAAAGTATATTGGCACAATAGGCCTAGTCACAAGGACATTTATAAATTTTAAGCTATGATTTCAGAGAATCAAAGCATTTGAGGTTTGAACCTAGTTCATTACCTTTATCTGACAAGGAGTCATCGCTACCACTGTCTTTTGGCTCATATGGAAATGAGCAGGGCCCGTAGGCATTATGTTACCACGTATGGTTAAAATATGATCATCTTAATTAATGATGTAAACCCAGGATTCAGAGATCATTAAACTGGGTTAGGAATCTTTTGAAGAATCCTTAATAACGTGTGTGATTTTTAAATAAATCACATTTTCCAAGAGTGTTAACATGTTTTCAGATGTTAACAGGGATTTGAATCTTTTAAACAGGTCTTACCATCTTGGCCCGGTCTTATAATTGACCCGAAGGCTAGGTTTCACTCTTAAGATTCTTAATTAATAATTTGAATCTTTTTAACAGGTCTTACCATCTTGGCCCGGTCTTTTAATTGACCCGAAGGCTAGGTTTCACTCTTAAGATTCTTAGTTAATATTTATCGCAGAACAATTTCTAAATTGAAATGTTAATAAGGATCTGAATCTAAATTGAGGAACTGCCATCTTGGCCGGTCTTAATATGACCCGTAGCTAGGTCTTGTCCTTTTTAGATTTTGCCATTTTATTATAATGATAGATCTTGCAAAAGGAAATGTTATTTTCCATTTATTTAATATTTCTTGTTTAGAATGGAAGTTTAAACTTAATCATTCCACTATATAAAAATAAAAGTATAAAGTTGCCCTAAGCGGGACTTGAAAGGGATAATGTTGTCCTCGTAGGGACTGAAAGATAATTGTGTCCTTATAAGGACTTATTAAGGAAACGATCTTCAGCAAGAGGAGTTTCTTCTTCAAGTTATTTCTGAATGCTTTCTCATTGGATGCTCGTTTCATTCTAGCCGCGGTACGAAGCTCAGCATTTCTAGGCTCCAGGTGTGGAGGACTCCTATTACGGCTTCTTCGCTTGGCGACGTATTCAATAAAAATTTTTGGAAGTAAAATTTTCAGATTAGGATTGAGAATAACCCTATGTTAAGTCTAGACTCAGAAGTTTAGATATGTGCAATTGTGTAACTGAGATTAAACACGAAAGGTTAGTGTTTAATTCACTCAGTGTTGGCTCTGATACCAACCTGTCACACCCCGATTTCCACGTGTCACCGGTGGGCCCGGTGGGGGAGTATCGTGACGTGGTTGGCAACATAATAGTCAAACAACACAATAATTAATATGCACAGTGGAAGCAAAGTTAAAAATATGATACAATCGAATTTAATATTGTAATATCAAATGTCACAATATTCGGAAGTTTATCCATAGATGGATCGAAAATAAAATGGAAACAATAGTTCAACAGACTTCAGGCATCTTAAGCTTGCGAGACTCTTTATTGATGCTAAGGAGACAATCCAGCCAATTACGTTTAGTACCTGCATTTAGTCTTTTTGGGAAAATACGTCAGTTTACACTGGTAAATACAATCAACTGACTCATTTTGAAAATGGTTTAAGAAAATTGATTTGAATGCACGTGGCACAAAATATCTTTTATAATTTGATTAAAATGCACAGAGGCAAGATTAATCTTTTTAACTTGGGAGAATTATTTAATATTATAATCTTGTGAACGAATTACATGTTCCTTGTGCGTTCAGTAGCCCGGATCTTGTCCGGGTTAAAGATCAATAGACACACCACATTTATTCTTTT
This sequence comes from Helianthus tuberosus, assembly GCA_030545235.1. NCBI lineage: Eukaryota > Viridiplantae > Streptophyta > Magnoliopsida > Asterales > Asteraceae > Helianthus > Helianthus tuberosus. Next base: position 213,376,199 of record CM060441.1, on the reverse strand, counting down.
ATGCGCTGACAGGTGTACGCCTACACCCCGCGCTTAAGTCGTGGCCATTACTTCGAATGATGCCATGGATATCCGGGACATGGTCATTAACCCCCCAAAGGCTTTAAGTAACAAGACTGTTTAAACGAGCCGATCAAATTTATTCAATTACCCACTCAACGGTGGAGAATTTGATGCCCGATCAAGTGGTATGCTATATACCGTAACCCAAGCCCGTATAGGGAAAATAAGTTAAAAGTATTTACCTGAGCAAAGTATAATTCACAATTAGCAAAATGCACGTAGCTTTTACTGGTCCTCCTAATCTGGAACGAAGGTTTTATAATAACCTATTAGAATCCTAATGGGTCTTTAATTAAGCTTAAGCTTAGACCGGCTAGTTTCAAAGATACGGTTCGTACGCACGATTAAGCGAAGACCGGATAGAATGCAATTTAGACCCAACAAGTTTGAAGACTTGTTTAATATGGGTTCATTATTCACATTCTGGATTTTGAGATAAAACCGTTAAGGTTTGACCCGTTTCGGCTAATTTATGTAAACTTGTTACATAAACCGAACCGTACGCGTAATAAGCGTGACGGGTATTCATGAGAGCTATATACAGGTTTCCTAAGTTAATTATGCCTCAAATATGTTGTGACATCATTAAGAGGTCTTTCATTATACCCGAAACGTGTTTTAAACACAAACTAGGCCCCGTAGGGGTAGTTTGGTCATTTAAAAGTGTATAAAAGAGTTTAAGTAACAACCTGAGCTACAGGTCTGATGTAATCAGCAAAAATACATAATTTTCTAAGTTATATCAGTAGGATAAAGCATATATGTGAAATTTATCATTTTTAACCAAACTATGCCCCGTATGGGTATTTTGGTAATTTCACATAAGCCGAAAAGCTCAAAATTGAAGTCTGAGTTTATCAACCTTTGCTTACTGTTAAAATATTATAATTTGCCTCATATATCAGTAGGTATCAGCCCGGGTATGTCCAATATAATTTTAATACATACTTTGCGTTAAAAACGCTTAATAAGGCGATTAAAGGCCATTTCCGGGTTCGATACTTAAAATCTGATATTTTTATATTTCTAGAAGGCTTAAAATAATTTATTTATCATATGTGATCAGTAGCAAAAGGTTTGGAGTCGTTTAGATATGTAAAACTCATTTTATGGCCCGTCAGGGCAAAACCGACAATTACCGGATTAAGCCTACGACTACTAGTTATGCTCAGCCTAAAATTAATTAAAAATCTTTAAAAATCCCAAAATAATATATTACATCAGTGGGTAAAAGATTTGATATCAAAAAGTAGGCTTAACTAGGCTATATGCTAATTACGCCGTTTTATTAACATAAAGGTTTAATTTTGCGATATTGAGCATAACTCTGAATCTACAATTCAAACTGATGTCAAACTTTGCATACAAGTTTATATATCAGTAATTAAATTTTCTACTCTTTTACATTTCCAAAAATCACGTTTTAAGGTAATAAGGGCATAATGGTCAACATATGAGCGATTAACGGAAACATGCATATTAATTAGATAACTAATGAACCAAGGTGTAACATCACAGAGGGTTATTCTAACATGTAACCTAGCCCAATTAAAGCTCTGAGACATTTCTAAAACATGCCTTAACGGGTCAGAACAGGAAATTGTCGGGTTGAACATGTTTAGACATGTTCTTACACTTATTACCAAGTTATAACAATCAGTGGCGAAGCTTGAAAAAAAAATCGAGGGGTCGGAACTCGGAAGGCATTAGACCTAAAAAAAATTTCTATGTTCGGTCGGGCAACGGGGATTCGATTCGGGTCGGGTCGGCCGGTCGGGTAGGGTGTCGGTGATTCGGGTCGGGTCAAACAATAATATCAAATTAAAAACCGTTCTCAAACATTAAAACGTAAACATTGTTTAACAAACAATTGAATAAAGATACCAAAACATTAAAAAGAAGAGGAAGGTGGGTACCCGGTTTAGTTGGATGAAGAATTATAGTTCTGCTCGTCTTCCTTTAAGATTTTTGAATTCTTCAATTTTGGACTCCGAATCAAAATTCTCAGCAATCTCCTTTTCTATGTAAATCACCATACTGTTTGCTAGATACTGATCGGACATCTTATTGCGAAGGCGATTCTTAAATATTTTCATTGCTGAAAATCCTCTTTCCGTTGTTGCAGTCGAAACTGGAAGTGTTAAGATTAGCCGACACACTCTTTCAACTAATTTGTACATGTTATTTTTCTGACATTCCACAATAGTTTTGCAAAGTTCAGAAAGAGTTGATACCCCACTTAGCTTAGGATTATTTATCCTTTCAACTTGAAAATTATCCAACTGACCACGTAACTGCTCCCTCTCTTGCTCTGTAAAATCTTTAGGATAATATTTCTCAACAAGAAGAACAATCTGATCAATATTAATCTTTTTTGAACATAATGTCGCACTAAGAGATAACAACTCTGTCGCTTGCTCATTGAATCTACTATCCAGCTCATGTAGTTGTTTGTCCAATGTCTCTGTAAACAGATCTACCCGATAATAATGTTCGAATGTAACATGAAGATCTTTTTTACGAGGCCGATACCGAGTAGATGTATATGGAGCACTCATATCAGGCATATCTATGTCATGCCTTTCACAAAAAAAACGAACCTTTTCAAATAAAGAATCCCATCCGCTGTTTCTAAAATTAGTTAGACTAGCCTTTGTTGCTGAAACTAACTCCATTGCATTAAGGATGTCTTGGGATTTCTTTTGTAATGCTTGACAAAGCGTATCAGTTTTTGCTAGTACTTCTTTCATCAAGTGAAGAACAAGCACAAACTCAAATGTTTGCAAGTAACCGTAAGCTATATTAGCATCTCCACGTTGAGAACTAGTAGCATGAGCCGTGTCTTCAATTATTCCCTTGAGAACAGCACGGGTGACATCAAACATGTTAACCAAACTACAAACAGATTTAAAATGGGAACCCCAACGTGTATCACCGGCCCTTCTTAATGTCCCTACCTGATTTTGTCCTTTTCCCGATTTGATTTCACCCAATTCTAGTAACTTTTTAATCTCATCCGCCTTCGCCATTTGTAACTCATCATGGCGCTTACTAGAAGCACAAACCACATTAATTATAAAAACTAGGTTTGAGAAGAATTGGTGTACTGGAGTCACATCTCTTGAGACACAAACCAAGGCAAGTTGTAACCTGTGAGTAAAAAACAAACCACATTAATCATAAGAGTATTGTAGTTAAACCGAATAAAGAAAGTTAAAAAAGAACAAGTATAAACCTGTGAGCAAAGCAGTGAACATAATACGCATAAGGACTATATTCCCGGACAAGTGCTTGCAATCCGTTCCATTCTCCTCTCATATTGCTAGCACCATCATAGCCTTGACCACGAATTTTACTAACATCAAAACCGTAATGCAATAGTGTATTCCACAAATTTACTTTTAAGGTCGCTGATAAAGTATCCGTAACATGAACTAAATCTAAGAACCTTTCCCGTATCACTCCTTCAGCATCAACAAATCTTAAAACTATCGCCATTTGCTCTTTTTTCGACTCATCCCGTGACTCGTCAACCATGACACAAAACCATGAATCCCCCACTTCGCTTCGTATATGCTTACGAACTTTATTAGCCATAATGCTAAGAATTTCTTGTTGAATATCCGAAGACGTATACTTGCAACTATATGGAGCATTTTCGAAAAGAACCTTTGCAACATCATCATTATAATGGGCTAAAAGTTTTAGCAATTCACGAAAGTTACCTTGATTCTTAGATGTGGAAGATTCATCATGTCCTCGTAAGGCACAAGCTTGGTAAGTCAACCAACGAACTACATCAATTGTGGTTTTTAATCTTAACCGGTTCAAAGGTTTTTTTCTCTTCACTTTTCCTTTCTATGAAATTGTCAAGATGTGCTTCTTGATTCAACAAGTTCGTATACAATAGAAAAGCTTTTTTATGATTTGAAGATTGAATGTGCTTCAACAATGGTCATTTATCCCTATCATTAACCTTTTTCCAATTGTCAAAACCTTCTGTAGTAAATGCACTATGACCGTGGCTCTCATTCGGTTTATCATTACATAAATAACAAAGGAAACAATAAGCCTTGTGTTTCGTTGGAGAATACTCTAACCAATTAGGGAACATATCAAACCAAGCATATTTAAATCTACGAAGATTGTTCTTTGGACCCCTAGGCTTATACTCATCTAGCTTTATTTGATACGCTCCTAATGACATATAAGCTAGTCTTACTTGTTCCCGTATATTAACTTGATATTTCCACATTGGGAGTCGCTTAGCGGGATCTCTTTCTAGACTACTAACATCCACTTCATTGATGTTAGTAGGATTTTGAGGAATGTTTTGATTCGCCTCATTATTCGCTTCATTAACCGGTGGAATGTTTTGATTCGCCTCATTGTTCACTTCACTAACCGGTTCACTTGGTGAAGCTTTTTGACGTTTGTTCTCATTGTTTCCATCAACAATACCCTCTACTTGTTCTTCATTTTCAATCTTTCTTTTAAAAAAAGAGGTTATGCATTTATTCTTCTTCCCCATGGAGCCCTAAATCAAACCTAAACATAAAAATTAATATAAATTGGAGCCCTAAATCAAACCTAAACATAAAAATTAATATAAATTGAAGCCCTAAATCAAACCTAAACATAAAAATTCAACAAGTTTAGGGCTAAAACTCACACCTTATTTCAACCTAATTCATATAAATTGGAGCCCTAAATCAAATCTAAGCATAAAAATTAACATACCTGTGAGGACGATTGAACAAGTGAAGAAGAAGTCTCGAACAAGGAATCTCGAATTGAGGTCTCGAATAAGCAGCAGCCGTCGAACAAGCAGCCCAGTCGCTTTCTTCCAGTTTCCCCCTGCCCAGCGTTTTTTTCTTCTGTTTCTTTGTCTACACACATGAGTTGATATTGGGTTTAGTTATTAGTTTGAATATTGGGTCTAATTCCATATATGGGCCATTAGTTTTGATTTGGATAAGGTATTTTGGGCTTATAATAACTGACATACATATAATAAGTTAATAACACACTTTTATTTGGGGTATTTTGTTTGGGTCATATAATTTATTTTTTAGAAAACCGGAGGGGTCGAACACGTATATACATAATTTTTTTTTAGAAACCCGGGGGGTCTAACACGTATATACATAATTTTTTTTTTAAACCGGGGGGTCTAACACGTATATCCCTAAAAATTTCTATACGAAAAACATATACGTAACACTACTAACCGAAAAGTTCGGAGGGTCGGGCGACCCCCCCCGCCCCACAATAGTTGCGCCCCTGATAACAATGATCCAACAGGTTGTATATGATCTATAATGTTAATTATGCATAAATGGCATTTTAAGTATCCTGTTGACTTTTTCTTAGCAAGTTTGACCCGACTTTTGACCTGGTTAGAGTGGGAATCAGGGGGAACCCTTTTGAGGGTTTATTACCCACATAATTACCAACTTATAACTACTTTTGATTCGACTAATCACTGGACCATTAGTGATTAATCCTTAAGTCAACCGTTAATTACGACGGTTTGACTTTTAAGCTATAACTAAGCTAAAACTTAACCGAGGAAGGTTTAGCAAACTTACCAAGGTCCTATGCACGAAATGTGATCACTTGAGAGAAGGCTTGAGCTCCAGAAGTGATCAGGAATGCAAGAATGAAGTGTGAGGAACTTGGTTGCAACTTTGGTCCTTATATAGTGATTTAACCACCATAAGAAGTTGACACACAAGTCTATGGCTGACCACAATCCTTCAACATGTGTCCCTAAGTGTTTAGGGGTTGTTTAGGGGTCTCTTGGAAGGGTTTAAGGGCATTACATGTCGTTTAGAAGGCTGAACAGGCGATTTAAACGATTTTCTGCATCTGGGCGGGCCAGGCGGCCCGCGTAAGTTGTTGTTAAATGTTACGCGGCCCGCATGGGCCTTATGATCAGCATTTCCCATTTTCAAGTTTCCGCATCTTGTCCCTTGGCTCTTCGAAAGGGCAACCAAGCTTAATACTTGCGATTTGACCCCTTCTTATTTACCTACAAGGGCTTTAAGACTTGTACTCACTTTGCCAAGTCCCTGGACACTTCCGGTTAACCCGAAAAGTCCTATCTTTCAACGTTAACGCTTTAACCCCTCACGTACGAATTTGATCATAACTTTCTCATACGATAACGAAACTTTATGAAATTTATATCGCGCATTCTAGTGAGCATAATTATCAGTTACAAAGCTTCGGGTTTGTCAAAAGGTCACTCAGAGGTATATCTTTAAACATGTTGACACATTTAACCCCTGTAGTTTGTAATCTCTCACTTTTAGCCTCGTGTGATCCATGATTTATTCGTTTGAAGGTATGAGCACCATGTAGGGTTAATGTACATTATATTTATTCACTGTTGACACTTAGAATACGTATATTTACATACTTTCCATGTTTGTCAACTTTAGTCCTTTTATAACATTCTTTCACACGTTCAAACTTTATGACACGTGTCAACACATTATAGGACGTGAATTTTCGAGGTGTTACAGACGTGATGCAGGAAGGCTCAATCCTAGCGGATTTTGTACCGGGCTTCCGGCTGGAAGACATAGTCACCTCATGGGCCAAATCCCGGTCCTCATGGGTAGGGCTCGCAACACCCAAATAGATCTATCACTCATGTCCCTCGGTCCTACTACGAGGATTAATAGTCTTAAGCGTTATACCCACCACTCACATGATCTAGCAGTACATTCCTTAGCTAACCATACCATATGTAAACGTTTGTAAACAATTTGTAACATGTACTTCACCCCCGAAGTTATAAAACTGAAAACAGTTAAAAGAAAAGGGGGACATGAACTCACAATCTTGCGTCTTGAATCCAATGTAACCCAAAGCTGCTACTTGTGTGCACGACTACCTACAACGTACTACGGTTTATTAGACGGGTGGGTTGTGCCTTGACCTTAGCCTTAATTAGTGTCTTTGAGTTATGTTTCATTGTGTCTTCAACATTATTCCAAGTTATATAATTATTTGTTAAAATAATAAATATTTTAACTTAAATTATATTTATGAATTTTTGGAATATTAGTTAAAATAAAATATTTTAACTTGACACATTTATGTATTTGTACAAGTATAATTTCCCAAGGATGGGTGTATTCACACTCGTATTCTTAACCTTGTGTATTTTTGCCAAGTATCGGTGGCGTATTCCGGTGTATATTTATACGTACGAGAATACGTATTTTATTGTGTTTATTAAGTATTCCTATAGTTAATTTTTGTGTATTTATTTTTCCGGAATAATACTCTTAATAAAAATTCATCAATATATATTCTCAAAATATATATTTTAAGAAATCTTACATAGAAAAATTATTTATAATTTTTCCCTTGGCAAAAAAATAATAATTGTATTTTCATTTAAACCTCAAAAATAATATATTTTCAAGTTTAACTTAGAAAATATATATAAATCTATTTTTCACCCATAAACAACGTATTCTAGTTTATTTAAGAAAATATATATTTTCTCCCAAAATAATATATCTTCTAATAATTTCAAGAAAACATATATATTTTTATTTACCCAAAAATAATATATTTTCTTCTTGTCGAAAATATGATATATCAATAATTATAAAAATCATATTTTTGTCCTCTTGGTGTCCAAAATACCATTTACCAAAATATACTTATGAATTAAATTCCGGAATATTTTTGTAGGTTATATTCCTTGTTCGGTTTCACCAATATTTTGGGTATAAATTATATATTTAATTTTTGGAATTTTGGTAACATTTTGTATTGTAATTTCTTGGTATTTTGTTGAGTTATATTATTTCAAGTCCTAAAATAATATAACTATTATACATAATATACAAATAATCACACACATGATGACATCTAAATATATATTTTCCTAAATACATATTTAGTCACTTTTATTACCAAAAACCATTCTCCAATATTTTGTAATTTTTGTAATAAAAATTATGGAAAATTTTATATGAAAATTCATGATTAAAATAAAATTGTAAATATTTGTTTCAAAAATATTTTTCTAAGTGTTAAATTTCTAGAAAAAATTTGCCATAGTTTCCCCTTAAAAATGGAGGTTTCCATGCTTTCAAAGCATATAATTTTCTTTTATAAATCATCACAATCAACAATAAATCAAATAATACTTACCATTTTGCCAAAATCAAGCCATAATCACTACTTCATGAACTTGAAAATTTATAAAAATTTGTAGTAACTTACTAGTGTGTTTAGTATGCCTAGTTACCCTTTAAAGTGTGGTTGTTTATTTAAAAACATCATTCTTAAAGAATTTAGATGTTTACAACTTGTAAAATATTTTTCCAAAAATATTTCTTCTTGAATTTTTCTTGTTCAATATGTGTTTCTATACTTGATTAACCACTAAAAAGGTGATTAGTTTCTTTAAGAACCAAGTTTATGTAAATCTTGTATTTTTTACTTGGTTTCTTGAAAAATTATTCTTGACATCACATATTTACAAGACTCACATTACACTTTAATCATCATACTTCAAGAAAAACATTTAATCTTTCAAGTTCATGTTTCACATAAGGATGATCATAACATAATCATCCTCTCATCTTGCTAGATTATGTCTTTAATCACTATCTAGCAAGTTTATATGATGTTTAACATCATTAACACAAACAATCAACAATCAAGAAGCATAAAAACACTTAACAACATGTATTCTTATGATTTTTAGTCTTATGTTCATGATTTAAGTTCTTGATCATTGGTGTTCTTCATGTTAAGTTACCTGTATCACTCTTTAACCAACTAAATAAGATGTAAAATGGAGTTTAGATGATCTTACTACTAGCTCAAGGCTAGGGATGAACACAAAAAGAAGATGCTGATGAATGAGGTGGTTAATAGCACTTGCAAGAGGTCCTTCAACTTCCAAGAGCTCCTAGCTTTCTTACTATGCTTCTTACACCCTTGAATGATTAGAGATTGGATGGAGATTGAAGGATAATGATGGTTGTGGTGTGTGTGGGTTACGGCCGAAGGTAAGGGAGAGGGAGAGAAGAGTGTGTGTTGGTGAACTTGTGAATGAATGAGAAGTGAATGTTCTAATGGTAACTTATATTATCTTCCAACATGGTTTTCTCTAAGGGTTAATATGTTTAGTAAAGTAGGAGACATGATCTAATAAAGAATTCAAAGAAAATCCATGGTGGGGGCCACCATGTAACCGTCCAACAAGGGGGGGGGGGGTAGATTAGGGTGTAATGGTATTTAGTTGAAATCCAAGTGTTTTAGTTAGGTGTTTAGTTATTATGATGTTATATAGTGTGTTATGATGTTCAGGGACTATAACTAGCTCAGAATTGATAAAACAATGCTTCTAGTGAAAATTTGGTGTTTCGGGTAGTGTCCGGTTGTTCGGTTGGTTACTGGTTCGTTAAGGTGTTAAACTATGCATTTTAGTGTGCTTTATGTTACCTTTTGTGATAGTTTTGATTCCTGACACTTAGGAAAGCATTTTGGACCATTTAACCATATTTCTGCATGATATTAAGTTGTTTAAATGCTGAATTTTGCTGAATTCTGCAGAATTCTGCAGTTTGTGTGAGTTTTAGGCACTTTCCGTCACTTAAACTATCACTAGGAAGGCAGTTTTATGATCCTTACTTTCCTACACACTATACTAGTGTAACTCTTGGTTTCTGGCTCATTCTGTGTCTCAATACCATGTCTGTCTAAGTACTGAACTCCATCAGCATTTTTCTGATTTGTCTGATAACTGTGCTAACTTTGTTTCGTGCATCATTTGAATCAATAATTACTGCATGCAATAATGATATGACATTATGCAATATATGATGCACATGTATGTATGATAACAATAATCAGAAAGCAGTTCGTGTCATTAATTGTAAATCAGCACAGTCATTAAGTCATAATTACTGTTTAATAATTGTACGAATACATGCAAATTTGATAGTTGTCACATTCTCCCCCTGTTAAGAAAATTTAATCCCGAAATTTTAAGCTTTACTATTAGCTGCAGGGGAGTTGGGGAACAAATATGGGTATTTTGCTTTCATACGATCTTCACGCTCCCAAGTAAACTCTGGGCCGTGACGTGCATTCCATCGAACCTTGACAAGCTTAACACTACTCCTCCGAGTCTTGTTAACTTTCCAATCTGTAACCTCAATGGGTTCTTCAGTAAAGTGGAGTGTGTCGTCAATGTGTACTTCATCCGCAGGGATGACCACTGTCTCTTGAGTTGGACTCTTCTTTAGATTAGATACATGAAATGTATCATGAACACCATTAAGTTCCGCTGGTAATTCCAACTTATACGCTACTGAACCAACCCTTTCCAAATTTCTGAACGGCCCGATATAACGTGGGTTTAACTTACCACGCTTCCCAAAGCATGCTACACCTTTCCAAGGTGAAACTTTTAACAACACCATATCACCCACTTCAAATTCCAGGGGTTTTCGTCTTTGGTCCGCATAACTCTTCTGTCGATCACGAGCCGCCTTGATGCACTCTCGGATCTGCATGATATTATCAGTTGTTTCTTGGACCAGTTTGGGACCAACCATCTGCCTGTCACCTGCATCTGCCCAGCATAACAGCGAGTGGCACTTGCGTTCGTCGAGAGCCTCGAACGATGTAGCTTGGATGCTTGTATGGTAGCTGTTGTTGGAGGAGAACTCAACCAAAGGCAGATGAGTATCCCAACTGCCACCTAAATCCATTACACAAGCACGTAGCATATCTTCTAGCGTTTGATTCGTTCTCTCGCTCTGTCCGTCCGTCTGCGGGTGGGAAGCTGTACTCAGATTCAACTGAGAACCGAAAGCTTCCTGAAAAGATTGCCAAATCCTTGACACAAACCGTCCATCTCTGTCCGATATTATCGAGATAGGCACTCCATGACGTGCTACTATCTCCCTTAGGTAAAGCTCAGCTAGCTTACTAGTGTTATCCTTCTCTCTAATCGGCAAGAAGTGCGCAGACTTCGTCAATTGGTCCATGATTACCCAAATCGTATCATGACCTCTGGGAGTTCTGGGTAACTTGGTTATGAAGTCCATAGAAATCTGCTCCCACTTCCACATGGGTATTTCTGGCTATTGCAGAAGACCTGAAGGCTTCTGATACTCGGCCTTCACTTTGGCACAAGTTAAACACTTCCCAACATAAGTAGCAACATCACCTTTAAGTCTTGGCCACCAATAATAATCCTTCAAATCTTGGTACATCTTGTCCGATCCTGGATGGATCGAGTACCTCGATTTATGAGCTTCATAAAAAACCTCTCTAAGACCACCAAAAAGCGGAACCCAAATACGTCTCATAAAATACAAGGTTCCTTCCTCGTTGGGTACCAACTTTTTCTCCATCCCTCGGAGATATTCAGCCTTAATGTTCCCTTTCTTAAGAGCATCTTTCTATGCAGCACGAATACGCAACGTGAGATCTGTCTGAATAATCATCTCTAATGTGACAACTGTCAAATTTGCATGTTTCCGTACGATTATTAAATATTGATTAGTGCTTAATGACTGTGCTGAATTACAATTAATTACTTAAACTACTTTCTGATTACTGCATCATACTTACATGTGCATCACATTTCATACTGTCACATCACTACTACATACAAACACTTTAGTGACATAAACGATGCACAAAGCACAGCCAGCACAGTTAGCGGATAACTCAGAAAAATGCAGAGGATGTCAGTACATAGACAGACAGTGTTTTGAGACCCTGTATGGGCCAGAGACTAAGTTTCACACTAGTATGGTGTGTAGGAAAGTGAGGATCACAAAACTGCGTCACTAGGTGATAGTTTAAGTGCCGGAAAGTGCCTAAAACCCACTTAAAGTGCTGAATTCAGCACATTTCAGCAAAATTCAGCATTTTAATAAGCTAGTAACATGCAAAAATATGACTAAATGGTCCTGAATGCTTTCCTAAGTGTCAGGAATTAAAAGTGTCACAAAAGGGTACTTAAAGATCACTAAACGAAATAGTTTGACACTTTAACGAACCGGTATCTAACTGAACAACCGGACACTACCTGAAACACCAAAATTATACTAGAAGCATTGTCTTAATATTTCTGAGCTAGTTATGGGCCCCGAACACCCTAACACACTAAATATCACATAATGTACATAACACCCTAACTAATACTTGAGATCTAAACTAGATTGAGACTTAATGGTTTAAACCTATGCTATACCCCCTACCTATCTACGGCCCAAACAAGGCCCCACCATCAAGATCCTAATTGATCTTACTTGATATTACTTAGATCTTGTGAGATTTGCAAGGGATTGTGTTGTGTACTTGGTAGACACAATATACAATGGATATAAGCTAAACATGGTTATAAGAGTAACATGGTGAACATAAGCTCTCATTCCTCATTCCACACTCAACACACCACTTCCTTCTCTCCCTCTCCTCTTGGCTACGGCTATGAACAACAACACCAACACCACCATCATCCAACCTTCTTCCATCCATTCTATTACTACTCAAAGGTGTTAGAAGCCGTATAAGGAAGCTAGGAGCTTTCGGAAGTTGAAGGACCACTCTTATTTGCTTTTATCCACTTGTTTTCTCCTCTTGAATCATCCCTAGCCTTGAGCTAGTGGTAAGAACTTCTTACACTCCATTGTTCATCTTATATTAGTGGTTAAAAGAAGGTTCATGTTGATTATTATAAAGAACACTAAGAAACTTGAAGATGAAACATGAACATAAGCATAAAACTATAAGAAATCTTAAAGAAATCATGTTGTTTAGTGTTGATTGCTTCTTGATGATTGGTGATTTGTGTTAGTGATGTTAGACATCATATGAAACCTACTAGATTGTGATTTAACACATGATCTAGTAAGTTAAGGTGGTGATCTTGTGAAAGACCAAGATCATCATACTTTATGTAGACATGAACTTGAATAATAAAAGTTGTTTTCATATGTGATGATGATTTAAGCACAATACAAGATTTATGAGTGGATGATTTCCAACATAGTTTTCTCAAGAAACCAAGTTAAATAACAAGATTTACATAGACTTGATTCTTACTTAAACCTACACTATTTTTAGTGGTAAAACAAGTGTAGAAACACTTATAAAACAAGAAGATTTCATGAAGAAGCATTTTTGTAAAACGTGTTTACAAGTTGTAAACACCTAAATCTTTCAAGAATGAAGATTATAAAGAAGTAAATACATTTTGGAGGGTAACTAAACCAAGTCACTACAAGTTTTTGGGAAAGTTCAAGTTCATGATTGTTATATAAGTTGCAATATTTTGGCACTTGGTAAGTGTTGATTGAGTTGTTGATTGTTTGTGATGATTTTAAAAAGAAAATGATATGCTTTGATAGCATGGACACCTCCATTTTTAGGGGAAACTATGGCAAAATTTTCTAAAAATATAAACACTTAGAAAAATATTTTCTAACAAATATTTACAAGTGTATTTTAATTATGGTTTTCAATATAAACCTTGCCATAATTTTTGTAACAAAAATACAAGTATTGGAGGTTGGTTTTTATAAATAAAATGGATAAATATATATTTAGAATATATATATACATTAAAGACATGATGTGTGTGATTGCTTGTATACTATGTGCATTAATTATATTATTTTAGGGTATGAAATAATATAACCAAACATATACCAAGAAATTATAATCCAGAATATTACCAAATATCACAAAGAATAATTACACAAGTTACACACACAATATTGGAAAACTGAACGAAAGAATGTAAACAAAATATTCCGGAAAATACCTTGTGAATATATTTTTGGTAAATAATGTTTTGGACACAAGAAATGAAAATATGATTTTCACAAATATTACCAAGTTATATCACATTTTGACAAGGTGAAAATATATTATATTTGGGAAGTAAAAGTATATTTTCTTGGAATTTTTAGAAAATATATGATTTTTGGGAAAAATATATATTTTCTTGGATAAACTTGAAATACATTATTTTTGGATAAAATAAGTTTAAATATTTTCTAAGTGAAGACTTGAAAGTATATTGTTTTGGAATAACAAATATTTTTGCCGAAAGAAAAATTATGAATAATTTTTCTAAGTGATATTCCTTAAAATATATATATTGGAAATATATATTGGCATGTTTTTATTTGGAATAATACACCGAAATACAACACCGATACATGGCAAAATACAAGAATACGAATACACATGTATGAGATACCCCCATCATTGGGAAGGAAATACGAATATAAATACTTGAGAAGTATTATTACAAAATATTGTTTAACAATTATTCCAAAACTAAATAAATATAATTTAAGTTAAAATAATTATTTTTTTAACAAGTAATTATAACTTGGAATAATATTGGAGACATAAAGGAAACGTAACTCAAAGGCACTAACTAATACCAAGTCAAGGCACGACCCGCTCGTCTAATGGACCGTAATACGCATGTAGGTAGTCGTGCGTTCTAGAGGAAGCTTAGAGTTACATCGGATACAAGGAACACAAAACTGTGAGTTCATTTCCCCCTTTTCTCTTACCGTTTTCAGTTTTATAACTTCGGGGGTGAAATACATTTTACATACTGATTACAAACAATTACAAATGGTATGATTAGCTAAGGAATGTACTGCTAGATCACGTGAATGGGTAGGCCATTAACTTAAGACCATTAATCCTTGTATAAGGACCGAGGGGCATGAGTGATAGATCTATTGGGTGTTGCGAGCCCCACCCATGGGCTTGCGAGTTGGCCGCATGTGGTGACTATGTCGTTCCACCGGAGGGGCCGGTACGAAATACACATACAGGTTTGAGTGCTTCCTATGCCATGTCACTTATATTAATGTATTAGCTACACATTAATTGATCTGTTTTTCCTTGTTGTTTCATACCAGTTTACAAGTACATACATACTTACAAAGGTTTTCAAGAATGATTCGTGCACACATACTAAACACATGAACTCGCTCAACTTTTTGTTGATGTTTTCAAACTACATGTATTTCAGGGAATTATTAAGTGGATCCGGCGGGCGTTGAAAGTTTTATGTTGCGATAGAAATAAAGTTGTCATCCATGGTCTTTGGGTTTGGTCAGTGTGTCTTACTCCTGGATGAGACACGTCTTCCAAACCTTAGTTACATCTAATATCTTTTGACGAGTCCTTAGTGAACTCATAAACAATTTGTAAGGTTTGTAAAACTTGAATTTGAAGTCTACGTTTTAAACAAAGTTGTTATGTTTTAAACTCATTTAATGGATGACAAATCTATGGTTTTATCATATAGTTGATGTTATGATTGAATGCAATGATATTAAGAAAGTCACCCCATAATCACGCTTCCGCAAAAGTCAGGGTGTGACCGCTTGGTATCAGAGCTTCGATCGTAGCGAACTAGGATTCTTTCTCGAGTCTAGACTACGATCATTAGGGCTCTCACGAAAATGTTTTTACAACATGTTTTCATTGCATACACGAAGCGCCCAGATCCAGGAAACAAACATTTTTACAAACGAAAGGCACGAAACACATTTCAAAGTTTATGCTTATGATTCAGTCTGAGAGACTAGGAAGTCTAGTCTGAGAGACTAGGGAGTTCAGTCTGAGAGACTGGGAAGGGTAGTCTGAGAGACTGGGAAATTCAGTTTGAGAAACTGGGTACTTAGTCTGAGAGAATAGTTGGGACAGTCTGAGAGACTGGGTGTTTAGTCTGGGAGGCTGGGTGTTTAGTCTGGGAGACTGGGTGTTTAGTCTGAGAGACTGGTTGGTTTAGTCTGGAAAACTAGGTGGGTTAGTCTGGGAGACTAGGAATGATAGAAAGTTTCATGAAGAATAATGTGAATACATGATTACATGATGAATTATCATTGATTGCAATATATTAAGTGTTAGTGATTACAGTGAATATACAATAGGTGGGTTAGTCTGGGAGACTAGGAATGATAGAAAGTTTCATGAAGAATAATGTGAATACATGATTACATGATGAATTATCATTGATTGCAATATATTAAGTGTTAGTGATTACAGTTGAGGATGTCATTGCTATGCTACCTCCTGAGATTCCCACCATTGAAGTATCATTTGCTTCCATTTTACACTCGATTTCAGACTCCTTTGAGTCTGTGACATCTGCAGCCTTACAGACGGCCGGATTGCAACTTTCTACTACTGACTTAGACGACGACACCACTATGACTACTGCCCGATTGATCCAGGGTTCCGTAACGGCGGTTACGTATTAGATACTCTGCCCGATTGATCCAGGGTTTCGTAACGGCTGTCGTGGTTCTGCCCGACGTAGTCGTTGGAATGCCGTCTCGGGGAGGGTATTACTAATGTAAATATTGGGTTATCATACTAACGCCTGTGCATTTGTGTAGTTTATAGATAATCACCAGGAAATCCTTAAAGAAAACCCTAAGACAGCAATGTGAGTAATCTCCTTTTTTGTAAACCTTTTTGCAAACTATTTCACAAAACCTTTATTTATTTAAAGTATAATTAGCAGTGATTGAGTCTTTGTAGTCTTCAATTACTGCCGGTATGTTGGGGTTTTGTATACAAAATGTGGAACACGTTACCATTGGACAAAGAGTTAGCCAATGTGTAATATGACCCACCAGTCAGGATTGACAGTACTGAATGAGTAATTGTGTAGATGTAAACATTGTAATCGCTCTCAATACTGTGAATTAATAAAACTCTTCTTGATTAAACTGGGATTCACTCACCAGTATTTCCCACTGACAAAATGTTTTTAAACGCATTTCAAGTAACAAAATGTGAAAGCCAAATAGAAGCCAGCTGGATAGCACCGAAGGCTTGGAAAAGTGGCTATAAAAGTTACCTAAATAAAGAAGATGTTTTATTTTCAATAAAATAGGGTCCATCCCTATAAATCAGTTTGTAATGAAAACTTGGGTTTTATCCCAATATATTTATTAATATAAAATGTGGTGTTTTACTCTGATAAAATATTTCCTAACTACGATCATGATGTAATTTCCGCTGCCAAAATGATAAACACCGATACCACCAATACTGATTCTCGTGGCCGCCCGTTCCTGGGACAGATAGGGGGCAGGGGTTGCGACAGAAGGTGGTATCAGAGCTAAGCCACTGATTCATCCACAGAAGTGTTCTACTGACACCAAGATATTATTCAATATGTTAGGAAATTTTTACAGAACTACGTGCACATTTGTATTTTATTGTTGTGTGTTATTTGACTATTTGTTAGTTTACAGTATGAGCGACCAAGGACCTTCCGACGCCTACCGTCAGTTGTCCAACTCACCTAGGAGCGAAGGCACCTCTTCACAGCCTGCCCTCTTAGGGTATTCAGCTGACAATGAAGATGGGATATTCATGTTTAAGGCTCAGTCTGAAGATCCATTCCCTCCTAAAAAGAGAGGATGGTTCAGTAGGGGAGCGCATGAACGTAGGAAGAGAATGAAAAAGTTGCAACAACAGCATGCTGTAGCAGCCGCCAAGAGAGAAACAGATGCCCACACCCAGGATATGCTCAATAGGAGTCTAGCAAATTTCCATATCCTAGTAACCACAGTTGCAGACCCTAACCTGGAGCAACTCATAGCACCCCAGCCCTTACCACTGTTTCCCACACAACCAATGGAAATTGAAAATAATCCATAAAATCAAATCCCAATGCCTGATTTTAACCCAAAAGAGATACCTAGAGTACCAGCACCCAATCCCTTAGACCCAGACTACGACCCGTGGTTAGACGAACATAAGGATTACCAACAACGCTACCCAATACCAGAAGACGAACCCATGCCGAATCTAGCAACCTACCTAGGTTTGGACCCTCTAGACCCCTACTATGATAGCGATCAATACATTAGGGAAATTCTAGAGAATCCATACCCGTACCAGGAGCCCATGCGCCAGTTACCAAACCCAGTACTAGCCCCTGCACCCCCAATGAGTGCAGAGAATGTGCAAGAACTCCGAACCTTTGGTGAGGAGATTTTGGAAGGTAGTGACAGGATGAGACAGATCAGAGAACGACTCGTCTGGAAGTATGACGAGCGTAATATGGAGTTCTGGATGAACCCATATCCGTGATAGTGATAGTAGTAATAATAATAATATATAATATGTGTGTATGTTTGGAAAAAAAAATCTAGATAATAGCTACGGATGCCTACTAGTATTGTAATTTTAATTTTAGTTGTATTGTAAAATATATGGATGCATACTATATAAGAAAGAGTAAGTCGCAATGTTCAACGATTTTGATCAATATGTGTGTTGTGTGATTGATTAAATATTATCTTGTGATATTAATACGTGGTAAATGTTTAAAATTCAGATGGACAACGAAGTGAACCAGGAAAACCAGAATGACAATAACCCGAATAATGATAACCCGAACAATGATAACAATGGAAACCCAGTGGATAACAGTGCCATTCAACACATAGTGGCACAAGGGATAATAGATGCTGTCACGGCCCCCGACCCGGTTTTACCCGTTTCAGGAGCCGCTGGACAGAAACTCGTGGTATTGTTTATTTTGGCAGCGAAAATTTTAACAGGATCTTTTAAACTGAAAATGCCCAATTATTTTATTTCACATTTTGGGATAAACCCCATAATTTACAATAAAGGAAATTTCACGGGGAAATTCCCTGTTTATACAAAACATGTTTATTTATTTTACTGAGCCACTTTATCCAAGCTGGTAGTGCTACGCGGCACTTTTTCTTGATTCACGCTAAGTCACCTGAAACATGTTTAAAAAGATTTTATCAGCGGGGAAATACTGGCGAGTCATTCAATTTGCACAAAATGACACATTGTTACAATTTACAGCATTAAGGGTTTTTATATTTGCCCCTATCTTATAATTAGCTGGTTCAGCTGTCACTCGACCGAATCTATGACTGTGGACATATCACTAATTAGGCTCGCCCACCTAAAGTGATAAATCATTAGTAGTAATGTGCACAAAACCCCCACATACTGCCAGTAATTAAAGATTAGCAAAGACTTAATCACTGCAAAGTATAACTGGAAAACATTTAGGGTTTTGTAAACAAGTTGGTAAAAAGAGAATGACTAACATTGCAAGTTTAATTGGACAAAACCTTGCCTACTGATTTAGCCTTGTAACCTAGTTAAATAACAATGCACACGAAACTAGGTCAGTAACTTAATACAACCTTTACGATAAACTCACGAAATCAAAACCCTCACGACGAATGACAAAGTATAGCCCGGATTCGGGCAGCACTTAAACATCCATCGGATCGGTTTCAATCAATCGGACATTGTATCGTAGCAGTGATCGAGTTATTACCCTGTACTCGTAGCAGCGTTTCCCTATGTAAATCTACGAATTTGAGCAGTACACTTCGACTTTTGAAAAGTTTTTCGAACACAGATGAAATGCTCATGCACGTCCAATTTATAGCAGAAAATCGAGTCTCTCGCGGCCCGCGTAAACCTTGAAGGAATCTTACGCGGCCCGCGAGGGCAACCCTAGCTACGATTAGGGCTAGCATGTCACGCGTAGGTCCGCCACGTGTCTGACACGTGGCCTGGAAGCTTATCCATAGATCTTCAAGCTGTCGCGGCCCGCGTAAGCTTCCCTTAAGTCTTACGCGGCCCGCGAGCGACCCCTAAATTTTGAATTTCTTGATTTTTAACAAGGATTAGGGTTTTAGGGGTCCAGGTTTCTACTTACGGGTCGTTTTGGGACATTTTTGCAGGCCCTTACATCCTCCCCACCTTATTTAAAATCTCGTCCTCGAGATTTACTGAAATAGGTGAGGATACTTTCGTTTCATCTCCGATTCCAGTTCCCAAGTGTACTCAGGTCCTCTTTTCGAATCCCACTTGACTTTGACCAATACTAGTCTTTTATGCTTGAGAAACTTGACCTTTCTGTCTTCTATTTGAAGCGGTTTTTCCACAAATTTTAACTTTTCATTTACCTCTATCTCTTGAAGTGGTACTACCAGGGATTCATCAGATAAGCATTTCTTGAGGTTGGATACATGAAATACGTCATGTACCCCGGCTAGCTCTTCTGGTAGTTGTAAGCGATAGGCAACTGGTCCTATGTGTTGGACAACTGTGAATGGTCCTATGTACCTTGGACTTAGCTTTCCTTTCTTACCGAACCGAACTACCCCTTTCCAAGGAGAAACTTTTAAGAGTACATTGTCTCCAACTTGAAATTCTAGCGGCTTGCGTCGATTGTCTGCATATCTCTTCTGGTGATCTCGAGCTGTTTTCAGTCTTTCCTTGATTTGAGTTATCTTGTCGGTGGTTTCTTGTACAATCTCGGGACCTGATAATTGGCTTTCTCCTATTTCTGCCCAACAAACTGGAGTTCTACACTTTCGTCCATACAGTGCTTCGAATGGGGCAGCTTCGATACTTGCATGATAACTATTGTTATAGGAGAATTCAATTAAGTGTAGGTGGTTATCTCAGTTTCCACCAAAATCTATTACACATGCCCTGAGCATGTCTTCCTGGGTTTGGATCGTCCTTTCACTCTGTCCGTCTGTTTGAGGATGGTATGCAGTACTTAAATTCAGTCGGGTCCCCATTGCTTCTTGGAAACTTGTCCAGAAATGCGAAGTGAAACGACTATCTCTATCCGATACTATGGAGAGTGGGACTCCATGTAAGGATACTACCTCGTCTACGTACAATTTTGCTAATCTTTCTATGCTAAAGGTTTCCTTCATTGGCAAGAAATGAGCTGATTTGGTTAATCGATCCACAATTACCCAGATCGCGTTGTTACCTTTCCGGGTTTTGGGTAACTTAGTAACAAAGTCCATTGTTGTTAGTTCCCATTTCCATACAGGCATTTCTAATTGTTGGAGTAACCCTGAAGGTTTCTGATGTTCTGCCTTAACTTGTGAACATGTTAGACACTTATACACATATCTAGCTATGTCCTTTTTCATTCCTATCCACCAGAAGTTACCTCTTAAATCTTGATACATCTTATTATTACCAGGGTGTATGGTATACCTAGATTTATGGGCTTCCGCTAAAATTTTATCTCTTAAATTCCCTTGTTTAGGTACCCAAATCATTTTCTTGTGGAATTTCTAAATTCCATCAGTCCCTTGTTCTAATTCCTTTATCCTTCCTTTCATTCCTTCAGCATCATCCTTGATTGCTGTTTGTTGAACATTCTTTAATTGTTCCATTAATCTAATTGGACATTTAATCTAAGAGCACGAACTCGCCTTTGCTTTTCATGATACTTACGACTTAAGGCATCTGCTACTACATTTGCCTTTCCTTCATGATATTGAATATCACATTCGTAGTCACTTTGAATTTCCATCCATCTTCTTTGCCTCATGTTTAATTCTTTTTGCCCAAATATATACCTTAAGCTCTTATGATCTGTATAAACGATAAACTTACTACCATACTGTGACACCTGTGCCTCCACGGCCATCAAACAGATACCAAATCAATGAAATTTTGTATTTCATACTTGGGATTTGTATAAATATGTGTATCATTTACACATATCAATTCTTGTTCGATTTCGAGCTCTAAATCGCTTTCTGGAAAGTTATACGTGCACTGATGCGTAAACGTAATCAGATTAACATGACAAACACTCCAGAATAGTGATATGGGCTTAACATACCTTAAATAACCTTTACATAACTTAGAAATAATTTTTGGAAGGTTTGGTGTGTCGAAATCAAGTTTATTCGCTTACAGGGACTAATTTTGACAAACTGCGAAAGTATGCCGATTTGTACTGTAACGAACATTCCGGAACTTGATAATAAGTTAAATATGCCCTAAATATCCTTTACATAGCTTAGAAATAGGCTTTGAGGTCTTTGGTGAGCAAAAATAAACTTCTTGGTCATTCAGGGACTAAAAGCGTCAAAAAGTGCATAAGTTTGCATTTTCGCGCATATCTTACGTGCTGAATACATCCGGACATCCAAAAATTTATGTAATCATTAAAATATTTTATTTTAGTGATTGGCATGATAAAATTCCATTCGTCACGTAATTTGGATCGTTTTTCGCGTCCGTTTGTGTTTCGTCGTAATTAACCAAACAACGCAACCGTACGACCAAACGAACCGACATCCGAGATGTTTTTGAGCATGTTACATGTTCCCTATACTTTAACTTCATTTTAGAGCCTTGAAATGAGGTTAACGGGGTTCAAACGCATCAAAACAGACCTTAAACATGTGCAGGGACCATTTCTGCCATTTTGGCAAACTTTCTGGGAACTGGCACATGGTGGCGCTGCACCACCACCACATGGCTCTGCCGTGGCGCGACGCCACGGCCTCATCTGGGCAGAAATTCATTTTCAGCAATTGCAGGTCCATTTTCAGCATTTATCTTGAAGTTTAAGGGATATTTTGTAACAATTGCAATACCATTTGATGGTTTTGGGGCACCCCTAGTATTCCAAAACCTTGTGCCCACTATGACGGTCGAGATTGATGCTCGTTTATCGAGGAACGATCTTAACGGTTCTATGAAATCTATAAATACCCACTTCCATTTTCATTTCATTTCACACCTTTTGATTCATTCAGCTCTAAGTTGGGGTTTTATGCTCCATACCTGAGTTGTTTGGATCAAAACCTCCATTCTTGGACCTTTTGTAAGTCCTCTTTCGTTCTTTTATGCGTTTTTTAAGCGTGAAAGTCAAACAGTGTTTGACTTTCTGCTTTGACCAGTCAATGGTCAACACGAAGTTCGTTTGAACTTCATAACGTGAGCGTAATCACGATGGTTTTAGTCTCTTGTGACTATACCTACTGATTACCACGTTATCTAGGCTTAGTGACGAGTCGTAGTTTCGGTCAAAATGCTTATTCTTGCGTATTTTGTAACCAAACTATTCTTGGGTATCAAAACCGTTTGTTTTGATATCAAACTTGTTTTCTAACTTTGTTAAACATGTTTTAACATGTTTAGCTCGTCACTTTAGGTTTAGTGCTTATGTAGGGTCGTAAGGTAAGCGGTCTAATCAACCGCTTAGACTTTCGAACTCGACCCGGTTGGTCGATCATTAGGATCCGACCAAACACATTAGGTGACCATAGTTGTATAGGGAATAACCTTCCGAGGTTATACCTTATGGTCACTTCGTTTAGTTAGTTGTATGATAGGTAGTTTATATGCCTTAGGAAAATGACCAAAATGCCCTTTTTACGCATAAATTCATTTTAAGCATATGTAACCTAAATTTTGACATCTAAACTAACTAGGTAACATTATTAGACATGTTAAGGCATATAATACTTGTCATAGGACTAGTTAGGCGGTCCGAACGCGTTAAAGTAGCACAAGCTACCTAAACGGGTCGTAATGGGTCGTAAGCACATAGGATAGGTTTCGTTTCGTTTTAGAATGTAGGCTTTGTTAAACCATATCACATGAGTCCCTACACTCATTTGGTTTACGAAACCTCATTTTATCCGATCCTCCGATTTAGGTCCGTTTATTAACTTAGTTACCTATATTAGGTGCCGTTTGATTTCTGTGATCCCACTAGCTTTGCTTGGTTGTTGTTCAAGACTTCTAAGCACCCTCAAGTGAGTACATAGTCCCCTCTTTTACTGTTTTTCAAACATTTTGGGGTGAAACACATGTGCCTACTTGTTACTTTCATGCTTTCCATGTTTTTATATCATATGCTTGCTATGTTCATTAGTACACTTATAGTACATGATTTCATTATGTTTTGCTATGTATGTTTACTTAGCATGCTAGCACATTGTTTTACATTGCATTTCTTTGGCTATGTATGTTTACTTAGCATGCTAGCACATTGTTTTACATTGCATTTCTGTTACATATGTTTACACAGCATATAAACACATTGTTTTACATCTCTACCTTGTATGTTTACTTAGCATACTAGGTACATTGTTTTCATAAAACATGCTTACATTTGGTATGACATTTGGTTTGCTTAACGAACTAAAATACGTTCATTAACATTAGCTACGCCGCTCGGTAGTAAGTAGTGGTACCATAGGACTTGACAACTCCCATTCCTGAAATCCTAGGTTTGTTTGGGTGGAAGGAATGACCGAATCCGAAAACATTTCTAGGTAAACCTTTGACTTTGTTCTAGGGTTTATCCTACAGTCTCAAGGCTTGGATGTAGACGTTTAACATTACCACATAAGTGTTTGTATCAGTAAAGCATGCATTATTTTACAAAGCATAACTTTTGATTATAACTTATCAAATGCATTGTTTTGTACATTTCTTTCTTATAGGGTTGAGTAAATGCATTTAATCAATAAATGCTTTTATTCACTATACATTACATTTGTTTACTCAATAATATTTCAACATTTGTTTAAACATTACATTTAGTTATACATGAACATTTTTACATTGGTGGTTTGTTTGGGTAAGTGATTTAAGAAACGAGACGTGTGTAATATGATAAAAGCATGGTGGATACGCCGCTGGTACTTCCTATATATAAGTGCTTTTATGATAATACATATCGTAGCGTTACTTAAACCATTTCAGTTTTGACATATTACATTTTACACAATTAACATATCTTTACAAAACATTGTTTTACAAACAACACATTTTGTACAAATTCATTTTTACTTGGTTATTTACTTAACCATACATATTTCTTTTATATCATCTGTTTCCTTATCGATTTTTATATGATTTATAAAACATAAAACATTTTACAAGGTTCATGACTACTTTTGATAAACATTTTCTTTAAACTTACAAGTCATGAATCCTAAATCAATAAAACCTATGTATCTCACAGGCATTTTTATGCTGACGTACCTATTTTCACATGTGTTTCAGGAAATGATGCATAGGATTGATCAAGATACACTTAGGCGGACTTGGGCCTTAGTGACATTAAAAGACGCAAGACTAGTTAATTATGTTATGTTTCTTGGTTTGTTAAGACATTGTAACTACTTTTAAATCAATAAAACAAAATTTCAAATTCCATGTGTTATGAAACAATAATTCTGTTACAACACTCCCCGACGTTTCCGCCATGATTTGTTGTTTTACGTGGTCGGGGTGTGACACATACAGATAATGTCTCCAAATCTTAAGGGTAAAAATTATTGCTCCTAACTCTAGGTCATGAGTCGTATAATTTTCCTCGTGCTTTTTCAACTGTCTTGATGCATACGCAATTACCTTCTTGCGTTGCATTAGTACACATCCTAATCCTAACTTAGAAGCATCACAGAATACTTCAAAATCTTCTGTCCCTTCTGGTAAGGCAAGAATTTGGGCGTTTGTTAACCTTTGCTTTAAAACCTTAAAGGCCTCTTCTTGCCTAGGTCCCCATTCAAACTTGACTGCTTTACCAGTTAACTTAGTTAATGGAACAACTATCTTAGAGAAATCCTTAATGAAGCGTCTATAATAACCAGCTAATCCTAGAAAACTTCTAACTTCAGTAGCTGATTGCGGGACCTTCCAATTGGTGATCGCTTCTATCTTGGAGGGATCTACATGAATACCTTCGTGATTCACCATATGTCCTAAGAATTGCACCTCCTGTAGCCAAAATTCACACTTTGAGAATTTGGCGTAAAGCTTTTCCTTTCTTAACAAAGTTAAGAGTGCGTGTAGATGTTTACAATGCTCGCCCTGACTTTTGGAATAAATAAGTATATCGTCGATGAAGACAATTACGAATTTATCCAAATATGGTTTACAGATCCTATTCATCATGTCCATAAATGCTGCAGGAGCATTTGTTAGTCCAAATGGCATGACTGTAAACTCGTAGTGACCATACCTAGTTCTGAAAGCAGTTTTAGGTATCTCTTCTTCTTGTACCTTCAATTGATGGTATCCGGAGCGCAAGTCTATCTTAGAAAAATATCTAGCTCCCTGAAGTTGATCAAAAAGATCGTCAATCCTAGGTAATGGGTATCGATTCTTAATTGTAACCTTATTCAATTCTCTATAATCGATACACATTCGCATCGACCCATCCTTCTTTTTCACAAACAACACTGGTGCTCCTTAAGGGGATGAACTAGGTTGTATGAATCCTTTACCTAGCAATTCATCTAACTGCTTTTTTAGTTCTAACATTTCAGTGGGTGCTAACCGATAGGGTGCCTTAGCTATTGGTGTAGTTCCAGGAATTAGATGAATTCTAAACTCTACTTCCCTATCTGGTGGTAATCCTGGTAGTTCTTCTGGAAATACATCCGGGTATTCTGATATTGCAGGAATTTCCTTAAGTTCCTTACCTTTAGCGTTAATGATTACTGAAATCATATACACTATTCCTTGCTTTCGTTCATAACTAGCAACTTTCATTACTGAAATAAACTTCATTGGCCTCCGCGGCTTATCTCCTGTAATCCTAATTATTTCTCCTGCGGGTGTATGGATTTCTATGGAGTTCTTATCGCAGAGGATTCGAGCATGGTTGGCTACTAACCAATCCATTCCTAGCACGACATCGAATCCAGCTAAATTCATAGGTAGTAGGTTTGCAGAAAATTTGTGGCCTGAAAGTTCTATCTTCCCCTCTTGAAGAACCTTATCTATGTTAACATAATTACTATCTGCTGTTTCTACCATATAAATCTACCTAAGTTTGGTTAAAGGTTGTTTAAGAGCTTGGCAGAATGAAGTATTTATAAAACTTTGGTTTGCACCAGAGTCAAATAATACTTTTGCATAAACGTCGTGTACCGGAAACGTACCAGCTATTACATCGGGAATCAGATCTGCTTCCTGGGTAGTTAGCTGGAAGGCTCTTGCATTTTTCTTATTAGTTCCTTCAGTAGGTTTGGCCTTGTTATCAGCCGGCTTGACTAATTTTGGACATTCTGGCCTATAATGTCCAGCTTCTCCGCAATTGAAGCAAATCTTTGATTTCTTCTTGCATTCTTCCTCTCGGCGGCCCGGAATTTTGCAGAAATTACAATTTTCTTTACATTTTCCAAAATGTTTCTTTTTACAATTTCCGCAAAATGAAGGGTTAGAAGATTGCCCAGTTCCCTTTTTCTTAAAATTTCTATTATTATTATTATTATTATTATTATTATTATTATTATTATTATTATTATTATTATTATTATTATTACTCACACGAAATCCTTGGGTAATCTTCTGGGCCAATTCCTTTTTCCGGTTTTCTTCTCTTGTACGTATCAGCCCGTCGGTTAAAGTATTGGCTAATTCCACCGCATCGTCAATCGTGCGGGGTCTCGCAGCTTTAACGATATCACGAATCTCGCTAATTAAACCCCAAATATAGCGAGAAATAAGTACCGGTTCTGGCGAAGCCAGAGTTGGTACAATTCTGGCATATTCGAAAAATTTCGAAGTATACACTGGACAGTCAACATCCACCATTCGGTGGCTCAGGAACTTATTCGCCATTTGTTCCTTTTCATATTCGGGACAAAATTTTATTTCCACCAATCGCTTAAATTCTTCCCAAATCATGGCATAAGCCATGTCACTTCCCTTGACTTGTAACACCGTATTCCACCATTCCAATGCTTCTTCTTTGAAAAGGTGGGATGCATACATAACCTTGTCTTCTTCGGCGCATTTGCTTATTTTAATTACTGCTTCGGTCTTCTCTAACCAACGCAGTGCGGCAGTTGCCCCTTCATTGCCTGCAAATTCTACTGGCTTACAGGCAAGGAATTCCTTATAAGTGCAACCAGGGATTGCAACTTTCACTTTCTTGAGTATTGGGGCTTGAACCACATTATTATCATTGTTGCCGCCTCCGTTTACACTATTACTGAAATTGTCATCACGAGTGCGTTTGCTGTGGTTGGCTTGCGAAGGTTCAACGGGGCTTTTAACGGCAACGACGATTGCGGGGATAGCGTTGGCTATTCCTTGGGCAACGATATTTTCTATATCTTGCCTATTAAGAAAGTGATCCTCATTGTTTTGTTCAGATTGATTAACTTCGTTGACGGGTTGATTTTCCGTGTTTTCCATCTGAATGAGTAACAATATATACAATTTACTAAAAAAAATAGATAACAACCAAACACAATAAAACAATCACACCTAATCATGTTAACACGTATAGCCAAAATTGTCGACTTTGCGACTTTCATATTTTTATATACATTAGTATGCATCGATACACACCGGGTATTTTACAAAAGTTTTATTTTTAGTTGTTATTATACAATATTATATGATTATTATTCTATTGTTTTTTTATATTATTATTATTACACAACCACACAACCACAGTCAGCTGGTATTTCAGAAACGACCCTCCCTCTCGTCGTATTTCCAGGTGATGTTCTCCCCTTCTTCCCGAATCCGGTTGCCCGCATCCACCAGCTCCTCGCCATAGCGGCGTAACTCGGCAACATTTTATGCGCTCATAGGTGGAAATGGTGCAGGTTCAGGGTCAAACTGGGGAAAGTAGACATTGGGGTTATTCATGAAATTCTGAAAGTGCCAGTCGCTTGTCCACCATTCCTCCAGCTGGCCTGTAACAGGTCAGGGGTTGACAATAGGATCTGGGATAGCAGGTTCCAAATTTATTGGAAGCTCATATTGGGCAGGGAAATTGAAGAGGTTTTTATCGGCAGGTCCGATGAGGTCACAATTCGCCAGTTTGCGATCAAGCTCCTCCCATGGTGGCATTTCCCGGGCTTGCCCGGAACTTTCCCCGATCTTCTTTCCTTTCCCTTTGTCTTTCGGATCCTCAGTCTTTTTAACCTTCTGGGCTGCTGGCTTCTTCCTACGTCCCCGTTTCCAATCCAGGATTCTCCTCCTCTTTTTAGGCTTTGGTTTCTCCTGTGGCTGGGCCTGGAACATTATTGGCTCCTCAGTATCCGCCTGATAGCCGGATAGAGTCCCGATTGTATCCATATCGGTGGTATGGATAGTAAAGTTTCGGAGTGCCTCCGACAGTTCATTCATACTGTTAGCACACATGAAGAAACACACACAAACTTAAGTTAAAATTTTATTTATTAAATTAAATTTTTACAGAATCACAAAATGGCAATTTGAAAAAAATTAAGTATTTCTAAATACTTAATTAGCTTAAATCAGTGGCTCTGATACCACCTTTTTTGTCACGGCCCCCGACCTGGTTTTACCCGTTTCAGGAGCCGCGAGATAGAAACCCGTGGTATTGTTTATTTTGGCAGCGGAAATTTTAACAGGATCTTTTAAACTGAAAATGCCCAATTATTTTATTTCACATTTTGGGACAAACCCCATAATTTACAATAAAGGAAATTTCACGGGGAAATTCTCTGTTTATACAAAACATGTTTATTTATTTTACTGAGCCACTTTATCCAAGCTGGTAGTGCTACGTGGCACTTTTTCTTGATTCACAGTAAGTCACCTGAAACATGTTTAAAAAGATTTTATCAGCGGGGAAATACTGGCGAGTCATTCAATTTGCACAAAATGACACATTGTTACAATTTACAGCATTAAAGGTTTTTATATTTGCCCCTATCTTATAATTAGCTGGTTCAGCTGTCACTCGACCGAATCTATGACTGTGGACATATCACTAATTAGGCTCGCCCACCTAAAGTGATAAATCATTAGTAGTAATGTGCACAAAACCCCTACATACTGCCAGTAATTAAAGATTAGCAAAGACTTAATCACTGCAAAGTATAACTGGAAAACATTTAGGGTTTTGTAAACAAGTTGGTAAAAAGAGAATGACTCACATTGCAAGTTTAATTGGACAGAACCTTGCCTACTGATTTAGCCTTGTAACCTAGTTAAATAACAATGCACACGAAACTAGGTCAGTAACTTAATACAACCTTTACGATAAACTCACGAAATCAAAACCCTCACGACGAATGACAAAGTATAGCCCGGATTCGGGCAGCACTTAAACATCCATCGGATCGGTTTCAATCAATCGGACATTGTATCATAGCAGTGATCAAGTTATTACCCTATACTCGTAGCAGCGTTTCCCTATGTAAATCTATGAATTTGAGTAGTATACTTCGACTTTTGAAAAGTTTTTCGAACACAGATGAAATGCTCATGCACGTCCAATTTATAGCAGAAAATTGAGTCTCTCGCGGCCCGCGTAAACCTTGAAGGAATCTTACGCGGCCCGCGAGGGCAACCCTAGCTACGATTAGGGCTAGCGTGTAACGCGTAGGTCCGCCACATGTCTGACACGTGGCCTGGAAGCTTATCCGGAGATCTTCAAGCTGTCGCGGCCCGCGTAAGCTTCCCTTAAGTCTTACGCGGCCCGCGAGCGACCCCTAAATTTTGAATTTCTTGATTTTTAACAAGGATTAGGGTTTTAGGGGTCCAGGTTTCTAGTTACGAGTCGTTTTGGGACATTTTTGCAGGTCCTTACATCCTCCCCACCTTATTTAAAATCTCGTCCTCGAGATTTACTGAAATAGGTGAGGATACTTTCGTTTCATCTCCGATTCCAGTTCCCAAGTGTACTCAGGTCCTCTTTTCGAATCCCACTTGACTTTGACCAGTACTAGTCTTTTATGCTTGAGAAACTTGACCTTTCTACTTACGGGTCGTTTTGGGACGTTTTTGCAGGTCCTTACAGATGCAATGCCATATATTATCAAAATAGTTAGGGAAGCGGATATTAAAAGTAACCATAGCAGTAAACGACTAACTGAACCTGAACACAGCGTAAACAATGGACCCATACTTCAAGTGCCCATTCCCAAATGAAGAAGAACCATATCTTATGGTTGTTTGATGTGCGTGAGTGTTATATAGTTTTTAATGTATATTTTAAGCCCTTTTTAACACTTTTAGCCAAGTTTTAAATTTATAAAACACGATATTTACTAACACTAAACACACATATGGGCAAGTGCACCCATCGTGAGTGTAGTATAATGTTGGTAAGATACCAAGGTCGTCCAAGGACACAAGAGCTTTTAATACCGGTTCATCCTCAACGTCTAATCAAATCAAAAATTTAGAAAAAAGGTTTTTAAACAAGAAAAATAAAACTAACTAAAATGTTGAAAATAAAAATAAAAAACAGATAGACAAGATGAATTACTTGGATCCGACTCGTATTTAGTGTAACATTTGATTATTTCCGCACTTTTGCACTTTTTAAGAGATTATCTTAGTTATTGTAGTAGGCCCCTCTTTTGAAGGTGATGTTACCCTCAACCCAGTAGTTTGAGTCAGCAAGGATACAATCCTAAAGGGTTGGATTATTGAAAGATAATTAATTAAGTTATTAATGCATAATGTGGTAGGCTCCTCTTTTGAAGGTGACGTTACCCTCGGCTAAGTAGTCTGAGTCAACAGGGATACAGTCTTAAGTAGCCGGGTTAAAGTGTTAATAGTAGTTTACATATGAGGGGATCAAGGAGTTCGGACCCCCGCCATCCAATACCAGTGGGTATTGAAGGAGGTCCTACTAAAGTTGACCCAGGTCCTTGCAGGATCTATACACTGAACAAGGCAAGACTCTTACCAAACCGTTCCCTTAACCCCCGACCAGGTAGCCAACATATCTCCATAAAGACCGTGGAGATATGAATGGTGAAAATCTTTTATTTTATATAGACAGTAAAATAATGCCAAGACACCACGGACAAACGATAAGGAAAACTCACCTTCAACATAAGAAATTAGTTATTAAAGTCATTAATACATAACCAAATAAAAAGTGCGAAAAGATTAAAAATAAAAAGTATTACACTAAACACTTGTCTTCACCAAGTGATGTAAGATACCTAAGCAAACATGGCCTTTGGTTGTCAAGAACTCTTACGATCAATCTTGGATCCCGAGACTACTCACACACTCTATGATGGATGATGGATGATGGTGGTGGATGTGGGTTGTGATGGTAGTGGTGTGTAACACCCCGTGTTTTCACGAGTGAAAGTCAAAGTCAAGGTCAAAGTCAACGACCGATTTCGCGCGACTTGACTCATAGAAATGTTTCTATTTTAATTATATTATGTGGAGTAAATGTCGTACATTACAATAATCGAATCGTGTTTACCATATTTCAATCGACCTACGACTGTGAAGGATAGGAAGTAACAATGCGATAAAGTTAATCAAGCTATGCTAATCAAATCGACATCGAACCGTAACTCGAACTGTACATGTACTTGTTAGTTATACGTGTGTGTGTGCTTTACATGTTACCTGTGCATGATTATTTTATGTTATGATTGTGATAATCAAGCGAACTCAATCGAACTTGAAGTCTAACTCGAATGTAAACGAACCCGAACCCGAATTCCGAGTCGAGCCCTATAAGAAGTAGTTGGGACTGAAAGTAATTTGACTAGGAAACCCTATCGAATCGCTCGCAAATCGAAACCGAAACAATATCGCACCGAACACCCCAAAGCAGGCGGCATCCGCACGGATGGCCAATCCGCACGGATTGCCAATTCGCACGGATGGCCTATCCGCGCGGATAGCCTACCCGGGTGCGTGCCATGCGCACGGCTTACCCCTTTCCCTTTTTGGCATCCTATAAATACACGGGTCACTCTCCACTTTTTCCACTTTTGGCAAGTGACGTCCGAACCGCACGCATTCTTCACTTTTTCTCAGATTTCTCCCAAACCAGGTAAGATCTTGCACTAATTCTTGTACATCTTTGATCACTACACAATTCTACACATTTCCATCTTTCAAATCTTCACTTTTAACCATGAAATCATCCGGATTTGAGGTATTCTCGGGTGACGTCATCATGAAGTTCTTATGAACTTCAAGCTTGACCTCATTCCACCAAGAATAACTCAGATCTAAATGATTTCTACAAGATTTCACAATAACTTCACCTAGATCTAAACTTTTCTAAGGATAAAAGAGTTGAAAGAAATAAACCTAAGTTCTCTCCTTCTTTTTCCCTTAAGAATCGGTACGAATCTGATCGGTTCTAGTCTCTACTCGATAATAGTGATGCACTAGTTCCAGATCTGGAATCCTACCCACAGACAACTGATTTCGGGGTCAACCGGAATGACCGTTCTGAGTCGCCGACAGGCCGAGTTAGAGTGGTTCCTGACCGGTCTAGTCACGCGTGTGAGAATACAATTCCAAGTGGTTGCCACGTAATCAGAACGTCTCGATAAACGACAACAGAAACCAAGAGTAGACGAACGGGACAATCAGACCAGAGACTGTCCGCACGGACAAGCTGTGCGCACGGATTACCATCCGTACGCACAGGTCATCCGGACGGGTTGCCACCCGGACGAGCTACCCTTGGGACCCACTTTCCAAACAAGGTTTGAGTATCGACGAATGAACAATCCAGACAGACGACCTCTGAGAGGATTACTCTTCGGATCATGAGATACAAAGGCCTTCAACTAAAATTCAAACAATGGTCATCCGCACGGCCAAGTCATACGCACGGACAGACTATCCGGACGGATGGTCCCTGCCCGCGCGCACCGACTGTCCGCACGGATCATCACTGTCCGCACGGACTACCATACGCACGGATCGTCGTCCGCGCGACCGGCTTGGAAGGTAGAAACACTTATGTAATTTCTAAATGCTACAACGAAAACTCCAAAGCACAAGCCATCATACACAAACACATCTCACACTTAGGAAGAAACAATCCACTTGAACGTTTATTCGCACGAACAGCTTGTCCGCACGGATAAGTCGTCCACACGCACAACTAATCCGCACGGATTACCATCCGCACGGACAGTCGTACGCACGGATAGCTTATCCGGATGGATCACCATCCGCACGCATCACCATCCGCACGGATGGGTCACGCGCACGGATGACTCCCTCTCACGGATAGCTGATCCGCACGATCAGCCATCCTAACCACTCTCACTTTGTACTATTTTACGCGACACTTATCGTTACGTTATCAAATCTATTCAGGCTAACCGTACTCGCTGTAAAGTGCTCTCTTCAATCCACAATCGCTGTGAGTATACTCGAACCCTTTTTGCTTTAGCACTTTTGGGTGTTACATACGTTACAACTATTCAAACTACAACTATCACACTACTCAAGCTATTTTAACGCTTAACGATTAATGCATGTTATACGTGGCTTATGAATGCTTGTTTGTTATGTTTACACATGGAATGCTGTCTACCTGCCTTAGCAACGATAGTACTATAGTTTGGACTCAGCACCCGTTCACACGGGGGTTGTTAAGGATCTTTTACTTGCATGGATTACAGTGGTAATCATGTATTGCGAACTACCTCGGGCAGTCAACCCGCAGTCATTGGTATCGATGGATCTATGTCGATAACTAACGTGCTTCATTTCACTATGCGTACGTGCTGGTTATGCGTAAACGAATTCGAACTCTATATGCTATTATCAAACTTGTATGCTCACCTTTACATTTTATGTATTGACTTTATTTTAACGTATGTGACAGGTGCCTAGGTTGTTTATATGCTTCTCGGGCTGTGATGAAATTGAAGCTAGGAACTGGAGTCCTAGAAACCAACAAATAAATTATTATGTCTAAATCTGAGTTGTCGGAACAGAATATTTGTTTAGTTTTTGTCTGTAATAACTTGTTTGCTATTTGAGACATGGTATGGGACATGTTAACTTAAATTGAATGGTAATGATAGTTGTTATGGAAACTTCTGGACAATCTGTTTCGCTCAGTGCCGCGCCCCGATGATTCCGCCATCGGTTGGGGTGTGACAGATTGGTATCAGAGCCATAACTATAGGGAATTAGGCAAGACTCGACCTAGTCCGGGTCGAAGTCTTAGAGACCTAGTCTATAGTTAAGAACCAACATACCAACTCACGCGTATGCGTAAACTCGCCACTATCACTCACTCTTTTCTATCATTGCACTCGAATTTTCAAGTTGACAACAGGTAATGAGGCTGAGAATAGGTGTGAAAACCGCAAACTCTCGACTAAAGTTGCCAAATCAACTTATGTTTTAGCTACAAACAAGGAGAATCGTACCAAATCAGGAGTGAAATCCATATTTTGATGAATAATCTCCTCAATTTTTATCAAAAACGAGGACGAAAGTTGCAAGATAGGAGTGAAAACCCTAACCTTGACGACTCGTCCCGCTTCTATACAAAAACTCTCACCAAAGTTCGATGGACTCCAACGATCTAAAGGCACAATATAACCAATGGGAATTGCGCCAACGCCCAAGAATCAAGGCAAAGGCATAGTCCTGGAGGTAATTGTGCAGGATCCTTGCGAATAGTCGAGCCACTTTGGTTAGTCGAAGTCTATTAGCCACAGACAATCTACCTTCGATTTAATGATCTTTATGGAAATTTTATGCATTTTCTGTTATTTGTTAACGTTTGGAGGAACTATTGGTTTCGACCCAACACTATTGCTCCTGCTGAAACACAAACCCACACGACTCATCGCTAACGAATCAACAATAGAAGCAGTCAGAATGCTTTGTATGCTCGTATGTGCTTGTAGTGATTAAGTTATGTGTGCTTGCTATTGTGCTTATCTGTTTAGGAATATTGTGATTATGTGCTCTATGTGTTTATGTGATTTTGGTGCAATTCTGTGATTTTGTGACTATATGCGTTTACATGGTACGTGTTACTGAACTTTAGTAGTAGTAGACGTGTGAGGTGAGATTCGAATACATGTGTTGAGTTCCATGGCGATGTCTATTGCAGACAATGTCGTCTGGATCCCGCCATCCACTCTCTCGCCAGGAAAAGAAAGACAGACGTCTTGCTTCCATCGTCACGAAAGCTGTAGCAAAGGCGGTGAGCGATGCCTACGAAAATGCCAGCAAATCATCCGAGGAATCAAGGACTGAAGGTCCTAGAGCTGTCGCGAGACCTTTCAGTTTCAAACAATTCAAGTCATGTGGGCCGAAAGAATTCACAGGCGAAAGAGGTCCTACTGCTCTATTCCACTGGTTTGACTCTATCGAGGTTACTCTGCGACAAAGTGGTTGCCCTGATGACCTTCGAACTCTGAACGCTACCGGCGTCTTTCAGTCCCGTGCTTTGGACTGGTGGACGGCCGAGAGGAACAAGAGAGGGAATGATGTAGCTTACGGTTTGTCGTGGGATGAGCTCAAAGAAGTCACGCAGGAGGAATTCTGCCCTCCTCACGAGCGTCAAAAGCTTGAAGATGAATTTTGGCACATACATCAGAAGGATGGAGACAATGCTGGTCTCACTGCTCGCTTCAAATAGCTCAGCATTATCTGTCCCGACCAGGTCAAGACTCCCGATATGACCATCAAGAAGTACATCCGAGCTTTGCCCGACTGCATTGCTGATTTCGTGCAAGCGGCTAAGACTACCACGATCGAAGAAACCTATCTGCTGGCCGCTGAAATCAATGACAAAAGGGTTAAGGCTGGGGTGTGGGACAAGACCTCCAAGCATCTGCATCAAGCTACCGCTACTGCACCAACTACTGAACCCGCCTCATCAAGCAACAAGAGAAAGAACAGCTCCACCAACAAGAACTGTGCGATTACTGCTGCACCGATTCAAGCTGTACCTGCCCAACAGCGTCAAGTAGCGGCGCCTGTGGCCAATGCACCGCCTGCAAAGCGTGCATATACTGGGCCACATCCACTCTGCCCTACTTGCACCTATCATCACCCGACTGCTATTCAATGCCGCTTCTGTGCTCATTGCAACGTCTACGACCACTTTACTGCCAACTGCCGTATTCGTCAAGCTCCTGCCAATCAAGCCCTACTCGCCGCCCCACAGGGTCAACAAGCTCCTCCGGCACCCGCAGTCAAAGCCAGAGCATGCTTCACGTGTGGCGACCCGAATCATTTCGCCAACATGTGCCCGAACAGGGTAGTGAAACAAGAACCGCAACAGTAGTCGCCACAGCAGCAACAACAGCAACAACAGGCAGCACGCGCCAGAACTTTCAATCTCAATGTGCGTCAAGCCCAGGCCGACAACAACGTGGTAAATGGTACGTTCCTTGTGAATGGTATTTATGCTTCATGTTTGTTTGATACTGGAGCCGATAATTGCTTTGTGTCACTCGAATTTGAGAAACTCCTTAGTCGTAAATGTTCTCGACTCTCCTCTGCATTCGATGTTGAAGTCGCTACCGGAATAACCGTTGCTGTAAACTCCGTTATTCGTGATTGCACTCTCGAGCTCAACAATCACATCTTCTCAATCGATCTCATTCCGATGCAACTAGGAAGCTTTGATGTCATAGTAGGCATGGACTTTCTTCGCGAAAACCATGCCGAAGTTGTGTGCTTCGATAAAATGATTCGTTTTTCGCTCGCAAACGGTGATTCGCTGTGTGTTTATGGTGATACTGCTTCGAAGGGCCTCAAGCTTATGTCATGCCTACAAGCTAGCAAGTATCTCCGCAAGGAATACAGGGCTTTCTTGGCTAACGTTGTAGCAACGGAGAAGGAAAAGAAAGAGAAGAAGGAAGTGAAAGACGTTCCTGTGGTTCGAGAATTTCCTAGTGTTTTTCCAGAGGATCTTCCCGGACTACCTCCAAAGAGCGATATTGATTTCCGCATTGATCTCATTCCTGGAGCTAATCCTATTGCCAGAGCTCCTTATCGACTCGCGCCGTCCGAAATGCGCGAACTCTCAACCCAACTCCAGGAATTGCTTGAAAAAGGCTTCATTCGCCCGAGCACCTCTCCTTGGGGCGCACCAGTCCTTTTCGTCAAAAAGAAAGACGGGTCGTTCCGGATGTGCATCGACTACCGGGAATTGAATAAGTTGACTATCAAAAACCGCTATCCTCTGCCTCGAATCGACGATTTGTTTGATCAGCTACAAGGCGCTACGTGTTTCTCGAAGATCGATCTACGTTCAGGATATCATCAGATGCGTATACTTCGCACTCGTTACGGCCATTACGAATTCGTTGTCATGCCTTTTGGCCTAACCAATGCACCAGCAGTTTTCATGGATCTGATGAATCGAGTGTGTAAACCCTATCTCGACCGTTTCGTCATCGTGTTCATCGACGATGTCTTGATCTACTCCAAAACAAGAGCCGAACACGCGCAACATCTACGTTTGGTTCTCGAGTTACTCCAGGGGAACCAACTCTACGCCAAATTCTCCAAGTGCGAGTTTTGGTTGGGGAAGGTTCAGTTTCTGGGTCACATCGTAAATAGTCAGGGTATTCATGTCGATCCTGCGAAGATTGAAGCTGTTAAGAGCTGGGTTATGCCTAAGAACCCGACAGAAGTCCGCTCCTTTCTCGGGCTAGCGGGCTATTATCGACAATTTATCGAAGGATTCTCGAAAATTGCTGTACCGCTTACCTCTCTCACTAACAAGGACCAGCCTTTTGTCTGGGGAACCAAACAAGAGTCTGCCTTTCGAACCCTCAAATACATGCTTTGCAATGCTCCTGTTCTCACACTACCAGACGGAAACGATAATTTCATTGTCTACTGTGATGCTTCTAACCTTGGTCTCGGTTGTGTCCTAATGCAACGAGACAAGGTCATAGCTTACGCATCTCGTCAGCTCAAAATCCACGAGAAGAACTATACAACCCACGATCTCGAGCTAGGCGCAGTTGTTTTTGCATTAAAGATTTGGCGACACTACCTGTATGGTACAAGGTGTACGATCTTCACTGATCATAAGAGCCTACAACACATCTTTAATCAGAAGGAACTAAATATGCGTCAACGCCGATGGGTAGAACTTCTCAACGATTACGACTGTGAGATTCGTTATCACCCAGGCAAGGCAAATGTTGTTGCTGACGCACTTAGCAGACGGAGCTATCTGCTTAGCACTCGGAATGTTCAAGCCCAGCACAACCTCGAAGCCCTCATTCGCGACGCCCAGCATGCGTGTTTCAACGAACGCACCCTGAAGAAAGAAAGAATCTACCACGATGGAGCCCAACTTGTGAGCAAATCAAATGGGATATTCCACTTCTTAGACCGAATTTGGATTCCCAAGCGAACCAACCTGCGACAGATTATCATGGATGAAGCCCACAAATCCCGATACTCTATTCATCCCGGTGCTGACAAAATATACCATGATCTTCGCTATAGGTACTGGTGGCCGGGTATGAAACGGGATATCGCACTCTACGTCGGAAAATGCCTAACCTGTGCTAGAATAAAGGCTGAACATCAAAGACCCTCTGGCTTGCTCGAACAACCACCAATTCCCATGTGGAAATGGGAGAGCATAGCTATGGATTTCGTAACCAAACTTCCAACCACGTCATCAGGTCACCACAGCATATGGGTTGTTATTGACCGTTTGACTAAATCAGCTCACTTCCTACCAATACGGGAAGACTACAAGGTAGAACGATTAGCCCGAATCTACACCGACGAGATCATTTGTCGACATGGGACGCCTCGTGACATAATCTCTGATCGTGATGCTCGGTTCACTTCACGATTGTGGGAAACGTTTCAAACGGCACTCGGTACAATGCTTAATCTAAGTACTGCGTTCCACCCACAAACCGACGGTCAGACTGAAAGAACGATTCGTACGCTTGAAGACATGCTCCGTTCGTGTGTTCTAGACTTCGGTGGTAATTGGGATAGACACCTTCCGTTAGTCGAATTCTCGTACAACAACAGCTATCAGGCTAGCATCCAGATGGCACCTTTCGAGGCCTTATACGGAAGAAGATGTCGATCGCCTATTGTGTGGCACGAGATCAGTCACTCGCAACTAACCGGTCCGGAGCTGCTACAAGAAACGACAGACAAAATTTTCCAAATTCAGGACAACCTAGCGAAAGCTCGGGATCGACAGAAAGTTTACGCCGATAAAAAGCGCAAACCTCGTGAATATGGCGTTGGTGACTACGTACTCCTAAAGGTATCACCTTGGAAGGGTGTAGTCCGATTCGGCAAGAAAGGGAAACTCGCGCCTCGATATGTTGGACCTTTTAAGATTCTGGAGAGGATCGGAAAGGTCGCCTACAGACTCGAATTACCGGAGGAACTTAGCAATGTCCATCCGACTTTCCACGTGTCAAACCTCCGAAAGTGCATCGCCGACCACGATCTACACGTTCCCCTAGATGATCTGCAAGTGAACGAAACATTACACTTCGTGGAAAAGCCTGTCGAAATCATGGATCGCCAAACCAAAGAACTCAGACGCTCCCGCATTCCTATTGTGAAAGTCCGATGGGAAGGCAAACGAGGCGCGGAGTTCACTTGGGAACTCGAAAGCGACATGAAGGCAAAGTATCCACAGTTGTTTAACGAAGGAGTAATGTCCGATTAAGAAAGCCAAGGTGGCATACTTGTAAATAAAGAGAGACTCCTTATATCCTTGGCCTATAAATAGAACCCTTAGGGTTAGCTTAGAGGCTTTTGCTCATTTGGTGTTTAGAAAGAGAAAGTAGAGAAAGAAGTGGCAAAGTGATTCTAGTACTTTGTACACGTTATCATAATCAATAGAATCACGGTTATTGTATGCGTTTAATTTAGCAATTTTCAGAGAAAAACGTGACAGGTAAGAAAGACAAAGAAATTGCTCAAATCTGAGCAACCGAACTCCTGCTCAGATACCACTTGTAGAATCGGTTTTGACTCCGTTACGATTACGTTTAGTCACACACGCTCACGGATTCCGCACGTCGAACGTGTTACGCAATCGAATCGGAGATAAATCCGGACCTACAATATTCAAATTTCTCCTAAATGGCTTTGAATTACGATCTGAAACTTTATAGGCTTTTAGATCAGGTGTTTTCGCACATCATATCCAAGAATCAGCAATTTTAACCATAAAATCCCGGTTAATTTGACGATTCTCAATGGTCCGAACGAAAGACTCTCACATGTGATCCACGGTTAGTTACGGCTTCCAGCTTAATTTCGGGACGAAATTCCCTAAACAAAGGGAGGCTGTAACACCCCGTGTTTTCATGAGTAAAAGTCAAAGTCAAGGTCAAAGTCAACGACCGATTTCGCGCGACTTGACTCATAGAAATGTTTCTATTTTAATTATATTATGTGGAGTAAATGTCGTACATTACAATAATCGAATCGTGTTTACCATATTTCAATCGACCTACGACTGTGAAGGATAGGAAGTAACAATGCGATAAAGTTAATCAAGCTATGCTAATCAAATCGACATCGAACCGTAACTCGAACTGTACATGTACTTGTTAGTTATACGTGTGTGTGTGCTTTACGTGTTACCTGTGCATGATTATTTTATGTTATGATTGTGATAATCAAGCGAACTCAATCGAACTTGAAGTCTAACTCGAATGTAAACGAACCCGAACCCGAATTCCGAGTCGAGCCCTATAAGAAGTAGTTGGGACTGAAAGTAATTTGACTAGGAAACCCTATCGAATCGCTCGCAAATCGAAACCGAAACAATATCGCACCGAACACCCCAAAGCAGGCGGCATCCGCACGGATGGCCAATCCGCACGGATTGGCCATCCGCACGGATGGCCTATCCGCGCGGATAGACTACCCGGGTGCGTGCCATGCGCACGGCTTGCCCCTTTCCCTTTTTGGCATACTATAAATACACGGGTCACTCTCCACTTTTTCCACTTTTGGCAAGTGACGTCCGAACCGCACGCATTCTTCACTTTTTCTCAGATTTCTCCCAAACCAGGTAAGATCTTGCACTAATTCTTGTACATCTTTGATCACTACACAATTCTACACATTTCCATCTTTCAAATCTTCACTTTTAACCATGAAATCATCCGGATTTGAGGTATTCTCGGGTGACGTCATCATGAAGTTCTTATGAACTTCAAGCTTGACCTCATTCCACCAAGAATAACTCAGATCTAAACGATTTCTACAAGATTTCACAATAACTTCACCTAGATCTAAACTTTTCTAAGGATAAAAGAGTTGAAAGAAATAAACCTAAGTTCTCTCCTTCTTTTTCCCTTAAGAATCGGTACGAATCTGATCGGTTCTAGTCTCTACTCGATAATAGTGATGCACTAGTTCCAGATCTGGAATCCTACCCATAGACAACTGATTTCGGGGTCTACCGGAATGACCGTTCTGAGTCGCCGACAGGCCGAGTTAGGGTGGTTCCTGACCGGTCTAGTCACGCGGGTGAGAATACAATTCCAAGTGGTTGCCACGTAATCAGAACGTCTCGATAAACGACAACAGAAACCAAGAGTAGACGAACGGGACAATCAGACCAGAGACTGTCCGCACGGACAGGCTGTCCGCACGGACAGGCTGTCCGCACGGATTACCATCCGCACGCACAGGTCATCCGGACGGGTTGCCACCCGGACGAGCTACCCTTGGGACCCACTTTCCAAACAAGGTTTGAGTATCGACGAATGAACAATCCGGACAGACGACCTCTGAAAGGATTACTCTTCGGATCATGAGATACTAAGGCCTTCAACTAAAATTCAAACAATGGTCATCCGCACGGCCAAGTCATACGCACGGACAGACTATCCGGACGGATGGTCCCTGCCCACGCGCACCGACTGTCCGCACGGATCATCACTGTCCGCACGGACTACCATATGCACGGATCGT
This sequence comes from Helianthus tuberosus, assembly GCA_030545235.1. Taxonomy (NCBI): domain Eukaryota; kingdom Viridiplantae; phylum Streptophyta; class Magnoliopsida; order Asterales; family Asteraceae; genus Helianthus; species Helianthus tuberosus. Next base: position 213,333,590 of record CM060441.1, on the reverse strand, counting down.
CGTCCGCGCGACCGGCTTGGAAGGTAGAAACACTTATGTGATTTCTAAATGCTACAACGAAAACTCCAAAGCACAAGCCATCATACACAAACACATCTCACACTTAGGAAGAAACAATCCACTTGAACGTTTATCCACACGAACAGCTTGTCCGCACGGATAAGTCGTCCGCACGCATAACTAATCCGCACATGGTCCCTGCCCACGCGCACCGACTGTCCGCACGGATCATCACTGTCCGCACGGACTACCATACGCACGGATCGTCGTCCGCGCGACCGGCTTGGAAGGTAGAAACACTTATGTGATTTCTAAATGCTACAACGAAAACTCCAAAGCACAAGCCATCATACACAAACACATCTCACACTTAGGAAGAAACAATCCACTTGAACGTTTATCCGCACGAACAGCTTGTCCGCACGGATAAGTCGTCCGCACACACAACTAATCCGCACGGACAGTCGTACGCACGGATAGCTTATCCGGATGGATCACCATCCGCACGCATCACCATCCGCACGGATGGGTCACGCGCACGGATGACTCCCTCTCACGGATAGTTGATCCGCACGTTCAGCCATCCTAACCACTCTCACTTTGTACTATTTTACGCGACACTTATCGTTACGTTATCAAATCTATTCAGGCTAACCGTACTCGCTGTAAAGCGCTCCCTTCAATCCACAATCGCTGTGAGTATACTCGAACCCTTTTTGCTTTAGCACTTTTGGGTGTTACATACGTTACAACTATTCAAACTACAACTATCACACTACTCAAGCTATTTTAACGCTTAACCATTAATGCATGTTATACGTGGCTTATGAATGCTTGTTTGTTATGTTTACACATGGAATGCTGTCTACCTGCCTTAGCAACGATAGTACTATAGTTTGGACTCAGCACCCGTTCACACGGGGGTTGTTAAGGATCTTTTACTTGCATGGATTACAGTGGTAATCATGTATTGCAAACTGCCTCGGGCAGTCAACCCGCAGTCATTGGTATCGATGGATCTATGTCGATAACTAACGTGCTTCATTTCACTATGCGTACGTGCTGGTTATGCGTAAACGAATTCGAACTCTATATGCTATTATCAAACTTGTATGCTCACCTTTACATTTTATGTATTGACTTTATTTTAACGTATGTGACAGGTGCCTAGGTTGTTTATATGCTTCTCGGGCTGTGATGAAATTGAAGCTAGGAACTGGAGTCCTAGAAACCAACGAATAAATTATTATGTCTAAATCTGAGTTATCGGAACAGAATATTTGTTTAGTTTTTGTCTGTAATAACTTGTTTGCTATTTGAGACATGGTATGGGACATGTTAACTTAAATTGAATGGTAATGATAGTTGTTATGGAAACTTCTGGACAATCTGTTTCGCTCAGTGCCGCGCCCCGATGATTTCGCCATCGGTTGGGGTGTGACATGGTGGGTGGGTGAAGTGTGAGAGAGGTGGTTTGCCAAGGGATGGCTTGCAAATGAGCCAAGCACCCCTATTTATAGCCTGCACAGAAGCCCGGACACGGCCCCGTGTCCATTGGGCACAGCCTCGTGTCCACCCATCCTCTCTTTCTTCATTAAATGCAGTTTGTCTGCATTAGTTGACCAGGCCCCCGTGTCCGCTGGGCACGACCCCCTGTGCAGAAGCGTATCTGTACTATTAAGATTTTCCTAGATTCTGCGAATCTTAGAATTGACCACGGCCCCGTGTCCGCTGGACACGCCCCCGTGGTGGGTGATAGAAGCTTCTACAACTTTGTCTTTTCTGCAGACACTTTGGCACGCCCCTGTGCTCAATGAGCACGGGGCGTGTTCAGCCTTCTGTTCTCTTGTTTTTGCTTGGGGAGATGCTGTCGAGGGGTCGGGCATGCCACGTTTATTCCTTTTTTTGTATTATTGCTGGATTTGGCTGGATTTTTGCTTCTTTTGTTCATTTAAGCTCATTTAACCCTGAAAATACAAAAGGAAGACAAAAGCACACTTTTTCCAACATTAGTTCTAAAAAAGGTAGTTTTATGCCTCATTTGATGTAATTTATATGTTGTATTTTGCGCACATCAAATACCCCCACACTTGAATCTTTGCTTGTCCTCAAACAAAACTCTTTATTTTGTGGCTTACACACCCAAATGGAATGGGTAGAAGAGAAGGTTTTGGGCTTGTCACAGAGTGTCGGGATTCCAAGATTCTTTATTAGGTTTTATTTTTATTTTATTTACAATCCTATTCGTCATGATTTATTTAAAACATTACATAAGAGAAATTATTTATTAGGGCATAACATGCCTCTTTAAAATTCCATTTATATACAAGTTCACAGATCTCACGGGGGATCACTCAACACTCGGCCGAAGATGTATTTTTGTGAAACACTCGAGTGCGGCATGGAACTTATTCCTACCATAAGCTTGCCAAATAATCAATCTCCTCCTTTTTAACTAAAAACGTTTGTAAATATCAAGAGGACTTTTGGGGAAGGGTTAGGCTTGGGTTAAAGGTAGGTGGTTGGGTTAGTAGAAAAGGGCGAAAGGAGTAAAAAGCGTCGGTTTTCGTGACTTTTTTATTTTAATAACCTTTTATTTCAAAGAAGCATTTTTTTTCTTCAAACAAAGTTCTTTTTGATAACCTTGTTTGTTTATTTCTTTTGGCTTCATTATCATCATTTTTTTTTTCATCACGTCGTAAGAAAACCGAGCTTTGTTACTAAAATAAAGGGTTTAAAATGAAAAAGGGTTTTGGTGGATAAAAGAGTGTTTGTTTTTGGGTTAAGAAATGAAAAAGTTTAGGCTCAAAGGGGTTAACTAGGGAGATTTTGGGTAGGTGGTAAAAAAAAGAAAAATAATGGTGTTGAAATAAAAAGAGTTAGTCCTAATGCCTCCATCATTTACTTACTTGGGTTTAAGTTGGTAAGGACCGGGAATGTATTGTCGTGGCAAGTTCTAGAGTCGTAAGAACCAAGCGGCTATTCACACAAGAAACGAAAAATGAGCATTTAGTTTAAAGATGTGTATTTGTATGCTCAATAAAGGCTCAAAACTCACTTTTTGTGGGAATGGGTTTTTATGTGATCAAGTATATATAATCAAATTTTAACTAGATTTGTCATGCCGTTTCATAATTTTCTTATGTTGGTTCTTTTTATCACGACGCTATCGGTTGTAAATTTGTAAAAATATCACCTTTTTAGAACTTGTAATTCCCAAATTAAACTAAGACAAGTAAAAAAATGAAAATTTTTGAAAAAAAATTAGGGTGTTTAGCGGTTCCAATAGAGTTTTGTGTAAGGCTTGTAATTAGGACTTGCAAAATTCAAGGTTTTAGCATCCCCCCCCCCCCCCACACACACTTAAATTACACATTGTCCTCAATGTGTCTCAAAAGTAAGTTTTTAGGTTGATTGAATGTGTAAAAAGCTGTGAAAAAGCAAAAATTTATGTTACTGGACGTCTCGACACGGCCCCGTGGTGTCCGGGCACGGCCCCGTGTTCAGATTGCCAGTAACAGAAAATAAAATAAAGTAACAGAAGGCTGGACACGGGGGCGTGTTCAGTGAGCACGCCCCGTGTCCAGGTACCTGAACTGGGCATTTTTCTGCAGATGGTTGAGCACGGGGCGTGTTGGATGAGCACGGCCCCGTGCTGAAGTTGCTGTAATGAAGAAAAATTGTCGGGTGGCCTTGTTTTTTTGTGCATGGGGTGTTGGTGGAAGTTTCCCTTGGTATCCTTCACCATCCCGAGTGTGTTTTTTCCATTACATCATCATCCAAACACCAAATAATTTGTAAAACCATCATTCATTAAAACTAGCACATTACATAAGGTCCTAGAGAATTTAAAGACAAAGCAGAAAAATAAAAACTAAAGGTCCTAAGATAGATGGGTCAAATGGTACATAAAATCATCCTAAGGAGTTCTACTTTAATAAGAATCAAAATTCCAGAAATAGCTTTCCGGTATTTAAGAGCCTCGTAGAACCTTTAGACCGAGGGTTATTCCCTAGATGTTGTTAAAGCCATTCTTCTATCTCTCGTGGGAGGAAGAAGGCGGGCTCGTTTTCCTCAACATCTTGCGTAGGGGGAGTGACACCAACCGGAACCCCTTGTAGTATGTCTCGAGGGGGTTCCGGGTGTATGGTGTACCATTCGGCCGGTATGATGACTTCCGGTACCACATTCCATGCCATTTGGGTGATAATTGGTACCAAAGGAGGAGAAACGAGAATGTTCAACCTTTGCTGCAAAAGGTTGACCTCTCGAAGACATCCCTCTAGTCCCATCGTCAAATGATTGATACGGTCGACCAATGCTTCTTCCACTCCCTTCATTTCATCAATAGCTTCTCTTAAAGCGTAAACGTAGTTTACAAGAGAATCTTCAACCGTTGATGACCTTCTCCCTTGTCGGTTGTTCCTGGAGTGCGATGAAGATGTTCCACTAGTTCTGCTCGCCATTCTGAGAAAACATACCGAAAAGAGTTCAATTTTATAGAACAGTACCTCGGACACGGCCCCGTGCTCGATGAGCATGGCCCCATGTTCAGATGTCTGCAGATTTTCGGAACAAGGATTCTTGGAGTTTTAAATTGTTTTCGTGATTTCTAAAACATTTTTAAGCAGAAACAACTTAAAACATTGTTGTAGAACTTATTTTTAACAAGATTTCTTGAATAAAAATCTAACAAACATCTCAATAAGGCTTGGAATCTTGGAGATTTCAAGCTCTAATGGAGGTATTCAGGAAAAATTGAAGAAGAAGGGAATGGACAAGAGAGGAAAGGACAAGATGGTTGTTGAGAACCTTCTTCTATAAAATACCTAGGATGGTATGTGTGAAGATCCCACCAAATCTCTATCCCTGGAATGGTCCAAATGTGCAGGATTCTTGGCTGCATTTATAGAAAACGACAGCACGCTGCACACGTCCCCGTGTCTAGGGGCTGTTTATGAAGTTTTGGTGGACACGGTGGCGTGCTGACCTGGACACGGCCCCGTGTCTAGGGGCTGTTTATGAAGTTTCGTCCCTTTTTAAGGAATTTATCCGGATCAGGTGGTTCCTTACTGGACGGAACAACCCTGAAGTGCCTGAGATTCCTTAATTGCTCTAGACCTAGACGAGAACGTAAGAGGTTGTCGGTGAGGGTGATTCCTATGCTAAATGTAGGTGGACAAGTCCCTTTTTAAGGAATTTATCCGGATCAGGTGGTTCCTTACTGGACGGAACAACCCCGAAGTGCCTGAGATTCCTTAATTGCTCTAGACCTAGACGAGAACGTAAGAGGTTGTCGGTGAGGGTGATTCCTATGCTAAATGTAGGTGGACAAGTCCAACCCTTTCCCGGGATCTCGTTAAAGAAAGTGTATGCCGAATCGCTCAGGTCTATGTATGCACCGAACGAAGTCGATGGGGAGTCCTTCACGGCACAATCGACACAGGGACGACTATCGTTCAAGTCCTCACGAGAGTTAGAAGTGGTATCGGGAACAACGAAGTTGTTTTTATTCGAATGCGATCCCAATAATTCTTCTTGGGTATCTTCTTGAGGTGAATTAATGAAATCCATTTCAAGTTCCTTTACCCAATTAAGAATTAAATCCTCCATTTGAAATAATTCGTCAAGAAGCATTTCTCCTAGAAGATTCGATTGGGAGCATTCGAGGGAGAGATAGGGATTATTTTTACTTTCGCCCCTCTTAAGGCTACAGGAAAACAATGGGTCAATATAGTGGGGCTTATAATTTAGAAAATAAGATTCTAATTCTTTGTGATTGCCACCACATTTTTGACACCACATACCATAAGAGGGCCGATAGTAAAAAAAATCAGTATCGCTCATGGTTGCGTCAGAAATTACCAACCGTTGGGATCTTACGGTTCTGTTTTCAGTAACTGATACTTGGGCACGGGGCGTGTTGAGTGGGAACGGCCCTATGTTCAGCTACTGTCTGACTTAAAACAGGATTGCCAGTACCAAAGATTGGGCACGGGGGTGTGTTCAGCGGGCACGGCCCGTGCTTAGTTCTGCAGAAGCTGAAAATTTAAGAAAAATCCTAAAAAAATAGAAAAATAAGAAAAAACGATTAGGCCGTTGATTCCTAACTTTCTTAAAATCCTTGTGTCCCCGGAAACGGCGCCAAAAACTTGATGTGCGTGAGTGTTATATAGTTTTTAATGTATATTTTAAGCCCTTTTAGCCAAATTTTAAATTTATAAAACACGATATTTACTAACACTAAACACACATATGGGCAAGTGCACCCATCGTGAGCGTAGTATAATGTTGGTAAGATACCGAGGTCGTCCAAGGACATAAGAGCTTTTAATACCGGTTTATCCTCTACGTCTAATCAAATCAAAAATTTAGAAAAAGGTTTTTAAACAAGAAAAATAAAACTAACTAAAATGCTGAAAATAAAAATAAAAATAAAAAACAGATAGACAAGATGAATCACTTGGATCCGACTCGTATTTAGTGTAACCTTTGATTATTTCCGCACTTTTGCACTTTTTAAGAGATTATCTTAGTTATTGTAGTAGGCCACTCTTTTGAAGGTGACGTTACCCTCAACCCAGTAGTTTGAGTCAGCAAGGATACAATCCTAAAGGGTCGGATTATTGAAAGATAATTAATTATGTTATTAATGCATAATGTGGTAGGCCCCTCTTTTGAAGGTGACGTTACCCTCAGCTAAGTAGTCTGAGTCAACAGGGATACAGTCCTAAGTAGTCGGGTTAAAGTTTTAATAGTAGTTTACATATGAGGGGATCAAGGAGTTCGGACCCCCGCCATCCAATACCAGTGGGTATTGAAGGAGGTCCTACTAAAGTTGACCCAGGTCCTTGCAGGATCTATACACTGAACAAGGCAAGACTCTTACCAAACCATTCCCTTAACCCCCGACCAGGTAGCCAACATATCTCCATAAAGACCGTGGAGATATGAATGGTGAAAATCTTTTATTTTATATAGACAGTAAAATAATGCCAAGACACCATGGACAAACGACAAGGAAGACTCACCTTCAACATAAGAAACTAGTTATTAAAGTCATTAATACATAACCAAATAAAAAGTGCGAAAAAATTAAAAATAAAAAGAAGATGGATGGGTGAAGTGTGAGAGAGGTGGTTTGCCAAGGGATGGTTTGCAAATGAGCCAAGCACCCCTATTTATAGCCTGCACAGAAGCCCGGACACGGCCCCGTATCCATTGGGCACGGCCTCGTGTCCACCCATCTTCTCTTTCTTCATTAAATGCAGTTTGTCTGTATTAGTTGACCACGCCCCCGTGTCCGCTGGGCACGACCCCGTGTGCAGAAGCGTATCTGTACTATCAAGATTTTCCTAGATTCTACGAATCTTAGAGTTGACCACGGCCCCGTGTCCGCTGGACACGCCCCGTGGTGGGTGATAGAAGCTTCTACAACTTTGTCTTTTCTGCAGACACTTGGGCACGCCCCCGTGCTCAATGAGCACGGGGCGTGTTCAGCCTTCTTTTATCTTGTTTTTGCTTGGGGAGATGCTATCGAGGGGTCGGGCATGCCACGTTTATTCCTTTTTTGTATTATTGCTGGATTTGGCTGCATTTTTGCTTCTTTTGTTCATTTAAGCTCATTTAACCCTGAAAATACAAAAGGAAGACAAAAGCACACTTTTTCCAACATTAGTACTAAAAAAGGGTTAGTTTTATGCCTCATTTGATGTAATTTTTATGTTGTATTTTGCATACATCATTGTTCTTATAAAGAATTATGGTCTTGTAAACCAATGGAATTCTCGGGCAATGAAGGGGCCGTTGCAGCTCTACGCTGGATAGAAAAGACTGAGGCTGTCTTAAAAATAAGCAAGTGTGCGGAAGAGGATAAGATAATGTTTGCTTCCAATCTGATTAAAAACTCAGCCTTAGAATGGTGGAACACTATCCTCCAGTCTAGGGGAAGTGACAGAGTTTACGATATGGAATGGGAGGAATTTAAGAACATGGTGGAAAGGAAATTCTGCCCTCCCAATGAAAAAGAACACATAGCAAATAAATTCCTAAACCATAGGATGAATGGAGTGGATAGTAAGGGTTATACTACGTTATTCTTTGAATATGCTAGAATAGTACCAACCCTTGCATCACCTGAACCTGTATTAATCTCCCGTTACATCTGGGGATTAATCAGTGAGATTAGGCATGTAGTCAAGGCAGCTAGACCTCAAACTATAGAAGAAGCTGTGGAACTAGCAAATACCTTGACAGATGAGTTAGTGCATACACGAGAGGAGGACCAGAGAAGGAACCTAGCTCAAAGTCTTACCCAAGAATTTCGCTCTGGAAATTCCAACCGTGGGAAAAATGTAGGTTCTACTTCTGCACCTTATTGCAAGTATTGCAAAAGGAAGCATTCTGGAAGATGCTCCATATATTGCAACTTCTGCAAAATATCTGGACACAAGGAAGAAGACTGCAGGAAAAAACCTAACAACAGGAAATGCTACAACTGCGAAGAACAAGGTCACATCAAGCCAAACTGTCAGAGACTAGCTCCAGCCACTAACAACAAGAATACTAAAAATGCTAGGGCATTTTTTCTGACCGCAGAAGAAGCTAAGATGATTCCGGATGTGATTGCCAGTACGTTTTTAGTTAATGATGTTTTTGCTAAAGTATTATTTGACTCTGGTGCAAACCAAAGTTTTATTAATACTTCATTTTGCAAACTTCTTAATCAACATTTAACTAAACTCCCACAAGAATGTATAGTATAGACAACAAATGGAGAAACCATTAAGATTTTTGAAATCTTGCAGCGAGCAAGAATAGAATTTTTGAATCAAAAGTTTATTGCAAACCTTTATCCAATGAATCTGGCAGGATTTGATGTTGTATTAGGAATGGATTGGTTAGTAACCAATAAAGCCAGTATTTTATGTGATCAAAAGTCAATTCAAGTAAATTCACCAAAGGGTGAAAATATCACAATTAAAGGAGATAAGCCCTCTAGATCCACGAAATTCATCTCTGTGATGAAAACAGCTAGTTGTATAAGAAAAGGATCTATAGTGTATATGATTTCCATAACCACTAACCCTAAAGGAAAAGAACTGAAAGATATTCCAGTAGTATCTCAGTTTCCAGATGTGTTTCCAGAAGAATTACCAAGACTACCGCCAGATAGAGAGGTTGAATTCAGGATTCATCTACTACCAGGAACAGCACCGATTGCCAAAGCACCCTACCGTTTGGCACCCGCAGAAATGCAGGAACTGAAGAAACAGTTAGAAGAACTACTGGAGAAGGGATTCATACAGCCAAGCTCATCACCCTGGGGAGCACCGATCTTATTCGTTAAAAAGAAAGACGGATCAATGCGTATGTGCATTGACTACCGCGAATTAAAAAAAGTCACGATTAAGAATCGGTATCCATTACCAAGAATTGATGATCTGTTCGATCAATTGCAAGGAGCTCGATTTTTCTCTAAAATCGATTTACGCTCAGGATATCATCAATTAAAGGTTTAGGAAGATGACATTCCTGAGACCGCTTTTAGAACAAGGTATGGCCATTATGAATTTACTGTCATGCCATTTGGTTTAACCAATGCCTCAGCTGCATTTATGGACATGATGAACTGAATATGTAAGCCATATTTGGATAAATTCATAATTGTCTTTATAGATGATATTCTCATTTACTCTAAGAGTAAAGAGGAACATGCAAAGCATTTGCACGCACTTCTAAGTTTATTGAGAAAAGAAAAGCTTTATACAAAGTTTTAAAAGTGCGAGTTCTGGTTAGAACAGGTACAGTTTCTTGGACATCTAGTTAATCATGAAGGAATTCATGTGGATCTCACCAAGATCGAGGCAATTACCAAATGGAAAACCCCTGAGTCACCAACGGAGGTTAGAAGTTTCTTAGGATTGGCCGGTTATTATAGAAGATTTATTCGAAATTTTTCTAGAATAGCCATTCCCTTAACTAAGCTAACCTGTAAATCTGTTAAGTTTGAATGGGGACCAAAACAAGAAGAAGCCTTTAGAATCCTTAAGCAAAGACTAACCAATGCACCCATACTAGTGTTACCAGAAGGAACTGAAGATTTTGTAGTCTATTGTGAAGCTTCTAAGTTAGGTTATGGATGTGTGTTGATGCAACGACAAAAGGTTATAGCTTATGCATCTAGACAACTTAAGAATTATGAAGAAAATTATTCAACCCATGATTTGGAATTAGGAGCTATAATTTTTGCCCTAAAGATTTGGAGATATTACCTTTACGGTAGTAAGTTTACCATTTTCACCGATCGTAAGAGTTTAAGGTATGTTTTTGGGAAAAAGGAGTTGAATATGAGGCAAAGATGCTGGATGGAGATACTTAGTGAATATGATTGTAATATCCAGTATCATGCAGGAAAGGCAAATGTAGTAGCTGATGCTTTAAGTCGAAAATATCACGAAAAACCAAAAAAAAGTATGTTCTCTTAAATTAAATCTACATGTAGATTTAAATGAACAGATTAGACAGGCCCAAGAATCAGTAATCAAGGACGATACTGAGAATCTGAAAGGAATGATTAAGGAATTAGAACAAGGAACAGATGGAATTTGGAGATTCCATAAGAAAAGAATGTGGATACCTAAATTAGGAAACCTACGCCACCGTATATTAGAAGAAGCCCATAAGTCTAAGTATACGATACATCCTGGAAATGATAAGATATATCAGGACTTAAGAAAGAATTTCTGGTGGATAGGAATGAAGAAGGACATATCAGATTATGTTTCTAAGTGTTTAACCTGTTCACAAGTCAAAGCTGAAAATCAGAAACCCTCAGGTTTATTGCAGCAGTTAGAAATGCCAGTATGGAAATGGGAATTGATAACAATGGATTTTGTTACTAAATTACCCAAAACAAGAAAAGGTAATGATACAATCTGGGTGATTGTAGACAGGTTAACTAAGTCAGCCCATTTTCTACCAATGAAGAAAACTTTCAGTATGGAACAATTAGCTACGCTGTATGTAAATGAAATAGTTTCATTGCATGGAATTCCTTTATTAATTGTTTCTCATAGAGATAGCCGTTTTACCTCTCATTTTTGGACAAGTTTACAAAAATCAATGGGAACCAAGTTGAATCTAAGCACAGCCTATCATCCTCAAACGGACGGACAAAGTGAAAGGACAATTCAAACAATGGAGGATATGCTTAGAGCTTGTGTAATTGATTTCAGAGGTAATTGGGACGATCACTTACCATTAATAGAATTTTCTTATAATAATAGTTATCACACAAGTATCAATGCCGCACCATTCGAACCACTTTATGGACGAAAGTGCCGAACCCTAGTATGTTGGGCAGAAATTGGAGAAAAGCAACTATCTGGACCTGAAATAGTGCAAGAAACAACCGACAAAATTATTCAAGTCAAGGAACGACTAAAAGCAGCACGTGACTGACAAAAGAGTTATGCTGATCACAGATGAAAGCCATTGGAATTTCAGGTAGGAGACAAAGTGTTATTAAAAGTCTCTCCTTGGAAAGGAGTGGTAAGATTCATCAAAAGAGGAAAGCTAAGCCCCAGGTATGTTGGACCTTTTGAGATTATTAGAATAATAGGACCTGTAGCCTATCAGCTACAACTGCCAGAGGAAATGGCAGGAATACATGATGTATTTCATGTATCTAATCTCAAGAAATGCTTAGCTGATGAATCACTGGTAGTACCTCTTAAGGATATAGAGGTAAATGAACAACTTAAATTTGTAGAGAAGCCTCTACAGATTGAAGACAGAAAAGTCAAGAACCTTAAGCACAAGAGATTAGTTCTAGTCAAAGTGAAATGGGACTCCAAAAGAGGACCAGAATACACATGGGAACTTGAATCAGAAATGCAAAGGAAATATCCACACTTATTCTAGTAGATCTCGAGGACGAGCTCTAAAATAAGGTGGGGAGGATATAACAACCCTCCTAAAATAAGCCGACACCCTAAAAATATTTAGAATGCCCCAATATATCCTAAAATACACCCCGTATACGCAAACGGGCCCCGAACACCTTTATTTTATTAAATTAAATTAAAAATCAAATTTTTAAAAGTTGTGGCGGGCCGCGAAGACCTACCATTGGTCTTACCCAGGCCGTGAGGGAAGGGACATGAGGCGCAGCCCGGTGCTGCCACGTGTCGTGCAATGTGTCGAAGCTAGATCGATGACTGGGCCAGGCTAGGGCCTACCCAACCTACGTCGCGGGCCGCGTAGCCCTTGGCTACCATCTTCGCGGGGCGCGACGAAGTCAAAATGCAGCCCTATAAATTGAGGGCATCGGCCTTCAGTCCCAGTCGCTCATTTATCTTTTCTCACTCGAATTTCTGCATAGATAAAGTGATTTTCGGGTATAATACCCCCCTAAATAACGAAGTTCTGCCTCGTTGTAAGTACCATAACCCCGGTTACATATTCGATACTCTGCCCGATTGATCCAGGGTTCCGTAACGGCTGTCGTGGTTCTGCCCGACGTAGTCGTGGTTCTGCCCGACGTAGTCGTTGGAATGTCGTCTCGGGGAGGGTATTACTAATGTAAATATTGGGTTATCATACTAACGCGTGTGCATTTGTGTAATTTATAGATAATCACCAGGAAATCCTTAAAGAAAACCCTAAGACAGCAATGTGAGTAATCTCCTTTTTTGTAAACCTTTTTGCAAACTATTTCACAAAACCTTTATTTATTTAAAGTATAATTAGCAGTGATTGAATCTTTGTAGTCTTCAATTACTGCCGATATGTTGGGGTTTTGTATACAAAATGTGGAACACGTTACCATTGGACAAAGAGTTAGCCAATTTGTAATATGACCCACCAATCAGGATTGACCACGACGCGAGGCGTCACAAACCCTTTAATTGGCGCGAAGCATAAGCGATAACCTTTTGGCGTTGCATTAGCACACATCCCAAACCCTGACACGAGGCGTCACAATAGACCACGAAGTCGTCGTTGCCTTCGGGTAGGGATAATATAGGTGCATCGTAAAGCTTATTCTTAAGCAGCTGAAATGCTTCTTCTTGTCTGTCTCCCCATTCATACTTCTTATCCTTTTGAGTGAGGGAGGTCAGTGGTTGAGCGATCTTGGAGAAATCCTTAATGAACCTGCGATAATAGCCTGCTAAACCCAGAAACTGTCAGATCTCAGTTGGTGTCTTCGGAGTCTCCCAATTCTTGATTGCCTCGATCTTGGTGGGATCCACATGAATACCATTCTCATTTACCACGTGACCGAGGAATTGTACCTCACGTATCCAAAACTCACACTTCGAGAACTTAGCGTAGAGCTTCTCCTTCTTTAGCAGCTCTAAGATGGCTCTGAGGTGCTGCTCATGGTCTTCCTTTGTTCGCGAATAGATCAAAATATCATCGATAAATACAATCACGAATTTATCGAGATATGGCTTGCAAACCCGATTCATCAAGTCCATAAATACTGCCGGTGCATTAGTCATCCCAAACGGCATCACTAGAAACTCGTAATGTCCATAACGAGTTCTGAAGGCAGTCTTTGGTATACTTTCTTCCTGAATCCGCAGCTGGTGATAACCTGATCGAAGATCGATCTTTGAATAGTAACTTGATCCCTGAAGTTGGTCGAATAAATCATCAATCCTCGACAAGGGATACCGATTCTTGTTGGTTAACTTGTTTAGCTCCCGGTAGTCGATGTACATACGAAAGCTACCGTCCTTCTTCTTGACGAACAGTACTGGAGCTCCCCAAGGTGAGAAGCTTGGCCTTATAAATCCCTTATCCAATAACTCCTGAAGCTGCGTTGACAATTCTTGCATCTCTGAAGGCGCAAGTTGATAAGGTGCCTTGGCTACAGGCGCGGTGCCTGGAACCATGTCAATGCGGAATTCGACTTGTCGTTGAGAAGGTAATCCTGGCAAGTCTTTGGGGAAGACTTAAGGATATTCCCTTAGCACAGGGATATCTTCGAGCTTCGGTTCTTCTGCCTCTTTGTCCACGACATGAGCTAAGAAGGCAACACATCCTTTACGTAGGAACTTTTGTGCCTTCAAGCAGCTAATAATCCGTAGAGGCGTATCCTACTTCTCCCCATGAATCACGATCGTCTCTTCATTCGCCAACGAGATGCGGATAACCTTCTCATGGCATACAATCTCTGCACGATTACTCGACAACCAATCCATCCCAACCACGACGTCGAAGCTTCCCAATTCGACTGGCAGAAGATCTATCGAAAACTCACGCTATCCAAGCTCTATAACACAGCCTCTAATCACTTCATTGGTTTCTACTAGCTTCCCATTAGCTAGTTCTATTGAGTACAGGATGTCTAACTTACTTGCTACTAAGCCAAGTATATTCTTAAACTCTAGAGATACGAAGCTATAGTCGGCACCGATATAAAATAGCACAGATGCAAAATGTTGATTAATAGGGAACGTACCAGTGACTACGTTCGGATCCTGGCGAGCTTCCCTAGCTCCAATGTTGAACACTCTTCCACGAGCTTGGTTATTCTTTGGGAAATCCCGCTTAAAGTGCCCTACATCACCGCAGCCGTAACATCCTTGACCGCGTTCAATCCCATTTCCACCTTGATTGTTGTTATTATTTCCTCCGCGGTTTCCATTTCCCGCCTGGTTTCCATTTCCGTTCCGATTTCCATTACCTCCCTGATTATTGTTTCCTCCCTGATTTCTATTCCCATAACCATTTCCACCACGGTTGCCATTACCATTACCATTTCCTCCTTGCCCACCATTTCCACGACCAGTTCCAACCCAGCACGTTTCCTTAGAATGACCATTCTTTCCGCAGTTACCACACTTCCTAAACCTGCACGGACCGGCATGGTGAAACTGACATACATCACACTTAGGCATAGTGCCCAACTGCCCATATACCCTTTCCCTTTGTTCTCAGCATTTGCAGCACCAGTCCTGACATCGGCTGGTGGGTTAGCATCTCTCCGCTTGTTAGCACTGTTTTTGGTCCCTTGGGTACCCTTCTTGAAATTCGAAAACTTCCTTTTGTTTTCTCCAGACGACTCTACATGAGTCTCTTTCTTCTTGGTCTCAGAAATTGACAACTTTCCCAGACGGATCGCTTCCTCAGTCAGTGCCACACTCAAGTCGATGGCCTCAGTAAATGTTGGAGGCTTAGAAGCAGTTACCATGCTCAGTATTGGGGGCGCCAATACCTAAATGAAGCGTTCGATCCTTTTAAATTCTGGCTCCACTAAGTAAGGAACCACTCTTGACAGGTCATGAAACCTCTGCACATACTCAGCTATCTTAGGACTATCCATTTTCAAATTCCAAAATTCAGTTTCCAACTTCTGAATTTCTGCCCTCGAACAATACTTCTTATGCATCAGCTCTTTCAATTCATCCCACGTCAGAGCATACGCCGCAGCCTCACCCAAAGTTTGAACCTGAAGGTTCCACCATGACAGAGCCCCATCTAGAAATAGTCCAGAAATGTACGTGACCTGATGCTCTGGAGCACATTTACTCATCCGGAACACAGAATCTGTCTTCTCAACCCAACTCACAAAAGCTACGGCACCTCCCGTGTCGTCGAAGTTCAGAGGCTTGCAGTCCAAAAACTGCTTGTAAGTACAGCTTGTACACAAGCAACATCATTCACAGAAAGCATTAGCAAAATGCACTTGGAAATGTCCAAACGTATTGTAATGTGTCTTAGGTGACTTAAACATTACCGTTAGGTGGGTTATTCCCCGAGGTGCCTCCGCTGTGTTCGGAGCGAAGGGCCTCAGGTTGTGCAATTGCCTGTGAGATACGTTCCTGTAATTCTGCCTCGGTCGTGGGCAGTTGATTGTTCCTTCGAGGAGGAATTTTCCTTCTAATAAGAAGATTGGATAGGTCATGTCTTATTCGTTAAATAAATATATATAGTTGTGTAGAGGTCGTATGTACATACACATAATCAATCATCATATCAAGCAATCATGCAACAACACAATCACAACATAAGCAAGTAATCCAACAATGTGTTTAGTGAGAACATGACGATTGAGCTTTCATTAATCATCGACCACAGTTACATTGTTTACAAGGTGTATCACATCAAAAGGGACACAGGGTCACACTACCCTTGTCTAAAAAGTCTGTCAATATACAAAAGTCACATAATCAAAAAGTGGTCTCCAAAAGTCTTCACAATCTCGGCTCAATAGTGGTGCTCTCACCAAAAGTAATGCAATCTGCATAAAACCAAAAACCAACTATGTTGATGGTGGAGGTGGAGGAGGAGGGAAGAAAAGCAAGCTGCGAACATGCGCAAGCTCCTCCTAGAGCTCGTATACACGATGAAGTAAGTAACTGATCTGCTGCTCGACAGTAAGGAAACGAGCATCAAAATCTGGAAAAGGAGTAAGAGGAGCAGGTGGATGTGCAAAAGGAGACGGTGATGAATGTGGAGGAACGAATGTAGACTGACCGGGACAAGGTGGGGGACGTGGAATCAGCTCAAGCTCCAAAACTCTGCGGCTCATAATCTCAAACTGAAGTTGAAGTGATAAAAGTAACTCATCCCGTGTGTAGCCAACAAAATGGGAGGGATGATAGGGATCTGAGATCGGCATAGAGTATGGTGGGAACCATCGTAATGGCTCATCAAGCGGTGAAGAAGTGGAAGGAGCAAACGGTGCAGCCTGAGGGATCTGAGGAAAAGCTACTGAAGCAAAAGGATTGTCACGCGGGTGCTAGCCTGAAGTACCTTCCCCTGGACAGGGTGCAGGGATGTCATGTAAGAAAACGATCGGTAAGTCGGTGCGATGGACATCGGACTCTACAGGAGGGAGAGGAGCAACATCAACGGGTGCGGGTGGAGGAATAAATGGCTCAACAACCGGAGGATCAACAGGTGCAGGAACCGGGTTACGAATAAGAGGTGCAATGTCTGGTAAACCAAAAGGAACATGGTCAGGATCAGGTATCGGCTCAGGGTCGACTAGTGCAACATCAGGCTGATCAAAAGGATCAAGATCTGGCTCAGGACCAGGCTCGGGGTCATGTGGAGGAGATGGTGCAGCAGACATAGCCGTGTCATCGTCAGAATCGGTAGCGTAACGCTGTAATCCGACCGCCTGTAAAGCTGAAAACGTCACAGACTCAAAGGAATCTAAGACCGAGTGCAAGCTGGAATCAGAGGATATCTCAACAACAGGAATCTCAGGAGGTGGGATAGCAACAACATCCTCATCTATCTCCCCATCACCCTGGGCGTCAACAGGAGGACCATCAACAAACAAATCGACATCGTCATCAAACAAATCATCGAAAGGCCAATCCTCGGGAAGAATGACCACAAGAGGAACAGGATCGAGGATCGGAGCCACGATGTGCTCACCATCGGGATGCCCAATGATGAGGTGATCATGGACTGGAACATGAATGATAAAAGGATCCTCGTCAGGAAATCATCAGCAAGGGGTAAATCATCACCAAAGTCGTGTAACGCGAACGGCTGGAAGTCGTCCTCCTCATCGGATAGCATGTCAGGATCACTCTCAGTGTCTGACGTAAGTATCTCTGGTTCAGGTGCAATCTCATCATCTGAGACGATGGCCATAGGATCATCAACGTCTGATAATCCGCTCTCTGAAGAAGACATGATGCCTATAACATAACAATCCTAACATGTGCACATATATTAACCACTAACTCTTAGCATGCAATCAAGACAGTTATCACTCAATCATGCATTCACATTACCCTTCATGATACTTTTCTATCTTTCCTAGTCTACCACATGCAGACTAAACCACCAATTTGACCTTGCATTGTGTTTCTTGTCTTTCCTTTTGTAAAAATGTTTGTTCCATGGATCTGGGCGTTTTGTGTATGAAATGAAAACATGTTGTAAAAGTATTTTCATGAGAGCCCTAAGGATTGTAGTCTAGACTCGAGAAAGAATCCTAGTTCGCTACAATCAAAGCTCTGATACCAAACTGTCACACCCTGACTTTTGCGGAAGCGTGATTATGTGTGACTTGCTTAATATCATTGCATTCAACCATAACAAACAACTAAATGATAAAACCCAAGATGTTCATCCATAGATAGTTTTAAAACATTACAACCAACATTGTTTTAAATCCCAAACACAGACTTCATGTTCAAAATACAACACCAACAAAGTTTTAAGTCCCAAACAGGACTTCACAAAAGACACTAACAAATTAGGTTTTGAGCCATGTATCTTATCCAAGATAAAATACATTAATATGTGTGACGTGACGCAGGAAGGCTCAATCCTAGCGGATTTTGTTCTGGGCTTCCGGCTGGAAGACATAGTCACCTCATGGACCAAATACCGGTCCTCATGGGTGGGGCTCGCAACACCCAAATAGATCTATCACTCATGCCCCTTGGTTCTACTATGAGGATTAATGGTCTTAAGCGTTGTACCCACCACTCACATGATCTAGCAGTACATTCCTTAGCTAACCATACCATATGTAAACGTTTGTAAACAATTTGTAACATGTACATCACCCCCGAAGTTATAAAACTGAAAATAGTTAAAAGAAAAGGGGGACATGAACTCACAATCTTGCGTCTTGAATCCAATGTAACCCAAAGCTGCTACTTGTGTGCACGACTACCTGCAACGTACTACGGTTTATTAGACGGGTGGGTCGTGCCTTGACCTTAATCTTAATTAGTGTCTTTGAGTTACGTTTCATTGTGTCTTCAACATTATTCCAAGTTATATAATTATTTGTTAAAATAATAAATATTTTAACTTAAATTATATTTATGAATTTTTGGAATATTAGTTAAAATAATATATTTTAACTTGACACATTTATGTATTTGTACAAGTATAATTTCCCAAGGATGGGTGTATTCACACTCGTATTCTTAACCTTGTGTATTTTTACCAAGTATCGGTGGCGTATTCCTGTGTATATTTATACGTACGAGAATACATATTTTTATTGTGTTTATTAAGTATTCTTATACTTAATTTTTGTGTATTTATTTTTCCGGAATAATACTCTTAATAAAAATTCATCAATATATATTCTCAAAATATATATTTTATGAAATCTTACATAGAAAAATTATTTATAGTTTTTCCCTTGGCAAAAAAATAATAATTGTATTTTCATTTAAACATCAAAAATAATATATTTTCAAGTTTAACTTAGAAAATATATATAAATCTATTTTTCACCCATAAACAACGTATTCTATGTTTATTTAAGAAAATATATATATTCTCCCAATATAATATATCTTCTAATAATTTCAAGAAAACATATATATTTTTATTTACCCAAAAATAATATATTTTCTTCTTGTTGAAAATATGATATATCTTTGTAATAATTATAAAAATCATATTTTTGTCCTCTTGGTGTCCAAAATACCATTTACCAAAATATACTTATGAATTAAATTCCGGAATATTTTTGTAGGTTATATTCCTTGTTCGGTTTCACCAATATTTTGGGTATAAATTATATATTTAATTTTTGGAATTTTGGTAACATTTTGTATTGTAATTTCTTGGTATTTTGGTGAGTTATATTATTTCAAGTCCTAAAATAATATAACTATTACACATAATATACAAATAATCACACACATGGTGACATCTAAATATATATTTTCCTAAATACATATTTAGTCACTTTTATTACCAAAAACCATCCTCCAATATTTTGTAATTTTTTAATAAAAATTATGGTAAATTTTATATGAAAATTCATGATTAAAATATAATTGTAAATATTTGTTTCAAAAATATTTTTCTAAGTGTTAAATTTCTAGAATTTTTTTTACCATAGTTTCCTCTTAAAAATGAAGGTTTCCATGCTTTGAAAGCATATCATTTTCTTTTATAAATCATCACAATCAACAACAAATCAAATAATACTTACCATTTTGCCAAAATCAAGCCATAATCACTACTTCATGAACTTGAAAATTTATAAAAATTCATAGTAACTTACTAGTGTGTTTAGTAAACCTAGTTACCCTTTAAAGTGTGGTTGTTTATTTAAAAACATAATTCTTAAAGAATTTAGATGTTTACAACTTGTAAAATATTTTTTCTAAAAATATTTCTTCTTGAATTTTTCTTGTTAAATATATGTTTCTATACTTGATTAACCACTAAAAGGGTGATTAGTTTCTTTAAGAACCAAGTTTATGTAAATCTTATATTTTTAACTTGGTTTCTTGAAAATTATTCTTGACATCACATATTTACAAGACTCACATTACACTTTAATCATCATACTTCAAGAAAAACATTTAATCTTTCAAGTTCATGTTTCACATAAGGATGATCATAACATAATCATCCTCTCATCTTGCTAAATTATGTCTTTAATCACTATCTAGCAAGTTTATATGATGTTTAACATCATTAACACAAACAATCAACAATCAAGAAGCATAATAACACTTAACAACATGTATTCTTATGATTTTTAGTCTTATGTTCATGATTTAAGTTCTTGATCATTAGTGTTCTTCATGTTAAGTTATTTGTATCACTCTTTAACCAACTAAATAAGATGTAAAATGGAGTTTAGATGATCTTACTACTAGCTCAAGGCTAGGGATGAACACAAAAAGAAGATGATGATGAATGAGGTGGTTATTAGCACTTGCAAGAGGTCCTTCAACTTTCAACAGCTCCTAGCTTCCTTGATATGCTTCTTACACCATTGAATGATTAGAGATTGGATGAAGATTGAAGGATGATGATGGTTGTGGTGTGTGTGGGTTACGGCCGAAGGTAAGGGAGAGGGAGAGAAGAGTGTGTGTTGGTGAACTTGTGAATGAATGAGAAGTGAATGTTCTAATGGTTACTTATATTATCTTCCAGCATGGTTTTCTCTAAGGGTTAATATGTTTAGTAAAGTAGGAGACATGATCTAATAAAGAATTCAAAGAAAATCCATGGTGGGGGCCACCATGTAACCGTCCAACAAGAGGGGGGCATAGATTAGGGTGTAATGGTTAGTTAGATTATTTAGTTGAAATCCAAGTGTTTTAGTTAGGTGTTTAGTTATTATGATGTTATATAGTGTGTTATGATGTTCGGGGACCATAACTAGCTCGGAATTGATAAAACAATGCTTCTAGTGAAAATTTGGTGTTGCGGGTAGTGTCCAATTGTTCGGTTGGTTACTGGTTTGTTAAGGTGCTAAACTATGCAGTTTAGTGTGCTTTATGTTACCTTTTGTGACAGTTTTGATTTCCAACACTTAGGAAATCATTTTGGACCATTTAACCATATTTCTGCATGATATTAAGTTGTTTAAATGCTGAATTCTGCTGAATTCTGCAGTTTGTGTGAGTTTTAGGCACTTTCCGGCACTTATACTATCATTAGGAAGGCAATTTTATGATCCTTACTTTCCTACACACTATACTAGTGTAACTCTTGGTTTCTGGCTCTTTCTGTGTCTCAATACCATGTCTGTCTAAGTACTGAACTCCGTCAACATTTTTTTGATTTGTCTGATAACTGTGCTAACTTTGTTTCGTGCATCATTTGAATCAATAAGTGTTGCATGCAATAATGATATGACATTATGCAATATATGATGCACATGTATGTATGATAACAATAATCAGAAAGCAGTTCGTGTCATTAATTGTAAATCAGCACAGTCATTAAGTCATAATTACTGTTTAATAATTGTACGGATACATGCAAATTTGACAGTTGTCACAATTGTAAGGGTATGTAAAGTATTCAAGCATAAAAATGAATATAAAACAAGTATGAATAAGTATAGATGTCGTGAATAAGTATCGTATTCGCATGTATCGAGCACGTATGTCAAGTATATCACGAATTTGCAAGTATAACCCTTATTTCCAAGAATTACGAATAATGTATCAAATGTTTCATGAATTCAAACGTATGAACAAGTTTGAATATGTATAACACGAATTTAAAGAAATACGAATTTTATTTATGATCCAAGTCTCGGATTTTTATAACGATTACAACGAAAAGACGATTACAAGAATACAAGACTTCCAAAAATAGAAATACGAATAATGCTTTCTAATTATGGAACGTACGAAGAAGCAGGGCGTTACAGTATGGTTTTATCAGATTCTAATCATGTTCTTAAACTTCAAAAATCCTTGTATGGTCTCAAACAAGCATGTAGACAATGGTATGGCAAACTTTCAGAAGCTTTGAAATCCAGAGGTTATATTAGATCCCAAAATTATCATTCTTTATTCTCTAAAAGCATGGGATCTTCAATTGTTCATATTGTTGTTTATGTTGATGATATTCTTCTTACAGGCAATGATGAAAAAGAAATGTAGTCTTTAAAGTCTTTTCTTGATGATACATTCAAGATCAAGGATCTGGGTTTTCTTAACTACTTCTTAGGTATTGAGGTTTTACATGTTCTTAATGGTACCATCACGACCCAACGAAAGTTTTGCAAAAGATCTTTTACAAGATTTCAAAGATTTTATTTCTCAGAAACCCACATCATGTCCTCTTCCAGCAAATTTGCAACTATCTAATGATATTGGTCCTCTTTATTCAGATCCTTTACAATATCGAAGACGGGTGGGTAAGCTTAATTATCTGACACACACTAGACCAAATTTGTCTTTTGCTGTACAATTTCTAAGTCAGTTCATGTCACAACCACATTTGCCACATCGGGAGGCTGCTTTGCATACTCTCAATTATGTGCAGGGAACTCATGATCAAGGGTTGTTCTTTAACAATTCTTCTAATTTTAAATTAGAAGCTTTTTGTGATTCTGACTGGGCCTCATGTCCTAATACTCGCAAATCAGTTACTGGTTACGTCATTATGCTTGGAGGAAGTCCTATTTCTTGGAAATCTAAAAAGCAGGCTACAGTTTCTCTTAGTTCAGCTGAAGCTAAATATCGGTCAATGAGACGGGTTACTGCTACTTGGTTAACCAGACTTCTTCATGAATTTTCTGTTCCATCCATTGTTCCAATTTCATTAAAATGTGACAGCCAAGCAGCCATTCATATAGCAAAGAATCCAGTTTATCATGAACGCACCAAACATATCGAATTAGATTGTCATTTTGTTCGAGAAAAGCTTCAAGAAGGCCTTATTAGTTTGTCTCATATTTCCTCTCAACATCAGTCTGTAGACGTGTTTACCAAAAGTCTTCCATCTCATAAACACAATGCTTTGTTGTCCAAGTTGGGGCTTTCTTATCCCCCAACTTGAGGGGGGTGTTAGTCATACTTGTACAACTTGCATTACATTTTGTACAGTTTTGTTAGTTTAGTTAGATTACCATTAAGTAGTTTGTTAATAACAATAGTTAGTTAGAAGTTTGTTTGTAATCAGCATATAAATACAAGCTATGTATCAATGAAGGAGAACTTTTTCCCCAAATTCGTTCTATCAAAAACTACAACTGAACATCGGTATATGTATTAATATTTGTTTTTAATTGTTTTCGATCGATGTAAAGTTTTATCTTTCAATTACAATAGCGAGTATCGGTATCGTAATGAGCCAAACTGATACCAACCAAATTCCCGCCACAAAGCGCAGGGGAATATCACTAGATTATATTAAAAAAAAAAAAAATCCCTGAAAGTATTTAAACTTAAAATCCCAAAAAGTATTTAAACTAAAGGAATATGCATCAATGTTAAAAGTGATTACATTTAGTTTAACTGAATTGCTTATAGTTTTCAATCTAAAACTTACTAAAATATAAGAAATATATATAAGTTTTATCCAAAATATGAGGAGTGTTATTAAAAACATCACATTAATCAATCGGTCATAATAATACACAAAAATATGAATTTGTGAGTAAAGTGGTGGGTTAATAGCCTTGATCACCAACTAATGGTGGGGGTTGGATTATTAAATTTTACGCGTGAGACACGATATGATAGATGTGCTTTTTTTTTTGTTTTGTGCATGCTACGGCTTGTGTTACTATACAATACAGAAAGCCATCCAAGTGAATATTATATGTTTATATGATGTCTCACTCTTACTATACATTAACATGTTATACTCCAATTGTTTATATGATGTCTCACTCCTCACTCGATAATATTTTAATATAATTTTTGCTAGGGGTGTTCAAGAACTGATTATCCGGTTTTCGAGTATCCGAAATTTCGGATACAGATATCCAAATTCATACAAAATTCAAAAAATTTGTTTCGTACATATAGTTTAAAACTAAACATATACTCGATTTTCCAAATTTTCAACGTTAAAAACAATGAACTATTATAAATTCACATCCGAATCCGATTATTTACTATTTTTTACCATATTTCAAACTAAAATAGTGCTCTTTTACTATATATTTAAAAAAATTATTAGTTTTCGGATATCGGATAATCCGATTATCCGAAAATTTTAGAAATCCACATCCGAATCCAAAAATTCAGATTATCCGGTCTTCGGATATGAATTTTCGGATATTTTGGATTCGGTTTCGGATCCAAATTTTTTTAACACCTCTAATTTTTGCTATAATTGAAAATGACACTAGGATACTTCTGTCATTTTTTAGATCAATTTTTTTATTACAAAAGATAAATTAAAATCTCTCATGGCTTTTTGTCTTTCCCCAAGATATTACATTATCTTAAGGTTTTGTGAATATGGCTACTTAACGATCAAGTCAAGCTAGCCAGCCAGGCTCAGCTCAGACTCGGGCTCGAAGTTAATCACGTTAACTCAACTTGATTTGATTATTCTTAAAGAACTGGAATTTGAGCTTAAGTTCGGCACGTAAAAAGCTCAAACCAACTTGTTTATTTTTTTCAATTTTAATAAGAAATATTATAGTTTACATATTCTAAACATATTCAATATGAGCCAAAATAAGCGCGGAGGAAACGAGAATAGAAGGATAAAACTTGAGCTTTAAAAGATTATGATTGGATTACTGTTTGAATTTAACTTATTAAAATTAAAAATTTAGGCTTAATTTTATCGAGTCAAATGAGCGAGCTTACCTTGAATCCAGCTCGGCTCATTTACAAACCGAACTAACTTGGCTCGACTTGTTTACAAATGAGGCCGATTTCAAGCAAGCAACAAAGTTTTCTAACAACCCTATATGTGTGAACTAAAATTAAATTTCTTCAAGATGAAATCTATTTATCACGATTTACCGGTTAAGCGTGATATAATAGATTCCGAATATGAATATTTAATGGTTTAATCCAATCAATATATTCCAAAATATCAAAGCTTAATATAAGTGAATTAATGATGAGTTCATTAATCAATTATTGTTAATGTTTGGTGAATGAATAATAATATAATATAATACCAATCCCATGCATGAAAGAGATGGCTTGAATTTAACTTATTAAATTTAAAAATTTGGGCTTAATTTTATCGAGTCAAATGAGCGAGCTTACCTTGAATCCAGCTCGGCTCATTTACAAACCAAGCTAACTTGGCTTGAGTTGTTTACAAACGAGGCCGATTTCAAGCAAGCAACAAAGTTTTCTAACAACCATATATGTGTGAACTAAATTTCTTCAAGATGAAATCTATTTCACGATTTACCGGTTAACCGTGATATAATAGATTCCGAATATGAATATTTAATGGTTTAATCCAATCAATATATTCCAAAATATCAAAGCTTAATATAAGTGAATTAATGATGAGTTCATTAATCAATTATTGTTAATGTTTGGTGAATGAATAATAATATAATATAATACCAATCCCATGCATGAAAGAGATGGGTTCACTTGTGTAGGAACAATATGATTATGAAACTGATATGTCAACTAATATATTTAGATATGATATAATGATATTATTTAAGTGATAATTATGGGCATTGTTGATGCAACAAATAATAGACCAAAGATAGTAGCGATATCTCCAGGGTAAAAGGGTTCAGGGGTTCGATTAGCCTAACGCAGGTCGTGGGGTCCCCCCACGTTTGTAGCACGTGGAGGCGGATCACTTTGTTATTATTCACTTTGAATCCTGGATTGAAGGGTTCAACCCAGAATGTCTATGTTAAGTGAGATAATATTGTAGTGAGCCGATAATAGAACAAGCATGGAGCAAGTTCTAGAGAGGAGAAGTAAGATCAGAGATCAAGGGTGATCTGAGTTGATCTGGAATGGCTGGAATGAGTGGCAAGAGGCTGTTATTTATAGGGAAAGAATCTTCTATAAGAGGAAGCCTTTAACCAGTGATCCGTGGCTACAGTGAGGGACTTGCCCATTTGGGGGTTGAAGGGTTTAGACCTGCGGACAAAAGGGTGTTCTCTGTGCACATGTTCTGTCTGTGCAGAAATGGTTCAGACGTTAAGTGTTGATGTGACCGGACACTGTGCTTGTCCTTTTTACTGTTCTCCTGAGTTTGCGCGTATTGAACCTCTCAACCTTTTAACCTTTTAAGCTGTTATGTATATTAGTCATTTTATTGAGATTTGGGCTACCCCCGTCATCAGCCCCCCAAGTCAGAGGTGTTTGGGATGTAAGCTCAAATGCTTCTGACTTTTACACATTATTTTTTATTGCTTAAAGGCTTCAAGGCTTTAAGGCGTTTAAGTTTTGAGATTTGGATTTCAGAATGATAGTAGATGTGATAGGCTTTAAGGCTTGAAGGCTTTAAGGCTTGAAGGCTTAAAGGCTTCAACTTGTCTCACTCAAGAGGAAGTTGAGGCTTTTTGTAAAGAATGGGGGATCGATCTAAAGTTTAATCCGGTGGCTCTGGGTTTTGGCAAATCGATCGATTAGTGTCCCGTTGGTTCGATTGCTCTTTATTGCTGAGTTTTCCAACTTGCGTCATCCGTTTTCGGTCTTTGTTCTGAATGTTTTAGAGTATTATCGTGTGTCGTTTGGTCAGTTACACCCTTAAGGTCTTGCTAGGGTTTTACACTTTGATGTTTTGTGTCCAGCGATAGGGTATGACCCATCGTTGTTGTTGTTTCGCTATTTCTTCCAGTTAGCCAAGAACGGCGATTGTTTTACCTTTGAAACATCTCAGGTTGATGTGTGTTTAATTTCGTCTATGGTTACTACCCTTGGTTTTTGGAAGGACCGACTTTCCTGGATTTCTGAGTCCATTGTTCCTTTCAGGCTTGTTTGGAGGCACCTTTATGCTGTTTTGAATGAGCTTGAACCTTTCAAACAGGAGATAGATGGTTATTCAAGTTTATTAGGGGGTGTCCTTCCAGGCTTTGTCCCTTTTCAGAACATCTTTTAGTGCTGATGGATGTTAGCAAGTTGTGGGACAAGCCGGGTCGTGACCCTGTGCTCGTGAGAGATGATCAAGGTATGATATTTTGTATTTTCTGCTTATGTTATATTTTATTTGTTGCAGTTATGTTTGCCTTAGACTTTATCAAGAGCGATGACACGTCTGATGTTGTGTTTGGAGATGCCGAGGCTACATCCGGCGAAGATGTTGTTGTTAGGGGCACTGAACATAGGTTCGAGGGTTCAGGCTATGTGAACGTTCCCAATGTCAAGGGTTTCACCAAAGTTGTTGCTTCCAAAGTCTCTACTCGTCGTTCGAGCTGCTGTTTGATAAAGACTGCTGACCAACCATCGGCTTCTGAGCCGGTGGAACTAAGTAATGACATAGAGGCTTCAGATGATTTAGAAGTTGGGGTTGGGGAAAATCAAAAAGGACAAGGGACGGCCCTTGGTGGTTTGGCGGGTAAAAAGGTTGTGAGCTTGAAGGGTTTAAGGAAGGGTGGTGAAGGTTCCACCAATGTTGATCCAGAAGAGGTTTATGTGCCGGATTGGAAGGTCATAGTTGGTGACAGCTTCATGTCTTCATCCGTTTGTGAGGATGTTTTTACCCATTTTGCTCCTCCTACTGTTCGAGGTTCTTGCTCGTCTATGGACAATGAACTAATGATTTCGAAAATGATGATGGGTGCTTGCAACCTTGTTGCCTTGCTTCTAGAGGATGTATCCAGATTTCGCAAAAGGATGCAAGAATATGAACTCTTTTCGAAGAAGAAGGATAAGATGAAAACTTCAATGGTTGCTTTGAAAGAAACTGAGGGTTACACTGAGAAGGAGAAAGCATTGATGTTTGAAGATTTGAGGAGTTTTCTTCCCACACAAGACTGATATGGTTGAGTTGGAAAAACGTTTGGAGGCTGACAAGGTTCAAGTCTGGGTCGATAAGGCTGCCTTATAGGTTCATAAAAAGGCCTTCTTGGAGGAGAAAGAAGGGTTAAAGGCTTCACTTTCTCATGCAATTGGTGATAATAAATGGCTCATTGAGTATGGATTTCAGCAAGTGGTTACCTATCTTCTCCATTCGTCGGAGTTCAAACAAAGTCTTGGGTGATGTGTACACCGAGCTTCTTTCTCATGTGAGACACCAAGGTTTGTTTGCTGGTTACAAAGCTTTGTGAACCTGGGGAGCCTCAGGAAAAGTCTTCTCTTTTTCAACCTAAAGCCTTCAAAGTATTATGGGAACAGTTTTTAAGGTAGAGCATTTGATTTACTCTTATGTGGGTGAAGTCTCCGAGTGTTTTGGTAAACCTTTGCCTGTCTTGCAGGAGCTAAAACCCAAGGGCCTTAATGAGGCTATTTGTAACGAAGTGTTGAAGTCCCTCTCGAAGAAACGTCCTTGCTTCGGAGATAGCGAGGAAACGTGTTCTGAAGGTGGTGAGGGCTCAAAGGGTTCAAGCCTTGAAGCCTCCGAGGCAACGGGTGCAGCAGGGAGGAAAAAGAGGAAGGCTAAAAAGACCCCAGATGATGGAGGTTCGAAGAAGGATGATGCAGCAAAGTCTACCATCCCTGACGTTGCTAAGTGAAGAAGAGGCCTTAATTCATAGCTTTCTTAGCATGTCGAACAATGTTATGGGTTGTTTGTTTGAACATCTTTTTATTTTAAAGGAACCGTCTAGATCCCTTGGTGGTTAAAGC
Source organism: Helianthus tuberosus (assembly GCA_030545235.1). Classification (NCBI taxonomy): domain Eukaryota; kingdom Viridiplantae; phylum Streptophyta; class Magnoliopsida; order Asterales; family Asteraceae; genus Helianthus; species Helianthus tuberosus. The sequence continues at coordinate 213,304,641 of CM060441.1, read as the reverse complement.
CTTGGAGGCTTGTGGACAATGTTTTATGTTTGATGGCCAGTATGGCCCTTGCTATCTTTAACTTATCTTGCTATGTTGTTCTATTTATTCCCTTGCGTTTTCATTGATTTTGCATGTTGTCTTTGTTTTGGGTGGTGCATCTTATGTTATTTATACCTTAAAGGGTTCAGTGCTGCAGTCACTTAGCCTTAGGGTATTTTTAACAAGAAGATACAACCTCTATCCTATGTATGACATTCACTTAGAGTCTTTTTGGTTCGTAAGCCAATGTTAAGGCTTAAGGAACATTTGGTGTAGGGTGTTCAAACCCGTCTATGAGACATGATTTTTAAGATTTCTATGAGTCTCATGGAGTTGTATTGATTTAGGAACTCACCCCTTATATAGGTCCATTCAACCCTTGAACCTATTGAGCGATGTGGCCTGGGAGCTCATCCCCTTACATGGCCCTTGCCATGGAGTTTCTTGCTAGGTTCTCAACCTGATTATAGGATAGAAAGACAAATTTTGATTCGTCGTTCATTTATTTCAAAGTAATTCGATTACTAGGGGAATAGAACAACTTTTGGGAACTATTTGTAACACGTTTTGGTTAAACGTGGAACCTTTTAAGGTTTTTGCCATTCCAATGACGGGGAAGCTTTTTGCCTTGCGGACCTGCCAGCTTGTATGATCCCCCTTTGTGGGCTTTAAGGATATTGTATGGCCCTTCCTACTTAGGGCCAAGCTTTCTTGGCTTTCTTTCTTGTAGGCCTCATTATTTCGAAGCACAAGGTTCTCAGGCTTGAAACGTTCATGCTTCACCCGTGTATTGTAATACAATTCCATGTTTTGCTTGTACCTCTCTTTTTGTATGGCTGCTTGATCACGAGCCTGTTCGAGGAGTTCCAAATTCAATATCGTCTCTTTCTTATTAGGTTCGAGGTCGATGTTAATTGTTCTTGTGGCTCGTTTTCTTGGTTGTTCAAATTTCCAATAGCACATTGGGAAGCTATTCGAGCCAGTTGTTGTTGTATCTTTCCAATCGAGATTTAATCCTTTCAACAATGTTGTTGTTTGTCCTATTAACTTGGCCGTTGGATTGTGGGTGAGCTACCGAGCTGAATACTTGGGTTATTTTGAACTCCTTACACCAGGAGCTAGAAGGCTTCTCGGCAAACTACTTCCTGTTATTCGTGACTAGTACCCCTGGAGCCCAAAACGACAGATTATGTTTTCGTAAACGAAATCAATGAACTGTTTCCCTGAGATTTTTGCCAATAGTTTTACTTTTGGCCACTTGGTGAAGTAGTTCACGGCTACCAATAAGAGCTTGACTCCTCATTTGGCTAGTAGGGATGGACCAACGTTGTTGATTCTTTACTTGTGAAATAGCCAAGCCGAGGAGATGGGAACGGGGTCATGTTTGAGGCTTTTGGGTACCGGAGCATGTAACTGACAAGCTTCATACTTTCGCAATTGTTCGGAGGTATCTCGATGCATGGAAGGCCAAAAGTGTTCGAGGTTCATCAACTTTGACACTACCGATTTTGGGCCACAATGAGCTCCACATATCCCTTCGTGAACCTCTTTGATCAGATATTGGCTTTGTTCTGGGCCAACGCATCGAAGTGGTGGTGCAAGGTATCCTTTTTGTAAAGGATATCTCCTTGTAACACATATTGCTTTGACTTGATACGAACCCTTTTAGCCTTAGTCTGGTCATTAGGTAATTCACCATTTTGAGGAACCTTTCAATGGAAGTCATCCAATTTGGCCCTTTTTTAGTGATCACATCTTGAACCTCAAGTCTTTGGATGGATGAGGTTTTTAACACCTCAATTAGTACCTTCTTGGTGAGGTGGGCAAACGTAGGAGATACAAGTTTGCTTAGTGCATTGGTTCTCTTGTTTTGAGATCTTGGAACTTTTTTGATGGAAAATGTTTGAAATGTGTTCATCAATTCCTTTGATTTCTCTCGGTACTAATACATGTTGGGTTCTTTTGCTATGTAGTTGTTATTGTCTTAGCTTGAGAGAGTCTGTAAGGACTTGAAGCTTTTGAACCCCCATTTCTTTGGCTATGTAGTTGTCACTTATTTGGTTTGAAACAAGCAACGAGTCTGTGAAGACTTGAAGCCTTTTGACACCCATATTTTGCAAGCTTGAGCCCAGCAATCAATGCTTCATACTCAGCTTTGTTGTTTGTAGTCTGAAATTCAAGACGAAGGGCATACGTGATTCGTTAGGATCAATTAGAACTAGCCCTGCTCCTGACCCTTCAATGCTGGAAGCTTCGTCGGTAAAGAGCTTCCAGGTATCAGGGTTGGAGGGTTCAGCTGCAGTTGTATTAACTTCTGTTATGGCTTTTTTAGGGACTTACAAGATGGAGTCAGCTAATATTTGAGCTTTGACAACTTTTCTCAGGACATGGGTGATTTTGTGTTCACCTAGTTTCACAACTCATTTGGCTAATCGTCCGAAATTTTCTTGTTTTTCAAGCACATTCTTAATTGGTTAGTCAATGATCACTTGTATCGGGTGTTACTGAAAGTACCTTCGAAGCCTTCTAGCCGTTTGGGCTAGGGCTAGAGCAAGGTTTTTTTTTTTTTTTTTTTTTTTTTTTCAAAGAAGAATATTTGATTTCTGCTAATTTTGAAGTTTTGAAAATGTAAACGGGTATCTGAACTTTGTTTCGTTCAATGATTAGAGCCGTACTTATGGTATTTTCAGCAATCGAAAGGTAGATAGAGGTCGTTTCTCCTGTTTCTGGAGCCGAAATGGCTGGGAGTGAAGCTAAGTGTTGCTTCATTTGGTTGAAGGCTTCCTTTTGAGGTAAAACGCTTCAAAGCTGTAAGCTTTCCATTGAAAGTCTTTCTTGTTAGCACATCCTTTGAGGGTTGGCTTTTATGCTTTGTTTCCCCATGATGTGCCCTAGAAACGAGAAATTGACTGGATTAAGCTTTCATGTTTATCTTTCTCGAGGTTTGGAAGGTTTCTTTTATGTCATTGAGCATTTGGTATTCCGTTTTGCTCTTGATCATCAAATCTTCAACATAAGCTTCTATGTTCTTGCCAGTTTGTTCGGTAAACGCTTTGTCAACCAGGCGTTGATAAGTGGTACCTGCGTTTCTTAAAACAAAAGGAATTTTTTGGTAGAAGAATATACCTTTATCAGTGTGTAATGCGGTTTTTTATTCGTCTTCTTCTTTCACTAGGATCTGATGGTAACCCTTTTAGGTGTCAAGAAAACACGAGAAGCCCGTGAGTGAGTTAACCTTGAGGTCTATCCAGGGCAGCGGGTAGCAATCCTTTGGGCGTGCTTTGTTCAAGTCTTTAAAATCGATATACATCCTCCAAGACTTGTCGGGTTTTTAAACCATTATCGGATTGGCCACCCATGATTGATACTTGACCTCGCGAAAGGGTTCCGGCTAGAACAAGCTTTTCCATCTTTTGGCATTCTGCAAGGCTTCTTTTAGGGGCTTGACTCCGTTTCTTTTGTATAATGGGCTTAACATCAGGTGGGATCCATAACTCATGTTTCAACAATGCTATGAGGGATGCCGGTCATATCTTCGAGGCATCAAGCAAATACATAGTGCAAGAGCAGCTTTTCAAGGTATGAGAGGGTTTCATTGTAAAGGTTAGTGTTTACCCTTATCCCCTGTTGACGATATTTTGGGTTTATGTTCAACCCTTGTTCATCGTCTTCGTCCTTTCTTGAGCTTTCCCCTTCAACCACAAAAGCTTCTTGGGTAGGTTGAAGGGTTGCGATCCCTTTTTCAGTGGGAAACTTCACAGTGCCTTGACCAACTAAAACTGCCATTCCGAACACACCTTGCCCTGGCCTTCCTATGATGATATCATAGTTGGAAGGGATATTGATCACCGCAAAAGTGAGTTGTTCGGTTCGTCACTTTGTTCTCTAGTTGAACAAACATAATGGGTTATTTGGCCTAAAGGCTTGATAGGTATGTCTGCGATACCTTCAGACTGTTGAAGCTTTGAACGCTCATCGTCACTGAGAGGATTAAAGTGTTTCAAGCTTTTCATCGGCTGAGAGGGTTAAAGAATTTCTCAAGCATGATTTTGGAGGATTCAGACAGTTGAAGCTTTGAACGCTCATCATTGCCGAGAGGGTTAAAGCCTTTCAAGCTTTTCATCAGCTGAGAGGGTTAAAGCATTTCTTAAGCATGATTTTGGAGGATTAAGACTGTTGAAGCTTTGAACGCTCATCGTCGCTGAGAGGGTTAAAGCGTTTCAAGCTTTTCATCAGCTGAGAGGGTTAAAGCTTTGTTTTCAAGGTCGACCATGTTCACTTCCTACTTTTATTCTTCAACCATTTTGTCCTTGACCCCTTTAACCAAGTGAGCCAGTTCGGACTTGACGGCTTTTTCGATCATCTTTTTGGGTTGGAAGCAATTATTGGTATGGTGACCGTTCTATTCGTGAAACTCACAATACTGGCTTGATTTTTCCAATATTTTGTTTTTTGGCAAAGGTTAAGGAGGGCGGAAGCTGTGTTTTACCTCTTCGGTTGCCAAGATCTCTTATGTAGCCTTGGTTAAGGCTGTAAAGTTAATGGTTTTTTCTTGGCTTGGAGGGTTCCGGCCTTCAGGCCTTCTGGAATCCGAACCTTTAAAAGGGTTTTTTCTTGGCTTGGAGGGTTCCGGCCTTCAGGCCTTGATCTGAGACTTTCATCATCATGTTGTTTGATCTGGAAGATTATCATGGCGTCCTTAACATACCTATGTTTTTATAGGGAACTTTTGCTAAGATCGTCAAAGGTCTGAACGCTTCGTCCAGGAAGGTCATTGAACCATATGCACGAAGACCCTTCAAGGGTTTGCCTGAACATGAGACAACATTCGGAGTTGAGTCATTTTTTTATTCTTGTAGTCCCGGCGAAGATTTGGAAGTAGTCTTCAGTACCGTGATGGCATCTTTATATGGGTTTGAAGCAAGATATTGGGCTTGTAAGGTTTTGAGGGATATTTTATTACCCTTGAAGCTGGATTACCGTTTGAGGTACCCTGGTGAGTGGTTGGCACTTGTTTGATGAAGTTAAGGTTAAAACCTTGAAGGCTTTCTGTGTCAGCATCCAGCTTTCACGTGCTGCAAAGGAAATTGTGCCATCAGCTAGGGCATAAGGTTAAAGCCTTAAAGTCTTTCTGATGGTACTCATAAAAGATGTCATTATCTGTGTCATAAGGTTAAAGCCTTAAAGGCTTACTGTATAAGGCATTCCCATGGATGTGCTCATAACCGCACCTCGAGCCAAAGGTGGGGTGACCATGGCTTGTTTTCACGAAGTAGCAATGGGAGGGGGAACACTTGAAACTGGTGACTGCCATAATTGATCAAGAGTGATTTTATGCCCCATAGGTGCACCGGTTGTAACGGGTTGGGAGGTAAATAAGGGCAAAACGGTTGGACTTGGCCTCCCCGAAAGCTAAAGGGCTTGAGTGGTTGGTCTGTCACACTAGGACCAGCTTCAAGGTAAGATGTGGCTGAACGTGAGCTGCTAAAATGAAGAGATGGAGGGCCATGTGATAATGAGGGTTCAGACTCCTCATAATTTAGTCTTATTCTCACCCTTTTTTCCCTTTCTAAGCTCACATGCTAGTTGGGAAGAAATCTCAGTTGTAAGAAATTTCTAGCTAGTCACTCGGGTGTTAGATCTATGCGTTCCGGTGTATGCATTACATCGATTTGAGTAGGTGCAACCCCTGACCGAGATGGGTTTGTGTTTGAAAAGAAGTGAATTCCGGGAACATATCCCGGTGGAGTACTTCCGGGAGTAGAAAGAGGTGTAGATAAGACTGGTGAGATCCGACCCGAATTTGGTGTTAAATCGGTGTTGTTAGGCACCTGATTTACCTGACCGAGAGACTCGCTTTCAGACATGATGTAAAGAGAAAATGGAGCTACACAACTGGTCTTTAAGATAAAGTAAGCGGCGTGGCCCCACGGTGGGCGCCAACTTGTTGATGCAACAAATAATAGACCAAAGATAGTAGCGATATCTCCAGGGTAAAAGGGTTCAGGGGTTCGATTAGCCTAACGCAGGTCGTGGGGTCCCCCCACGTTTGTAGCACGTGGAGGCGGATCACTTTGTTATTATTCACTTTGAATCCTGGATTGAAGGGTTCAACCCAGAATGTCTATGTTAAGTGAGATAATATTGTAGTGAGCCGAGAATAGAACAAGCATGGAGCAAGTTCTAGAGAGGAGAAGTAAGATCAGAGATCAAGGGTGATCTGAGTTGATCTGGAATGGCTGGAATGAGTGGCAAGAGGCTGTTATTTATAGGGAAAGAATCTTCTATAAGAGGAAGCCTTTGACCAGTGATCCGTGGCTACAGTGAGGGACTTGCCCATTTGGGGGTTGAAGGGTTTAGACCTGCGGACAAAAGGGTGTTCTCTGTGCACATATTCTGTCTGTGCAGAAATGGTTCAGACGTTAAGTGTTGATGTGACCGGACACTGTGCTTGTCCTTTTTACTGTTCTCCTGAGTTTGCGCGTATTGAACCTCTCAACCTTTTAACCTTTTAAGCTGTTATGTATATTAGTCATTTTATTGAGATTTGGGCTACCCCGTCATCAGGCATATAATTGATAAAGGCCATATGAGTTTTCAACAACAAATTGAACATGTAAAATCGATAGGAAAGGTTAGGAATCCAATTTATATGTGTGGGGTTTATTGATTATGGACCACGGGTTGGATTATGACTCCTTTGACATTCACACCCCAAAGAACATGGGTTTGCTCCATCATTATTAACACCCTTCAACATTCCTGTCTGTATTTTATTTTAGTTATTGTATTAATTAAAACCATGAAAATGCACTCGTTATTAAAAAAAACAGCGTGATCTCTTGCTACCAATAAGCTAAGGTAACATTCATATTTCGATGTACATGTAACGTTCAAGATGTTAAAAAAAAAAAAAAAAACTTGTAGAAGTTGGATGTATTTGTATTTGGCAAGCAAATCTTGATAATACATTTATATCCAAAGATACATATAAAATATAAACCCATGTTTGATTTCATTAAAGAACACTCTTTATTAATGGGTCAGGCAACTCTTGGAAACAAGGAAAAACGTATTAGAGGGTGTTTGGTGTTGCGTTTTCAAAATAGATTTTGTGTTTTCAAAACTGCGTTTTGAAAAAGCATGTAGGTACATGCTTCTCTAAAACTGCGTTTTGGAGGCAGATAATCACTTTTTCATCCAAACATTTTTTTTAGATTATTTATGTTTTACAAACGCAATAATCAAATAATCACTTGAAAACGTAATCCCAAACACCCTTTTAGTGTATCTAAAGTGATATTATATATAAGAAGCACACAAAGAATATTGAATGTGCAATTTTTGAAATACAATACATCTAAACCTTTAATGGGCAGTGCTGAGCGTGTGAGTTCGAATCTAGCTTTTACTTGTTTCCTTTTCTCGTGGCAGAGCTTGAACAAAAACTTAGTAGCGGGTGGACTCTCCAAATCTAAATCGGTGGGGCTGGACTCTTAAAAATCCAGTATTTTACAATACAATTTTCGGTAAAATTAACACTACGAGCGAAAAATCGGTATGGGCCTGGGCACTCCCGGGCCACCATTAACCTCCGTCTCTGTTCCTTCCTTTAATCTCATGTTTTGCGAAAGCTGCATTTTACCTGATCTAATTTGTTAAAAAAAATTAAGTTATCACGCTAAATTATAATATATATAAGAGCATTCACATCCCTTCCATCAAATCTACCCTATAATTACACTAAAAACAACTATATTTTCTCTCTCATTTCAATTAAATAATACTATTTATACCTTTACCATTATCTTTTTTTTTTCTCCTCCACTCACAAGTACTTTGAAAATATATTAAAAAATTATATAGGGTGTACAGTATCCTCAAATATACAAATAAACAGTAATGTTTTCTTTATTCTTTACTCACAACCACTTTTTATAATATAAAGATAAGCTCAGGAAATTAAAAGGAAGGTATGTGAATGATGTAATTCATGGAACTATGCAAATGTAAAAAGAACATAAGTAGAAAAATATGATAAAACTCGATAGGGAAAGGGGGAAGGTATTTTGATTTTATAAGATGGCCCACATGCTACACTACTGCACAGGGCACAAGCTGTAAAAAGCACTATTGCATTGGGTCATAAAAGCCCAATCTAGAGGGGCCATCGAATCAACATAGGAGGATGTAGACACCATCCCTATTCCAACTTCAAAACGAGTGGCAAACTCATTCACAATATGAGTGACGCTTTCCTAAGGTATAATAGCATTCGTAATGAGTTTCCTATTTATATCCATATATTTTCTAAAAACAACTATTTTTTCTCTCTCTGTTTCAATTAAATAATGTTTTTTATACATTTTATCTATCCTTCATTCACAACCATTTCTAAAAATATTAAAAATTTTATAAGGTTTTCCCTCTCTAGATTTTCCCCATATATTTACAGATGAACAATAACTTTCTTATATATTCTCTCTCTCCTCAACTCACAACCACTTAAAAACACTAACAATCATTCTTTATAATAAAACTAAACTCTCTCACATATTTTTTAGGTTTTCATTGTGAATGCTCTAAGGGGTGGTCACTTCTTGGGGAGAGGTAAATTCTCCACTCATCCAATGATTTCTTGCCATGTCAACTCCTCTCTCTAACTCCCTTCTTGCCCTTACTCACAAGGGGTGGTTCACTGGTTCACCCAAACCATTTTTTAAAAAGAAAATTGTGTGATTGGTTGGAAGAGAATAGGGCCCACTATACACCCCTCTCTTTCCTCTTCCCTCCTCTCCCCTTGTGTGGTGATTAATCACCGAAATCCAACTCCCATCGCGGTGACTTGGTTGATGGTGGCGATGTTGGGGAGAGGTAAACTAGTTTACCCCATACTTTCTCGCACCCACCCCGTACACCCTAAGAAATGTCATATGTAAAAAAGAAAACACAAGTTCATGTTATTATCGTCTAGTGGCATCTTAGAGGTGGGATAAGGATTAGAGACCATTAGGTCTTGTGTTCGATTCTCATAAAAAGGTTTTTTCCCAGATTTATTGAATTTCCTCCTGAATTGGTGCGTTAAAAATATACATTTTAAATTACTAAGGGTACTCAACATCATTGCTTATTTTAGGGTTACCATTTTACCATCACATTCTTTTTATCCTCAAACCTATGGAATCCATTCTTGCCATTCTCAACCCGTTGTTTTAATAGTTAATAAATTAAATAATTAAGAGAGAGGGAGAGAGAAGACAAGCGATTCCATCCTTATTTGGTATCATTAGCATGGCCATACGGATTTTCCATCCTTAACATCAGTGCTGATGGAGGCAGGATGGTGTTGGTACCGAGTGCCATGTCCTTAATCAAGTCCCGATGTTGAGAGTGTTCCTTCCACCATTAGACCGTGTGTAGTCGTTAGATTATGGGGCGTTTTTAAGCCCGAAAACGCCCAAACACGCCCGGCCATGGCCCCCCGGGGAGTTTTTTTTGAATTTTGAATTTTGGCTGTTTGGCGTTGTATTTTCCACGCACAAGATGAAAACCATTGACCAATCACTGTTTTAGTTGAATATTATTTGTTTTAATAATTAAAAAATGATAATTGGGTAATTATGGGAGTGCCACGTGTCGAACAACGCCCAAGGGTGAGGGCATTATCCCACTACGCCATTTTCTTCAAAACGCCCATTGGCTGACTAGGACTACACGTGGCGGACAACGCCCAAGGGTGGGGCATTATTCACCATAACCACTACGCATGGTCTTATAATGTTTAAAAAGCTCGTAGATTGCTAACAAGACTCGTTCGAAATCAGGGCGTTTGTAAACAAGTCAAGACTGAGGGTAAGCTCGCTCAATATGTGGTTCGTTGACTCGCTCGTTTGAGTTGTTTAAGCTAAAATTAAATTTCAAAATATATAAGTTATGTCCTAATTTCCTAAAATTATAGCATATCACTAGGCCTAGTTTTTTTTTTTTTTTTTTTTGTAGTTTATAGACTTTGCATTACATCTATGTTAAAAACATTAACTTTTTTGTTTTTATATATAACAATATGCTTAAAAAATACAACATTTAAAAGTTTAATGTTTTTAAACTAAACGAGCTGGCACGATGAGCAAAAACGAGTCGAGCTCAAGCTCATTAAGATAAAGAATCCAAGCTAAGATGTCTCGTTTGCAACCCTGCTATCTTATCATTTGACAATTAAAATTGCCGCACTTGATTACTTGAAATGACATATAGCGAACATAAAAGGAAACACTTTTGTGGTTCGGTGATTGCTACTAAGTTTTTAAAAACAATATACTAACAGTTTTATTGGTGTTTATTTTCAATAATTAAAATATAGACAAAAGATCAAATACAAATATGATTATTGTACAAAACGTACGAATGACGTGGAAAAGTAAAAAAAGGTGGTAACATTTTCGTAATTATTCTATTAGTAGGGTAATTATCAAAATTAGAGTAATTATGATGCATTTGTAGAGTAATTTTAAATGATATCTTGTATATTAACGTTGAACTGGTAGAGTACTTATAATGCATTTGTAGAGTAATTTTGAATTGTATATTGTTTGGTGAACTTGTAAAGTAATTTTGATAATTACTCTATTAATATAATAATTATGAAAATGTCATCGCCCTTTTTTTACTTTTCCACGTCATTCGTATGTTTTATACGATAACTTTATTTATCCAGGATCTTTACTCTTAAATTATGTTGGTATCATTCTACATATAATAGTTATAAGTTGTGCATCTTATCTCTATTTTCTTGTAGCTTATAAATTATAATAATTGAATATAGCAAAGACAAATACAAATGGTGATCATAAATGGAGCCGTAGTCGTAGTCCAATGTGTTTAAAGGACACACTGGTGGAAGACGTGTCATCCTAATCCATTGTACTTTTTGGGTGATGATTTGTGAAGCCAACTTGCTGGCTGATGTGTCACGAGTCATTCCTACATAATTGCCCGACAAAAAATAATCGGTAGCCTATAATTTACTCGAGAAAACTGTAGTTTTATGTTTTTGGGTATCGTAGTAACTATGTTTTTACCTGGGATTGCTTCCCGGCTCGGGAAACTTAGTTATATTAATTACTATTTGTTATTAATACGACCACATTACATCAACCATCTCATTCGATTCAACAACAATGTCTTCAAATTACCGGATTAGATCATGAACCCATATTAGAGTTCAAACAAAAGCATAACAGGACCACATGAATAATATCATTTCCACTTTTACTTCAATGCACTTACATGATAGGGTGATTTGGGATTTTATAAAAATGTTTGTTTTTGTACTTTTTTACAAAATAAGATGTTGACCAAAATTCAAACAGATGTTGACCAAAAGTCAATCAAATGTTGACCAATAGTCAAACAGATGTTGACCTTAAACAGATGTTTGGTTTAAGGCCAAACATCTGTTTAAGTCCAAATATCTGATATAGAAGGCGAAACATCTGTTTATGGCCAAACATCTGTTTAAGGTCAAACAACTGTTTAAGTCCAAACCTCTGATATAAAAGACCAAACATCTGTTAAAGGCCAAACTTCTGTTTAAGCCTGAACAAATGTTTAACTTAATAAGATCTACTGTCTTCTCACACTGTTTTCCTCTTCAAAACACTGTTCAACCTAACATGGGTTTCCATTAACTATTGACCAAAATGCAAACAGATGTTCAAACCACTGTTTGTTATTGTACTTCTTTACAAAATTACATAGAATTCAAGAAAATGAAACAATGACTTAAATAACTATAATTTAACACATAATCTAATCGGGCAAAACAATCTATTATCTGACAGTTTTTACAACATGAAACACAACATCATCATGCCAAATACAGTCATATATATCCATCCATTATTCTGAATTCATAAACCCATAAATGCAGAAAAATGTCACATTTGCAATTAATAAACCAAGTTTCTACTAATTGCAGTTACTATTAGCAAAAAGAAACATCATATCATCTATATATAAAACATAAAGTGCTAATAACAGTGTTTTATCATGTTAGCCAAACATAGCAACAAACCATCAAGTTAATAATTTAAAAAAAACATACAACATCACCATCAAAAAATTCATAGTTATAGTATCTGATATCAGAACATACTTAAATGTCTTTGTTAAACTGACGTAACTTGATTTAATACGATCTTCTGTTGCGAAGACACGTATGTGAAGTGCAACATATCACCAAACCTCAAGTTATTGTCAGTCATAAACTTTCGCCAACCATCCAACGCATAACGTGGGTTCAATTCATTTAACTCCGACTTAACATCATAAACCTCCACAACTCCAACCATGTTTTGAACTTTCAAAGGATGAAGATCAACAGAAAGACCTGCTCGTCTGCAACTTCAGCAGGAAGACGCTACATGTATTGTGTGAGAAAAAATAATAGTCAGACCAATAAACATAAATCATTAGTTTGTTATAAAAATGGTATACCAGCCTATAGTCTCCTTTGCGATCAAAATGAAAGAACTCAGGGTCGAGAAGATGTCCAGAATGTTTTTTTGCAGTCTTTGCAATCTTATTTCTACGGTTAAGCTTTTTCTGAACGTTGGCGGCTCTCTTCCCCTTGATGAAAAAGTAAACATATACATGTGAATTAAAGGAATGTTGAATATATGCACAAAAAAAAAAAAAAAAAAAAACAGTTCATATAACATATATTAATTAACTGGCAAGTATAGATACCTTAACTTTACGAGCAGATGAAGAACATCCAATATGATCACTTGTGTCGACAGGTAAGGCAACATTTCCTTTAGTCCTATTCTTGACCATCTCCTTTCTCTCAGAAGTAACTTTACCTTTCTTCTTAACCTGTTGTCATAGAGTAACTTTAATAAGAATAGTAATATAACAATCTTTAAGATGGTAAACTTACATCTTGGGTTTTGTTCAATCGTGAAGACATGCGTCTCCTCGACGTGCATTCGGCATTGGTTGGTAACTTCTTCTAAATAATACATTATTGGATAAATATAACATCAGTAAACAGCATTACTAATAGTTGTAAAAACATAAAATTCTTATATGTGTTAAATTAAAAATAAATAATTTTAATAATTTAGTAAGTACCTGAGTAACGGTTCTATCTTCACCTACAGACACAACTTCTTCATCCTCATAGATGTCCTGGTCAACATTAATGAAATAATTAATATAATGCTAAAAAATTAAAACTTTTACTGCTAATGCTAAATACTTACGTACCTTGAATGCATTCTCAACATAATCAGCCTTCGATATCTCAAGTACACTATCATCGTCAGATTCAGGTTTCTTCAAAAAGAAAATCTCAGTCTCATCTCTATAAACTACTACCTCAAAAACAACATCATCAATTCTGCTAAACACAAGCAAATCATCCTCCAGTATCCCAACATCGTTGCACATTTCCGGCCATCCTCTAGCAAATACAAAGTTGGTATCAACCTTAGACGCCTCAACATTCCAATAGGAACCCTTATAACAGATTTGAAATTTGCCACTTGGTGGGCTGTTTACGTAAAATTGTTTAATGAAGCAATCTTCGATTACCTGCATAAAATTAAAATTAATGAATACTATACGTGAAGTATGTAACTTATGAGAATAAGTGTTGACACGTTAAAGATGCAAAGAGTTCAAGTTAAGATCAATACTCATACTGTAAAACTAAATCTTGCATAACGATTAAACGTGAAATAAGATTCACCACACATGCCATCAACAAAACATAAAAGTTCAAGCCCAAAATCACCTAACGGTTTGAAAACCAACAAAGTATCCCTCGGCAGATTGAGATCTTTAACAACATTGTCCCAACCGTCAGTTATTATTGGGGTTGAATTTTCTGTTCTGACCCTCACAACCCATTTTTTACCAGACTCATGATAGATTCGCAACTTATTTTTTTGCCAACAATCTCCTACTTTTGATTAGCAAAGGCTATAGGTACATCCTGTATATAATTTTTAAGCAGTGTAAGAAAATATAAACCATAAGAACTGTTAAATATATATCTCAATAAAAATAAATTATGTATGTAAAAACATGTCATACCAGTTTCAAAGATTCTGGGTTATCAAGAAACTTGACAAATGTAGTATACATCATAAAACCTGAATCAGTAAAGATGTTAAAAAATTGTAATTAAAAAGTTGGCTTCGAAGATGGACATTAACTTTTTGTATTAACAGAGTATCTACTGAAATTAATCATAGAAACAGAGTGTGAGTTAATTTTTTTTTGCAAATAATAACTATTTTAACATGTTCTCAACAAATGATTCAAACACCTAACTAAACCCTTCTTGAATGTATAGCAATAAACGTTTAAAATCGTATTTGTAGCAAGATAGGATTTGAATTAAGATCGGTTAAACAATATAAAGTTCATTACAATATGAATGTACATACCAGTTGCTGAAGAAAAAACAATAAAACCTCAGGTGATTGAAGTGTAGAAGACGGAGAATAAGAAAGTTGAAACCCTCGAAAATGACTGGGAAGAAGAGATTTTTGAAAGAAGAGATGATAGATGTTTGATGTGTAATGATGCTAAAGAAATAATGACGGTTGTGTTTTTTTCTTCCCATATTTTCAACTGATGAAAAATATTAACACATACACCCCTTATTGAATTTGTTATTTACATTTACATTGAGATACAAGAGTAAAATGGATGATTAGTTGAATTGATTTGGTATTCAAATTAACAAAGAAAAATAATTTTTCTTATAGCAAAGCCATTAACATATCATATTTTTTCTATGCTTTAAATCATGTATTAATCATAATTAGCTTTTAACATAAGTAAGTTTCATGAGCTCGGGAAGCAATGTCGGGTGAAAATCTAGTTTTATCTATTATAATTAGCTTTTAACATAAGTAGTTTGACTTTGGTCAAACAGACTTTGGTCAAACAACATTTTCACATTGCTCAAACAGTCTTTTTAACTTTGGTAAAACAGACTTTCGAACCACTAAGAATCATATTTTTTTAAAACAGTTGTTTGACATTGGTCAAACAGTGGTTTGACTTTGGTCAAACAGTGGTTTGACTTTGGTGAAACAGTTTTTTGGTTGGTGTAGGTTTGAAATTGATCAGTTCGTATCCTCTTATGCAGTCCAAATCCAGTATAATTTTCTTCCATATTGATAGTGAACACGGGGATCTTCAGAATTGTCTGCGTTGTAAATTACTTATGAATAAATTTATCACACATTGTTCTGAGATGCAAAACACAATAGAGTTTATAAAGTTTAAACCAAATAAAATTTAAACAAAATAGTAATTAAGAAAATATATATACAACTATAATTAGAACGGTGGAAGTTAAAACTCAGAAAAAACAATGATTAAAAGCTAGTAAAAACTTCTTTGTAAACAACATTATAAGTCTTATTTGTTGGTTTTCCATCAGCGTCGAATATTAGTATTTTAACGCCTTCTCTGGTCTTGACCCTTGATAATGCAACGTACAACTGACCATGAGTGAAGATAGGATCTTTCAAATAAAGACCAACCTTTGATAACGATTGTCCTTGACTCTTGTTAATTGTCATGGCAAAACAAACTGATAAAGGAAATTGTCTTCGTTGAAATTGAAAAGGTATTTTTTTTGTCAGACGAGATCATATTAATCCTTTGAATAAAAACTCTCGTGCCAATGTTACCACCAGCAGACATTTATTGATAACACACCTTTTATAACAACAAAATATATCGTAAATTCTTCAAAAAAACTGTTATTGATAAACAAAATTATATAATAATACTTATAGCAGACGTTATATAATAATACTTATTCATCATTAGCCCAACCACTGTTAGTATCAAATCCTCTGTTAAGCATTTTAAGATTGAATATCATCTGTTGTTCGTTAACATCTGTTGACACATAGCAGACCTTTGCATCTTCAGACATTTATTCATCAGCAGATTTTCTCTTTCGTCAAACTTTAGTCAACAGTGGTAATTTAACAGTGGTTAGAATACACAGTTGTTTCATAATCAGCAGATGTTCTCTTTTACCAAACTTTAACTACAACAGGCCTTTTTACAACTCCAAATATTGACTCTCTGTAATTTGCAGGAGCACATATTCTTTAAAAAAATGCTCTCAATGATCAAATTCTAAACATTTGTTTTATCTTTGCACTCTCCTGCTGACCATCAAACGAACCTTTGATACTATTAAACCTCTGTTGACTTACCAAACAGATGTTCAGACACAATTCAACATCAACATAATCTGTTCACCATCAAACCAATCCTTGACACTATTAAACCTCTGTTGACTGACCAAACAGATGTTCAGACACAATTCAACATCAACATAATCTAAATCTTACTCAAACACTAAATAATAAGTAAAAATAAAACACAACATAGATTCATAACATTAAAATTTATTCATTTATTCATGACCTTAAAACTAAAAGTCCAATAATTACATCACATACTGAACAATATTAAAGTTCAAATCTAAGAATAACAGCAAGAATTAAGAAACTTTAGTTTCAACTCCATCGATTGCTGAACCTCTCGATGTATGTCCTTCAGCATCGCCATGAACTGCACGTCTCTTTCACCGCACTCTATATTACTGACAACACAAAGCTCACGAACGGAAGTTGAAGGCATCCGCATAAGATCTCTGGAAACCTGCTCTCTAGTGAACAGGCCAACTTGCAATCCATCAAAACATCTCTTCAGCTCTTGAAGAGTAGTCCTATCTTCATACACCTATTCCTCGATTTGCCTGACAAAACACTGCTTTAAATCATCTGATTTTGCATTTGTGAATGACGCCATTTGAATAAACTATATTACTCGACTTTCCTGAAAGTATGATATCTTCGTTGGAAAACTTGATGAAAAACAGGCGAAGTGACTATGAGTTTATATACTGAAATTTGTAATTGTGAAAACGTGTATATTTAATATAAACATATTAATGTATATTTCAAAACAGCAGTCCTTTAATGCACAAACCTTTTCAAACCCCAACTTTTATGGGAAAATGATCGGAGTGTCGCGCTCCGGTCAAAGATAATATTTATAGTCCCAAATTTCCCTTAACAAGTTGAAGCTTTGAAGTTGTGAAGATGGTGGTTAGGGTTTGGAATGGTTGGTGGTGATGAATCGATTGAAGGATGAATGGAATGATGGATTAGGGTTAATGGAATGCAAGTGGAATTGATTCGGATCTTGATTCGTGATGGTAGGTGATGGTGATGAATTGGTGATGGAAGATAGATGATAATGGCTCCAAGAGATGATTCAAACCTCTAGTCAATCCGTAACTGCCGTTTTTGGTTGGTGAGATTTATGTTTAACTCGTCCCAACAACAAAATAACAAAAATTCACGCTGTTCATTTATAAGGACCGTCGCCGACGGTGTGCGGAACATCAAAAAGTGGCCGACGGCCTAATGTGCTGTTTACGGAGCTTTTCACGTGACGAAATATTGCAAAGACCGTCGGCGACAGTTCCTGGATGTCTCGGCTTCTGTTTTTCGCATTCCTTGCTCCCGGTTGACCCGTTTAGCTTCCCAGTGACTCGTTTTTCATCCCGGTGACCCGTAAAGCTCCCGAAAAGCTCATTTAACTCCGCTAGACCTGCAAAATACATATCTAATCAAAAGTAGGCTATTCAAAATTAAAACTTGTGTATAAACATCAAATTAAGCAATTACAATCACCGGTATTCAACCACGTATCACATCCCCACACTTGTCTTTTGCTTGCCCTCAACCAAATCTGTTTTTCACTTTCACGTGGGTCGAACAACGAATACACTCCCCATTCCCGAGACGAAGGTTAAGGTCAATTGTCATACTAAAGTTCAAACTCGTTACAATTTTCAACATATTTAACGGTAAAATGAGCATTCACATATACAATGGTTATCCAAGATTAACCCGCCCGTAAAACTTAACAAGTCATGCACATCCCTCACAATGTTCTCTCCACTCGGCTTATAAATCGGCTAATGTGTATAATGTATTAGCACTTCAATCAATTAATCGCTCAAAACCTATTAGAACACGTACCCGTATAGGCTTGCAACTCAATCATTCTCCACCACCGAACACGAATACTAAGCACAAGTCATAAGGTCTTTGTAAGGGTTGTAACGGGGCTAGGCTAAGGGTAGGAAATAGGATATTTTAACGTGGCTAAGGTGATGAAAATTCGATTTTTATTACAAAAGACTACTCTAAACAAAACTAAACTATAAACATCGACTACAAGGCAACAACTTTAGCCTTTTATTTCTCAAACTAAGAACATATATTTTTTTGTTCTTTTCTCGACAATTTTCTATCTTTGTCATAACATTTTCTGATTTTTCTCTCTTTTTTTTATTTTTTATTTTTTTATGCAAACAAACAAATCACAACTGTACAATTTGACTCCTATAATCCAATTTTCATCACACGGGTTTAAAAGAAAAGGTTTAATGGTTATGGGCTAAAGGGTGGTCAAACGAAAGGATTAGACTCAAAATTGGCTACTAGGGGATAATTTTTAGGTAAGGATATAAAAATGGTGTAAAGGGAAAAGGTTTTCCTAATGCCTTAATCATTCTTGTGCTTGTATTCGGTCTACGGTCTCGAACGTATCAAAAGTTGCAAGTTCTATGATACATGACTAATGGTTCACTCAAACAAAGAAACATAGTATGTAATCTATGATATAAAAGTGGCTCAAAACCTCACATATCTAAATGGTATGGTGTGTGACATGCATAAAATACTAGTTTCTTAGGCGGATTATTCCCAAATAACCACCCGCTAAATACCCGTCATGTTATTAATTTGAACTTGACCATGACAAAAGACCAAATGGGTTATGCCATCCCTCGTTGACTTAATTACTTGTGCTTTTAAGATCGCTTTTGAACCAAGACATTTTTGAATTTTTTTTTTGAAATTCCCCCCATCCCCACACTTGTGGTAAACATTGTCCTCAATGTGTAGTGTTTAAATGAACGGGTCAAAATTGAAAAACTTTTACTCCTCCCCCATCCCCACACTTGAGGTACAAATTGTCCTCAATGTGTAAGAACTAGAGTTCTGAAATGCACAAGGGATGTGACACGACTAACTTCCCAAAAATTCCACCCTGGAAAAATAATATACAATTACACTCCACTTATTACTAAACTAAGAACCAAGGTAAAAAGGAAACGCATGCACCCGATTTTTGTCGCTTGATGCCCATATCTTCTTCTTCTCTTCACAAAACGGTCGTTCGTCGAACATCATGTACCTACAAATTCTAACCCTTGTGTAGAAGCATGCTTCTCACAACCATTAAAATTTGCTAGCTACTTAGTTCTACCATTTTTATGAAAGTGTTACCAAGTTATGCGTTAGTTTACCTTGATTTGTATGGAAAAATAATTTACAACAATAACAATCCTAACTCACTTTCGTATGAATCATGGTTGCATTTAGCTTATGCAACAAGCCCTTTTAAACCCCCCAACAGCTTGGGAGGACGAGAGGTCTCGTGAGGGTTATATAGGGAACACACCCACAACGTTCATTTAACTAGGAAAAAAGAAATAATAACGAAATAAAACTAAAGGAAGCTAAAATATACAACAATAACAACACAAAACATACCTTGCCCTCACCGCTGATATCTCTCGTTGGGGTCAACTGGCGGGTTTGGCTGGTATGGATAACCAGTGAGGGCCTCAAACATCTCCCTGTAGTTATCGAGTGGGCCCGGCTCTCCTTGAGGTGGCCGCTGGTAGGGTATCGGAATAAAACTGGACCCAACTGCCTCGGGCCAGTGAGGGGATGGATCAGAAGGGCCTTGCGGAACACGGAGGTTGGAGTAATCGGTCCAACCCGCGTGTTCTGCATAGGGAAGACCTGCCTCATAGTCTCTCCGATGTCTCTCCTGATCATGGAGGATCTTGGCGTTGTTTATCGCCATTTCATTTGAGACATATAAGGCACTCCAGCAGTGATCCTGCAATATGTTTCGCTCGTGCCGCTCTTTTTCTTCCCTTTCTTCCCATGCCCGTCTCCGGGCCATATCTTCCTCCTGCAATTTTAACAAGCGTTCCATTTGGGATCTTTGAAGCGCTTGTTGCAATTGTTGCTCTTCCATATGCTTCTCCATCCTCTCATGATAGGCCGCTTGGACGGCCCAATGTTCCTGCGTCTGTGACCCATGCATCTCTTCCCAAGCCTTCCTTCTCACCTCATATTCTCGTCCTTCTCCTATACATGCCGACACATTATCATAAACCGCCTGTTGCCCGCGGTTAAAATTCCTGTACGTCGGCCCTTGTCTTTGGTTCACAAAATTTGCTACATCGGCAGAAATTTCCCGATGTTGCCGCCTATACCTCTGCCTTGGTCCCCGTGGAACAGTAGGCTCAGTCTCATCCTCTATGTCAACCATCTCCTCATCTTCATCACCCTCTTCATCATCACCCTGATCAGTGTACCTGTAACTGTTGCCTTGTTCATCCTCCACTGTGTGAAGATGGCCAAAAACTTTAACCGTTATCTTCCAATGCCGCTTCATTGAAGCGAGGTTAAACTGATCAATGGGTTTAGAAACCCACAACGATTCCGGAGGCAACACGTTTTGCTGCAAAATCATCGCGCTGATTAACCGCACGTAGGGGATCATCTTCCGTTTGAATGACTCCCTTGTATCCCACGTGTTTATCATCACGATTTGACGCCGTGATAGCCTTGGCGTCCCATACAACAACGAATGTAAAACCCGGCAGTCGGGTGCCTTCACGGTCCCGCGGTCTCCGAACCGCACCATAACATTCTCCAACGAAATGCCTTATAATATTTTACCCTCCAAAGACAAATCGTTTCTAGATTCCCCAGCACCCCCAGAACCTGGCAATACTGACGCTAGCATTTGATCCGGATCAGCAGTGTTTGTTTTGTTATCCAAAAAATGATCATAATCATAATAATCATATGCTTCAACCCCCAATGAATCAAATCTCGCGATGGCATTCATGTGCTCAAACGACATAATCATTTGATTCTTGCCAATGTTGCTAATCAACTGCCACGTAGGAGCTGGCCCATCAGAATTTTCGAACCGTAAAGTTGACAACCATTCACAAACCACAGCCAAATAGACTCGTGTGGTGATATCCTCACACCAATCTAGTACTCGTTCCCGCCCGATCTTCTCAAACTTTTGAGCTATGCCAATTGTGCGGAATTCTTCGACATTCACCGCACGTTCACACACTACTCTATCGGGTACAACCTTCGAAACACCCGTGACCATTTTCATCTTCCACATCTTTGCCTCTAACCTTTTGTTTTTGTATCAGGAAAGAGCCTTCTTCTTGTCATCTTTCCATACTGAGGCCGACCGACTATTCTTGAACTCCTCCCAATCCCAATCATGTCGATAGAGTTGCCCATCACCTTCTTCCACATTGTTTAACTGTTCCCATCGTCTTTGATAATATCCCGAACCTGAACCGGCTCCAGAAGATGAACCTTGTCCGAAAGTCTTTGATCTTTTTCTTCCTCCGAACATGGCTACAATCAAAACACAAAAGAACAATTAGCATACCCAAATCTTCAAACAATCTCAAACTTTGAGCATAATATGCAATGTTGAATTTCAATCAATAACTAGATGTAAAATCGCCTTTTTAAACTTACAAAGTCGCATATTTTATCATCTTCATATCAATTTAACATGTTTATTCCCAAAAAAAATTCAAAGTTTCATGGTTTCAACAATATTCAACATCACAACTATGCTCAATCATGCAACTAATTAGTGTAATCACATCACTAAGACTAGAGCATGTTCAAATCCCCTCCAAATCAAGTAATAATTCTTAAATTTATGCTAAAACATCATACATTATGATAAACAACCTACTCTTAAACAATAAGCCTAAAATTTCGGTAGAAATCAACAATCCATATGAAAATTATGCATAAATTAAATGAAATTCCATACCTTTAGTGTAGATGAACAAGAAAAACTAAGAAAAAGTGCAAAGCAAGATACTTGATGAACACCCTTCAAAAACCCAAATTTTTGACTTCAGAAATCTTGCAAACCAGCAAGAACCAATGAAAACCGTTATGGGGGTTTTGTTCCTCTCGAAAAAATACACAAAATAGGTTCAAGAATCAGTTGATTTGGTGGAGATTTGAAGAAGTTATAAGAAGAGGAAGGATTAGGGTTCTTGAGGGAAGAAGGTTGAGGAAGATGAAGATGGAGGAGAGAGAATCGTGAAAGTGAACTGAGTTGATGAAGTTTCTGGATGTTTGGGGTGTATGAAGAGGTTTTCGGCTCATATGTGTGCTCAAAATTGCGTTTTTTTTTTGTGTTAGACGAGCTTAAAGGGTTTTGAGTTCGAATCTAGGCTTAAAAAAATAATTGCGTCGGAACGATTTTTGGGGACCGTCGGCGACGGTGCATAGATTTTTATCGGGAGCCGACGGCTTAAATCGCTGCTTACGGGACTTTTTGGGCGACTGACACTTTTAAGAGACCGTAGGCGACGGTCAAGGTCACCGTCGGCGACGGTAAACAAAAACTCCATTTTTTATTTTTTTAAAAATTTTATTATTATTATTATTATTATTATTATTTTTATGTAAAATAGGAAGAAATTTATGCACTTTTTGTAAAGGGACTATATACATTTAAAATTCCTAAAAATTATTAAAAATCTTTTTGTAAATTTTTATGAGTTAAAATTTAGAATACGCGAAAACCGTTAACGGCCCTACCACCCCCCGAAAAGTCGTGTATTGTCCCTAATACACAAAAAAAAGTCTAAAAAAAACATACCTTTTGTCTTCAAGACCCGTTCATGATATCCGAACTTCACACAATCAAGAGGGTTAGTACAAAACGAGAACGATTAACACAAAAACACTCACACAATTAAATAAATTGTACATAACTTTACAAAATTCATTACCGGTCCTTTCAGTTGACCTCATAAGTTGGTACACTTACCACGAAGTTCACCAACTCCGCATTCTCATCCTTTTTATCATTGTTACCGTCAAGAAACGGTTTAAGGCGGTGATCGTTAACCGTTTGCTTCGACCCATCCTTCGGGTCCTTGATGGTAACATATCCAAGTTTCCCGACCAGTGTAATCACGTACGGGCCCATCCATTTGCTCTTCAGCTTACCGGGAAAGTATTTAAGCCTTGAATTGTAGAGCCACACCTTTTGACCCACTTCAAACTCTTTTGGCTTCAATTTCGCATCATGTGCCCTCTTCATATCATCCTTGTATTTCGAGGCGCACTCATAAGCTTCTTCCCGAAGCTCCTCCAATTCGCAAAGCTTTAATTTTCGCTCCTTTCCTGCACCGTCATATTTCATGTTAACCTCGTTGATAGCCCACCAAGCACGATGCACAAGTTCAACCGGTAAATGACAATTTCGCCCATAAACTAAGCGATAAGGTGTAGTTCCAATAGGTGTTTTATGAGCTGTTCTATAAGCCCATAAAGCATCATTCAACTTCGTCGACCAATCCTTTCGGTCAGGTCGAACGGTCTTTTGCAAAATTTCTTTTATTTGCCTATTGGAAACTTCCACTTGACCACTCGTTTGTGGGTGGTAAGGGGTAGCGATTCGATGGTCAACACCATACCGTTTCAAAAGTTTGCCAAAATTAAAATTCTTAAAGTGAGATCCCCCATCACTAATGATCACTCGGGGAATCCCAAATCTAGAAATTATGTTTGTTTGTACAAAATTGCAAACAACGGTATGGTCATTCGTCTTTGTGGCAATCGCTTCAACCCACTTGGATACATAATCGACCGCCACCAAGATGTATAAGTTGCCATGCGAATTAGGGAATGGGCCCATGAAATCGATCCCCCACACATCAAAAATATCTACAACGAGGATCGGTTGCATGGGCATTTCATCCCTTTTAGAAATACCCCCTAACTTTTGACACTCAACACAATTTTTAGCGAAATTAAAAGCATCCTTGAAAATAGTAGGCCAATAAAGACCGCTATTGAGCACTTTGTGCCCGGATTTGTGACCACTGAAATGGCCCCCACAAGCAAATGAATGCAAGTGCGTCAAGACACTAGGAATCTCCTCGTTGGGTATGCATCTTCGAACGACTTGATCCGGACATATCTTGAATAAGTCTGGTTCTTACAACGTGTAGTACTTGATTTGAGATAGGAAGTGCAACCTCTTCCTTCTATCCCAATGAGCCGGCAAGTCACTTGTGACCAAATAATTAACAATATTAGCATACCATGGTAATATTGAAACTTTTAAAATTTGCTCATTTGGGAAGTTCTCATTAATCTCTTCACGGGAAGAATCCTCCTCCACAACCAATCGAGACAAGTGGTCCGCAACCACATTCTCACTCCCTTTCTTGTCCCGAATTTCCAAATCAAATTCTTGTAGCAAGAGAACCCATCGGATTAATCTCGGCTTTGCATCTTTCTTATCCATGAGATACCTAACTGCAGAATGGTCAGAATATACAATGACCTTAGTGATACGTGGTTGAAAACCGGTGTTCGTAATTGTGTAACTTAATGTTTTTACATAAGTTTTAATCTTGAATAGCCTACTTTTAATTAGATTTGTGTTTTGCAGGTTTAATGGAGTTTAAGGAGCTTTTTGGGAGCTTTACGAGTCACCGGGTCGAAAACCGGACAACCGGGACATCAAACGGGTCAACCGGGAGTGCAAAATGGAAAAAAATAGAAAATGGAAATTGGGAAGGTTGTCGGCGACGCCCCGTAGTTAACCCCGTCGCCAGAAAGCTCGTAACCAGTCAATTAGCGCGTCGTAGAAAAACAACAAAAGTAGAGGGCGTCACCGACGGGGTCCCCCCCAGTCGGCGACGGGCTTTCGTTTTGTGTATCGCGAAATTTTGATTTCTTGGTTGTTTTGACGAGTTATAACGGATTCTTTGACCTTGTTTCGGGGGGTTACAAGTTCCTAATCATAAAAACACATCTTGGATCAATTCCCTATCATCCAATTCATCCCCAATCAATCCCTAACACCACATTCTTCATCTCTAACACCCACCTTTCATCTCTAACATTCAAACCCTAACCAATTCTCCACCATCCCTAACCCTCAATTATTCCACCATCACCACCATCTTCAACCTTCCATCATCACCTTCAACCCTAACCTCCACTCCTCAAGGCTCAAGGTCATGGCTTCGTGTTCGTGTTTGTTGGCCGGTGATCGCGTCCACCCAACCATGAGCGGCTAGTCTCTTCGGTTTCACCTCGGTGTAGGTAGTTGTATTTTCTAGGGTTTATGCATTTTTAGTTTGATTCGACTTTGTGACAATTTGTATTGATTTTTGAAACCATTGACAATAGTTTACATTTGTTTCGTATTCGTAAATTGTCGAACGATGATAAAGTTATAACTTTGTGAAATGGTTATGTGTAGTTATGCGTTGTCGTGGTTAGGATTTACTTGTGTTGATTACAAAGTGCATTCTTGTCCGTTCTTCGGGACGTTGATAGTTATTGGCACCTAAGTCACGGTACACTAAATCCGTTAATCGTTATGCAATTGAGTTGAATTAAAATATGTAGGAACCCTAGGACTTACAATTATCAAACCGGGTGTGATCCGTATTCTAATTTCTTGCTTCAACTTTTTAGTTTAGTTTACAAGTTTAGTTAACAAATCATTGTTTTAGATAATATCAATTTGTTGGTTCACTCCGATATCCTTTCAAACTAATTAAACAAATAAAATTAGCAAACTTCATAATCACCTTGTACATTATTTGTAAATAGTCTAACTAATCGAATGGGTCGTGCAATACTGACCACCTGCTCTTCGTGGATTCGATACCCGACTTACCCTAGAGACCTAGGTTTAATTGGGTTTTTGACTGATCGGGACGACACGGTCACGTCAAAATGGCGTCGTTGCCGAGGAGCTAGTGCGCTTAGTATTTCATTACCTGTTCGATTTTAGTGTTAGTTTTCTTTCTTGTATTTTTGTGATTTTACTTTGGGTGGTCGAGCTTGTCTGTGCAGGTACATTTTTGCAGGTACCATCTTTCAATATGAATTGGGTAGATGATGATCCATGTGAGTGTTGCGGAAGCGGAGAGCATTATTTAGAAGATTGCTCTGTTTTCCACGAAAAAATTCAAGCCAACAAGGATCGGGAAGACTACCTCAGCGGATTATATGAGTATAGGAGGGCGGATTATGAAGATTTCAGTGGTCCATCCTCATATTATCCATATGATAATCCACCACCACATTATCAAGAATATTACTATGAACCCAAATCATCATATTTCTCAAGTTACCGGGAGGAGGAGTATGATGATTCTTATAATGAATACTGTCACACCCCTATTTTCCACGTGTCACCGGTGGGGAGTATCGTGACGTAGTTGGTATCATCATAGACAAACAACACAATATATATGAATGCACAGCGGAAGCAAAGATAGATTCATTTCAACTTTAATAAAGTGTAATATTAAATATCACTAATAGTTGAAACGGATCCACAGGCGGATCAAAATAAAATAAGATATTGTTCAACAGTTTATTGTCGTCCAAGCTTGCGAGACTTATTGTGGACGCTCTAGAAGACAGCCAACCTATTACCTGTAGTACCTGCACTTAACCTTTTAGGAAAATACGTCAGTTTACACTGGTAAATACAATTTAACTGACTCATTTTGAAAAATGGTTGAAAATTGATTTGAATGCTCATGGCACAAAACATTTTATAACTTGGGATAATTATATATTATTATAATCTTGTGAACGAATTACATGTTACTTGTGCGTTCAGTAGCCTGGATCTTGTCCGGGTTAAAGATCAATAGACCCTCCACATTAGAGTTATACACTGACAGGTGTACGCCTACACCCCGTGCTCAGGTCATGGCCATCTCGTAAGATGATGCCGAGGATATCCGGGACATGCTCATTAACCCCCCAAAGGCTTTAAGTGAACCAGACTGTTTAAACGAGCCGATCAAATTATTCAATTAACCATTCAAAGATGTAAGATTTGATGCTCGATCAAGCGGTATTCTATGTACCATAACCCAAGCCTGTATAGGGAAAATAAGTTAAAAGTATTTACCTGAGCTAAATATAAATTCAATCCCAGCCGTATACCACCAAGCAAGTACAGATAGCTTTTACTGGGCTCCTAAATCTGGAACTAAGGTTTTTAATAACCTATTAGATTCCTAACGGGTCTTTAATTAAGCCTAAGCTTAGACCGGTTATCCTTAAAGGACTCTACGGTACAACGCACGATTAAGCGAAGACCGGATAGAATGTGATTTAGACCTGACAAGTTTGAAGACTTGTATAATATGGGTATACTAAACACATTCTGGATTTTGAGACAAAAATGATATGGTTTGACCCGTTTCGGTCATTTTATGCAAACTAGTTACATAAACCGAGCCGAACGCGAGAAGGGCGTTACGGGTAACCATAAGAGTCATATGCAAGTTCCCTGAGTTAATATGCTCTAAATATGTTATAATATCAGTAAGGTATCTTCCATTATGCCCAAAACGGATTTAAACACAATTTATGCCTCATAAGGGCATTTTGGTCATTTAAAGATTATAAAAGAGTTAAATTTGTAATCTGAGTTATAGGTCTGATTTATACAGTAAATATACTTAATTTGATAAGTTATAATAGTAGGGTATGACCTATATGCGAAACTTATCATTTAAAAGCAAACTATGCACCTTAGGGTTATTTTGGTAATTTCACAAGGGCTAAAAAGGTCAAAACTGGAAACCTGAGTTCAAAAACTTGTACTTACTGTTATTATCTCAAAATATACTAAAAACATCAGTAGGTATCAACCTTATATGTTTGATATGGTTATGGTACATACTATGCGTTAAAAACGCTTAAAAAGGCGATTTGGAGCCATTTCCGGGT
The DNA here is from genome assembly GCA_030545235.1 of Helianthus tuberosus. Classification (NCBI taxonomy): domain Eukaryota; kingdom Viridiplantae; phylum Streptophyta; class Magnoliopsida; order Asterales; family Asteraceae; genus Helianthus; species Helianthus tuberosus. The sequence continues at coordinate 213,276,619 of CM060441.1, read as the reverse complement.
TTTTAAAAGAAAGCTGAGATTTTTATATTTCCAGAAGGCTCAAAATATTTTATTTAACAAATAAAATCAGTAGAAAAAGGTTTGGGGTCAAAATGATTTGTAAAACTCATTTTATGGCTTAAAAGGGTAAACCTGGTATTTACCGAATTAAATTTAAAGACCTATGTTATGCTCAGCCAAAAAATAAATAAAAATCTTTAAAAATCCCAAAATATTATATTACATCAATGGGTAAAAAGTTTGGTATCAAAAAGTGGGTTTAAATAGGCTATTCGCTAATTACGCCAATTAATTAACATAAAGCTTTCAAATTACGCTAATGAGCATAACTCTTAATCTAGACCTCAAAATGATATCAAATTTTAGGTGCAAGTTTATAAATCAGTAACAATTGTTTCTACTCTTTCACTTTTTCAAAAATCACGTTTTATAGTCAAAAGGGCATAATAGTCAACGTTTAAGCATAAATCGGAAACATGCATATGAATCGGATAAGTATTGAACCAAATTGTATAATCTCAGAGAGTTATACTTATATGAAACCTGGTCCAAAATAAGCTCTAAAGCATTTCTAAAACAAGGTTAATCAGGTCAGATTTGTGAGTCAAAGCATTAGTCAAACTGTTAGACTTTTGATTCAAAACAAGCAATTACACCAAAGTGATCAGTTTGACATGTTCTTGTAACATTTACCAAATTATTTAAGTGACAAAACATGATCCATAACCTCTGTTATATCAGATTTGATTAAATTAAGAATCTGGTCAGTTTGACTTTTCTTGTTACTAACTTTGACTTAACAAATGGACCTGAAATTGTAGAAATCAATAAGCATGATTTCGATGGATCATTACAAGCATCAATACCAACAATTAACAAGATTCAATTGGACTTAGAACTGATCAATTCGTGATCAATTCTGGAAGTCAAACAAAAGTCAAATATTAGTGTTCTAGGCTAAAATAAATCAAGAACAAGGATCAATACATAAAGGAGCACTTACAATCACTGAGTGAATGATCAAAGAACACCAGAAAGATCCAAGATGGTTGTGCAAATCGGATTGGAACATGTTTGAGTGTTTGAAGTTGCAAAAATGTTGCAACTAATGAAGAGGACATGTATCTATAGGATCCTTGGAACGAATTAGATGTTGCCAGGTGTTAGACCATTTATAAAATTCTATGGGCTGCCCCTAGAGTCGTTTTTGTGAGCTGGAAACCAGTTTGGACATGAAAGCAGCAAGTAACAGGCTGTTTCCAGCCATTTCTGCGTCTGATCCACTCATGCGGCCCGCGTAGCCCGCCTGCCTGTCCATAACAGCAAAACAACTTTCTGAATTGGCAGATTCGGTCGCTGTTTGCATATGAACGTGTTTCTGACACATCCACGGTCCGTTAACCTCATTTCAAGGCTCCATTATGAGGCTCACATATAGGGGACATGAAACATGTTCAAAGACATGTCGGATGTCGGTTCGTTTGGCCGTACGGTCACGTTGTTTGTCTATTTACGACGAAACACGAACGGATGCGAAAAACGGTCCAAACTACGCGACGAATGGAATTTTATCAAGGCGATCACTAAAATAAAATATCTTAGTGCTTACATAAATTTTTGGGTGTCCGGGGATATTCAGAATGTGAGATATGTGCGAAAGTGCAAACTTGTGTACTTTTTGACACTTTTAGTCCCTGAATGACATAAAAGTTTATTTTTGCGCACCAAACACCTCTAGGCTTATATCTAAGCTATATAAAGAATAATTAGGGCATGCTTAACTCATGGTTATATTCCGGAAGGTTCGAAACCCAACGAATCGGCATACTTTTGCCGTTTTGACGCAAATAGTCCTTTAATTGCGCAAAGTAGCGCAAAATGCTATTTCATGATAGCAAAGCCTTCCATGGCCCATATTGATCATTCCCAAGTATATACATACCTGTTACTACGCTCCCGTTCGCTTAAATGGTCACCGAAGGGCGTAGATTCAAAAGTTGACGCTTTAGGTCCCTCTATTGCGCAAACTTGCGCATTTCATCATTTAATAGCATTAAAGCCTTATCTAATCCATATTAGGCATTCTTGAAAGTATTATTAAACATCACGATGCTTCGGGTCCGCTAAAAGGTCATTCAGAGGTATAATTAAACATATTGACACTTTTAGCCCCTCTAACTTGCAAAGTTGCGCGTAACTTTACTTATAGGCATAAAAACCTTAGATGGCCATTATTTGGCATTCCCGAGAGTATAATTAAATATTATTAAGCTCCCGGTTTGTTAGAAGGTCACTCAGAGGTAAGAATTTACATGTTGACGCTTTTAACCCTTTATTGCGTAAACTTTCAATTAATTACGCAAACGACTACACCTATTCATCAAGTGGCACATTTGTGAATATAACATCGTGAGAGGTTATTTGGAAACTTATTTTAGGTATGCTAACACTTCCAGTCCTTTTATTATCAAAGTTTTCGATTTTTCGAAAAATTAGTCCCTTAAATTCAACATTGGACTTTATTAGAGTTTATTACACGTGTCAATACATCATGGGACGTGATTTTACGAGGTGTTACATCCTCACCCCCTTAAAAGAAATCTCGACCTCGAGATTTGCTATAATGCTGGAAGTCCTTTTTGTCACATAACGGAGTTAACTTCTATAGCATATCTGGAGTCTCTCCAAGCTCCCAAAGTGACCTTTATAATTGGTACATGTATCCCTTTGGAGCTTCTTAACCTATTGATCGTTAATCGATATAGGTTGCTCATCATATCATAATTCTGCATATCAATATGTGATAATGCTTCTTGACTTATTGGTGAAACACATCCTCAATTCATTAGTGTACAATGCATTGTATACTTCGCCAAGCTCCTTAAATAGGTTTTAGCTTATAAGTTATTTGATCTTTGATACATTCGATTCCTTCGAATGATTTTATATATATTCAGAGCTTAACTAGTCTGGTAATTAACAAATTGGCGCACCCTTCCAGAGTGATATCTTTGTTGAACCTTATTCCTTAACAAGGACTTAGGAGGGTTGCCATTTTCATTAATCTTTGATTTTCTGCCAATACTGGAAATCTTACAGATGATCATGGATTTGTATGATCCTATTCGTTGTTTCCAAGGAAATTTTCAGATCCTGATGATTGGACGTACAAATCTTCTATTTAACAATAGGTATTCAACATTCCATCTAAGCAAGGTCTCCAAAGGAGCAGCCTTGATACTTATACATCAACTATTATAGAAAAGCTTACCTCAATGTGAAATGGTTATTCCAACCATTACTTAAAGCTAATCTTAAGGGATAGTTAATCCTCACAGTTAGTCGAACAAATCGACGATCCTGGGCAGCTGATGGAAATTCTTAATTGCTGCCTAATTTGGGTTGCAGTAGTCAATGCATAAGCAAAATGAACCGTCTTTCTTAATTAACAATACCGAATTCTTAGAATATAGGGTTAGGCTATATGAATTCTTTATTTTCAAAACTTATTTAATTGGGGTTTTGATTCTTCTAATAATGGCACTAGCCGTCTTGGAGATTTCATAAGAACACAACCCTAAATGGGATATAAATCTTAATTCTACCTGCCTCTCGGGAGGTAAACAGGGTGATCAAGATACAATGAGGTTACAGAGATTTTCCAAATTTCAGGCTCCAGTTCATCTGTCATATTCTGTGTCAGATAAGTGACACGTTTATGTCACAAGTCCATGAATTCCTTAATCGGGAACATTTACTTTGGCAATTCCATTCTGGATATCTTCCTTGAATACCCTTAGTTGACTTTAGTACCATATGACTATTAGAATATCCTTGCGGTTCCATGCATTAAACCTCCATACTGATCAGGCATGGAAGCAATCTATGGAACATATTAAGATACACCAATCCTCATGTGGCGCTTTTACCATACCATCTGGTATTTGAAATCGATAGAGATTAAAGAGATATCAACTATACATGCTGACGCACTTCTTCTAGAGAGGGTACTTCTAGAATTTCATGATTAGGGATTTCTAACAGGAACAGAAGAAATGGTTCTTATGATTTTGCCTGTAAGTTTTACCTTACACTTACTATCTGGGGTTCTTACGGGAAAGATTAGAAGTTTGCTAAGCTTATGGTTTTATGAGAGACTTAGCAGTACCTGAATCCAACCTGTAATTTCTAGCAATAAATTCACAAATAAGGATTTATCTGGTGACATTCCTAATGTGAGCTGCCTCTAATCATACATCAGGAGGGCTAAACGCCTCCATTCTTAAACCTTTTAAACTTAGCTATAAAACCTTTGACAAATTGTAGGGCAATCTCGGCCTCGACTGGTTATTTCTTAATCTATAAAACGTGAGTAGTTGAGGTGGATCCATAATGGATTCATAATAAGCAGGCTTTGAAATCTTAATGTGCCTTCTTATTGCCGATGCTAAATCATAATATATATATATATATATATATATAGTGCATTATGCTTAAATTCTAGGTTAACCGAATAAGAGCACTATTTCAACCAATGAACCAAGGTTTGCAACCTACTGCCGATAGTGTATAGCTCTTATGGGGGAGTCGGAAAAATTCTTATTCCATCTTGTCCATTTCGGATGGCGGATACCAGGTTTTTCTAATAAGGTCCTTAAAATTTGGACCATCCCATAATGTATAAGAGGATCTTTCTTGAGGATTTCATTAATGTCCTCACTAATCAAGGGTATTACCATCGAATGATTGTGATGTATACCTTACCATGTTCTTCCTAGTATAACCACTGGTATACTTAATGGTTTCTACTTCATCCTTTCTAGTGTTTAGTCAACATAAGCAAGCCAAGAGTAACCCAAAACATAGAGGTAAAATCTTGGATTTTAATACTTAGTCAACATAAGGAGGATAAGTAGGTGACTTATAGTAAGAAGTAAGGAAGTTATTGTACATGTGCTTATATTCAATCAAAATGGAAATTTCACAAACTAGGCACCTAGCTCGGTTGGCTAGGCGCGCGAAAGGGTGTGGTCTAGACCCAGGTTCGATTCCGGGGACGGCCGGTTCCACTTTTTTTTTAATATTAATTAAACGTACGGATACATGTAATTATGAGGGTTGTCTCATAAGGAGTCTTGATAACTACCTGTTTCTTATTATACACAATATGGGCTTGATTTTCAAGACAACCAATCGATTTTTATCACTATATTGAGTCCTTATACTTTAACAGAAACTAGGACATCGGACGAATGATTCCTAATGGATATAAAACATCCATCTAATATTGCTGAAGTAGTCTCTGAGGTACTACCGACCAATTTTACTTTATACTTAACGCTTAGAGTTTTAACAGGCAGATTTAATGATTTACAAAATCTATTGTCTACGAAAGACTTATCTGAACCTGAATCAATGATACTCTAGCACGAGCGTTATTGGTAAAGAAAGTACTTGTTGTGACATTGTCATCCTGAATAGCCTCTTGAGTGTCCATTTGAGAGCTCCCAGCTTTGGTCTCCTTAGCCTCCCCAGGCTTCTTGGTTTTATTTGGGCAATTTGTCTTGATGTGCCCTATTTCATTGCAACCATAGCAGGTTGCGTCCTTTATGTCTTGGCACTCCAAGGTCTTGTGCCCTTTCTCGCCACAATCATAGCATGTGGCGTCCTTCAAGTCCTTGCACTCATGGGTCTTGTGATCCATCTCTTTGCAGATGACACATCCCCCGGTCTGCTCATAGAAACATTTTCCAAAATGCTTCTTCTTGCAGGTTTTACATTTGGGTTTTGCCTCCTTTGGTTTGGACTGATTATAGTTCGAACCGGTCTTACCCTTTTTACAACATTTATTTGGGACATCATCGCACTTTCGCTTATGATCCTTCAACACACGGTCCACAGAGTTGTTTACGGCTGTATCTATCATAGCCTGTAACTCGGTGCTCGTTAAGTTCAGTCTTGCATCATCATTCTGATTAACTAGACGATTGCAAGCTTCAGAGGAGTCAGCCATGGTGAAGCTTTGAAGGTTACAAACCAAGTAGTAATAAATTGGTTTAATTATATAGCGAATTGTCGAACTTGATAATTAAGTAGCCATGGTGCGAATAAACCATATGGGCCAACAGATAGTATTTAATTTATTTGATTATGTTTTGCCTAAGTTTTTAAATAAACCATCTTTGGCGTTTAAACGGAATATAATCCTTCATATTTACTAGACAGGGGACATAAGTCACGACTGTCAATGTCATACTGACATCTTATATAGCACAACGGCTTGTTCCAAAGGACTTTTCGATGGCACAGATGCCTTGTCACTAGGGAAATTTTAAAACATAATCAATGATTCCTTTGGATCGGAAAATTTCATAATTCATTGTCTTGACAAGAAGTTATGAAATAAAACTATCGTTCTCATGTATGCATCTTTGCCCGTAGGTATACATCCCAGGTGGATGTTTAGATGTGTACATCATGTTCGACGTTTATTAGCCATGATTCCTATTGATTATATAGGCTAAATAAAGGGTTTGGAAGCTCCTAATATAAAGATGACAATCGTGATTTTATCGTATCACTGTTGTCGGGAGTGTTAACACGTTTTCAAGTGTTTAATAAGGATCTGAATCTCTTTTAAACAGGTTTTACCATTTTAGCTAGGTCTTCAATGACATTCAAGCTAGGTCAAACCTTTTAAGATTCTCTTTTAATATTTATACTGGCAGGAAAAGAATGATATCTATTTTATTCAGGATTTTCATTATAATTATCCTAAATTTAATAAAAATATAATTATGGCACAAAAGACCAAGTCACAGGGACAACTTTATATTATCAACCTTGATTTTGTAGAATTAAGGTATTTAGGCTTGAACGTGTTCTTGCCTTTTCTTGACAGTGTAAGACCCTAATTCGTACATGACAAAAGTCGCAGCGGAAAACACGAACCATAAAATTTCTTCCTTTACCAACGTTTTGACTTACTTGAAAGTTCGTTTTGATATGTATCTTCTACAAAAATTAAAGCATAAGTCTTGTTTCCTAATAGTACACACTCAATTATTCCCGTACAATCTATCTTGTGACTCGATATTCGATCTCCAATCCTTGTTATAATCACCCGTTATCCATACCACCTGCACTCACCACATACATGCATAAACATTAGCACACATTATACAAACAAGATACATTCACGTACACTTCACATTTCGTCATCTTTCAAACTTTAAGCATTTCATCTGCGTATCCATTTCCTGGTGAGACTTCAGTAATGTACCTGCATCACTTTTTCATTCTCAAGGTACACCATCAATAACGTTAACACTCAACACATCTAAGTCATACATACATACGTACTTGCATACCTACTTACATACACATCTACATACGTACATACCCTTCCTACAGCATTTCATACATGCATACACCCATACATGTCTTTATACATACACACATACACAACTACCTACGTACATACCTTTTACTACATCTTTACATACATGCCTACACTCATACATATCTTTATACATACATACATACACATCTGCATACGTACATACCTTTCTTACTGTATTACATATTCATACATGCATACACTCATACATATCTCTATACTTACATACATACTCATCTGCATACGTACATACCTTTCTTACAGTATTACATATATACATAATTACACATCTACATACGTGTACAACACCTTGCATACCTCTTCATAGTTATACGTTATTTACATGAGGCTTAAACTTTGATTTATAGCCCATAAACTTCTAAGGGTCGATCAAAATCATGTTTAGAAAGTCCGCCGTAGTCCACGGATAACAAACCGAAGCCTACGATACATAAATCGACTTAAATAACAATTTTCAGACTTTTGGACTTCGGGAGGTCGTCGGCGACGGCCCTAGGGCCCGTCGGCGACGGCCCGTAGTTTTTCCCGTAGCCAAAACCCCGTAGACAGGAAGATAACCCGTCGGAGAAAAACTGATTTTCCCTTGCCCGTCGGCGACGGCCTCTCTAAAGTGCATTTTTCTGCAGATCCGTTTCAACGTCCGAACGCACTAAAACGCGCATAACTTTCGAACCGTTTACCCGTTTAACCTCCCGTTTCTTCCTACATGCTTGTAAATTCACCTTCTAACATATGAACTTAAAATCCCACATCCGGATTAAGGAAATTCTTAACTTACACGCTATCGTCTTATTATTCATTTATGATTTATCCGACCCGTTCATGCATTCATTCACATAACTCGTTCGATTGACCATAACTTCTTATGAACCTAATAATCTCAATGACGACTATCATAAAAGATTAAATTCTCGGATGCTTTGCATCCTCTTAACCCATTTTCGCTCAAAAGCTTATTTTGACCCGTTAAGGGTATTTGCGCATTAATTGGTCTATGACTAACCAAACCATCATCCCCACTTCCATACTTGTCCAAAACCTTACATTAATCGAATAACTTGTTTCTAAGCTACTTTTAAGATCGTTTACCCCAAAATACCCATCAAGGGCATTTTGGTCAACCTTAACCCATCATTTACGACGAAAGACCTTAAACACATATTTGACCTCGAACATCATGTTTAATTCATTACAACACTTTATTATTTACTTGTACTACGAAGTGATTACAGAAATCACTTACCTTATGCGTCCGTGCTTGTATCCGATTCCTTGCCTCTTCTTGACCCCTTAACACCTCAAGCTTGAGTCCGTCTCGACGTGTTTCCTATACTTTCATTTCATCGAAACCACGCCCTTATTAGCATACTCATTGGTACATGTAACCATCATATCATTCGCATAATTCACACTTAACTTTTCTTAATCATTTCTAACAAGCATTAAAACATATAATCGACTTCATACTCTTTTCATCACACGTAATTCATCATGTAATTACAAATAATACATATTAACATAACATGTACCAAACGACTTCCTATCATCCTATCTTTACGACAACGAGTCAAATCATGTTTCTTAATCTTGTTGACTTTCAAAAGTCAACTATTAACCATATGTAACCATCAACTCATCAACATATACCCGTAACATCGTAATCGACCATACGGACGACACTATACTCATTTTGTCATACACTTGATGTAAGTACTACCTTTTAAGCATAACTTACAACTAATTCATACATACATCTTCTAATTTCATACATAACCCATCAAAACCTACTACTAATCATCATGTTTCATTTCCAATTAAACATCAAACATAGCATCATCATTTTTCTCCTAATTCATCTAACAAGATTTCATCATACCCACATAATACATCATTCTTTCAACAAGAATTAAACATAAATGGTGATTCAAGTCATCATCCTCACCATAACAAACGGGTTTCACATCTAAACTTCAAATTAACACAAACCTTGCATAACCCATGTTCTATATGATGATTCTAACCCTTATACATGATCAATTTCATATTAACTCACGGATTAGAGCATAATCCACTTCACCCATGATCACCAATCCTAGATTTAAGACATACCTTATGATCCCCTCATGTTGGTGATCATTAATCCATGCTCGGTTATGAATTTAAGCATCATTTAGCCTTCCAATTGGATGATCTTTCATGTTTAGGGTTTGAGACTCCATGGGAGTCTCCTGATCGATCTAGAACACACACGAAGGTGTGTTTGTGTGTGTTGTTAGTTTCTTTTTTTATAACACAACTTCCATCTTGTTCCACTTTAACCCCTCGGGTTTGCCTTTTTAAAACATAACCGACACTATCTTGATAATTTAAGACTTTTGACCATACCCTTAACTAGGTTAAATAGCCTAGTTATTTATTTCCTGACGTGTCACATAATAACATACAACAAATATTAACATTCAGATTTTGGGGCGTTACAGACAGGGAGTTGTAGGCTACGACTGTCTTTTGTCTTATATGACAATGAGTATAGCCCGTAGGCAGTATATCCCTAGTTATAATTTAATAATAGCTCAACAGCCTAGTCACATGGACATATTTAATTTATAAACCAGGATGTTACAAAATCGAGGTATTAAGGCTTGAATCAAAGTTCATTACCTTTTCTTGACAGGGAGTTGTAGGCTACCACTGTCTTTATTAAAATTTCTGGCCCGTGGGCCTATCAATTAACATCTCGTAAGATGTTAAGACATATAGTCATTGCACTGATGATACGTTCAGCGGTCACAGTAATGACATGACGACATGATCAGTGTCATTAATTTAATCAACTGTCGTTCAGTGGTCATAATAATGACATGACGGCAGGATTAGCACTTTAATTTAAATCAACTGTCATTCAGCGGTCATAATAATGACATAACGACATGATTAGTACTTTAATTTAAATCAATTGTCGTTCAGCGGTCATAATAATGACATGACGACCATATTATCGTCTAGAGGGCTTCGAGCATAGCTCACCCCCTTAGGACGGGGAATCTCAAAAGATCACAACTGTCGATGTCGCAATCGGACAGTGTATTATAGCCCGTGGCACTTCATCCTTAAGGGATGATTATTTTAATAAGGAAGGATTTGAATAACCCATTCTAGGGATGACTTACGTGATTTTATCGAACCACGTTTGCCAGGAGCGTTAACATATTGCGGATGTTAACAAGGATTTGAATCTCTTGAATAGGTCCTACCATCTTGGCCTCGTCATATAGGCTAGGTTTACCCTTAAGATTCCTTTTTAATAATTAATGCAGAGCAATCCTAACTCGGGATGTTAATAAGGATCTGAACCTAAATTGAGGATCTGTCGTCTTGGCCGGGTCTCAATAATGACACGAGGCTAGGTCTTGTCCTTTTTAGATTTTGCCATTTTATTATAATGGTGGATCTTATAACAGAAATATTATTTTAATTTATTTTATATATTATATTCATATATAATGATATAATTGAAATTTAGATAAAACATCCCAATGGTTTTAAAAGAGGTATAGAATTGCCCTAAAAGGGACTTAAAAGAAATGATGTTGTCCTCAAAGGGACCAAAAGATAAATATCGTTATAAAGACTTTTAAGGAAACGATCTTCAGTAAAAGGAGTCTCTTCTTCATTTTAGTTCTGAATGTCCTCTCCTTGGTCGTACGTTAATCCTAGTCGCAACACGAAGTTCGGCCTTTCCTAGGCTTCAAATGGGGAGAATTTCATTACATCTTCTCGCTTGGCGACATATTAAAATATATAATTGAAAGTAATAATCCTCCAAAGAGACGAGAGTATTCCTATGTTAAGTCTAGACTCAGAAGGTCAAAGAATGTGCTATCGTGTCATTGAGATTAAACACAAAAAGCTAGTGTTTAATTCACTCAATGTTGGCTCTGATACCAACCTGTCACACCCCTATTTTCCACGTGTCACCGGTGGGCCTGGTGGGGAGTATCGTGACGTAGTTGGTATCATCATAGACAAACAACACAATATATATGAATGCACAGCGGAAGCAAAGATAGATTCATTTCAACTTTAATAAAGTGTAATATTAAATATCACTAATAGTTGAAACGGATCCACAGGCGGATCAAAATAAAATAAGATATTGTTCAACAGTTTATTGTCGTCCAAGCTTGCGAGACTTATTGTGGACGCTCTAGAAGACAGCCAGCCTATTACGTGTAGTACCTGCACTTAACCTTTTGGGAAAATACGTCAGTTTACACTGGTAAATACAATTTAACTGACTCATTTTGAAAAATGGTTGAAAATTGATTTGAATGCTCATGGCACAAAACATTTTATAACTTGGGATAATTATATATTATTATAATCTTGTGAACGAATTACATGTTACTTGTGCGTTCAGTAGCCCGGATCTTGTCCGGGTTAAAGATCAATAGACCCTCCACATTAGAGTTATACACTGACAGGTGTACGCCTACACCCCGTGCTCAGGTCGTGGCCATCTCGTAAGATGATGCCGAGGATATCCGGGACATGGTCATTAACCCCCCAAAGGATTTAAGTGAACCAGACTGTTTAAACGAGCTGATCAAATTATTCAATTAACCATTCAAAGATGTAAGATTTGATGCTCGATCAAGCAGTATTCTATGTACCGTAACCCAAGGCTGTATAGGGAAAATAAGTTAAAAGTATTTACCTGAGCTAAATATAAATTCAATCCCAGCCGTATACCACCAAGCAAGTACAGATAGCTTTTACTGGGCTCCTAAATCTGGAACGAAGGTTTTTAATAACCTATTAGATTCCTAACGGGTCTTTAATTAAGCCTAAGCTTAGACCGGTTATCCTTAAAGGACTCTACGGTACAACGCACGATTAAGCGAAGACCGGATAGAATGTGATTTAGACCTGACAAGTTTGAAGACTTGTATAATATGGGTATACTAAACACATTCTGGATTTTGAGACAAAAATGATATGGTTTGATCCGTTTCGGTCATTTTATGTAAACTAGTTACATAAACCGAGCCGAACGCGAGAAGGGCGTTACGGGTAACCATAAGAGTCATATGCAAGTTCCCTGAGTTAATATGCTCTAAATATGTTATAATATCAGTAAGGTATCTTCCATTATGCCCAAAACAGATTTAAACACAATTTATGCCTCATAAGGGCATTTTGGTCATTTAAAGATTATAAAAGAGTTAAATTTGTAATCTGAGTTACAGGTCTGATTTATACAGTAAATATACTTAATTTGATAAGTTATAACAGTAGGGTATGACCTATATGCGAAACTTATCATTTAAAACCAAACTATGCACCTTAGGGTTATTTTGGTAATTTCACAAGGGCTAAAAAGGTCAAAACTGGAAACCTGAGTTCAAAAACTTGTACTTACTGTTATTATCTCAAAATATACTAAAAACATCAGTAGGTATCAACCTTATATGTTTGATATGGTTATAGTACATACTATGCGTTAAAAACGCTTAAAAAGGCGATTTGGAGCCATTTCCGGGTTTTTAAAAGAAAGCTGAGATTTTTATATTTCCAGAAGGCTCAAAATATTTTATTTAACAAATAAAATCAGTAGAAAAAGGTTTGGGATCAAAAGGATTTGTAAAACTCATTTTATGGCTTAAAAGGGTAAAACTGGTATTTACCGAATTAAATTTAAAGACCTATGTTATGCTCAGCCAAAAATTAAATAAAAATCTTTAAAAATCCCAAAATATTATATTACATCAGTGGGTAAAAAATTTGGTATCAAAAAGTGGGTTTAAATAGGCTATTCGCTAATTACGCCAATTAATTAACATAAAGCTTTCAAATTACGCTAATGAGCATAACTCTTAATCTAGACCTCAAAATGATATCAAATTTTAGGTGTAAGTTTATAAATCAGTAACAATTGTTTCTACTCTTTCACTTTTTCAAAAATCACGTTTTATAGTCAAAAGGGCATAATAGTCAACGTTTAAGCATAAATCGGAAACATGCATATGAATCGGATAAGTATTGAACCAAATTGTATAATCTCAGAGAGTTATACTTATATGAAACCTGGTCCAAAATAAGCTCTAAAGCATTTCTAAAACAAGGTTAATCAGGTCAGATTTGAGAGTCAAAGCATTAGTCAAACTGTTAGACTTTTGATTCAAAACAAGCAATTACACCAAAGTGATCAGTTTGACATGTTCTTGTAACATTTACCAAATTATTTAAGTGACAAAACATGATCCATAACCTCTGTTATATCAGATTTGATTAAATTAAGAATCTGGTCAGTTTGACTTTTCTTGTTACTAACTTTGACTTAACAAATGGACCTGAAATTGTAGAAATCAATAAGCATGATTTCGATGGATCATTACAAGCATCAATACCAACAATTAACAAGATTCAATTGGACTTAGAACTGATCAATTCGTGATCAATTCTGGAAGTTAAACAAAAGTCAAATATTAGTGTTCTAGGCTAAAATAAATCAAGAACAAGGATCAATACATAAAGGAGCACTTACAATCACTGAGTGAATGATCAAAGAACACCAGAAAGATCCAAGATGGTTGTGCAAATCGGATTGGAACATGTTTGAGTGTTTGAAGTTGCAAAAATGTTGCAACTAATGAAGAGGACATGTATCTATAGGATCCTTGGAACGAATTAGATGTTGCCAGGTGTTAAACCATTTATAAAATTCTATGGGCTGCCCCTAGAGTCGTTTTTGTGAGCTGGAAACCAGTTTGGACATGAAAGCAGCAAGTAACAGGCTGTTTCCAGCCATTTCTGCGTTTGATCCACTCATGCGGCCCGCGTAGAGAACCCAGGAAGCTTACGCGGCCCGCCTGCCTGTCCATAACAGCAAAACAACTTTCTGAATTGGCAGATTCGGTCCCTGTTTGCATATGAACGTGTTTCTGACACATCCACGGTCCGTTAACCTCATTTCAAGGCTCCATTATGAGGCTCACATATAGGGGACATGAAACATGTTCAAAGACATGTCGGATGTCGGTTCGTTTGGCCGTACGGTCACGTTGTTTGTCTATTTACGACGAAACACGAACGGATGCGAAAAACGGTCCAAACTACGCGACGAATGGAATTTTATCAAGGCGATCACTAAAATAAAATATCTTAGTGCTTACATAAATTTTTGGGTGTCCGGGGATATTCAGAATGTGAGATATGTGCGAAAGTGCAAACTTGTGTACTTTTTGACACTTTTAGTCCCTGAATGACATAAAAGTTTATTTTTGCGCACCAAACACCTCTAGGCTTATATCTAAGCTATATAAAGAATAATTAGGGCATGCTTAACTCATGGTTATATTCCGGAAGGTTCGAAACCCAACGAATCGGCATACTTTTGCCGTTTTGACGCAAATAGTCCTTTAATTGCGCAAAGTAGCGCAAAATGCTATTTCATGATAGCAAAGCCTTCCATGGCCCATATTGATCATTCCCAAGTATATACATACCTGTTACTACGCTCCCATTCGCTTAAATGGTCACCGAAGGGCGTAGATTCAAAAGTTGACGCTTTAGGTCCCTCTATTGCGCAAACTTGCGCATTTCATCATTTAATAGCATTAAAGCCTTATCTAATCCATATTAGGCATTCTTGAAAGTATTATTAAACATCACGATGCTTCGGGTCCGCTAAAAGGTCATTCAGAGGTATAATTAAACATATTGACACTTTTAGCCCCTCTAACTTGCAAAGTTGCGCGTAACTTTACTTATAGGCATAAAAACCTTAGATGGCCTTTATTTGGCATTCCCGAGAGTATAATTAAATATTATTAAGCTCCCGGTTTGTTAGAAGGTCACTCAGAGGTAAGAATTTACATGTTGACGCTTTTAACCCTTTATTGCGTAAACTTTCAATTAATTACGCAAACGACTACACCTATTCATCAAGTGGCACATTTGTGAATATAACATCGTGAGAGGTTATTTGGAAACTTATTTTAGGTATGCTAACACTTCCAGTCCTTTTATTATCAAAGTTTTCGATTTTTCGAAAAATTAGTCCCTTAAATTCAACATTGGACTTTATTAGAGTTTATTACACGTGTCAATACATCATGGGACGTGATTTTACGAGGTGTTACATCCTCACCCCCTTAAAAGAAATCTCGACCTCGAGATTTGATATAATGCTGGAAGTCCTTTTTGTCACATAACGGACTTAACTTCTATAGCATATCTGGAGTCTCTCCAAGCTCCCAAAGTGACCTTTATAATTGGTACATGTATCCCTTTGGAGCTTCTTAACCTATTGATCCTTAATCGATATAGGTTTCTCATCATATCATAATTCTGCATATCAATATGTGATAATGCTTCTTGACTTATTGGTGAAACACATCCTCAATTCATTAGTGTACAATGCATTGTATACTTCGCCAAGCTCCTTAAATAGGTTTTAGCTTATAAGTTATTTGATCTTTGATACATTCGATTCCTTCGAATGATTTTATATATATTCAGAGCTTAACTAGTCTGGTAATTAACAAATTGGCGCACCCTTCCAGAGTGATATCTTTGTTGAACCTTATTCCTTAACAAGGACTTAGGAGGGTTGCCATTTTCATTAATCTTTGATTTTCTGCCAATACTGGAAATCTTACAGATGATCATGGATTTGTATGATCCTATTCGTTGTTTCCAAGGAAATTTTCAGATCCTGATGATTGGACGTACAAATCTTCTATTTAACAATAGGTATTCAACATTCCATCTAAGCAAGGTCTCCAAAGGAGCAGCCTTGATACTTATACATCAACTATTATAGTAGTTAAATGAACGTTGTGGGTGTGTTCCCTATATAACCCTCACGAGACCTCTCGTCCTCCCAAGCTATTGGGGGGTTTAAAAGGGCTTGTTGCATAAGCTAAATGCAACTGTGATTCCTACGAAAGTGAGTTAGGATTGTTATTGTTGTAAATTATGTAGGATCGTTTTGTGACCGAAACGAGTCAATCAGAAGAGTTCTTATCAATTCAAGAGGCGGAAACAGATGAATTGACTTGGAAAACAACCTGGTTCATACTTAATTGTCTTGTTTATTGATTATAACAAGTTTCCAGATCAGTAGACACGTCGGCAGCACTTCGGTACCGGAATTACGAAAAGTTACAAATGATTTCGCTTGAAAGGTATTTATAGTTGAGCTGATTTCGCTTGAAAGTGGCAATTGCCATTTCAAGCAAAATTAACCCTTCAACACATAAATCCTATTTTCTCGTATAACGTGCCCTGATCTAACAATTCTTAATATAAGACTCGATACAAGACGAAGTCGACAGACGTATGCACCAACAGACTCCCCCTCGGATGTTGACGAGTCTTAAGTGTCGAGTCTTCACAGTCTTCAGTCTTTATCACTCTTTGGGCTCCTTTTCTTAGTATTTGACAATGTATGCATCCTCAATCTCTGTTATCTTTTCATCTCCAGAATCTCTATCTGGCTTTTTCTTCAATCTTATTCTCTTGATCAGATCTCTTGATTCCTTAAGTTCATCAGCATCAGCAACTATTGTGAACATCAGAAATTGAAACTGACTCTTGCATCTTCAGACTCCTTTTCTCTAACAGACTCCCCCTTAAGGATTGCTAGGAATCGTAGTCTGGCTTTCTCAAGTTCTAGAATCGCAACCTGGCTCTCTCATAGCCATAACCTACACATTCTCTACCTCAAAGTAAATTTTACAATTTTAAAATTTTGACAAAATATAAACTTTTTCAAGAGACATCAACTAAATTTTTTTTTACAATATTAACCTCCGATGAACCACTTGTATGCAAAATATTCAAATTTTTCATTTTAAACAATCTTCGTCATTCCAAACAAACTTTCCCAACCCTGTTGTTCATCATGTATAGCACTCGGAATTTTGAAAATCAGCTCTCCAATCAACAGTTGTCAAAAATCTTTTTGAATTTTTAAAAATTTATGCTAAAACACTTCGAAAATCTTTTTGGATTTTTGATATAACAGAAATGCAGTAAAGAAATATTTACAAACCAATATTTTTGTGAGTTTGTGTAAGAGGATCATATCAGCTTTTGACAAGTCACAAGTATCGTTGAGCTTAGTTACACATTAAGAATTAAACAGTTCACTTAGATTGTCGAAATACTGATCCACTTAAATTCTCACACAAATTTCAACTGATTCAGGATATGAATTAGGTGAATTAAGAACTTAAACTTATTCATGTGTCCCACCTATTGAATATACTCCCGTATCCAGATCCCAATATTCAGTCTTACAGGTGAGTATACCACAGATGATATCTGTAAGGGGTTAAAATTCGAGGGCCGTGAGAGCTCAGGCTATTGCTTCCGCAAAATCAGAGAGATGACGGCTTCGACTTTTGGTGTGTCCCCTTTAGAGGATCTTTTCTTCAACGGCACATGATTAGCATTTTGCGATGTTTCATCATTTTTTATGCTGAGGGCAGGCTATTATTACAAGCAAGCGTAAAGTATTCTCCGGGGACTAGGCCATTGCTTCCACAAAATCAGAAGTCCCGGGATAATACCCCATATATCACTAAGCATAAAGACCTAGTATCTCAGAAAGAGGGACCTTCAAACAAGATTTCAGGGGTTACCTATATATCCAAGTAGTGTTCCCCACGAAACAAGCAAGTTTGAATTTAAGTTTATATCCCGAAAAAGTTTACTAAATGTGTAAAAACCTATCGGCATATCATTAGTGAGACTGTTTAAAGCTATTTAAACAATACAATTCTTTAGCATACTGTAACTGTCTACTGATGTACTATCATTTCCTCTTTTTTACAACAAAACTCATTTTTGATTTTATCATGTTTTTTCCTTTTTCAAATTTTCAAATGTTTTTGGATTTTCAGAAATTCTTACTCCCCCTAAAATTCAAAATCATTTAAAGAAACTTTGAAAACAAACTATACAAGTAAAGTGACAACTGATATCAAATCACTTCAATTCGCCATCCACTTGGCATAAACACTCAGAACTCCCCCTTACAACAAACTATTTTCCCATTGTGATTTCAAAACACTTAAGTTTGTTTTAATCAAATGGTTTTTCCGGAAAATAAGTTTTGTTTTCATCATAAACCTCTTGTAGGTTAGGGGATCACATCACATTGTTCTTTCATTTTCAACCTATTAAAAATATAACAATTTTAAGTTCAATCAACAAACACCACTTGTAGAAAATCAAGTACAACTTAATGTCCCTGATTTACCACTTGTAAGTCGAAATATCAATAAACAATTTACCAATATTCACATTTGTGATATTTCTCAAGAAAGATGCCGATTCCTGCTCCACAATTACCAACTTGTGAGCTCCGGCAAGTCAGAATTTTAGTTTGAAAAAGCTGTCACCCAAGCCTGACCAGTCTTGGGTGATTTTGGTACACATCTATCCCACCATCTTTTCCACTGATAAAATTCTTTTGCACCTTTAACCTTCCCATCTACCATCATTTCGAAAATATGTTTGACTTTCCCATTGAAATCCTTTTCAGCATCAAAATCTCCTTTACCAGGGAAAAATTGACCTGAAATCTCAGTTTTAACAACCTTTAACTTCAAATTTTCTTTTGACAATTTTGGAAAGTTTTCATCGTTCATCTCAGGAACGGAATTCTCATTCTTTTTCTCAACAGATGACTCCTCTGATTTTATGGAATCAAATTCATTGTTAGAACTACTTTCAGATTTTACAACCCATCTTTGTTTGTTTTCATCAACTTTTGTAAAAATTTTTTGAAGTTTCACCAACTTCAAAATTTGTTGGTTGTTTCTTTTCATCAATATATATTTCTTCCAATTTTGAATTAAAAGAAACTCCCTGTTTTGTGTTGTTGGACTGTTGGCAATTCCAAGCAATATGTCCAATCTTGTGACATTTGAAACAAGTTCTTTTGTCAACTCTTTGTGCATATTTGTTCAAATTCTTTCTTTCAGCAAGAAACTCTTGATTTGTCTGTTTCCATAATGGTTTCTTCTGCTCTTCTTCAGAACTTCCTCCTGCAACAAATTTTGTTTTTGGTTTATAATTTTTCTAATTTTTATGATTTTCCGGAGGAATGAAACCAAAACCTTGCTTTTTGAAATTACCATTATGGTTTGGTTTCTTTCGATAACCTGAACCATAACTGTAACCCTTTTTCTTGTTCAATCTTTGTTGAACTCTTGAAGTGTACTTTTTTGGTTTTTCAGCAAGATTTAAATCTTTTATTTCAGAAATATTAATTTCTGTTAATTTGAAAACCTGTTTGATCATTTCAGATTTGACACTTCTTATTGGAAATTCCTCATCAGAATATAATTTGTCTGAATCATTCAAAGTATATGCCACTTTGATTGGTTCATCATTCAAATTAGATTTTGATAACATAAATTCTTTATTGTAAACCCGCTTGACTGGTGAACTCGGACTCTTTTCTGACGAACTCGAACTTTCAGATTTAGACTCCGACTTTGACTATTCATCCATATCCAACACCTGATCGACCACTTTCTTTAACAACTCAGATTCATGATCAGTGTCAGACGCTGTAAATGTGACATCAATATTGTCTGGTAACTCATCAATGGTTTCAGACTTTAACTTTATGTTGAGAGCCTTATTTAAACGTTCCTCATTTGGCTTTCTGGGAGAATAACTATTCTAAATCGGGGGCGGACACTTGTTATACTTGACACTCTGTTTCTTACCAGTATCCGTATCTTCTGTCTTTTTATCTTGAAACGCTTCAAGACCTGTAACAGTAGGATAAACTCGATCAATCAAATAATCACATGTTGTATAACTCAACAGCAAACGTTTGATTCTTTAACTCTCAATCTTTTCAAGTTCTAAATCCTGCTTTAGCTTTGCACGGTCTTCAATATACTCATTTATGACTTTCTGCTTTGTCATTAAAGTGGAGCTCATCATTGTCATGGCAGCATCAACTTCTGAGTTTGTCTTTTTCAAACCATCGACTGTCCTGTTCAAAACATCGTATGACTCTTTCACATACTTTATGTCAGACAACAAATTCTCTTTCATCTCTTCCAGTTCACAAATCTTCTTATCTTTCTCTTCACAATGTTTGCAAGATTCTAAGCATTTCTGACAAGGTTTAATGATCTCAATTGTCTTATCAACCTCGACAATCTTCTCAACTTCAACATTTTTTTCTACCTCGACGATTTTCTCAACTTCGACGAGTTTTTCAACTTCGACTATTTTTTCGATCTCAACAATTTTCTCTACCACTTTCTCTACTTCAACGATTTTTTCAATTACTTTCTCAATTACTGGTTCAACGTTTACTCATTCGGCTTTCATCTTTGCCTTTTCATCAGCTATTTTTCTTATTGCATCCAGCTCTCTTTTTAGTCTGGCAATCTTCTTCTCATTCAGCATCTCAACTTTATCTGCAAAAAACAAATTAAAACTGTTAGGATCCAGACCTTTTCTAGCTTTATTGATATATTCTTCTTCATCATCAGTATCAACATCACTTCCAAAATCTGGAAAAATCGGTATTCTTTTCGAACTAGATTTGACTTCATCTTCTTCTAGAATTCTGGCAACAAGACCTGAACCAGGTGGAATGTATTTATCCCAGCTAAATCCTTCTGCAACAAATTCATCATCTTGATCAATTATACCAAAACATGCTCTTTTCTCTTTTTCTTCAATGGCACGTGCATGTGCAGTTTGTGGTTGTTGAACAATCTGATGAAAAATTGACTTTTGATAATAATCATTCTTTCCATCTTGTCTTCCAGTTGCTTCTTTGTTTTTGCATTCTCGTTTAAAATGTTCTTTTCCTTTGCAACGAAAACAGGTGACTTTCGATTTGTCAAACCCAATTGGAGATTCACTTATTCCTCGAAAATCATCTCTACCGGTGATCTGTGTAAATTTTTCTGCTCTTCGAACAGCACTGGCTAAACACCACTTTACATCCATCAATTCAAGTTCCTCAGCATCAATCTGGTCATAATCCTCTTTAGTAAGCGTCGGATTTCCAATCTTGCCACCAATTAAGCTTTCATATGATTCTAACATAGCAACGAGTGATGCCATGTGTTGCTTTTCTATTTCCGGAGAAAGATTTTGACCATTTTGAATGTTCAAGGTAACATTTCACTGCAAATTTGTAGAATTCTGTTGTTGAGGACTTGATGTTGTAAAATTTGGATCAAAACTTGAATACGAGGACGAAGATCCACCACTTTGAGTCACATTACTTCCCTTTGTCCAGAAGAACTATCAGCATTGAAGCCAGTTTGAATCTTTGGGCTTGGTGTAACTTCAAATTTGTTTCCTCTGTAGTATAAACTGACATCTTATTGAGCATTTGGATTCTTCATGATTGCTGTTTTCTGGATATCCAACCCGTGCTCTTCAATCTTCTGAATAAACTGTGCCAGATTCATATTTTTAGATTTTCTCATGTGTTTAAGAATCATCAAATAAGTTCGCCATTTCTGCTGTGGTAATGCATCAACAAGTTTATCAACCCAGTCATCGTCGTCTTTCTTTATGTCCAATCTTCCCATTTCCAAAACAAGATGACAATATCTATCAATGGTCATTTTTGTTGTTTCATGGTCAAAGGATACAAACATGTCAAATGATTTCTTAAGTAAAGCCTTTTTGTTCTTGAACATATCTGCACTTCCTTTAAACTTTTGAATCAATGCCATCCAAATTGACCTAGCAGTACCCTCATGTTGGAGCAAAACAAAGATATCTTCTTTAATCGCTTGTTGAAGAATACTGATCATCATTTTTTCACTTGAATATTTCAATTTATCATTCTCTGAAAAGTCACAAAATGCTTTTTCAAGCCCACGCTCATTTTTCGGTTTCTCGTAATCTTTTTCCAATGAACACCATGCGTCAAACTTATAAGCTTGCACCCAGTTCTCAAATCGATTCTGCCATCCTTTAAAATCTTTAATGTACATGAGCTTTGGCGGTTTCTGGTGAGTTCCCGTCTCATTCTCACTGTACAATGTTTCAGCAGCTGTAACTGGTGCAACTGGAGTAGCAAACACATTGTAGAATTCCTCATCCATGTTTCAGAAAATTGTTTCACAAAAACTCAAGTTTCACAAACACAATTTCACACGAAATACCAAACTCAAACGGAATCAACTTTTGAAGCAAAATTACCCTTTGAGGCGAAATAACACTTTTTGGTGCGAAATAACCTCTCACACGAAATCACTTAGAAACGGAATACTCCTATTCAAATGGAATAGCTGATTCAAGCGAAATTATCAAACGGAATTACTACTTGGAGCGAAATTAGTAATTTCGTGTGGAACGTCTCAAACGGAATCACACTCTGAAGCAGAATCAGGTAATTTCGTGTGAAATCAAAGTTACTTTTCAAGCGGAATAGCAATTCCAAGCGGAATCAAGTGCTAATTTCGTGTGAAATGCTGCTGACGTCACTTAATCCGAAATCATTTTCAAGCGAAATTACAATTTTTACCAATTTTATGCGGAATTAAGGTCCAATTCTTTCAAGGATTTATTAAAACACTGTTTCGCACACAATATGTGAAATTCAAGTCATTTTGACCGTAAAAACTTGTAAATTTTGTAAAAGAAGGTGTAGAAGACAGATTTTATGGTTGTTTTGGCAAGAACTCTTCCTCCTGAGCTCTGATACCACTTGTAGGATCGTTTTGTGACCCAAACGAGTCAATCAGAAGAGTTCTTATCAAATCAAGAGGCGGAAACAGATGAATTGACTTGGAAAACAGCCTGGTTCACACTTAATTGTCTTGTTTATTGTTTATAACAAGTTTCCAGATCAGTAGACACGTCGGCAGCACTTCGGTACCGGAATTACGAAAAGTTACAAATGATTTCGCTTGAAGGGTATTTATAGTTGAGCTGATTTCGCTTGAAAGTGGCAATTGCCATTTCAAGCGAAATTAACAATGTTGATTTCGTTTGAAAGTGCACTTGTCACTTTCAAGCGAAATTAACCCTTCAACACATAAATCTTATTTTCTCGTATAACGTGCCATGATCTAACAATTCTTAATATAAGACTCGATACAAGACGAAGTCGACAGACGTATGCACCAAAAAATTATTTTTCCACATAAATCAAGGTAAATTAACGCATAACTTGGTAACACTTTCATAAAAATGGTAGAACTATGTAGCTAACAAATTCCAATGGTTGTGAGAAGCATGCTTCTACACAAGGGTTAGAATTTATAGGTACATTATGTTCGAGGGACGACCGTTTTGTGAAGAGAAGAAGAAGATATGGGCATCAAGCGACAAAAATCAGGTGCATCCATTTCCTTTTTACCTTGATTCTTAGATTAGTAATAAGTGGATTGTAATTGTATGTTAATTTTCCGGGGTGAAATTTTGGGGAGGTTAGCCGTGTCACATCCCTTGTGCGTTTTAAAAACTCTAGTTCTTAAACATTGAGGACAATGTTTACCTCAAGTGTGGGGATGGGGGAGTAGTAAAAGTTTTCGATTTTGACCCTTCATTTAAACACTTGTCACGGCCCCCGGCCCGGTTTGACCCGGTCCAGAAGCCGCGAGACAGAAACCCCGTGGTATTTATTTAATTTGGCAGCGGAATAATTAACAGGATCGTTTGAAACTTGAAAATGCCCGATTATTTTATTTCATAATTAGGGACAAACCCCGTAATTTACAATCAGGGAATTTCACTAGGAAACCCCTATTTCACAAAAAACATGTTTCTTTATTTTTATTAAGCCACTTCTTCAAGCTTGTAGTGCTACACTGCACTTTCTCCTGGATCGCAGCAGATCACCTGAAACATGTTTTAAAAAGGTTTTATCAGCAGGGAAATACTGGCGAGTCACTCAAGTTGCACAAAACGACACATTGTTATAATATACAGTATTAAGGGTGATTACATTGTTTTTATCAACCAATTACCCCAAATCGGTATTTGTCACTCGACTGTATCTGTGACTATGGTCAGATCACCCATTGGCTAACCCGTTGTCCAATTGTGACGGGAAACAAGTAATGTATACAAAACCCTACATACCGGCAGTAATTGAAGATTACAAAGACTTAATCCCTGTAATTATAACCTTGAAAACATTTTAAGATTTTGTAAAGCACTTTGATAAAAAGAGAATGACTCACATTGCAGATTTAAACGGGCAGAGTTTAGCCTACTGATTAGCCTTGTAACCTAATTTAAATAAAAATGCACACGAACTTGGTCAGTAACTAATACAACATTTACGATAACTCACGAGATTAAAATCCTCACAACGAATGACAAAGTGCAATACTTAAACATCCATCGAATTCACGACGAATGACAAAGTATAGCCCTAATATGGGCAGCACTTAAACATCCATTGGATTGATTTCAATCGATCGGACATTGAATCGTAGCAGCGATCGAGTTAATACCCTGTATCGTAGCAGCGTCTCCCTAATGGAATTTATGATTTTTAGCAGTAGAACTTCGTTTTTGACTGAAATCTCGAGCACAGGTGAACTGCTCATGGCCTAGCAATTTATAGCAAAAATTTGAGTCTTACGCGGCCTGCGTAAGCCTTAACAGGCTCTTACGCGGCCCTCGAGAGCCACCTAGTCGTAGACTAGGGCTAGCGTGTCACACCTAGGGCTGCCACGTGTGCGACACGTGGCCTGTTCGCTGCTCCGGAGATTTGCTGAGCTGTCGCGGCCCGCGTAAGCCTAGGCTTACTCTTACGTGGCCAGCGTGAAACCCAAAAATCTGGTTTTCATAGTTTTTCATGCACGTTAGGGTTTCAGGGGTCCGGGTTTTTACTTACGGGTCGTTTTGGGACATTTTTGAAGGTCCTTACATTCTCCCCACCTTATTTAAAATCTCGTCCTCGAGATTTATTGTCACACCCCGATATTTCCACGTATTACCGGTGGGCCCTGTGAGGAGTATCGTGACGTAGTTGATATCATCATAGTCAGACAACACAATTTTAAATGCACAGCGGAAGCAAAAGATAAATATATTACAAATCCGATTCAAAAGTAATATCAAATATTACAAACGGAATGTAAAGGATCCACAGGCGGATCAAATAAAAGATGATTGTTCAACAGATCTTAACATCTAAGCTTGCGAGACTCTTTATTGATGCTAGGAGTAGCCAGCCTATTCCGATTAGTACCTGCACTTAGCTTTTTTGGGAAAATACGTCAGTTTACACTGGTAAATACAATTAACTGACTCATTTTGAAAATGTTTTTAGAAAATTGATTTGAATGCACGTGGCACAAAACTTTTTATAACTTGGGATAATTATTTATATATAAACTTGTAAAAGAATTACATGTTTCTTATACGTTCAGTAGCCCGGATTGACACCGGGTTAAAGATTAATAGACACACCACATGATATAGTTCCGCGGCGAGTTATTCTCGAAACCGGCGGTTATACCTTATTATTTATTTATGCACTGTCGGGTGTACGCCTGCACCCCGTACTTAGGTCGTGGCCATTTCGTAAAATGAAGCCAAGGATATCCGGGACATGGTCATTAACCCCCCAAAGGCTTTAAGCAAACAAAACAATTTAAATTCATACAATTAAAAATTCAATGCCCGACCAAGCGGTATTTTATATACCGTACCCCAAGCCCGTATAGGGAAAATAAGTTAAAAGTATTTACCTGAGCTAGATATAAATTCAATCCCAGCCGTATTTCAAATCAGCAAGTACAGATAGCTTTTACTGGGCTCCTAAATCTGGAACGAAGGGTTTTTAATAACCTATTAGATTCCTAACGGGTCTTTAATTAAGCCTAAACTTAGACCGGTTAGTTTTAAAAAGATACGGTTCAAAATGCATGATTATGCGAAGACCGGATTAGAATGTGGTTTAGACCCGACAAGCTTGTATACTTGTTTAGTATGGGTAAACTATACACATTCTGGATTTTGAGATAGAAATGATAAGGTTTGACCCGTTTCGGCTAATTTATGCAAACTAGTTACATAAGTCGATCCGAACGCGAAAAGTGCGTAACGGGTAACCACATGAGTCATGAATAGGTTTCCTAAGTTAATATGCCTTAAATATGTTGTGATATCAGTAGGATACCTTCCATTATGCCCAACATGAATTTAAACTCAAACTATTCCCCGTAGGGGCATTTTGGTCATTTTAAAGGTTATAAAAGAGTTTAAATACTAATCTGAGTTTCAGGTCTGATATAATAAGTAAAAATACTTATTTTTATAATACATAACAGTAGGGTATGGTATATAAGTGAAATTTACCTTTTATAACTAAACTATGCACCGTATGGGCATTTTGGTAATTTCACATAGGCTTTAAAGGTCAAAATAGGGAATCTAAGTTTGAAAACTTTTCTTTACTGTTAAAATATATAAATTTTCTTAAAACATAAGTAGGTATCAAACCTTATATGTTAAAAATAGTTTTAACTTATACTATGCGTTAAAAATGCGTAAAAGGCGATTTTAAGCGATTTCCGGGTTTTAAATGAAAAGCTGATATTTTTATCATTCCAAAAAGCTTAAAATTTTTTATTTATCATAACAAATCAGTAGCAAAAGGTTGGGTGTCCAAATGTTTTGTAAAACTCATTTTATAGGCCAAAAGGGCAAAACCGACAATAACCGAATCAAAGGTATAACTCTATGTTATGCTCAGCCTAAAAATAAATAAAAATCTTCAAAAATCCCAAAATATTATTTTAAATCAGTGGGTAAAAAGTTTGGTATCAAAAATTAGGTTTAGATAGGGTATACGCTAATTACGCAGTTTAATTAATAAAAAGTTTTCTATTTACGCTATTGAGCATAACTCTTAATCTAGACCTCCAATTGATGTGAAAATTTAGGGACATGTTTATAAATCAGTAATAAAGATTATTGTCCTCTCACATTTTCAAAATTCTTGATTTAAGGTCAAAAGGGCATATTGGTCAACATTTAGGCATATAACGGAAACTTGCATATGAATCGGATAACTAATGAACCAAGTTGTATAACCTCAGAGGGTTACACTAATCAATAACCTGGTCCTAATAGAGCTCTAAGGCATTTCTAAAACATGCTCCAATGGGTCAGAACTGAAAGTCAAAGCATGTTTAGACATGTTCTTACATTGATTACCAAGTTATATGAGTGATAAAACAGGTTTCATAGCTTCTACATCGTTAATTATGTGTTTATGTGAAAATTAGCTTTCTGTTGACTTTTTAAAATTAACTTTGACCTGACAATTGACCTAGTTAGAGTAGGAATCAGAGGGTGCCCTTTTAAGGGTTTATTACCCACATAATTACCAACTCAAAGCTACTTTCAATTCGTGATTTGACTGGACAAATTTTAATTAATCACGAAGGCAAACTCTAATTACGACGGTTTGACTTTAGGCTAATTAACTAAGTAAAACTGAATTAAGAAAGGTTATGGACACTTACAGAAGTCCTATGCACGACTAAGAATGCTTGGGAAGTGCCTTTGAGCTCCATAAATCTTCAGAACAAGTGTTTGGAAGCTTTCCAAGTGAATTGCTCAAAGTGTGAGTTCACAAGTGCAACCAAGGGCTCTATATATAGCCAAAGGAAGTCATGGAGATTGATCCAGGTGTTAAGGGAACTTCCAGAGGTGATAACAAGTGTCTAGGGACGTGTTTCAATGAACTAGAGGGTGGCAAACTCGCTGAATCGCGTAAACATGCAAGCTGACACGTTTAACTGACTTTGCTGATACTGGTAGTCCGTCGCGTGGCGCCACAGGAAAAGGGCATCAGTGCTGGCGCTACGCCAGCAGGTAGGGGGACCAGCCAAAAGTTTCAAAAAGTGACACTTTCACCCCCTGGACTTTTTAATGCGCAATTTCTTCCATTTTAGGCACTTCTAACCCTTAAAATATACATTTCTATGATCCATGAGATAAAACCAATCATCATTAGGTCCGGTTTTGTTAAACGATAACCGAAAACACAAGTTTTGCCTCGTTGACGCTTTTAACCCCTTAATTACGAAAGTTAGCGTATCTTTCACATACGATATCGAAACCTTGTGAAATTTTTACCACTTATTCTTGGGAGTATAATTAATCGTTACAAGGCTCCGGGTTCGCTAAAAGGTCACTCAGAGGTATAACTTAAACATGTTGACACATTTAACCCTCGCGTCTTGTAAACTTTCACTTTCTTCCACAAACGGTTTCACACGCTTCATGATACATTCGTTTTAGGGTATAAACATCATGTAGGGTTGTTGAAAGGCATAATTATCAAATGTTGACACTTTGTATCCTTATATACATATACTTTCTTCGTTTGTCAACTTTAGTCCCTCGTAATCAATCCGTTACACGTTTAAAGTTCATGACACGTGTCGATACTACACTGGACACGATTTTGCGAGGTGTTACATCCTCACCCCCTTAAAAGAAATCTCAACCTTGAGATTTATTGAAATAAATGAGGGTACTTTTCTTTCATTGTGGACTCTACCTCCCACGTATACTCGGGACCTCTACGGGCATCCCATTTAACCTTTACAATCGGTACATGCTTCCTTCGAAGCTTCTTAACCTGTCGATCCTCGATCGACAAAGGTTTTTCCACAAATTTCAAGCTCTCGTCTATATGCACATCGGTATGCGGTATGGCTAGTGATTCATCAGCTAGACATTTCTTCAGATTGCAGATGTGGAATACTTTATGAATACCACTGAGCTCTTCAGGTAAATTTAACTTATAAGCCACTGTTCCGACACATTCGATGATCTCGAATGGTCCTATGTACCTTGGGATTAATTTGCCTTTCTTACCAAAACGCATCACTCCTTTCTAGGGTGATACTTTAAGCAACACTTTATCACCAACCTCAAACTTTAGAGGTTTACGCCTTAAGTCTGCGTAGCTTTTATGCCTATCCCTGGCAGCTTTGAGACGATCTCGTATCTGAACAATCTTGTCTGTCGTCTCCAGGACTATATCAGGTCCTGTTAGTTGGACATCTCCAACTTCTGCCCAGCAAACGGGCATTCTGCACTTTCTTCCATATAAAGCTTCAAATGGTGCAGCTTGAATACTGGAATGATAACTATTATTATATGAAAATTCGATCAATGGAAGATGATTATCCCAACTTCCACCTAGATCAATAACACAAGCTCTTAACATATCTTCTAGTATTTGAATTGTTCACTTGCTTTGACCATCCGTTTGCGGATGATATACAGTGCTGAGTTTTAGTCGGGTGCCTAAGGATTGCTGAAAGCTTTTCCAGAAATGGGACGTATACCTTGTATTCCTATCAGAGATAATAGACACTGGCACCCCGTGGAGAGATACAATCTCATCCATGTACAGCTGAGCTAACTTATCAGAGCTGTGTGTTTCTTAACTTGTCAATCCTTAATTGATACAGGTTTCTTATCACATCATAAATCTGCATATCGTTATGTGATAATGCGTCTCGACTTATCGGTGAAACATTTCTTTAAATCACTAGTGTGGGTCACATTGCGAGCTCCACTAAGCTCCTTATATAGGTTTTTAGCTTATAAACCATAGACCTTTGTTGTATTTGATTTCCCCGAATGTTCCTATATATATCCAGGGCTTAACTTACCCTGATCAATTAAGATTTAGCACACCCTTCTTAGGGCGATACCTTCGATTTAACCTTATTCCTTACTAAGGACTTAGGAGGGTTGCGACTTTCATCAATCCTAAATTTTCTGCCGATGATTGGCAACTTTTAGATGATTACGAAATCGAATGATCTTATTCGTTGTTTCCAAGGCAACTTTCAGATCCTGGTAATTGGACTTCCCAAAGTCTCGTCCATTAAACGGACGTTTTGATATTTCATCTATACAAGGTCTCCAAAGGAGCAACCTTGATACTTATGTATTGGCTATTTTAGAAAAACTTATTTAAGGTGAGGTGGTTATTCCAACTACTGCTTAAACCCAACCTTAAGGAATAGCTAATCCTTACAGTTAGTCGAACAAGTCGACGATCCTGGGCAGCTGATAGCGATTCTTATTTGTTGTCTAAATAGGGTTGCGGTAATCAATGCATAAGCAAAATGAACCGTCTTTCTTTATTAATAATACCGAATTCTTAGAATATTGAGTTAGGCTTTATGAACCTAGATCTTAAAACTTACCTAATCAGGGTTTCGATTCTTCCAATGATGGTACTAGCCGTCTTGGAGATTTCATAATAGTACAGCCCTAAATGGGATGTTAATCTTAACTCTACTTGCCTCTCAGAAGGTAAATAGGGTAATCTTTGGAGAAGATAATCAAGACACAAGGAGGTTACAGAGATTTTCCAAATCTCAGGCTCCCATTCATCCACCATTGCCTGTGTCAAATAAGTGACACATTTATGCCACAAGTCCACGAATTCCTTAATCAGAGATATTTACTTGGACAATTCCATTCTGGATATCTTCTTTGAATATCATTAGCTGACTTTGGTACCATGTGACCATCAGAATATCTTTGTGGTCCCATGCATTAAACCTCCATACTGATCAGGCATGGAAGCAATCTATGGAACATAATAAGATATACCAATCCTCATATGGCGCTTTTTATCATACCGTCTGGTATTCGTAATCGATAGAGATCAAGGAGATATCAACTATATATGCTGACGCATTTTCTCGAGAGAGAGGATACTTAAAAAATTCTACGACTGAAGGCTTCTGACAGGAATAGAAGAAATGGCTCTTATGATATTGCCTGTAAGTTTTACCTTACACTTAATATCTGGGGTTCTTACGGAAAATTTCTAAAAGTTTGCTAAGCTTATGGTCTTATGAGAGACTCAGCAGTATCTGAAACCAAACGTAACTCCTAGCAATACTATCACAATAAGGGATTTATCTGGTGTCATTATTAATGTGAACTGCCTCTAATCATTCATCTGGGGGGTTAAACGCCTCCATTCTTAATCCTTTTTAAACTTAGCTGCAAAATCTTTGACAAATTTTAGGGCGGACTCCGCTTTGACTGGTTGTTTCTTAATCTATATAACGTGAGTAGCTGAGGTAGATCCATAATGGATTTATAATAAACAGGCTTTGAAATCTTAATGTGCCCTCTAATTGCCGATGCTAGCCACCAATAATTATTTGCATTACACTTAGATTCTAGGTAATTTGAATAGAGCACTATCTCAGCCAATGAATTAAAATTTGCAACATACTGTTGACAGTCTATAACTTTTATGGTGAGAGTCAGAAAATTCTTATTCCATCTTCTTCCATTTCGTGATGCGGATAATAGGTTTTTCTAATAAGGTCCTTAAAACTTGGACCATCCCATAATGTATAAGAGGATCTTTCTTGTGAACTTCATTAATGTCCTCCCTAATTAAGGGTATTGCCATTGAATGACTGGGATGCATATCTCACCGTGTCCTTTCCAGCATAACTGCTGATACACTGAATGGTTTCTACTTCATCCAACAATTTCCTGCAATTGATGGCTCCTTTTTACTATTGAAGTCTCTTGACTTCCAAGAGACGAAGTACCTTTAAGTACATCCAAAAAGAATGGAGCTCCTTGCCATGTATGATTTTGTTTGGGTTATTCTTCGCATTTGATGTATGAATAAAGCTATTCTCTTAAGCAGCGACATGTGTTTTAGAGCAAGCAGCATTCAGCTTCTTGAGCCTTTTTATGACTTTTCTCACAGTCTTTCTAACAACTGCGTTAATTACAGTTTTGGAGATTAATCCTTCAACATTGAGGTTCACATTTGGTGCACCATTGACATTTGTCGCATCTCTAACATCGCGACTGTTGTTTGCCTCTTCTGAGTTTTCCATACTCGAAGCTTTGGTATTAGATACCAAATTCAACAAGTGCTTAGGCAATCCATACCCAGTATCTCCTTGAATGGTCAAAGGCTCACCATAAGGAGTTTTGATAACTACATACTTCTTATCACACCCAATATGGGCTTGGTTACATGACGACCAATCCATTCCTATCACTATATCGAGTCCCTTTATTTTAACCGAAACAAGGACAGTGGAAAAGAGTAATTCCTAACGGATATAAAACATCCATCTAATATTGCTGAAGCAGTCTTTGAGGTACTATCGGCCAATTCTACTTCATACTTAACGCTTAGAGTTTTAACAGGCAGATTTAATAGTTTACAAAATCTATTGTCTACGAAAGACTTATCTGAACCTGAATCAAATAATACTCTAGCATGAACGTCACTGACAAGGAAAGTACCTGTTATGACATTGTCATCCTGAACGGCCTCTTGAGCATTCATTTGAGAGTCTCCAGCTTTGGTCTTCTTAGCCTCCTCAGGCTTCTTGTTTTTATTTGGGCAATTTGTCTTGATGTGCCCTATTTCATTGCAACCATAGTAGGTTGCGTCCTTTATGTCTTGGCACTCCAAAGTCTTGTGCCCTTTTCTTATTACAAATTCCACAAGGCCTAGCTTGTGAATCTAAAGTGCCTTTCCCTTTAGTCGGCTTCTTTGGGCAGCGGTTCCTTATGTGCCACTTCTCGTCACAACCGTAGCATGTGGTGTCCTTCAAGTCCTTGCATTCATGGGTCTTGTGATCCATCTCTTTACAGATGACACGTCCCCTGGTTTGTTCATAGAAACATTTTCCGAAGTGCTTCTTCTCGCAGGTTTTACATTTGGGTTTTGACTCCTTTGGCTTGGACTGGTTATAGCTTGAACCGGTCTTACCCTTTTTGTAACCCTTATTTGGGGTATTATCGCACTTTTACTTATGATCCTTTAATATACGATCCACGGCTTTGTTTACGGCTGTATCTAACATAGCCTGTAACTTGGTGCCCGTTAAGTTCAGTCTTGCATCATCATTCTTATCAACTGGATGATTGTGAGCTTCAGATGAGTCAGCCATGGTGAAGCTTTGTAGGCTACTAACCAAGTAGTAATAATTTGCTTAATTATAGTGAATTGTTGAACTTGATGATTAAATAGCCATGGTGCAAATAAACCATATAGGCCAACAGATAGTATTTAATTTATTTGATTATGTTTTGCCTAGGTTTTTAAATAAACCATCTTTGGCGTTTAAACGGAATATATTCCTTCATATTTATTAGACAGGGGACATAAGTCACGACTGTCAATGTCATACTGACATTTTATATATAGCATAAGGGCTTGTTCCAAAGGACTTTTTGATGGCATAGATGCCTTGTCACTAGGGAAATTTTAAAACATAATCGATGATTCCTTTGGATCGGAAAATTTCATAGTTCATTGTCTTGACAAGAAGTTATGAAATAAAACTATCTTTTTCATGTATACATCTTTGCCCGAAGGTATTCATCCCAATGGATGTTTTGATGTGTTCATCATGTTCGACGTTTATTGGCCATGATTCCTCTTGATCATTTACGCTAAATAAGGGGTTTGGAAAAATTCCTAATATAAAGATGACAAGTGTGATTTTATCGCATCACTATTGTCGGGAGTGTTAACATGTTTTCAGATGTTAACAAGGATCTGAATCTCCTTTAAACAGGTTTTACCATCATAGCCAGGTCTTTAATGTCATTCAAGCTAGGTTATACCTTTTAAGATTCTTTTTAGTATGTATACTGGCAGAAAAGGAATGATATTTTGATTTATTTCATATATTTTATTCAGGATTTTCATTATAATTATCCTAAACTTAATTAAAATATAACTATGGCACAAAAGGCCAAGTCACAAGGGCAACTTTAAATTATAAACCATGATTTTGTAGAATCATGGTATTTAGGCTTGAACGTTGTTCAAGCCTTTTCTTGACAGGGAGTTGTAGGCTACGACTGTCTTTTGTATTATATGACAATGAATACGGCCCGTAAGCATTACATCCCTAATGGATGCTTAATTCACCAAATAAGAATGGATTTCGGGAGAACCCAGTA
The DNA here is from genome assembly GCA_030545235.1 of Helianthus tuberosus. Taxonomy (NCBI): domain Eukaryota; kingdom Viridiplantae; phylum Streptophyta; class Magnoliopsida; order Asterales; family Asteraceae; genus Helianthus; species Helianthus tuberosus. The sequence continues at coordinate 213,242,217 of CM060441.1, read as the reverse complement.
TAAGGATGATTTATGTGATTGAATCACATTTGCCAGGAATGTTAACAAGGCTTTGAATCTTTTGAATAGGTTTTACCATCTTGGCCATGTCTAAAATGACATGTGGCTAGGTTTTACCTTTAAGATTCTTTTTAATATTTAACGCAGAACAATCCTAGATCGATATGTTAATAAGGATCTGAATCTAATTGAGGAACTACCATATTGGCCCTGTCTTAAAATGACACATGGGCTAGGTCTTGTCCTTTTTAGATTTTTCCATTTTATTATAATGGTAGATCTTATAAAAGGAATGTTATTTTAATTTATTTCATATATTATATTCATATACAATAACATAAATGAAATTTAGATAGAACAATTTATAGAATTGCCCTAAACGGGACTTTGAAAGAAAATAATATTGTCCATGAAGGGACTAGAAGATAAATATGTCCTTATAAGGACTACTAAGGAAACGAATTTTAGCAAAAGGAGTTTTCTTCTTCACTTTATTTCTGAACGTCTTCTCCTTGGATGCACGTTTCATCCCAGCCGCGGTACGAAGCTCGGCATGTACAAGGCTCCGGATGTGGAGAATTTCCATTACAGCTTCTTTGCTTGCCGACATATATAAAATTGAAAGCAATAATTCTCCGAATAGAGATGAGAATATTCCTATGTTAAGTCTAGACTCAGAAGGTCAAGGAATGTGCTATTGTGTCATTGAGATTAAACACAAAAGGCTAGTGCTTAATTCACTCAATGTTGGCTCTGATACCAACCTGTCACACCCCGATATTTCCATGTATTACCGGTGGGGAGTATCGTGACATAGTTGATATCATCATAGTCAAACAACACAATTTTAAATGCACAACGGAAGCAAAAGATAAATATATTACAAATCCGATTCAAAAGTAATATCAAATATTACAAAGGGAATGTAAAGGATCCACAGGCGGATCAAATAAAAGATGATTGTTCAACAGATCTTAACATCTAAGCTTGCGAGACTCTTTATTGATGCTAGGAGTAGCTAGCCTATTCCGATTAGTACCTACACTTAGCCTTTTTGGGAAAATACGTCAGTTTACACTCGTAAATACAATTAACTGACTCATTTTGAAAATGTTTTTAGAAAATTGATTTGAATGCACGTGGCACAAAACTTTTTATAACTTGGGATAATTATTTATATATAAACTTGTAAAAGAATTACATGTTTCTTATACGTTCAGTAGCCCGGATTGACACCGGGTTAAAGATTAATAGACACACCACATGATATAGTTCCGCGGCGAGTTATTCTCGAAACCGGCGGTTATACCTTATTATTTATTTATGCACTGTCGGGTGTACGCCTACACCCCGTGCATAGGTCGTGGCCATTTCATAAAATGATGCCAAGGATATCCGGGACATGGTCATTAACCCCCCAAAGGCTTTAAGGAAACAAAACAATTTAAACGAGACATTTCAATAAATTAATCTTCATACAATTAAAAATTCAATGCCCGACCAAGCGGTATTTTATATACCGTACCCCAAGCCCGTATAGGGAAAATAAGTTAAAAGTATTTACCTGAGCTAGATATAAATTCAATCCCAGCCGTATTTCAAATCAGCAAGTACAGATAGCTTTTACTTGGCTCCTAAATCTGGAACGAAGGTTTTTTAATAACCTATTAGATTCCTAACGTGTGACAACTCGAGTTTCCAAGATTTCCATCTTCGCATTAATTGCGCGTTAATTGTTTAAGTTGTTTGTTTACACGACTTGTTTGTTTCACAACTGTACACGTTTGTAATATGTTAAATCGTATTGTGATTGATATGTTATATATGGTGTGCCTTATAAGTGTGTATGTTAATAATATGTTTCATGTTAATATTGTGTTATGTGTAATTAAAAAAATGGAACTTTGGCTGAACACCCTCTAGCCGAAAACCCCCCACCCACGAAATTACCTTCCACCAGAAAACACCCATATAGAGAAAACACTAAGAGTTTTCGTCCACTATGGGGCCGGCGAAAACAGGAATGGGTTTCGGACCAGTAGCGAACAACTATAGCGTTTTGTTATAACCGGTACGATTAGAGTTTAATAGCTAAACCCTAGAGTCTTTCCCTGTGCGACGACAGCTACACGACTTCAAGCCTTTTTCCTTTCGATCAATCTTGTGTCCCTCCCATCTCGGTTAGTTTGCACTGTTTGTTGTTGTTGGATTTTCTGCATGACCTCGTAGTATAATCATCACATGTCTGTATGTATATTTGATTGTTGAAATTCTTTGAGATTGTGATATACTTATTGGTAGTTAAGGACTGAGATCTTGTTGTGATTGATGGTAGGTAGATAATTAACAGATCATGGTTCTATGTGTAAGCGCATGTTGATTAATGAATGATCGGCTGTTTGGCTGTTGATCTTGATCTCAATGATTTGGCAATTTATATGTGTACACGAATTGATTTAGTTTGGTTGAATGATTGTATGATGAATCGATGTACTGTTGGAATTCCTGTGATTCGTAACTGTCGTTGATGATGATGATGTACCAGCGAAAACACAAGGGTCAGACGAAAACACTAGGTGTTTTCGTCACACCTTATGTTCGACGAAAACCAAGTGTTTTCGTCCCAAAAGAGTTTTCGACCAAAGTGTTTCCATCCCAAGTGTTTTCGCCTAGAATGTGATTTCGTTTCATGTTGATTTCGTCGAGTGATTTGGACACTAACTCTGTTAGCTTAGTAAACCTGTTAAGTTTATTAACACTGTTGAACATGCCAATTATGTTTATATGATTAACTGGGTTATGTTAACTAGGTTATGTATGTTAAGCTCAGTATGCATGATAACTCTGTTAATTTTGATCTAACTCTAGTATGACATAGTGACTATGTTAAGTGTGTTAACTCAACTATGCATGTTAGTCCTATTGATCCTAGTTAACGTTGTTAGCACAGTTAAGTGTACCAAGACTGTTAATGAATAATTGAGTTAAAGTAAACTGAGGAAGCCTATAACGTGAAACTTGAATTGCATGAATCGATTAACTGCTTATGTGTTACATGATGTTAACTGCCAAACACACCCTGTGTTATTGATTGCATGTGAAACTTCACAAACTTGAACTGATTGTGTATACGTGCATAACTATAGGACTTGACTGATTTCTTGCGAGCACATAGTTTAGCATACCGAGCAAACCAAGGTGAGTTCACACTCTTTCCAAGGCATGGGATTCCCAAGGGTTGGGAATGGGTTAATGATTTAAACGGTAACTACAACCATCCTCCGTGGGTAGGATGCCAAGATTACACACTGGACCAAACCTCTATCATGAAGTCCCTCATTTATATCGACTTAATCGCCGAGGCCTATGGCGAGCGGGTCATTAGTTAGTAGCGCTATTAGGTTTAACAAACCTCACACCGTGCCAGTCGGACGGGCGTGTACTAATGGACTATGGGCAAAGGGTCAATGCTGATAGACATTGACTTAGGGCACCACTTACATTTTCATAGTAGTCGATACGCACGGTCTAGTAACACATGGGAAGCCCCCACTAATCTTCGCAAACATGTCTGGGAGACCGCGATACGAATTAATACGATACATGGTTTACAAAACGAACATATGATTTACGAAACGAATGCTATAACTAAACAACCAACTGTGAACTTTCTCAACTTTGTTGTTGACTCGTTGTTACATGCCTTGCGGGTCGTTAGGTACTCATGGAGCTTGCACGGGGAGGCGCGGTCGTTGTGGGACATGGCAGTATGTGCCATGCTAAAAACATTACTTTATTTCGTTCTTAATACTTACATTGGGTTTTACAATTATGCTTCCGCTAAACACTTAACTACGTTTTTGAATTGAAACACATTTCATATTGTGTGGTTGAATCTTACTACTTACTTGTTATGTTCAATATGATTGGTGGCTTGATCCTGGTCAGTCACGCCTCCAAGCGGCGATACTCCGCATGTGGATTTTGAGGGTGTGACATAACGGGTCTTTAATTAAGCCTAAACTTAGACCGGTTAGTTTTAAAAAGATACGGTTCAAAACGCATGATTATGCGAAGACTGAATTAGAATGTGGTTTAGACCCGAAAAGCTTGTATACTTGTTTAGTATGGGTAAACTAAACACATTCTGGATTTTGAGATAGAAATGATAAGGTTTGACCTGTTTCGGCTAATTTATGCAAACTAGTTACATAAGTCGATCCGAACGCGAAAAGTGCGTAACGGGTAACCACATGAGTCATGAATAGGTTTCCTAAGTTAGTATGCCTTAAATATGTTGTGATATCAGTAGGATACCTTCCATTATGCCCAACATGGATTTAAACTCAAACTATGCCCCGTAGGGGCATTTTGGTCATTTTAAAGGTTATAAAAGAGTTTAAATACTAATATGAGTTTCAGGTCTGATATAATCAGTAAAAATACTTATTTTTATAAGACATAATAGTAGGGTATGGCATATAAGTGAAATTTACCTTTTATAACTAAACTATGCACCGTAGGGGCATTTTGGTAATTTCACATAGGCTTTAAAGGTCAAAATAGGGAATCTGAGTTTGAAAACTTTTCTTTACTGTTAAAATATATAAATTTACTTAAAACATCAGTAGGTATCAAACCTTATATGTTAAAAATAGTTTTAACTTATACTATGCGTTAAAACGCGTAAAAGGCGATTTTAAGCGATTTCCGGGTTTTAAATGAAAAGCTGATATTTTTATCATTCCAGAAAGCTTAAAATGTTTTATTTATCATAACAAATCAGTAGCAAAAGGTTGGGTGTCCAAATGTTTTGTAAAACTCATTTTATAGGCCAAAAGGGCAAAACCGACAATAACCGAATCAAAGGTATAACTCTATGTTATGCTCAGCCTAAAAATAAATAAAAATCTTCAAAAATCCCAAAATATTATTTTACATCAGTGGGTAAAAAGTTTGGTATCAAAAATTAGGTTTAGATAGGCTATACGCTAATTACGCCGTTTAATTAATAAATTTTTTTCTATATACGCTATTGAGCATAACTCTTAATCTAGACCTCCAATTGATGTGAAAATTTAGGGGCATGTTTATAAATCAGTAATAAAGATTCTTGTCCTCTCACATTTTCAAAATTCTTAATTTAAGGTCAAAAGGCATATTGTTCAACATTTAGGCATATAACGGAAACTTGCATATGAATCGGATAACTAATGAACCAAGTTGTATAACCTCAGAGGGTTACACTAATCAATAACCTGGTCCTAATAGAGCTCTAAGGCATTTCTAAAACATGCTCCAATGGGTCAGAACTGAAAGTCAAAGCAAAAGTCTACTTTTGCGACTTTCGGTTCCGAACCGAGCTTAAACTGAAAATTGTCGGGTTGACCATGTTTAGACATGTTCTTACATTGATTACCAAGTTATATGAGTGATAAAACAGGTTTCATAGCTTCTATATCGTTAATTATGTGTTTATGCGAAAATTAGCTTTCTGTTGACTTTTTAAAATTAACTTTGACCCGACAATTGACCTAGTTAGAGTGGGAATCAGAGGGTGCCCTTTTAAGGGTTTATTACCCACATAATTACCAACTCAAAGCTACTTTCAATTCATGATTTGACTAGACAAATTTTAATTAATCACGAAGTCAAACTCTAATTACGACGGTTTGACTTTAGGCTAATTAACTAAGTAAAACTGAATTAAGAAAGGTTATGGACACTTACAGGAGTCCTATGCACGACTAAGAATGCTTGGGAAGTGCCCTTGAGCTCCAGAAATCTTCAGAACAAGTGTTTGGAAGCTTTCCAAGTGAATTGCTCAAAGTGTGAGTTCATAAGTGCAACCAAGGGCTCTATATATAGCCAAAGGAAGTCATGGAGATTGATCTAGGTGTTAAGGGAACTTCCAGAGGTGATAACAAGTGTCTAGGGACGTTTTTCAATGAGCTAGAGGGTGGCAAACTCGCTGAATCGCGTAAACATGCAAGCTGACACGTTTAACTGACTTTGCTGATACTGGTAATCCGTCACGTCGCGCCACGGGAAAAGGGCATCAGTGCTGGCGCTACGCCAGCAGGTAGGGGGACCAACCAAAAGTTTCAAAAAGTGACACTTTTACCCCCTGGACTTTTTAATGCGCAATTTCTTCCATTTTAGGCACTTCTAACCCTTGAAATTTACATTTCTATGATCCATGAGATAAAACCAATCATCATTAGGTCTGGTTTCATTAAACGATAAACGAAAACACAAGTTTTGCCTCGTTGACGCTTTTAACCCCTTAATTACGAAAGTTAGCGTATCTTTCTCATACGATATCGAAACCTTGTGAAATTTTTACCACTTATTCTTGGGAGTATAATTAATCGTTACAAGGTCACTCAGAGGTATAACTTAAACATGTTGACACATTTAACCCTCGCGTCTTGTAAACTTTCACTTTCTTCCACAAACGGTTTCACACGCTTCATGATACATTCGTTTTAGGGTATAAACATCATGTAGGGTTGTTGAAAGGCATAATTATCAAATGTTGACACTTTGTATCCTTATATACATTTACTTTCTTCGTTTGTCAACTTTAGTCCCTCGTAATCAATCCGTTACACGTTTAAAGTTCATGACACGTGTCGATACTACATTAGACACGATTTTGCGAGGTGTTACATTTATTGAAATAAGTGAGGATATTTTAGCTTCATCTCCGACTCTAGCTCCCAGGTGTATTCGGGTCCTCTTTTAGAATCCCACTTGACCTTAACCAGTACTAGTCTTTTGCGTTTGAGAAACTTGATCTTTCTGTCTTCTATTTGAAGCGGTTTCTCCACGAACTTCAACTTTTCATTTACCTCTATGTCTTGAAGAGGGACTAACAGGGATTCGTCAGATAAACATTTCTTGAGATTGGATACATGAAATACGTCATGTACCCCAACTAGTTCTTCTGGTAGTTGTAAGCGATATGCAACTGGTCCTATGCGTTGGATTACTGGAAAGGGTCCTATGTATCTTGGACTCAGCGTTCCCTTCTTCCCGAACCGAACTACTCCTTTCCAAGGAGAAACTTTCAAGAGTACCTTGTCTCCAACTTGAAATTCTAACAGCTTGCGTCGATTGTCTGCATAGCTTTTTTGGCGATCTCGAGCCGTCTTCAATCTTTCCTTAATTTGAGTGATCTTGTCGGTGGTTTCTTGTACTATTTCAGGACCGGATAATTGACTTTCTCCTATTTCTGCCCAACAAACTGGAGTTCTACACTTTTGTCCATATAGTGCTTCGAATGGGGCAGCTTCAATGCTTGCATGATAACTATTGTTATATGAGAATTCAATCAAGGGTAGGTGGTCATCCCAGTTTCCACCAAAATCTATCACACATGCCCTGAGCATGTCTTCCAGGGTTTGGATCGTCCTTTCACTTTGTCCGTCTGTTTGAGGATGGTATGCAGTGCTTAAATTTAGTCGGGTTCCCATTGCTTCCTGGAAACTTGTCCAGAAGTGGGAAGTGAAACGACTATCTCTATCCGATATAATGGAGAGTGGAACTCCATGTAAGGATACTACCTCATCTACATACAACTTTGCTAACTTTTCCATGCTAAAGGTTTCTTTCATGGGTAGAAAATGAGCTGATTTGGTTAATTGATCCACAATTACCCAAATTGCGTCATTACCTTTTCTGGTTTTGGGCAACTTAGTCACAAAATCCATAGTTATAAGTTCCCATTTCCATACAGGCATTTCTAATGGTTGTAGTAGACCCGAGGGTTTCTGGTGTTCTGCCTTAACTTGTGAACAAGTAAGACACTTAGATACATATCTAGCTATGTCCTTTTTCATTCCTATCCACCAGAAATTATTCCTTAAATCTTGGTACATCTTATTGTTACCAGGATGCATGGTATATCTAGATTTATGGGCTTCCTCAAAAATCTTATTTCTTAACTCTCCTTGTTTAGGTACCCAAATCCTTTTCTTGTGGAATCTCCAAATTCCATCACTTCCTTGCTCTAATTCCTTTATTCTTCCCTTCATTCCTTCAGCATCATCCTTGATTGCTGTTTCTTGAATGTTTTTTAGTTGTTCCATTAAATCTAACTGTAGATTTAATCTAAGAGCACAAACTCACTTTTGCTTTTCATGATATTTACGACTTAAGGCATCTGCAACCACGTTTGCTTTTCCTTCGTGATATTGAATATCACAGTCGTAGTCACTTAGAATTTCCATCCATCTTTTTTGCATTATGTTCAATTCTTTTTGCCTAAATATGTATCTTAAGCTCTTATGATCTGTATAAACAGTAAACTTACTTCCATACAGATAGTGTCTCCAAATCTTAAGGGCAAAAATTATGGCTCCTAATTCTAAGTCATGAGTCGTATAATTTTCTTCATGTTTCTTCAATTGCCTTGAGGCATACGCAATTACCTTTTTGCATTGCATTAGTACACATCCTAATCCTAACTTAGAAGCATCACAGTAAACTTCAAAATCTTCCGTCCCTTCTGGTAAAGCAAGAATTGGGGTGTTGGTTAACCTTTGTTTTAAAATCCTAAAAGCCTCTTCTTGCTTAGGTCCCCATTCAAACTTAACTGTTTTACAGGTTAGCTTAGTTAATGGCACGGCAATCTTAGAAAAATCCTTAATAAAGCGCCTATAGTATCCAGCTAATCCTAGAATACTTCTGACTTCCGTAACTGACTGCGGGACCTTCCATTTGGTGATTGCTTCTATATTAGTAGGATCTACGTGTATACCTTCGTGATTCACCATGTGACCTAAAAATTGCACTTCCTGTAGCCAAAATTCACACTTCGAGAATTTGGCGTAAAGTTTTTCCTTTCTTAACAAAGTTAAGAGTGCATGTAGGTGCTCACGATGCTCTTCCTGGTTCTTGGAATAAATAAGTATATCGTCGATGAAGACAATTACGAATTTATCCAAGTACGGTTTACAGATCCTATTCATCATGTCCATGAATGCTGCAGGAGCATTTGTTAGTCCAAAGGGCATGACTGTAAACTCGTAGTGACCATACCTAGTTCTGAAAGCAATTTTAGGTATGTCTTCTTCTTGTACCTTCAATTAATGATATCCAGAGTGTAAATCTATCTTAGAAAAATATCTAGCTCCCTGAAGTTGATCGAAAAGATCGTCAATCCTAGGTAATGGGTATCGATTCTTAATTGTAACTTTGTTCAATTCCCTGTAATCGATACACATTCGCATCGAACCATCTTTCTTCTTTACGAACAACAATGGTGCTCCCCAAGGGGATGAACTAGGTTGTATGAATCCTTTACTGAGCAATTCATCTAATTGCTTTTTCAGTTCTAACATTTCGGTGGGTGCTAACCGATAAGGTGCTTTAGCTATGGGGGTAGTACCAGGGATCAAATGAATTCTAAATTCTACCTCCCTATCTGGTGGTAACACTGGTAATTCTTCTGGGAATACATCCGAGTATTCTGATATTACCGGAATTTCCTTAAGTTCTTTACCCTTAGTGCTAATGATTACTGAAATCATATACACTACTCCTTGCTTTCGTTCATAACTAGCTACCTTCATTACTGAAATGAACTTCATGGATTTATGCGGCTTATCCCCTGTAATTATAATTACTTCTCCTGTGGGTGCCCTTATTTCTATGGAATTTTTATCACAAAGGATTCGAGCATGGTTGGCTACTAACCAATCCATTCCTAATACGACATCGAATCCAGCTAAATTCATGGGTAACAGGTTTGCAGAAAATTTATGACCTGAAAGTTCTATAGTTTCTTTTTGCAAGACCGTATCTATGTTAACAGAGTTCCCGTCTGCCGTTTCTACTGTATAAGTCTGCCTAAGTTTTGTTAAAGGTTGCTTAAGAGCTTAGCAGAAGGAAGTATTTATAAAACTTTGGTTTGCACCAGAGTCAAATAATACTTTTGCATAAACGTCTTGAACTAGGAACGTACCAGCTATCACGTCAGGGATTAGCTCTGCTTCCTGAGTAGTCAACAGGAAGGCTCTTGCATTTTTCTTGGTAGTTCCTTCTGCAGGTTTAGCCTTGTTATCTGTTAGTTTGACCAACTTAGGGCATTCTGGTTTGAAATGCCGAGCTTCTCCACAGTTATAGCAGACCCTTGTTTTCTTTCTGCAATCTTCTTCACGATGTCCTATCGCTTTGCAGAAGTTGCAGGTTTCATTACATTTGCCAAAATGTTTCTTTTTACAGTTTCTGCAGAACGGCGGAGTGGAAGATTGCCCAGTTCCTCTTTTCTTGAAATTTCTCTTATTACCCACACGAAATCCTTGGGTAATTTTCTAAGCCAATTCCTTCTTCCTATTTTCTTCTCGCGTACGCACCAGTCCGTCAGTGAAAGTGTTGGCTAATTCCACCGCATCATCGATCGTGCGGGGCCTTGCAGCTTTGACAATATCACGGATTTCGCTAATTAAACCCCAAATGTAGCGAGAAATAAGTACCGGCTCTGGTGAAGCCAGAGTAGGCACAATTCGAGCATATTCGAAAAACTTTGAAGTATACCCTCGGCAATTAACATCCACCATTCGGTGGCTCAGGAATTTGTTCGCCATCTGCTCTTTTTCATATTATAGGCAGAATTTTCTTTCCACCAGGCGCTTAAATTCTCCCCAGTTCATGGCATAGGCCATGTCGCTTCCCTTGACTTGCAACACTGTGTTCCACCATTCTAATGCTTCTTCCTTGAAAAGGTGTGAAGCATACATGACTTTATCCTCCTCGGCACATTTACTTATTTTAATTACTGCTTCGGTTTTCTCTAACCAATGCAGTGCTGCAGTCGCCCCTTTGTTGCCTGCGAACTCAACAGGTTTACAGGCAAGGAATTCCTTGTAAGTGCAACCAGGCGTTGCAACTTTCATTCTTTTGAGAATTGGGGCTTGCAGTATATCATTATCATTATTATTAATGTTACCGCCTCCATTTACGCTATTACTGAAGTTGTCTTCATGAGTACGTTTGCTAGGAATAATTTGTTGAGGTTCAACTGGATTTCGAGCAGCAGCAAGGATTGCTGGAATAGCATTGGCTATTCCCTGAGCAACGATATTCTCGATATCTTGCCTATTCAGAAATTGATCTTCATGGTTTTGTTCAGATTGGTTAACTTCGTTAACGGGTTCATTACCAGCGTGTTCCATCTGGTAATTAATATATATAAGTGATTAGCAGAAAATAATTAACAACCAAACACAACAAAACAGTCGTACATAATCACATCAACATGTATAGCCAAAATTGTCGATTTTTCGACGTTCAATATTTTATATATTATAACAGGCATCCGTACACACAAGTTATCTTACAAAAGTTTTATTTTTAAGTTATTTCACATAATTATATTTTTATTATTATTAAAACACGCATTCCCACAACCACACACGCTCCTGTCAGCTGGCATTTCAGAAACGACGTTCTCTTTCGTCGTACTTCCAGGAGATCCTTTCCCCTACTTCCCGGATTCTATTCCCTGCGTCCACCAGCTCCTCGCCATAATGGCGGAGTTCAGCTAAGTTCTCGGTGCTCATTGGTGGATGTAGTGGGGACTCCGTATCAAATTGGGGGAAAAAGGTATTAGGGTTATTTAGGAGATTCTGAAACTGCCAGTCAGTGGTCCACCATTCTTCCAACTCTCCTAGAGGTAGGGAGTTAACAAGGGGATCTGGAATAGCAGGTTCCAGGTTGACTGGAAGTTGGGCTTCAACTGGGTAACCAAAGAGGTTTTATTGGCAGGTCCGATGAGGTCGCTTTTCGCCAGTTGGCGGTCTAGTTCCTCCCAGGGTGGCATCTCTGGGGCTTGCCCTGAACTTTCTTCAATTTCTATCCTTTTTCCTTTTCCTTTATCTTTCGGATCCTCAGTCTTTATAGCTTTCTGTGTTGTTGGCCTCTTCCTACGCACACGCCTCCAGCCTACAAGTCTTCTTCTTTTCTTTGGTTTAGGTTTTTCCTGAGGTTGGGCCTGGAATACCATCGGCTCTTCAGTGTCATCCAGATAGTCAGTAAAGGTATTGGTGATATCCATATCTGAACTATGGATAGAAAAGTTTTGGAGTGCTTCTGATAGTTCATTCATGCTGTTAACACACATGAAGAAATATACAAAATTCTAAGTTAAAAATTGGTAAATTAAATTCTCACAGAATCACAGAATGGCAATCAAAAAAGTTAAGTATTAATTACAAATATCTAATACAATTATACAAACAGATTGATTAAAACGAAATATTGCGATTTTTTTATATATCTATTACAAATTACAACTGAAATTCGAAATATATTAGTGGTTATGCATCCGTAAATTATTTTAGTCTAGCTAGGTTATAGGAGTATTATTCTCAACATGCGTTTATGTAAAGTTTATCCTGTCTCTTTCTTCTACTTGGTTGTTATCTAATGGATGAAGTTCTTTTAGAGTTTCTGGCTCGTAGGTTACATAGGTACTAGTACTAGTTTGGCGATTCTATTATAAGTTAACATTTACTGCTGTAGTGGCTAACATGTAGAGATTTTCCCATTGTTCGTCTAATTCATCTTCCCAGGGTTGGTTATTACCTGTTTCCTGAGTCTCCTTATTAATTATCACTCCTTTTGTTTGTGACTTCTTTATTTTCTCTTGACTTTTTCTAATAGTCCAACTTCTTTTCTTAGTGGTAAGTGGTTTCTCAAACTGTGCCTTATGAACAAATATTCCTTCCTTAGTATCTGCTGAGTATCTTGAGGAATTTGATTGGAATGAGGTTCCTTTATCTTTTGGTGAACTATCTAATTGACGATAGATGTCCGAAATTCTTTGCTCACCCATACTGTAAACTAACAATTAGTTAAATAACACCAAAAAAAAACACATAATCACAAAATGACAATCAGAAAATTAAGTATTTCTAAATACTTAATTGGCTTAAATCAGTGGCTCTGATACCACCTTTTTCTGTCACGGCCCCCGGCCCGGTTTGACCCGGTCCAGAAGCCGCGGGACAGAAACCCCGTGGTATTTATTTAATTTGGCAGCGGAATAATTAACATGATCGTTTAAAACTTGAAAATGCCCGATTATTTTATTTCATAATTAGGGACAAACCCCGTAATTTACAATCAGGGAATTTCACTAGGAAACCCCTATTTCACAAAAAACATGTTTCTTTATTTTTGTTAAGCCACTTCTTCAAGCTTGTAGTGCTACACTGCACTTTTTCCTGGATCACAGCGGATCACCTGAAACATGTTTTAAAAAGGTTTTATCAGCAGGGAAATACTGGTGAGTCACTCAAGTTGCACAAAACGACACATTGTTATAATATACAGTATTAAGGGTGATTACATTGTTTTTATCAACCAATTACCCCAAATCGGTATTTGTCACTCGACTGTATCTGTGACTATGGTCAGATCACCCATTGGCTAACCCGTTGTCCAATGGTGACGGGAAACAAGTAATGTATACAAAACCCCACATACCGGCGGTAATTGAAGATTACAAAGACTTAATCCCTGTAATTATAACCTTGAAAACATTTTAAGATTGTGTAAAGCACTTTAATAAAAAGAGAATGACTCACATTGCAGATTTAAACGGGCAGAGTTTAGCCTACTGATTAGCCTTGTAACCTAATTTAAATAACAATGCATACGAACTAGGTCAGTAACTAATACAACATTTACGATAACTCACGAGATTAAAATCCTCACAACGAATGACAAAGTGCAATACTTAAACATCCATCGAATTCACGATGAATGACAAAGTATAGCCCTAATGTGGGCAGCACTTAAACATCCAGTGGATTGATTTCAATCGATCGGACATTGAATCGTAGCAGCGATCGAGTTAATACCCTGTATCGTTGCAGCGTCTCCCTAATGGAATTTATGATTTTGAGCAGTAGAACTTCGTTTTTGACTGAAATCTCGAGCACAGGTGAACTGCTCATGGCCTAGCAATTTATAGCAAAAATTTGAGTCTTACGCAGCCCGCGTAAGCCTTAATAGGCTCTTATGCGGCACGCGAGAGCCACCTAGTCGTAGACTAGGGCTAGCATGTCACACCTTGGGCTGCCACGTGTGCGACACGTGGCCTATTCGCTGCTCCAGAGATTTGCTGAGCTGTCGCGGCCCGCGTAAGCCTAGGCTTACTCTTACGCGGCCCGCGTGAAACCCAAAAATCTTGTTTTCTTAGTTTTTCATGCACGTTAGGGTTTCAGGGGTCCGGGTTTTTACTTACGGGTCATTTTGGGACATTTTTGAAGGTCCTTACAACACTACACATTGAGGACAATGTTTACCTCAAGTGTGGGGATGGGGGAAATTTTCAAAAAAGTTTCAAAATTTTATTGTTTCAAAAGCGATCTTAAAAGCACAAGTAACTAAGTCAACAAGGGATGTCACAACCCATTTGGTCTTTTGTCATGGTCAAGTTCAAATTAATAGCATGACAGGTATTTGGGAATAATTTGCTTATGAAATTAGCATTTTATGCATGTCACATATCATACCCTTTACATATGTGAGGTTTTGAGCCACTTTTACATTATAGAGCACATGCTTATGTTTCTTTGTTTGAGTGGACCATTAGTCACGTATTGTAGAACTTGCGACTTTTGATACGTTTGAGACCATAGACCGAATACAAGCACAAGAATGATTAAGGCATTAGGTAAACCTTTTCCATTTTTATATCCTTACCCAAAAATTTATCCCTTAGTAGCCAATTTTGAGCCTAATCCCTTCGTTTGACCACCCTATAGCCCATAACCTTTAACCTTTTTCTTTTAAACCCGTGTGATGGAAATTCGATTATAGGAATCGAGTTTGTATATTCGTGATTTGTTTGTTTGCATATGCATATATATATATATATATATTTATAAACGAGAAAATTGTTGAGAAAAGAACAAAAAATATATGTTCTTAGTTTGAGAAATAAAAGGAGAAAGCTTGTTGCCTTCTAGTTTGATATTGGTAGTTAGTTGTGCATAGATTAGTTGTTTTGTAATAAAAATCGAATTTTCATCACCTTAGCCACTTTAAAATATCCTATTTCCTACCCTTAGCCTAGCCCCCGTTACAACCCATTCAAAGACCTTATGACTTGTGTTTGGTATTCGTGTTCGGTGGTGGAGAATGATTGAGTTGCAAGCCTATGCGGGTACGTGTTCTAATCGGTTTTGAGCGATTATTTGTTGAAGTGCTAATACATTATACACATTAGACAATTTATAAGCCGAGTGGATAGAACATTGTGAGGGATGTGCATGAATTGTTGGTTTCGCGGGTGGGTTAATCTTGGATAACCATTGTATATGTGAATGCTCACTTTACAGTTAAATATGTTGGAAATTGTAAAGAGTTTAAACTTTAGTATGACAATTGACCTTAACCTTCGTCTCGGGAATGGGGAGTGTATTCGTTGTTCGACCCACGTGAAAGTGAAAAACATATTTGCTTGAGGGCAAGCAAAAGACAAGTGTGGGGATGTGATACGTGGTTGAAAACCGGTGTTCGTAATTGTGTAACTTAATGTTTTTACATAAGTTTTAATCTTGAATAGCCTACTTTTAATTAGATTTGTGTTTTGCAGGGTTAATGGAGTTTAAGTAGCTTTACGAGTCACCGGTCGAAAACCGGACAACCGGGACATCAAACGGGTCAACCGGGAGTGCAAAATGGAAAAAAATAGAAAATGGAAGTTGGGGAGGTCGTCGGCGACGCCCCGTAGTTAACCCCATCTCCAGAAAGCTCGTAATCAGTCAATTAGCGCGTCGCAGAAAAACAACAAAAGTAGAGGGCGTCGCCGACGGGGTCCCCCCCAGTCGGCGACGGGCTTCCGTTTTGTGTATCGCGAAATTTTGATTTCTTGGTTGTTTTGACGAGTTATAACGGATTCTTTGACCTTTTTTTGGGGGTTACGAGTTCCTAATCATAAAAACACATCTTGGATTAATTCCCTATCATCCAATTCATCCCCAATCAATCCCTAACACCACATTCTTCATCTCTAACACCCACCTTTCATCTCTAACATTCAAACCCTAACCAATTCACCACCATCCCTAACCCTCAATTATTACACCATCACCACCATCTTCAACCTTCCATCATCACCTTCAACCCTAACCTCCACTCCTCAAGGCTCAAGGTCATGGCTCCGTGTTCGTGTTTGTCGGCCGGTGATCGCGTCCACCCAACCATGAGCGGCTAGTCTCTTCGGTTTCACCCCGGTGTAGGTAGTTGTATTTTCTAGGGTTTATGCATTTTTAGTTTGATTCGACTTTGTGACAATTTGTATTGATTTTTCAAAACCATTGACAATAGTTTACATTTGTTTCGTATTCGTAAATTGTCGAACGATGATAAAGTTATGCGTTGTCGTGGTTAGGATTTACTTGTGTTGATTACAAAGTGCATTCTTGTCCGTTTTTCGGGACGTTGATAGTTATTGGCACCTAAGTCACGGTACACTAAATCCGTTAATCGTTATGCAATTGAGTTCAATTAAAACATGTAGGAACCCTAGGACTTACAATTATCGAACCGGGTGTGATCCGTATTCTAATTTCTTGCTTCAACTTTTTAGTTTAGTTTACAAGTTTAGTTAATAAATCATTGTTTTAGATAATATCAATTTGTCGGTTCACTCCGATATCCTTTCAAACTAATTAAACAAATAAAATTAGCAAACTTCATAATCACCTTGTACATTATTTGTAAATAGTCTAACTAATCGAACGGGTCGTGCAATACTGACCACCTGCTCTTCGTGGATTCGATACCCGACTTACCCTAGCTACCTAGATTTAATTGGGTTTTTGACTGATCGGGACGACACGGTCACGTCACTTAGTACCCCATATATAAGCACGAAATTTATCCAACACATATACCACCGCAAGTAGCTCTTTCTCGATAGTTGTATAATTTAATTGTGCATCCGAGAGAGTCTTACTTGCGTAGTAAATGGCAACCGGTTTCTTGTCCACCCTTTGACCCAATACGGCCCCCACCGCATAATCACTTGCATCACACATGATTTCGAATGGTAAAGACCAATTCGGTGATTGCAAGATTGGGGCCTCAACCAACTTTTGCTTCAAAATGTTAAAAGCGTTTTGGCAATTTTTATCAAAATCAAATGTTTTATCTTTTAACAATAAATTACAGAGGGGTTTCGTTATATCACTAAAGCTTTTTATAAACCTCCTATAAAACCCCGCATGTCCCAAGAACGACCTAATACCCTTAACACTTGTGGGATAAGGCAAAGTGGATATGACTTGCACTTTTGCTCTATCCACCTTGATCCCACGACTGGAGACAACATGCCCCAACACAATCCCTTATTGAACCATAAAATGGCTCTTTTCCCAAATCAAAACTAAATTTTTCTCCACACATCTTTTTAAAACTTTTTCGAGTTGGTCAAGGCATGTATCAAATGATGACCCAAATATTGAGAAATCATCCATGAAGATTTCCAAAGACTCTCCCACCATATCTGAAAAGATACTCATCATACACCTTTAGAAGGTGGCGGGGGCATTACAAAGTCCAAAGGGCATTCGCCTAAATGCGAAGGTACCGTATGGACAAGTAAAAGTAGTCTTTGCTTGGTCTTCCGGATGTATAGCAATTTGATTGTATCCTGAATAACCATCCAGAAAACAATAAAATTTTTGTCCGGCCAATATCTCAACAATTTGGTCGATAAATGGCAAAGGGAAATGATCTTTGGAAGTTGCAGCATTTAACTTCCTATAGTCAATACAAATACGCCACCCGGTTACCGGCCGAGTGGCGACCTCTTCACCTGCGTCATTTATGACGACTTGAATGCCCGCTTTCTTAGGAACTGTTTGTGTCGGGCTTACCCATTGGCTATCCGAGATAGGGTATATGATACCCGCATCTAGCCACTTCAGTACCTCCTTCTTAACCACTTCTCGCATGTTTGGATTTAGTCTCCGTTATGTGTCGTGAGAAGGACTCATGCCATCTTCCGTGATGATCTTGTGCATCACCACGGAGGGACTAATTCCCTTCAAATCCGCAATGGTCCACCCGATAGCGGCTCTATGAGTGACCAACACTTTCATCAACTTCTCTTCTTGCTCCCCGGTCAAGTTAGATGCAATGATAACCGGGAGCGTGTTACCCTCACCCACATAAACATACTTAAGATGCTTGGGTAGCGCCTTCAACTCTACCACGGGAGGCTCTTCCAATGATAGCTTTAACTTTGTATCGATGCTTTCCGGAAGGCTTTCCACTTGATGTGTCCAAGTGGGCCTTCCTTCCCTAGCCGCTAAGACCTCCAACTCTTTCACTTCTTCATCCATGCTCCGATTCGTCTCTCCTTGTAACCTGTCAAACATGAAACATTCCTCTATTGTGTTTTCCTCTTCGACACTAATGTCGCATAGAGGTATACACTCGTCAACAATGTCCGCCATATAGCATTCATCGCCGACTAGAGGATCCGTCAATCCTGAAAAGACATTTAACCGCAACCGACGGTTACCAAAAGTCATGTCGACCGTGCCCGATTTGCAATTAATTTGGGCATTCGATGTTGCCAAAAATGGTCGACCGAGGATCACCGTTGGTTGCTTGGTTCGGTCCAAAGAAACATAATCTAATACTAGAAAGTCCACCAAATAGTAAAAGTCCTCGACCTTGACTATTACATCCGTGACTATCCCACGGGGTAGTTTAGGGGTCAAGTCGGCTAATACCACGGTGGTATTCGACACTTGAAGTGGACCAAAATCATTTTGGTCATATAAACTACCCGGCAAGATACTCACACTTTCTCCAAGATTCAAAAGTGCCCGGGTCATTTTAAATTCACTCGAAAGAATCGAACTCACATTTTCAGTTAAATCAAGTTTCTTAGGAAACTTGTGAGTCCACTTTTGGGTGCATAAATCTTTCAAGTACTTAGCATATGAGGGTACTTGCTTAATTGCGTCTAAGAGTGGTAAATTGATTTTAACTTGTTTAAAAATTTCCCACATCTCCTCTTGTTGTGGGCCTCGTTTATTTACCACTTTCTTAGATGGTCCCAATAAAGCTTCGGGATAAGGGCGATATTAACCTACACACCCTTTTCCTTAGCCTTTGGGACGGGAACTGTCACAACGGGTGTATTTTTATTAATTTTTAAATCATTTTTATTTTGACCCGTTTGACCGTTATTACCTTCATCATCACTCGCATCTTCCACCACCCCTTCAACAAACTTGGGTGGTGGTAGCTCAACACCATTATCTATCACTCGACCACTATGTAGAGTAATTTTATTAATTGGTACCTCACGTGTGTTCTTCGAGCTTGACCCTTGATGCTTTGGGTTCACCGTAGTGTCACTTGGAAGCTTTCCCATGCTTCCCCTCATTTGAGCCATTTCCTCAGCAAGTTGGCCCACTTGCTTTACCAGTGCCTCATGTGCTTTGTCCTGAATCTCATTTGTCTTCTTAATCTCCTTAATGTCACTGTTAGATTCCTTAACCACATTTAACAAAGCGTCTATTTTGGCACTCAAATCATCACCACCGGTTTGATTACTCGACCCGCTTCCATTACCGCCTTGATTATTGTAATTCCTTTGGTACCCACCTTGGTAATTATTGTCCCGACCTTGGTACCCTTGATTGTAATTACGTTGGTAACCCCCTTGATTACCACCCCGGCGATTTTGATATGATGACCCGCTTTGGTTACCCGGTTGAAAGTTCGGGTTCATTTGATTTGCGGCATTCCCATATCGGAAGTTGGGATGATTTCTCAATCTGGGATGATAAGTGTTCGAATTCATATCATTGTTCTTTCTATCCCCGAACACTTGATTTACCTCTTCGGTGTAATCACTCGGCCCCATTGGACATTGATCGGTCCTATGGCCGATATCCCCACAATCTTCACACACCGCGAATTGTACTGCATTCACCTCCTTCTTTTTCATATGAGCCATTTCCCGTTCTAAAGTAGAAATTCGATCCTTAGAATCAAGATCGGGAAGTGATCGGGAGACGGGGTGTTTCTTAGCTCTATCGGCTGATTCCTTCTCCCTTGATCGCTTGCTCATCCGCTCGAGAAATTCCCAATCATCATCCTCGTGATTGCTCAATAGAGTTCCGTTGCTCGTTGACTCAAGGCGATTCCACGTCTCATCATCCAAACCCCGTACAAAACACTTAACCAATTCCCACTTCTCTATTTGGTGATGTGGGCATTTCCGACTCAATTCTTTGTATCGAGTGAATGCTTCATGCAACGGTTCACTCGATAGTTGCCGAAACGACCTTGTTTCATCCTGTGCATCATCAGTCTTCGCAATTGAGTAGTACTCGTCAAGAAATACTTGTTGCGTCTCACCCCATGTCCGAATACTATTCGCAGGGAGTGTAAGAAACCATTGCTTCGCTTTATCTTTTAGCGAAAACTGAAATAATCGAAGCTTGACCTCCTCCAATGCAAAGTTGTGCCCCCCGATAGTGTTACAAATAGAGGAAAACTCTGCCAAATGCGTGTACGGTTCATCATTAGACCTCCCATTGAAGTGGGGAAGTATATTGATGTAATGAGGCTTACAGTCGAACATTATCCTTTCACAAACTATTGGAGAGTCATTATCTGTAACCACCGGTCTAAAACAGTCATTTACTCCCCGTGGAGGTTGTTGACGACGATGCGGACCGTTAACTTCTTGATCCACCGGCCTTCGATTATCCCTTCTATCACCTCCCCTGTCACCTCTTCGGTTTCCACCTTGGTTACCCCTTTGATTACCCCCTCCCACGAAACGAGGAATCCGGTTAGGGTTAGCATTGTTGTTGTTATTGTAAAATCCATCATTCCGGTTTCTTTGGTTGTTGTTTCGTGGTTGGCGGTTATTTTCGTAATCGTCATTTCTCCTATTCCCATACCCGTAGTCATCGTTCCCCACAAAGTTGGCTTTTTGGTAGCCAAACTCATCATCTTCAAACTCTCTTGCATTGTAAAAGTTACCTCTATTCACATACCCCCAATCTTCGTCATCATTAGCCCGATCATCGTAATATCCCCCATCATCCGAATTTTCCGTATGAACACTCACATTTTCCGGCGATTGGTAACCGGGAACACTAAACGGCTCATCATCGGGGATGGAATTTCTCAAATCATCTATATTAAAGAACGGGTCTTCATTCGCGGGATTGCCATGATCTCAATTACCTCGACGGTCGGAATTGACATTCCAGTCATCAAGGTGAATGGGTAAGGAATTTTGTCGGTGAAGGTTTTATTGTTGGGGTGTTCTTTGGGTGTTGTTGGGATTTTGGTTTTGGAAAGGTGGTGTGGGTGGTCCAGAGTTGTTATTACCACCCGGTCGCTCTTGAGGTATAGGTTGAACATTTTGGGCAGGATTGAAGTTGCTTCGGTATTGGAATTGGTTCCGGTTTTGGTTTTGGTTTTGGTTTTGGTTGAGGTTTTGGTATGCCATAGAATCGGTTTCAATAGTCGGTGTGAATTGTGGTGTTTGATTGGTTTGATTAGAAGCAAGAGTTGCTTCTAACCAGCTTGCTAGGTTTCTTCTTGCTACTCTTTCGATTTCCGGTTCGTAAACTAACGGTGAAGTCCTCCCGGAGTTTCGCGTATGCATGCACTACCTGTAACCTGCACAAGTAACACACCCGCGTAACAAGGAAAAGACAAAGTACAAGAAAAGAACTATGCAAATTAAACAGTTAATCACACAAATTCAAACAATATCCAAACACAAAGCGCAAGCACTCCCCGGCAACGGCGCCAAAATTTGATCGGAGTGTCGCGCTCCGGTCAAAGATAATATTTATAGTCCCAAATTACCCTTAACAAATAGTTAGTGGTAGGAAGGGGTCGAACCACGAAGAGTATGTGGTTTGCGGTTGGATTTGGATGAATTCTTAAAGGATGTCACAATTATGAAGCTTGCTATTTGTTTTTGTGATTTTTTTAATTGATTTTGAAAAGATGTTGAAATGTGAATAACGAATGAGTTGGATTAACTAAAAGAAATAAACAATTGCAAGAAACGTAATTGATGGTTTAAAAACAAGATATGTAAACAAGGTTCACACTCGGTTTCAACAAATGCAAGACTTAGGATTACTATGTGTTTTAATTTGATTTACTCGAAATAATTCATTAACGGGTCAACAATCACAAAACTTAGGTGCCAATCGCTATCAACATCATAGACAAACAGACCACGATGCACTTCGTTACTTTGGACTAGCAAATCCTATCAAAAGACAAGGCATAAATACGTGTATTCATTTCACAAAGTCAAATTTAATCATTCACTCGACATTTCGCAAATTCAATACAAACGTAGGACAATTTTCTAAAGATTCAAATGTAATTCAAGTTGTCACAAAGCAAACATCAACACATAATAAACCCTAAATCTTACAAAAATCTACACCGGGGTGAAATCTCCAAGGAATTAGCCGCTCATGGAAGGACGCGCGCTATCACCGGAGATTGAGAACTTGAACATCATCATCTTGAAGCTTTAAAGTTGTGAAGATGGTGGTTAGGGTTTGGAATGGTTGGTGGTGATGAATCGATTGAAGGATGAATGAAATGATGGATTAGGGTTAATGGAATGCAAGTGGAATTGATTCGGATCTTGATTCGTGATGGTAGGTGATGGTGATGAATTGGTGATGGAAGATAGATGATAATGGCTCCAAGAGATGATTCAAACCTCAAGTCAATCCGTAACTGCCGTTTTTGGTTGGTGAGATTTATGTTTAACTCGTCCCAACAACAAAATAACAAAAATTCACGCTGTTCATTTATAAGGACTGTCGCCGACGACCTAAGGGTCCGTCGCCGATGGTGTGCGGAACATCAAAAAGTGGCCGACGGCCTAATGTGCTGTTTACGGAGCTTTTCACGCGACGGAATATTGCAACGACCGTCGGCGACGGCCCATATGGACGTCGGCGACGGTGCCTGGATGTCTCGGCTTCCGATTTTCGTGTTCCTTGCTTCCGGTTGACCCGTTTAGCTTCCCGATGACTCGTTTTTAATCCCGGTGACCCGTAAAGCTTCCGAAAAGCTCCTTTAACTCCGCTAGACCTGCAAAATACATATCTAATCAAAAGTAGGCTATTCGAAATTAAAACTTGTGTAAAAACATCAAATTAAGCAATTACGATCACCGGTATTCAACCACGTATCAGAAAACTGTAAAATTAAATACCAAGAAACCCAAGGGACAAAATTTTGAAGTTCAAAGAACAAAAGCAGATTATCACAATTACAATTAACCTCTTCATTTACCAAGTAGACGAGTTTTTAAACTCTATAAAAGACCGATGATTACTTTTGATTCAAAACATCAACAAATTGTCCTACAAATCACTTTCTGTCAAAAATTGTTCCAAATTACAAAACCAACAAAAAATCTACATGGCAAACATCAGCTTCTACCACTGGTCAGACACCAGCGATGTTAAAACACAATTCTCGATGTGGTCACTCAAAGAACAAAGAACAGACGAAGAACTAAACAGGAAAGTCGACAACATCAATGACACTATTTACAACAAAACCTGGAACAACATAGCATTGCTCGATGAAGTCCTCCACTCTCCTCCATCAGAGTTCCAGAATAATGCCGAAGAGTTTCTGACACAACTTCTAAAACAGGATCAGAAAATCTGCCACATGCTAACTGACCTGAAATTCAAAAGAGAGCATGAAATCACATGGAGAAAGGCCAGAGTGTAACACCCATCTAATTACTACTTGAATTTAATAAAAATTCATACGATTTATATAAAAGGAGCCTAGATTAAAACATAGTTACCAAAACAAAGTTTCAAGTAATTAAAACTAGTCAACAACCGACTAGTTAAAACATTAATGACCTGATTAGCAAGTTGTTTACATTCAAAAGAAATAGAAACATTGTTTAACAAAGTTATGAAATCGCGGAAGCTTCAAAAGTTGTGTTCGGTTCTTCAAAACTTGCTTGACCGCCATCCGTATTCTTGCAATACCTAGAAACTGAAATGTATACATAAAAACTAGTATTAGAGTTCTTAGAAATATTATATAATCGAAACTACGATCAAACGGATTCGATTAGCTATAAGATGCAAAAATTTACAAAAATTTCAGGGCTCTACCATAACTTACGGTATATACCGTAAGTTACGGTAGTCACTTGATGTTTCTGGTCTACCGTAAATCAGTAGAGATCTACCGTAAAGCTTCTGATCTCTACCGTAAGTTACGGTGGATACCGTAACTTACGGTAGTCACTGCAAGTCTATGTTTTGACTGATTTGATTATGAGGCCCAAATCAACTCTCGGATTTCTCATTCTTACAAACCAACATGTTAGTTTCTCATCTTCTAATATTTCGTTTATCAATAATAACAAAAGACCAATTTACTATATCACGAAGCATTCGCCACGCATTAATCGATTATTCGACCCGTTTGGCTCATCTACGGAATCCTCCATTATGATGACTACCAACAAGTTGTAACCAAATCCTGTTCTTATTAATCAATATAGCGAACATTATCGCTTCAAATTAAGACAACCTTTATTCTACAATTCACTATACTTATGCAAATTATCAAAGTTTACCCAATGTAACGAGTCAAGTTACATACCTTTAGTGTACGCCCTTCAAACGCAAGTCGCCACCGGCTTGTCCGCTTGGAGCTCCGGTATCCTTTCCTATAGAGTTCAACCAAGACATGTTTAGAACTCTTTTCAATTCATAGTTTGCATATTTTGCCGAAACATAACAATCATGCGGTTTAACTCAAATTTTCAGATTTAAGCCTTCTTTGAGGCATTTATGCGAACACTTTAAGGGCAGAAATTTACACTATATATTATCAAGTTTATAACTTGTCATGTAGCCCTAAATTTTCATCAATCAACTACCTTACATGAACTTTAACCTCTAAAATTCTGAAATCACTTCACATATGTCAAATATTACTAGAACAACCACTATAATCCTAGTGTTTATCATTTGCTCACAAAACCCATGAATCACCTTTAATGTGTTCATGAAATTTTCAGGATTTAGGCATGATTTCACATATTGTTGTCTAGGTTTTACTCCTAGACACTATATCATCTCTATCCTATCCAAATAGCAAACATGCAACATCAAATTTCGGATTTCCCAATTTCATGAGAATTTCAAACAGAGACTTAACACCAAATTTTACATACCTTATAACCCCCTTGTAATGAGGATCACCAATCTATGTTCGGATTTTGATTTGGGACTGAAATTAGCCTTCAATTGATCAATTTTGTGGAGCTAGGGTTTGGTGAGGAGTTCTGGTCGCCCCCTTGCGTTCCATGTACGACCAGACACACTTCTTGTGTGTTTGGTTATATATTTTTTTATTAATCATTTTAAGTTTCAGGTTTTACAACATAAGCCCCTCCACTTTTGTTTAACTTAAAGTTTGGTTGTTTTTAACCCTATTACAAGTTACTTCTAGACTTGTAGTTAACTAGGTTAAAAATTCCTAGTTAGTAAATTCTTGTTTATTTATACTTTATAATTCTAATATTAAGTTTTATATTTTCAGGGTGTTACAAGTCCACACCCCTTAAAAGGGTCTCGTCCCTGAAACGGAATTACGTACCAAATAAAGTAGGGTAGAGACGTCGCATCTCCTCTTCGGACTCCCACGTAGTGTCCGAACCTTTCCTATGCTCCCACTTGATCTTGACTTGCTCGATTTGTTTGTTTCGCAAGTGCTTGACCTTTCAATCTAGAATCTCCAATGGTCTTACTGCATAATTCAGGCTATTATCCACCTCGATATCGTCGTAATGGACAAAGGTTGTCTCCTCCGCCAAGCATTTCCGCAATTGCGACACGTGAAACGTGCCATGTATTCCACTCAACTCTTCCGGTAGCTCGAGGCGATAAGCCACCTTGCCAACCCGCTCGATGATTTTAAATGGCCCGATAAACCTTGGGCTTAGTTTCCCTCTTTTTCTGAATCTAATAACGCCCTTCCATGGGGAAACCTTCAACATAACCATGTCGCCTATCTGAAATTCAATCGGTCTTCGTCTTTTATCGGCTTATGACTTCTACCTATCTTGGGCTGCTTTCAAATGAGCTCGTACCACTTCAATCCTCTCATTAGTGGCCTGAATTATATCTGTATGGGCTAATTCGCGTGGTCCCACCTCACCCCAACACACCGGGGTTCTACATTTTCTACCATATAGCATCTCGTAAGGCGCCATGCCGATACTCGAATGGTAACTATTGTTATATGAAAATTCGGCCAGAGGTAGATAAACATCCCAACTTCCACCGAAGTCGATGATACATGCCCGTAACATATCCTCTAGCATCTGTATTATTCTTTCACTCTGTCCATCCGTCTGAGGATGGTAGGCGGTGCTAATGAAGAGTTTCGTTCCCATCTGTTCTTGAAAATCTCGCCAAAAGTTTGAAGTAAACCAGGTATCTCTATCCGACACAATAGATACCGGTACTCCGTGACGTGCCACTATTTCGTTTGTATATACCTCGGACATCTTTTCCGAAGTATATGTTTCACGTATAGGAATAAAATGTGCACTCTTCATCAATCTATCCACAATCACCCATATGGCGTCGAATCCCCGAATCGTTTTAGGTAGTTTGGTCAATAGGTCCATAGTGATATGTTCCCATTTCCAAACTGGGATCTCCAAAGGTTGCAGTTTCCCATAAGGTTTCTGATGCTCCGCCTTGACTTGTAAGCAAGTCAAGCATTTCTCCACATATTTCACCACATCCCTCTTCATTTCGGACCACCAATAATTTCGTTTCAGATCGCTATACATCTTGGTCGCACCCGGATGAATAGAGTATCGGGATTTATGGGCCTCATCAAGTAGTAGCGCCTTCACCCCACAAGTGTTTGGAGCCTATATTCTTCCAGATCGAGTCTTCAACCCGCTCTTTCCAACTGACAAGTCTTTTAACTGGCCAATTATTCTTTCCTTTTTCCAGTTCTCCTCTTTCACTGCTTCTACTTGCGCCTCTCGGATACGTTCAAGTATACCCGAGGTCACCACAAGCTGCATCGACCTTATTCGTATTGGGACATAGTCCGCTTTTCTGCTCAAAGCATCTGCCACCACATTCGCCTTTCCGGGGTGGTAGTGTATTTTGCAATCGAAATCCTTCACCGTTTCCAACCATCGTCTATGACGCATATTTAACTCCTTCTGATCGAAGAAGTATTTTAAGCTTTTGTGGTCGGTGAATATGGTGCACTTTACCCCATATAAATAGTGCCTCCATATTTTTAACGCAAATACCACCGCAGCCAATTCAAGATCGTGCGTGGGATATTTATTCCCATGTATCTTCAATTGCCTCGAGGCATAAGCTATAACTTTGCCCCGTTGCATCAGAACACATCCGAGACCCGATAATGAGGCATCTGAGTAAACCACCATGTCCTCGACTCCGTCCGGCAACGTTAATACCAGAGCTTGAGTTAACTTCTCTTTTAGCGTTTGAAACACTCTTTCTTGTTCAACACCCCAAATGAACTTCTCCTCCTTCCGGGTTAGCTTTGTTAGTGGCGACGCAATCTTGGAGAAATCTTGAATGAATCTCCTGTAGTATCCCGCAAGCCCTAAGAAGCTTCTAATTTCCGAAGGGTTCTTCGGGGGTTTCCATTTCGAGACGACCTCGATCTTTGACGGATCTACTAATATTCCATCGGCACTTATGATGTGGCCAAGGAATTGCACCTCTCGTAACCAAAAGGCACACTTAGAGAATTTCGCATACAACCTTTCTCGTCTAAGTGTCTCTAACACCTCTTGTAAGTGGTGTGCGTGCTCGGCTTCATTTTTTGAATACACCAAGATATCATCGATGAATACGATGACCGATTTATCTAGCATTGGCTTGCAAACCCGGTTCATGAGGTCCATGAAAGCCGCGGGTGCATTTGTTAGCCCAAATGACATCACGAGGAACTCGTAATGTCCGTATCGCGTGCGGAAAGCCGTCTTCGGCACATCTTATTCCTTGACCTTTAGTTGGTGATACCCTGATCTAAGGTCAATCTTTGAAAACCAATTCGCACCTTGTAATTGGTCAAATAGATCATCTATCCTCGAAAGCGGGTATCGGTTCTTTATCGTGAGTTTGTTTAACTCATGGTAATCGATACACATGCGCATGCTTCCGTCTTTCTTTTTCACGAACAGTACCGGTGCGCCCCAAGGAGACACACTAGGTCTTATAAATCCTTTGTCAAGCAGGTCTTGAATCTGGGACATCAACTCTTGTAATTCCGATGGTGCGAGTCGGTACGGTGCTCTAGCTACGGGTTTTGCGCCCGGAATCAATTTGATTCCGAATTCTACTTCTCGTTTAGGCGGTATCCCTGGTAAATCTTCCGGAAACACATCTTCATAGTCCCGTACTACTGGTACATCTTCAATCTTCAGTGATTCTTTCTCGGGCTCATTTGCGTATATCATAAATGCCTTGCATCCTTGCTTCATAAGCTTGTGAGCTTTCAACATTGAGCATATTATGGGGTTACCTCCTTTTTCGCCGTAGATAGTGACGTGTTTCCCTACTCGGATATATTAGCTTTATCTCCTTACGAAAACACACGACCTTTGCGTGGTGCTGAGATAGCCAATCCATCCCAACGACTACTTGAAATTCTCCCATTGACATCGGAATTAGGTCTATTAGGTATTCTTCATCATCGATGCTTAATTTGCAGCTTCGACAAATATCACAAACTATAAAACTTTTGTTGTCCCCTATTTCAACTTCTAAAGGCACAGATAATTTCGTCAATACAAATGAAGGAAGTCGAATAAATCCATGCGAAATGAAGGATTTATTCGCACCCATATCAAACAATACACGTGCTGGAATTGAGTTAATTGTGAATATACCTGAGACCACATCGGGTTCTGTTTTTGTTTCAGCCGCGGTAAGTTGGAAGGATCTAGCCTTCGCCTTAGGAGCTTCTGCTGGAGATTCTTTAACGTCTCTCTTTCCAACTAAGTCCGGGCATTCGGACTTTTTGTGGCCGGGTTGATAACATTTGTAGCAAACTGAGACTTTACCCGGGCATAGCGACGCCGTGTGCCCCGTCTTACTACATATGGGGCATGGTTTGTCTTTGAACCGACATTATCCCTTGTGTCCTTTCCCGCACACTTTACAACTTGGCAACCCACCTTTAGCATCCACCTTCTTTCCCGATTCTCCAGTTCGAGCTTTCTTTGTAGGGCTTGGATTCACATCATGTGCCCTTCGCTCACCCCTTTCAACTTGTTTCTTCAACTCGATTTCCCGTTCCCGAGCAACGTTTATGATCTCGGTAAGGGTCTCGTATTTTGAAGGACTCATAAACTCCCTATATTCAGCGCTCAACATGTTATAGTAGTAATATATTTTTTATTCTTCATTCGTCACCAATTCACTACTAAACTTCATCTTATCCATAAACATCGCCGTAATCATGTCTATAGTCTCGGCCTTGTGCCTAAGTTACATGAACTCTTCCTTGATTTTATTAATGACTGCCTTGGGGCTATGATGTTTAAGAAACGACGTCTTAAACTCTTCCCATGTCATGGTTCTCGCCGCTTCGGCTCCTATTTCATTCTTTTTGTTGTCCCACCAATCTTTGGCTTGACCTCTCAACTGGCCCGTTCCGTAAGCAACAAAGTCACTTTCATCACAATGGGTTCTTTCAAACACCCCTTCGATGTCGCCCAACCATCTTTGGCAAATTATTGGGTCAACCTCCCCATTGTAAATTGGCGGTTTACACGCCATAAATTCTTTGTATAAACACCCTTTACGTTCTCCCGATTTCTCCTACATAAGGTTGACACTATCCTCCAACCTTTTGACTCGCTCTTCGACAAGTGACAACACCGTGCTTTGAATTTTGTCTATAAACCCGGATAGACTACCTTCAATTGCCTTCCCTACTTCTTCGGCAATTATTTCTTTCATTTGTTCAGTGCTTGTCTGCACCGGATCATCATCGATTCTTTCCGACATCTTGAAACTAAAATGTTTATATTAAACGTTAAACATTTCATTTATAACATTGCTTCATTTGTTTCGGTTTAGCCAAGTTCCTAACTTGCTTTAACCGTTCACATTTGGTGCACTTTCCAGGTTTTAGTGAATTTACACACTCTTCCCATGCACGTCAAATCACTTCTCATTTCTCACATAAGATATAATCTACTAAAAATAATAAATTAATTCTTACCGGACGATCGATCAAGCTTGAACCGAACACTTTGTTGACAACCTTAAGCTCTGATTACCAACTTGTAACACCCATCTAATTACTACTTGAATTTAATAAAAATTCATACGATTTATATAAAAGGTGCCTAGATTAAAACATAGTTACCAAAACAAAGTTTCAAGTAATCAAAACTAGTCAACAACCGACTAGTTAAAACATTCATGACCTGATTAGCAAGTTGTTTACATTCAAAAGAAATAGAAACCTTGTTTAACAAAGTTATGAAATCGCGGAAGCTTCAAAAGTTGTGTTCGGTTCTTCAAAACTTGCTTAACCGCCATCCGTATTCTTGCAATACCTAGAAACTGAAATGTATACATAAAAACTAGTATTAGAGTTCTTAGAAATATTATATAATCGAAACTACGATCAAACAGATTCGATTAGCTATAAGATGCAAAAATTTCAGGGCTCTACCGTAACTTACGGTATATACCGTAAGTTACGGTAGTCACTTGATGTTTCTGGTCTACAGTAAATCAGTAGAGATCTACCGTAAAGCTTCTGATATCTACCGTAAGTTACGGTGGATATCGTAACTTACGGTAGTCACTGCAAGTCTATGTTTTGACTGATTTGATTATGAGGCCCAAATCAACTCTCGGATTTCTCATTCTTACAAACCAACATGTTAGTTTCTCATCTTCTAATATGTCATTTTTCAATAATAACAAAAGACTAATTTACTATATCACGAAGCATTCGCCACGCATTAATCGATTATTCGACCCGTTTGGCTCATCTACGGAATCCTCCATTATGATGACTACCAGCAAGTTGTAACCAAATCCTGGTCTTATTAATCAATATAGCGAACATTATCGCTTCAAATTAAGAAAACCTTTATTCTACAATTCACTATACTTATGCAAATTATCAAAGTTTACCCAATGTAACGAGTCAAGTTACATACCTTTAGTGCACGCCCTTCAAACGCAAGTCGCCACCGGCTTGTCCGCTTAGAGCTCCGGTATCCTTTCCTATAGAGTTCAACCAAGACATGTTTAGAACTTTTTTCAATTCATAGTTCGCATATTTTGCCGAAACATCACAATCATGCGGTTTAACTCAAATTTTCAGATTTAAGCCTTCTTTGAGGCATTTATGCGAACACTTTAAGGGCAGAAATTTACACTATATATTATCAAGTTTATAACTTGTCATGTAGCCCTAAATTTTCATCAATCAACTACCTTACATGAACTTTAACCTCTAAAATTCTGAAATCACTTCACATATGTCAAATATTACTAGAACAACCACTATAATCCTAGTGTTTATCATTTGCTCACAAAACCCATGAATCATCTTCAATGTGTTCATGAAATTTTCAGGATTTAGGCATGATTTCACATATTGTTGTCTAGGTTTTACTCCTAGACACTATATCATCTCTATCCTATCCAAATAGCAAACATGCAACATCAAATTTCGGATTTCCCAATTTCATGAGAATTTCAAACAGAGACTTAACACCAAATTTTACATACCTTATAACCCCCTTGTAATGAGGATCACCAATCTATGTTCGGATTTTGATTTGGGACTGAAATTAGCCTTCAATTGATCAATTTTGTGGAGCTAGGGTTTGGTGAGGAGTTCTGGTCGCCCCCTTGCGTTCCATGTACGACCAGACACACTTCTTGTGTGTTTGGTGATATTTTTTTTATTAATCATTTTAAGTTTCAGGTTTTACAACATAAGCCCCTCCACTTTTGTTTAACTTAAAGTTTGGTTGTTTTTAACCCTATTACAAGTTACTTCTAGACTTGTAGTTAACTAGGTTAAAAATTCCTAGTTAGTAAATTCTTGTTTATTTATACTTTATAATTCTAATATAAAGTTTTATATTTTCGGGGTGTTACACAGAGTCTAGGAAATCCTAGCAAGTATTAACTCTAGCGTGTAATACTTTATAAATATTTCATTAAATTTCTATTTTTCTATGTAGTAGTTCATTTTAATAATATAAACATGCATCTTAACATATTCTAAAACGTCAGTGTAAATAAAAACTCTCAACATCATCAACAGTTAATCAAAATAAGAAACAAACCTAAAATGCAAAGGTCTTTTCTTAACTGTTGCAGCACATCTGACTTTTCACGATATTGCATGAATCTATCCTTTCTATAAAAGGAGAACATCTTACTGACGCAAGAAAACCTGACTTTCGTTTTACCGAAAATCCAACAATGCAACTCTCCCATCAAAGAAGATAGCACATGCAACTTTTCACGATGTTGCAACAATGATACTTCAACATTGATATTGAAAGGTTGATGTGTGATGGGAAGCTTTGATGTGTGCAAAATGCAACATATAAATTACATCAATTGTGGCATAAAACTAACCCTTTTTAGTACTAATGTTGGAAAAAGTGTGCTTTTGTCTTCCTTTTGTATTTTCAGGATTAAATGAGCTCAAATTAACAAAAGAAGCAAAAAGACAGCAAAATCTAACATAAATACAAGAAAAGGAACAAACGTGACATGCCCGACCCCACGACAGCATCTTCCCAAGCAAAACAAGAAGACAGAAGACTGAACACGCCCCGTGCTCAGCCAGCACGGGGGCGTGCCCAAGTGTCAGCAGAAAAGACAAAGTGGTAGAAGCTTCTATTTCCCACCACGGGGCCGTGCTCAGCGGACACGGGGCCGTGGTCAACTATAAGATTCGCACAATCCAGGCAAATCTTCATAGTACAAAGATTCTTCTGCACACGGGGTCGTGCTCAGCGGACACGGGGGCGTGGTCAACTAATAAAGACAAGCTGCATTAAAGGAAGAAAGAGAGGATGTGGACACGGGGTCGTGCCCACTGGACACGGGGCCGTGCCCGAGCTTCTGTTCAGCCTATAAATAGGAGTGCTTGGCTCAAGCTCAAACCATCCCTTGGCACACCACCTCTCTCACACTTCACCCACCACCACCATAACACCATCATCCACCACCATCATCCATTTGTCCATCATAGAGTGTGTTAGTCGTCTCGGGATCCAAGATTGATCGTAAGAGTTCTTGACAATCAAGGCCATGTTTGCCTAAGTCTCTTACATCACTTGGTAAAGACAAGTGTCTAGTGTAATACTTTTTATTTTTAATCTTTTTGCACTTTTTACTTGGTTTTGTATTAATGACTTTAATAACTAGTTTCTTATGTTGAAGGTGATTCTTCCTTATCGTTTTTCCGTGGTGTCTTGGCATTATTTTACTGTCTATATAAAATAAAAGATTTTCACCATTCATATCTCCACGGTCTATATGGAGGTATGTTGGCTACCTAATCGGGGGTTAAGGGAACGGTTTGGTAAGAGTCTTGCCGTTGTTCAGCGTTTAGAGATCCTGCAAGGGACCTAGGTCAAATTTAGTAGGACCTCCTTCAATGCTTAACGGTATTGGATGGCGGGGGTCCAAACTATTTGATCCCCTCATAAGTTAAACTACTATTAATACTATAACCCGGCTATTTAGGATTGTATCCCTGCTGACTCAGACTACTTAGTCGAGGGTAACGTCACCTTCAAAAGAGGGGCCTACCATAATTCGCATTAATAACTTAATTAATTATCTTTCAATAATCCGACCCTTTAGGATTGTATCCTTGCTGACTCAAACTACTAGGTTGAGGGTAACGTCACCTCCAAAAGAGGGGCCTACTACAATAACTGAGATAATCTCTTAAATAAGTGCAAAAGTGCGAAAATAATCAAAGGTTACATTATACACGAGTCGGAACCAAGTGATTCATCTTGTCTATCTGTTTTTCTTTTATTTTTATTTTCAGCATTTTAGTTAGTTTTTATTTTTCTTAGTTTAAAACCATTTTCTAAACTTTTTGATTTGATTAGACGTTGAGGATAAACCGGTACTAAAAGCTCTTGTGTCCTTGGACGACCTCGGTATCTTACCAACGCTATACTACACTCACGATGGGTGCACTTGCCCATATGTGTGTTTAGTGTTAGTAAATATCGTGTTTTATAAATTTAAAACTTGGCTAAAAAGTGTTAAAAGGGGCATAATAAATACATTAAAAACTAACGACACTACACACGCATCAAGTTTTTTGCGCCGTTGCTGGGGACACAAGGATTCTAAGAAAGTTAGGAATCAACGGCCTGATCGTTTGTCTTATTTTTCAATTTTTTAAGGATTTTTCTTAATTTTTCAGCTTCTGCAGAACTCAGCACGGGCCGTGCCCGCTGAACACGCCCCGTGCCCAATCATTAGAACTGGCAATCATGTTTTAAGTCAGACAGTAAGCTGAACACGGGGCCGTGCCCACTCAACACGCCCCCGTGCCCAAGATTCAGTTACTGAAAACAGAACCGTAAGATCCCGACGGTTGGTAATTTCTGACACAAAAATGAGTGATACTGATACTTTTTACTTTTGGCACTCTTATGGTACGTGGTGTCAATTATGTGGTGGTAACCATAAGGAATTAGAATGTTATTTTCTAAATTATAAGCACCACTATATAGACCCATCGTTTCCTTGTATCCTTAAGAGGGGCGAAAGTAAAAATAATCCATATCTCTCCCTCGAATGCTCCCAACCGGATTTTCTAGGAGAAATGCTTCTTAATGAATTATTTCAACTAGAAGATCTAATTCTTAATTGGTTAAAAGAACTTAGGAAAGATTTCAATGATCTATCCCAAGATAATAACCAAGAAGAAGGGTTGGAATCGCATTCAAACAACTTCGTTGTTTCCAACGATACTTCTAACTCTATTGAGGACTTGAGCGATAGTCGTCCCTGTGTCGATTGTGCCGTGAAGGACTCCCCATCGACTTCGTTCGATGCATACATAGACCTGAGCGATTCGACATACACCTTCTTTAACGAGAGCCCGGAAAAGGGTTGGACTTGTCCACCTACATATAGCATAGGAATCACCCTCACCGACAACCTCTTGCGTTCCCGTCTTAATCTAGAGAAACTAAGGTATCTTAGGCACTTTGGGGTTGTTCCATCCAGTAAGGAACCGCCCGATCCGGAAAAGTTCCTTAAAAATAGACAAACTTCATAAACAGCCCTCCGACACGGGGCCGTGCCCAGGTCAACACGCCCCCGTGTCCAGCAAAAGATTCCCTTCTGACTCCTGTCAGAATACGGACAAAACGTGTCAGGATCTTGCCTGCACACGGGGCCGTGTCCAGCCGACACGGGGCCGTGTCCAGCATGCTGTCGTTTTCTATAAATGCTGCCAAGAATCCTGCACATTAGGACCATCCAGGGACAGAGATTTGAAAGGATTTTCTAACTTACCATCCTAGGTATGTTCTAAAAGATGGTTCTAACAAACATCTTGTCCTTTCCTCTTTTATCCATTACCTTCTTCTTCATCTTTCTTGCAACAACACCTCCATTAAAGCTTGATTCCAAGCTTTATGGTGATGTTTGTTAAACTTTTGTTCAAGGTATCTTGTTAAAAATAAGTTACACAACATTGTTTTAAGTTATTACTGTTCAAAAATGCTTCATAAGTTGGAAAAATAATTTGAAACTCCACGATTCCTTGTTCTAAAAAACTGCAGAAAGTTGAACACGGGGCCGTGCTCATTGAGCACGGGGCCGTGCTCATTGAGCACGGGGCCGTGTCCGCGGTACTATTTCATTAAAACGAACTATTTTTGGTTTGTTTTCGTAGAATGTCTAGCCAAAACAGTGGAACCTCTTCTGCGCACTCCAGAAACAGTCGAAGGGAAAGGAGGCCATCAATTGAAGCAACTCTCGTAAGATACGTAATGGCGTTACGTGAAGCACTTGACGAGATGACTTCGGTAGAGGAGGTCCTAATAGACCGTATAAATTATCTTTCAGTGGGGTTGGAAAACAGTTTTCAAGAAATAAACCTCTTGCACCAGAGGTTAAACATTCTTGTAACACCTCCCATGGAACCGATCCTCCCTCAAGAGGATTGGAACCTAGCACTTGGAATCCACAATCCTACCGGTTGGGACGACATTCCGGCGGAACCTCCTCTTGAAGAACTCCAAGAAGTCCCCGTGGAAGTTGCACCTCCTCAAACCAATGCTAATGAGCCCGCTTTTCTTCTCCCTAGGGAGATAGAAGAATGGCTCGCTGACGTGTGAGGAACCCATGCCCGAAGAAAGAAGTTCTTCAAGCCACATTTAACCGAGGGATTTACCTTTTCGGAAATTTTGCTAATAGAATAAGTAGTAGGCTAGAACTTCTTGGTTTAGATTTCTTGTGTTTCTTTGACCTAACTATCTAGTATTTTAATTTTTAGGACTATTATGTAATTCTCTCTATGACTTAATGAATGATGGTTTTAGTTAATTTGGTGTTTGGATGATGTTTAAATGAATAAAACACACTTGAGATGGCAAAGGATACAAGGGAAGCTTGAACCAGCACCCCATGCAGGAAATCAGGACCATCCGACAAAATTTCTTCATTACAGTAAGTTCGGCACGAGCCGTGTCCGCCCAACACGGCCCCGTGCTGCACAGTCTGCAGAAATACCCAGTTCAGGTACACCGGACACGGGCCGTGTTCACCCAACACGCCCCCGTGTCCAGGCTTCTGTTTCTCTTGATTTAATTCTGTAACTGGCACTTGAACACGGGGCCGTGCCCGGACAACACGGGGCTGTGTTCAGCGCCCAGTAACACAATTTTTTTGCTTTTTCACACCTTTTTACACATTCAACCAACCTAAAAATTTATTTTTGGGACACATTGAGGACAATGTGTAATTTAAGTGTGGGGGGATGCTAAAACCTTGAATCTTGCAAGTCCTAAATACAAGCCTTACACAAAACTCTATTGGAAC
This sequence comes from Helianthus tuberosus, assembly GCA_030545235.1. NCBI lineage: Eukaryota > Viridiplantae > Streptophyta > Magnoliopsida > Asterales > Asteraceae > Helianthus > Helianthus tuberosus. The sequence continues at coordinate 213,205,039 of CM060441.1, read as the reverse complement.
CGCTAATCACCCCAAATTTTTTCAAAAAAAATTTTCATTTTTTTTACTTGTCTAGGTTTAATTCGGGAATTTCAAGTTCTAAAAAGGTTATATTTTTACAAATTTACAACCGATAGCGTGGTGATAAAGAGAACCAACATAAGAAAATTATGAAAAGACATGACAAACTTAGTTAAAATTTGATTATATATACTTGATCACATAAAAACCCATTCCCACAAAAGTGAGTTTTGAGCCTTTATTGAGCATACAAATACATATCTTTAAATTAAATGCTCATTTTTCGTTTCTTGTGTGAATAGCCGCTTGGTTCTTACGACTCTAGAACTTTCCATGACGATACATTCCCGGTCCTTACCAACTTAAACCCGAGTAAGTAAATGATGGAGGCATTAGGATTAACCATTTTTATTTCTACACCATTATTTTTCTTTTTTTTAACCACCTACCCAAAATCCCCCTAGTTAGCCCCTTTGAGCCTAAACTTTTTCATTTCATAACCCAAACCAAACACCCTTTCACCCACCAAAACCTTTTTCATTTTTAACCTTTTGTTTTAGTAACTAGCTCGGTTTTTCGTATGACTTTTCAAAAAAAAATGTATTGATGATGAAGCAAAAGAAATAAACAAACAAGTTCATCAAAAATAACTTTGTTTGAATAAAAGCTTCATTAAAATAAAAGTTACAAAAATAAAAAGTCTTTCGAAAACCGACGCTTGTTACGCTTTTTCGCCCTTTTCTACTAACCACTAACCCAACCACCTACCTTTAACCCAAGCCTAACCCTTCAGCCAAAAGCCCTCTTGATATTTACAAAGGTATAAAGTTAAAAAGGAGGAGGATTGATTGCTTGGCAAGCCTATGGTAGGAGTAAGTTCCATGCCGCTCTCAAGTGATTCACTAAAATACATTTTCGGCCGAGTGTTGAGTGATCCCCCGTGAGGTATGTGAACTTGTATATAAAGAGAATTTTAAAAGAGGCATGTTATGCCCTAATAAGTAATTTATCTTATGAAAAGTTTTAAATAAATCATGACGAATAGGATTGTAAATAAATAAAAATAAAACATAATAAAGAATCTTGGAAATCCCGACACTCTATGACAAGCCTGAAAACTTTCTCTTCTACCCATTCCATTTGGGTGTGTAAAGCCATATTATAAAGAGTTTTGCTTGAGGACAAACAAAGATTCAAGTGTGGGGGTATTTGATGTGTGCAAAATGCAACATATAAATTACATCAATTGTGGCATAAAACTAACCCTTTTTTAGTACTAATGTTGGAAAAAGTGTGCTTTTGTCTTCCTTTTGTATTTTCAGGATTAAATGAGCTCAAATTAACAAAAGAAGCAAAAAGACAGCAAAATCTAACATAAATACAAGAAAAGGAACAAACGTGACATGCCCAACCCCACGACAGCATCTTCCCAAGCAAAACAAGAAGATAGAAGACTGAACACGCCCCGTGCTCAGCCACCACGGGGGCGTGCCCAAGTGTCAGCAGAAAATACAAAGTGGTAGAAGCTTCTATTGCCCACCACGGGGCCGTGCTCAGCGGACACGGGGCCGTGGTCAACTATAAGATTCGCACAATCCAGGCAAATCTTCATAGTACAAAGATTCTTCTGCACACGGGGTCGTGCTCAGCGGACACGGGGGCGTGGTCAACTAATAAAGACAAGTTGCATTAAATGAAGAAAGAGAGGATGTGGACACGGGGCCGTGCCCACTGGACACGGGGCCGTGCCCGAGTTTCTGTTCAGCCTATAAATAGGAGTGCTTGGCTCAAGCTCAAACCATCCCTTGGCACACCACCTCTCTCACACTTCACCCACCACCCACCACCACCATAACACCATCATCCACCACCATCATCCATTTGTCCATCATAGAGTGTGTGAGTCGTCTCGGGATCCAAGATTGACCGTAAGAGTTCTTGACAATCAAGGCCATGTTTGCCTAAGTCTCTTACATCACTTGGTGAAGACAAGTGTCTAGTGTAATACTTTTTATTTTTAATCTTTTCGCACTTTTTACTTGGTTTTGTATTAATGACTTTAATAACTAGTTTCTTATGTTGAAAGTGATTCTTCCTTATCGTTTGTCCGTGGTGTCTTGGCATTATTTTACTGTCTATATAAAATAAAAGATTTTCACCATTCATATCTCCACTGTCTATATGGATGTATGTTGGCTACCTGGTCGGGGGTTAACGGAACGGTTTGGTAAGAGTCTTGCCGTTGTTCAGCGTTTAGAGATCCTGCAAGGGACCTAGGTCAAATTTAGTAGGACCTCCTTCAATGCTTAACGGTATTGGATGGCGGGGGTCCAAACTATTTGATCCCCTCATAAGTTAAACTACTATTAATACTATAACCCGGCTATTTAGGACTGTATCCATGCTGACTCAGACTACTTAGTCGAGGGTAACGTCACCTTCAAAAGAGGGGCCTACCATAATTTGCATTAATAACTTAATTAATTATCTTTCAATAATCCGACCCTTCAGGATTGTATCCTTGCTGACTCAAACTACTGGGTTGAGGGAAACGTCACCTCCAAAATAGGGGCCTACTACAATAACTAAGATAATCTCTTAAATAAGTGCAAAAGTGCGAAAATAATCAAAGGTTACACTATACACGAGTCGGAACCAAGCGATTCATCTTGTCTATCTGTTTTTCTTTTATTTTTATTTTCAGCATTTTAGTTAGTTTTTATTTTTCTTAGTTTAAAACCATTTTCTAAACTTTTTGATTTGATTAGACGTTGAGGATAAACCAGTACTAAAAGCTCTTGTGTCCTTGGACGACCTCGGTATCTTACCAACGCTATACTACGCTCACGATGGGTGCACTTGACCATATGTGTGTTTAGTGTTAGTAAATATCGTGTTTTATAAATTTAAAACTTGGCTAAAAAGTGTTAAAAAGGGCTTAATAAATACATTAAAAACTAACGACACTACACACGCATCAAGCTTCATTGAAACGATGATGTTGGAACAATGATACTGGAACGATAACATGTAAACATAATCAACAAACATTCGAACAAAGAAGTGTAATCGGAGATTAGCGGCTGAATCACGAGAAAGATGCATTTGAGAGAGAGAGATACACTCACATATATGAGCGAGCGAGATTTGAATGTGAAACCAGATAATTATATCTTATTTATAGGATTAGAATATATTGTTTGAATTTTGAATCTGGAGCCAGAATTTTGAATCTCGACAGATGTTTATTGGGAACTGATGTTTGATTATAAAATGTTGAGGGCAGATGTTTAAACATATTTTAAATGATATTTGAATCTCGACAGACCTGGTTTGGATTTTAAAGTGGGCCATACCTTTGAGAGAGAGAATGGGGGTTTGAATTTTTTTATATTTTGCAAAGCTCAAGAAATTAGCATTAACTACTGATTTGATTTGCAACAAATAGTCATCTAGAATTTTTTTTTATTTTTTAATTTAACTTTAAATTTTATCATGAAAACAATGTTGGAGGAACTTTTATCTCATTGGAATGTAACGATTAGGTAAAATGGTAATTTCATTGTAATTCTAGTTTTCATTTGATAATTTCAATCTATCACTAATTAACACCATCAATAATAAAAATGTGAGTAGTGGCTTTTTTTTAGGGAAACCGCTGATGGTCAATATCAGTTGATGTCAACAATAAAAAAGTGAGCAGTGGCTATTTTTTCCTATCAGTGGATACCCAACAGTTTTTGAAACACTAATGTTTGGTCAGTCAGTGGTCAACACGGAGATTGAAGAAACAGAAGTTGTATTTCAGCAGTGGATAACTTTTAACAATCAAATGTTTGAACCAACACAGTGGTTGTAACAGGCTTTTAAACAGATGTTGGGGCTTAAACAGATGTTTCGCCTTATATATCAGTTGTCTGGACTTAAACAGAAGTTTGACCTTAAACAGATGTTTGCCCATAAACAGAAGTTTGGCCATAAACAAATGTTTGGCCTTAAACAAATGTTTGAGCTTAAACAAATGTTTGCCCATAAACATCTGTTTGCAAAAAAAGACCAATTTCAAGAATACTGTACCCAAACAATCAAAATGAGGAGCTTAATAATCATCCAAGTGTACTTGATTTTTATTTATTAGTATAAAGATGAAACAACTGTTCAATTTATAGTACAGATCAAACCGCTGAAGTGATGTGATAAATACTGTTACATATAAACACTGTTGTGATAAACACTGTTACATACAAACACTGATGTCATGAAAATTGTTACATATAAAACACTGAGGTGATGACATCTAACAACCTAACAGACTATAAAACACTGATGTGAAAAACACTGTTACATATAAACACTGTTAACATAAACAAAGGTAGAATAACTAAGGTTGATGCTGAACCACTACTGTTGTTGGACAGTGGTTCACCTTTGGTTGATCATGCCTTTGGTTCATCAGTGCTTGCCTTCAACAGGACTTTGGTCTTCATCAGTGGTTTGGTCTTCAACAAAGTTAAACTGATTGTAAAATTAAAACATTCAATGACTTACAGTATATGGGTCCAAATGATCTCAATCATGCACTAAAATTCCTATACTCATCTGAGATTGTCTCCCGCTCCACCATCTTAATTCGTCTCTCAACAACTTCAATTGTAAAGAAAAGGGCAAAAAACAAATACATGACTAACATGTCACGGCCCCCGACCCAACCTGGACGGAATCGGGAGTCGCGAACAGCCCAGCGGTACCGGTGATTATTTTGAAAACGTTGCAGCGGAAATTTTAGCAGGACCGTGAGTTAGGAAAAATATCAGAGTTTAGAAAACACCGGATTTTATTTAATAAATGGGATAAACCCATGTTTTATAATGGTAGCTTTAATAAAGATAAATTTTATTACATAAAACAATATTTCTTATTCTGATTTAATTAATAAATAAGCCACTTCTTGTTGCCTTTCAGTGCCGTATCCATCTTTTACTCCAATCTACTGTAATTACCTGAAAAGTGTTTTAAAAAGGTTTTGTCAGCGGGAAATACTGAGTGAATCATTCAGTTTTACTAAAACGACTCGTCTGTTATAATTCACAGTATTAAGAGAGATTACAATGTTTCAGATATCAAGCCAAATACCCACAGTACTTGTCACTCGAACATCCATTGGTAGCCTCTTTGCCCGATGGTGTCTGTGACTATGGTCATATCACTCATTGGCTAACTCGTTGTCCAATAGTGACGGTTATCAAGTAATGTATACAAAACCCCACATACCGGCTGTAACTTGGTGATTACATAAACTTAATCACTGTAATTATAACTTTTGAAAATAAACATGATTTCAAAAGTAATTTGATAAAAAGAGAATGACTCACATTATAATCATGCAGATTCATACGGCCAAAGTTATAGATAAGCCTCGATATATTGCAGATTTATACAGGCAAAGTTTAGTCTACAGATAAGCTTTTGCAGATTCCTACAGGCAGAGCTTAGCCTATTAATTAACCTTGTAACCTAGTGCACACGAACTAGGTAGATAACTTAATACAGCATTTACGATAACTCACGAGATAAAACCCTCACAACGAATGACAAAGTGCAATACTTAAACATCCATCGGATTCACAACGAATGACAGAGTATAGTCCGAGTTCGAACAGCACTCAAACATTCAAGTCGAAATCACGATGAATAACAAAGTATAAACTCAATTTGAGCGGCACTTAAACATCCATTGGATAGTTTAATCGATCGGACATTGAATCGTAGCAGCAATTGAGTTAATACCCTGTATCGTAGCAGTATCCCCCTACTAATTAGTGTTTTGAGACTTATTTCGACAATAATTCGACATACAGAGTGAATTTGAGCGTCGAATGAACAACAGAATGCGATTGCCAATGCCTGCTATTTATACAAGAATTTGGGCTAGCTTACGGACCGTAACAATTTATCCTTACGGTCCGTAAGGGACACGAATTACCTATAGGCTTGCCACGCGTGGGACTAGGCCTGATGAGTCGACAGTTTCTCGAAATTAAATTTAGACAACGAGTTATTTAGGATAATCATCAAGTAGGGAATGCCCCCCCTGAGTTTTAGGGGCCCTGATCCTGATTCTGATTGTTCTGATATTTTTAGGGTTTGTGTAGAATCACTTGGGTGTCTTAATTAGGGTTTCCTTTTAGATAAAATAATAAAATAAATAGGACTTTTAATGAGGGTCGTTACATTCTCCCTACCTTAATAAAAATCTCGTCCTCGAGATTTACTGGAATAAGTAGGAATACTTTTTCTTCATCTTAGATTCCAGTTCCCAAGTGTATTTGAATTATGATATTTCTTTTATACTTATGTCACCTTTTACTTAATAGATAATATTAAGGTAGATGACACAAATTTAAAATATCGAATTTTGTGAATACAAGTTGTATCTTAAGTAGGATTCAATGGTTCAACTGAATTAGTTCAAGAAATCGATGACAAACGAATAAGATGAAATGATATAATTTCCAAGATAACTAGGTTTAAGCCAAAAGATATATGATCAAATGAATGGGAAGGACTTTTAAAATCAATGAAATTCTTTGTCAAAAGGAAGCTTACTTTGATTAGCAACTGAGGAAGATTTAGAATTGACAGATTTCAAATGAAATAAAAGCATGAAAAATGATTTGTCAAATATCGAATTATGATATGAGAAAATCAATGTGCTGAGATGAGTGAATTGCAAAGATACACCAAAAGACAATAGAGTTAGTGTATCATTGTTTAGAGTTCCAAATTGTTTTAATTGTGAAACAATGTAATATTACATTGTTAGCGACTATATTTTTCATACTATGTCCTAGAGATTGAAATAAAATAAGAACAAATTGTTTTGGCATTACCAATCATTATATTATATTTATAAAGCAAATGTAATATATATTATTTGTATCCTTGTCTGAACTGTATCTTACATATCAAATATAAATACTATGTAATATATATTATTTGTTACACATTTTTACTTATATGTAAATGGTTACTGCTTTTAAGTATTTTACTATACTATGTAAAATAACTTATTTTTTTACTATGTAATATATATTACAAAATTCCGTAATTAAGTTATTATATTTACAAAATATTTTAGTATATTTTGTAAAAGAAATCACTATTATTTATAATGTTTTTATTTGTCTCTTTTATTTTATGAAAATATGTCTTCTCCAAAGTATGTATATTTTCATATATAATTAAAATTTACTAAATAAGTATGATGACTTATTTTATATATATTAACTAGTCATTATCATGGTGAATATTGGTTAGTGCTCCCTTGTTTAAGCATAGGTGATCAGTCTATGCCTAACTAAGGCTAGGCTATCCAATACCTACCTTTGATAATAACCCTAGTATTTAAAAATAATCTTAATACTACTACTAATAATAAAATTATCAATAATAAATAACTAAACAATAATTTTAAATAAGAGTATACCTCAAACATAGTTTTTATACATATATAAAAATATAATTTCTTTACCGCAATGGTTTAAAATATAGTAATACTATATTTGTAAATTAGGTAATTATATATATAATCAATTAAATTTATATATAATGTTTTTCGATCAATGATGATAGAGCAATAAATATTACGAAAGGCTCTATTGATATTTGTAATAATTATTAAGAGATATACCGAAATATAAATTTGGGTATCATTATCTGAGCACATGTTGGTTTTAAGATTACTTGTATAGAATAATTCAACAAAGTGGATTTAATATAAATAATTAAATGATTAAATCCGAGATTAGCACAATCTTCAGATTTTGTGAAAATGTTACCTCAAAGTGATTGTGATCATAGAAATGATTTAGTGAAGTTGAGGATCACACAAGCATGTTATTTTTCAAGAGAATTAAAATGCTTGTTAGGATTATTCTGAATATGATGGTTTTAATTCATCATATGGAACCTTGAATTGAATATGTAGTACGAGCAAGTTCAAACAATTGAACTTGGTTTAAACAAAACGAGTTTAAATAAGAAAGTTCAGACATGGTTATAACAGAAATCATGGATACCAAAGGAAATTGAGTTTTTCAAAAATTTATTGACTTGTTATTAAGAGTCATCATTTAGTAATAATGCGGTTCACCGTGCCAAAATCAAGTCTAACTAAAGGATATTTGAGTTTGGATAAAACGACAAATTAGAATGAATCCCTCCAGTGGAATTCAGAAATTAAACGAACCACATGCGCAACAAACAGTGCATGTGTAACGTGTGGATTTACCAAGAAATGAAATGAATCAATATCCGCTACTATGAAATAAATTCTCCTGGTATGATGACTGTTGCGAAAGTCAACTTATTATATGCAGAAGTCAGAATTTTCAACAAAAGAATATAAGAACTTATATCTGGAATTTTGAGTGATAACTGTTATTAAATGGCATTACCAGGGAATGTCAAATAAAATGAACTAGGGAATTTGCAAAAGTATGTGACTCCTTTTTCAGTGATAAATAATTATGACTCTGATTAGACTGTGTACTGATGTTTATGAAATCCTGTTCTAGCGTACTTTAGAGATATTCATTTTGTAGGATCGTGTGGCAAAGTGCCTCTTTTTTATTAGTAGTTCTTCTTACTGACGGAATTTTAACATTGGTGTCATCGTGCCCAATTATATTTTCCAAAGGTCTTGCGTTGGAAATCGTGTGATATACTTCAACTTCTGTGGAATTATAATTAAATTCTCATGTGTTTTCTTGTACCTTATCATAACTTTACTTGCTTCTTACTTGCGTTAATAGTTTATGGTAATGTGTTAGAAATTCTTTACACTTTTGATGGTATCCCAACTTAATGGGTTTCTATTGTTATTATTATCACTCAAGTTACTAGGCAGATAATCAAACGAAATAATGTTTGATATCGGAAAAGAGATTCCTAATAAAGAAATCTAGACACAGATGCTTGTGCTTTATTCCAAATTGACTTTTGGAATTCCTTATAGATATATATATCTATATAATCACATATTTCACATGCTGTAATAAATATACCATCTATCAGGTCAATGTATTTAACAGATTCATTTTTCCAAAATAAGTCAAATATCAGATAAGGATACTATTTAGGGAAATCTTGTCACTTGCTGACATATTATATACCTTCTTACCCGGTTCTCGCCGGAGAGGTACCTTCAGTATATCCGGACAAACTGGAGAGTCTGCTATATCATACCTAATCTTGCCAGAGAAAATTTTTTATTTCCCATAAATAGTATCTTTTAAAAAAAATGCCTATCTTATTAGGGCTTTTATTCAGAATTAAGGAAATTTGTATTTCCATAACATATCTTATTATTATTTTGACTACTGGACGATTCCTGTGACAGTGTCAATTTACTATTGATCATTCTTTCAACTAGTGACTCAGGTCATATTACTGTTGATCATTCTCTCAACTAGTAATTGCGGTCATATCACTGTTGATCATTCTTTCAACTAGTGATTCTAATCATAACACAGTTGATCATTATCTCAACTAGTACTTTTGGTAATGTCACTGTTGATCATTCTCTCAACTAGTGACTCTGGACTTAATTGTCCCGTGACATTACTTCATCAATTACTTATGGCACACCAAAATTCCATCATATTTATTTGCACAAGTACTTAGCTTATCGTGAAGCTAATATTAAGGCATATTTTCTTAAGTTCAAGTCTAAATGCTACCAGTTAACAGCAATCTCCTAACTCTTTTATATAAATTTAGGTATTATTATCACAACACCTAAAGGCTTGAAGCAGTGGCTCTTTGAGTTGGCTCTGATACCACCTTCTGTCACGGCCCCCGACCCACCCTGGACGGAATCGGGAGTCGCGAACAGCCCAGCGGTACCGGTGATTATTTTGAAAACGTTGCAGCGGAAATTTTAGCAGGACCGTGAGTTAGGAAAAATATCAGAGTTTAGAAAACACCGGATTTTATTTAATAAATGGGATAAACCCATGTTTTATAATGGTAGCTTTAATAAAGATAAATTTTATTACATAAAACAATATTTCTTATTCTGATTTAATTAATAAATAAGCCACTTCTTGATGCCTTTCAGTGCCGTATCCATCTTTTACTCCAATCTACTGTAATTACCTGAAAAGTGTTTTAAAAAGGTTTTGTCAGCGGGAAATACTGAGTGAATCATTCAGTTTTACTAAAACGACTCGTCTGTTATAATTCACAGTATTAAGAGAGATTACAATGTTTCAGATATCAAGCCAAATACCCACAGTACTTGTCACTCGAACATCCATCGGTAGCCTCTTTGCCCGATGGTGTCTGTGACTATGGTCATATCACTCATTGGCTAACTCGTTGTCCAATAGTGACGGTTATCAAGTAATGTATACAAAACCCCACATACCGGCTGTAACTTGGTGATTACATAAACTTAATCACTGTAATTATAACTTTTGAAAATAAACATGATTTCAAAAGTAATTTGATAAAAAGAGAATGACTCACATTATAAGCATGCAGATTCATACGGCCAAAGTTATAGATAAGCCTCGATATATTGCAGATTTATACAGGCAAAGTTTAGTCTACAGATAAGCTTTTGCAGATTCCTACAGGCAGAGCTTAGCCTATTAATTAACCTTGTAACCTAGTGCACACGAACTAGGTAGATAACTTAATACAGCATTTACGATAACTCACGAGATAAAACCCTCACAACGAATGACAAAGTGCAATACTTAAACATCCATCGGATTCACAACGAATGACAGAGTATAGTCCGAGTTCGAACAGCACTCAAACATTCAAGTCGAAATCACGATGAATAACAAAGTATAAACTCAATTTGAGCGCCACTTAAACATCCATTGGATAGTTTAATCGATCGGACATTGAATCGTAGCAGCGATTGAGTTAATACCATGTATCGTAGCAGTATCCCCTTACTAATTAGTGTTTTGAGACTTATTTCGACAATAATTCGACATACAGAGTGAATTTGAGCGTCGAATGAACAACAGAATGCGATTGCCAATGCCTGCTATTTATACAAGAATTTGGGCTAGCTTACGGACCGTAACAATTTATCCTTACGGTCCGTAAGGGACATGAATTACCTATAGGCTTGCCACGCGTGGGACTAGGCCTGATGAGTCGACAGTTTCTCGAAATTAAATTTAGACAACGAGTTATTTAGGATAATCATCAAGTAGGGAATGCCCCCCCCTGAGTTTTAGGGGCCCTGATCCTGATTCTGATTGTTCTGATATTTTTAGGGTTTGTGTAGAATCACTTGGGTGTCTTAATTAGGGTTTCCTTTTAGATAAAATAATAAAATAAATAGGACTTTTAATGAGGGTCGTTACATAACACAACCTCATTGAAAGTGGGACTGTAAATGAGTACCATACCGAATAACAAAAAGGGATGAAGCCTAAACTTTTGGGCTGGTATCACCTATCAACAAACCTGAAAACAAAATCAGTTTCTAAACAATGACTTCATGAAACTGAAAATCATTAAAGCAAACACAAATTAAGTAACAACCAACCTTAATTCAAAAGCCTGCAAATATAAAATTGCCACATGAACAAATGAAGTACAACTTGCTGCAAAAATAATAAAGTGTAAAAACAATCTCAAAAACTTCTCTGTAATTAAGTAGTTAAGCTACTCAATTTAGTTAACTACATAAACAATCCAACAATGAATTTACCGTCCTTCTCATTCTCTTTCACATTTCAATCTCGCCAACAACCGTCCGGCAGAGGTTGCTTCTAATCAACAAACTCTATAAAATAATAATAATAATAAAATAAGCATAAAATCTATATATTCTACTTGGATTGCTAGAATAATAGTATGAAAGTTGAAATAAAAACAGAGGATCAAGAAACATAGGAGCATCAAAAATTACTAACATGGGTGAATAAATCAATAAAACAGCTTGTGAAAGACATAAACTACAAACATATCAAAATCAGTCTACTCGTAATCACATGATACAACAAAGCAAGCATCTGAATAAACAATAACAAAGGAAATACAAAATCAAAAGCTACAAACAGAGTTATTCTTGACTTGTACAGAGTTATTCCTGTTTCGGTCCCTATGTGCAACGGTGATATGACTTGTACATTATCTTTTCTTAACTTATATCTTGATGGGGGGATGTGAAAGATGGATTGCAAGGGTTAGGAAATGGTTAGGGAAGGTATGGTACTGTTGTCGATGGTGTGAAGGGGCAATGCCTGCCATCATGGCAACGGAGGCATAAACACCACAACATATGGGAGCTAAAAGGAGCACCGAGGCTCAATTGTGAGCCCCATCGCGCGGGCATGGGGCCTAAAGTTGGTGTGTTTTTTAAAATAAAATAATATATAACCCAATTATATAGTGTCGCATCAACCAACCACCACTTTCACCTCTCCGTAATGCATGTAGGTGGGTGGGAAAGGTGCCCCCTCTCCACCATTGGCGCATGTTAGAAGAGGCCGCGCGGGAGGGGGGGGTTCCGACCCCCCGAACTTTTCACTCAGTAGTATAATATATGTGGTTTTCGTATAGAAATTTTTGGGTATATACGTTTTCGACCCCTTGGTTCTATAGAAACTTTTAGTTATATACGTTTTCGACCCCCGTCGGAAATCTCAAGCTTCGACACTGCTCTCCAAGCGGCACATCTTGTTTCCCTCATTCACATTCACCACGACACATAGGTAGTGTATGGTATGAAGGAATGAGAGGCGGAAAGGAATGATCCATTCAGATGGAATGAAGAAAATGGTGTTTGGTTGGCCAATGGAATGAAATCGCCTATTACACAAGGTATTCTATTCCTTCAAAAATATTCCATCTACACCCCATGTTTTTTCATTCCATTCTCTCATTCATCCTTCATTAACAACACCATAACCTACTACTGTCGCCACCACCACCCACCTCTGCCAACGTTGACGCCCACCGCCAGTGCTGCATCCCACTTCCGCCATTACCGCCGCCACTCACCACCGCAGCATGTCACCACCACCCACGATCGCCACTCACTAACGTTTTATTCCTTCATCTTTTCTTCTCTACCAAACAACACAAATTAATGATTTGTTTCATTCCAACATGGTAACCAAACAAGACATGGAATGGTAATGATTCATTCCATTCTATTACCCCATCCAATAGGGTGTGTTTGGTGTGGGTTATTGATCATTATCATTCCATATATTGTTTGGTTACCATGTGAGAATAAAATGAATCATTACTTTGTGTTGTTTGGCATGAAAAGAAGAATGAATAAAATCGATGGCGATTGACGGTGGTGGAGGTGACATTGGTGGGTTTGTGATGATGATTATAAAGGGTGAAAGAGGGAATAAAATGAAAAGAAAAACACGTGGGGGTATTGGATGATTTTATAGGAATGGATGCCTTGTGTAATGGATGATTCCATTCAATTGACCAATCAAATACTCTTTTTTTTCATTTCATTTTCCCTCTTATTTCTACATGCCAAATACTACCATCTTTTAATGTGGTGTTAATGTGGATGAGAGAGAGCCTAGGGATGGGAGCTACTTGAGATCGTTTGTTAAAAACTTGAATCAGACTAAGGGGCTATTTGTTTACCTCTTAATGAGACTCTTAATGGTTCAGACCTCTTACGGGTTCAGCACTTAATGGTTCAGACTGTTTGTTTCACGAGCAGATGTCTGAATGGTTCAGACATTTGCCTCTGAATGGTTAAGCATTATATAGAGTCTGAATGGTTAAGATCTTTAATCTAAATTGGTCAGACATTTGCCTCTGAACGGTTAAGCATTATACAGGCTCTTAATGGTTCAGACCTCTTACTGGTTCAGCACTTAACCATTCAGATGTTGCCACATACCCCTAAGTTTAAATAAGCCCAAGCTCAAGCAAGCTAACGAGCCTAAACAACCAATTATTTATATAATTTTGTATTTAATGTTTTACATACTAGTAACTATTTTATATAAGAATATGATAATGTTAACTAAATAGTGTAAATTATAAGTATATAAAAGTGAAAATTATAATATATGTATGTGTGTATCTTTTGTTAAAATGTAGAGTGAATTTCAAGGATTTTCCTTTATCTTTATACTCATTTTCAGACGCTGTCCTTTATGTTTAAAATTGACGAGTTTTGTACTTTATGTTTTCAAATCATACACGTTTTGTCCTTTAGTCCTAACCCAGTTAATTTTTTCTGTCAAATCTGGTCATGTGCAATGCACATGAGAGTAAATTTGTCTTTTCACCCTAATCTTTAAAAATAGATATAAAAGAAAAAAAATATTATATATCATAACAAAAGCCATCTTCTTCCCCAAATCAATCCCATTTCAAAACCCTAATATCTCTCCAACAACCTGCAACAATTCACACCGCATTTCAAACCAAAAGCCCATGCAACAATCCCATTTCTTGCACTTTCTTTACTAACCTCCTCTGCAAATAAATCATTGTGAGTAGTCACACTAAAAGCAACCGTACATTTGCATATTTGATCAAAAATCACTTTTGTATGAAAATATCGTGGGATAGAGATGAACCGTCAAAGTTTGTTGTTTTTTGGACTTCCTTTTCCATTGAGTAGGTGAATTTTGTGATGTCGAAGGTGAAAACTATGACAACCCCAAAAATTTCAGGTATCCGTATAATTAATTTATATTTAAATTGTGCTTAATGACTGTGCTGATTACAACTGTTGATTTAACTGCTTAGTGTTTACTGATACATACATACTCATGCATCACATTTTATTACTGTCACTCTACTCATTACACAAACAATAGTGACAAACTTGATGCACAAAAGCACAGCTAGCACAGTGAGCGGATAACCCAGTATACATGCTGACATTGCCAACACTAGACAGACATTGTCTCTGAGGCCAGTATGAGCCGGGAATAGATTACTACACTAGTAGGGAGTGTAGGGAGGTGAGAATTGTAAAACTGCGTCACTAGGTGATAGTTATAGTGCCGGGAAGTGCCTAAAACATACTTTAACGGCAAAATTTTGCGCTTTATTACAAAATTCAGCATTTAATTTAACTAGTAAAGTGCAAAAACATGGGAAAATGATACTAGACACTTTCCAAAGTGTCGGGAATTAATTGTGTCACCAAAAACACTATAAAAAGGCACTTTAAAGCTTTACTTGACGCTTTAACGGATCAATATCCAACCGAAAAACCGGGCTTTACCCGGAACATAAAAATATTGTCAATAACATTGTTTATCCTTTTCTGAGCTAGTTAGGGTCCCCGAACACCCTAACACCCGTTATATTAAATAACACACATGAAGGTACTAACTAAGTTCTCTTGGATTTCAACTAAACACTTAACTATATCATCCAAACCTAACTATATACCCTCCCCCCCCCCCCCTAACCGAACGGTTCCCCAAGGGGACACACCCCACCAATTTTTGAATATTTTATTAGTCTATGTCTCATATCTAGATTGCATATTACACCATGGATATTAGAAGATGGTGGTCTATAAGTATACTTGAAGGATCATTCATTCATTCATTCAAAACACTTAACAAAAGAAATTGCTCTCTCCCCCTTCTCTCCATAGTGTTCGGCCGAGAACACTAGGGCCACCACCATCATCATCAGGCTTCGATCTTGTTATTCCACATACATCCCAAGGTGCAAGAGACCATACGAGGAGACCCGGTGCTTTCGGAATCTCAAGAACCTCACTACGTTGCTTTTATCCACCTTGTTTACGCTTTGATTCTTCCCTAGCCTCGAGCTAGTTGTAAGTGCTTCTAAACACTTCCTTCTTCATGTTTAAAGTGGTTAATAAGAGATTTAACGGTTAAAACTCGAGAACATACAAGATCAAATCTAAAAGTCTTGAAAGAAAGATGAATATGTTGATTAAAAAGAAACAAATGGTGTAAATCTTGTAAATCTTAACTAGTTGTGGTTATTTTATGTTGTTGGTTGCTAGTAGTGGAACGGCTCGTCATCTAACCACGCTAGATCATGTTTATGGAACATGAACTAGCAATATGTTAGGTGTGAAAGTTGCAAGGTGATGAACCTTTCCACACATAAACATGAACTTGTGTAAAAATGATTTTTCTTGTAAAATAGAGTTCTAAACTAGTAGATCTAAAGATCTACAAGTGGTTTTTCAGAAGAACCAAGTAAAATATACAAGTCCTGTTTAAAAGCCGGATCTTTCATAAACTAGAGGTGTTTTAGTGACTAAACAAGTGTGTGAACACTTGTGTAACAAGAAGGTTTAACAAAGAAATATTTTCGTAATTTTTGGACTAGAAGTTGTAAAACTACATATTCTTTAAGAATAAAGTTTTCAAGAAACTAATGTTATTTTTAAAGATGGAAAGACCTACTAAAAATGTTGGAAGGTTATTACATAATTTTACACAACTTACAAGTTCACGAGTTTGCAATTTATACTTATTTTTGACTAGTTTGATGTTGGAATATTGAATATTGATGGTTGGAAAATTGCTTGATTGAATTTTTAAAAGAAAATGATACGCTAGTAAGCGTGGCCATCTCCAGTTACAGAGGAAACTCTGGCGAAATTTTTCCAGAAAATAACACTTAGAAATATTTTTGTGACAAGTGTTTATAAATATATTTTTAACTTGTTTTCAAAATATAAATTTCGCCATGATTTTTATTACAAATTAACCAAGTGTCGGAGGTGGATTTTTGTAAAGGAAACTTGTTAAATATATGTTGAGAATATATATTTCTTAATAAAACGCTTGTGTGCTCACGTGATTATTATGTGAACTAAAGATATATTATTTTTAGGGTAAAAATAATATTACTTGATATATCATGAAAATACGACTCCAAAATAATACCAACGCCCTCACAAATCAATATTTAAGTTACATCGGTATTGTTTTTACAACGCGAACTCTAAAATTTAACGCGCGTATTTTCGGAAAATACTCTTAATGGCGTATTTTGACAAAGTATTATTTTGGGAAATTGTATGAAGTAAAATATAATATTTTTGGAAAAATATGTATGTTTTGGAATCAGAACATTTTAGACAAGTGATTTAAAATATATTTTAAACAGAAATATGTCATTTTTGGGAATATATTAACATATTTTTATTTGGAACAATACATCGAAATACGACGCCATTACTTGGCAGGATATACATGTACATATATTATTTTAAGAATACGAGTATACAAGTATAAATTACCCCCATCCTTGGGAAGGAAATACGCATATACAATACTTGAGAAGTATAACTCTAAAATACTTGTCTAACTATTATTTCAAACCCTTAAAAACAGTTATAACTTGGAATAATACCAGAAACGTAACCCAAAAACACAAATACTAAGACAAGGCACTACCCGTTCGTCTAATAGACGTTAGACCATTGTAGGTAGTCGTGTTTGCCGCGGAGATTTGGGTTACAAATACGAAGACGCAATACTGTGAGTTCATGTCCCCCGTTTCTCTTAACTGTTTTCAGTTTTTATACTTCAGGGGTGAAATACATGTTACAATGATTTACGGATACTTTTTACATGGTATGGTTAGCGTAAGGAGGGTTGCTACTTAGATCATGTGAGTGAGTAAGCTAAAACTGGAGGCCATTAATCCTCATTGTAGGACCGAGGGTCAGTAGCGGTAGATCTATCTGGGTGTAGCGAGCCCAACCCCTGAGTCCGCTGAATGAACCAGGTGGTGACTTTGAGCCCGACGCAAAAATCTGCTAGGTTTGACTCTTCCTACAGCACTTCACACATATCATTGGCTTTGCAACCCAATGGTGATCTTTTTTTCCTTAATTTCTACATACCAGGGATTTTCATACATACAGACATTTTTACAAAGGTTTATACCTACTCACTTACACATGAACTCGCTCAACTTTATGTTGACTTTTCAAACTACATGTATTTCAGGGAACCAATGGATCTGGCACGGTATGCACGTATTTTCAAGCTGCATTTAAATAAAGAAGTCATCCAGGGTTTAGAAGGTGAAACCTCTTCCTGGATGGGTTACTTATCTCTAAACCTAGTATTGTTTAAAGTCTTTTGCTAAGTTGTTACGAACTCATTAAACCAAGTCAAGGTTTGTAACTTATTTTGTGATTGATGTTTTAAGACAAGTATGATATGGTATTTTTCTAAACTCTATTAACGGGTGAATATCCCATGTTTTTATCATATAGCATTGTTATGATTGTTGCTATGGTATTGAGAAGTCACACCAAATAAACCCACGCTTCCGCAAAGCCAGGGTGTGACAGCTTGGTATCAGAGCCAGGTTCATAGCGAACTAGGATTCTTTCTCGAGTCTAGACCATGATCATCAGGGCTCTCACGAAAACGTTTTCAAACACTTTTACATTGCATACACTACACGTCCAGATCCAGGGAACAAACCTTTTTACAAACAAAAAGGCACAAATACACATTTCCAAATTTAAATTTATAATTCAGTCTGAGAGACTGAGGGAGTAGTCTGAGAGACTGGGAAGTTCAGTCTGAGAGACTGAGGGAGTAGTCTGAGAGACTGGGAAGTTCAGTCTGAGAGACTGAGGGAGTAGTCTGAGGGACTAGAAAGTTCAGTCTGAGAGACTGGGAGGTTAGTCTAGTGGGACTAGAAAGTTCAGTCTAAGAGACTGGGAGGTTAGTCTAGTGGGACTAGAAAGTTCAGTCTGAGAGACTGGGAGGTTAGTCTAGTGGGACTAGGAGGTTCAGTCTGAGAGACTAGGAGGATCAGTCTGAGAGGCTGGGAGGATAGTCTGAGAGACTAGGAGGTTCAGTCTGAGAGGCTGGGAGGATAGTCTGGGGAAGACTAGGATGATTACTTGCTTGCACTACTTAAGACTTACATGCTTATTTGATTTAAGGTTGATGTACGTGCATATGTGGTAGTTGTTCGCATACACTAATTGTTAGTAATTACTATGAATATACATGCTAAGCACCGGCACACATGTCACTCTAATTAGAGAACGAGTTATCAGACATTGATAACCCTACGACCACCGCCACAGATAATGAGACTACATCTGCGCCAGAGACAATTACGTCAGATACTAAGAGTGATCCTGATATGCTAATGACGAGGACGAATTCTAACAGTCCGCGCTACCAGACTTTGGTGATACTTCATCTCTGCTGATGGTTTCTCTGATAAGAATCTTTCTGTCACTCTTGCTTCAATCCATGACCACTCCATCACTGGTCATCCCGACGATGGACACACCATGGCTCCAATCCTCGATGATGCGCCTCCTGCGGACATTTCTACTGAAGGTTGGCTACTCGAGAAACAATATATGACTACGTTGGCATGCTTATCGATGGTCCTCCTGCCGACGCCCATAATGATAGAAAATTAGACGAGAACACTGTTACTAACTTCACTTCTTAAGACCCCTGTTAACAAGCCATCCTCTGATTCTAGGATGCATTCAGACTCCTTTGAGTCTGTGATACCTGCAACCTTACAAACAGCTGGATTACAACATTCTACTACTGACACAAAACGACGATGACATGGCTGCTGCTCGAGACACCACACCGTTACACGACCCAGGGCCTGCTCCTGAGCTAGCTTCTGCACCTTTCAAGTCAGCCTGATGTTGCAACTGCTGGTCCTGCACCCTTGCTTGATTATGACCCTGTTACTTTTGGTTTACTAGACATTACACCCCTTATATCTACCTGCATCGGGCAATCTCCTCATTTGTTGAGATGTTTGTTTTTACACCCGCAACCGCTGACATTGCTCCTTTTCCCTATGAAGACCAACTTCCATTGCGCCAAGGTGCCTATAGCTTTCTTTCAGAATATAACCGCACCCCGGGAAGGTACTTCAGGTCAGCACCCGCATAACGATTCATCTGCTACAACAGCATATTCCCAACTGCACAGGTCGCACCATTTGCTACATTCACCTCTACAACGCCGGACGAGCCACTTTGATGGATCTTATAACACGCTATATTGATTTTAGACCCTTGTCATCCCTCTCATTATGGAGGCTATAAACAGGATGAGTGCTCCTATAACATCAGCTACAGTTTAAGGATACGAGTCGCAGAATGTTAGAGCTTGAGCTGACGCCCCAATTGGCAACTTTAAATGCAAAACATTACATAACCGAAAACATGATTTGAGTGTCTACATCACAAGACAACATATTGCCTGAAAAGTTTATGTAAAACACCACGTCCTCCACCCTGTCTATCACCAGCATGCTTTGATCCGCCACATACATCAAGATTCCTTTGTGCTCTTGACCCTTGCTATTTCACCATTCCCAGGATTCTGATGCTCATTTCTTTACTATCGAGCGGCAGAGCAGATAATTACTTCAACGTATATACAAGCTCGAGGAGGGACTCACACATGTTAACAGTTTACTTTTCTTTCCTCCTCCACCTCAGTTACCAGTATAGTTGGTTCCTGGATTATGCGGATTGCATTACGCTTGGGTAAAGACACTAATGATAAGCCGGGATTGCAGAGACTTTTGAGGACCACTCCTAACTACGTAATTTTGATGCGCTAATATACTTGTTGGAAAAGTGTAGGGTGACCCTGTGTTCCTTCTGATGTGATGCATTTTGTAAGACACAGTGATTGTGGCCGGAGGATAATGAAAGCCCAATCATCTTTAAACACGCGACAATACTTATGACTAATGACTAACGAAAAGCTTCGTCGCTATGTTCCCACTAAGCACGCTGTTGATCTACATATTTGTGCTATAACTATAATGCTACATTCCTATTTACAAGTTGTGCAATACATGTGATAATATGTGATTGAATGTTATAACAACTGCGTATATGCATATATGTAATACACCCCTGAGGTCTTAGTCGTTGAATAGAGACTTGTGTGCTCGCGTCCTTCACAAGACCTGACCTAACCGACTTCTTCTGGGAGGATGTCGACTCAAGGGAACACCAATATCAACCACCCTCTACCTACAACAGAGGCGGAAATGCAAGAGCGCCTCTTACAGGCCATCGCACGGTACGAGGCCCGTCGCTCTGATTGTAGCGGAGGTACCTCAGGAAATAACCCCCCCAACGGCTGCACCTACAAGCAGTTCTTGGACCACAAACCTTGAGAGTTCGACGGCACTGGGGGTGCCTTAGCCTTTGTGCGCTGGCTTGAAAAGACGGATTCTGTTTTACGATTGAGCAAATGTGACCCCGAACATCACGTCACGTATATAGCTGGACTATTGGTGGATGAGGCTCTGTCATGGTGGAATCACCAAGTTCGGACAATGGGTGAGACCGCTGCGTATGCTAGGACGTGGGACGAACTGAAAGATTTGATGCGTACGAGATATTGCTCGAGGGCAGAAGTCCAGAAGTTGGAAACAGAACTGTGGAACTTGAAAATGGAAGGACCAAAGATAGCGGAGTATGTGCATAGATTTAACGAATTATCACAAGTTGCTTTACTCCTGGGGGAACCAGAGTTTAAGAGAATTGAACAGTTCATAAGGGGATTGGCACCTCAGATTCTAAGCCTGGTAACAACATCTAAACCTTCAACGATCACCGAGGCTATCAACATAAGCATGGCACTCACGGAAGAAGCAGTTAGACGAGGAGAATTTTCCACTACGGAGGAGAAAAGGGAGACTGCTATAGAGGCATCTGGGGATAACAAGAGAAAGCTCGCAAATTTCAAGATGGTTGCTCGGGGGAGTAGCAAGAAGAAGGCCAAAAAGGGAAAGGACTATATGGGTATCCTACCTAAGTGCGACAATTGTTTACGTTACCATGTCGGGCGATGTAGATATGGAAAATGTGCTAACTGTGGAAAAGGGGGCATCCTAAAGAAACTTATTGGCAAGATACTGAACGTGGTAATGGGGGCCAAGACGGTAGTGAGAATCACGAAGGGGACAATGACAATGACAATTGTCAAGGCAGAGTGAGTGATAAACAGAAAAGTGCTCGAGGTTGTTTTAATTGTGGAAGCAAAAAGCATTTCAGAAAATATTGCCCTAAAAACAATCAGGCACAAGGATGAAAGCTCCCCACCGGAGCAAGGGAGACACGTCAGGGTTTCAAGCATGGATATCGGTACGTCCCGAATTACTCAATGTTATGCATCTGTATTGCCAAATACTGTTGCAAATTTTACGATTCGCACCTCTAGAGTTCGAGAGTGTAATTGGTTTAAGTAGCGAGTAAGTAGATGTTCCGGTACCCATTAGAACTAGCTTAGGGAAAGCTAGTGGAAGCCAACGCAGTAACTGGGGGCGAGAAGATAAAAACCGGAGAGCGTAAGTTTACGATAGATCTACTGCCAATTGAGCTGGGAAGCTTCGACGAGGTAATTGGGGTGTATTAGTTGCCAAGCGGTCGAGCGGAGGTTGATATCCGCACCTCGATGACGAATGTAGGAATGATCTTGACTCACAAAGCAGGATACGCCTCTACAGATCACAAATTGCTTGAGGGCACGAAAGTTGTTGCGGAAAGGATGGGTTGTTTTATGGCTCATGTCGGGGACAAGGGAGCCGAAGAACTAAAACTTAAAGATACCCCCGTGATCGGGGAATATCCTGAAGTCTTCTTCGAAGACTAGCCAGAATCATCTCTCCAACGACAAGTCGAATTTTTGAATCGATTTGATTTCAGGCGTCGCGCCTGTAGTCAATGCACCCTGAGCGACTTACACCTTCGGTAATGCAAGGATTGACAGTGAAGTTTTAGCAGTGGATAGCGAAGGAAGATAACAGACCAAGATGTCCCTTTTGGGTAACCCCATTTCTGCTCATCAAAAAGAAGGATGATGATTTTCAAATAAACATCAACTACCAGGAGCCGGACGAGCTAACACATGAGAGTCGGTGACTCTTACTAAGGGTTAACGAACCTCTTACATAACTGACTATGAGGACCCAACTACTACTACACGACTGGTCAACGATCGAGCGTCGTTAGCAGTGAAATTCAGGAAGAAAGTATACCAGGGTGAGATTGTGGGACAATGACTTGTTTTAAACGTGCACAGGAATGGCGTTTCCTACACAATGCACACAATAGTTTTACACAGAATACGAACCTTGAAGATCTAGAAAATATATACTTAGGACCTTGGGAACCCAGGTCCAAACTCGTAAAGGTTGTTACTTAGGAACCACATCCATTGACACAAGCAGACACCATTAACCTGACATATATGTCAGTTCTGTTGACCAAACCGGAAGTACTTGAATTTCTTTTACTTCTAGCAAGTAGACGTTTGCATCTCTACTCCCCTTAATGGTAGTTGCATCACATTAATTTTCTTCGCTGAGAGCGAACACACATTTGTTTTGATACTTGGTCATTTCTTCATTTTAGCAAGTACTCATTGTTTCAGTACTCGGAAACTTTCATGACACACATGCATCATTTGCTACGCATGTGGTTTTGTTTCGAACAAACACTTCATTGAAATTTAAATATTCCCTTGCTAAACCTAATTACTGATTCGTGATTCGAATGACCTACATTATTGTTATTATTGACTCTTCTGCTACCAAGTCAACACACTTTCTTGAAACTTCTTTTAATCCAAATTACATTCATGGTTTATTTGTTACCATGCCGAGATTTCCTTTGTTGATACGTACGTTTATTGTCGGGTTACGCTGAAACTAAGTTCGATTGCTTGAACTTATCCAGTTCACATGTTTGATTTGAGACGCCATATGATGTATTGAGAGCATCATATTCTAATACTTTGGCAAAGATTCTTTTGTTTCGAGTCGTAGTAGACTTGTTTGGTCTACGACTTCACTAAATCATTGTTGGTTACGACACCTTGTGGGGGTACTTTCCCAAAATTGAAGCTTGCGCTTATTTGGTTACACACTCCATACATGGATTTAATTGGGCATTTGATA
Source organism: Helianthus tuberosus (assembly GCA_030545235.1). Lineage (NCBI taxonomy): Eukaryota > Viridiplantae > Streptophyta > Magnoliopsida > Asterales > Asteraceae > Helianthus > Helianthus tuberosus. The sequence goes on along the minus strand of CM060441.1, from coordinate 213,181,075 downwards.
ACTTGCCCTACATCCGTCTTGTTTATCACGATTAAATCGGTCTCAACATAGTTGTGTGTTGAGGCAAAGGTACATAGATTCATTTCATATCACAGTGTACCTCCTAACGATTCATTTATGATTGATCGAATGCCTTGCGATACTTATTGCTTTCTCACCTTCGACCTAAAACAATGGCTCTTTGATGTTCCATGTTCAACTGAAAACTCTATGACATTGTGTAAATCAAATCTTCTGGCTCGTTTCGATACATATTCATTGGAATTCAAACACGGTGAAATTGTTCAGTCACCAACTATACTTGAGTTACGTCAGTACGACGCCTTGTGGTGTCATTACAAACTTGTAGGTTGTGCTAATCATGGTCAACCGTTTCACACAAAACTACATATACTTTTGTTTGACTTGCCATTTAAACATTTCTGATGCAACTACGAATCACGACAATGATACACCAGATTCGCTTGTATTTCATTCGGTGTACCTTCGAAATTTAAAAATGTCAACGCACTAAACCTTACCAATCATTTACTCGGGAGTTGACAGATTAACTTACTATTACATTTGAGTTGCTGACTTTGAATTCACATAGCGAATGCTATGGTTTGTGAAAACTCGTCTGCATATTGCAATCGATCGTTGAGAATCTTGTTAGTCAAGGCTCCTCTTTTGTGGAACCCCCCCTACTGGCTGGTTTGCACTAGATTCTACGTCAAGTACGTCTTGTACCTTGACAACTATTGCTAAAAGCACACACCTTTTTAACCCTAGGATTCGGGTTGTTATATATTCTTGGACTCACCAAAGGTGAGTAAGGTTCGATTCGGTTTGATGATTATCTACCTCGATATTATTTATATACATACACGTGTGACGAAACCATAAGGGGTTAAGGTAGTACAAATTTCAAGGAAGAATTTCTTTAACGGGGGGAGAATGTGACAACCCCAAAAATTTCAGGTATCCGTACAATTAATTTATATTTAATTTGTGCTTAATGACTGTGCTGATTACAACTGTTGATTTAACTGCTTACTGTTTACTGATACATACATACTCATGCATCACATTTTATTACTGTCACTCTACTCATTACACAAACAATAGTGACAAACTTGATGCACAAAAGCACAGCTAGCACAGTGAGCGGATAACCCAGTATACATGCTGACATTGCCAGCACTAGACAGACATTGTCTCTGAGGCCAGTATGAGCCGGGAATAGATTACTACACTAGTAGGGAGTGTAGGGAGATGAGAATTGTAAAACTGTGTCACTAGGTGATAGTTATAGTGTCGGGAAGTGCCTAAAACATACTTTAACGGCAAAATTATGCGCTTTATTACAAAATTCAGCATTTAATTTAACTAGTAAAGTGCAAAAACATGGGAAAATGATACTAGACACTTTCCAAAGTGTCGGGAATTAATTGTGTCACCAAAAACACTATAAAAAGGCACTTTAAAGCTTTACTTGACGCTTTAACGGATCAATATCCAACCGAACAACCGGGCTTTACCCGGAACATAAAAATATTGTCAATAACATTGTTTATCCTTTTCTGAGCTAGTTAGGGTCCCCGAACACCCTAACACCCGTTATATTAAATAACACACATGAAGGTACTAACTAAGTTCTCTTGGATTTCAACTAAACACTTAACTATATCATCCAAACCTAACTATATACCCTCCCCCCCCCTAACCGAACGGTTCCCCAAGGGGACACACCCCACCAATTTTTGAATATTTTATTAGTCTATGTCTCATATCTAGATTGCATATTACACCATGGATATTAGAAGATGGTGGTCTATAAGTATACTTGAAGGATCATTCATTCATTCAAAACACTTAACAAAAGAAATTGCTCTCTCCCTCTTCTCTCCATAGTGTTCGGCCGAGAACACTAGGGCCACCACCATCATCATCAGGCTTCGATCTTGTTATTCCACATACATCCCAAGGTGCAAGAGACCATACGAGGAGACCCGGTGCTTTCGGAATCTCAAGAACCTCACTACGTTGCTTTTATCCACCTTGTTTACGCTTTGATTCTTCCCTAGCCTCGAGCTAGTTGTAAGTGCTTCTAAACACTTCCTTGTTCTTGTTTAAAGTGGTTAATAAGAGATTTAACGGTTAAAACTCGAGAACATACAAGATCAAATCTAAAAGTCTTGAAAGAAAGATGAATATGTTGGTTAAAAAGAAACAAATGGTGTAAATCTTGTAAATCTTAACTAGTTGTGGTTATTTTATGTTGTTGGTTGCTAGTAGTGGAACGGATCGTCATCTAACCACGCTAGATCATGTTCATAGAACATGAACTAGCAATATGATAGGTGTGAAAGTTTCAAGGTGATGAACCTTTCCACACATAAACATGAACTTGTGTAAAAATGATTTTTCTTTTAAAATAGAGTTCTAAACTAGTAGATCTAAAGATCTACAAGTGGTTTTTCAGAAGAACCAAGTAAAATATACAAGTCATGTTTAAAAGCCGGATCTTTCATAAACTAGAGGTGTTTTAGTGACTAAACAAGTGTGTGAACACTTGTGTAACAAGAAGGTTTAACAAAGAAATATTTTCGTAATTTTTGGACTAGAAGTTGTAAAACTACATATTCTTTAAGAATAAAGTTTTCAAGAAACTAATGTTATTTTTAAAGATGGAAAGACCTACTAAAAATGTTGGAAGGTTATTACATAATTTTACACAACTTACAAGTTCACGAGTTTGCAATTTATACTTATTTTTGACTAGTTTGATGTTAGAATATTGAATATTGATGGTTGGAAAATTGTTTGATTGAATTTTTAAAAGAAAATGATACGCTAGTAAGCGTGGCCATCTCCAGTTACAGAGGAAACTCTGGCGAAATTTTTCCAGAAAATAACACTTAGAAATATTTTTGTGACAAGTGTTTATAAATATATTTTTAACTTGTTTTCAAAATATAAATTTCGCCATGATTTTTATTACAAATTAACCAAGTGTCGGAGGTGGATTTTTGTAAAGGAAACTTGTTAAATATATGTTGAGAATATATATTTCTTAATAAAACGCTTGTGTGCTCACGTGATTATTATGTGAACTAAAGATATATTATTTTTAGGGTAAAAATAATATTACTTATATATCATGAAAATACGACTCCAAAATAATACCAACGCCCTCACAAATCAATATTTAAGTTACATCGGTATTGTTTTTACAACGCGAACTCTAAAATTTAACGCGCGTATTTTCGGAAAATACTCTTAATGGCGTATTTTGACAAAGTATTATTTTGGGAAATTGTATGAAGTAAAATATAATATTTTTGGAAAAATATGTATATTTTGGAATCAGAACATTTTAGACAAGTGATTTAAAATATATTTTCAAGTGAGACTTAAAAATATATTTTTCGGAATTGTAACGTATACGTATAGTTTGGTAAATTATCATTTTGGAAACTGTAGAAACAGAAATATGTCATTTTTGGGAATATATTAACATATTTTTATTTGGAACAATACATCGAAATACGACGCCATTACTTGGCAGGATATACAGGTACATATATTATTTTAAGAATACGAGTATACAAGTATAAATTACCCCCATCCTTGGGAAGGAAATACGCATATACAATACTTGAGAAGTATAACTCTAAAATAGTTGTCTAACTATTATTTCAAAACCTTAAAAACAGTTATAACTTGGAATAATACCAGAAACGTAACCCAAAAACACAAATACTAAGACAAGGCACTACCCGTTCGTCTAATAGACGTTAGACCATTGTAGGTAGTCGTGTTTGCCGCGGAGATTTGGGTTACAAATACGAAGACGCAATACTGTTAGTTCATGTCCCCCTTTTCTCTTAACTGTTTTCAGTTTTTATACTTCGGGGGTGAAATACATGTTACAATGATTTACGGATACTTTTTACATGGTATGGTTAGCGTAAGGAGGGTTACTACTTAGATCATGTGAGTGAGTAGGCTGAAACTGGAGGCCATTAATCCTCATTGTAGGACCGAGGGTCAGTAGCGGTAGATCTATCTGGGTGTAGCGAGCCCAACCCCTGAGTCCGCTGAATGAACCAGGTGGTGACTTTGAGCCCGACGCAAAAATCTGCTAGGTTTGAGTCTTCCTACAGCACTTCACACATATCATTGGCTTTGCAACCCAATGGTGATCTCTTTTTCCTTAATTGCTACATACCAGGGATTTTCATACATACAGACATTTTTACAAAAGTTTATACCTACTCACTTACACATGAACTCGCTCAACTTTATGTTGACTTTTCAAACTACATGTATTTCAGGGAACCAATGGATCTGGCACGGTATGCACGTATTTTCAAGCTGCATTTAAATAAAGAAGTCATCCAGTGTTTAGAAGGTGTAACCTCTTCCTGGACGGGTTACTTATCTCTAAACCTAGTATTGTTTAAAGTCTTTTGCTAAGTTGTTACGAACTCATTAAACCAAGTCAAGGCTTGTAACTTATTTTGTGATTGATGTTTTAAGACAAGTATGATATGGTATTTTTCTAAACTCTATTAACGGGTGAATATCCCATGTTTTTATCATACAACATTGTTATGAGTGTTGCTATAGTATTGAGAAGTCACACCAAATAAACCCACGCTTCCGCAAAGCCAGGGTGTGACAGAAACTGAGTCAATCGCTGAATTGTCATCAACCCTTTTCCAATACCATGTTTTTTGACGGAATTACCCTCTTGGTTTGTAAGTCTCAATACTAACATCAACCCTTTTCCCATATCGTGTTTAAATGAAGCACTACCTGGTTTGAATAACTTTATACCAACTGAACAAAAAAGTCACAGTCCATGACCTTTTGCTTTTTATGGGGATGTTATTCTGTGTGTGGGGTTTTTTAAATATAAATAGTATAAAAAGTGGCTATGAGTGAAGGAGAGAGAAAATGTTACTGTTTATCTGTATATTTGGGGGACACTGTTCACCCACTATAATTTTTTAATATATATTAAAAGTGGTTGTGAGTAAAGGAGAGAGAAAAATATAATGATAAAGTTATAAAAATATTATTTAATTGAAAATGAGAGAGAAAAAGTAATTATTTTTAGTGGAAATATATTAATAAAGGAGTTGTTTTTTTAGTGAAATGTATGTATATTTTTAAGGAGCTGAATGTGAATGCTCTAACAATTCACAACCCATGTTAATCTGGTTTGAAATGGGGTGTGAATTGTTGCAGGTTGTTGAAGAGAAATTAGGGTTTTGAAATGGGATTGATTTGAGGAAGAAGAGGGCTTTTGTTATGATATATAATATTTTTTTTCTTTTATTTGTATTTTTTAAGAATAGGGTGAAAAGACAATTTTACCCTCATGTGCATTGCACATGACCAAATTTGACAGAAAAATCTAACTGGGTTAGGGCTAAAGAACAAAACATGTATGATTTGAAAACATAAAGTACAAAACTCGTCAATTTTAAACATAAAGGACAACGCCTGAAAATGAATATAAAGATAAAGGACAATTCTTGAAATTCACTCTAAAATGTATATAGATCACATAATAAATAAAAGACGAGCTTAGTTCAAGTTAGATCTGCTTAAATTAGTGAGGTTTAAAATTGGGCTTTCATAAGTTGAGTGAGTCTAGCTCGAATTTAGACGAACTCAAGTTCAACTTGCATTTTACAATGTCTATGACAACCTATTAAAAAAAACTAATATATTGTTTTTATTTTTAATGATTATTTTATATAACTAGAATTGATTCCCCACTAGACGAACTCAAGTTCAACTTGCATTTTACAATGTCTATGACAACCTATTAAAAAAAACTAATATATTGTTTTTATTTTTAATGATTATTTTATATAACTAGAATTGATTCCCCACGTTGCTGGCCAGTTTTTTTTTTTTTTAATTTGATTTGAGCGTATGGATTTTTTTTATTATTTTGCAATTGTCTTTGAAAAGAAAATAATGAGCGATTACATTTCCAACCCTTTAGACACTTTCGAAGTTGTTTGAGAAATTAATTGAAGTCGGATCTCATGGTGTGTTAATACGATTGAACCTACATCTTACCGCAATTTTGTATTTATTAATCGTTGTTGGATGTCATGGAGTCTTTCAAATCGAACTTTTCAATTAATTATAGACTTTTAGTAAATATACACACGACACAAATACTAAACTCATATGACTTCATAAAAATTAATTATGTTTATTACTCATTTTAATTATAAAATAAGGATATTACCTTAAAAATATAATTAATAAAATAAAATATAGAAGCCATGAAAATTATAATAATATTATTTCCGATTTTTCATGTAAAATATGTATTAATTAATGAGATGACATCACAATTAACATGGTTCAATAAGATTATTTTGGTGAGTCACCTACATGTTAATATAATTTCACTGTAGCTAACAACTTCTTCAATTATATATAAAATAATATATGTCCTAAGGGAAATTGTTTGTTCATAAAGTGTTTCTCTCCTCTATTAAAAAAGTCGAAAGTTTAAGGTAGTGTTTGGTATACATGAATAAGAGGCGTAATGGAATGGAATAGATTATTACGAGGGAATGAAGAAAAGAGTGTTTGGTGGGTCAACAGAATAGAATTAGCCATTACATAAGGCATTACATTCCTTCAAAATCATTACATCTACCTCAATGTTTTTTTTTTCATTCTATCCCCTTTTGCACACTTCATTGGCAACACACCAACCCATCACTGTTTCTACCACCCACCATGTCACACCCCGAATTTCCACGTGTCACCGGTGGGCCCGGTGGGGGAGTATCGTGACGTGGTTGGCAACATAATAGTCAAACAACACAATATATATGAATGCACAGCGGAAGCAAAAGATATTTATTATTACATTCCGAATATGAAGTAATATTCGGTATTACAACGGAAGTAAAGGATCCACAGGCGGATCGAAATAAAGTAAAAACCGTTCAACAGACTTTGACATCTAGAGCTTGCGAAACTTGAGTAATGATGCCTGGAGTAGCCAGCCTATTTCGTCTAGCACCTGCACTTAGCCTTTTTGGAAAATACGTCAGTTTACACTGGTAAATACAACTCAACTGACTCATTTAAAAAGAGTTTGAGAAAATTGATTTGGATGCACGTGGCACAAAAGTATCTTTTATAATTTGGTTAAAATGCACAGAGGCAAAATTAACCTTTTATACTTGGGAAAATTATTTGTATATAATCTTGTATACAGTTTTACTTATTTACCGTCCGTTGGGACAGATTAGCTGACACGCCATAGGTATAATGCCCACAGGCTATCATCCTCTAAGTGGATTACCAGTTCCGGTATAATGCCCACAAGGATGATACCCCTAAGTGGATTACCAGTTTTCACATAATGCATCTGCCAGGTGTACGCCTACACCCTGTGCTTAGGTCATGGCCATTTCGTAAAATGATGCCAAGGATATCCGGGACATGGTCATTTAACCCCCAAGGGCCATACATCAAATAATACAGAATAAAGCGAGTTATGTAATACATTAATCACAATCCGATTTACATGTCTACATACCCGACCAAGCGGTACTTTTATAGTACCGTATCCCAAGCCCGTATAGGGAAAATAAGTTAAGAGTATTTACCTGAGCAAAGTATAAATCCAATACAGTAATTGCAAGTACTTTTACTGGGCTCCTAATCTGGAACGAAGGTTTATAATAACCTATTAGAATCCTAACGGGTCTTTAATTAAGCTTAAGCTTAGACCGGCTAGTTTCACAGATACGGTTCGTACGCACGATTAAGCGAAGACCGGATAGAATGTGATTCAGACCCGACAAGTTCAGAGACTTGCTTAATATGGGTTTATTATTCACATTCTGGATTTTGAGATAAAACCGATAAGGTTTGACCCGTTTCGGTTAATTTATGTAAACTTGTTACATAAACCGAACCGAACGCGTAATAAGCGTGACGGGTAACCGAATAGGTCGCGAACAGGTTTCCTAAGTTAATACGCTTTAAATATGTGGTGATATCATTAAGATACCTTCCATAATGCCCAAAACGAGTTTAATCTCAATTTAAGCCCCGTAGGGGTATTTTGGTCATTTACCTAAGGCATATATACTACCTGTCATACAACTACTCGAACGATGTGACCATAAGGTCACTTAATGTGTTTGGTCGGATCCTAATGATCGACCAAACGAGTCGGGTTCGAAAGTATAAGCGATTGTTTAGATCGCTTACCTTTACGACCCTATATAAGCACTAAACTAAAGTGACGAGCTAAGCATGTTGAAACATGCTTAACTAAGTTAGAAAACAAGTTTGGTATGTTTTGATACCCATAAGTAGTTTGGTTACAAAATACGCAAGAATACGTATTCTGGCCGAAACTACGGCTCGTCACTGAGCCTAGATAACGTGGAAATCAGTAGGTATAGTCACTAGGGACTATAACCATCGTGATCACGCTCACGTTATGAAGTTCAAACGAACTTCGCATCGACCTTAAACTGGTCAATGCAGAAAGTCAAACAAAGTTTGACTTTCGGACTCGTAAAGCAATAAAAGAACGAAAGAATGCTTACGAAGGGTCCCCGAAAGCTAATCTCGATCAAAATAGCTCAGGTATGAAACAATGGTTCCAACTTAAAGCCTTTTTTATCAGATTTGTGGGTTTTGGAGTAATGGAGGATGGGGTATTTATAGTTTTCGGTCCACCGTTAGGATCGTTTCTTGGAGAAGAGGGCACGATCAAGGCCGTACACTTGTCGGGAAGTTGTGGTGCCTAAATTGCCACTAACCATAAGGTATCAACACTTGGCAAGGGATTAGGAAGTGGTTAACAGCTGAAAACAGGCTGTTACATACTCTGCATCTGGTCTGTCATAGGCTAGCGCACCGTTACATGTTAAGTGTAGCGGTGCGCTACACACAAGTTTGGCAGATTTGCAGTTTTGGTCCCTGTTGTGTAATTGGGCCATTTTCGACACGTTTAAGGCCCGTTAACCCCATTTCAAAGCTCTAAAATGAAGTTAAAGTATAGGGAACTTAAAATGTGCTCAAAAATATCTCGGATGTCGGTTCGTTTGGCCGTACGATCGCGATGTTCGGTAAATCACGACGGAATGCGCACAAGTGCGAAAAACGATCCAAATGACGCGACGAATGGATTTTTCTTATGGCGAACACTAAAATAAAATATTTTAGTGCTTACATAAATTTTTGGATGTCCAGATGTATTCAGAACGTAGGTTATGCGCGAAAATGCAAACTTATGCACTTTTTGACGCTTTTAGTCCCTGATCCTTCTACACTTGATCTTAACATGCTTTCTTGCACTTCGAGCCCTCTAACTTGACTTTTATGGGCCTTAAGACATAACCATACTTTGTTAAGTCCTTGGGTAACTTTATGGTTACCCGAAAAGTCATAAATTTCAACGTTGACGCTTTTAACCCCTCTCACACGAATTTGATCATAACTTTCTCATACGATAACGAAACTTTATGAAATTTTAATCGTGCATTCTAGTGAGCATAATTTACATTTACAAAGCTTCGGGTTTGTCAAAAGGTCACTCAGAGGTATATCTTTAACATGTTGACACATTTAACCCCTGTAGTTTGTAATCTCTCACTTTTAGCTTCGTATGATCCATGATTCATTCGTTTGAAGGTATGAACATTGTGTAGGGTTAATGTTCATTATATTTTATTCACAGTTGACATTTAGAATCCGTATTAACACATACTTTCCATGTTTGTCAACTTTAGTCCTTTTATAACATTCTTTCACACGTTCAAACTTTATGACACGTGTCAACACATTATAGGACGTGAATTTTCGAGGTGTTACATCCTCACCCCCTTAAAATAAATCTCGACCCGAGATTTACTGAAATAAAGGAAGTATTCTCTGCCTAATAATGGCAACTTACAGATGATTAGGAATTTGTATGATCTTATTTGTTGTTTCCTGGGCAACGTTCAGATCCTTATAATTGGACTCACCAATCTATTGTCCTAACAATAAACGTTTAACATGCCATTTATACAAGGTCTCCAAGGAGCCACCTTGATACTTATATGGCAGTCATTATAGAAAAGCTTATCTTAAGGTGAGATGATTATTCCAACCATTGCTCAAAATTAATCTTACGGAATAGCTAATCTTTACAGTTAGTCGAACAATTCGACGATTTTGGCAGCTGATGGCGATTCTTAATCGTCGCCTAATTAGGGTTGCGGTGAACAATGCCTTAACAAAATGAACCGTCTTTCAAAATTTCCTATACCGAATTCTCAGGATATTGAGTTAGGCTATGAATCTCCTATCTTAAAGTTTACTTAATCAGGTTTTCAGTTATTCCATAATCAACATGGAGTTCTTACAACACTCTAACCCAAAGTGGGATGTAAATCTTAACTCCACCTGCCTCTAGGGAGGTAAACAGGGTAAACTTAGGAGAAGATAATCTAAGTACAAGGAGGTTGCAGAGATTTCCATATCTCAAGCTCCAGTTCACTCATCGCTGCTTGTGTCGAATAAGTGACACATTTATGTTACTAGTCCACGAATTCCTAAATCGGGAATATTTACTTGGACAATTATATTATGGATATCTTCTTTGAATACTATTAGTTGACTTTAGTACCATATGATCATTGGGATATCTTTGTGGTTCCATGCATTAAACCTCCATGCTGATCAGACATGGAAATAATCTATGGGACACACTAGGATACGCCAATCCTCATATGACACTTTTATCAAACATAGTTTGGCATTCGCAGGCGATAGAAAACAATGAGAAAAATAATTAAAATAACATATGTTGTCGTACTCTATGCGAAGAAAGAGTACTCTTAGATTTTCGGAAGGATTCCTTGCCGATACTAGAAGAATCGGTTACTATGGTTTCCTTGGTAATTTATACCTTGTGGATAATATAAAAGTTTGCTAAGCTTATGGTCTATGAAGATTTATTATTGTCTGTAAGAAAAACAGGATACTTGGCAGAAATTATCATTGATAAATGATAAGGAAGTTTATTGTACGAGTGCTTATATTTAATAAATAAGGGAAGTTTCACAAACTAGGCACCTAGCTCAGTTGGCTAGGCGCGCGAAAGGGTGCGGCCGGCCTAGACCCGGGTTCGATTCCGGGGACGGTCAGTTCCACCATTTTTTTTTATTAATTAATCGTACGGACACGTGTAATTACGAGGGTTGTCTCATAAGGAGTCTTGATAATTAATTGCTTCTTATCACTCACAATATGGACTTGATTTTAAGGCAACCAATCGATTTTTATCACTATATTGAGTCCTTAAGTATGCAACCAAAAGTTTGCTATAAGGATATTAGAAAAGTGATTTCCAATAGATATTAATATCAATATAGGATTTGTTGGAGCATTTTCGACGTAATATCGTCACTTTCTACCGGGCATTAAATGACCGGAGTCTTAATCAGGTGGAAACAACAGTTCTCAACCTTTATCATTCATAATATATTTATACGTGCCAGTATTAAATAAGTTTCTACATAAACTGTTTGATAAGGAAAAGTACATATTATACTATTATTATTCTGCATCATCTCTTGGCCTACTCGGGCTTCCTCGCGTACTTAGGGCAGTTGGTCTTTATGTGCCCTTTCTCGTTGCAGTTGTAGCATGTAGCATCTTTAATCTTCCCGCAATCAACAGCCTTGTGCTCCCTAGACTTGCATATCCCACATGTAGGTGGTCCTGATTTAGAAGTGGACTCCATTCTGCATTTTCCAAAGTGGCGTTTTTGGCAAGTCGAGCACTTTGGCTTTTCCTCTGTCCGCTGACCATTCTTTCCAGACCCAGACCTCTCAGAGTCAGTGTTTCCCTTGTGTTTCTTCTCAGATCCTCGTGAGTTATCATCCTCACGCTTCTTCTTACTTTCTTCAGATTTCTTTAGCGACCTTAGTCTGACCGCATCTAAAGTAAGGGACAGAGAGAGATCAGCTACTGACCTAAATGTAGTAGGTCTTGAAGCCTTAACACTGGCTTTGATTTCTGGGGGTAAGCCCCCAATGAAGCGTGCAATTCGCTTGGGCTCTGGTGTTACAAGGTAAGGGACCAGTCTGGACAGGGTATTAAAACTGGTGAGGTAAGCTTGACAATCTAAGTTTGTCATCACCAAAGATAAGAAATCTGACTCAATCCCCTCAACCTCGTGTTGAGGGCAGTAATTCTCCTTAACGAGAATAACAAACTGTTCCCATGACATGCTGTAGAGCGGAATCTTCCCAGCAGCTTGAATGAGAGACTTCCACCATGCCAGTGCCTCTCCTTTGAACGATTGGGATACGTACTTCACGACATCCCTTTCAGCGCAACCGCTGATATCGACAACTGTGTCCATTTCATCCAACCAAATCATACAATCAACTGCCCCTTTCTCCCCAGTAAAATCTCGGGGCTTGCAGGAAACAAAGTACTTATAGTTACAGGATTTGGTATGCGGTTCATTATCGAACACTATCCTCTTGGATGGAGCACTGTGTTCATTAGATGAATGTCGATCGTCATCTTTATTTAACTCATCTTTCTTTGAGGGCGGCTTGTTATCAGGCTCTGGAGGAGTTTTAGGGATGGATTTAGGGTGGGGTACAGATGAGGCTTCACTATATGTCTCACTATACTCCTGGAATTTCTCCTTCACAGCTTTAGATACAGCTGAGTCAATCAATGTACGAAGTTCTCCTCTGGTTATATTAATCCTTTCATCATCGCGATTTTCCAGAGGGTGACTGTTCCCTTCCTCCGACCCAGCCATGTAGTTTTTAATTGCTACATAAAAATTAAACAAGGACAAGGTTTTTACGGAAGTTTAAACAGTTTTATCTTTTTTGAACGATTTATTAACCATGTTTTTAATACACATATTGGTTAATTTTGATAAATATATGATTATTCAGGATATTTATTATATTCCTAAATTATAAGTTAATAATAGCACAAAAGGCCTAGTCACTTAGACAAGTTTAATTTATAGGCCTTGATTTTATAGAATCGAGGCTTCAAGGTTTGAATCAAAGTTCATTACCTTTTTCTTGACAGGGAGTTGTAGGCTACCACTGTCTTTAGTCCCAGAGGACGTTAGTTATAGCCCGTGGGCACTTCATCCATAAGGGATGATTATATAATTAAGGGAATTTAGTATATCCCAAAATGACTTATGTGATTTTATCATATCACATTTTGTCGAGCATGTCATTATGCTTTCATATGTTTGATAAGATTTGAATCTCTTGAATAGGTTCTACCATCTTGGCCTTGTATGCCGTGACATTTAGGCTAGGTTTACCTTTAAGATTCTTTTTAATAATTAACGCAGAGCAATCCTAAATTGAACTGTTAACAAGGATCTGAATCTAATTATGGAACTACCATCTTGGCCCTGTCTTAATGTGACACATGGCTAGGTTTTGTCCTTTTTAAATTTTGCCATTTTATTATAATGGTAGATCTTATAATATAGGAATGATACTTTAAATATAATCGTTCCTTTTTAAAATTTACAAGTATATGGTTGCCCTAAACGGGACTTCTATAGCAATTGACTTGCCCATGCAAGGGCTAATCAGAAAAATACAAGGAATCAAATAAGGTAAAATGAAACAATTTGGATTTTTCCTATGTTCTTGTCTAGACTCAAGAATGTGCAATTGTGTAACTGAGATTAAACACAAAAGACTAGTGTTTAATTCACTCAGTGTTGGCTCTGATACCAACCTGTCACACCCCGAATTTCCACGTGTCACCGGTGGGCCCGGTGGGGGAGTATCGTGACGTGGTTGGCAACATAATAGTCAAACAACACAATATATATGAATGCACAGCGGAAGCAAAAGATATTTATTATTACATTCCGAATATGAAGTAATATTCGGTATTACAACGGAAGTAAAGGATCCACAGGCGGATCGAAATAAAGTAAAAACCGTTCAACAGACTTTGACATCTAGAGCTTGCGAAACTTGAGTAATGATGCCTGGAGTAGCCAGCCTATTTCGTCTAGCACCTGCACTTAGCCTTTTTGGAAAATACGTCAGTTTACACTGGTAAATACAACTCAACTGACTCATTTAAAAAGAGTTTGAGAAAATTGATTTGGATGCACGTGGCACAAAAGTATCTTTTATAATTTGGTTAAAATGCACAGAGGCAAAATTAACCTTTTATACTTGGGAAAATTATTTGTATATAATCTTGTATACAGTTTTACTTATTTGCCGTCCGTTGGGACAGATTAGCTGACACGCCATAGGTATAATGCCCACAGGCTATCATCCTCTAAGTGGATTACCAGTTCCGGTATAATGCCCACAAGGATGATACCCCTAAGTGGATTACCAGTTTTCACATAATGCATCTGCCAGGTGTACGCCTACACCCCGTGCTTAGGTCATGGCCATTTCGTAAAATGATGCCAAGGATATCCGGGACATGGTCATTTAACCCCCAAGGGCCATACATCAAATAATACAGAATAAAGCGAGTTATGTAATACATTAATCACAATCCGATTTACATGTCTACATACCCGACCAAGCGGTACTTTTATAGTACCGTATCCCAAGCCCGTATAGGGAAAATAAGTTAAGAGTATTTACCTGAGCAAAGTATAAATCCAATACAGTAATTGCAAGTACTTTTACTGGGCTCCTAATCTGGAACGAAGGTTTATAATAACCTATTAGAATCCTAACGGGTCTTTAATTAAGCTTAAGCTTAGACCGGCTAGTTTCACAGATACGGTTCGTACGCACGATTAAGCGAAGACCGGATAGAATGTGATTCAGACCCGACAAGTTCAGAGACTTGCTTAATATGGGTTTATTATTCACATTCTGGATTTTGAGATAAAACCGATAAGGTTTGACCCGTTTCGGTTAATTTATGTAAACTTGTTACATAAACCGAACCGAACGCGTAATAAGCGTGACGGGTAACCGAATAGGTCGCGAACAGGTTTCCTAAGTTAATACGCTTTAAATATGTGGTGATATCATTAAGATACCTTCCATAATGCCCAAAACGAGTTTAATCTCAATTTAAGCCCCGTAGGGGTATTTTGGTCATTTACCTAAGGCATATATACTACCTGTCATACAACTACTCGAACGATGTGACCATAAGGTCACTTAATGTGTTTGGTCGGATCCTAATGATCGACCAAACGAGTCGGGTTCGAAAGTATAAGCGATTGTTTAGATCGCTTACCTTTACGACCCTATATAAGCACTAAACTAAAGTGACGAGCTAAGCATGTTGAAACATGCTTAACTAAGTTAGAAAACAAGTTTGGTATGTTTTGATACCCATAAGTAGTTTGGTTACAAAATACGCAAGAATACGTATTCTGGCCGAAACTACGGCTCGTCACTGAGCCTAGATAACGTGGAAATCAGTAGGTATAGTCACTAGGGACTATAACCATCGTGATCACGCTCACGTTATGAAGTTCAAACGAACTTCGCATCGACCTTAAACTGGTCAATGCAGAAAGTCAAACAAAGTTTGACTTTCGGACTCGTAAAGCAATAAAAGAACGAAAGAATGCTTACGAAGGGTCCCCGAAAGCTAATCTCGATCAAAATAGCTCAGGTATGAAACAATGGTTCCAACTTAGAGCCTTTTTTATCAGATTTGTGGGTTTTGGAGTAATGGAGGATGGGGTATTTATAGTTTTCGGTCCACCGTTAGGATCGTTTCTTGGAGAAGAGGGCACGATCAAGGCCGTACACTTGTCGGGAAGTTGTGGTGCCTAAATTGCCACTAACCATAAGGTATCAACACTTGGCAAGGGATTAGGAAGTGGTTAACAGCTGAAAACAGGCTGTTACATACTCTGCATCTGGTCTGTCATAGGCTAGCGCACCGTTACATGTTAAGTGTAGCGGTGCGCTACACACAAGTTTGGCAGATTTGCAGTTTTGGTCCCTGTTGTGTAATTGGGCCATTTTCGACACGTTTAAGGCCCGTTAACCCCATTTCAAAGCTCTAAAATGAAGTTAAAGTATAGGGAACTTAAAATGTGCTCAAAAATATCTCGGATGTCGGTTCGTTTGGCCGTACGATCGCGATGTTCGGTAAATCACGACGGAATGCGCACAAGTGCGAAAAACGATCCAAATGACGCGACGAATGGATTTTTCTTATGGCGAACACTAAAATAAAATATTTTAGTGCTTACATAAATTTTTGGATGTCCAGATGTATTCAGAACGTAGGTTATGCGCGAAAATGCAAACTTATGCACTTTTTGACGCTTTTAGTCCCTGATCCTTCTACACTTGATCTTAACATGCTTTCTTGCACTTCGAGCCCTCTAACTTGACTTTTATGGGCCTTAAGACATAACCATACTTTGTTAAGTCCTTGGGTAACTTTATGGTTACCCGAAAAGTCATAAATTTCAACGTTGACGCTTTTAACCCCTCTCACACGAATTTGATCATAACTTTCTCATACGATAACGAAACTTTATGAAATTTTAATCGTGCATTCTAGTGAGCATAATTTACATTTACAAAGCTTCGGGTTTGTCAAAAGGTCACTCAGAGGTATATCTTTAACATGTTGACACATTTAACCCCTGTAGTTTGTAATCTCTCACTTTTAGCTTCGTATGATCCATGATTCATTCGTTTGAAGGTATGAACATTGTGTAGGGTTAATGTTCATTATATTTTATTCACAGTTGACATTTAGAATCCGTATTAACACATACTTTCCATGTTTGTCAACTTTAGTCCTTTTATAACATTCTTTCACACGTTCAAACTTTATGACACGTGTCAACACATTATAGGACGTGAATTTTCGAGGTGTTACACACCACCACCACCACCACCACCCGCCGCCGCCACCACCCGCAACCCTCCATTGCCGCCACTAACCACCATCGTCGCCTCCACTCGCTACCACCACAACTCACAACGACCACCACCTACCACTGTCAACACCACCCACCACTTACGCCCGTTGTTGCTGCCCGCCACCCGTCGTCGTTGCCACCAACGGTCACCACCACCACCCACCCGTCACCGTCATCCATCGCCACCACCGCCACTCGGCGCCGTCACCCGGCTGCCACCTGTCACCACCCACAATCACCTCCATCGACCACCACCACTCGTCACCGTCTTTATTCCTTTTCCTTTTCTTGCCTACCAAACAATACACAGTAATAATTAATTTTATTCCCACATGGTAACCAAACAAAACATGGAATGGTAATGATCCATTACATTCCCTCATCCATTCAATTCTATCGTCCATTCCATTACCCCATACCAAATAGACATTTATATTATGTAGATCGTTAATATGAGTAGATTAGGATTATGAACTCTAATATACATACAAGATTATGAACTCTAATATACACACACACACACACACGATTCGGTTCAATTAAGAATACCACGCATTTTGAGAATCATGAGAACTTCTACTTTACGCGCGAGTTGGGCCACAATTTTTTGCACAAACATAGACGAAAATGTTATAACCACATCTGTAAAAAAAACAAAAAAATGTCGAGTCGGTAGTTATGCCTGATGTAAAATTTGTTTACGGCGATGTAAATTTTTTTACATCACTAATAATTTTTTTTACACGTTATGTAAGTTTTTTCCTGCAACATTTTTTTCGCTGGAACAAGTGATTTTTTAAAGATTTTTGAGATTTTTTTGAAAATGTATTTTGAAAGACTTAGTTCTCATGGTTCTCATAACTCAAGGTGATTCTCATTTTTTTTAGAACGCTAAATATTGCGAGAACCGTGAGAACGAATGAACAAGCCAATCAAAACCATTTTTTTAATACAAACCCTCATTGTAATTAATATACAACATCCAAATTTTTTTTTACAAAATCAAATAATTCATTTCTCCTCTCAAAGTCACGCTTATTAGATTTTTTACACATGTGTAGATATAACATATATATACATGTGTAAATGGCAGACTTACACATGTGCAAATTTTCTTTATTTACGAATTGAAGAAAAATTTAAACGTGTAAATTAAATTTCCAATATTATAATGATAAGTGTAAAAATTTTTGAATTTGAATTGTTTTTACCCAGTTCTCATGGTTTTTTATTCGTTCTCATGGTTCTCACATTATTTGGCGTTCTCATTTAAATTGTCCCCTATATATAGGGAAGAGTTTAAATGAGAACGCTAAATATCGCAAGAACCGTGAGAACGAATGAAAAAAATCACGAGAACGACTTATCAATATTATTCGAATACATTATTAGAAATTAAATTTACACGTTTAAATTTACATGTATTCGTAAATTAAGAAGATTTACACATGTGTAAGTTTGCTATTTACAGATGTGTAAAAAAACTTATTAAAAGTGATTTTGAAAGAAGAGATGAATTATTTAAAAAGTAATTCTATTTTCATTGATGTATTCTAGTTACAATAAGGTTTGTATTAAAAAAAATGGTTTTGATTGGTTTTTTCATTTGTTCTCATGGTTCTCGCAATATTTGACGTTTTCAAGATACAACATCAATTTTTTTTAAATACAAACCTCGTTGTAATTAAAATACATCATAAAAAAAAAGAATTTACAAACATCAAATAGTTCACATCTTCTATCAGAATCACTCTAATTAGCTTTTTTTACATGTGTGCAAATATAACAAATTTACACGTATGTACAAGGGCGTAGGATAGTGGGGGCGGGAGGGGGCGGCCGACCCCTCGAACTTTTTGCTCAGTAGTTGAAAGTATGTAGTTTTCGTATAGAAATTTTTGAGTATATACGTTTTCGACCCCCTGTTATATAGAAAATTTTGGGTGTGTACGTTTTCGACCCCCCTGTCGGAAATCTCAAGCTTCGCCACTGCATGTGTAAATGACAAACTTACACATATATAAATTTTCTTTGTTAATTCACGTAAATTTAAATAAATAAATTTAATCTCTAACATTGTATAATAATAATAATAATAATAATAATAATAATAATAATAATAATAATAATAATAATAATAATAATAATAATAATAATAATAAAGAGTAAATTGCCATTTTAGTCCCTGAGGTTTGGTCCAAATTGCCATTTTAGTATAAATAGTTTTTTTTTCTTCTCTGGGTCCAGACTTTTCTATTTTCTTGCCATTTTGATCACATTGCCTAACTTAGTTTAAAAATCTGGTTATAACCAGGGGTACTTTTGGTATAACTGTTGTGTAGTAATAACCAGAGGTAGTTTACAACATAATTTATAAATCTCATAATAATTTAATACCAAAAATACCCCTGATTATAAGCTGGTTTTTAGATTAAGTTAGACAATGTGATCAAAATGACAAGAAAAATGAAAAGTTAGGGACCCAAAGAAGAAAAAAAAATTATTTAGACTAAAATGACAATTTGGAAAAAAACTCAAGGATTAAAATGGCAATTTAGTCAATAATAAATGTCAGACCTTTGAAAAGCCTGCCACAAAACGGTGTTAAACCCATTTGCCTGGCCTGGCAGGCCTTAGCCCAGTTAACATGGATATCCAATTTCACGTCACTCGGTCCAATTTCATTTCACGGATGCTTATTGAAACTTGAAAGCTATGTTTTCAAATTTCATTTCACGGATGCTTATTGAAACTTGAAAGCTATATTTTCATATATGACGATAACACTATATTTTCATATGTGACGAAAACATTAACCATATAACTTGCACACATTTAATATCGTATAACTCAAGCACGGATCGTTTAACTCATTTATCTAAAACTGTTAAACGGGTTGGTGTGCTGTAATGGGCGAAGCTTGATATTTCCGACCAGGGGGTCGAAAACCTACACACCCAAAAAATTCTATTAAACGGGGGGTCGAAAACGTATATACCCAAAAATTTCTATACGAAAACTACATACTCTCCACTACTGAGCGAAAAGTTCGAGGGGTCGGCCGCCCCCTCCCGCCCCCACTATCCTACGCCCTTGGTGTGCTGTAATAAATAGATTAAATGGGTCACAAAAAGGATAGTGGGTTGATCTGTTTAATTTAACGGACCGACCTGTTTAATTAAACGGGTTAAACATGTCAATCCGGACCCAAGCACAACCTCTTTAATTAACATGTCAACCTAACGTGGCCCATTTATTAAACGTGGCATATACGACAACCCAAACACCTACTTATTTCCGTATTATGTTTCGGCTCGTGTCAGAAATTACCACCATGTAGTGAGAAGGGATGGATCCAATGAGGAAAAGTACAAAATGAGTATCAAAGCTCCTAACCTCTACGTTCACAACCATCACAAGCCTAAAAAAGTATCATTACAACCAAAGTAGTCGTTCATTTATAAGTTTCTCAGGCCGTTTCTTAGTCTTTCAGCTGAGGTATATGTATTGCTTAAGCAACGGGATATTATACAAGAAGAAGAACGACGTTGTGATGAAGTTTGAACACCCATTTACGATCTGACAAAGATCAAAGAACAAAAGGACGGAATGAATAAGTAAAGGAACATAATTTTTTTTTCGTGTGTTCATTCGATAAAAAGTATGCTTATTCGTATTATTTTTATTTCATTTAATAGACATAATATTCATCTTCTTAATTCTTATAGGTTTGTCTTAGCATATAAACAAACATTAATGAATGAATTGTAAATCAAACGCTCACGAAGCTAAACAAAGAAATCAGAAAGTTTGTTCGTGTTTGTTAATTTATCCAAACTAATATAAAATCTGGTTAATATTCATTTGTTTGATAAATAAACGAATTTTCCAATGAATATTAGATTCCTTTATACCGTATGAAATTAGTTTTTTACGAGCATTTTATTAACAAACAAAGGTCTTTGTCACTTTTTAAAATATTGTTGGGCAACTTTATGCATATTCTTCCAACCTACTTACAAACATGTTCAAGATATCCCATTAGGGTGAGCAAAAAAATCATATAATCAAATGATTACTGAATTTAAATAACCAAACTATACAGAATCTTTATATTTTTTTGTAAAACATATTCTATATTGGAAAAGTTTTCTTATCATTTTATTTATTTAACATATGACCCCTTCCTTTTTTTATAAACTTTAGACTTTTCTTTTATATGGCATAAACCTAATGAGATTTATTAAATGATTTTTTTTTTTTTTTTTGAAAAGAGAACTTCATTAAATGAAATGATCTTTAATTCATAGTTACATAGGGCTTGCAGGATCTTTAGAAACAATTCTTGGATTCGGATTGATCAAGGGAAGAAATTCTTAATCAGATACTAATGATTACAATTAAAACTTATTAACAATTACTATTAGGTGATCAAGGATTATAATTAAATAACTTTCCCAATTGATATAAGTTAATTCTTAGTAGGGTTGTGCAATATTCGGGTGGTTGACAGGTAAAATTTGAAATCTGGTTTAGTTCTTGGTTTTAGTTTTAGCATAAAAAAATTTATATCCAGTTCTCGCCCAACACAAGGCCAACCCAATATCCCAAAAAGACGAGATTAACACACCATATATTAATCTGGTTTTTTCTCATCTAAAAATTTAGGGTTTAGGTTTACACCTTTTACTGGTTCAACATTTAATGGTTTATACTGTTTGTTTCGTGAGTGAATATGTCTGAATGGTTCAAACATTTTCCTCTGATTGGTTAATCATTATACTCAGTCTGAATGGTTAAGATCCCTTTATCTGAATTGGTCAGACATTTGCCTCTGAATGATTAAACATAATATTGGTTCTTAATGGTTCAGACCTAGGGTTGGCATAACGGGTTAATCCAATCTGTTAAGACACGAACACGATAAGACACGAACCCGAAACACGTAAACACGAACATGACACGAAATCTTATCGTGTCAGATTTTTGAAACACGAACACGAACCTGTTAATAAACAGGTTACACGAAACGACCTGCTAAGACATGAAAAAAAATACCAACGTATCATACGACCTGTTTAAGACACGAACATGTTGGAAATTTGACGAAAATAACATTTTTCATGTGGGGGATTGTTGGAAAAATAGGTGAAAATAACATTTTTTTTCACAAGTATAGGAAAATGATTTTTTTCCTATTTTGGACTAGAAATAAATATAATAAAATGAGCGGGTTTTATATATTTATTTGTGGGTTTGTGTTCTATGTTGGAAGAGCTTCGCAACGAACTAAACCACGTCCAAAACGGAGCTAAGATGGAAGAGATATCGATGCTCAAAGTTGGGTGTTTGAAACATTGACTGCTGAAACAAAAGGGAAAGTAGCACCTTGTCTCACATCGGAGAAGATATGGAACTTAAATGGGTATTTAAGTGGAAACTCTCCATCCTTATTGTTTCATGGAAGCACACACTAAGTGTACTCGCGAAGGGTGCGGAGCACCCTAACTTGCACTCGCGCGCGCGGCGTGGGCGATGAGGCGCTTTGATGGCACACGCTCGCATCACCGGGAGCCGCTTGAGAGCCGCCTTTGTATTTTTTACCACGGGTGCGTGGTGGATCACAGAGGCTGCAAGGACCAAGTGGTGAAGTGGCGTGCAGGTTCGAGGCGCGTGACGTGGCACGAAGGCGCGCGATTGCGCATGGTGCATGGGCCCTGATGTGACGTGCGCGGCGCACCAGAGTGAGCCAAAACGGTGCGACTGTGTGGCGTGCTCGTATAGGCTCACAGGTGACGTGGCACACGCGCATGGCAGTGAGCCAAAAGGACGCACCGCGCATGGGCGTGTAGACCTGGGCGCGCGCGCATCAGTGTATCTTGTGCGTGCGCGCGGGCAGAAGCTTCCAGCATTCAATAGCAATGCAGTTACACTTCAGCAACGAAACTGCCAAGTCAAACGGTTTTGACTGAGAATTAAATGACGTATTAAATTGCATTGAAGACGTTTAATGCAATTTAAACCTCTCATTTAATTCGTTTTTTGGCTGTTTCAAATCGGGAGCTGTATAAATACAGCTCCATACCTTGCTGCAGAGGACACCACGGACAACAACAGCAAAAGCAACTTTCTCTCTACTACTACTGATCTTTTCTTTGCAGATTTCTAGGTAGACGCCGGGTTCCTGTGCCATCTCCGGCAGTACCACTGCTTCGGCTGTTGTACCCTGGGAAACAAAACGAGTACTCCTGGGAGACTCGGAATTTGTTTTATGGGAAGCGTGTGTACACGTGCCTCAGCCTTCTTCTTCATCTAAGTTCTTGTATTTCATTTTATTTCAGTTGTAATTGTACTGTATTTTCTGCTTTCTCATTTCTGTATTGTAATCTTTTGAATAAAAATTTGTTTATTTTTATTTAATTACGCGAACGGTTCCTACAGAACACGACCTAATTGGGGAAGCTGTGAACCAGATAGGGAATGGTGGTGTTTGTGAGAGAGATTTAAAAATTAGGGATTTGATTGTGGAAAAAATACCATGTGTGTTTGTGTATAATTCATCTCAGAGGTACCACGATCGACGACCCCATGTCCACACCCACATATAATATTTTTTAATTTTTAATTATTAACATGTACTTAACGGGTCTTAACATGTTAACGAGTTTTAATCTGTTTAGAGACGAAACCTGTTAAGGTCTTATCGTGTCGACCTATTTTAGACACGAAACCTGTAAAGGTCAAACACGAAACATGATAACTTCGTGTCGTGTTATCGTGTTCGTGTCCGAATTGTCAACCCTATTCAGACCTCTTACTTGTTCCGTACTTAATGATTCAAATCTCTTACTGGTTCAACACTTACCAATTCAAAAGTTGTAAACAATTTAGTCAGGTTTCAACCAACCACTGCCACACCCCTGTCTGTTAAAGTTAAAGAGATATGAGATATGGCTTCCCTCATTCCATTTAATTTGGAAGAAAACAGAAAGGAAGGACCGCCGAATCCACTAAAGATGTGTTGGATGATAGAATGATTAGTCTACGTGTGTGATGATAACTTCAATGTGTTGCCAACTTTTTTTTAATTTTTTTTTATTTTGATTATATGAAAATAAGAATTATGATGTGATGGTCACATGAAAGCACAATATCAACCCCACCACCATCATGCCTGTGTGGGGGACTTCTCCATCCTATAAATCCTTTTTGGCATATTTATATAAAAGCCCCTTTCACTATTCCAAAACCTACACTTTTTACCCTTTCACATTTATCTTGTTGTATGTGCATTCTCTTACACGGATGCTCATAAACAAATCAAGCTGTCTAAATCAAAACAAGGCAACCGGTTTGAGATCCCAAAGGTTTGACTCGTGGTTTGGTTTTGATCGTTTTACCAGTTTAGTTCGGCCTGGCATTTGGATTCGGCTGATCAACTTTTATTATATGTATATTTTTTGTTTCATGTTTAGAAGATACACTGACGTATGTTTTAACGAAGCCATAGTTAATTGTTTTGAAAAAACTTCTATGTAAATCGCCAGTCTCTCAAAACAGTAAAATCAGCCGGTTTGCTTTGTCATTCAACGAAGTCATAGTTAGTGGTTCGGTTGAGATTTTCATCAAAACAGAACCGTAAACATCCATGGTTTCTTGCTATGTTGACAGGTGTACACAAATTATGAGCACCTAATTTATATTCATATAACTTTTTAAGTTAAATAAGAAAAGACATATACGGTCTTTCATTCGATTGGATAAAAAAAGACAGGTAGAAGAAATCATTGTCTTATGTCTTGTGATGCTTTGATGATTAAGTTGTTGTTTGACTTGGAATGCCGTCTATAGGTTGGGTCTATTTAGACTGGTCTCAAAGTAGGTGTGTTCTTTTTGGAAAGTTTAATATATATAATTCAACTTGACGATGGACCATCACCAAAACCCTAATTAGAAATTTAGAATACTTGGTTGCACGAATTTAAAGTTTGGGAAGTTTAGGGGGTGTTTGGTGTTGCGTTTTCAAAATAGATTACGCGTTTTCAAAATAGATTTTGCATTTTTAAAACTGTGTTTTGAAAAAACATGTATGTACAGCTTCTCTAAAACTGCGTTTTGGAGGCAGATAATCTCTTTTTCATCCAAACACATTTTTAGATTATTTATGTTTTACAAACGCAATAATCAAATAATCACTTCAAAACGTAATCCCAAACAACCTCTTAGTTATCTTTCTAGAGGATTTCCTACTTAAAATTTTATTAAGTTAAGGATAAAAATATACATCTCATGGTTCTCAAAGTTAATATAGTTTTTTTAAAACAGCAAACATCCCCCTTCTTTCAACATCACACAAAGTCTACTCTGAAAATTCACATGTTGGCCACTTTATAAAACTTGAATCGACACTATTTTAATGGAGATAATCACCTAGTGCCAGTGTATCACTAGGCCAAGAAGCCATTAACAACTATTTTAGCGTGTAACGCTAAAAATGATATTGTGATAAAACAAAGTTTCCTTCCTCCTTCCTCATTAGGTGCATAACAAATAACGGTGGATTTAGAAAATCATTATAGGGGCAACGTTTCAAAAAAAAATCTAATGGGGTAACGAAATCCAAAAAACGTCAATCTTTTTCAAAATTTACACTACCGCTGGAGCGTCAAAGGGCAACAAGGGTTACCCCTTGTTACACTCTATATCCGCCGCAGATAACAAAACCCACCTAACTTAAAGACTCTTACATTGCATTCCCCCATCCCTTTCTTTCATTTACAAATGCTCCCAAATACACAAGAATAGATATAAGAAATGAATAGTGTTGTTAAACATGGAGAATGAGAAACTAGTTCATAAATCTAATCATCATTTTGGAATATGAGACGAACTGCCAAATTATATTAAAAACTAACCCTAATTTTTTTTAGTAAGCTATAGAGTTGAAAAAGATATGATATATATGAAATGAGATGTTAATACTTTAAAAAAATAAAGTTAAACCCGAAAACTTAAATTAATAAAATTGAAGGAACCTTATGAAAAACAAGAACTTGATAAAACTTCACTTAAACTAAGAAAAGGCGATAAAGAAAATAAACCCATAATCTTGGATTCATGGCCATGCGGGGTTCTTCATCCTTGGTTCATACCAAATTTAAATTGTTTTTTATTATTTGATGACCAGCAACTTTATTTTAAATAAACAACGAATAAAATAATTAGAATGCACATCATTAACATGACTGAAAAGTCTACTTATTAGTATTGTACTTATTAGTTTGTTTGAGAACAATGAATCGGTACAGAGAGATTCTTCCATGAAGGCAGTATTTAATTGGGCAGTATATTTTATAGACTTAAATGTCATTTTAGTCTTTGTGGTTTAGATTATTTTGTCAGTTTAGTCTAAAGGTTTTATTTTTGGTCCGTGGGTCCAAAAAAGTTTCACCATTGCCATTTTAGTCCACTGGGTTAACTTTATCCATTTTTTCTGTTAATCAGAAGAGCAATTCGGTCATTATATATGACTGAATTGGCCTTATAGTTAACAAAATTACATATAAAATGATTGAATTGGCATTCTCATTAACAGAAAAAATGGTTGAAGTTAACCCAATGGACTAAAATGGCAATGGTGAAAACTTTTTGAACTAAACCTTTATACTAAACTGGCAAAATAGCCCAAACAACAGGAACTAAAATGACATTTAACTCTATTTTATAACTTTCAGGATAAAAGAATCATATTGATTTCTTCAAAAAACAAAATACCATTATTTTATTATTGTATGACACATGTTAAAAAAGTTATCTTTAAACCGGGAAAGTGCGTTATTTAGGAATTTATAATTGTCTTGTTAATTGATGGGATGAGGTATAACTACGGGTGAGTATCGGATCAAAACGGGACCAACATAGCTTGGGACCGAAACCGAAATTGGCAGGAAACAAAGCCCAAGGACCGATCTTTAAGGGTTGGGTCGTTTTGAGGTTGGTTGAGTTGATTTGGGTATCGGGTTGGTTTGGAACGAAATAATGTTGGATTAATAATTAAACATAGAATAACAAAGATAATCAACAAAACATACATATTTTTAGAGCATTTATATCCCATTCTTTATATTTATTCATTCTATAAATTTTAAGAAAATTATTTAAAAATACCACTCCATCCCATTCCTTGCACCTTATCCATATATTTTTATGGATAAGGAATCGGATGCTGGGGAGTTTAAAAAATAAGAGGGAAAATATATGAAATGATGATTTCTAAATTCTAATGAAATTATATAGTTAAGGATAAAGCATGGGATGTGAATACTCTAAAAATGCAAAAAAATACTGCAATATTCTGAGTATTTCAAAAAAAAAAAAAAAAACATTAGAATTGTTTATTAACACTTAAACTCCTCATTATAAGCATTAAAAGCATTGATTTTTTTTTTTGATGGCTATATTTTTTGAATCGTGTGTAACTCACTTTCAAATTAAACTAGCTATTTTATGTGTATGAAATTAATCATCAATTAGGTTGAAAGTTTTCGCAAAGAACAAGAATGTATTATCTGTAATAACAAACTAGTAAATTCGTGTGATCATGTCCTATATTGACCAAATATCTTGATATAGGGGTAGAACCGTCACAATAACTGAGATGAAATGTTGTAACTCTTCATAAAAGGGTACAATAGTTGAAAGTTGTCAGTTATATCAGTGAAACTTATGTAGAAACAATATAGTAACATAGTATTAATATCATGGGCGGCTCTTTAGGTGTGTGGGGAGGACTTCTGCACAAGGCCCGTTTTTTCGAGGGGCACGGGAATTTTTAAAAAAAATTGATATATATATATATATATAGGGTGGAGTTATTGTAAAAAAGACCAAAAGTGTGAGAAAGGTAAGAAAGAATCTCAATCATTAGATCTAAATTAATTGAAAATGGTAAGATTGTAAATGCATTAACAAATTCAAATATGGTAATCCTTGATTTAAGGATTTGGAGAGAGAAAAACCTGGATTTTAGGACTTATAACCGTCCATAAATATAACACCATTCAGAGCATGTTCATACATGGTGTTTTAAAATATAACACAATTCAGAAAATATAACACCATTCAGCACATAAATAATACCATTCAGTACAAAAATAACACCATTCAGCAGTAAATAAAAAAAAACACCATTCAGTACAAAGAATATAACACCATTCAGTACAAAAATAACACCATTCAGCAAACAAAATAACACCATTCAGTAAACAAAATAACACCATTCAGAAAAAAATAACACCATTCAGAAAATAAAATAAACACCATTACTGAAAAGAAAAAAATAACACCATTCGGAACAAAAATAACACCATTCATCAGTAAAATAAAAAAAAAAACACTATTCAGTACAAAGACTATAACACTATTCAGTACAAAAATAACACCATTCAGCAAACAAAATAACACCATTCAGTAAACAAAATAACACCATTCAGAAAATAAAATAAAACACCTCTGTATCATCTTCTTCACTTCCGGCACCACCACCACTGCCACTTCCGGCACCACCACTGCCGATCCAGCACCACCACAACCGCCGCCGCTCGAACCACCACCACCGCCGCTGCCGCTCGCATCCGTCATCCGAATCAATAAACATGCAGCGAGATCTAACCGATTATATAACAGAAATCACCCGACAGTAATTTATCAGCAACTGTCGTCCGAAACCGGCTTCCGCCACCGTCCGACACAGTAATTTATTAACAACGATCGTCTTCAACAACCGCTTCCGACACCGGCTTCCGATTGATGTTTAATCTTCCGATTCGTGGTGGTCTTGGAGTTGATCTTGGAGAGAGAAATTCTGAACGTATGCTAGAGATAGATCTGGAGAGAGAGAGAGAGAAATTGTAGAGATTTTGATTTAGAAAATGGGGATAAAAAGACACAATTGCCCTTAGATATTTCAATTCAGTCCAAATTAATAAAAATATTTTACAATTTGGTCCCTATTATCTTAACCATTAGATCAAAAATCTAATGGCTGAGATTCTTTCTTACCTTTCTCACACTTTAGGCCTTTTTTACAGGATCCTCTACCTATATATATATATATATATATGTTATTAAAAAAAATGTACATACATAACAAATCCAATATAAAGGCCCATTATCAAATGCATTTGTATTCTTTATAATTTACCCAACTTAACAATAGGTTTATTGGGCCCAATCCAATACTAATATGATTAAAAAAAAGATATACGCAGCGCCTAGCCACGCAGGAAACTGAACGGACGAACATCAGGAGACGATTCCGAACATCAGGTGAATTTCCGATTGAAACTTTGAATTTCCGATTGATATATTGAAACTTTGATTCTGAATTTCCGATTGATATATTGATTCTGAATTTCCGATTGATATATATATTCTGAAACTTTGAATTGAAAGTTTAATCTGAATTTCCGATTGAACATCCGATTGATATATTGATTCTGAAAGTTTGATTTCTGATATAATTGTTTTATTGACTGATTATTTGAATCTGATCGAACTTTGATATATTGGAAGTTTGAAAGTTTGATAATCTGATCGAACTTGGATCAAATATAATCTGAAACTTTGAATCTGATCGAACTTTGATATATTGAAAGTTTGAAAGTGTGATAATCTGATACTGATAATCATCATATACATATTTATAACTCATTAGGTTAGGTTTGTAAATCTGATCGTATATTCATACTGATTAAGTGTTGACGTATTTTTAGGCGTTAATGGCTCCTAAACAAGCTTCCGGATGGCAATAACGTCAAAAAAGGAAACGAGCGAATGAATTGGTGAAGTCTCAGGTCAAGTCTGTAAGTCTGTTCGTATATTCATATGGACCCATTTTTCGAGCTTGAACAGGGTACGTGAATTCTCAGAGACGCCACTGATTACTCTTGCCCTAAGTTGCAACTACTCAGTTAATGTTGAACTTAGTTATTAATGCTAGATAGTGACTTTCCACTGATGCTACTTGCCATTGCTGAACCAAATTGCTACTAATGATCTGTGACCAAAGAAGATCTATTTCATGTATCTCAATTGTCACTAATAATCAATTCCTAATGACCACTTGGGTCACCACTTGGACCATGTTAGGGATGATGCTCCCTTGCAATTCACACGGTCTAAGGGCTTATAATTCGCCTCCTAGAGCCGTAGAGGCTCTTTAGTCCCCATAATCATAAGTGTGTTGAATGAGTGTGTGCACTCCACATCTATTAACTCTTATAAATACTTATTTTTATTTTTTATGACCAGTTAAAATAAAATAAAATGACATCGATAGCACTAAAATCACAACCACCAACAAATAGTTAATAACATATTATGAACATTAAACTCAATAGCTAGTTAACATATAATTATGAACAACTTGCATTTTATAACGAACATGATAATATTAACTTGATGTTGATTATTTTTCAAATACGTGTAATATACGAATCTATAACCTAATATATAATATATAGTATATAATATGTAGTATAATAAAATCCTACTCGAATATATACAATTCCACCTCTAAACAAAGACTAATATGGCAATTTGTAGCATTAAATCTAAATTATTATCATAATATACAATTCCACCTCTAAACAAACAAAGGCTATAAAGAAAGACTAATATGGCAAATTGTAGCACTAAATCTGAATTATCAAAAAATAATAATAAAAAACTTGAATTGCTTTTGCTTTTGCTTAACACGACTTTATCAAGGTATTATGTGATGAGTCACCAATTAAGCTTCACGCGTGTACACACACTTACGTCCACATTTTCATTTTATTTACACACATAACAAGTGTACACTCCAAAACCACCATTCATGGACTCCATATTCCTCCCATCCACCACCGTCATCCTCTACGCCGCCGTAGTAGTCATTTTCATCTTCATCAACGAACGACGTCGTCTACGTAAATCGCCACCGTCACCGGTGGCCGTTAAGAGAACTCTCTCAGGAACCATGGGCTGGCCTTTCATTGGTGAAACCCTAGATTTCATTTCATGTGGCTACACCGATCATCCTCAATCGTTTATCGATAAACGCCGTCTCTTGTTAGTATTTAACTCCGATTATGTATCCATTCGTTCGATACAAGGGTCATACTATTCCCACACCTCAAACAGCCATTTAAAGTTCATTTAAACGGCTGTTCAACGAATTCTCAAACAGCCGTTTAAAGTTCATTTAAACGGCTGTTTGACGAATCATCAAACGACCGTTTAAAGTAGACCGTTTGATGCAAATTCAAAACGCTGGTTTAAACGGTGTGAGATTAGAAAGCAAAGGGTAATATTAATTTAAAATATTAGTAGTAGTTTAATTTAATTTTGTGGTATTTGGATAATAGGTATGGGAAGGTGTTCAAGTCACATTTGTTTGGTAGTCCAACGATCGTGTCGACTGATGCAGAAGTGAGTAGGATGATATTACAAAGTGATGCCAAGAGTTTTGTGCCGTGTTATCCGAAATCATTGACGGAGTTGATGGGAGAGTCGTCGATTTTGCGGATAAACGGAAGTTTACACCGGAGAATCCATGGGCTTATTGGTTCTTTCTTCAAGTCTCCTTATCTTAAAGCTCAAGTCACTTCGAACATGCGAAAACTGCTTTTGCAATCCATGGCTAGTTGGAATGAAGATCGTCCTATTTACATTCAAGACGAAACCAAACATGTATGCACTCTACTCTCTCTTTCTCTCTAAGTTTATTTCAAAAGCAGTAAAAACACAAATTACCACATATATAATGCATTTGTTACTATTGCTTTGAACATAAACATAAGAATTTATACAAGTGGATTATATGATTCTTAGGGTTTTCAACATAATATAGGCTCACTTGTTTGTGTATATGTAGTATTTTTAGCTATTTTAATTGGTGTTCTTGCATCTAATATGAATATGATGATGATGATTTAAATCAATGATTATTTGTAAAAGTTTACCAAATGTTTTGGGTTGTTTCCCTTGCAAAATCTACTTCACAATTAGAATTAAGAAATATATGATCACATTAAAAACTTGATTTTATCAATCAATGCTAATCTTTGCTCATCCGACATTTAAGTCTTTATGATTATATATTATAATATAATTAAAACCACTAGTTATAAAAGTTTGCCAAACTCTTCCAGGGTTTTTCTAATTATACAATAACTTTTGTATAAAATAAACCTAAAGCAAGTTGCTTCATTTGACCATATTTAAATATTATGATCTTTTTCTTTGCACAAAAAAATGATATCTGATATTTCCAATGATGTTTATTTAAAATTTAGACATTTTTTTAATTCTTATTCAGTGTATAATCCGGGTAAAAGATATCTAAAAAAGTAACTAAATGCATTGAAATTTTGTGCAAATTTTAACGTTTTTTTTTTTTTTCTGTTTTCATGTAGTGGTATACAATAAAGTAGGTTAAGTTATTTTATTGTGACGTTATTAGATTAAAGTTTCAAAAACATTATTTTTGATTTTAATTAGTTTTGAATAACAATAAAAGCTATATCTTCGTTTACAATGTAAACACAATGTGTTGATTCGGTATTTTAAGTGTGGGGAAAAGGGGTTTAAGCAAATAGCAAGTTACAAAAGTAACTCTTAACTTTTGATTTTTGATTTTTCTCAACACTTTTATGGTATAAAGCAATTACAACCCTTATTATTGGTTACATAATCATTAAAATGTAATTATAATGTCTACAAATATCACTTCCATATGTTACTAATCATATGTTCCCTGCCTCTTTTACATGCTATTTTCATAATATTCATGCATTCAAATGTGATTTTGTACAATATGGATATCGATCCATTGAGTGATCGTTATTAAAAAAGGATGCATAGCGGCCTGATTATTGTGTCTCTTGATTATTTTTAGATTGCGTTACAAGTACTGGCGAAAGCGTTGATCGGTTTGGATCCGGGTGACGAGATGGAGTTTTTGAGGATCCAGTTCCAAAAGTTCATTGCAGGACTCATGTCATTACCCATAAAATTACCCGGAACACAACTTCATCGATCATTAGAAGCCAAGAAAAAGATGGTGCAATTAGTCCTTCAAATTATTCGTGACAAGAGGATAAATGGTGGTTCTATTTTACAAGATTCGAAGGATGTGGTTGATGTGTTACTCAACGATAAGAGCGAAAAGCTAACAGATGAATTAATATCCGATAATATGATTGATTTGATGATTCCTGGAGAGGACTCAGTCCCTTTACTTATAACTTTGGCCATCAAATATTTATCAGATTGTCCCAAAGCTCTTCATCAACTTAAGGTACCGGCATGTGTTATACTATGTGTAAAGTTACTAAAAAATAGACTAATTAATTATGTGGACAAATTACCTAGATAAACAAGTTTTAGCAACTAAGTTATATATTAGCAACCAGCCAAATCCGTAGCTAATGGTTTTTCGCTACATATTTGTGCGGATTTTGGCCGTAGCAAATATCGATGCAAACTTTTATGTTTTTAAAAACTTACAAGTATGGAATGTTTAATTATTTTCACAAAACTATAAAGTTAAGCTACTTTTACACCCTTTCCTTGTAAGTGTGATATAAACTTATTATTTTGAAATGTTAATATAAATCATAAAGATATCCCATATATTTGTTGTAATGCAATAATAAAATCATTAGATTGATTCATGTTGCATGGCCTTATGATAATGAAGGTGACATGCACTATTAACAGTTGCATAGTATTTAATCCACCTTTAGTAGTTGTGATGATCATTTTTCGCCATCGTTTCACTCTAATAATCATTTTTCTCACCTACTTCACTGTGTAATGATGATGACTAGGAGGAAAATTTGGAGCTAAAAAGACGTAAAAAGGACCTCGGAGATCCGTTGTGTTGGGATGATTACCTATCGTTACCATTTACGCAAAATGTAAGTTGAACTTGACGTGCTAGAGTCCTATGGTTTCCCTAAATCAACAATGTATACTAATTACTGGTGATAACACTAAAAATGGTTAAACAGGTGATCACCGAAACCCTAAGATTAGGAAATATTATAATGGGGGTGATTCGAAAGGCTATGAAGGATGTGGAGATCAAAGGTTACCTTATACCAAAAGGATGGTGTGTGTTGACTCATTTCAGATCTGTCCATCTTGATGATAATCACCATGAGTCACCTCTGCAATTCAACCCTTGGAGGTGGCAGGTAACTAAATAATAATAAACATGTTGGTGTAGTAATTAATAAGTACATTGTGCTATATTATTAAACCATATGAAAATTTGAATATTTTGTGATGCATAGGATAGGGATATGAGCAGTGGTAGCAGCACTTACTTCACTCCTTTTGGAGGTGGACTCAGGCTATGTCCTGGGCTTGATTTAGCCAGACTAGAAGCTTCCATATTCCTCCACCATTTTGTTACTGAGTTCAGGTAATTATTAAAAATATAAAAAGTAAAATGGTAATTTCACCACTATTCAAATGACTACCCATTTTCCTAACTTATTTTTTGAACCATAATTCCTAGATTTCTTAGGATAAATACATCACAACCTGCCCATTTTCGGAACTATGGTAAAGATGTACAATTTGTGTTAATTATGACCGCTAATTTCTTAACCTAAGTCAGTGTCAAATAACTACACTGCCCATGATATGAGTATTAAAACACTAGCATCATTAATGCACTGGGACGGACCTATAGTTTTACAAGGGGTAACCCCCCTTGCCCCTGGACGCTCCAGTGACGCTTCGACGGTAGTGTAAATTTTGGAAAAATTAGACGTTTATTCGATTTCGTTAACCCTTTTTTTTAAACGTTACTCGTATATGCGGATTTTCTAGATCCGCCACTGTTAATGCATGCATGTATAGAGACTAAACTTGACAACTTGTTATAGGTATTTGATGTATTGCATGAAAATGCAGGTGGGTAGCTGAGGATGACACCATAATAAACTTCCCAACAGTAAGAATGAAGAACAGGATGCCAATTTGGGTCAAAAGAGAGAATTAGTAAAGGTGGGGTGGAGGGTTATGATTTTATGGGCCCTTGGATTGGAAAAGAAAAGCTGGGTGAAGATATTAAGCACACGTACGTGTAGGGGCCATGAAATGAGTTACTGAAATATTGGTCTCTTAGACACATGCATGTTAAAAAGGACACAAAGTGGAGAAAATAGGAACCTTTTTATGTAAACTTTATTAGGGTTAAAGTTATAATTTTGCATAGTTTGGGTTTAAATTTCAAACTGAATTAGGGATTAAATGTTGCCAGCTAGTAATGTATAACATTACCAATATCATACCTAAGTGTATAAAAAGGTAGGAAGTGTATCTGTTATAAAGATTCATGGAAGCATATTGGGTTGTTTATTATTTAACTAGTTTTGTATATGTGGAACTTAAAGCATCTCCAACTATAAATCTTGTCTAAAATTTAAACTCATCACATCAGCATCTCATATTATTCTAAACCGTAACCATTCTAAACTTAATTTTTCCTTCAACAATAAATTATTCCAAACCTCCACCTAATCACTTACTTTTTCTTTTATTTTTATCTAATTTATTCAAGGGAAAATCACGAAAATGATCCTTAACTAAGCCAATTCACAAAAATGAACATCTGAGGCGTCTGGGCTTAGATGCCACACAAGGAAACCCATGGCACTTTAATGTCTAAGCTTAAAAGCTACACTTTTAAACCAATAAGTCAACTGAATTGCGACACGTGTTATGAAAAGTTGAAGGTAGCGTCTGATAGTTGGAGGTAGCGTCTAAAAATTGGGAAAGAGTCTAAGCTTAGACTTTTCCTTTTTTTTCTTTTTCACCATAATTTTTAAATGGGCATAACTTTTTTATACAATAGTATATAAAAATATTGCATCAAATTAAAGATAATAAAATTGTCTTCAATTTTATGTAATTTATGAAAAAGTTGTGCTAATTTATAAACCGTGCTGGAAAAGAATTTTATAAAATATTATCGTTTGAAATTAAAATATTATCGTATGAAAAAAAAATTGTGCTAATTTATAAACCGTGGTGGAAAAGAATTTTAAAATATTGTCGTATGAAAAAATTGTGCTAATTTATAAACCGTGGTGGAAAAGAAAAAAATGAAGCGTCTAGGCTTAAACGCTACGGTACCATGGGTGAGACGCTACATATGTTCGTTTGTGCGAATTGAATTGGTCAATGGTTATTTTCGTGATTTTCCATTTATTTAATATATTTTTATTTTATATAAATGATATATCTTTTATAAATATATTGTTATTTATTTATTTAATATTTTTTAACTAATTTTTTATACTAAACTAAAAATAGAATAATATATTAAATAAGATAAAAAAATGATAAAATAATATTTAATTTTTTCAACGACTCTTTTTTCATACTACTGGCTACTATTTCAACGTCGATTTTTTCAAAAGGCTATTGTTACAACAACTAGTTTCAAACGGCTATTTTTCAGTCCCTATAAATATAACATTTCGTTTTCTAACCCAAAGTTGCAATTCTCAGTTCACAAATCACTCCAAATACGATACTAATTCGAAGATATGGGTAGTGGTTATCCAAGTGAAGAAGGCGGGCCTTCGAACCTCAGACGATCGTCTCGTCACCGTTCAAACCATACTTCGTCAAACCATACTTCGTCAAACCCTCCACCTGCAGCAAGGTGTAAACGATCATCTCATTTAAATTCTCCACCTACAAACTCTTCACCTGCAATAGTCTACTGTCCTCCATCTTCAAACCCTTTTCCTCAACCAGTCTACCGGCATCCCCCTTTAAACCCTTCACCTGCACACCCTTTTCCTCAAGCAGATGATGATCCAAATCCTCTTACAGACGAGGAGTTGAACTTGGTGTATGACTACACTGTGGCTCAACTACAATTTGACCGACTTCGACTTGGGGAGACCCAATCCATTTCAATACATACCTTCATGTCGCAAACTACCGTTCAACACAAGTCGTACCCAATTGGGCTAAAGGGTACAAAACCGACTGGACTGAGGAATACGTACCTAAGTCGGACAAAGAAACAAATTATCCATCTTCCAATGACTCCAGACACCGTTATCGACATGAGAAGTTGGGCGGTCGTGATAGCGATCGTGACGTGTCATCTCCTGAGTCCTTCCTAGGTGATTAGGAGGGGATATATTAGGGCTTATGTGTGTTTAATTAGGCCCTTTTTATGTTTAATTATGTTTAGGTAATAATTTAATTACGTTCGTCGGTAATATTTGAAACTTCGTTAAATGCTCGACACGATCCAATTTAAATAACCTATTTAACACTACTTTAGTCGTTTATCACGGACGAGATATTAATGAATAAACTCTTTTATTAATCAAGATTTAAAATAAGCTATTTAATTTTTAAAACCGAAATGTTTTGTCTTTTTAATAAGACGTCTTTTATTATATATACATTCCCGACTTAACTTAAAAAATCCTTTTTAATTATCTCAACGTTTTTTTATGATTTGAAAAAAAAAATATCATGGTGGTCTAATTATTTCCTAACATATCCAACCACGCATATAAATAAAATAATAAGCCGAGCTTCTAGTAATTTGTCTGATTTCCTTCGAGTCATTGAACGACAACCATACTGGTCTAAAGGTACACAAAACAACTCTTATCTTGTAGCTCTCACTTAGGGCAGGCGGGGTGGTCCGTTATGGGCCATCCATAACGCGTTGAACCATCACGAAACACCGCCGCCGACCACCCCATAACGCGTGATAAACAAAACGCGTTGAACAGATAACGCGTTGAACTTTTGAATAAGGCTGCATGGGGCATATCTTCAAATGACACGTGTACATATGCATATAATTCACACACGAAATATGGGATATATACACACGAAACATGTATATATTCACACACATATATATAATTCATAAAAATTTGGGAGTGATAGAATTCCATCACTAGTGATACCAACCCCCTACATTTCTATCACTAGTGATAGAATATTGGGTGATGACATGGCATGACTTGATTGGTGCTTGGTAGTGATAGAATCCTATCACTAGTAACCACCCCCCTCCCCTTAGGGGAGGAGGGGTGGTTCACTAGTGATAGTTTCTATCACTCCCACTATCCAATCAAATCATGCCATGTCATCATCCAATATTCAATCACTAGTGATAGAAATGTAAGGGGGTGGTATCACTAGTGATGGAATTCTATCACTCCCAAATTTTTTTAATTTTCATTTTAAAATTAGAAATTTTATTTTAAAACAAAATTATAAATTTCACTAATTTTTTATTTTAAATTAGAAATTAACACTAAAATTTCATTAAATTTAAAACATACTACTTCAATTTAACATACTAGAAACATACAATTTAAAAAAAAAAAACTACTCCTCGTCCGAATCATCAAACTCCAAACCTAGAGAACCTACTAGTTCGATTAAATCGAATCTTAACCGAAAGTGAGTTTCTTCGTTACGCAATTGTAGATGGATATCTTGTGGAACTTGAACTTGTGTAGGAGGATCCGGCACCCAATCCGAGGATATTGCACGTCCGTCTTCTTTGATCAGCATATTGTGCAATATGATACATGCATACACTATGCTATGTATTGATTTCTTGCTCGTCGCACGAACCGATCGGTGTAGTATACCCCATCTACCCTTTAAAACACCAAATGCCCTCTCAACATATTTTCTTGCCGATTCTTTCAATTTTTTGAACGTCTTTTCCTTAGCCTCGACAGGAAATGAGGGAGCTTTCACAAAAACAGACCAAGACGGGTAGATACCATCCACAAGATAAAAGCCTCGTCTGTAATGTCGACCGTTAACATAGAAAGGAGAGGAAGGTGCGGTACCATCCGTTACGCTTTGGAACAACGGCGACGTGTGCAACACATTGATGTCGTTGTTTGAACCTGGAACACCGAAATACGAATGCCAAATCCATAAATCATTCGACGCCACCGCTTCTAGTATGATGGTTGGTCTTTTGATGTCTCCCCTAACATACGCCCCTCGCAACTCTCTTTGACAATTTTTCCACTCAATATGTGTACAATCGATGCTACCGAGCATCCCGGGAAAATGCCATCTAGCCTCGTGTGCGGCGTAAATACGTGAGATGTCGTGGCTCGTCGGTTTACGTAAAAACTCGTTAGCATACAACTTAATGACCGCGTTGCAAAAAAATTGCAAACATTCACGTGAAGTTCTTTCCGACATAGCTAGGTATTCATCATATTGATCGGGAGGGTTACCTGTCGCTAGTTGGCGAATGGAGGACGTGCATTTTTGTATCGGCGTGAAACTTGCTTTGCCCCTCGCATCGTAACCTTCTTGAAACCATTCCTCGCTTGCTTCGATGTGTCCAACAATCTTTAAAAATAATTCTTTGGGTAAATGAAACCGATCTCTAAACGTTTCGGCATTGTAGAGCGGATTTTCCACAAAATAATCGTTCATCAAAACTTCGTTGGCACGTATACGATCACGGTCGACCATCTTCTTCTTTGGGCGGGACGACTCGGCATCAAGCTCGTTATACACCGACACAAAATATTTTAGCGTCTCGTTGTCGGAAGACGACTCGGTATCGCTATCGCTAGACATCGGAAACGTCGAATTCGTAGGGAATTCCATTTGAGAAAGATATAAAAATTGTGTGAAATGGGTTTAAATTGGTTTAAAATATGTAGATTGGTGTGTGTAAAATGGTTTAAAATGAAGATATAAATAGATAAAATGATTAAGGTTTTTTTTTTTTAAATGAATGTTACCGTTTTAAAACGGTCAAAAATTCAACAAACGGTCCAAATTTTCAAAACTTCAATGCGTTATCTGTTCAACACGTTTTCTTTACCACGCGTGATAGGGTGGTCGGCGGCGGTGTAGCGTGATACTTCAACGAGTTATGGATGGTCCATAACGGACCACCCCGTGCACCCTTACAAGTGCACAATTCAATTTAATATACAAGTAAAATAAGTAAATATGGGTCCGTCACTTATACTCCTTCATTTGTCAACAACGATAGCCCCTCCTTCAAGAAACTATCGTTGCCGGAAAAAAAAAAGTTCTGGTCAAGTCGTTTTCTTTGTTCTTTTTATATCTTTCAAGCGGGCGCCGAGATTTTCACGCATGTAGGACCAATATTTTCAAAACCGGATCGGGCATTGAACCGGACGTCTTAGTGGTTCACTGGTCGGACTGATCAAACCGGTCAGACCGGATTTAAAAACCGGACAACATCATAAATATTGTAAAAAAAATATAAAGAATTTAACATAAATTCTAAGGACACTTCAACGGTTTAATTTGGTAATATATTTATTTTAAGATCATTTGTATAAAATACATAAAATAGTAAATAGTTTAATTATTTAATACTTAATTCTAAACGAAATTAACCATAAATTGAACTTTGGAAACATAAACAAGGTAGACAGCCTACATATACAAGATTTAAAATAATAAAATAACTCATCTTCATCACCTACTTTTCCGTTTCATCTTGATCCCATTCTTCTCCTTTTTTTTTTTCATTTTATAAACTTTAATTTTGATTATCTATCCTCTCCCCACGAATCCAAATTATCCAATGTGCTATGCAGATCGAAGCATATTTAACAAATGGAGGAGGTGGTAAAAAAGAAAGGGGAAACGAAGTAAATATCACAATTTTGTAAGTACACTGATCCGACTGTCGAACCGCTGACTCG
This sequence comes from Helianthus tuberosus, assembly GCA_030545235.1. NCBI lineage: Eukaryota > Viridiplantae > Streptophyta > Magnoliopsida > Asterales > Asteraceae > Helianthus > Helianthus tuberosus. The sequence continues at coordinate 213,140,371 of CM060441.1, read as the reverse complement.
TCACGAACTGGCCGACTATTACAAGGCCTAACATCCACCATGAACAAGACCATTGCTATGAACAATTCCCGGTCAAATGGGTCGGACCAGATGGTTCAATCCGGTTTTCAAAACCTTGAGTATGAATGTGCAGGTGTTTCAATGGCCTCCTTCATCATTCATCATGTCCACATATCCAAATCTAACAAAAAAAAAACCATCCAAGTCTAATCATCATCTTCCTTAGCCAACCGTACACCACCACCATCAACTCATTCCCATCATATTATCCAAGAACCACCACCATTTTCTGATCTAAACCAACACCGTCAACAACTACCGATCAACCCCCACCTTTCAAAACCGTACCAACCACCTGCAAACTACCACAAACAGCCACCATTCACTATCGTACCTTAACAACATCAAACCAACACATCCGATATCACTACTCCCGTTTCTGACCTAATATTTTGTGTGAATATGAGGCTTTGTCTAACATGGGTGTTTTCTTTTTATTTATGAATATAATTGTAAGATTAAATATATTATGTTTAATATTTAATCTAGTAGCCATTATAATCATTTACATAATATATATCAAAATATATTATAACCTATTAAATAATTAGTTGGTAATTGTTGATGGACCATATTACCCTTATTAACTAATTTAGGTTTCCTCCTGGGTGCTTATATAAGGAGAATTATGTGGAGGTTAAGGGGTTACTCAGTTACACATTAGACACAACCCTTATAACACATAACATCATAATTTCGACCTCCATCTCCAAACCCGAATCCCCTATTCGGTTTCTTAGCCACCATCATCAGTCAGCACCCTAAGGAGGAACCAGACCAAGATGACAATCATGTCAAACCTTAATTGCTGCGACTCCATCTGGATTCTTTGCTAACCTGTGCTGATGCAACCAAATGTATGTTTTATTGTTTTCCTTCATGTATAAACAGAACTGATTCAACATGTGGTATCAGAGCATATGTTGATAAATCAGTTCTGTTTTTCGTATCCATTATTCTCGGATCAAAATCTGGAAAACGGAAGTTTTTTAAAGCCTTAAAATCAAAAACTGTTTTCGAGTTGTTTGTGGCCGAAATCCCTGTTTTCGGAAACTGCTAAAGTGCTAATTGATAAACCGACTCGAAATTATAAAGGATTAGACTTATTGTCACGAAATCCATTACAAAACCATTAAAATCAGGTTTCGGATTTCCAGATTATGTTTTTATTTTTTTAGGGTTCATCATAATGTTCTTAATAAAACTTGAAAATTCCATAAGATTTGGAATATGATTTGGATTGATGGGTGTTTTTAATGTTTTTGATCTTAATTTAATCCATTAAATTTTCGAAAAACTGTTAAAGATATTCAGTTATTATTTTCGAAATATTGTGATAAGTTTAGATCAGAAATAAAACAGGAAACATTATCTCCACAATCCCTTAAATTTCGAGTTTCAGTTTTATCACAATCAGCAGCTGTTAACAGTCGACTAGAGACCACAAGGTCTCGACTCGAGACCATAAGGTCTCGACTCGAAATCATAAAGGTCATCAGAAGTCTACAACTCGAGATCAGAAGTCTACAACTCGAGACCATCAAGTCTCGACTCGAGACTACAAGGTCTCGACTCGAGACCATAAGGGCTTAAAACTTCACAACTCGAGACAACAGTCTCGACTTGAGATCACTGCGTTTTCGACTAAAGGCACTCGAGACTATGGTTGCGACTAGAGATCTCATTATGGAGTCGAGATCTCATAAAACATACTGACTCGAGACCTGACTCGAGACCCAACTCGAGACCTCATTATTTAAGCTGTTTAATGTGACCTCATTATTTAGTTCGATCCGCGCTAACAGGTGGTTTGCTATTAAATAATTGGTTTTGTAATTACTTAGCTAATTAATAAGGATCAAATAATGTTTTACAAAACCAAAATAGCTTAACTTGAATGAGCTTCTGATATATCATTTCTGGCCAAAGCTGACTTGATACATCTACTTATCATTCAAGTATTACGAAAGCTATGTTGTGTATGCATCATAAACATGAATGTCTTAATTTCTGGCCAAAGCTGATTTTAATTCATTCATAGATGGCATACTCAACAAGTGCATAACTAAAGTGATTGTTTCAATTCTGGCCAAAGCTGATTTGTTACAACCACTTTGCACATATGCTTAAATGATTACACTTCTGGCCAAAGCTGTTTTGTCTTCATTTAAGTAGAATTTTTTAGCTAAGTCTATTATTTTTGATGTTAGTAATAGACATATCACAATCTCTTCACATAATGATCCTTAGATTAATGATCCTTAATTAAGTTTTTATGATCATTTCGTCTACCTTATTCTTAGTACCCATATTTTTACTCACTGTAATTTTCTTCTATTAATCTATATCTGATCCACTCTAATTCTTAAAACCTAAAATGTTTGCTTTATTTACAGTTTCTATAAGAATTAGCTCTTAAATTAAATCCTTGATTATTTCCTAAGACACGATAATCCTATTGCTCTCTTCTGATAAAGATTATAAAGAAGAAAGTTAGAGCATGATGAATAGGATAAATCGAACATGATGTCTCTTATGATAATCACGAACTCTCTAACGTAAATGCTATCACTAAAGTTATTCCAGATTAAGTCTTTCCTAAGACTAATCTATAATTATGGAATAATCACTAGAACTCCTAAGATGCATGCCTTAATTTGAAACTCTAAGCTATAAAGTTAAGTGGTATATGTGAATACATTATAATGTACAAAACCATGACCCATAAAGTTAAGGGCTTACGCATGGAAATAAGTACATTTTTTCTAGTACATTACATATTAAGATTTTCACTTGTACATTTTGATGCCTTATAAATCAACTATAACACTCAAAATACCAAAGTATAACGAGTGTGTTGATAAGCAACATATGTACAAAGAAATAAATGTTTAAAGCTGGAAAATAAGTTGTTATTCACCTTACAACCACTAAAACGTTTAAAAGAGTATTGTTCTAAGGTCCATAGACAAATTACAAGTGCTAGTTCCAACATTAAGGTTCTTCAAGGGAAAATCTCACTGCATAATTATGTCATTAGACTAGACATAAGCAACGAGACTATCCATTATTCTAAAGGACAGTTGGGTAAATTAATTAGATAGTCACTTATTAATGATATTTAAGTCTGGTAATTTCAATATTCCAATTAACACATGATTAGTTGACTCTAGTTCCATACGTTTCCTTACCAGAACTCGACAAATAACTAACATGAGAGTTAGTGACAAAATTAATTGTTAAGGCTATGAGAACCATAATAAGCAGTCTTCTAACAAAGCTATTCGATACCTTACAAATTCTGAATATTAATCAGAATACAGTATCATTACTTAGGCTATGTCATGAAGGTTGTGAGGTTTTTATAGTCAACATAAAGTCACACTTACCTTAAACTCTCATCTTATTTGTTCTAAATATCTGGATTGAAACATTACTAAGATGGAACTAGATGATACCTTACATTTTCACAACTTTTGTCATCATGAAAATGAGAATTTGACAAAAGGAAAATGAGACTTATAAATTTCATCAATTATAACCAAAATTCATGAGAAATCATGACATGGTTAATGAGGATGATTTTGTCATTTAATCTCATTCTAAGTGATTCTAAATCATGACATTAAAGCCCTAAAATATTACTTGGCTTAAGGAATAAGTATGGGTCCATCATAAGTCATTCATTGACATTAGTGGAACTTATTCAAAATGGAATATTCAGACATCATTCATTTATCATTTAAAAGACTATCAACTTGTATCTAAATTTTGTCGCATATGGCTGACGGTCTTAGAAGAAATCTATTCATATATATATACTTAATAAGATTTCTATTAGATATGTCCCTAAAGTTTCTTTTGATATCTGGACATTAAAGAAGTCAAATAAAGTCTAATGTATATATGATAGGTTCACACGTCATGTAGCTCATTGAAACGTCTCTTGTAGCATTTCTAGAGATATTAAAGATTAGTGAGAGCATTAAGTGTCTTCATAATAACTTGCAATAGTTGCAAGAGGTGGGGAGTGCAAATTTTACATTACCTAAAATTGCACCTCTTGTACAAGACACCGCTCCATCACGACACTGTTCTATCAAAACTTATCTCCTTAAATCTAATGCTACTCTTACGAAAGTTTCATTGTTGCTTAATTGTGGGTGCACTTAGATTTCTTACCTAAACTAACATAATCCTCAACAAGAGAAACTACAACGACTGACGTCATTAACTTGTTTCTCTATTAGAATTTGTTGGTCGTTACATATTGACCCTAAGCATGCTGGTTTCCTAAAGATTTCTAAGGTTAGTGGGAGCAGTTAAAGTCCTTATTATGATTTGCAAGGAATACAAGAGGCTGGGGGAAGAGTGTCATTAAATTTCACTTTGAATTTAACTCCGATTACACCTCTTGTACACCATACTGCACCAACTCTTTCAAACTTAGAAGGAAAATGATAGCAACCTAACCAAGAGCTAATCCATAAAATTGAAACTTCTAATGAACCCAATAATCAACTCAGGAGGTCATCTAGGTTTAAAAGCCTACTAACTTTGATGATTACATAACCTCCCTAACTGAAGTTGAAATAGATTTTGGAAAAGTTTACTGATCCTATCTCTTCAAATTAAGCCATTAGTGTCAATCAATATTCTTAATGGAATAAAACAGTTTTCTAGTAAAACTGATTTTCTAGTAAAACTGATTTTATGTGTTCGTATAACGTTTGAGATTTGATTGAATTACCTAAGAGTGTTCATAACTAAATCAAGTCCTAATATAAACGTTAAGACACTAAGAAGCATGTTTGATTGTCAAAGGTTATACTCAGGAAGAGATAAATTATGAAAGAGTTTTTTCTTACAAAAGATTTCTTTAAGGATCATCAATGTTCTAGTAGCTTATAATAGTTTAAAGCTACATTAGATGAACATTATAAACAATTTTCCATAACAAATGGCTGACACATTTACATGTTCATTAGATAACAGCCTAAAGTTTCAAACTGAAGGTTAAAGAACACTTTATTTGTAAGCCAATAATATCCATGTATGGGTTAATGCAAACATCATAATGTGATGAAATCTTAACGTAATTATTTTCATCAAGAATCAAGTGGATTAATGTACCTACCTCAAGATGAGTGGGAGCAACTAAGATAAACTTGTCTATATAGATGACATTCTTTTGACAAGTATATGTTACATAAGTCAAAGCCTTGTTAACACAAGCTTTGATATAATAGATCTCAGAGATATCTCTTACGTGATTGATATCATAACATACTGAGATAGACCCAATGGGATATTAGTTCCGTTCCATTAGTTTAACATTAAATGGGTCCTTACGCATGTAACAGAAAATATTGTTTTCCTTTAGAGGATAATAGGATAAGTGAGATTATTTATTTACGCTTCATTAATTGGAAGCCTTATGTAAGTTTAAGTCTATACTCGTTTAGATATTACTCACATTGCAACACACTAGATATGTCTAGATTAATGTGAAGCATCTAATGGAGTATTACAATATCTTTAAAGAAACGAGAGGCTATTATTTGAAGAAGAAGTGAGAATTAAAACCGGTTTATTACGTTAACTTTGTAATGTTCAAAGATGACAAAATGTAATGTCGGGTATATCTTTATGTTAGCAGACAAAACATATCTCATGGAGGAGTCATAATGCACTGATATTAACAACCTAAGTTATAACGACATAATATAGTCACTAAATGTTGTTGGAAATTTATCAGTGGACTCATAAGTTCATTAACTCCATATAATTAATGTTTTGAAGACTTAGTGTGATAAAGTCAGTTACCATAACTCCTTGAACAGTAACAGTTCAAGAGGTGCTGCATTAAGTTTCGATACACAATTAATTATTCGTTTATGAACGAATTGAGGAAACTAAGTTTTGTATCGAATACATTCATGATATGCTTAAGGATCCTATAACTGAAGGGCTATTACCCATAAGTCTTATTAAGAGAGCTCAGAGACGGGTATTAATTGATGGCCATGCGCAACTGCATATCGTATTATGAATGACTAAGTATTAATTAATTTTCCTCATCAGTTTGATTTTGTACGTCTCTAAGAATATGTCAAGCTAGCATAATGGCATATAGACAAATATAGTTACAAATCAAACAAAGGGCTTATGCGTATTTTGATCATGACGATTAGGTTTTAAATTAAGGCTATAGTATGATTAATGGGGGTCCTGAGTCGCATAATGATTCAACGGCTGTATTTTTCTGCTATAGTACTTGTTTAAGGCTAAAATGAGTGTTAACTCCTGATCAGGCTTATCTAATACTCATAGTAAATGATTACTCGGCTAAGTGGGAGAATGTAAGATTAAATATATTATGTTTAATATTTAATCTAGTAGCCATTATAATCATTTACATAATATAGATCAAAATATATTATAACCTATTAAATAATTAGTTGGTAATTGTTGATGGACCATATTACCCTTATTAACTAATTTAGGTTTCCTCCTGGGTGCTTATATAAGGAGAATTATGTGGAGGTTAAGGGGTTACTCAGTTACACATTAGACACAACCCTTATAACACATAACATCATAATTTCGACCTCCATCTCCAAACCCGAATCCCCTATTCGGTTTCTTAGCCACCATCATCAGTCAGCACCCTAAGGAGGAACCAGACCAAGATGACAATCATGTCAAACCTTAATTGCTGCGACTCCATCTGGATTCTTTGCTAACCTGTGCTGATGCAACCAAAGGTATGTTTTATTGTTTTCCTTCATGTATAAACAGAACTGATTCAACATATAATAACTCTATTGTTTTTCATCTGTGAATCTGTTCGATAATTACAATTTTGTAAGTTTCATACTTTCATTGAATGCACGTGAATGAAACATCCTTGTGTTATTGAAATTGAACTAAAAAAGGCCTCAACTTTGGGTTCTTTATTCAATTTTCTTGAAGGATTTTGATGCGGTTTTCATGATTTTTGTGAATTTTAACTGGGTATTCATGAATCAAGGTTGTCTTGTTTTCCTTTATGTTCTTTCCTTGTGTTTCTAAGTTAAATTTGGATTTTTTTTTCATTCACTTTCAGATTCATAGAAGGTATTTTTTGAAGGGTTTTGATGGGTTTTCTTGATTTTTATGAAATTTAAGAAATAAGGTGTTGAAAAGTTTTGATTTCCTGAGTTAGGGTTTTGCCCTTGCTACAGTATATTTCGTCACCCACTTAACGGAATATTTTAACGAAACCAAACCTTAGGGACTCAGAGTGTAGCGCTTTTCAGAGTACAAGGACTCAGTAGACGAAATTTACATTTAAGGGACTCAACTTGACACTAGGTCCTTTCTACAGACGCAAGTTGCAGTTTACTCAAATAAGAAATATGTATAGGAAACCTTATCTTTATGATAGAATTTTGTGGTAATTGCTACCAGTTTAGTTTAGTGACGTTGTAACGATGATATCTACCAACTTATAGAGAAAACTTTAGTGTAACGGAGCTTGTGGCTAAAGATCGAGGAGTGAAAGTTAGGTGGATTCGTTTACATCCACCCGAACCATTATATCTCCAGTATCGTATCTTCCCTGTTACTTTTAGAAAAAAGTTCTTAAAAACTAAATAAAATTCAAAATTAACTCACTCTCTCCCATTTGGTTCTTACAACTATAATTTACCATCAAAATAAAATCTTCAAAACTTCATGGAATGTTAAAATAAAAAAAGAGTTATTACGAATATGTTATAGCCAGCCAGGTAGCCGGAACCCTATCAGACCCGTTTTGAGTCGAACCAGCCAGTTAGACCGGAACCGGTGGTCGGACCAGAAAACCATGTAGTTGAACCAAAATTTTCGGAGGTTAAACCGGATTTTGATTAAAAATTATCAATTTACCCTATTTATTTTTATAATATTTACTATATCACTCAGTTCTTACATCCGGTACAATCGGCCCGACCGGTGAACCAGTAAGGAGATCGATTCGACGCCCGGTCCGATCCTGAAAACATTTGTTATAGCATTTTGTGAAATTCAAATAATGTATATAAAATGAACAATATAAGAATACATGTTGTCGTCGGCTTTAGCCGTAGCCAATGAGGGAAGAATCTGGCAGTCGTTTGGGGGTTTTAGGTAGCTATTGCCTCCATTGCAAGAGAAGAACAAGCACTGTCAAAACATTAATATGTATTAAATTGGGGCCTAAGTCGATATGAATTAATATAAAATAGACATATGATATTTTTCTATAGTGAAACCCCATAGACAACAGATACCGTATATAACTAAAACAGATAAATGAATTTCTTTATAATGAAAGTCTAGCTAGCTGCCCACCAACATGACTCCAAACGGAGTGTAACATCGATGTCTGGTGGTAGCGCATTGACAACAAGCGGCGACCCGCTCACTTCTGTGGGCGGTTTGGTATCTGATGCGTGCGAAGTGTTACTTATTTTAGGTGTGTATTTTAAGCCCTTTTTAACACTTATTTTAGCCAAGTTTTAAATTTATAAAACACGATATTTCACTAACACTAAACACACATATGGGCAAGTGCACCCATCGTTGAGTGTAGTATAGCGTTGGTAAGATACCGAGGTCGTCCAAGGACACAAGAGCTTTTAGTACCGGTTTATCCTCAACGTCTAACCAAAATAAAAGTTTAGAAAAATGTTTTAAACTAAGAAAATTAAAAACTAACTAAAATGCTGAAAATAAAAATAAAAGAAAAACAGATAGACAAGATGAATCACTTGGTTCCGACTCGTATCTAGTATAACCTTTGATTATTTTCGCACTTTTGCACATAATTAAGAGATTATCTTAGTTATTGTAGTAGGCCCCTCTTTTGAAGGTGACGTTACCCTCACCCCAGTAGTTTGAGTCAGCAGGGATACAATCCTAAAAGGGTGGATTATTGGAAGATAATGAATTAAGTTATTAATGCAGTATTGTGGTAGGCCCCGCTTTTGGCGGTGACGTTACCCTCGGCTAAGTAGTCTGAGTCAGCAGGGATGCAGTCCTAAATAGCCGGGTTATAGTATTAATAGTAGTTAACTTATGAGGGGATCAAAGAGTTTGGACCCCCGCCATCCAATACCGTGAAGTATTGAAGGAGGTCCTACTAAATTTGACCCAGGTCCATTGCAGGACCTCTAAACGCTGAACAATGGCAAGACCTTTACCAAACCGTTCCCTTAACCCCCGACCAGGTAGCCAACATATCTCCATATAGACCGTGGAGATATGAATGGTGAAAATCCTTTATTTTATATAGACAGTAAAATAATGCCAAGACACCACGGACAAACGATAAGGAAAGATCATCTTCAACATAAGTAACTAGTTATTAAAGTCATTAATACAAAACCAAATAAAAAGTGCAAAAGATTAGAAATAAAAAGTATTATACTAGACACTTTGTCTTCACCAAGTGATGTAAGAGACTTAGGCAAACATGGCCTTGATTGTCAAGAACTCTTACGATCAATCTTGGATCCCGAGACGACTCACACACTCTACGATGGACAATGGATGATGGTGGTGGATGATGGTGTTGTGATGGTGGTGGGTGGTGGATGAAGTGTGAGAGAGGTGGTGTGCCAAGGGATGAGATGAAATGAATCCAAGCACTCCTATTTATAGGCTGAACAGAGAGCTGGGCACGGCCCCGTGTCCGCTGGGCACGGCCCCGTGTCCGTCTGACAATCTCTCTCCTCATTAATTGTAATTCGCAATTACAATAAATGCGCCTGCTGTACTTTCGACACGCCCCCGTGTCCGCTGAGCACGGCCCGTGGTGGGCAATAGAAGCTTCTATAGGTTTGTCTTTTCTGCTGCTTCTTGGGCACGGCCCCGTGCTGGCTGAGCACGGGGCGTGTTCAGTCTTCTGATTTCTCTACTTTGCTTTGGAAGGTGCCGTTGAGGGGTAGGGCAGTCCACTAATATTCCTTTTCTTGTATTTATGTTGGATTTAGCTGTCTTTTTGCTTCTTTTGCGTTTTTGAGCTCATTTAATCCTGAAAATACAAAAGGAAGACAAAAACACTCTTTTTCCAATATTAGTACTTAAAAAGGGTTAGTTTTATGCCTCATTTGATGTAATTTATATGTTGCATTTTACATACATCAGTATCCTCTAAGTTTCGGACCAGACTTGAACTTACGATCGCAACAGAGGTAGGAGAAGATCGGTTCTTTTACTGTGTCTTATTTGGAAGAAGATTGCACCTTCAAAAAGTCGTAGAACACATGATCTTTCATTATGTGGGTTTTTTATTCAATGCAAGGGAACGAGGTGGCTTATATAAAGTTTTTTTTCTTTTTGTCTTATTTGGACAGGTAAAGTAAAGCTGATATTGATCAAGAGTTTATAAGAAATTTTTATAAATACAAACTTTGAGCATGTATTTTTAAAGGTAAAGAACAACCATTGAAAATTGATGTAAACATAAAAGATAAAAAATTGTAACTTAGTCTTTTAAATTTGAATTTGTTTTGTACTTTGTAAAAAAAACAACTAAAATAAGTCATAAGAATGTTATTCATTTTAAATTTGTTTACTTTATACTACATTTTAATAAAAAAAAAAGTTAAATACAGAAAATATAATATTAGACAGAAAGTTTTACTCTACATATTCGTTTTTTGTTTGTTTTAAAATAAAATTAGCGACGACTTTCTCAATAATCGTTTGGCAAGCAGCGGCGCACTCACTTATGTGGACGGTTTGTTGTCCTCCGAGTTTCGGACCAGAGTTGAACTTGTATTTGCAATAGAGGCAGGAGAAGATCAGTTCTTTGACTATGTTTGCTTCGGAAGAAAATTGTATTTTCAAAAAGTCGTAGAACACAGGATCCTCCACTTTGTGGAATTTTTCTATTGAATACATGAGAATGATGTAGCTTATATATGGTTTTTCTTTTGTCTTATTCGAACCACTAAAGTTGATTAGGAGCTTTTAAGTAATTTTTACAAATATAAACTTTGAACATCAAGATATTTTTAAGGTAAAGAACAACCACTAAGAATTAGTGTAAACAATAATGATAAAAAATGTCATTTGCTACTTTAAATTTAATTATGTTTTGTACTCATTAAAAAACAGCAAAAATAAGTTATAACAGTGTAAATTAATTTTAAATTTATTTACTTTATACTATATTTTTATAAAAAAAATTAATATAGAAAATGTAACTTTAAACATAAAGTTTTACATTAAATATATATTTTTTATTTGTTTGAAAAAAAATTAACGGCGACTCGCTTAGCAATCGCTCGATGAGCCGCAGCTCGCTCACTTCTGTGGGTGGTTTGGTGTCCTCCGAGATTTGGACCAGAGTTGAACTTGTGACTGTAGTAGAGTCAGGAGAAGATCGGTTCTTTGAGTGCGTCTGCTTTTGTGACACCCCGGGAAAATTTTAGCGAATGATATGGCAACACGTATCCGATAAACTCTCAAATATTCTAGATATGTTGGAAGAGAGGGACCAAATTCATAAAAACGGAAGATGAATCAATTTGAGGGATCAAATGTGTTAAAATGCCAAAATTTTGGCCTCAGACGGTCCCTTACATACCGTAAGCTATAGCCTTACGGTCTGTAAGGCATTTAAACAAACTGTGGGCGCGCAGGGTCCCTTACGGACCGTAACCAACCCCTTACGGTTGTAAGGGGATCGTTGGAAGACAAAATTGAGCTGGCAGCTGCATCCTGCTCTACTGCCACCATGCTCACGATTTTTGCCACCTTGTTTTTGACCATGTTCTCGTGGTTTTTTCATTCGTTCTCACGATTCTCGCGATATTTAGTGTTCTTATTTAAACCCTTCCATATATATATATAGGAACAGGATCAGGAGAGAATGTCTCAAAGTGTGAGAACGATTCTCAGCCACAAGATCTTAGTGGTTTGTGGCTGAGATTGATGCGGTGACATTTTTTGTAAATAATAGGGGCATTGGAACTACCAGGAGGGGTAAATTAGGAAGATCCAAACAAAGGTTCACATGCTAATCACATGCCATTTTCCCCTATCATATTAAAACGACAATAACTTTTTTATATATGATTATTTTTCGAAAAAAAATTACACCATATAACTCAACATTTTTTTATCTTTCCAACGAATATACTATTGATATACTTTTTGAAAAAAAATTAACTGGGTTTTATGGTGTTTTTCTGAACTGAGTGTTTTATGGCCTTTTAGACTAGGTATTTTCATGGCGTTTTTCTGAACTACGTGTTTTTATGGTGTTTTTTCTGAACTAAGTGTTTTATGTCGTTTTCAACTAAGTTTTTTCATGGCGTTTTTCTGAATGGGTGTTTTATGGCGTTTTTAACTGAGTATTTTCATGGCGTTTTTTCTGAATTTGGTGTTTTTATGGCGTTTTATTTGAACACCCAGTTCATGTGAGTGTGTTTTTTGACAATATTACCCCTTAGTGTAATTTAGCATCAATGCCACATGTCACCGCCAAAATCGTTCTCACCATTCTCACACTTTTCACCGTTCCCTCTAAATCCTGACCATATATATATATATATGTATATAGGGTAAGGTTATTGTAAAAAATGTTAAAAGTGTGAGAAGTGTGAGAAATATTGTGGAGATGACATGTGTCCTCAATCTAAATTAATTAAAAAGGGTAAACAAGTAATTTTATCATTGATTCAATTAATTCAAAACTTTCCATAACCGCTACCTTATTTATAGGAACATGATTTTTAAAAGATCTCTATAAAAACACTACGAATAACACTGCAACCACCATTCAGCACGTATATAACACCATTCAATAATTATATAACACCATTCAATAAGTATATAACACCATTTTAAAGATCTCTATAAAAACACTACGAATAACACTGCAAAATCACCATTCAGCACATATATAACACCATTTAATAATTATATAACACCATTCAATAAGTATATAACACCATTCAGTAATTATATAACACCATTCAATAAGTATATAACACCATTCAATAATTATATAACACCATTCAATAAGTATATAACACTATTAAAGACACTACCTCCATTTCCAGAATGTGTTCTTAGTATAATGTTCATAGTATGGTTATTGTACATGGTGTTTTTAAACCTGCATGCATGGTGTTTTACATCTGCATGCTAGTAGATGTTCCAGATTCCATATGTTAAAACACCATGGTGTTTTAAAACCTACATTCCAGTAGATAAAAAAACACCACGCTTTGAATCACAATACAATTAAAACACTACTGTATGAATATAGACAAAACATCATGGACTAAACATATGATTGAAACATATTTTTTTTCTCTATATAAGTATAGTAATATGGTACTCATATTAAAGATAAAAAACGCTCGTTATTATGGTGTAATTTTTTTTTTAAAAGTTACGTATAAAAAGTTGTCAACGTTTAAAAAAGGCGGGGGGGGGGGGGGGGGGAGTTGCATGTGCATTAATGTTAGTTTCTTAATTTAAAAATGTTAAATTTACATGTATACCCTTAATCTAGAAAATTAATATGTTTAATAGTAAACATTATTTACAATTTTGTCATTATGATCTCAACCATTAGATCAAAGATCTAATGGTGTAGATTCTTTCTTACCTTTCACACAAAAAACATTTTTTTTACAGGAACCTCTACCTATATATATATATAGAAAGTATAATGTACAAAACCCCTAATCATACTTCACGTACGCGACAAGGAGAGTTGAACGCGTGGCACGGATTAAGATTTCTCATTAAGGGCAAATTAGACATTTTTTCATTCTTGAGGCAGGGTAATTCAGACATTTACTAATATCAAGAGAATAATGTGAGTTCGTTATCTCCTGCATCCCGGTATGGAGGGTTATCTTGAGAACACTAAATATTGCGAGAACCGTGAGAACGAATGAAAAAACCAATCAAAACCAATTTTTTTTAATACAAACCTCATTGTAATTAAGATACAACATCAAAAAAAGAATTTACAACATCAAATGATTCATTTATCCTTTCAAAATCGCTCTTTTTAGATTTTTTACACATGTGTAAATATAACAAATTTACACAATTTACACATGTGTAAATGGCAAACTTACACATGTGTAAATTTTCTTTATTTATGAATTCACGTAAATTTAAACGTGTAAATTAAATTTCTAACATTGTATTCGAATAATAATGATAAGTGTAGAAATTTTTTTTGAATTTGAATTGTTTTTGACCAAGTTCTCGCGATTTTTTCATTTGTTCTCACGGTTCTCACAATATTTAACGTTCTCATTTAAACCTTCCCCTATATATATATATATATATATATATATATATATATTAGAACTTCATGTATGTGTGGAGTAAATTACAAAACTCGTCCTTTATGTATGTATGTTATTGCAAAGGGAAAATTACGAAAATGTCGTTTGACCAAGTGCTTTTGCGAATTTGTCACCTTCCTGCGTCGTTGGAAGTTCCTCACAGCCTCGGAAGCGTCCGTGTTTCATGTTGATGCGTCCATTCCATACAAGCTGACAGGTGTCCGACACGTGTACAATATGTTGAAGCGTCTCTTGATTATTGTTTATGCATCGGTGACGCAATGATTCCACGGCTTGCGTCCCTGGTTTCATATCGTTTTTAAAGCGGCTGACGATATATTTGGCTGACGCACCGTAATGGTTCGGCTAAAGTACCGCAATGGTCTGGCCGACGCTTTCCCCAAGCGTCCCGCTGACGCACCGTAATGGCCTGGCCGACGCCTTAAAAATGACTGGCCGACGCTTTTAAAATGATAGGCGGGTGCTTTAGCTTAGGCCGACGCTTTAAAAATTTATGGCCGACGCTTTAGAAAGTCTGAACGTGTTCAATTTTTAAGGGACCCATTTTTAAATTTTTTGAAGTTAAATTTATTTGTTTGTTAAACGGTTAAATTTATTGTTAAATCGTTTCAAGATTTCTTCCCTTATATATACCACCAGTTGTTCATAAAATCCTCATTTTGCATTGAACATCTCATGAAAATTTCTTTTACCCCCGTAGATTTCACACCTTCCAAATATGATCAGACCCCCTGAAATTGATTTGTGTGAAGTTCCTTTTATTGAAGATGACGTTTTCCTAAGCTTTAGAGTTGTTGTTTTTTGTAATCGACAATACTGTTCCCAACCAGCTAACAAATCTTCTAGTTGGATCTTAAGTAGGTGGAGGCGTCCGATGAATGTAAGCGAGACATCATCATCAGACGAAAATGCAAATCAACCCGCTCCGGATGAAGATCAGTTTATACACAATCGGCAAAGCCTACACCAGCACAACAACGGTAGATGGGCTATACCAGACGACAAAACAGCAAATTGGTCTAAAGATGTTGTCGAATTCTATAATAATGGGGATTCTCCGTTCTGTTTCTCAGCCATTTTTTCAAGGACTGTAGAACTTGACAAAAATTTTTGGGGAACTTTGTTGGGCAAACGTTTAAACTGTAATCTCACCGAAACAGTAAGAATTATTAACTATTTTTTTTGTACAAATTTATTTCTTAATAAAAAACTTATAATTTTAAATTTTTTAACAGCATATTGAAGGCTGGGTTGGAAGATTGATGAACTGGAGAAGTAGAAAGCTACAAAAACACCCCTTGTTAAATATGCGTTGGACGATTCTACCACCAAAGTTTTATGAAAGCTTGTTATAGTCCGTTCCAAAAAACGTGGCTAGCTATTGCAATGGTAAATTAAGCCCGTTTCCATTTTTTTTTTATGTTGATTATGTTTTCTTCCCAATACCGCTCAACAATAAAGAATGGTTGCTTATAAGAGTAGAGTTGGAGACCCAACAACTGCTTATTTACCCATGGGAGAACGTTTGTGCTGGTCCAAAATACAGGACTGTCATTCATCCTCTGTTAAGAAAGGTCGCTGTATATTTTGGAGCAGTTTTGGTAAACATGCGATACTGGAAAAAAACTGGTCAACAAGAAAAATGCATGACATTCGAGTTTAACGATGATTATGTAGTGTCTAACGGATCACTGGCAGGTAACGAAGCTGTGTACGTTTGTATGCTGATGGAGGATCTGGTTACGGATAAACCAATTAATCTAGCAGGCGATATTCAACAAAAGTTTTTAGATTACAGGAGGTTCATGGCTGATAACATGTATTTTTGGCGGTGTTTACCCCGTCCAAAAATGCCATAATTTTCTTTCTGTTTGTATTTAATTAGTCCTATTTATTAACTTCGTACCTATTTGGGTATTTTGTGTTTTTCCCTTTTAATTTAAGTTAATCTTTAATTTTCTTTTATTTTTTCAGCAAACATTAATCTAGAACACACAATATGGTTTATTTTTTATTTTTTTTAACTTTAGTAATATGCAGAAATTCTACAAAAAAATTTATAAAAATGATATAAAAATTCAGTCAAATTACACATAACTATCGTCATGTCCGTAATTCGTCCAACTCTCGTCATCTTCAGATGCGAGTGTCCTTCAATTAAAACATTCACAAAGTTAGTAATGTCGACATCAATAATCGCCCGTATTATAATACAAGGCTTTTCCACTATACGTGTCAACACACATAATTTCGTTGACTATATCTATCCTTTATCGATTTGATTGGTGTAACGTGTATTACACGATGACCCTATGTGTTGTTCTCAACACTTTAATCATACTAAACCGTTACTATATACATGTACTTACCGGATTTGCGATCAAGCCTCGAACCGAACACTTTATTCTTTTAACCTTGAGCTCTGATTACCAACTTGTAAGACCCGTCTCTATTAATCAATATTATAATATTAAACACGTATTTTATACGAAAATGCAAGCTTACAAAAAACTTTTCCAAGTTAAACTTCTTGCATAATTTAAAACATTCCAAAATATAATTTCTAGTGTTTACAATATCCACTTTATAAACTAGAACAAAATAAGATCGTTGCGAAAGCTTCGAGACATGTGTTCGGTTCTCCTTTCTTGCTTGATCCTCATCCAGAGTTCCATAAGACATTCCTAAAATCAAAACCAACATAAAAGTTATTTTGACAGTTTCACAACAAGTTATAAACATATTTCCATCCAATTCATTCATCCATTATTCAAAATTCTTGTTTCCTTCGAATTCAAATTTCCAGTTCTTAAACCGAATTATTTGACCCGTTATGGGTATTTATGTCAAACTATAATTTTATCAACTCTTATTTCCTCCAACCATAATCCATATTATGGTTGGTACATGTACCATTCACGAGAGTATCATTCCTTGTGCGTACCTGGCACGGGTCAACATTGACTCGTTTTTAATACATTGCATTACTTTTCGCCAACTTTGGCAAAACATGCTCATACTTTCCGCTTGCCTGTATTTGTAACACTTAACAATACGTAATATTACCAATCATCATTTATATTATTATACAACTTCTGACCAAGTATTGAGTCAAAACTAAGTGTTTAAGGCCTCGAAACAATTTCTGCAAGTACGGACTTGCTTGCTGTCAACAACTATTTTGTTTACAAAACGTCCGCGAAAACCATGTTAAACAACTTCCGAAAAATTTATAAAAATTACCAATCATCATTTATATTTTTATACCACTTCTGACCAAATATTGAGTCAAAACTAAGTGTTTAAGGCCTCGAAACAATTTCTGCAAATACGGACCTGCTTGCTGTCAACAACTATTTTGTTGACAAAACGTCCGCGAAAACCGCGTTAAACAACTTCCGAAAAGCTTATAAAAATTACCAATCATCATTTATATTGTTATACCACTTCTGACCAAATATTGAGTCAAAACTAAGTGTTTAAGGCTTCGAAACAATTTCTGCAAATACGGACCTGCTTGCTGTCAACAACTATTTTGTTGACAAAACGTCCGTGAAAACCGCGTTAAACAACTTCCGAAAAACTTATAAAAATTACCAATCATCATTTATATTGTTATACCACTTCTGACCAAATATTGAGTCAAAACTAAGTGTTTAAGGCTTCGAAACAATTTCTGCAAATACGGACCTGCTTGCTGTCAACAACTATTTTGTTGACAAAACGTCCGCGAAAACCGCGTTAAACAACTTCCGAAAAGCTTATAAAAATTACCAAACATCATTTATATTGTTATACCACTTCTGACCAAATATTGAGTCAAAACTAAGTGTTTAAGGCTTCGAAACAATTTCTGCAAATACGGACCTGCTTGCTGTCAACAACTATTTTGTTGACAAAACGTCCGCGAAAACCGCGTTAAACAACTTCCGAAAAGCTTATAAAAATTACCAATCATCATTTATATTGTTATACCACTTCTGACCAAATATTGAGCCAAAACTAAGTGTTTAAGGCTTCGAAACAATTTTGCATATAACGGACCTGTTTGCTATCAATAACTATTTTATTGACAAAATGCCCGCGAAAACCATGTCCATTTTATCATTCACAATGCTATCCATTATACAAGTAAGTATTCTATTCTAGAAGGTGTAAGTTTTACTTACCTTGCATTCCGAAACACGCTTTTCCTTCATACTTGATTCGTTTGACCCGCTTCTTTTCCAAGCCTCCACCTAGCTTGTTAAGCGTCAAACTATCATTATAATTCGTAAGACAGTTAGATTGGTCATCATCAATTATGACTACCCCACCTTACGTGTTTTATGTCAAATTTATCACTCGATCTAGTCATTGGTCGGTTTGACTTTTTAAAGGTCAATTGACTTATCAACATATTCAAATGCACATTTGTTTTATTGAACTCACTTAGGAATTTCATCCGATTACTTAATGAAATCAAATTTTACTTACGAACTAGTAGGTAACATGATTTCAAACATCCACGACATGAATTTAGCACCGAATTTCTTTTTGTTATACGAAAACCCATCTTATGACAAGTATGTTTACATACTCGAATTCATAATTGTTCAAGTACTTCTCTATTACTACCATCCATGATGGTTTCGAACCCTAGTCTATTATAAACTTACTCAAATTGTCAAGTTTATCATCAATTTATCACTCTAATTCAAGACTTCATCATATTTTCATAAACCCATTTACCTCATACAAGGTAAATACTTCAATTACAAGTTTATGGCACAAATTTAACAAGTTTGCACCTAGGGTTTTGTTTCTAGACTTAAACCCACATCAATTTCACTAAAACATTAAATTTTCATACAAGAATTTCATTCATGCATGATTATCAAAATTCCAAAATATCACCAAATCATAATTTTCGACATACCTTACGATCCCCTTGTCTTGGTGATCGCAAATTTAGTAAAAGCCCCAAATTCCTAGCTTGTTTTCCCTCTGATTTTGATCAAATTGTGAGTTTAGGGTTCAAAGAAGGAACCCCTTTCTTGCTCTGTGTAAACATCGACCAGAACACACACACCTTGTGTGTGTTTTGAGTCAAATTTTCTTTTTATTAATTTCACTTTCAGTTTTGTCCATTATAGCCCCTCTATTTTCCAAAGTTTATAAAAGAAAGGTTAATTAGTCAAGTTCCTTTATTGTCTACAACATTTAGTTAACTAGGTTAATTATTCCTAGTTACCGAATGGGTTCGGGAAGTCATAACCCATTTTACTTTAAGTCCCGTTAACTCGGGACTTCTATATACTTTGTTTTTCCCAAAGTATTTACCCTCCTTTTAATTAACATCAAGTTTATTTATTCAAATTTTAATATTTACCGGGTTAATAAATTTTTTTTACCACTTATGGTATCTTACCCATCTTTACTATTAATGTGGTTTGATTACCAAACCCGTTTTTGGGGTGTTACAAGTCTACCCCCCTTAAAGAGGTTTCGTCCCCGAAACCTTTTCCATGTAGTCCATTAGATTTATACCTAATGCATTTGGTCTCAATAATCTTTCGAGCGTTATTCATACCTTAACCATTTGTTAGTGTAGATCCCAAAACGAATCCGGATCACAGTGGTTGGTTGTTTTAACCCATAACACCTATTGATTAGGTGTTTGAGATATGAAAAGTTAAGAAAGATCAAAGATGAAGGTGAAGCTTATGGATTAGTGAATACAACAAGTGTTGTATTGAATCCAGACAATAAGATATAACAATAAACCACCTTGGATATCAGATTTGAGCACAAGATCAACACAAGAAAGTAACAACACCAATATTCATTCTAAGAGCCAAAAGCTTGCCAAGGTTACAATGAGAGGGCTATATATAGTGTTCCTGATTAGCCAGCAAATTTATAAATTTGCTGGAATCTTATCTACACTAAGTCAGGAAACTATCTTCTAGAGAATTACAAAATAAGCCCTTGTACATTCAAAATAGCTACAGAATATGACTAAACTAATCCAGCACAAGTATCAACGATCTCAAAAGTTCTAACAATATCCCCCCTAGATCGTTGCATACTTGTCGTTTCATTCTTCAGTTGTGGCCGCTGGATTCTCTGTCGCTTGCTTTTCAGGCTCTGTTGGTTTTTTTTTTGATGCTTGTCGTCGTTTCTGTTGGTGCTTCGGTCTCGATTGGCACAGTTTGAGCTTCTTGAGTTGTTGCAGCTTCACTAATTGGTTGGTCCTCCTTAGTGGCCTCATATGTGGATGAGGCCGGAGGTGGTGACGTTGTGGTGGGTTCAGTTGTGGAAGCAGAGGTTTCTTTTGTCTTTCATTCGTGCTTCTTCTTCTTCTTTCTTGCTTCCTTTTTCTTTTCTCCTTTTTCTTTTCTCTTCTCAATTCTGTCTACCAGATCCAGCATATCTCTTTTCAACTTCCAGGCTCGCTCCACCGCTCTCTGAAATAACGCTGCCTCCTCCATGTTTGCATTACCAGCTCCCACATTTATACGGCTAGCGTTCAATATCGTTAGATCTGAGAGCCCAAACATAAAAACATCCATCGGATCCAGAATACGAATATCCTCATTTGCATTGGATCTTATAACTGCTTCACCCGTCATGCTGTCGTAAAACCATTTCTTAAATTCATTGAGGGCGACAGGCACTTCTTCCGGAAGCTTGATCCTCGTGACAACTTTGGCAGGGTTGATCACCCACGTCACTCTTCCCTTTCCGGTTACTGGATCAATGGTTGTCTTTGAAACTCTGCGTCTTGGACGCTGTGGAGCATGATTAGGGAAATCCTTGATGCTTTCTTTGGCAATAATCCGCTCGAAATCTCTCCCGATTCCTCTTTCTTTTGGGTTCAATATGTCTAGGCGACCGAGTTCCCTAAGATCCCACCTGGGAAGTGTGAAAAGATCAAATCCGGTCCAGAAGTACTGGATTACTCCACCACGCCTCTTTACCACAAACATTCCTCGAAGATTGTCATACATCCAGCTGAGGATCTTATCAGTGGCTTCACTCTTCTCTACTGTTATGACTTGATAAAGGTCTGGGAGTCGTTCTCTCTCTTTCTTGAACCATTCTGGATGTTCAGGAGAGAAGGTTTTTCCATTTTCTTGTTCGTAGAGAACCTCTTCTTCAAGACCCCATTCAAGGAATTTGGCTGGCATAACATCTCGATCCATTTCCTCTTCATCGCTTTCGTTTCCCTCAGTTACTTTTTCCACTGATTCCAAACGCCTTTTCTTGGCTTCAGCCTCCTTTTCTTTTCGAGCATTTTCTTCTTCCACAAAACCCTCAAAGTCAAAGATTTCTTCAAGGGAAAACATGGGTTTTACTTTCATCTGCTCACACATGCTTCTCATCATTCTATACATTTTCTCCAACCCAGCTTGCTGGAACCTGATGAACTTGGACTGCTTGGCCATGTAGGCATTCATCTCCTTATTCTTCTTACGCTGATCTTTGATTTTCTCTCTTAAAATGTTTGTGTCGTTGACTTGATTTTTGAGAAGACAGATCTCCTTTGCCACAGATGGACTGGCGTTCTCAATAAGTTTATCGTAAAGCTCTTGGAAGGGACGGATCCTTTGAGGTGGGACTGGAGGCTTTGAAAACCTCGTTGGCTTTACAGGAGATACTTTGGAAGGGCCCTTGCTCGCTGAAGCTTCATCCGGATCTATTATCAAAGTGTCAACGAAGTCATTTAACGATTGAACTTCTTCCGTCACAATCACTGGTCTTTCTGTGGATGATATTTCCTTTCGCTTCAACTTCTTTTCTCTTTTCTCTTTTTCTTGCAAGGCATGAATCGCTTTCAAATCTTCAATGTGCTGGCGGTGTTCTTCTGACTCGCCCGCCCTTATGCCTGCCTCCATAAATCGTTTAGTGCTTCCTGAAGCCCTTTTCTTTTTGGGTGGTTCGTCTTCAGCCACTTGTTTTTCTTTCCTTTTTCCTTTAGCACGTTCTTCTTTTGCAGCTGCTTCGGCTTGAGCGAGAGCATCTCGTTGCTGTTTTTCTTGAACAGCTTCCTTGTACTTCTTATAAGCTTCCTTTACTATTGGGAGTCTCTCTGCTCGGTACATCCAATCATGCAACATCACCCATTCATTAGTCTTTATCTCAGTGTACTGACGGCTTGTGAAGACGTGGAACTTGTAGAGATCTCCATCAGTTGGAAGATCTTTGTGTTGGCTATTTATCAGCATCTGAACGAATCTTGGATACATCGCCCACGTTGCTCCACTTACATTTTCAAGCATGTATTTGAATATCAAGCCCGAGAGATTAAATTTCTGGTTGAGACACAGATTAAGCATGGCTGCCGACCATTCCAAGTTCAAACCATCAAAGCCACCCTTTCGGTGTGCCAGACTCGTAGAAATAACATGAACAATGAATCTCCAGTCTCTGGTGAGCCCTCCTCTCTTGATTTCTTTCTTTTGACGGAAATCTCCAGGATAGCCCATCCCTCGAAAGCCATCCAGGATATCATCTTGACTCAGGCTTAACGGATCTTGATCATTGTCTTGAAGCTTTAGAACCTGGCGTATCCTGTCTTCAGTCACCTCTACTCTTTTGTTGCAGACCGTTGACGCTATCCCTCTTTTGTTGTTGATGGCTTCCGGTTTTGCGTTTTCCCAGAATTGTTGTATGTGAATCTTGTACACTTTAATAGCTGTCTCCACAGCATAACCGATTCTGCTGGAACGCACCCATCTGGTTACATCATCAAAATCTTGAGGCACTTCATCTAGATTGATGCTTTGATTATGTTTCATCGTTTTATCCCACTCGAGAGTCTTCACCATCTTGCTCCTGAAACACCAAACGAGCCAAGTGAGAGAAACGTTAAGATAGAAACAAATATTTACAAGAGAAAATTCGAATAAAAACAATATTTACAAGAATATTTACAAAAAGAAAAATTTAAGTCAAAAAGAAAGGTCGCTGCCAGGTCGGTTATAAACATCGCTGCTGCTCGATATCGAGATCAGAGACTAGATCAATCAGCGAGGATAGAACATCGCTGACTTCGCTGGTTGATCAGACTCTGATTAACTTCGCTACGTTCGCTAGTGGTCCGGTTGCAGTTTCTCGGTAACTAAATCGGAACAAGTGCAAGATGTCCAGGTTAATTTCGCTAGCGAACATAGCGATGATAACGTTTCTCTTCCGGAAACGATTCACCAGCGAATACAATAGACCAAATCGCTACACGAGCGAATTAGACTATTTTGCTGGGTGCTCGAACTCGCGTTCGAGACTTCTGAACTTCCGTGATTAGGGTTAAATTCGCTATCATCGCTGTCATCATGATGAAATCGCTGTCTTCAAAAATTTCTTCATAAACCCCCTTTTTAAAACCCTAACTGATTTCTAGTTATGTCCAAGCAACGATCACGGATGAGTTCATTGTTAAACTTTGTTTGATCGGTTCTTCAAAACAGACATTCAAAACAAACCATAAAAATTTTGGACAACGATTACGGATTCAGATTTTTAGGGCTCATGAACATAAATATCAGTCAAAGAAGAATCAAACATTGTACACTTTACCGAAAAAGTGATCCGATGACTTCGATTGTTGTAACAGAAGATTAATCGAAGAGTTACCTGATGATCCTTGAACGAAAATAAAGCTTGTGTCGATTTTGAGAGGGTGTCCGAAGATGAGCGAGAGAGAAGATGAAGAGGTTTTTGAAAGGTTTAAAAATGACGGTTACACGTTATTTATACACTGATTTCCGTACCGGGCGAAATAATTAATTCGCTGGTATCTTAATTTCGCCCACTTAAAAAAGTTTTCAAAATAATTTTAATTTTGCTCGTAAATTTCAAACTTTCTCGAAAAGCGTGCCCAGTTTTCTTTAAAACGCTAAAGATTGCTAAATATTTACAATCAGAGAAAATTTTGGGCCATTAAGATTCCGAACTTCGAAATTTCAGCTCTGGGAGGTTTCATTTGATGCGGATCATCTTGAAACTTTTGACGCTTGTTGACTTACCTGCAGAAGATCATATTGCCAACACCTGCCAGTTTCTTATTTATTATTATTATTAATAGTTACTAACCAGGGCACAAGAAAAACTGCCAGTATGTTTGTCCGCTTAAATCCATGCATCCTTCTTTCAACATGCCTTCGGAGAGCGCTTTTATCATGTTTTCGGTAATATTGACAAGACTTCTATGGCCCCCACACAAGCTATTGAGAATAGAAACATCACGCCCGTGAGTCCCACGTCAGGACATACCCCCGTGATCAAGGTATGCACAAAGGTTCTTCATAACGGGTGAGTATATTGAGTCCATTCATTTCAACGATAGAATGGAGATCAGGTCTGTACTTTCATACAACAGAGATTCCAAGAACTATCGAGGGCAAGACAGATAGTTCGGTGAACAGGTCAGTACTTTCGTACAGCAGAGAGACCGAAACTAATCCATCAAAGGTTTCTGGCCACAAAAGGCACTTATTATGAAAGGGTTTGGCCTTTTTTTTTTTTTTAAGGCGCTTATTATGAAGGGATATCATAGAAGTTCTAGGTCAGCATGTATCTGAATTCAGCAGAAGACCAACTATGATACCCCCCGAATGGAAACCAATATAAAGACCCGAGATCTCAGACTTTGGCAATCTATCAACACAAGATTTAAGACCATTAAGCCATATGCCGCAACGTGTTACCCACAAGATGCGTAATGCCTGAGAAAAGCCAGAATCCTTGTGTAGATGTTTTGTTTTGCTCCCTAACAGCAGTTTACTCGTCGGTGTTGCTGAATCTACCGACATGTCGTTGCTTGGTACCCCGATTTCTTTTGTAGGCTTTTCTGTTATTCAAGAAATGGCAAAGTGTTATCAATTTTTCTATCATTTCCTCTAACAGGGGTCAGAACAAGCATCTCATTTTGATTTTCTTGAATATCCCCCCTAAAATCTTTATTTTCGAAAGTCCATTTGCCCGAAAATGAAATTTTAAGAATAAGAAAATCTTTTTGGTGGGCAACGCTGTACGATACTTGTTTTACTTTCAACAAACGTTTTTTTTTTTTTTTTGAAAAACTATGAACAAGGATAGTGTATTTACGAAAGCTTTTGGACACAAGATTCATTTCCATTCAAGGAAATTTACCATTTCCAACCAGGTTACCAGCTGGTTGAATCGCGTTTTGTCGAAAGCTTTGGTGAAAATGTCGGCCCGTTGCTGGGTTGTATCCACTGGTACCACTTGAATGTAGCCTTTCTCGTACGCATCTCGAATTGAGTGAATACGAATTTCGATATGCTTCGTTATGGAGTGGTGGATGGGATTCTTCACAATTCCCAGACATGCCTCATTGTCGATGAATATAGGAGTCTTCATGATGTTGATTCCATAATCCAACAACTGATTTTGTATCCAGAGAACTTGTGAACAGCAACTGTAGGCCGCGGTGTATTCTGCTTGAGCGGTTGAGGTGGACACAGTTGTCTGTTTCTTGCTTTGCCATGAGATCAGACGATTTCCCAAGAATTGACATCCTCCTGATACAGACCTGCGATCTACTTTACAACCTGCATGATCACTGTCAGAGTAAGCGATAAGATCAAAATTGCTATCTTTAGGATACCAAAGACCTAGTTTCGGAGTTCCTTTAAGATAGCGGAAGATGCGCTTTACAGCGGTTTCATGAGATTCCTTGGGATTAGTCTGAAAGCGAGCACAGAGACAGACAGCCCACATGATGTCAGGCCTGCTAGCCGTTAAGTACATCAGAGATCCGATCATCGAGCGATAGAATGACTTGTTTACAGGTTTTCCTTGAGGATCTAGAGTAAGCTCCGTCTGAGAAGCAAATGGAGTACTTGCAACTTTGCAGTCGTTCATGTTGTACTTTGCGAGAATATCCCGAATGTACTTGGCCTGATGAATGAGAATTCCGTCTTCTTTTTGCTTCACTTCTAGCCCCAAGAAGAACGTCAGCTCTCCCATCATGCTCATTTCAAATTGTGCCTTCATGACAGACTCGAATTCTCTACACAGTTCTTCGTTGGTCGACCCGAAGATGATGTCGTCCACATAAATCTGAACCAGCATCACGTCTTCCCCGACTCTTTTAGTGAAGAGAGTCATGTCGATCGTTCCTCTTGTGTATCCACACTTCAAAAGATAAGTTGACAGAGTCTCGTACCAAGCACGTGGAGCTTGGTGAAGACCATAGAGGGCTTTGTCCAACTTGTAGTAGCGTCCTGGAAAATGAGGATCCTCGAAACCCGGAGGCTGACACACGTAGACTTCTTCCTTTACCTTTCCATACAGAAAAGCGCTTTTTACGTCCATCTGAAAAACTTTGAAATTTCTGTATGACGCGTAAGCAAGAAATATTCTGATGGCTTCCAGTCGTGCAACCGGAGCAAAAACTTCTTCGTAGTCGATTCCTTCTTCTTGCCGAAAACCCTGGACCACCAGTCGAGCCTTGTTCTTGATTACCACTCCACGATCATCCATCTTGTTTCGGAAGACCCATTTAGTACCAATTGGAAACTTTCCTTCAGGTAAGTCTACTAGCTCCCAAACTTTAAGCTTCCTGAATTGAGATAGTTCTTCTTGCATCGCCTGAACCCAACTGGAGTCTTGAATGGCGTCTTCGATGTCCCGTGGAACTGATTGACACAGAAAAGCTGCACATAGCCCTTTGTTGATGCTTGACGATTGCCCGCGTGTACGCACTCCTTCTTCAACTGCACCGATAACATTTTCAAGAGGATGATTTCGATTCGTCTTGTATCCTGCATTTGTCAGAGATTCAATTTGCTACGGAAGGTTGGTGAAGTGTTCGTCCACGTAAATCACTGGTGGATCATCTTCTTGAGTTGGTTCATCCACGTTCACCTGTGAAGAAGAAGCACCATTTTCAGGGGTGTTCTCAGGCGAAGTGTCACCAGTCGTTTCATCCACGGAGAGAAGTGGATTAGCAGAGAATGGAGTGAAACGGGTAGTGAACGGAGTAAGACCAATATCCGAAGTATCAAACAGAGGTTCAACTTGAGCGACTTCTGCAGGTTCTGCTTCTGGAACATCTTCTGGAATTTCAAAGGTGTTGAAAATCACGCCCACATCATAGAACCAATCAGGAGTACTTCCGGTGTTGGTGTAGTTTCCTTCTTGAAAATCAACATAGTATGATTCAATCACCATCTTTGTTCTCTTGTTGTAGACTCTGTAAGCTTTCTGAGTGGATGAATATCCCATAAAGTAGCAGACATCACCCACTGCTTCGAACTTGATGAGATTCTCTTGAGTGTTTAGAAGAGTGCAGGAGCATCCAAATGGTCTGAAGAAGTCAATAAGCGGCTTTCTTTTGAAGAGAAGTTCATACGCCGTTTTTCCGTGTGGTTTTACAATGAGAACCCTGTTCAGAACGTAACAAGCCGTGTTAACTGCTTCTGCCCAGAAGATGATTGGAAGCTTTGAATCTACTAGCATGGTCCTTGCGGCTTCAATCAAAGTTCTGTTCTTGCGTTCAGCAACCCCATTTTGTTGAGGAGTTCGGGCTGCACTGTATTGAAGATGAATTCCCTTTTCTGCACAGAAGGATATGAAAGTTTGATTTTTGAATTCCGAGCCATTATCACTTTTGATTGACTTCACTTTTGATTTGGTCACGTTCTCAATCAAGGGAATGAATGCCTTGAGAATTTCCGCTGTTTCACTTTTAGCCTCAAGAAAGTAAACCCAAGAAAAACGAGAGAAATCATCTGTGATCACCAAACAATAAGAACTTTTAGCAAGACTTTTAACACTGATTGGACCAAAAAGATCCATATGCAACAACTGAAGAGGTGCCGTAATCGTGTTCACTGCTTTGGACTTGTGCGGTTTCTTATGTTGTTTTCCCTGGGCGCATGCAATGCATTTTTCAGAAAATGGAAATTCCTTAATTGGAAGACCTCTAACTAAGTTTAACTTAGAGAGTTTGTTCATATTTTTGAAATTAACATGCCCCAGTCGCCTATGCCAAAGCAGTGATTCCGATTCTGAAGCCTTAGAGATCAGGCAGGTTAAGTTGTCATTTGTCTTGGCGTTTTTCATGTTGAGCACGTATGTGTTGTTTTGTCTTGGAGCTGTGAGCATGATCATTTCAGCAGGAACAACATATCCGGGCTTCAGGAACAAGCATTCCATGTCATTGAAAAGCACCGATATTCCTTTATCACAGACTTGTGAGACACTCATGAGATTATAGCACAGCTCCGGCACATAATTGACATTCTCCAGAGTGAGGGCTTCAGATATCACATCTCCTACTCCAACAATCTTTCCTCCCTTCTCGTCTCCAGCGAAAGATACGAAATCACCATCGATGAAGCGAAAATTCTTCAGGAGTTCCTTCAGTCCTGTCATGTGTCTTGAACATCCGCTGTCTACGTGCCAGATGTATTCCATGAGCATGCGGAGCCATTTCTGGAGTTTATTCTGAAATACACAAAAATACACATATACAAATTAGTTAGTTTTGGGAATCCAGATTTGCTTCATTTCGAATCTATCGTGGTTTTGACCCACTTTGCCCTCTTTTTGTTTCCAAAAATAGGCACTTGACTCAACCAGATTTTTAACAGACTTCTTAAGATCATTTAACTGATATGTAACATTTGTAAGAAAATCATGCTCTGGTTTAGAAAACTTCTTGGTTTTACAATGTTTCGCTGTATGTCCTAAATGACCACAGCGAAAGCATCTTTTATGTCTGGGTCTTTTGGTGTTAGAAGATGATGTATGTGATGAGTGTCTTGAGCTTTCTGCTTTCTTCATTTTCTTGTCAACTCTGCTTTCATCTTCTGAACGTTCTTCATCATCGTTGTAAACAGATGAGCTTTCAGACGATTGATATTCACTTGAGTCCTGTTCTTCACTTGCTTCGTAAATTGAATCATTGCAGCTTTGATCTTCGCTTGAACTTTCTAGACTTTGGTCTTCAATTGTTTCAACACTTGGACTTTCGGAGCTTTCATCATTTGTTGTTTGATCTTCACTTGAGGTTTCCAAGGTTTCTTCACTTGAGAATTCTATGCTTTCACTGTCTGTTGTTTCTGACATTTGCTCATCCTCATGGCTTGAAGCAGTGCTTGAGTCTTCGGTGCATTGATCTTCAGTGACTTTCTTTTCAGAATCTGTCATACCTGTTCGAGATGGAATAAATTCTGGAATTTCCTCGGTGAGGAATTTTCCAAAGCTATTCTTTTTCAATTCTGGCACAAATACAGGAGATTCACAGACAACTTTATCATCACAAAATGCAGAATTTAAATCATGACATTCAAACATAGCATGTTCACGATTACGGGTCTCAAATGTAGGCACATGGCCCTTACAGTCATCCGAAGATTTAAATTTAGGCACTCGGCCATTACAGTCATCCATCCTACTTAAATTATTACATTCATCCTTAACATTGTTTTTCTTAGAACAATTCCAGACGAACCAGTTAACGGTGGAATAACTGTCGCCTGAATATCCGATTCCTATTTTTGAACCGCCGCAGTCTCCATCCTCATCGCACACATCTTCTTTACACACAATTGGATCTGCATTACTTTTAGAAAAGTTAGCGGTTGTTTCGTTTTTACAAGAATCGTTTTGTTCTATAGAAACCTTTTCATCAATGAGATCATTTTCGGGATGAGGAGTAGGTATAGGCACATAGTTTTTGCTATGTGGTGGAAGAAAGAGTTTTCGTTCGTTTCCTTGCCTATCCTTATACCCGATCCCGTCTTTCACATACGTTGGTCGTTGGCAGTTTTTGATGTCAGTAAAGGCCTTTTGACTGACATTCCATTTATCAATGATAATTTGCAATTTGTTAGTTTCATTTAAGGCCTTTTCTAATCTATCTGTGAGATCGTTAATGATGAAATCTTTTCTAATCACAAATTCTTTTAGAGTTTGCATCTCAGCTAAAGTTGAATTCAGCTTTCTCTGGTATGCGGCCTCGTTTAGTTTAAGTTCGTTATTCATTTTTAAGGCCTTGTCTTTTTGTCTCTCAAATTCTAGATTAAGAGACTTGTAATGTGCCACGACATCAACGCATGCTGGTGTGCATAATTTTTCTTTGAAACTGAGTGGAATGCTGTTTACCAAGTCCTTGTCAGCTTTTTCTTTTGATGAATCTGCTTTCATGGCGGCTGCTGGGAACTTTTCTTTTCCTTTCTTTTGATCAGTTGCCTCTTTCGAAACATGCTCCCCAGCTTCTCCACACTTCTTTTCATTTTCAGGCTCCACTGGAGTGAGAATGCTTTTCAACCCTTTGTCAGCAGTATTGTCTCCTTTTGGAATTCCGGGTGTCTGCCTCGATGAGGATTCACTTGAGATCTTAGCCATCAGAGCTTTGTTGACTTGCTCCTTTGCTTCATTAATTTCTTCACTCCAATCATAGTCTTCAACGACTAAAGCTTTTGGCGTGCTGGGAGACGCGTTGTTCTTGTTTTCTTCGACAGTGATTTGCTTTACAGCAGGAGTAGTTTCACTGTTTCCTTCTTTCAACAGAGGACACTCCCGCTTGAAATGGCCAAGATTCTTGCAGTTGTAGCACCTAAGTTTGGATTTGTCAAAACCAGCCTTTCCCAGACCCAAACGCTTTCCTGTCTTGTCTTGAAATTTCTTCAGCCTCAAGGTGATCATGGCCATTTGCCATTTCAGATCCATTTCCTCCATATCATCTGGATCAACTTGATACATGTCTTCAGCAGTGAACATCTCCTTTTTCAGTTCTCCAGACATCAGGGCTTCATAGCTACTCAGAAATGTGTTGAAAAGTGCCACATTTTCGGTGGACACTTTCAAAGCTTGAGTGTCAACAGTGATAGTCTTCTCAACAAGTTGTGGAGCTTTCGATGCGCTAGCAGAAGCGTTGGCGTAGATTAGGTCAAAAGCTTGTGGAGTGATACCACCTGAAGCGAGATATGCTACATTTTTCAATCCAGCAGAGGTTTGAGCAGACTTTGGTGGGTAACTGGCAGTGGGACTGGCAGTGTTCAACTCTCTTTTACTGACATCCATTTCAAAGGCTCTTAAGGTGTTGATCAGGTCGGTCAGAGTAACAGGATTTGGATTGTTGAGGAAATCCTTCTTGATCATCATGCATTATAGGCTCCATTCCTTGGGAAGTGAATCTAGCAGCTTCTTTATTGCAGCACGGTTTGTCACAGGGTTTCCCGCTTTCTTCATTTTGGTCATCATATTCAGAAAGAGACTGATGTGATCAGAAAGACTTTCTCCGCGAACTCCACAAAACATGTCATATTGTTTCTGCACCATATCTCTCTTACTTTCAATCAACTCTTCATTTCCCTCGTAGTACTCGATCAATGCATTCCAGAGTGCATTTGCAGTTCGGTGTTCTTCAAACATGTTGCAGTCATTAGTTGATAGTGCCATAGTTAAAGCAGCATGAGCACGACGATCACGTTGGATTAGAGCCTTGTCTTCATCAGTGAAGGTGGTTGCATCACGGTTGGCCACTACCTCATCTCCTTGGACAACCGTTGGAATGTGGGGTCCAGCGGTGACAGAGAGCCACAGATTGTAGTCCGTGTACTCGAAGAACGATTGAATGCGAGTCTTCCAAGTGCTAAAGTCTTCAGCCCCTTTCAACTTTGGTGGCCGAGTTGTGGTTCCGGTTTCAAGTTCCGCTTGAGCAATTGGACTTAGTTGATTCAACGACATTTTTGCTTGTTTTAGACAAAATGGAGCTGAACAGAACTTAATTTCGCTGACAAGTCACTGAAAACCGGTGAAAAGATTAACTTCGCCGATGACCGAAGGATCCCGATCGACTTCGCTGACAGGTGCTCAACCTTCGCTGGTGCTATAAGGGATCCTGCACGAGCGAATCCGATAACTTCGCTGACAAAACACAACACAAACAAAAGATAGGTTAATATCACCGATTACCGTGATAAGAACGCTGTGGTTCGCTATCACGGTTCTCGAAGTCGCCTTCGATAATTTCGCTCAAGGGTCACTGGACACTGTTTCGCAAATGATCACTAATTTCGCTCGAATGACGATCGTCGAAGTTAATGATCCTGCGATGAGTTTCTAAAAGATTTGATTATGTTCGCTGTCTTTAACACTGATTTCGCTATCTTCAAAAAATAAGTTCGCTATCTTCAAAAATTGTTCGCTGTGTTCAAAATAATTTCGCTAGACAGAGGGTTTAACACGAACTAAAACCCTCTAATCTCACGAAAACAGCTCAAAAACCACCTTTTGATACATCAAAATGTCCAAAATGACTTCCTAATCATATATTAACAACAACCTATCGATTAAATACACCAAATCAATCCATTTTAAGTCCAAAAATTTGAAAACTTTGAAACTCTTGAAAAAACCTTCAAAACTATGAAAAATCTCAACAAGAACACAACAACCAAGAGCACTAAGGCTCTGATACCAAATTGTAGATCTCAAAACGAATCCGGATCACAGTGGTTGGTTGTTTTAACCCATAACACCTATTGATTAGGTGTTTGAGATATGAAAAGTTAAGAAAGATTAAAGATGAAGGTGAAGCTTATGGATTAGTGAATACAACAAGTGTTGTATTGAATCCAGACAATAAGATATAACAATAAACCACCTTGGATATCAGATTTGAGCACAAGATCAACACAAGAAAGTAACAACACCAATATTCATTCTAAGAGCCAAAAGCTTGCCAAGGTTACAATGAGAGGGCTATATATAGTGTTCCTGATTAGCCAGCAAATTTATAAATTTGCTGGAATCTTATCTACACTAAGTCAGGAAACTATCTTCTAGAGAATTACAAAATAAGCCCTTGTACATTCAAAATAGCTATAGAATATGACTAAACTAATCCAGCACAAGTATCAACGATCTCAAAAGTTCTAACAGTTAGTATTACCAGAATAGTATGGTGATATCTTTTGGGTTACAAAACATATGCGTATAACCTCATACCTTATAGCTTTACCCTTCAATCGTGCTTTTGCTCGATGTGACTTCCCGACACTTCGTTTATGTTACCTTATGATCGCCTAGTATAGGCGATTAATGCTCTTCGTTAGTAAGGCCTCATGGACCGTCAATTTCGTTTCATACTCATTTACCTTTCTTATTTTACTTGACCGAGACGCCATTTGGTCACTCGGTCATATCAATTTGTCACTAATCTCTTTTCCACGCGAATCTTATAATGATAAGCGCATTGGACAAGTTGTTAAATTTTAAAATTGACCTTAACCGGTCTTGCTGGTTAGACTTACCGATCTCCGGTTACCTTATACCCCGTTGCTCGGGTATACTATCATTGCCTTTCCCTGAGGCTTACAAGTATTTATGACCCCTAATTCCGTAGCTCGTGCTACAATGGGGTCCTGCTTTCTGATATGTTTTCGAAACTTTCCTTTCGAATTTACCGTCTTACACCTATTGTTGTCAAGACCTGTTCCTTTCTAATGGTAATCGTTTCCCAATCAACCTCATATTGTTTATGTTTGGTAAAACGTTGTTTTTAACTAAAACTGAATTTTAGTTAACATTTTATCTTTAATTTATGTCAAACAATTCTGACAACTTGACATTTATTCTTTTGCAGTCCTTATTTTACGCGGGGATTCTTAAATGTTTTCCTCGCTTTACACTATCGACCCGTAGGTTCTTTCACTTAGCCTCATTGGCTATTTCTTTCGATTTTCACCCTTTTAAGGTGAGACCTCAACAGTTCGTTTCTTTCCGTTTATGACCCAAGGGTCTTCTTGGTCCCGTAGACCTTAACTCTACTTTTTAATCGCGTAGGTTATGATAATCCCGTAGATCATCTTTTATTCGTGTTTATATTCAAATGTATATATACATATATAGCTTCAAAACATCCTTTGTTATGTTTGGAATCGTTTATATTCGCTTTTGAACTTTAGTTGACCTTGGCCGTAGTCTAAGGTTTCGCTCGTTTACTTCCGGACTAATTTTTTTTTCCGATTTTTATGACTCTTTACGTCATCTACACGTCGATTTGTTCTACGCTTACCATTATCTGGTTCTCACATGTATTTTTTTGCAACCCTCTACCCGGGTTCTTTTACCTTAGGGTTTTTAGCGCCCATAACCCCTTGCATAGGTTTATTAATATTTCGCGCTTTTATTTATTCGGTTCGTGCTTACTTTCATTAGCAAGCGTTATTCTTTATTTATTTCATTTGACTTGTTCGTGTGAAATTTTATCACGTATGGATGTCAAACTTCATTCTTTGTTCGACCCGTTCAACTTTAAAATAGTTGAACATAATTTATCAAAATTTCTATTTACATCATCTTGTCGTCTTTTAGTCATGACTTGAGCATAGTTCCCTACCTTGGACAGGGATTCGTAAAGATCACAATGTCCTTGTCACACATAGACAATATAATATGGCCCATAGGCGAAACATCACTAATGGATGTTTATAATAGGTTCATCCTATTAGATGATATAAGTCATGATTGCATTAATCATATTGACTATTTGGCTTGAGCATAGCTCACCACCTCAGACAAGGAATCATAAGGATAACAATGTCGACGTCCCAAATGGACAATTTATTATAGCCCGTAGGCAAAACATCACTAAAGGATGTTAAATAATATGATCATCGTATTAGATGATATTAGTCATGATCGCATTGATCATATAGACTATTATGTTTGGACATGGTCCAACATTTTAGACAGGAGGTCAAAGACCACCACTGTCGTTGTCTTATCGGACAACAAGTTTAGCCCGTAGGCACTTCATCACTAACGGATGTTTATAATATGATCATCTTATAGGATGATATAAGCCATGATTCCTAAATCACTAGGTTAGATAAGGGAATTGGAAGAATCCAATATAAGGATAACTGTTGTGATTTTCTCGAATCACAATTGTCAAGAGTGCTAACACGTTCTTAGGTGTTAACAAGGATCTGAATCCCTTGAGTAGGTTTCACCATCTTGGCCGCGTAGGCTAGGTTTCACCTTTAAGATTCCCTTTTAAAATGCATACTGACAGGGAAGGAAAGATATTTATTTTATTCAGGATTTTTATCATAAATCCAAATTCATACGTTAATAATAGCACAAATGGCCTAGTCGCGTAGACAAGTTAAATTTATAAGCCATGATTTCAGAGAATCGCGGCATTAAGGTTTGAATCAAAGTTCATTACCTTTTCCTGACAGGGAGCTGTAGGCTACCACTGTCTTTAGTCTCAGAGGACATTAACTATAGCCCGTAGGCACTTCCCTTCTAAGGGATGTTTATTACGGAATTGTCCCTTAGGGAAATTCATTAACCATGGTAAACAGAGACCATATTTGGTTAATTTATTAATCACATATATTTAGGATTTCTATTATAATTTATCCTAAATTATAAAACATTAACAGTTTTATTAGTGGCACCCAATGGCCTGGTCATATGGACATTTATAAATTATAAGCTTATGATTTCAGAGAATCAAAGCAACCATAACAGTTTTATTTAATAGCACAAAAGGCCTAGTCACAAGGACAATTTTTAAATTATAAGCCATGATTTCAGAGAATCAAGGCCTTTAAGTATATTAGCACAACAGGCTTAGTCACAAGGACATATATAAATTATAAGCTATGATTTCAGAGAATCAAAGCATGAAGGTATTCTGGCACAATAGGCCTAGTCACAAGGACATTTATAAATTATAAGCTAGGATTTCAGAGAATCAAAGCCTTGAGGTTTGAACCTAGTTCATTACCTTTTTCTGACAGGGAGTCATAGGAATTTCATCCGATTACTTAATGAAATCAAATTTTACTTACTAACTAGTAGGTAACATGATTTCAAACATCCACGACATGAATTTAGCACCGAATTTCTTTTTGTTATACGAAAACCCATCTTATGACAAGTATGTTTACATACTCGAATTCATAATTGTTCAAGTACTTCTCTATTACTACCATCCATGATGGTTTCGAACCCTAGTCTATTATAAACTTACTCAAATTGTCAAGTTTATCATCAATTTATCACTCTAATTCAAGACTTCATCATATTTTCATAAACCCATTTACCTCATATGTCACACCCCGAAATTCCACGTATCACCGGTGGGCCCGGTGGGGAGTATCGTGACGTCATGGTTGGCAACATAATAGTCAAACAACACAATATTAATATGCACAGCGGAAGCAATTGAAAATATAATACAACCAAATTTATTATTGTAATATCAAATGTCACAATATTCGGAAGTTTATCCACAGAAGGATCGAACATAAAATGGATACAATAGTTCAACAGACTTTTAGGCATCTTAAGCTTGCGAGACTTCTATTGATGCTAAGGAGAAATATCCAGCCAATTTCGTATAGTACCTGCATTTAGCCTTTTTGGAAAATACGTCAGTTTACACTGGTAAATACAATTAACTGACTCATTTTGAAAATGGTTTAAGAAAATTGATTTGGATGCACGTGGCACAAAAATATCTTTTATAATTTGATTAAAATGCACAGAGGCAAAATTAACCTTTTATAACTTGGGAGAATTATTTAAATATATAATCTTGTGAACGAATTACATGTTACTTGTGCGTTCAGTCGCCCAGATCTTGTCCGGGTTAAAGATCAATAGACACACCACAATATAGAGTTATACACTGACAAGTGTACGCCTACACCCCGTGCTCAGGTCGTGGCCATCTCGTAAGATGATGCCAAGGATATCCGGGACATGGTCATTAACCCCCCAAAGGCTTTAAGTAAACAAGACTGTTTAAACGAGCCGATCAAATTATTCAACTACCCACTCAACTGTGGAGATTTGATGCTCGATCAAGCGGTATGCTATATACCGTAACCCAAGCCCGTATAGGGAAAATAAGTTAAAAGTATTTACCCGAGCAATGTATAAATCACAATAAGCAAAATGCACGTAGCTTTTACTGGTCCTCCTAATCTGGAACGAAGGTTTTATAATAACCTATTAGAATCCTAACGGGTCTTTAATTAAGCTTAAGCTTAGACCGGCTAGTTTCAAAGATACGGTTTGTACGCACGATTAAGCGAAGACCGGATAGAATGTGATTTAGACCCGACAAGCTTGAAGACTTGTTTAATATGGGTTTATTATTCACATTCTGGATTTTGAGATAAAACCAATAGGGTTTGACCCGTTTCGGCTAATTTATGTAAACTTGTTACATAAACCGAACCGTACGCGTAATAAGCGTGACGGGTATTCATGAGAGCTATATACAGGTTTCCTAAGTTAATTTATGCCTCAAATATGTTGTGACATCAGTAAGATGTCTTTCATTATGCCCGTAACGTATTTAGACACAAACTTTGCCCCGTAGGGGTAGTTTGGTCATTTAAAAGGTTATAAAAGAGTTTAAATATTTACCTGAGTTACAGGTCTGATATAATCAGCAAAAATACTTATTTTTATAAGTTATAACAGTAGGATAAAGTATATGTGTGAAATCTATCATTCATAACCAACTATGCACCGTAGGGGCATTTTGGTAATTTCACATAAGCCGAATAGCTCAAATCCGAAGTCTGAGTTAATCAACCTTTGCTTACTGTTAAAACATTTTAATTTGCCTAAAATATCAGTAGGTATCAACCCGGGTATGTTTAATATAATTTTAATACATACCATGCGTTAAAAACGCTTAATAAGGCGATTAAAGGCCATTTCCGGGTTCGATACTTAATTCTGATATTTTTATATTCCCAGAAGGTTTAAAATAATTTATTTATCACTTCAATCAGTAGCAAAAGGTTTGGAGTCGTTTAGATAAGTAAAACTCATTTTATGGCCCGTTAGGGCAAAACCGACAATTATCGGATTAAGCCTACGACTAGGTGTTATGCTCAGCCTAAAATTAATTAAAAATCTTTAAAAATCCCAAAATAATATATTACATCAGTGGGTAAAGAGTTTGATATCAAAAAGTATGTTTGAATAGGCTATACGATAATTACGCCGTTTTATTAACATAAAGCTTTAAATTTGCGATAATGAGCATAACTCTTAATCTACAAGTCAAACTGATGTCAAACTTTGCATACAAGTTTATATATTAGTAATTTAAGTTTCTACTCTTTTACATTTCCAGAAATCACGTTTTAAGGTAATAAGGGCATAATGGTCAACATATGAGCAATTAACGGAATCATGCATATTAATTGGTTAACTAATGAACCATGGTGTGTAATCACAGAGGGTTATACTAGCATGTTACCTGGTCCAAACAAGGCTCTAATGCATTTCTAAAATATGCTTAAACGGGTCAGAACTGAAAGTCAAAGTGAAAGTCAAACTATGTGGCTTTCGGTTCCGAACCGGGTCTTTATAGTAAATTGTCGGGTTGAACATGTTTAGACATGTTCTTACACTTATTACCAAGTTATAACAATGATCCAACAGGTTGTATATGATCTACAATGTTAATTATGCACAAATGGCATTTTAAGCTTCCTGTTGACTTTTTAAGTACAATTTTGACCCGACTTTTGACCTAGTTAGAGTGATAATCAAGGGGAACCCTTTTGAGGGTTTATTACCCACATAATTACCAACTTATAACTACTTTTGATTTGACTAATCACTGGACCATTAGTGATTAATCCTTAAGTCAACCGTTAATTACGACGGTTTGACTTTTAAGCTATAACTAAGCTAAAACTTAATCGAGGAAGGTCAAGGGTACTTACACGTGTCTAATGGATGGTTAGGAAGTCTTGGAATCAGCTTTGGAGTTCCAGAGATGATCAGAAATGAGTGCAAGAATGTTTGTAACTTGGAGACCTTATATAGTGTTTGTAAACACCATAACATGTTGACAACTAAGGCTACAAGTGACCACAACTGTCCCACAAGTGTCCCTGGGGTCTAGGAACATTTTAGGGGTCGCCCAATGGGGAGAATTACCAGTGGGATCGGTAATAATCGCGCAAAACAGGCTGCAGCCTGTTTTTCTGGTTCTGGGCGCCTGACGCGGCCCGCCTCGCATTTAACAGATTCTAACGCGGGCCGCCTGGGCCTGAAATCCTGATTTTTCCATTTTTGTTATTTTGCAACTTGTCCCTTGGCTTCACGAAAGGGCAACCAAGGTTATTTCTTGCATTTTGACCCCCTTATATTTACCTACAAGGGCTTTAGGACTTATACCCACTTTGCCAAGTCCCTGGACACTTCCGGTTAACCCGAAAGGTCATAACTTTCAACGTTTACGCTTTAACCCTTCGCACACGAATTTGATCATAACTTTATCATACGTTAACGAAACTTTACGAAATTTAAACCGTATATTCTAGTGAGCATAATTAACTGTTACAAAGCTTCGGGTTTGTCAAAAGGTCACTCAGAGGTATAATTTAAACATGTTGACACATTTAGACCCTGTAGTTTGTAATCTCTCACTTTTAGCTTCGTATGATCCATGATTTATTCGTTTGAAGGTATGAGCATCTTGTAGGGTTAATATACAATACATTTATTCACTGTTGACACTTAGAATACGTATATTCACATACTTTCCATGTTTGTCAACTTTAGTCCTTTCATAATATTCTTTCACACGTTTAACATACGACACGTGTCTACACATTATAGGACGTGAATTTTTGAGGTGTTACATCATACAAGGTAAATACTTCAATTACAAGTTTATGGCACAAATTTAACAAGTTTGCACCTAGGGTTTTGTTTCTAGACTTAAACCCACACCAATTTCACTAAAACATTAAATTTTCATACAAGAATTTCATTCATGCATGATTATCAAAATTCCAAAATATCACCAAATCATAATTTTCGACATACCTTACAATCCCCTTGTCTTGGTGATCGCGAATTTAGTAAAAGCCCCAAATTCCTAGCTTGTTTTCCCTCTGATTTTGATCAAATTGTGAGTTTAGGGTTCAAAGAAGGAACCCCTTTCTTGCTCTGTGTAAACATCGACCAGAACACACACACCTTGTGTGTGTTTTGAGTCAAATTTTCTTTTTATTAATTTCACTTTCAGTTTTGTCCATTATAGCCCCTCTATTTTCCAAAGTTTATAAAAGAAAGGTTAATTAGTCAAGTTCCTTTATTGTCTACAACATTTAGTTAACTAGGTTAATTATTCCTAGTTACCGAATGGGTTCGGGAAGTCATAACCCATTTTACTTTAAGTCCCGTTAACTCGGGACTTCTATATACGTTGTTTTTCCCAAAGTATTTACCCTCCTTTTAATTAACATCAAGTTTATTTATTCAAATTCTAATATTTACCGGGTTAATAATTTTTTTTTACCACTAACGGTATCTTACCCATCTTTACTATTAATGTGGTTTGATTACCAAACCCGTTTTTGGGGTGTTACAGTCCATGGCGTTCGCCGGAACATTCCGGTGCGTCTGCATGACTCGATAATTATTTATTTTTATTTTTTTTTCGTTTTTCCACTTTTAAAGTTAATCTTTAATTTTTCCTTTAATTTTCTATTATCTTTAATGCTAAGAAAATTATCCATTCCAAAAAAATTAAAGTCATGTAACTTAAAACATGCATTCAGTAAACATAACAACTGAAAAAACATGTACTATCTAAATTATTTTTATTATTTATTTATATGAATTTCAATTGGTTATTGGGTTTGGAGAATGTAAGTTGCTTTTAATGGTAATTCATAAAACATAACTCTAAATTAAAAAACACCAAATACAATAAAAATTACACATCATACCACTAAATTTTATTATACAAGTAAAATTACACATCATATCACTAAAAATTACACATCATACCACTAAATTTTATTACACATCAAATAACCCCCTCTGTGAGTGACTTCTTCAGGAGGTGGAAGACCATACCGATAACACGGTGTCATTCTATGTGCTCTTTGAAGACGAGTTATTCCCATTTCTGAGAAGTTCACTAACCCTTTTTCATCAACACCGGTTTTCATCTGTCCTTTGAAGATGAGTTCTTCCCTGCTACCGGTTTTCATCAACACCGATAAAACGTCATTTTCAAAACATGTAAACGCCTTTGTTTCTATTCGTAGACTATCAAAAGAAAGTAACATATGCATTGTATAACGATGCTTGGAAAGAAAACATCTGATTTCCAAGGGTATTTATATACTAAAAATTATAACAAAGTATAAAAATCAAATAATTTGAAAAAATATGTTGCCACGCGTCCGTCTGACGAAAGACGCCTCCGAAGCCTGACAAATTCCCAAGCGTCCGCCGACTCATTAATTTAATTTTTTACTTTTTTTTGAATTTTTTATGTTAAACTTAATTGAAAGTAAAACATCAAAAAAATGATGGCAGCAGGACTCGAACCCCTGTGCCTACCGTGTCCAACCCAACACTAACACACACATCAATTATATTATTTATTTTTGTTAACATTTGCTAAACATAGCGGCCAGCATACAGTTGATCAGCCATAAATCTTCTATATCTCATACAAGCATTTTGAATGTTTCCTTCTTCCCATTTCTGTGAACGGTTTTCAACCAGATTTTGTAGTAATATACATACGATAACCCCAGAATTTCGCCGAACGTGACTAACACACGTAGGCCATACAACATCCCCAGCATATTCTAATGCGTCAACCTCGCTGAGTCCAATTTTTTCCCAGTAACCTATACGTTCTAGAAACCACAGGAATGCCGACTCGAATTCAATAAGAGTTTGGTATATTCTCTGGTGGACGCAAAACGAATCACCACAATTAATTGGATCGTAATTGTTTGTATAATAAACAGTTATAGTTAGTGATGGCATTTCAATCTTAATAAGGATCCAATTTTCTTCGTCTGCTGACACCGGTATATATACCTGACAAACGTTAAGTTAACATTAATATTGTAGTTTCGGGAAAAAATTACTATTATTTTTAGGTCCTTTTTTTTACCGTATCGACATCCCACAACGCAGGATATATTCCGCTAGAGCCATTTACATATCCGTAAGCATCATGATGTTGTTCTACAAGGAGATTGAGAAATTGAGGTGGGAGCACCGTCCAGCGATAACTAACTGATGAAGTCGCAATTCCGGGATTTTCATTTTTCTTCGACTGCACGAGCCAGTTACACCATGCTCCGACATGCTGTGTACAAAATTTTCATATTTTAACCTTTTAGTTAATATAAAACTTAAATATATTACACAATTACCGTTTGTTGAATAAAACCGTTTCCACAAAAACCAAATAGGCCACCCCACCAGTGTTTATCTAGAGGTTGGCTCCCAATATAGCTGGAACAACAGGAAGAACAATCACCCTCATAATAAAACTCAAGAACATTTGGAGACCAATTTTCATGTTGTTGCTTGTCATTGACCCAGATAGTGTTTTCTACTGATTCCGGTATGTTACTGGAACGCCTCCCGGTTGCCATCATGCTCATACACACTAATGGACAACATGGGGCAGTATATATAGGCTAAAAATTTAAAAACTTATATTTAACTAATATCTTTAGGTTGTAATATTTTTACATTGGAAAAAATTTATGTTTAATAGAATAAAAAAACCAAAAAATATATATTAGAGAAATCAGCCGAGCCAAACAAATTCAAAGAGTCGGCAAAGCCATTAGAAGCGTCGAGGAAGCCATCGGAGAAGCGTCGGCAAGCCGTTTGAAGCGTCTGGGAGCCAAAACTTTTAGGAAGAGATGATGCGTCAGCGAAACACAAAGCCGGACGCATCAATATACTTTTTGGTTATGACGCGTCGGTCACCGACGCTTGAACATTGTCGGACACGTGTGAGACACGTGTCAGCTTGTATGGAATGGACGCATCAACATGAAACACGGACGCTTCCGAGGCTGTGAGTATCTTCCAACGACGCAGGAAGGTGACAAATTCGCAAAAGCACTTGGTCAAACGACATTTTCGTAATTTTCCCTATTGCAAATCATGTCTTTTGTCTTCAATAATTACATTAATCATACCTAATGTTTACAAATCCTAACATGTTATATCCTTTACCCTAAACCCAATTAATTTTCTCAGTTAATTATTGTAAGGACGTGCAAAAATGTCCTAAAACACTTCGTAAGTAGAATCCCGGACCCCTGAAACCCTAAATCTTATGAAAAATCAAGAAAATCCAAATTTGTTGATCTGTCGCGGGCCGTGTAAGACTTAAGGAAGGTCTACGCGGGGCGCGACAACTTGAAAACTCTCCGGATAAGCTTTAGGCCACGTGTCAGACACGTGGCAGACCTACGGGGTGACACGGCAGCCCTAGCCGTAGCTAGGGTGGCCCTCGCGGGCCGCGTAGGTTGTTCTCCGAGTTTACGCGGGCCGCGTAAAACTCCAAAATCAGCTATAAAGAGTATGTTGCATGGCCAGGCTTCTATGC
Organism: Helianthus tuberosus; assembly: GCA_030545235.1. NCBI lineage: Eukaryota > Viridiplantae > Streptophyta > Magnoliopsida > Asterales > Asteraceae > Helianthus > Helianthus tuberosus. Next base: position 213,096,553 of record CM060441.1, on the reverse strand, counting down.
TCGAAAATTTTGATCAAAAGTGCCATTTTTCTGTCGAAATCACAAGTTAAAAGTAGGGAAACGCTGCTACGATTACAGGGTAATAACTCGATTACTACTACGATACAATGTTCGATCGATTGAAACCGATCCAATGGATGTTTAAGTGCTGCCTGAATTCGGGCTATATTTTGTCATTCGTCGTGAGGGTTTTGATTTCGTGAATTTATCGTAAATGTTGTATTAAGTTACTAACCTAGTTTCGTTTGCATTATTTAGCTAGGTTATCAGGCTTAATCAGTAGGTGAAATCTGTCCAGTTAAACTTGCAATGTGAGTCATTCTCTTTTTATCAAACTATTTTACGAAACCACAAGGTTATATTCCCAAGTTATACTTTACAGGGATTAAGTCTTTGTTATCTTGAGTTACTGGCAGTAACTGGGGTATTGTGCACATTACTGCTGTTTTATCACTTTTAGGTGAACGGACCTAAATAGTGATACACGTCACTTTTGGGTGAACGAACCCAATAGTGATATGACCACAGTCACAGATCCGGTCGAGTGACAACTGGACCAGATAATTATAAGACAGGGGCAATTGTAATCGCTCTTAATACTGTAATCTATAACAATGTGTCGTTTTATGGAAATTGAATAACTCGCCAGTATTTCCCCGCTGATAAAATCTTTTTAAACATGTTTCAGGTGATTTACTGTGAACCAGGAATAGTGCCGCGTAGCACTATCAGCTTGGATAAAGTGGCTCAGTAAATAAATAAACATGTTTTTTGTAATCAGGGAATTTCCCAGTGAAATTCCTTTATTGTAAATTACGGGGTTTGTCCCGAAACATGAAATAAAATAAAGGAGTGTTTTCAATTTAAACGATCCTGTTAAAAATTTCCGCTGTCAAATGAAATACCAATACCACGGGTTTTCTGTCTCGCGGTGTTCGAACCAGGAAACTGGGTCGAGGGCCGTGACAGAAAAAGGTGGTATCAGAGCCACTGATTTAAGCCAATTAAGTATTTAGAAATACTTAATTTTTTTCGGATTGCCATTCTGTGATTCTGTGAATATTAAATTTACAATAGATAAAATTTTAACTTGAATTTTTGTGTGTTTCTTCATATGTGCTAACACCATGAATGAATTGTCGGAAGCACTCTGAAACTTTACAATCCATACGACTGATATGGAGATTTCCGGAACCCAGACCGGTTATCAAGCTGACACTGAAGAGCCGATAGTCTTTCTGGCCCAGTCCTAGGAGAAACCAAAACCCAAAAAGAGAAGAAGGTTGTTAGATTGGAAACACGGACGCAAGAAGAAACCCGCTGCCCAACGGGTAAAGAAAACGGAGGATCCCAAAGGAAAGGGAAAGGAAGTTGGGGAGAGTTCCGGTCAAGCCCAGGAAATGCCACCCTGGGAAGAACTTGATAGAAAACTTGCAAATTGTGACCTCATCGGACCAGCCGAAGAAACCCTTTTCAATTTACCCGCCCAATCTGAACTTCCAATCAATTTGGAACCTGCTATTCCGGACCCTATTGTCAACCCTCAACCTGTTACAGGGCAGCTAGAAGAATGGTGGAAGAGCAACTGGCAGTTTCAGAACTTCATGAATAACCCAAATGTTTATTTTCCCCAGTTTGATCCTGAACCTGCACCTTTCCCACCTATGAGCTCGGAGAATGTTGCCGAATTACGCCGCTATGGAGAGGAACTGGTGGTTGCGAGAAACCGGATTCGTGAAGTGGGGGAAAATATCACATGGAAGTACAACGAGAGGGAGCGTCGTTTCTGAAATGCCAGCTAACTGTGGTTGCATGTTTGTATAATAATAATATGTAGAAATATATATATATATATATATATATATATATATATATATATATATAATATGTAATAATAATAATATAATGTATAAATAACATAATGTATAATAATAACTAAAATAAAACCTTTGTAAAATAGATGGTGTGTATTGATGCATACTATTATAAAAATATAAATGTCGCAAGGTCGACGATTTTGGCTATATGTGTTGACTTAATTGTGAGGTGATTGACTTGTTGTGTTTAATTGTTATTCAAATTGTGACAATAACTTGTATATATTGATAATTATTCAGATGGAAAACGCGATAAATGAACCGGTCAATGAAGTTAATCAATCTGAACAACACAATGAGGATCATTTTCTGAATAGGCAAGATATAGAAAATATCGTTGCTCAGGGAATAGCCAATGCTATCCCAGCCATCGTCGCTGCTGTTAAGAATCCTGCTGAACCTTCCCAAGCCAACCATAGTAAATGCACTCGCGAAGATAATTTTAGTAACAGTGTAAATGGAGGCGGCAATAATGATAATAATGTGGTTCAAGCCCCAATTCTTAAGAAAATGTAAGTTGCAACACCCGGTTCCACTTATAAGGAATTTCTTACCTGTAAGCCAGTGGAATTTGCAGGCAATGAAGGGGCAACTGCCGCACTGCGTTGGTTAGAAAAGACCAAAGCAGTAATTAAAATCAGTAAGTGTGCAAAGGAAGACAAGGTTATGTATACATCCCACCTTTTCAAGGAAGAGGCGTTAGAATGGTGGAACACGGTGCTACATGCAAAGGGAAGTGACGTGGCTTATGCCATGAGTTGGGAAGAATTTAAGGAATTGGTGGAAAGAAAATTTTGTCCCGCCTATGAAAAGGAACAAATGACAAATAAGTTCCTAAATCACCGGATGGTGGACGTGGATTGTCGGGGGTATACTTCGAAATTTTTCGAGTATGCTAGAATTGTACCAACTCTGGCCTCGCCATAACCGGTGCTTATTTCTCGCTATATTTGGGGACTAATTAGCGAAATTTGTGATATAGTCAAAGCTGCGAGACCCCGCACAATTGACGATACTGTCGAATTGGCCAACACCTTGACTGACGGACTGGTGCGCACGAGAGAAGAAAACAGGAAAAAGGAATTGGCCCATAAGATTACCCAAGGATTTCGTGTGGGTAATAATAATAACTTCAAGAAAAAAGGAACCGAGCAACCCTCCACGGCTCCATTTTGCAGTACCTGTAAAAGGTAGCATTTTGGAGAATGTAAGGGGACTGTAATTTCTGCAAAATTCCGGGGCATCGAGAAGAGGAATGCAGGAAGAAATCCATGATCTGCTACAACTGCGGAGAAATAGGGCACTTTAGGCCCGACTGCCCAAAATTGGTTAAACCAGCTGACAACAAGGCCAAACCTGCCGAAGGAACTAATAAGAAGAATGCTAGAGCCTTTCAGCTGACAACGCAAGAAGCAGATCTGATTCCCGATGTGATAGCTGGTACGTTTCTTGTACATGACGTTTACGCAAAAGTATTATTTGACTTTGGGACAAACCAAAGTTTTATAAATACTTCATTATGCCAAGCTCTTGAGCAACCTTTAACCAAACTTAGGCAAATTTATATGGTAGAAACGGCAGATGGAAATTCTGTTAACATAGATAAGGTTCTGCAATAAGGGAAGATAGAACTTTCAGGACATAAATTTTCTGCAAACCTACTACCTATGAATTTAGCTGGATTCGATGTCGTGTTGGGAATGAATTGGTTAGTAGCTAACCATACTCGAATCCTCTGCGATAAGAATTTCATAGAAATTCATACACCAGCAGGAGAAGTAATTGTGATTTCAGGAGATAAGCCGCGTAAACCAATGAAGTTCATTTCAGTAATGAAAGTTGCTAGCTATGAAAGAAAACAAGGAATAGTGTATATGATTTCGGTAATCATTAACACTAAAAGTAAGGAACTTAAGGAAATTCCAGTAGTATCAGAATACCCGGATGTATTTCCAGAAGAGCTACCTGGATTATTGCCCGATAGGGAAGTAGAGTTTAGAATTCATCTAATCCCTGGAACCGTACCAATAGCTAAGACACCTTATCGATTAGCACCCACAGAAATGTTAGAACTAAAGAAGCAGTTAGATGAATTGCTAAGCAAAGGATTTTGTCACACCCCGATTTCCACGTGTCACCGGTGGGCCCGGTGGGGAGTATCATGACGTAGTTGAGATCATCATAGTCAAACAACACAATATATAAATGCACAGCGGAAGCAAAAGATAAATATATTACATTCCGAATATAAGTAATGTCAAAGTATTACAACGGAAGGTAAAGGATCCACAGGCGGATCAATAAAAGAAAACTGTTCAACAGACTTTAGGCATCTAGAACTTGCAAGATTCCCTAATGACGCCCTGAGCTCCCAGCCAATTACGCATAGTACCTGTCACTTAACCTTTTGGAAAATACGTCAGTTTACACTGGTAAATACAATTAACTGACTCATTTTGAAAAGAGTTTAAGAAAATTGATTTAAATGCACGTGGCACAAAATATCTTTTATAATTTGATTAAAATGCACGAGGCAAAATTAATCTTTTATACTTGGGACAATTTTATTAATAAAGATCTTGTATCCGATTTACATGGTTGTCCAACATTTAGGGCCGGTGATTATACAATACAAGCCGGTCAAGATTAATCGACACACCATAAATATAACTCACAAGAAGATATCCTTACGAGTGAGTATATCTTTTATATACGCAACAGGAGGTGTTATGCCTACACCTTGTGCTTAAGTTATGGCCATTCACTTTTTAAATGAGCCAAGGATATCCAGGACACGGTCATTAACCCCCAATGTTATTTGTTATCAATCAACACAGATTAAAACGGGATTATGCAATTTAATCATCTCCGATTAAAAGGTTTCTACACCCGACCAAGCGGTATTTTTATAATACCGTATCCCAATCCCGTATAAGGGAAAATAAGTTAAAAGTATTTACCTGAGCTAGCAATGCAATTTATACTCAGCCGTATATTCTAATTAGCAAGCACAAGTACTTCTACTGGGGCTCTCAATCTGGAACGAAGGTTTTATTAACCTATTAAATTCCTAACGGGTCTTATTTAAGTCGTAACTTAGACCGGTTAGTTTTAAGGAAAGGTTTACGGTTCAAAACGCATGATTAAGCGAAGATCGGAATAGGATGTGATTTAGACCCGAAAAGTTTGGAGACTTGTATAATATGGGTAAACTAAACACATTCTGGATTTTGAGATAAAAACGATAACGTTTGACCCGTTTCGGCTAATTTATGCGAACTAGTTACATAAACCGAACCGAACGCGAATAACGCATGACGGGTAATCATGAGAGTCATATACAGGTTTCCTAAGTTAATTATGCCTCAAATATGTTGTGACATCAGTAAGATGTCTTTCATTATGCCCAAAACGTATTTAAACACAAACTAGGCCTCGTAGGGGTAGTTTGGTCATTTAAAAGGTTATAAAAGAGTTTAAGTATTTACCTGAGTTACAGGTCTGGTATAATCAGCGAAAATACTTATTTTGATAAGTTATAACAGTAAGATAAAGTATATATGTGAAATTTATCAATTATAACCAAACTATGCACCGAAGGGGCATCTTGGTAATTTCACATAAGCCGTAAAGCTCAAAACAGAAGTCTGAGTTTATCAACCTTTGCTTACTGTTAAAATATTATAATTTTCCTCAAATATCAGTAGGTATCAACCCTTGTATGTTTAAAATAGTTTTAGTACATACTATGCGTTAAAAACGCTTAAAAAGGCGATTAAAGGCCATTTCCGGGTTCAATACTTAAATCTGATATTTTTATATTTCCAGAAGGCTTAAAATAATTTATTTATCATATGTGATCAGTAGAAAAAGGTTTGGAGTCGTTTAGATATGTAAAACTCATTTTATGGCCCGTAAGGGCAAAACCGACATTTACCGGATTAAGCCTACGACTATAAGTTATGCTCAGCCTAAAATTAATTAAAAATCTTTAAAAATCCCAAAATAATATATTAGATCAGTGGGTAATAAGTTTGATATCAAAAAGTAGGCTTAACTAGGCTATACGCTAATTACGCCGTTTAATTGACAAAAAGCCTTCAATTTACGCTAATGAGCATAACTCTCAATCTACACCTCGAACTGATGTCAAACTTTGCATACAAGTTTATAAATTTGTAACTAAGGTTTCTACTCTTTTACATTTCCAAAAATCACGTTTTAAGGTGAAAAGGGCATAATGGTCAACATATGAGCAATTAACGGGAAACGTGTAAACGAATGGGTCAATCAACGAACCAACCACAGAGGGTTATGCTAACATGTAGCCTGGTCCTAAGGAAGCTCTAAGGCATTTCCAAATCATACTAAAGCGGGTCAGAACTGAAGTCAAAGCAAAAGTCAAAGCTTTGCGACTTTCGGTTCCGAATCGGTTCAAAACAGAAGGTTGTCGAATCAAACAAGCTTAGACAAGTTCTTATGCTTATTATCAAGTTATATGTATGATAAAATAGGTTACACGCCTTTTACATCGTTAATTATGCGTTAGACGAAAGATTACATTTCTGTTGACTTTTTCTAATCATCTTTGACTCGACAAATGACCTAGTTAGGATGGGAATCAGTGGATGCCCTTTTAAGGGTTTAAAGCCCACATAATTACCAACTTATAACTACCTTTGATTTGGCTAAACACTGAATCAATGGTGATTAATCTTAAAGTCAACCGTTAATTACGACGGTTTGACTTTTAAGCTATAACTAAGCAAAAACTTAATTAAGAAGGGTTTAGCAAACTTACCAAGGTCTTATGCACGAAATGTGATCACTTGAGAGCAGACTTGAGCTCCAAAAATGATCAGATTGCAAGAATGAAGTGTGAGGAACTTGGTTGCAACTTTGGTCCTTATATAGTGATTTAATCACCATAAGAAGTTGACACACAAGGCTATGACTGACCATAACTCATCAACATGTGTCCCTATATGTTTAGGGGTTGCCTAGGGGTCGCACATGAAGTGAAACATCCGTTTTGGGTCGAGTTTTCGCGTATTCAGGAGGCTGTTCACACTTTCTGTATCTGTGCCTCTGATGCGGCCCGCGTAAAGGTTAACCATCCTTTACGCGGCCCGCATGGGCCTTGAAATCAGATTTTTCATTTTTCTTGTTTTTGCATCTTGTCCCTTGGCTTCACGAAAGGTCAACTAAGATTATATATTGAAATTTGACCCCTTATTATTTACCTACAAGGGCTTTAGGACTTATACCCACTTTGCCAAGTCCTTGGTCACTTCCGGTTAACTCGAAAAGTCATAACTTTCAAGGTTAACGCTTTAACCCCTCGCACACGAATTTGATCATAACTTTCTCATACGATAAGGAAACTTTATGAAATTTATATCGCGTATTCTAGTGAGTATAATTAACAGTTACAAAGCTTCGGGTTTGTCAAAAGGTCACTCAGAGGTATAACTTAAACATGTTGACACATTTAACCCCTGTAGTTTGTAATCTCTCACTTTTAGCTTCGCATGATCCATGATTTATTCGTTTGATGTTATAAACATCATGTAGGGTTAATGTACAATATATTTATTCACTGTTGACATTTAGAACTCGTATAATCACATACTTTTCATGTTTGTCAACTTTAGTCCCTCTAGAGTATTCTTTCACACGTTCAAGCTTATGACACGTGTCAATACATTATAGGACGTGAATTTTCGAGGTGTTACATCCTCACCCCCTTAAAAGAAATCTCGACCTCGAGATTTGTTAAAGTAAAGGAAGTATTTTCTGCCTTATATTGGGCTTTATCTTCCCCAGTACCTTTGAGCCTCTAAGGCACTCCAATTGACCTTTATAATAGGTACATGTATCTTTTTGGAGCTTATAATCTTGTCGATCCTTAATCAACACAGGTTGCTCATCATATTATAAATCTGCATATCATTATGTGATAATGCTTCTTGACTTATTGGCGAAACACATTCTTCAATCACTGATGTGCAATGTACTACGAGCTCCGCCAAGCTCTTTAAATCAGTTTTAGCTTAAAGGCTATTTGATCTTGATACATTCGATTTCCTTCGAGTGATTCTATATATTCAGAGCTTAACTAGCCTGATAATTTAATAAATTTGGTACACCCTTCCTGGGCAGCCGATGGCAAATTCTTAATTGTTGCCTAATTAGGGTTGCGGTAATCAATGCATAAGCGAGATGAACCGTCTTTCATAACTAACTACACCGAATTAGGTTAGGCTATATGAATCCATATCTTAAAACTTACTTAACCGAGGTTTTCGATTCTACCAATAATGGTACTAGCTGTCTTGGAGATTTCATAATAATGCAGCCCTAAATGGGATATAAACCTTAACTCTACCTGCTTCTCAGGGGTAAACAGGGTAGTCTTAGGAGAAGATAATCAGGATACAAGGAGGTTACAGAGATTTTCCATATCTCAAGCTCCAGTTCATCCATCATTGCTTGTGTCAAATAAGTGACATATTTATGTTATAAGTCCACGGATTCCTTAATCGGGAATATTTATTTGGACAATTCTATTATGGATATCTTCTTTGAATACCATTAGCTGACTTTAGTACTCTATAACCATTGGAATATCTTTGTGGTCCCATGCATTAAACCTCCATACTGATCAGGCATGGAAGTAATCTATGGAACATATTAAGATATACCAATCCTCATATGGCACTTTTATCATGCTATTTGGTATTCGCAATCGTTTAGAGATCAAAGAGATATCAATTTCATTTTAATGCATTTATCTGGAGAGAGAGTACATTGGAATTTTATGACTGAAGATTTCTGACAGGAACAGAAGAATAGTTCTGGTGAATTTTCTACTTGTAAGTTTTACCTTACACTTAATATATATATAAGGTTCTTATGAAAACTTTTAAAAACTTGTTATACTTATAGTTTATGAAGGATTTACTGGTATCCGAACCAAAATAAAAGCTCTTAGCATTTAAATTACTGATAAAATGCCAAGGAATGTACCTGATGCCATTATTTATGGACTAGCTCAGACATTTTAGGCGCTTTCAATTTTTGGCTTTACTTCCTCCGCCGCATTTCCTTTGACAGATTTAGGGCACGTAGTCTTGATGTGGCCTTTCTCATTACAGCCGAAACAGACTGTATTCTTCATGTCTTTGCAGTCCAACGTTTTATGTCCCTTAGACTTGCAGATCCCATAATGTAGAGGTCGAGGCTCAAATCTGCATTTCCCGTAGTGGCGCTTCTTGCAAATCTTGCATACAGGTTTCTGATTGGACTTTTGTTTATTCTTTTTCTTAGAACTCTGGGAGTTATCTACCTCCCTTTTCCTTTTTAGTTCATCCTTTGCATCAGAGGCATGAACGGGATCCTCCTTAAGAGTAAGGAAGTGTGGTCCTAGATAAAATTTGGATCGAGCAGCATGGGGCTCCTTGAACTTTTTCACAGCCTTCTTCACAGCTTTTCCAACAGCTGCGTCTATCATAGTTTGAAGAACATCTTTGGAAATTCTGAGGTTCACAATTTCAGCATCATTAGCATGCGTCGTGCCATCAATGGCGCGATCGACTGTTGTCTTATCCGAGTTTGCCATACTTTCTATTGGTTCCTAACACCAATAAAACAATTTCTTAGTTGAAATCCAACAACTGCTATTTTTCATTCTGATGGCCTTAATATATACTAACCATGGTGTCAATAACCTATACAGGCTATTATAGCACTAACATTCTTAATGAACATTATTTAAAATATATTAATATTACTTAGCCTAGGTCGCAAAAGACCATCAATGGCATTAAAGATTTGGACCTAGTCCATCACTTTTCTGACAGAGGATCAAAACGTCACATCTGTCTTTATTATATTAAAGAATTTAGGTAGCTTGAAAGCTTGCCATAGGAATATCAGAAAAGAGTGATTCCTATTAGATATAAAATATCCATCTAAGGTTTGTTGGAGCATTTTCTAAAGTATCATCGGCCAATTTCTACCTCGTATTAAATGACCGAAGTCCTAATCAGGCGGAGACAACAGTTCTCTGTAGTTATTGTTCAATATTGAATCATATGTGCCAGTATCAAGTAAATTTCTGCATAAACTGCTTGATAAGGAAAGGTACCTGCTATATAGTTATCCTTCTGCACTATCTCCTGGCGTTCATCCGGAAGACTCATGCGTTTATTTTCCGGGCCTCTCCCGGCTTCTTTATAAGCTTTGGGCAGTTGGTTTTGATGTGCCCTTCCTCGTTACAATTGTAACATGTGGCGTTCTTTAACCCCTTGCAATCTAAGGTTTTGTGACCCTTGGTCTTGCAAATTCCACACAATTTAGCACGTGGGTCGATTGTACATTTTCCAAAATGTTGCTTTTTGCAGTTACTGCATTTGGGTCTGTTATCAGACTGACTCAAGTTCTTCCTAAACTCGGAATCCTTCCCGCGCTCAGAGTTTCCCTTCTTCTTCTTGTTATATCGATGAGAGTTTTCCTCCTCTCTTTCTCTTCTTCCCTCGCCAGAAGCCTTAACAGACTTAATTCTGATTGCATCTAAGGTGAGAGATAAGGATAAGTCCACCGCATACCTATATGTGGTTGGCCTAGATGCTTTAACACTTCCTTTTATTTCTGGTGCTAGGCCTCCAATGAAACGCGCTATGCGTTTAGGTTCAGGGGTGACTAAATAAGGAACTAGGCGGGACATAGTGTTGAAACTTGTCACATACGCCTGACAATCCAAATCCTCCATGACCAGAGTCAAGAAGTCTGATTCTATCTTTTCTACCTCATGCTGGGGGCAATAGTTTTCCTTGACTAATGCAACAAATTGATCCCAAGATAAGTTGTAGAGTAGAACTTTTCCCGTGGCTTGGAGCAATGATCTCCACCATGCCAACGTTTCTCCTTTGAATGATTGTGAAACAAATTTCACAACATCTTGCTCTGCACAACCGCTGATGTCAACAACAGCGTCCATCTCATCGAGCCATGTCATGCAATCGATGGCCCCTTTTTCTCCTGTAAAGTCTCTAGGCTTGCAGGAGGCAAAATATTTATATGAACAGGTCTTAACTGGTGCCTCTTGATGGAACACAACCTGTCTAGACGGAATACTCCTTTGATTTGACAAGTCATGAACACCGTCCTCCCTTGACTCATGTATTTTAGGAGGGGGCTTACTACGAGCCACAGATAGAGTCTTAGAGTGGGTATCATTTGATTCGTCATACTGTCGATCAAGAGCTCGAGTAACAGCATAATCTATTATTGCCAGCAGTTCTGCTCCAGTTACATTAATTCTGGTAGTATCATTGTTCTCCTTCATGTGGCTGTTAACTTCATCTAATCCAGCCATGTAGCTTGATTACTACATAAATATTAACAATGATTTATTCAGAGGTTTTTATGGAATCATCATCTTTGACGATTCATCAACCATGGTAATATAAACCATATTGGTTAACTTGTTAGTTATATTTAATTAGTATTTTCCATGATAATTTATCCTAGTTATAAAACATTTAGGATATTGAAGTGGCGCAAAAGGCCTAGTCACAAGGACAGTTCTAAATTTTATAAGCCATGATTTCAGAGAATCGAGGCACTAAGGTTTGAATCAAGTTCATTACCTTCTCTTGACAGGGAGTTGTAGACTTCAACTGTCTTTTGTCTTTTAGGACAATAGATATAGCCCGTGGGCATTTCCCTTCTGAGGGATGGTTATAATATGATCATCTTCTCAGATACTATTAGTCGAGATCGTATGGATCCTACCGACTATTATGCTTGGACCTGGTCCAACATTTTTAGACAGGAGGTCAAAGACCACCACTGTCGTTGTCTTATCGGACAACAAGTTTAGCCCGTAGGCACTTCATCACTATCGGATGTTTATAATATGATCATCTTATAGGATGACACAAGCCATGATTTCTAAATCACTAGGCTAGATAAGAAAATTGGAAGAATCCAATATAAGGATGACTGTTGTGATTTTATCGAATCACATTTGTCAGGAGTGCTAACACGTTCTTAGGTGTTAACAAGGATCTGAATCCCTTGGGTAGGTTTCACCATCTTGGCCGCGTAGGCTAGGTTTCACCTTTAAGATTCTTTTTAAAATGCCTACTGGCAGGGAAGGAATGATATTTATTTTATTCAGGATTTTTATCATAAATCCTAATTTATAAGTTAATAATAGCACAAATGGCCTAGTCGCGTAGACAAGTTTAATTTATAAGCCATGATCGTTTGGGATTGAGGCAAATTTATAAGTTAGTAATAGCACAAAAGGCTTAGTCACGTGGACAAGTTTAATTTATAAGCCATGATCGTTTGGGATCGAGGCATTTAGTAATAGCACAAAAGGCCTAGTCACGTGGACAAGTTTAATTTATAAGCCATGATCGTTTGGGATCGAGGCATTTAGGTGTGAATCAAAGTTCATTACTTTTCCTTGACAGAGAGTTGTAGGCTACCACTGTCTTTAGTCTCAGAGGACATTAACTATAGCCCGTAGGCATTTCCCTTCTGAGGGATGTTATTTTCCATTTATTTCATATTCCATGTTTAGAATGAAAACTTAATTTAATCAATCCATTATATGAAAATAAAAGTACAGAGTTGCCCTAAGCGGGTCTTTGAAATGAATAATGTGTCCTTAAAGGGGCTGAAAGATAAATATGTCCTTATGAGGACTATTAAGGAAACGATCTTCAGCAAAAGGAGTTTCTTCTTCAAGTTATTTCTGAATGTATTCTCCTTGGATGCTCGTTTCATTCTAGCCGCGGTACGAAGCTCAGCATTTCTAGGCTCCGGGTGTGGAGGACTCCTATTACGGCTTCTTCGCTTGGCGACGTATTCAAATTTCCAACCACAGAGGGTTATGCTAACATATGAGCAATTAACGGAAACGTGTAAACGAATGGGTCAATCAATGAACCAACCACAGAGGGTTATGCTAACATATAGCCTGGTCCTAAGGAAGCTCTAAGGCATTTCCAAATCATACTAAAGCGGGTCAGAACTGAAGTCAAAGCAAAAGTCAAAGCTTTGCGACTTTCGGTTCCGAATCGGTTCAAAACAGAAGGTTGTCGAATCAAACAAGCTTAGACAAGTTCTTATGCTTATTATCAAGTTATATGTATGATAAAATAGGTTACACGCCTTTTATATCGTTAATTATGCGTTAGACGAAAGATTACATTTCTGTTGACTTTTTCTAATCATCTTTGACTCGACAAATGACCTAGTTAGGATGGGAATCAGTGGATGCCCTTTTAAGGGTTTAAATATAACTACCTTTGATTTGGCTAAACACTAAATCAATGGTGATTAATCTTAAAGTCAACCGTTAATTACGACGGTTTGACTTTTAAGCTATAACTAAGCAAAAACTTAATTAAGAAGGGTTTAGCAAACTTACCAAGGTCTTATGCACGAAATGTGATCACTTGAGAGCAGACTTGAGCTCCAAAAATGATCAGATTGCAAGAATGAAGTGTGAGGAACTTGGTTGCAACTTTGGTCCTTATATAGTGATTTAATCACCATAAGAAGTTGACACACAAGGCTATGACTGACCATAACCCATCAACATGTGTCCCTATATGTTTAGGGGTTGCCTAGGGGTCGCACATGAAGTGAAACATCCGTTTTGGGTCGAGTTTTCACGTATTCAGGAGGTTGTTCACACTTTCTGTATCTGTGCCTCTGATGCGGCCCGCGTAAAGGTTAACCATCCTTTACGCGGCCCGCATGGGCCTTGAAATCAGATTTTTCATTTTTCTTGTTTTTGCATCTTGTCCCTTGGCTTCACGAAAGGTCAACTAAGATTATATATTGAAATTTGACCCCTTATTATTTACCTACAAGGGCTTTAGGACTTATACCCACTTTGCCAAGTCCTTGGTCACTTCCGGTTAACTCGAAAAGTCATAACTTTCAAGGTTAACGCTTTAACCCCTCGCACACGAATTTGATCATAACTTTCTCATACGATAAGGAAACTTTATGAAATTTATATCGCGTATTCTAGTGAGTATAATTAACAGTTACAAAGCTTCGGGTTTGTCAAAAGGTCACTCAGAGGTATAACTTAAACATGTTGACACATTTAACCCCTGTAGTTTGTAATCTCTCACTTTTAGCTTCGCATGATCCATGATTTATTCGTTTGATGTTATAAACATCATGTAGGGTTAATGTACAATATATTTATTCACTATTGACATTTAGAACTCGTATAATCACATACTTTTCATGTTTGTCAACTTTAGTCCCTCTAGAGTATTCTTTCACACGTTCAAGCTTATGACACGTGTCAATACATTATAGGACGTGAATTTTCGAGGTGTTACAGATTTATACAACCTAGTTCATCCCCTTAGGGAGCACCAGTGTTGTTCGTGAAAAAGAAGTATGGTTCAATGCGAATGTGTATCGATTATAGGGAATTGAATAAGGTTACAATTAACAATCGATACCCATTACCTAGGATTGATGATCTTTTCGATCAACTTCAGGGAGCTAGATACTTCTCTAAGATAGATTTGCGCTCCGGATATCATCAGTTGAAGGTACATGAAGAAGACATACCTAAAACTGCTTTAAGGACTAGGTATGGTCACTACGAGTTTACAGTCATTCCCTTTGGACTAACAAATGCTCCTGCAGCATTTATGGACATGATGAATAGGATCTGTAAACCGTATTTGGATAAATTCGTAATTGTCTTTATCGACGATATACTTATTTATTCCAAAAGCTAGGACGAGCATTGTGGGCACCTACATGCCCTCTTAGCTCTGTTGAGAAAAGAAAAACTTTATGCCAAATTTTCGAAGTGTGAATTTTGGCTACAAGAGGTGCAATTTTTAGGACACATGGTGAATCACGAAGGTATTCACGTAGATCCCTTTAAGATAGAAGCGATCACAAATTGGAAGGTTCCGCAATCAGCTACCGAAGTTAGAAGTTTTATGGGGTTAGCTGGATATTATAGGCGCTTCATAAGAGACTTCTCTAAGATAGCGGTTCCATTAACTAAGTTAACTTGTAAAACAGTTAAGTTTGAAAGGGACCTAAGTAAGAAGAGGCCTTTAAGATTTTAAAGCAAAGGTTAACAAACACCCCAATTCTTGCCTTACCAGAAGGGACAGAAGATTTTAAAGTTTACTGTGACGCTTCTAAGCTAGGGTTAGGATGTGTGCTAATGCAACGTAAAAAGGCAATTGCGTATGCATCAAGGCAGTTGAAGAAGCACGAGGAAAATTATACGACTCATGACTTAGAATTAGGAGCAATAATCTTTGCCCTTAAAATTTGGAGACATTATTTGTACGGAAGTAAGTTTACAGTCTATACATGTCATAAAAGTTTAAGGTACATATTTGGGCAAAAGGAATTAAACATGAGGCAAAAAAGATGGATGAAAATTCTAAGTGACTACGACTGTAAAGTTCAATATCACGAAGGAAAGGCGAATGTAGTAGCAGATGCCTTGAGTCGTAAGTATCATGAAAAGCAAAGGCGAGTTCGTGCTCTTAGATTGAATCTCCAATTAGATTTAATGGAACAATTGAAGAACGTTCAGGAAACGGCAATTAAGGATGATGCTGAAGGAATGAAAGGACTGATAAAGGAATTAGAGCAAGGGACTGATGGAATTTGGAGATTCCATAAGAAAAGGATTTGGGTACCAAGGCAAGGAAATTTAAGAGATAAGATTTTTGAGGAAGCCCATAAATCTAAGTATACAATTCACCCTGGTAATAATAAGATGTACCAGGATTTGAGAAATAACTTCTGGTGGATATGAATGAAAAAGGACATATAGCTAGATACGTTTCTAAGTGTCTAACTTGTTCACAAGTTAAGGCAGAGCACCAGAAACCTTCAGGATTACTTCAACAATTAGAAATGCCTGTATGGAAATGGGAACTAATAACAATGGACTTTGTTACTAAGTTGCCCAAACCCAGGAAAGGTAACAATGCAATCTGGGTAATTGTAGATCGATTAACCAAATCAGCTCATTTCCTGCCAATGAAGGAGACCTTTAGCATGGAAAGATTAGCAAAGTTGTACGTAGATAAGGTAGTATCCTTACATGGAGTCCCACTCTCCATTGTGTCAGATAGGGATAGTCGTTTCACTTCGCATTTTTGGATAAGTTTCCAAGAAGCAATGGGGACTCGATTAAATTTAAGCACTGCATACCATCCTCAAACAGATGGACAAAGTGAAAGGACGATCCAAACCCTGGAAGACATGCTCAGAGCATGTGTAATAGATTTTGGTGGAAACTGGGATGACCACCTACCCTTAATCGAATTCTCCTATAACAATAGTTACCACACCAGCATTAATGCTGCCCCTTTCGAGGCACTGTATGGACGAAAGTGCCGAACTCCAGTATGCTGGGCAGAAATAGGAGAAAGTCAATTATCAGGTCCCGAGATTGTACAGGAAACCACTGACATGATAACCCAAATCAAGGAAAGACTGAAAACGTCCCGAGATCGCCAGAAGAGTTATGCAGATAATCGACGCAAGTAGGGCTGGCAATTGGGTACCTGTTAAGACACGATTAGACCTGTTTGACTGAAAAATACACCCTTTGACTTTTTTAATTTTTAAAATAATTAAAATTACAATGTTAGGATCTATCATTTATTCATCTTTGTACATAAAACATAAAACTGTTTTATAAACATGGGGTAGAAAGTAGTTAAACGAGTCGTAATCATGTTTGAAACTTATGTTGTGCGCGCCGTCAGAAACCTGTTAAACCTGTTAAGACGCGATTTGCCAGCCTTAGACGCAAGCAGCTGGAATTCCAAGTTGGAGATAAGGTACTATTGAAAGTTTCTCCTTGGAAAGGAGTAGTTCGGTTCGGTAAAAAGGGAAAGTTAAGCCCAAGGTACGTAGGACCATTCACAGTTACCCAACACTAGTTGCTTATAAATTACAACTACTAGAAGAATTAGCCGGGGTACATGATGTATTTCATGTATCTAATCTCAAGAATTATTTATCTGACGAATCCCTGGTAGTACCTCTTCAAGATATAGAGGTAAATGAAAAGCTAAAATTTGTGGAGAAACCTCTCCAAATTGAATACAGAAAGGTCATACACCTTAAACATAAAAGATTGGTATTAGTTAAAGTCAAGTGGGATTCAAAAAGAGGACCTGAATACACATGGGAACTGGAATCGGAAATGAAGCGAAAGTACCCTTACCTGTTTCAGTAAATCTCGAGGACGAGATTTTAAATAAGGTGGGGATGATTTAAGGACATGCAAAAATGTCCCAAAACACTTCGTAAGTAGAATCCCGGACCCCTGAAACCCTAAATCTTATGAAAAATCAAGAAAATTCAAATTTGTTGATCTGTCGCGGGCCGTGTAAGACTTAAGGAAGGTCTACGCGGGGCGCGACAACTTGAAAACTCTCCGGATAAGCTTTAGGCCACGTGTCAGACACGTGGCAGACCTACGGGGTGACACAACAGCCCTAGCCGTAGCTAGGGTGGCCCTCGCGGGCCGCGTAGGTTGTTCTCCGAGTTTACGCGGGTCGCGTAAAACTCCAAAATCAGCTATAAATAGTATGTTGCATGGCCGGGCTTCTGTGCTCGAAAATTTTGATCAAAAGTGCCATCTTTCTGTCGAAATCACAAGTTAAAAGTAGGGAAACGCTGCTACGATTACAGGGTAATAACTCGATCACCGCTTCGATACAATGTTCGATCTATTGAAACCGATCCGATGGATGTTTAAGTGCTGCCTGAATTCGGGCTATACTTTGTCATTCGTCGTGAGGGTTTTGATTTCGTGAATTTATCGTAAATGTTGTATTAAGTTACTAACCTAGTTTCGTTTACATTATTTAACTAGGTTACCAGGCTTAATCAGTAGGCGAAATCTGTCCAGTTAAACTTGCAATGTGAGTCATTCTCTTTTTATCAAACTATTTTACGAAACCTCAAGGTTATTTTCCCAAGTTATACTTTACAGGGATTAAGTCTTTGTTATCTTAAGTTACCGGCAGTAAGTGGGGTATTGTGCACATTACTGCTGTTTTATCACTTTTAGGTGAACAGACCTAAATAGTGATACACGTCACTTTTGGGTGAACGAACCCAATAGTGATATGACCACAGTCACAAATCCGGTCGAGTGACAACTGGACCAGATAATTATAAGACAGGGGCAATTGTAATCGCTCTTAATACTGTAATCTATAACAATGTGTCGTTTTATGCAAATTGAATAAATCGCCAGTATTTCCCCGCTGATAAAATCTTTTTAAACATGTTTCAGGTGATTTACTGTGAACCAGGAAAAGTGCCGCGTAGCACTATCAGCTTAGATAAAGTGGCTCAGTAAATAAATAAACATGTTTTTGTAATCAGGGAATTTCCCAGTGAAATTCCTTTATTGTAAATTACGGGGTTTGTCCCGAAACATGAAATAAAATAAAGGAGTGTTTTCAATTTAAACGATCCTGTTAAAAATTTCCGCTGCCAAATGAAATACCAATACCACGGGTTTTCTGTCTCGCGGTGTTCGAATCAGGAAACTGGGTCGAGGGCCGTAACAATTATAGTCACGTGGGGACCACGTGAGGGCATTAATGTCTTTTAACCAGAAGTTGATGGGCACCAAAATTTTGAACCAGTTTCGTGCTCATTTAACGAGCCAGAACACACAGCATTATTGAAATCCCGAAAACGTAAAACACCATATTCTTGATTATAACCAGCAATGACAATTCGAAAACCATCTGCAGCCATAGCAAAACAACTAGAGCTATCGAGAGGCGAGTAGCTTAAAACATTTGTTTGATTACCCGTGTCGGCATCCCAGATAGGGCTGTTCACGAGTCGAGCCGAACCGAGCGGACCTTTGCTAGTGCTTGGCTCGTTTACAAACCGAACCGAGCAGAGCGGCTCATTTAAAATCGAGCCTCAAATCAAGCGAGTATATTCCGAGCAGTAAATATTTCGAGCGAGCGTCGAGCGAAGTTCGAGCGATTTTGACAACCGTGTCGCCCGATTTAAATTTCCTGAGAGAGATGGTGACAATGTTGGGTCTTAAGTTTTTATGTCTTTAAAAACATGCACATTTTATGGCATACTATTTTTCTTATGAATAACAATGTTGTGGCCAACAAGGCGATGATTATATAGCACAAACAATTACGTTGAGAGCAGGAGACAATCGACTAGGGTAACGACATGAAACATTGAGTCGATGAGCAGACTGTCGTCTATCAGTTTAGGGTTTAACTTTTATATTTGATAATAATTTTTGTATTCGCGTAATTGGGCTAGTACATATAGATATAGTTGCAAATTTGTATATAGTAGACCAAAATCTAATAGAGTGGTATATATAAAACTTTAAATTTAATTTATATTTAAGTATATATGTATGTGTATATACATGTTTATATATGTATATGTATGTGTATGTGTATATGTATATATATACTAATTACAAATAATAATTCGAGCCGAACCGAGCCGAGCGGACCTTTGCTCATGCTTGGCTCGTTTACAAACCGAACCGAGCAGAGCGGCTCATTTACAACCGAGCGTCAAATCGAACGAACATTTTCCGAGCAATTTCCGAATGAGCGTTGAGCGAACGACGAGCGGCGAGCGGTTTGAATGGCCCTAATCTCAGATACTAACATGTGGATCTTCAGGACCACCAGTGACTATTTTGTATGGGTCCATGTGTAGGTGTGTTACCAGACCTAAATGTCCATCCAGTTCAGCCATCGGTTCGACATCCCCAGTCCTTGTATTTTTCCTTATGTCCCAAAGAAGGGCTCTGCACAAAGGTAACAATAATTTAACATTTGGATCTTCTTTCCTGCTCACTTTCTCTCTCCCCCAATTCCTATTATTATTATTATTCCAACCTAAACCTCCATTGAAATAATTTTGAAGAAACAAATTAACCTCTTACAGATTCATTACCATACAATCACAATCAACTCAATTCAAATCATATCCGTCTCTTTCACCAATCCTTTCCTTCTCCTTCACCGAATTTTGCACCAACCTTCAAGCTCAATGTTCATGGCGGTTCGTGCTGGCTGATGTGGACACCTTCTTCTTCTTCTCGATCGGCCGATCCGATTGTTAAAAAATGAGGCCATGTACGGACCGGATTGCTCTTTTTTCATCTGTTTTGTTTCAATGTGCGCAGGGACAAATTAGGGTTATTTGAGGTTTTAAATGAGGGGAAAGAGATGGGTAGGTTAAAAGACATTAATGCCCTCATGTGGGCCTCACTTGACTATAATTAACTGGGTTTGGGGTAAAAGATATAACATGTTAGGATTTGTAAACATTAGGTATGATTAATGTAATTATTGAAGACAAATGACATGATTTGCAATAACATACATACATAAAGGACGAGTTTTGTAATTTACTTTTTTTTTCAATTAACAAATCAACACCAGAAACTCTTAGGGCGGCACAAGTAATAATATAAGACAAATCTTTAAAATATATTTTAAACTTTTCTTTCATTGGTTGCATCAGTTGGAAAAAATGGAGCTTTAAAATCTATGAGTAAACTGCCATTTTGGTCCCTGTGGTTTGGGCACTTTTGCCATTTTAGTCCAAATCTCAAACTTTTTACATCTGGGTCCCTGTGGTTTGCATTTTGTTGCCATTTTAGTCCAAAATCTACCCGCAACCATCTGCCACCACCTCATTCTTCACCGTCCACCTGCCACCGCCACCACCCGCAACCCACCTGCCATCAACACACCTAGCACCATCACCACCAACAACACCCACCGCCCCCACCCACACCATCTATCACCGTCCACCAACCTCCTACCACCACCACCACAACCACTTCGTCGCCGCCCACCCCAACCCTAACCGAACACCCACAAACACCCAAAAATTTCAACCTTTCAACTGGAAATTACCTTCACAGGTGGTTATCCACAAATGGCGAGCTTAGGTTTCGATTTGGCACCTGGTTATCCACAGGTGGGAGACTTTAAAGAGAGAGAGGAGGTTTTAATCTGGGGAAAGATGAAGATGTTTTTATTTAGTTATAATAATTTTAAATGACCAAAATACCCCTGAGGGTAAGGACAAAACAGGAGGTTTTAATTTGGTGATTCTGGTCAAATATCACTTTTGGACCAAAATGGCAACAAAATGCAAACCACAGGGACCCAGATGTAAAAAGTTTGAGATTTGGACTAAAATGGCAAAACTGGCCAAACAACAGGGACCAAAATGGCAGTTTACTCAAAATCTAAATTAGATAGTTTGGTCATCATTATCTAAAGCTGGTTAGGTACTAAAGAACTCACATGATAATAAACTCACGAAAAATAAGTACTTGCGGTTTTGGAAACTCAAAGCATACTGGTTAATTGATCGATAACTGTTCAACTGGATGTCCAAAATGGCGCAACTAAACCATGATTTGCAGGCAAGTCATGATACACTTTTAAACTTTCTTGTTTGACGACGAGGGTCGATTGTTGGGCCCCACGTCTGGGCTTATACTTTTTGTGAAACAGCGGCCCATGATGATTAATGAAGGATTGGGCCCCGAACCATGATAAGCTTGACATTCTTATTGCTGGTAGGCAAGTCATAGGGCCTCAGAGCCAGGGTCACGCCAGATAGTTCTGTTCACTGTTCCGGTGTGAACAGGGACCTCTCGGTGTCATTTAATGTATGAACATTGGAGAAGTATAAGGTGGCGAGTTTGTTTGAGGGAAATGATAAACATTAATGGCAAAGGACAAATATGATTCTTTGGAGAGACGAATCTCTGACCGGGAACCAGACATTCCTTTTGTCCGATGGTTTACAACATATCTTGACAGAAGTGGGACCACTCCGATAAGCAGGACTCTCCATTATAAGTAAAGGAGGTGATCAAAGAAAGGTATGCACACAAGAACCTATGACACAAGAAACACAAAAGAATCGCTCTCACTATCACATTGAATACATTTAATACATAATCCACACCATTACTTCCGACCAATTTATTGCGTCGGAATATGATTTATTATCCCAACATATTCTTATTCTCATGCCGGAGGTTGGTCACGAATCCCCCCCACCCCCGGGGTCCTCCGTGACGAGGCTAACAGTGTCTTGTTTTGCAGCTTTGTTCAACGGACCTCCTAGATCAGACAGTCAGACACGACGCTTGATTTTTGGGGATTTGACATTGTTGTCAATAACCAGTTTTCTTATAATCAGTTCTAAGTCAGGCTTTTCTTTTTTACCAAAATCCATACCCTATGGGTAGGTTCAAGTACGAAATCGGGTCTACAATAACCGACTTTTCCAATAATCGGTTTCAGATGTTTCTTCCAGAGGTATGGTTTCGTGCCTAGTCTCTTTATAGTCTTTACGGGCTTGCATACTCGTAAAAGCCCAACAACCACAAAACGACGTCGCACCGCAAATAATTGATCCATTGGATCTAGCTCACCATTGATCCATTGGGTCTTGACCATTACTTAAGCACCGTTAAAGCCCAACAACCACAAAACGACGTCGCACGGAATCAGCCCAAAAACACACCTTGCATAAACAACCATTAACCAAACTCAGGTGTGGAGGTTTCAACTCAACAAAGCAAATTACATAAACAATATCGCGGAATTTCATCTGCTTTCTTCACAAATCAAGGTTCGTGATGCATAATTTTGTTGATTTGATTCGATATGTTGTTTCTACAGAAGAATCGCGTCGTTTTTACGCAATTATTTTAGGTTTTGTTAATTTCTAGGGTTTTGCATTCGATTTGTTTAATTGTTCTTTTTGTTTTCCCTTCAATTGAATGTGTTGTTATCGGCGTGAGTGTTATGGTAAAATGATTGATTGGAGATGAATGAATTGTAGTTCGTGTTGATTGATTAGATGCTCTGGTGCTGGATTAACATAGTTCATATGTGCAGTGGTTATATAGTTGCAATGAATGAGTTGTTTTTTGAGCTGTGATTTTCGTCGGTTAATGTAGTCGAGATAGAGAATTGTAGCCTATAAGTGTAAGTTGCCCTAGGATGCTAAGATCCACAATGTCTTTAAGGCAAGAAACCGTCTCATGTTTAAATGTTCTTCTACAGTGTAGCGTTAGAAAAATAGTTGTTTCTGTTGTCAAATTATTGATTCAATGGGCGGACGCTAGATCTCAGCCCTCGGAGATATGGGAAGGTTAAAAGACTCGTTTTCTTAGCTTCATCACTCGAAATTATTGGGACAGTAAATTCTGAAAGTTAGAGGAATGTAAGGAAACTTGTTTGAGATTGACATTGGGATAAGGAACGTGTTTGATGCTGACACTTGGACTACATAGATGTTTAAGCCAGAAGCTAGTTAGAAGCCGTTTCAGCAGTAGTAATTAACTAGTTGTTAACTTTCTCCTTCTGCTTAAACATATAATCATATTACTATGTGAATCATCACAGAAGGCAACACCAGATACAAGTTCTCTGCAAGCGTTTTGTCATATTAATCATGGCAATCTTAACATTAATGTCTATGAGTTTCTTTTCGGACTAATTGACTCATGTATCTCTCTTGTCATTTTCTCACCCCCTCATCTAAGGGGCTGTTTGACAACATCTGAATGGTTAAGCGCTGAACCAGTAAGATGTCTGAACCATTAAGTGCTGAACCAGTAAGAGGTCTGAACCATTAAGAGCCTATATAATGCTTAACCGTTCAGAGGCAAATGCCTGACCAATTCAGATTATAGGTCTTAACCATTCAGACTATGTATAAATCTTAACCATTCAGAGGCAAATGTCTGAACCATTCAGACATCTGCTCGTGAAACAAACAGTCTGAACCATTAAGTGCTAAACCAGTAAGAGGTCTGAACCATTAAGAGCCTCATTAAGAGGTAAACAAACAACCCCTAACTCAGATTGCCATATGAGACATGACAAATCCTAAGCCAAATTAAATGCACAAGCCTCGATGGCATTACCATCTTGCAAGTATTTTAGCAAATTTAGCAAGTCATCATAGCGCATTGATGTTATTGACATTATTTAAGTTAAGATGAAACATATCCGGTAATTGTTGGCACACCATCTTCTCTTACTAAAGTAGTGACATAAATTGTGCTATCTATTTGTACATTACATAAACAATATAGCAGAGCTTATATACTTCAGAAATCAAGGTTCGTGTTGCATAATTTTGTTGATTTGATTCGCTATATTGTTTCTACAGAAGAATCCCGTTGTTTTCACGCAATTACTGTAGGTTTTGTTAATACTAGAGTTTTGCCTTCGATTTGTTCGTCATTTTCCCATCCATTGATTGTGTTGTTATTGGCATGATCATTACGACAAAACTCTTGATTGGAGATGAATGGATTGTCGTTTCTCTTGATTGATGTTGTACGAATGATTAGATGCTCTGGTGCTGGATTAACATAGGTGCACTGTTGCTAGAGATGGCAGGCATGAATGAGTTGTGTTTTGGGCCGTTATTTTCATCGGCTAACCCAGTAATGATCGAGATAGTAAACTGTAGCCTATAATTGTAAGCTGCCCTAGTGCTAAGATTCACAACGTCTTTAAGGCATCTCACAATAAAGCTATATTTGGAAAGAATCAATCTATTATTTAAACATTCTCCTTACAGTTTCTGGTGGAACAATCTTAATTGAACCTATAGCCATGTAGGATATATGTGTATCGTTAGAAAAAGAGTTGTTGCTGTTGTCATTTGTCAAGCTACTGATACAATGGGGCGGGCGGACACCAGATCTCAGCCCTCGGAGATCTGGGAACATTAAAGACTCGTTTTCCCTACTTCGCCTCTCGAAATTATCGGGACAACAATATTTGAATGTCACAGGAATGTAAGGAAACATGTTTGAGATTGACATTGGGATAAGGCACATGTTCGATGCTGACACTCGGACTACATAGCTAATATGTTTGAGCTAGAAGCTGGCTAGAAGCCGTTTTAGCAGCAGTAATTAAATAGTTATAAGTTATTAACTTTCTTCTTTTGTTTATACATATTATCATATTACTATAACTCTATAAGAATAGGCCACACCGCCACAGACATTTAAATCATCAGGTAAGGCTACATCAGATACAAGTTGTCTTCAAGTGTTTTGTCATATTAATCATGCTCATGTTAACACAATGTCTATGCATTTCTCTTCGAAGTTCGAACTAATTGACTCATGTACAATATCTCATGTGATTCTCTCACTCCCCCAAATTCTAAGCCTAACCTCAATGCTTGAGCCTTGATGGCATCAACTTCATGCCAAAATTAGCAAATGTAGCAAGTCTATGATTTGTTTAGATACAGAAATACCACCAAAATTTGCTACTGCAAAAAGCACTAGCAAAAAAGTACCCATTTTTCACGCGCAAACTTATTTTTCATGCTAGATTGGTAGCAAAAATATTAACTCCTCAAATTTGCTACGGTGGCAAAAATACTCTCTACTTTATTTACCCTAAATCTTTTATCTCACCATACGCACACATTTTCTCATCTCACCATATGCAATTGTTCACGATGAAGAACCCTAAATCTGATCTCACCAGCTGATTCACACATTCACGCACAAAAATCCTAAATCTTCATACACTGATTTTCACCAGACGCTGATTCAACCACAATTCACGCACAAAAATCGCTGATTTAACCAAAATTCTCACCAGTTGCTGATTCACGTTGGCTCGATCCTATTCAATTCGCACCAATCACTAACATCAACGATTGATTCGAAGATTAAAATAGTGACACTGTTCGATTCAAATTTGAGACACTGTTTGATTCGATTATTCGAAGATTGCTTAGGGCTTCAATACACGACGGGTCTATCGTTCAATTGCTAGGGTTCGAAGATTGCTCTGAATTAGCGAAAGAAATTCATCTAGATCTATTTCAATCGCTTGGTGGATTTAGTTCGAATTGGTTTGTTCAAATTCTCTCAGCTTATGATTGTTTGATGCTTGTTTATTGTTTGTGACGAGTTTAAGCGGTTATGTGATTGCTGTGCATATGGTTTTCTATAAGAATTTATGTTCTTCTCTGTTGAATTAGGTTAAAATTTCAATATGAAAATTGAAATGAAAACTCATGATGTTTGTTTGTGATAGGCAGTTGTGTAATGCTAGGTTTGTGGCTGAAGGAATTAGGAGAAGTGCTTAATAGACAAAACATGATTATATTATGGATTTTAACTATTGATATGACACACATGTGCTGAAGGATGAGGTGAGAGGATTGATTAGATATAGAAACCTCAATGCTTGAGCCTTGATGGCATCAACGGTAAAATAGGATAGTCTATGGTTTGTTTAGATACAGAAACACCACCAAACAAACGGTAGTGTTGCGATGTCTAACCCGGTTTAGGAACATAAGTTATATTATCTATTTTTACATTTTTAGTTTTACATATTAGGGTGTTTTGCACGCTTGTGGTTTTACTTGATGCGATGTTTTATTTTTCATTCTTATAGGGTCATATTAGATGTCAGGAAGAAACCGTTATCCTCGTGACGCATATGACAACCGGCATGGGTATATCTCAGGGGGGCCTCCATCGCGGGCCCCTATGCCTCGACCTATGCCACCTCATCCTGCCATGCTGGAGGAAGAACTTGAAATCCAACATCATGAAATACTTAGGCTTTTGGGTGAAAACAGGAGGTTAGTTGAAGACAGAATTGCTCTACAACGAGATTTGGGTGCTGCCAAAGAGGAACTTAGGCGAATGAATAATGCAATTGCTGATATTCAAGAACAAAATGAAATACATTCGAGAAAGCTGATTGACAATGCTTTGAAACTAGAAGCTGATCTTCGTGCCACTGAACCTTTGAAAAATGAGGCTGCACAACTTCATACTGAAGTTGAGAGGCTAAATTCTATAAGGCGTGATTTATCTGGGCAGGTTCAGATTCTCAAAAAAGACCTTGCAAAACTGCAAACTGATAATAAGCAACTTCCAGATTTAAAAGCCGAGCATGAGAGAATTCTCCAGGAGCTTTTGCATACTAGGTATCTATATTTCTTCTATATTTAAAGCATAAATAGCTAAACAGTTACTTAACATAAAGAGTAAAATGCCATTTTCGTCCCTGAGGATTGGCCAATTTTGCGACTTTAGTCCAAAGGTTTGTTTTTCCGCATTTGGATCCAAAAGGTTTGAAATCTTGCCATTTTCATCCGGCTCGTTAACTCCATCCATTTTTCTCTGTTAAGTGTGGGGTATTTCCGTCTTGTTTGTTAACTTAAACGGTAATTCGTTCTTTTTCACCTTTTTACAAGCATTTAGCATAACATACAAGTATTCAAAAGACCGAATTGCCCTTTAAGTTAACAAAAAAGACGGAAATATCCCTGACTTAATGCAGAAAAATGGATGGAGTTAACAAGTCGGATGAAAATGACATGATTTCAAACCTTTTGGATCCAGATGAGGAAAAACAAACCTTTAAACGAAAGTTGCAAAACTGACCAAACCTTAGGGACGAAAATGACATTTTACGCTTAACATAAATTTATAAACTTAACATTATTCTGCGTCTTGTAGAGCTGCTATTGATTATGAGAAGAAAGGAAATATAGAGCTGATGGAACAAAGACAAGCAATGGAGAAGAACTTGGTTTCTATGGCGCGTGAAGTTGAAAAGCTCCGTGTGGAACTTACAAATACTGATGCTGGACCACGCGATGCTGGTATTTTCCATTATACCCTTTTAGTTACCTTTATATTTGGCTAAAGTTACTTGCTCCATTTGCTGACGTTAAGGAAGCCTACCTTAAACCGTAATGGGTAGTTTGGTACTCACTTAAGTCATTCCTTTTTAGTTTGTACTTTTAGAATACTGGAACTAAATCAATCCCTTTGATTGATTCAGTAAGTTCATATTATCAAAATATAACATAAGTCAGACCTTGTCCAAGAACAAATTTCATAATCTTTTGTGCCTTCATTCTAGCACATTAATAAGTTCTTAGTGGGAAATGCTTTCCTATGTGCTAAGATTCTTCGATGTAAATTAGATTACCAACTTTGTTTCGAGAAAATTATGACCTTTATTTTTATAAGTAGCAGATAGATCTGAATTTTATCCAACTTATCTTATTAGTTTTGTAATCCGAATCTCGGGATTCGAGAATTATATGTGTTTATATCTTTTGAGGTAATAACCTCTATTTTTAAGAGATGCCAGGCCTAAAAAGGAAACTAGATAAACTCAGATCACTATCTATCCTATCTCTTAACAAGTTTCTATAATAAACTGATTCTTCAATCTGCAGTAGTTTGTGTTATGTAGGATTCTTCTATGTACAATCATTGGTGGCTTTAGGGTTTATAATGTTGCATCGGTCTCACCCTTGTAATCAACTGATCTGTGTTGAAGATTATTTGTTCTTCAGTTTGTTTTGATATACTTTTTGCATGTCATCAACTTAATACTTTATTCTGCTTGATAAGAGAAAAAGGGAAAGAGCCGTAATCCTTATCCTTTAAATACGTGAGATCAAGATCATTAACGGGATAACTAGTCTATTGTGGTTATGCTTCGCTGTTTTAACTAAAAGTTCTTTTGATGTTTTTAGTGTAGTTCTTACTTTAATTTACAACGGATTTGAGACAAAAGATTATGTTACCTTTAGTTCATCTCCAACACATTTCTCTGACTTTTTTTCAAACTCGTTGCGTTATAGTTTTGTGAAACTTCTCTTTACACTTGTTTAAGTCTAATATTCCCAGTATCTCCTCATGACTCTTTGATATCTTGTTATATAGGTGGGTCATATGGGATGAAATATGGAAGCTCAGATGACCGTTTTCCTCCTCCTTATGGCGACGGATACACCGTTCACCTGGTATTACTTGCTATATCACTCAAACTTATACCTGGCCAGGTGGCAAAATAGGCAAAATGTTTTTTTTTTTTTTTTTTTGTTTAAATGGGCTGGCTCAAATTTGGGGTGTGCTTTTCACTTAAAATTGGTGGAATGAAGTGTCTCCATCATTCCTCAGGGTGCTGCTGACAAGGGTCCGTTGTATGGTTCAAGTTCTGGTCAATGGGCTGGGTCCGAGAAATCTCGCGTGACTCGTCGTTGAAATGTGGACGGCTTATGTTTCAAATTGCAAAAAAGGCATATTAAGTTGGTAGAAGCGTATGGTTCTCTAATGTTTGCGTTTAATTAAGTAATCCCTTTATTTGAACTATTAGCTATAAGCTATTTAACTAAGTGCATTTGGAGAATTGGGTTGTTATACTACAACTTATGGAGACACTAATCCACTTGTGTGGCTTGATTATCACCTAGTTTTAGTTTACCAGATTTTCAATGCTTTTATTGTATTGTTTACACCATATGGTTTCATCTTCTTGAATCTTTGTTTTTTTGTGACGACACATTCTTTAGCTTATATGACCACATCCTAAAAAAATTCTGGAGCAATGATTCTTCATGCTACATATCTGATCTATTATTGTCTCCGTATCGGACCACGGAGACTGAAAGCTGTCAAAGTGGCAATCGGAGGATTAAAGTTGTAGAAAATGAATTAGAAATACTATTGACCGAATACCTGTACCAAGCTCTTGTTATCGCATTCATGCTACATATCTTATCCGTATCGAAACATGGAGACTGAAAGCTGTCATTCGGAGGATTAAAGTTATAGAAAACGAATCAGAGATTCTATTGACTGAAGACATGTTTCAAGCTCTAATTATCGCAGGTTCTGAAGAAATTAGTGAATGCTAAGTTATAGAGTTTAGTATCGTAGGTGGTATAAAAGCAGCCTCTCTATTCCTAGGGATAGAGGCAAGGTCTGTCTACATCCCACCCTCCCCAGACCCTATAAGTAGCTTTGCTATTTGTGGGATTTACTGGGTATGGTTGTTGTTGTATCGTAGGTGGTATAAGTAGACATCTAGATTCTAGGGTATTGGTCCAGAAGATAATGCATCTTATATTAGGATACCAGTTGTATAAGTAGACATCTAGGGTACATTTTCGTTTAGCCTTAGGGACTTTTAGTGATTTGGTGATTTAGTATTTCTGAAAGATTTAGTGCTACTAGGAATAGCTGATGACCCCAGTCATAAGTAGGTATATGTCAACTAAAAGGAGAGTTAAGGATGTACGTTTTATTGGTAGCAGTATCAGTACACCAGTTTGTATTGAAGAAACTATTAGCCAGTTCTCATATGGAAAGCTTTTCGAAGACGAGAATCAGGGCCCATCACATTGTTAAATAATCGTGAAGAATTTGACATCCCTGTTGAT
The DNA here is from genome assembly GCA_030545235.1 of Helianthus tuberosus. NCBI lineage: Eukaryota > Viridiplantae > Streptophyta > Magnoliopsida > Asterales > Asteraceae > Helianthus > Helianthus tuberosus. The sequence continues at coordinate 213,066,329 of CM060441.1, read as the reverse complement.
CTGTCTGCAGCAGTTCAGACAAACCATTTGCAGTCTCGTGTATCTTGTTTTGGTGTGATCTGCTTATTTCTTTATTAATAATGCTGTAATATAGCTTAGTAGTCAGACATCCAATCCAAGGCTAGCTGCTCAATTTGCATTGTCCGGTGGCTAGATTGAACTTTGAAGGAAGGCTGATGTGGCGTTTGACGTGGGGCTAACTTCTGGTATGTACTTTATGATAGACAAGTACGTGTCTCAGTTTCGTGGGTAAAATTGGTTCTTGCTTATACGTAAATATATCTTGAGCTACATATACATATTGCACTTTATTTACTTAGATTGATGTTTGTACGAGGTTCTTGCTCACTATAGAACTATACCTAACTACCTATAGCTCTATATTTAACTTGCATAATAATAGAACTGTGTTTTTTATCCGACTCCGTTCTCTCTATCCATACTACTTCACATCTTTCTAGGAGTTAGGGTTTCTCCAATGTGGAAATGAACTTTCAACTCATAATTTCTAGTAAAGCATGTATTCACCTTCCACCTTATTCAACTTGAGGTTTCATCTACTCTTTAGCTGTGTTGTTACTAGATAGATCTTAGAAGGCTTGGAGTGATGAGATTAGACATGCTTTCGGGTTCCACATGTCCTCTTTTATGAGATTAACTTTTGGATGGTCAATGAGTTACATACGAGAATCGATTTAAGGTCTTCTTTTCAATGGCAATACTGCAATTTGATAAACAACTCGCCTTGATGAGACTCAAGTACATCAATGTTTGCGCATGAGATGGCAGTATGGCACATTGGATACGGACACAATACGATATGAGGAGATTACAAATGACTAGACTTTGCACACCATGCTTCTAAGGTCATTCTATAGTAGGTTTATTGCTTTGGATTTAATTGTTTCCTATAATCACAAATGAGATCTCAAGAGATATATGTCTCTTTCTCATGAGGTGATGGCCTTTATTTGTCTAAGATACAAGGCTGCAAATAGGGAACTAGATAAACTTGTTGAGGAAACGGAATACGTCTCTTTCTCACTTTAGCTGACAATTGATTACGAGGAAGAAAACCCCCAAACGCGTGCTCAAACGTGTGATACATTGCCTTTGAAAGTGCAACTGACTAGCAATAGGGATGGTGGGGTTTTGTGATGCGTGTACTCAAGAACAAGAACAAGATCACGAACAATGAGTGCACATCATGAAGGTAAATAGATGAACTACGACAAGTGCAATTTGTGTTTGGGACTTCAGAGCGCTTCGCGGGATTAAAGGGTGACACATGGAGAAAATTTCGAGGAAGCCTTCAATTGGATTTGGTGTGGAGTAGTAGTAGTAATAGAAACAAGTCGCAATAAGGCCAAATTTGGAACAAGAAAAATCGGGATTGTGAATTTGAAATACGAAGACGACTTAAACACGAAGACAAAGCATGAATGGGGATTTACATGGGAATAGTATTGATAGTCCTATAATGGAACATAACCAATTGGATATGGTTTCTACTTTCTAGTGGTGGATGACGACATGCATGGGAACGAGGAACTGAACGAGTAGTCTTGGATAAGTATAGAACTAAAAAAGGTTGAAGAGAGCAACCAATGTTAGACTCCCTAAAAGCGTTCATCCAAACAACTGGTATTAATTGAAGTAGGTTGATCGGATAAATCACTCAATTTCATGAACAAGAGTTGATTACGTGCACACAATATCTCGGAACAAGGTCTCTATTAGTGCGGCAGTGATTGGTTAGGGTTTCGGTTGATGAAGTTATACTTGTACCAAGAGCTATAATCGGATAAGGGTAATGTGTCTTTTTCAAGGGGTGATAAACTCTATTTATAAACCGAGTTGTAACACCTTAGTGAAATCCCACATCACCAAAGTGCAAAGAGGTCCCCAAGGGACATGGTGTGGTGGTAAGATGCCTCCCGAGGTGGACGGTTCAAATCCTGCAAGGTGCTGGTAGTACATGGGAGTACGTTAGCTTGCCGTTCAAAAAAAACCACCGTGCAAAAGAGATGCTAGGTTTATATTGAGTGACCTCCAATTTTAGCGACAAGTTTTGGAACACTATGAGCTCGTGTTGCGACTTGCAGGCAAATCAACTATATCACTATGTTCGCCGGACTGTTAGTATGATACACGAATCAAGTCAAATCAATCTTTTAAATCTTATTGGCATGCCATTCTCCATTTCTCTATGGTTGAAGATGAATATACCTTAAGGCTTTGGGTATGGGTTTAATCCGCATTCATAGTAACAAGTTATGGACAACAAGGCATCTATAGTTGCTTATTCTTCCCTATTGTTGTGGAAAGCCACCAGTAAATATGAAGTAGCTATGGCTAGGGCCACTTTTAAACATCATTTTCATCAAGATAGATGAATTATTAGTTTTGGATATGGACGTAATCTGTCAATTTTTAAAATTAGGCTCATAGTTTAGTTTTTCTCTTCATTTTCATGTGTATACGTAGTTTGGTGAGACATTAGACTTTGAAGCAGTTATCATATGTTGCAAGGCTCTTTTTAAATAAGCAACTTATATAAACTATTTTTCTCATAATATTTGTTCTCCGATTGTTTTGTTGCAGATGAACATTGTTCTAGATGTGAAGTGCATTTCTTTATGGTTTGGCAAGGCAAGTATGATTTACATCTGAAGTACGAAAATAGGTAAGGTGCTAAATCCTGACTATTACAATTAACCAAATAAACAACTAGGAGAAAGTTAAATGCATCTTAAAATGCTCTTCAATATGTTATATTTATATGGCGTGAAAGAATGACACAAGTAATCAGAATTCAGACAGAAAGATGATTTTTAGTCGACTCATGAAAGGGAAATTATATTTCTTTTAAACATCTCCCTAGGGAGCATCTCTCTCCTTTGATTGCATTTATCTTTGCGACATGTCATAACTAGTAAAATTGCAATGAAGGGGTCTGAACGAAGCTGATAATAACATGTTTATGTCCATTTTGATTTAGATTTTCTGGTTTAAACTTTAAAGTCTTTTCACACTTGATTGGGTGCCCCACGTCCTGAATTTGTCACCAGTTGAATGCTGTTTTCAAATTTAAATGATATTATATCTCATGTATTACTCAAAATGCTTGACAAAATTCTCAATAATGAGTTTAATTAAATTAACAAGGGGCCTGGGTACAAATGATCAGCTGAAAGCTATTATGAAGTTTTGTTCTGTACATAGTTATTAAAGGCGTTAGGCGCACTCAAGGCGCACACGTCTTGCCTGTGGCCTAGGCGCAAAAAAAGCGCAGGCCTGAGAAAAAAAAGCGCACAACAAAAAAACTTAAAATATTTTTATATAATAGAAAATTAATACTATTTTTCAAATAAAATAAAACTAAAGCTATTATATAACATTTTATATTGTCTATTTAGTACCAAAAGTTATAAATGTTAGTTTATTAGTGTAGAAAAATAGTTTTCGTTAGATAAAAGTAGAAATCTAGCTGGAATCTTGCCAGTTAATGAATTTGGCCGGAAACTCTCCAGAATCTAGGAATCTAGCTGGAATATGCGCATGAACCATCACCAGGAGAATTAAAGCGCAATTGCCTTGACTTAAGGCGCAATTGCCTCGCCTTGCTAGGAAATTGGGCCTAGGCGCAAGAGGCGATGGCTTTTAACAACTATGGTTCTATAATATAATAATATTATATTTATAAATTTGCATTACAGGCTTACAGCAATCTTCATGGTTGTCTCAGTTTTCACGAGAAGCTATCCTGAAAAGGTATGTTGAATCTCTTCCTTATGGCTTATTCAAAAATCTGATGCATTATATCTGAATATGGTTATCGCACTTTACATGATGATTCTCAGTCGATAGGTCTTCCTGCATTTTCTTACCGTCAATGTAATACATATTGATTGTTAAACTTCTGATCGTTTTTCTTTTATTTGTGCTTTTGTGTCAGGAAAGTGGCCGCCACTGTCTACACTGTTCTCAGCAATCCCCTATTGTGTTGCATTAGCAGGGTAGCTGACAAGATTGAGGCCCTCCCTGTCAACGACCTCATCAGCTGAATAAATCTGCCACATAAGCACCCCGAGTTGACACACCATCACCACAAATCCCAAACTTCTCGGTTCTTCCATTATGTTCATACCACAATGGCATATGGTAAGCATTTCTTTATCTGTGTGTTTGCTATTGTCACTTGATTGATAGCATCCTATTGCAATTTTTGTGTCTCGTTGCCCATCCTATTAACACGCAAGTGTCATCCACTGAAAAATAATTATCAAGAAAACCATAAAGATTAATCAGCATTGTGATGCACCCGGTGTTTTTTGAGATTTCAGTAATTAATTGTTGAAAATTAGAAGCATCCTAGTTTTGGATTACTGATTATTAGCAGGTTCCGGTCCTTCTAACATAAAAGTTGATGTTTTATACCTAAATTGGATAACAGCTAAATACAGGTGATTATTTGTCAGGTTGAGCTGGGTTGGCCTGAAACACTTTTTTGCCATTTATTACTTTTTTATAATTAATTAATAGGCCAAGTCTAATTATAAAATTTTTACAGTTAACAATCTTCGCTTTTGAATAAAAGGACTTAGGAGGTACTATGCATGAAAAGTGCACTTCAGCCTGTTGTTTTATGCTAATTTATTTTGTTTACACATTTGACCTGTTATAAACACATCTTGCCCAGAATATCCGTAGTAAATAATATGCCAAAAGCTATAACAAAATTAATATTCTATAAATAGTAATTTATGTTAATAATGATTTAGGATATTTATGCATTACAAATATTATGGGTTGTTTTCCACCTATTTGACCATTTATTGCTTTCAAGTAATATTTTGGATGCCAATTTTCCCCACTGTTGCTTATTACTTTTCCTATTAAACCATCCATCATCTTTGTTGTTTTTGGTGTCCAATGTAACGTATCCTGTACCGATTCACTCACGGGAGTCGGGGCTACCTTCTGGCCACACAGGTATCATAATGTACACTGCAAATCACTCTTTGCTCGTATTTGCTATTTTAAGTGCAGTTTCAGTCGAGATCAAGTTCCTGCATCCCAAATTTTGACTTTTTTTTTTTTACCATAAATGGTTCCCCAATAAAACTTTGGTTCCCGATGTAATGCATCCCGAAATATGTATTTATATTATTATTGTAGTTTGTTTTTTAATCGTATCTAATATCTATTATATCTTTATACTTAATTCATGGAATAATTCTATGACCCCAACATTATTTTTCCCTCTTTTTTATTAACCTAGCCTGATCCACGACATGCGGTCAATCAATCAATCAATCATGCCCAGTAAAATCCCACAAATAGCAGAAGCTATTGGTAGGGTCTGGGGAGGGTGGGATGTAGGCACACCTTACCTCTACCCCTAGGGATAGAGAGGCTGCTTCCAGTGAGACCCTCGGCTTCAAAACACTCAAGAAAGAAATAAATATAACATGAGGTGTGTGTGTGTGTATCAAGCTACCAAAAAACACATGAGTGGTGAAAGAGTACATGGTAAACAAGACAAATATACCAACACAAACAACCTATACACATAGTTACATATCTACGACCGTACACTACACCTAAAACACAATTGTACCCTCCCCTAGAAATCCTTAACCTTAATCCTACGTCTCAACGAGCTCCTATCATGGACCATGTTCTCAGAGAAGTGCAATCTTTGCAAATCCTGCATAATCCGCTCATCCCAAGTAATTTTGGGTCTGCCTCTACTCCTCCTTCCCTCCACCTCGAGAGTTTCAACCACTCTAACTGGCTATATCGTCTGCCTCCTATTCACATGCCCAAACCATCTCAATCTTCCCTCCTTTATCTTATCTAGATATACTAGCTACTTCTAACCTCTCCCTAAAAACATCATTTCTTATCCGGTCTAACCTTGTGTGCCCACACATCCACCTTAGCATTCTCATCTCTGCCACATCCATCTTGTGTGCTTGTACTTCCTTAATGGCCCAACAGTCGGTTCCGTATAACATAGCAGGCCTAATTGCAACCCTATAAAATTTCCCTTTCAATTTAGTTGGAAACCTCCTATCGCACAATACCCCAGTGGCAGCTCTCCACCTACACCATCCAACCTGGATGCGGTGGGCAACACCACTATCTATCTCCTTATCCCTCTGAACAAACGATCCTAGATACTTGAACTTAGTTACCTGCGGAACCACTTGACCATCAATGGTGATCTGAATGTCCTCGTCGTTGTCTACTCCACTAAAGTCACAATACAAGTACTCAGTCTTAGATCGACTAATCATTAAACCTCTGCCCTCTAAAGTAGCTCGCCACTCTTCTAACCTCGCATTCAGGCTTTGTTTACTATCAGCAACTAACACAATATCATCTGCAAAAATTAGGCACCATGTCCCCTTTGTCAACTCATCTAGGATAACTGCAAATAGAAAAGGGCTCAAAGCAGACCCTTGGTGAAGTCCTACTTCCACAGGGAAAAAATCAGTATCCCCTACAGGCGCCCGGACACTAGTCTCAGTCCTAACATACATATCCCTAATTAAGTCTATATGCTTCCCAGAAACCCCTCTACTCTCCAAACTATCCCAAATCAGTCTACGTGGCACACTGTCATAGGCCTTTTCAAGATCAATGAACACCATGTGTAGATCCCGTTTCTTTTCCCTATACTTCTCCATCAATCTCCTTAGAATATGTATTGTTTCTGTAGTCGATCACCCTGGCATGAAACCAAATTGGTTTACCGTGACTTGAGTTTCTCTTCTGATTCTCGTCTCAATTATTCTTTCCCATAATTTCATAATGTGTCCTAGCAACTTAATCCCTCTGTAATTCTCACAACATTGGGCGTCCCCTTTGTTCTTATATACAGGAACTACTACACTATTCCTCCATTGATCTAGCATTCTCCCAGATTTGAAAATAAGATTGAATAAAATAGTTAGCCAATGAACTCCTTCTTCTCCTAAGCATTTCCATACCTCAATCGGTATGTTGTCTGGCCCAACTGCCTTAGCCCTTCCCATCTTTCTAAGGGCTGTTCTCACCTCATCCCGTGTGATACATCGACAGTAGCCGTTATTCGGAGTCGCCTTTGAGTAGGTGAATCATCATTTTCTTGTTGGTAATCCCTCCCGTCATTGAAAAGATTGTAGAAGTACGCTTGCCATCTCATCTTAATGTCGTGTTCTTTGACCAAAACGTATCCGTCCTCTCCCTTTAAAAACTTCACTGCTCCTAAGTCCTGCCTTCTACGCTCTCTAGCTTTTGCAATCTTGAACATGTCATGCTAAGTCCTGCCTTCTACGCTCTCTAGCTTTTGCAATCTTGAACATGTCATGCTCCCCCTCCTTTGTTTCCAGTCGATCATACATCCGCTTGTAAGCTGCGTTCTTCGCCTCTGACACTGCCTTCTTCGCCTCTCTCTTAGCCTCCTTATATCTCTCTCCCTTAAAGCCACTTGCTCCTCCTCGACTGTACACCTCAAAAGATCCCTAAAGCACCCTTGTTTAATCCTTATTTTAGTATGCACCTATGCAATTAATCTCGGCGCTATATCGGTGCTATAGCGTCGATATATCGGTTATCGGCCCTAGCTCAAAATATCGGTTTGTAATATCGGTCTTATCTCGGCCACCGATAATATCGGCGATAAACACCGATATCTCGCCGATATTTTGTATATATTGTATCGGTCTTCTCGTCGAGATACTCGGTTGGGCCAATTTTTACATTTTTCTTTATATCCTGCCACTGGTATTGACGGCTGTATCAACAATTTTTACATAATTATGGTTTTATTCTTTGAAGATGACGGTTGTATCAACAATCGATTGCTTACCTGGTGTTGCGCTGAAGAAGAAAGACAACGGATGGATGTGTGGTGTTGATGATCTAGAAGAAACAAGACATATGAGGATGACGGCTGTAATAACTTTTAGGGTTTCTTATGGCAGATGAAGTTTGTGGATGTAAAATACGCATATGTGAGTATTTATTAAACTTGGGCTCATTCTTAAATTGGGCTCATTCTTAAAACTTGGGCTTATTCCTAAAAGTCAGAAAATTTTGACTTAGCCCAATGAATTCTTAAGGTATTTATTGGAAATTTGAAGTATTATTTTATTTTTTTATAAGATATATATATTTATGCATGATATTATAAATTATCGATATCTCACCGCGATAACCGATATCTCAAATATCAGTCCTTGACCGATAACCGATATTTTTCCGCATTAACTGCATAGGTATGCACATACTCATTCCACCACCATGACTCCTTTTGGCCACACCTCTTTCCTGTTGTGACTCCTGGCATTTCCTTCGCTACATTAGTAATGTTGTTTGCCATGTCCTCCCACATTTGGTTTGCGTCCCCATCTACTCTAGGCGATGTCACTAAGAGGACCTTATCTCTAAACACTTTGATTTTGTCGCCCTTTAACATACCCCATCTGACCCTAGGTCGCATTACCCTCTCTCCCTTGGTCAGCTTTCCTCTCATGACTATATCCGCCACCAATAAACGGTGTTGAGCCACTACTGTCTCCCTTGGTTTAACCTTGCAGTCCCTCCACCACCTTCGATCTCCTAACTTCATCAAAATATAGTCAATCTGAGTGTTACGTCTACAACTACTAAAAGTAATCAACTGTGATTCTTTCTTCTTAAAGAAAGAATTCAAAGTACCTAGGTTGTGAGCTACCGCAAACTCTAACAGATCCCTACCAGGGTTGTTCCTATCACCAAAACCCCCATGAACCTCATTAAAACCATCACTATGCCTACCAATATGGCCATTAAAATCGCCTCCTATGAAAATTCTTTCTTCCCTAGGTATGGCCCTCACAACTCCGTCTAGACAGTCCCAAAAATCTCTCTTCTCTTGATCCCCTAATCCCACTTGTGGAGCATAAGCGCAAACAACTGCCACTACTTCCTCTCCTAGTACTAATCTCAACACCATGATCCTATCGTTGTGTCGTATCACCTCTACCACATTTTTGTACAAGTTTATAGCCACTAGAAATCCTACCCCATTCCTTACCCCATCAGCCCCTGATTATAACAACTTGTACCCATTGCGCTCATCCCCCTTATGTCCCTTCCACCTAGTCTCCTGAAGGCACGCTATCTCTACCCTACGTCTTTTAAGTGTATCTATGATCTCCAACAACTTACTACTAAGGGTTCCTACATTCCACGAAGCCACACGCAAACTATACCCCCTTTCTTTTCCCCTCCCCGCATCCCTCGTCCTCGAACACGATCTCAATGAAAAGTTATGATATCTACCGTCTATGATTGTTACAAATCACCCGATAAACCAAAAAGAGCACACGCGTAACAAGTAAATCGATACCGCAAAATCTCGATAGAACACGTACAATGGGTATACAGTGTCAATGGGTGATCACAAAACAAACACTGATCAATAAGGTGCGTATAAATTCAATAATTAATGATCAAATAAAGAGTTATAAGTAAGCTCACACAATAAGTGATGTATTACAGTAATGTATTATAACAAAGCCCTTTTATTTTACTAAATAAAAGTATTAAACTAAATTAAAATAATTATATAATAGGGTGGGGTTCGGCTACAAAGTCCATTTTTCCTACAAAGTGTACAAAGTCATAAAATACCACAATTTCAGCCATAAAACACACTAAAAACCCACAAATAACATAATGAAAATCATTAAAACACAATATCAAAACCCTAACAGTCCTTAAAAACTTCAAACGCACCATCGTACAACTATGAATATAAAACACAACATGATAATCAACATAAAACACACTAATGTTAGGCATTCGATAATCAAAGCCTTATCATCCAAAACACAACACAAAACCCACAAATATGGTGTTTTAGTAATCTTCACTGTGTTATTTGTGGGTTTTAAGTGTGTTTTATGGTTGACATTATGGAGTTTTATGACTTTGTACACTTTGTAGGAAAAATAGACTTTGTAGCCAACTCTCACCCTTATATAATATTATAAACGTATGTGTTTTTATTTTTATTTTTTTTATTTTTAATTCAAATTCAAAGAGTGTTTTATAATAGAAAACTTAGAGTGGGGATCCTGCGGAAAGTGTGTTTTTCCTAGAAAGTCTAGGAAGCGATCTGGGCCATCCAATGTGTTTAATGGTTGAGATCATCTTGGTGGCATTTTGGTAATATGTGTTTCTTAAAAATAGGATTATTTAATTAATCAGGGGTAGATATGTCATTTAGCTTGTTTTAAATATGGAAATAATTGTCATTCCATAACCACCCCACATTTCTTGCGATTTTTTCAATCTCTCTCTCTCCCTTTCTCTCTTCTCTCTTCTCTCTCTCTTCCTTCTATCCTTCATGAAGAAACACATCAAGAAAACACATCGTATTAATCTATTTGCTAATCTGCTTGCTGTTAAAACACAACGGTATTAATCTGCTTGCTATTAAAACAAAATGTCAAGAAATCCTCCAGCATTACCAGCATGGATGGTAAAACACAGCGTCAAGAAATCCTCCAGCATTACCAGCATGTATGTTAAAACACAATGTCAAGAAATCCTTCATCATTACCAGCATGAATGTTAAAACACAACGTCAAGAAATCCTCCAGCATTACCAACATGAATGGTAAAACACAACTGTATTAATCTGCTTGCTGTTAAAACACATTGTCAACGTCAAGAAATCCTCCAGCATTACCAACATGAATGGTAAAACACAACTGTATTAATCTGCTTGCTGTTAAAACACATTGTCAAGAAATCCTCCATCATTACCAGCATGAATGGTAAAACACAGCGTCAAGAAATCCTCCAACATTACCAACATGAATGCTAAAACACAACTGTATTAATCTGCTTGCTGTTAAAACCATAGTTATTAAAGGCGCTAAGCGCACTTAAGGCGCATAGGCCTCGCCTGAGGCCTAGGCGCAAAGCGCAAAAAAAGCGAGGGCCTGAGAAAAATTAAGCGCATAATGAAAAAAAGTTAAACTATATTATGTATTAGAAAAAGAATACTATTCTTCAAATAAAATAAACAAAATCTATTATATAAAACTATATATCATCTATTTAGAACCAAAAGTTCTAAAAATATTAGTGTATTAGTGTAGAAAAGTAGTTTTCCTTGGATAAAAGTAGAAATTTGGCTAGAATCTTGTCGGAATTTAGAGAATTTTGCTGGAAACTCTCCGGAATCTATGCCTGAACCATCACCTAGAGAAGTAAAGCGCAATTTCCTCGACTTAAAGCGCAACTACCTCGCCTCGCCTGAAAAATGGGCCTAGGCGCAAGAGGCGATGGCTTTTAACAACTATGGTTAAAACACAATGTCAAGAAATCCTCCAGCATTACCAGCATGGATGGTAAAACACAGCGTCAAGAAATCCTCCAGCATTATCAACATGAATGCTAAAACACATCTGTATTAATCTGCTTGCTGTTAAAACACAATGTCAAGAAATCCTCCAGCATTACCTGCATGGATGGTAAAACACAGCGTCAAGAAATCCTCCAGTATTACCAGCATGAATGTTAAAACACAACTGTATTAATCTGCTTGCTGTTAAAACACAATGTCAAGAAATCCTCCAGCATTGCCATTACCTACATGGATGGTAAAACACAGCGTCAAGAAATCCTCCAGCATTACCAGCATGAATGTTAAAACACAATGTCAAGAAATCCTCCATCATTACCAGCATGAATGGTAAAACACAGCGTCAAGAAATTCTCCATCATCATCCTTCTGTCGTCATCTCCTATTCTCTTCGACACCCTCCATCTTCAACCCCCACCTTCATCATCGTCTCCGCCTGTCACCCATCATAATCACCATCTTCATCTCCGTTCAACCATCTCCGGCTGTTAACTTACGACGACAACCACCTTCACCGTGAACTGAAATTAGGGTTTTCAGTTTGTGATGTAGAAGAAGACGGACAGGATTCGTTTTTTGCTTGCTGTTCACATCTTACTATGTTTCGAAAACCACCATTGAGAAAATCATGGAGAAACAGTTTCCATAATTATGCATTGTTAGTTAATGAGAGATAAAATTCCAAAAATAAAATAAAATGTCAAATTACACAAGTGCCCTTTTAGTTAAAATTCCTCCATGCCATGTGTCACATTCTTATTGCTTCCTAGACTTTCGAGGAAAAACCCACTTTCTACCCAACTCCTCCTCAGAAAACTTATATTACATGTATATAATATTGTATACGTAAATATATATAGAGATAGAGATATTATTAATATTGTATACTTAAATACTAGGTTAGAACCCCGTGTATTACACGGGTTGAATAAATGTAGTTTTATATATCAAATAATAAAAAATATATATTTAAAATCTCGTTTATTAGACGGGTTGAATAAATATAATTTTATATACCAAATAATAAAACAATATATATTTAAAACTTTTGTTTATTACATGGGTTGAAAATTTTTAATTTTATATATTAAATAATAAAAAAGTTGTATTTTTAAAAACCCCATGTTGTACGAGTTAAGTAAATTTAATTTTATATATTAAATAATGAAAAAAGTTACATTTTTAAAAACCTCATGAGTTATACGGGTTGAGCAGATGTAATATTATATATCAAACAATAAAAAGTCATATCTTTATAAACCCTATGTATTATATGAATTGAATAAATTTAATTTTATATACTGCATAATAAAAAAATTATATTTTTAAAAACTAAGTGTATTACACGAGTTGCATAAATGTAATTTTGTATAGTAAAAAATAAAAATGTTATATCTATAAAAAACCTCGTTTATTACAGGGTTGAATGAATATAATAAAAATTTATATCTTTAAAAAAAACTAACGGATATACTCGATACACAATGGATGGGGTGATTGCGGTGATAATTCTTATAAATGTCACGTAAACATGGTGATTACCGTATTTGAGTTGAGAGTTGAACACAAAAATAAAAGTATAGAACCAATAAACATCGATTAATATTTTTGTTTACCCCTTGTAAGCATTTTTGAAATAGTTTCTACCATTAACTACTTTAGTTTTATAAAATAAATAAATCATTTACATAATATTTTAAAATATTATATTATGTTATATACGAATTGTTTAAATTTATATTAAATTTAATTTTATAATTATCTTTTAATTGATATTAATTATCTATAAAAAATAGATGTCTTCAATGAATGACATGTGTCCTCCTATTGGTTTCTTTTATTATATAGTAAGATATGGAGATATAGAGATGTTACTTAATTGAAAAGTTGGATAAAAAACACCTTGTATTGCGTGTTAGCTTCAGCCCCGCCGGATCAAAAGTATATTGGCCGCAAAGTCAGGCTCGCCGGAGATGTACCTAAAACCAATTCGGCGCAAGTTCTACCAACTCCTGATCGACACGTCAGCCCTGCTTTCACACATCATCAAAAATTCCCCAAATTCTTCTACTTTTCCTCAGCAAAACCAATTTCACACACAAAACCGTCACAAGATCCAACCGAATCATCAACCAAACCACTCTAATCCACTGAATCACAACCTGATCCAACAAAAAAAAACCGCTCAAATACCCTCTGAATTTCCAAATTTCTGACTTTAACGAAAAAAAAAAACAGAGAAAAGATTGGCCGGAAAAGTGATGTTTCCAGCAAAAAGGCTTCCGGTGACAAAACGGCTTCCGGTGACCTGCTAGGAAAGGAGAAAAGATTGGCCGGAAAAGTGATGTTTCCGGCAAAAAGAAAAGTGGACGTTGGCCTTGTACGGAGAGAAAAATTAGAAAAAAACAGAGTTCCGAACGAGAAAAAAAAACAGAGCTCCGAACGAAATTTCTCCGGTGCCAAAACGGTTTCCGGTGACCTGCTAGGAAAGGAGAAAAGATTTGCCGGAAAAGTGATGTTTCCGGCAAAAGAAAAGTGGACGTCGGTTGGAGATGTACGGAGAGAAAAAAGAGTTAAAAGTATGAAAAACAAGGGCATTAACAATCATTACTTCCACGACCTGCGGTCAACTTATATTAAAATTCCTCAATCGTTTTCTTATTTTCCTCTGCAATTAAATGCACGGAAAATTGTTAATATTTCTATTATTTAACCTGTGTACTACACGGGTTTCTAACTAGTTAATTATATATAGTAAATCTAGTTAACTATAAATGGGTGATGTAAAACAGGTCAAATCCTTACGTTAAGCTAACAGGAACAGGTCAAACAGGTTGAAACTCACCAAAAGTCTATTTCTGATGCATAGAACCTCCTAACTTGTTCTTTTTTTTTTTAATCGAAGGTTTCAATCATTATAGTAGTAATAGTTTTTGTAGCATAACTAACACAGTAAATATTTAACAATATTTTAAATAAGGATGAAAGGTATTTGCAAGTCAAGTCAATGCCCTTTCTAGTTTCTACCGATACTGAAAATAACCCATTTTTTTATCAGCACATTTTGCGATCTCCGTTATTTACTGTTATTATTTTTAACAGTTTTCTTTCGCTTACCCCAGAATCATGTTAGGATTGAAATGCTAACCTGCAATATAAATCAAGTATCTTGTGCCAATTTTGTATGTGGCTTTTTGTTAGGATCCCACTATTCCCACACCCTAAAATCTTATTTTCACACCCCTAGATGTATACGGGCGGTATAGAGTTATATTGGCCGTATAACTGATTGTTGCACAAAAAAAATGGCAGAGAATGTTTTTGTCTCCATGTATACGGGCCGTATAACATTATACGCCCCGTATACAATGTTATATGCCCATATAATGTTATACGACCCAAATCTCATATAATGTATACGACCCGTATAATTGTATACGGCCCGTATAGAATGTTATACAACCTAATATTTTCTCCATCTATACGAGCCGTATAACATTATACGGCCTAACATTTGTCATGTCAGATTATTCTATACGGGCTGTATAACGCTATACGGCCCGTATACAGGGTGTGAAATTAAGATTTTGGGGTGTGTCTTTATAACATTATACGGCCTAACATTTGTCATGTCAGATTATTCATGTCAATCAGGTTTGACTTTTCTAACAAGTGATGAGACTTAATGTTGACTTTCCCGAGGTTAGAACAATTTGTCTTGAGGGTGATTAGTATTGTTGTATGTGTTGCGTGAGCACAAAGATCATGTAAGGTTTGTTTCCAACTCCTGTTTACTTTCATGACTACTTGATGACATATTTTTTTTATATATTTTACTGTTCACATATGCAGGTTTTCCAGTTGGATTTGTGCACTGGAAAAGGTAAAACTTTAATCAGTACTTTCATTGTCCCTTGTTATTTTGAGGACTAATACCGTAGAGGTGGCAAAACGGGTGGGTTGGATAATGGGTCACTACCGGTTGGATTTGGTTGAACCAATACATTTACCCATGACTTTTAATCCATTTATAAACGTTTATTGCCAAAGAGGATCAATTTATGTTATTTCAGTGATGATTGGGGTGGTTTTATGAACTACGCATACATTTTGAGCTGTTTTTAACCTCTCATATTCTGATATCTACTTTAAATTTTTAACGTTAGTTATGTATAATTTGGTTCAAAAGCTGGATCAATCATCATATCCAACAACGTAAATAACGTTCTCTGAAGTTTGGAGGAAAGAACATAATATATGGTTGGTGTGATTATAACATCAGTCCATTCAAACTATAAATTAAATATGTTTTTTTTTTTTTTAATTTGTGACACTGACAACATACCCCATAAGTTTATAAATTGTGAGGGTTGGTCGTTTCTTGAAGTGTAGGGGCTTGTAGCATTAATTAGTTGCTTAGGACTTTGTTATTTTGTGTTATAATATAGGGATAAGGATGAGATCGTGATAAATTATATTATTGTTAATCAAACAACTTATTTTTTAATCTGAGCAGAACAACCATATTGAGGGGATCATTGCCACAAAGGAAACAGATTTTTTTATAAATATATAGATTCGTTAGGATAGGATCTAAGGATAAAAAAGAAATATATTTGATTACCAACTAATATTTATATCTAGACAATCATGCTTAAAAGCATTCAAGGTTTACACGATTTTTTATTTAAAGTGGTTCAAATGAGAATCATTGTTTTTGTGAGAACCATGTGAATCAATTAGGACAATTCGATTATTTGGTCCATACCTATAAAACTTGACATTCGTGTAGTTAAATACAAGTAAGGATGAGCTTGGTATTGTACCGGTATTAAACCAAAAGTATGGATCCTGAAAAACGCAAAAAAGTGGGCATCGATATCAGTACCGAAATCGCTCGGTACTATACCCGGTACTAAATACCCATGCTAGAAGATAAGATTAATGAGATTTAATAAAGTATGAAACAGTACAATAACTAATTTAATTTAATAATTCCTAAACAATGCTCTATAGTTTCATGTATTCAAAATGTTTAAAACAACCTACATCTGCATTCCCATTTCTGAGAAGACATGTCGTTGGAAAACCCAAAGGAAATAGGCATTGTTATTAGTGAAGATGGATATGATCAGGTGGTTCTGCTGGTAGCACAATGATACTCCAGTGGTCTGTCAGTGATCTAAATTTGCAGTTTAAAAAAAAGGCTTCCTTTCTGACTAATTTTACGTGGACTTCTTTAGTTGCACTTTCCAGAAAATCCTACACACTTCACAAATAAAAGCACCAATGTTTAGGGTAGTGGTCCATTTGCAAAGACAAAGCCTTTGAAACACTTGGGTTTGGGATGGGGAGGTCTTGGGTTCAGTCTTTGAAAATGAAGTAGCTCTCTGCTCCTCTATTGCATCCTTCTCTCTAATCGGTACAAAGCTTATAAACGAGACATTAGGGCACACTAAGCTCGTATTCGCGTCGTGACGATTTAATACCTTATACGAGTAATATAAAATTAAATGTACATGTGCATACCATGTTTTTGTTATTTTCTTCCATAAGATGCGTCCTATTTTCTTTGTTTGGAGGTATAATGCACTTGTGTTTTCCTTTCATGCATACTTTTTTGAAGGTGATAACGGCTATAATACTAGGAACCACATACATTAGAGTTTTGCTTGATCTTGAACCTAATGCATATGTGCATGGCGTGTTTTTTTTATTTATTTATTTTTTTTTTAGGTGTTTACAAAATTGTGTTTTGGTTTCTTACTTGCATATCATGTTTTATTGTTTTAAGTAACTACCTTTTCCCGTTGTTATTATAGTTTTGTGAGTTAAATAAGTTAACAGTAAAACCTGTGTTTATGTTACATGTTGCTTGGTAAAATTTTTATGCCATTAATTTTTTTCTTTTTTTAACTTCAATTTACATGTACATATGCATGTTGCCAAAAATTGCTCATATGCAAGTCAAAGGTTGTAAAAAAAAATGTGCCATTCAAATCTTAGCCTCTGGGTTTACCCTAACACCGGGGGCGTTAAGGGTGACATGTCGACATTACTCCCTCTTTGTGTTAAAGGGATTATTTGTTAATATGTCAAAGGAATGTTAAGAGATTTAATTAAAAAATTGTTGGACCAAAAACCACTAAAAAGTAGGGTTAGGTGGCTTTAACCGGGTTAAATCATTTTTTTAGAATGAGGTGGAGTGAAATGAGAAAAAAAATGAGTGATGTAACACATAAACAGAGTTGAGAAAGGATAAAGTATACCTTAAGGAGATGAAAGAATATATAGGGATAGAGAAATCATTGGAGAAAGATCAAAGCCTAAATTACTCATATACCTATATTATTAATTTTTAGGATTGAAAAAACAATATAGATTTAGATTGGTTGACAAATGAGCTAGTGGTGAAGAGGTGAGGGAGAGACCTGTTGTTCCAAGTGATCTAGCACCTGGTGATGATGGGAGACTAGGCGAGTTGGAGTCGATCGACAGTTCCATCCTTGAATTGAGTTAAGTGGGTGTTATCTCACCGCACTGTCATGCCTTCGGGCGAGTGTTCATGGGCTTCGTGCCTATGTGATGGTTTTCCCCGGTTCGGAATCGAGTGTGTCCTGATGTGGTGAATTTCTCCAGTAGCTCATTTGAAGGATTCGTTGGTCATTCAAAAAAAAAAAGATTTAGATCGGTTGACGTAATTTTTGGATTTCTCGTTTGATTCTTATGGAACAATCAACACGATTATGCACCAAATAAATGATTGATTTTTGATTCTTTTGAAATCTATAAACGTTACTGCATTGTGATGGTATCATGCTTATTCCTAATATTGATTCATTCGTCGGTAGAGTGTGGGCACGAATTGTTTTTAGGTGTCAATTGCTCTTTTAATATTGTTTATAGGTGTAAATTGCTTTTTTAATATCTACAAACATAGAACTTAGAATAAATATTTTGAAAGAATTTTATCTAAATGGTATTATTTAGATCTTTGTCCAATCTTCAATTATCTTTATATAATTTTTATGAGTTTCTACAAACAATCAAGTAGTGATTAAATAATACT
Organism: Helianthus tuberosus; assembly: GCA_030545235.1. Lineage (NCBI taxonomy): Eukaryota > Viridiplantae > Streptophyta > Magnoliopsida > Asterales > Asteraceae > Helianthus > Helianthus tuberosus. The sequence goes on along the minus strand of CM060441.1, from coordinate 213,047,847 downwards.
TTTTTTTTTATTGTGGCACACTAGGGACAATAATATAGATGTCGAAACACACTCTTTGAATATATTTTGACAGCTCATCGTTGGCTCTTCCCTTAGGCTGGAGGGTGTGGTATAAAGCCTCTAGGGGCTTTATCACGCCACCTCAGCGTCACGTCATGTCCACGTTACACAGGGACCTTTAAAGCCCCTTCTTTTAACTTGGAGAGTGTGGTTTAACTACCCACTTTACACTATAACGCCCCCATTTTGACCAAACATCCCTCAATCAAAGCAATTCCCCCTCGTTAACGTGCTGGCGAGCTGAAGATGGCGCCCCCCTTTCGCTGCCGCTGGGATGCTATGGACGATGAGGTGGCAGGGTGGCGTTAAACCACACCCACCAGCCTTATTAAGCTTTAAGCCAATGACATGTGATAATTGATTGAATGAGCCACTTGTAAACAATACGTGAACCACATACTGTGTTCACCGGTCCCACGTAGTGTGGGTTTGGTTCACCCCAATCTCCTTCCAATGGGTTCGTTCCAAGGGTTGTTGAGTTTTGTCAAATCCTATATCATACATCAACTCGGGTTATGATGACAACATATGTTTTTCTGTTCATTATTTACCCTTCTAGTTAAAATGTTTTGTTGTAATCTTCCTATACTAATAAACAAAAATCTTTTTTGACACGTGTCACTTTCTCATGCTTTCTCACCTTATTTTCCTATTTATCTATGTTAAATTTCCTATTTATCTATGTTAAATAACAATAATAATTTTAAACTAAAATTAGATAAGAATAAATAAGTAAACAATACTAAAAAACCATTTACGGCTTAAAAATTTAGATAAGGATACACCTTTTTTATAAAAGATTTTCATTTATTATATAAAAGATAAAATAATAATAATAATAATAATAATCATCTTAATAATAATAACAACAATCTTAAAAAGTAAACAATACTAAAAAAACTTTTTACGGCTTATCATTAACAATATAATTAAATAAATTATATTTATGCAACCCGTGTAATACACGGGGTTTAACCTAGTATCTATATAACCAAACCATGAAATCGTTTATCGTTTTTATATCTATATTTATTTACCATTTTTCATTTGGTACCAGCTAAAAAAGATGGCATGTTACAATTAAGTTATTGTTAATATCATAGAAAAAACAAACACATTTCCTAATATTTCACGAAAAGAAGTCACTCAACATGATGTTGATGTATAAAAGTCCTTGTAAATGTAAAAGAGAGCACGAAAAAGTCACTAAACCATCCCCACACTTGTATGCTATTTGTAAAAGGAATGCAAATTTGACTTATGTAACATGCAAATACTTTTTACAAAATATATATATATATATATATTTAATTTTATTTTCACGAATTTAAAAACGAGTCATTATTTTAATTTTTTTTATCACAAATAGATGCATTCTAGAAAAAAAAAATTAATATTTAAATATAACAAGTTGAGAGAGAACGGATAACATTCTCGAAACAAGTAATATTTGGGGTGTACCAAGATCCGATAAGTGTTGAAGTAAAGCTTATGTAGCTATTAAGGTCCGGGTTACAAACAATACATTGATTCCTTTTTTTTCTTTGAACGGTCAACGAATTCTTCAAATGGGTTACTGGCGAAATTCACCACATTGGGTTACACTCACCTCCGAACCGGGGAAAACCATCACCTGGGGCCGAAGCCCGTGAACACTCGCCCAAAAGCAGGACAATGCGGTGAGCAGTGTTGCAGAAATCGGCCTAGGCGGCCGATTAATCGGCGCCTAGGCGCTAGGCGGCCACTTACTGCCTAATTTTGAGCTAGTCGGTCAATTAATCGGCCATGGTCAAAGTCGGTCAAAGTCGGTACCTAGGCGGTCAAAAATTTGATTAATCGGACTATATTAATCGGTCAAAATTGGTCCTAGGCGGTCAAAATCGGTTAAAATCGAACCATACTATCTGAAACTTGAAGTATTTATGTGAATTTTGAAGTATTATTTTTATATTATTGGGTATATATATATGATTTTGAAAAAATACATATAAAAAATACATATTGGGTACCTCACCGCCCGACTAGCGCCTAGCGCCTTCTACAACATTGGCGGTGAGGTAAAACTCGCTCAGAGGGATCGAACTAGCGATCTCCGCCTACTCGCCTAGTCTTCCATCATCACCAGGTGCCGTAGAAAATAACGGGAAGGGTAGGAATCGAACCTGAGTCTCTTAGAACACTAATTCTCTCCCTTACCGGTCCGCCAACATTTCATTGCTCAACACATTGATTCCTAGCCTGTGTTTATGTGAATCTCATTTTATACGCCAAAATGATTTTAACACTTTTTCAAGAAAAATAAAAATTGTTATTTTCTTCAAAAACAAAGTCAAAAACCAAGCCGTCCAACCAATAGCATTATAGTATATACTATATAGTATATGCCTTGTGGAAATCACATGCCAGCTTGAGCACCTTGTTCATCCACACCCCATTTTGCACTCCAAACGTTCACAAATCACCGGCAACAATGACTACCTACGGCACCATTCCAACCACCTCAACCGGCGCCACCAATCTCGAATACCTGACCCGCGCAAAACAAGCCATTAAAACCGGCCTGGGCACTCGCCAGCCGTGGAAACAAATGTTCAATCTAGCCTCATTCAACTTCCCACACACCATCTCCGAAGCGACTACACGGTTCAAAACAAACATAAACTACTTCCGAATGAACTACGCAATAATAATGCTAATAATATTATTCCTAAGCCTGTTATGGCACCCGATATCATTGATCGTGTTAGGTGTGTTGATGGCAGCATGGTTGTTCTTTTACTTCCTTCGTGATGAGCCGCTGATGGTTTTTAACCGCGTGATTGATGATGGTGTGGTGTTGATGGTTCTAGCGGTTGTAACTATTGTTTTGCTGTTGTTTACGGACGCTACAAAGAATATATTGTCTTCGGTTGTCGTTGGAGTGGCGGTTGTGGTTGTTCATGCAGTTTTGAGGCGGACGGATGACTTGTGTGATGATGATGTTGAAGCGGGTGGTTATGCGGTTGGTTCTTCGTCGTAGAAGGTAGTTTCTCGGTTTTTTCGGTGTGATCAATTGGTGATCTATGTTTGTTTGTTAATTTCCACATTTGTTTGTTTGGATTTTTGAACAGAAATTACCTCTGTATCTATGTGTGTTGTTTATATGAGATTCAATTTGTACACCAAACTAAAATTTGACTTTGATAGAATAATTCAAACATTCTGCCATATGCAATGTTTTTCGGGTCGGGTTTTTGGATAGGGAAAAGTGACCAGATAAAAGCTCGGGTTTTTCAGGTTTGGGTTATTCAGTTCGGGGTTTTTCAGGTTTGGGTTATTCGGTTCGGGTTAAATCGGGTCAGGTTATTCGGTTTTCGGGTTTAGATGTAAAATTCATTATGCTACTAAAAAATATCATCAAAATTCATATTATGCTACTAAAAAAATATCATCAAAATTCAAACATCATTTAACAATATGGTATGATAATGTGTTCAAAAGTCCCAAAACTTGATCTTCCAAATACCAAACACTCCAAACTGAAACGCGTTTATAAAAAGAAGACAATAAATGTTCGAGTTTCGGGTTTTTGATGGGGAAAAATTTACCCGATAACCAACTCATTTAAGGTTCGGCTTGGTCGGGTTCAAGTTTTTCGGGTATTCACTAATTCAGGTTCCGGTGGCTTCAGATTCAGGTCGGGTTTCGGATAAAAAAGAACAGCCCAAGGGAGTAGTTTAGAATTATTGATGCAAAGTAGATTAGGATTGCAGCCCAAAAAAATTTATAAAAGCGGGTGCCGGTGTTTTGAAACTAGTAAAAAAAGAACTTCATTTTTCATGTGTTTGATATTAGAATACGAGACCACAAAACCAAACAAGCACCAAACCATACCGGCATAATCGGTCTGCTCCTTGGTAGGAAAAACTGGATCTCGGACGGGTCTCCATCTGGTTCAAAGTTCAAACTGAGACCAGTCCGAAACCCGATATCATTAATTGAACTTAAAAGAACAGGCCACAAGTTAAGTCCGAGTCATGGTCAGATTTAGGACCGAACCGATACCCTGCCAGCTCTATACAATCTGTACCAATATCTACAAACTTTCAAGTCCCAATCTGTCGGGTTTTGCGCAGCTGCAGACCATTCTTGATAATAATGATTCCCTTGTTTTGTCTTTCAAGAGATATATTCACCGGGAATTTAACCGACACTTTGTGCACTTTTTACTTCATTCAAGATGAATTACAAAACACTAACTAAGCATGTCCTCTACAAGGACATAAGCATACAAAATGAACAAAAAAGCTGGTCGTGTTTGGCGTTTGCATCGTTACCTTGGATCTTCACATGTAGTCGTGGCTTTTTTCTCTATGCCGACAAGGTCTCGTTGAGTCGAGAGAAAGTTTGCTGCTAAACCCTTCGAATGTCGCCTGAATTGTACTCTGTTGATGATCCATGTAAATTCTACCACTCCTGTTCCCAACGTCATTACCCGAATCCATGATCATGTCCCCTTCTAGTATCCGTAACACCTGAGAACAAAATTATCATCAAATTTTGAATACAAGGTTCATATTTGTATGCAAATTTGGACTTTAAAGGTTCAAATTTTACTTTGGACTTTGGTCAAATGGGTTCCCATTCCATGTAAATAAAAATGATTGCAACGACCCGTTTCTGTGTGTGAGTAGGAGTGTTAAACGGGTCGGGTTTGCAGGTTGACGGGTCCAACCCGAACCCGAAAATCTTATCTGACACATGAGCCCGAACACAACACGAATATTTGCGGGTTGACCCAAACACAACCCGTTTGACCCAAATTTTGTTACTTTTTATTTTTTTCACATATTACCATTATTATTATTTTAAAGTTAAAACTTTACAACAAAAAAGATAAATGTATATTAAACAATTACATTTTAATTATAAAATATTATGTCGATTTTTGTTTTAAGTTATAATCATGGCACAAAATACCCAACCAATTTACCTTACGACATAAAAACACAATTTAAGAAAGTTAAGATATATTATGTACGGGTTAAATGGGTCAACCCGCACGAATCCGACCTGTCTAGCAAAATGGGTTTGCGGGTTCAACCTAAAACTGGCCCGAATCCGTTTAGACTGAACCCAAACCTGCAAATTTTGTGTCGTGTCATAAATTCACACCCCTCAGTGTGTGTGTGTGTGTGTGTGTGTGTGTGAGAGAGAGAGAGAGAGAGAGAGAGAAGAGTACTAAGACCAAGATGTACCTGTGACATACGAGGGCGTAACTGTGGGTCTCGTTTAATGCACAGAGAAGCAGCTTGCAACATGCAATACGCCTCTTCTTCCGAGTAAGAGTTCCCTAACCGTGGGTCGATTAACTCGTCAATGGCATCGTCTTCCAACAGTGGGCGTGCCTATCAAAGATGTGAGAAACAAAAATTAAGATGAAATGTGTTAATCACTGTCTCTAATTACACATGGACTAATGGACCTCAAGTTACATATAGAATAAGGTACACTGATGGTTCATGTGGTTAACCAAAATTTTGGATTTAGTCCCTAGCTTTTCAAAAGTACATGGATGGTCCCTATGGTTTGCACTTTACAACACATTTAGTCCTCAACTTTTGCCAAAAGTACACAGTTGGTCCTTATGGTTTTCACTTTGTAACGCATTTAGTCCCCAACTTTTAGTGACTAAATGTGTTACAAAGTGCAAAGCATATGGACCATCCATGTACTTTTGGCAAAACTTGAGGGCTAAATGCGTTACAAAGTACAAACCATTGGACCATCCATGTACTTTTGGAAAACTAGAGACTAAATACAAAATTTTGGTTAACCACATGTACCATTCGTGTACTTTACAGTCTTTACTCATACATATATGATATATTTTAGAGGTGACAAAATGGGGGGTTCAGGCGGGTGGAGAAACAGGTCAAAGTATCAGTTCATTAACTTTAATGGTTGCTAAAAACTAACCCATTCTGTGAGACATTGCTGGCCTTTAGGTTGGGAGAGATCCACTGCTTTCCGTCCTGTAACAAGTTCCACCAGTACAACTCCAAAGGAATATACATCGGCTTTCTCAGTGATCTGGCCACTCTGTGCATACTCCGGAGCCAGGTATCTATAACCACAAAACAAATTACTATTGTACGTTGTATTATGGAGATGGTGCGAAACCAGAAGAAACGGAATCGCGTTAAAGACTAACCCAAATGTTCCGATTACTCTTGTTTCCTCTCCGGTGTCACCGTCAGGTTGCCACCTTGCTAGACCAAAGTCCCCTACCTTCAAGAACATTAAAAAAATGATATGTTTAAGGTATTTTATAAAGAATTTAAGTTTGCCAGGTTGAGCTTTGACACCTGGTCAAACTCATAAAAACTCCATATTGCAAGTTTTGAAAGCCAAGCAAAAGAAGTTTCACACTTGCACGTGCATACCCTAGATTTTCTATTTTTTACTGTAAAATAAAACTATATGTAATGCAAATATATATATCTGGATTATATTTTTCTAAAACCTCTGGATCTGCCATTGCTTGTTTGGGTTACATCCAAAGCAGTCAATAGCGGTGGGATAGCAGTTATCGGCCTTCCAAAATAGCGCTGTCAAATAGCGGTCCAGAATAACAGAACTGCTATTATAGGCGCTATTGACCGCTATTTGACCGATATTGACCGTTATTTTAGATGCCTTGGTTGATGTGGACTCGGAGGAAGATTTCATGGCTTACGCCTTATGATTAGATCATGTTTCAAATATTGGCACTTTTGAGTTATGACTTTTGATAATACTATTAACTATTAATATTATATATGTTTTACGTTTTATATATGTATATATATGTATTCTGCATGATATAAAATTACCGATATCCCACCGCGATAACATATATCTCAAAATATTGGCCCTTGACTGCTATTTAATTTTTGGACCGCTATAACTGCATAGGTTACATCTAAATATGCTTGCAATGTACCTCAAAAGGATTTAAGGGTTATGTACTTAAAAGAAGAATGTACCAATGGTTCAAAATCATGGGTGATAAGGATGTTGTTTGGCCGCATGTCTCGATGCACAATGCAACCTACTCTGCATTCTTCATGAAGATATCTCAAGCCTCGGGCTGCTCCAACTGCAATCTTTTGTCTTGCTGCCCAATCTAACGGATCTCGATGACGTCCTGGACATTAAAGATGTAGTTAAATGCATTAGGCATACATACGTAAACGAGGTTGGTGGTTCAAAACTTACCATAAAGATGAGAATCCAATGACCCGTTGCATATATATTCATAAACAAGCAACCTACGTCCATCCTCGATACAAAATCCAATCAACATAACCACATTCCGATGCTGAGCGCAGCTCAGCACTTCGACTTCTGAACAAAACTCTTGATCCCCTTGAGAACTTGCTAGTTTGTGTTGCTTAACGGCTACCGCCTGACCATCCGGAAGTAACCCTCGATGTACTGAACCAAATCCTCCTTCGGCCAAGAAATTAGCTTGCGAGAATCCTCCGGTCGCAAGCTCCAGCTCAGCGTAAGTAAACCACCTTGGTGGTTTCCCAAATATCGGTGCCTTATGCTGACATATCGAGCACAACGGAGGTGGGCCCGACGGTAGATTTCTCGACAAAGATATAGCTTCTCTAACGTTACCGTTAAATTCCACTTCACTTCTATGGCTTCCATGCTCGCGATCTCTGTCAATTTTTGATAACCTACGGAACATGTCGTGAGATGTAGACGTTTCGGCTAGTGAATTATATCGTCGAGAACCTTCTTCGCGCTTTTGAACCGATTGACAGCTGGATATGACAGCATCCACCATCCATGGTTGAAACCGTAAGCTAGAGGAAGTTGACGACAAATGCTCGCTTTCGGAGTCCGAACTTGACTCTACGAGATCCCGACTCTCTTCTTCGGCTAATGCTTTATCTTTGCTTAACGAACTATTCGTTACCGGGATAAAAAACGGTGAAGTCCCCGGGTCAGAACTTGAGACTGATGAAGTTCCGGTTCCGGCTTCAGTTGCGGTAAAGACCTCAGGACTACTTGTTGGTGTAACGACGGACCCGCGAACGGATTCAAGAGATTTATTTCGGTTTTTCGTTTGTTTTTCAGACGGTTTGTTTGATGAAGGTAATGGGCAGTCAGCTTCGGGTTTTTTCTTGGGTGAACCGACTAGATTCAGACGAAGAATTTTCGGCTGTGATTTTTTCATTATCGCAATGTTGCATTGTAAGTTATCCATACATTGCTTTTGTTCATGTTTGAGCTTTCTGCAAAAGTTATATTAACCAAAATGTAAGTGAAAGCAATAAAAGAGTGTAAATGTTATAAACGTTTGCGAATTTAGTTCGACATACTTGTCCAATACAACCCAGCTAGCTAGAATTCTCTTGGCCTCCGCGGCAACTGCTCCACATGGCGATCCGGACACAATTTTTATCTTTACGTTTATCTGTAATACAATCCGCACAAGGAAGATTACGCTATCAACCAAGTAGATAATCAAGTATCAAACAATGGGTTAACCAACCCGTTGAATTGAAAGACAAAAACCTTATTAGGATCATAAACGTCGTGAAGCTGAAGGATCATTTGAGAGCAGGAATCTGCAATCTCGACCTTTTGATCTGAACTTGTTCCGATATTAAATCTCCCGCTACCGCTAGCGCAGTCCTTAGAAAATCTTGGAAACCCCCATAATTTTCTACCTACATTAGAGAAAAACAGATTGTTTGGTTGACCAATTATGTTGAGAACAGCATAATGCACTAATGCATAGTGTATAAATGATAGTCAGAAGCGGTGGGAGCGAGAAACAGAGGCGAGTGCATAACCGTTTTGTGTATCACACTCAAAGCAATAGGTACAAATGCATTATACAGATCAGAACTTTGTTATAAAAGTATAATTATGTTACCAGAACTTTGTGCAGGCAAGACCACAAGTAATGTAATGCAGTGCCCTGGTTGAACCACATGAGTCAAAGCCCAAATCAAAGCAGTCTTGGGGATTTCTTTAGATGCTTTAACAGCAACAACTATTTTCTCAGCAGCATCCGAACCCGTTTCCAGCTTCTCCGTTCTCTCTTCTCTACTCGTTGAGCCCATAACTCACTCTTTCAGATATTCTTTCTTCAATTGGCCCGACCCGAAAAATGCATCACACCAATTCCACAACTTCTTCACAGGATAACAACAGTGCATAAATTACTAAAGCAGAATGGTTCTACAACAATTTCAATGCACTGTGTTGAAGAAGCACATAATATTCAACACAAACAAATTCAACTGAATTGTCCTCTCTGTCCCGACACGAAACCAACTTATTCGAAACACGTTTACCGCTGCTATCCGCACACTGTAATTCAAATCGACAGTTAGAATAACAAATCGAAGGTGAACTTCCAAAATCTAAAAGACTTTTATGTCACGGGCCAAATATTCGAAGGACGTTTTGTTAGGGTTTGTACTTGAACGCTTAGGTTCGCCGGTTAATCCACGACTTTATCAGGGACGGCCTCAGCGGATTAAGAAAGTGTACGTGCCTAGCGGTTTCTATCCGACAAACGCACCACTAGTCGAGAGTTGTTGCCACTCTCTTGATAAGTCCAAAAGGCAGGACGAAACCAGTGACCCAAATCAAGAGCGGGATGGATTGGCTTATCCCCGGGCAGCCGAGAATGCCACACTAAACTTCGAAAGATAACTCCGTGACATTTAGCTCTCAACGTCCCATTAATTCAAATCCAAGTACACGTATACACGAGTATTTAGGAGTAGGTTAATTTATCGTTACATAAAAAAAAATATTTAGTTCTCAACCGTAAAAATAAATGCTGACACACTAATAAACAAATAAATCAATCAGATGACATGACATTGAGGTTCAAATGTCTATGGCTGTAACTTTCACATCAATGCAGATACACTTTAACCGATGAATATCCACCGTAGATTACTAGATAAAATTATAAATCATACATAACAGATAACAACTCACTAAATCACGAGTTAACCACTCACCGATTCAACTTCATACCGAGTTGATACAAAACAAACTCAACGTATAATCATGCAAGCACGAAATTCATGAGTCAAAACACAAAAACATGACGAAAATCTCGAATATATTCAACAAAAGCAAACAAACTCGGCAACAGTAACTACATACATACAGAGATTGTGTTTGTGTGTGTGTGTATATATATATATATATGTATATATGATATTACCGTGTGTAATGAAGATTTGGATTCAGGAATCTGAAAATATGTAGGTGTTGAATGTAAATGTGATGTGATTTAAAGGATTATCTTCTTGTTCGATGTGTGAAGTGAAGGTGTGAGAGATGTTTTGTGTGTGTGTGTGTGATGTTTTTCTTCATCTTCACTCACGGTTTTATTGTGTTTGCTAGGAGACTTGGGTTTACCAAAATGCCCTCGGTTTTGGGTAAATCTACAGAGCTGACCTTTTTCTTCGTTTTCAGTAAAACCTACTATTATCGAGAACATGAAAAAAGATTGATTAATTTGAGACGTGGTTTTATTGAAATCTGGATATTTTCGTTTACACCCGTGAAGTTCAGAATTATAGCAAACTAGGGTGTTAAAACAAAAACGTTAAGAAAAACCAGTGTAGTATAGTATATTTGGCAAAAGTAGCGGGTGGCTAGTGGCTTTAAGCTGATAGCTGTAGCTAGTAGATGGTGGTTGTAGCTTTTTAGATGTATTTTGATGTTTGGTAGAGTAGCTCGTGATTTTAATAAAATATATAAAATGACAAAAATTGACATAACTAAAAAGTTCATTATTTTTAGAGGTTAAAATAGTCATTTTTTACTACAAGTTTGTAACTCCTTCTAAACGCAACTAGTAGGAGCGTTCAACCTAAAGTTTTAAGCTCCTAACCTAAAAGATTCAAGCTCATTCAACCAAACAAAACTTTTTATTAAGTAGGAGTTCAAAAGTTTTGACTCGTTTCGAGTAGTGTATAAGACTTGAGCTTGACTTGTGAGCTATTTTCATATATCATAAATTTATGAGTTAAACGCGTGGTTGGTCCCTGTGGTTTGTAAATATTGCAGACTTGATCCTAGTGGTTCAATAATTACAAAGTTGGTCTTGGTAGTTGTAATTTTTGCACTCGGGTGGTCCTTATCCCTAACCCATGTTAGATTTTTCAGTTAAATATGTGTAAAATGACATAAATGCCACTGAACAATTATGAAAACTAAAAATATATAAATTATAATTATTAATAAATTCAAGTGGGTCTCATTTCCTACCCCTCCCCCAACCCCACCCCCACCTTCGTTTTCTTGTGTGTAATATAATTTTGGACAATATAGATAATACTATAGTATTATATTAGTAGTAAATTTGTGTTGTTCCGAAAAAAAAATTGTAATAGATTTGTTTAATGAGTAAAGTCCTATTTGAGTCCCTGTGGTTTGTGCAGTTTAACCATTTGAATCCAAAAACCAAAACTGTCTTGATTTGAGTTCCTGTGGTCTCTAATTTTAACCATTTGAGTCCCTGTGGTATCTAATTTTAACCATTTGAATCCAAAAACCAAATGTTTCTGATTTGGATGTTGTTTACTTTTGGATTCAAATGGTTAAAATAAGAAACCACAGAGACTTAAATCAAGACAGTTTTGGTTTTTGGATTCAAATGGTTAAACTGCACAAACCACAAGGACTCAAATAGGACTTTACTCTTTGTTTAATCTTATTAACATAATCAAGCATGGTATGTAAGTATATAAATTTCAGTCTTTAGCTAAGCTCCAATTTGTATATGAAATCAGCTTGAACTCATGTGTATTAACTCAAATTGAAATTTTAACGAATTGAGCTCGGGTTTTGACTTGCTTACCTCTAAACAGTGTACTCTTTATATGAGTTAACCACATTTTTTAACGACAAATCTGGATCATTAACGGATCACTAGAGTATTATCGTGCTACTAGCGAAACCATCTGATCATATCCATATTCACTAGGCCATAATGTCTATACACCAATTTAGAATTAAACCTAATAAATTTGGAAAACCCCTCTTGTAAAAATCGAACTCAGGACCTAATGGTCAGTTAAACACATTCTAAATATGTTATCTTCATGTGTTTATTTGGTGATTTTTCCTCCATTAGTTATAGAATTTTCATTTCTATTTAAGATAAGATGGTTATGAGCTAACAGTTATATTTGATTTCCTAGTTTTTATTATTAGTAAACATAAGTAAATATTAGAGTTATGCATATTGAGTTAGAGGGTAGATTTTGTAAGAAAACAAAACAAGAAGGGGTGAAAGTGAAATAGCTAAAATTTTGAATGAGACAGCGAACATCGTAGATAAAGCAAGGAAGAGGTTAAAAGTTTGGCTTTTGTACATCAATTTAATTTGTCTCCGTCGAGGAGCGTGAGATAATATGGTTAATTTGAACATGTTTGAAAATAGGTATATTTTATAGGTTAATTTTTCTCAAGAATTTTAAAATTTTAAACTAGTACAAGTGCATTTATTACCTGTTTGTTTGTTACATAACTTTTAAATTTTAATAAGTCGACATGTTTGTGATGGTAACACGTCTTCTCTCTGTCTAAAAGAATAACCTTGATACGGGCGCCACTTTCTTGTGGCTTGTTGGTTTTTCGGTCCTTGTTGATTTTTCATTCGTAATGTTAGTTTTACCGGGAAAAAATGTAAATTATTGGATTTTTAAGAGTCTGACACCCACTGATTTGGATTTCGAGAGTTCGACTTCACTGATTTTTTATTCAAACTCCACCACTTAGGGAGTAATTAAGAGTTACTTGTGTTATTCCACAAAATATATATGTACACAACTTTTTATAGATGTTCAAATTAATTGATCTAAAACAAAAGATATACTTTGTTACTATTCACTAATTATAAACGAAGTTTTATAGATGTTAATTAATTGATCTAAAACAAAAGATACTTTGTTACTATTCAATCATTATAAATGAAGTAAATACAAACTTTATTAATATTTATTAATTAATTGATCTAAAACAGCCAATGAGATAGTGGTGAAGTTGTAAGGGAGAGACTTGGTGTTCTAATGGACCCATGTTCGATTCCTGTCCTCCCCATTATATTTTAGGGCACCTGGTGATGATGGGAGACTAGGCGAATAGGTGGAGATCCCTAGTTCAACACTTGAATTGATCGGGTTTTATCATGCCTTCGGCGAGTGTTCACGGGCTTCGGCCCTAGGTAAGGGTTTTCCCCGGTCCGGAGGCGAGTGTATCCCAATGTGATGAGTTCCCCTAGTAGCCCATTTTTGGTCGTTCAAAAAAAATTTGATCTAAAACAAAAGATACTTTGTTACTATTACTACATTATTAAAGAAACTAGGTTTTCTACCCTTATGGTAATTTGTACAAATTTTTAAGATGACATACCGAAGGTCAAGAACAAATCTACATCAAATTCGCATACTTTTGTCATGTTCTTCCATTTCTACCCCTTGCTCTCTAAAATTTACATATGAAGGTAATTTCCAAACAATATGTCTTTATCTCGTGTCAAAAAGTTACCTATTAGTTAGTCATCGATGAGCACATAGAAACCCCGTTAATTAGAGTCTTATTTCATATTTTGCATAAACTACTTTCGTTGGGAAGAATGTATATATGTTTTTGTAATGTTAAATGCAAATTATAAGATGAATATATGAAAATTATATTTTAAGACCATGTGTAGTGGGGCGGTTTTTTTTTAATTCAAAAATAACGCCCAAAAACGCCCGGAACCCATTACATGGGGCGATTTTTAGCGTTTTTTTTTTTTGAAAAAAAAATTGATTCAGCGTGGTTTTAAAAACGCCTTGCCCTAATCTCCTTCTCCAATCATCTTCCATCTCCCTTTTTGTTATCCAATAAGATTTTTTTGAGGGTTTTTTTTATTTAATTATTTTACATCTCATTTAACATAATGCCCCACATCCCCACTACACCCATTTCGTAAAAACGCCCAATAATGCCCCTTGCTGACTGGGCTACCACATGGCGCAAAACGCCCAAGGGTAGGGGCATTACCACTACGCATGGTCTAAGTATTTGTCCATGTTTAAGATGTAGACTACATGACACCAACGAAACACCAAAACAAAAGTATCATCAATCACCACTAAATAATAAATCTATCTTTATTGTATTAAACATGTGTTTAGATGGAAAAAATGTAAGTATATAGCTATTTTGAAAAAAAAAATATTGATATGAATTTTTACCATTAAGGAAAAGTTCAACAACTGCATGTTTGATTGTATCATGGATTAAGCCTTCTACTAAATCTGATACTATAACATGGTAATGAATTTATTAGTGCTTGATGGTGTGGGAGATTAATATTGTATTTTCATCTTTTATTTCCATAAAAATGTTGTCGCCCACAAAAGTCATGAGACACTAGAAATCCCAACAACAACTACAAGGCGATAAAAGAGACGTACTCACTGCAACCCACGAGCCTTCCCACTTTATAACCGAAGTAAATACAAACTTTGTTACTATTTATTAATATTAATTAATTGATCAAAAACAAAAGATACTTTGTTACTATTCATTAATTATAGATGAAGTAAATAAAATTTGCCGTTCAAAAAAAAAATGAAGTAAATACAAACTTTGTTATTATCTATAACTATATTAATTATCCTTGTACTGTGAGTGACTTTCAGTTTCTAGCCCCTCTTTTGTTTCTGGTATTTTAAAGACATGTACCTTTACCTATTAAAAAAAGCCTTAGTGTATGAGGTAATTGCAAAAAGTCTGGTTTTTTAAAGACATGTACCATTAGCTATTAAAAAAACCCTTATTGTATGAGGTAATTGCAAAAAGAAAACTCCTGAATAATAAAAATGCTTCATACTTGTTCCATGTAAGGGTGAGCAAGAAAACCGAAATAACCGAACCGTAACCGAATAACCGAAATAACCGAACCGAAAAAACCGAACCGAAACAAAAACCGATGGTTCGGTTTTCGGATTTTTAATAACCGAAAATTTCGGTTCGGTTTTCGGATAAACGTTTTCAATAACCGAAAAAAACCGAACCGAGCCGATAAGTTACAATCCATATATTTTTATGTTTAAGTTTAAATTGTTTAAGTGTTTAACCCAATGCTAGTAGAAAATATTAATTTTATTCTTGAATGTAAAGTGTTTATAATAAAAACATTATAACTGAAATGATTTATTATTACCTATAAGATATAACAAAATTTAATATAAAAATTAAATTTAATAAAACTTTGAAGAAACATAAAAATATATTAGAAGGTTAGGTTTATGTAAACAATACTAATTAAAGAGGTGAACTATAATAACTTAAATATAAACATATAAAAAGATTGTTATAATATAAATTATACTTTATATTTTTTGAATCTTACATAATTTTGTTCCAAAAACCGAAATAACCGAAAAACCGAACCGAACCGACGTAAAAACCGAAAAACCGAAACCGAAAAAAACCGAAACCGAACGGTTTTTAAAACCCAAAAACTGACATTTCGGTTTCGGTTTTGATTTTACCCAAAAACCGAACCGAACCGAACCGTGCACACCCCTAGTTCCATGTATGCCATTCTATTTCAACAATTTCAACAACTACATAAACCAATGTCGGCGGGAACAGTGGTTAAAATTGGTTGGCCATTTTTGGCGGCAAAATTTTTTTTTTTTTAGTTTTGCTAAATTACAATTTTATCTCAGTTTTAAAATTACGAATTTGCCCCCGCATGTTTATAGGTTCTGACAAGTTACAATTTTATCTCAAGTTTAAAATTACGAGTTTGCCCTCCGTTACAAAATAAAATTTTGGTTTTGCTCCCTGCTTAAATTTACGATTTTGCCCTCAGTTAAAAAATACGATTTTGCCCTCGGTTCAAAATAAAATTATGGTTTTGCACACAGCTAGAGTCTTGCCAAATTACGATTTGGTTCTCAGTTTAAAATTACGATTTCGCCCTCAGTTCAAAATAAATATTTGGTTTTCCCCTCAGCTAGAAATTACGACTTTGCCCGCAGTTAAAAAAATACGATTTTGCCCACATTTCAAAATAAAAAAATTGGTTTTACCCTCAGTTAAAAATATTATTTTACCTCCATTTCAAAATTACGATTTTACCCCATCTAAAAATTGCAATCTTGCCATCGTTTTTTTGGGCAAAACTAAAGTAGTGTTTTATTTTACTTGGTTGACTAATTTTGTTTTTTTTCGTGTCAAACAACTGTCTAGCTCGCTAATTCGTCCTGACAAATTATTGTTTTGCCCCAAACTCTAAATTACACGCTTACCATCGTTTTAGTTATTTTTTATCATAATTGTGGTAGTCTTTTTCTTTAATTGGTTAACTCGATGATCTTTTTTGAGATCGTGTTATAAGTAGTATGTATAACTAACCGAAATAAAGGCGTACATGTTATTAAACTAAGAAATATTCGGTTTAGCGCCCCGCAAGATGATGACGTCATCGGGTAATAGGTCCACCACCCAATTGGGTGAAATGGGCGGCAGGCTCAACAGTGCCAGGCATCTGCCTGCCACTCCCTTATTGGCAAAGCAAATTTACGATTTTGTCCCGCCTTAAAATTACGACTTTGCCATCAGTATAAAATTATGTTTTTACCCCCACTTAAAAATAAATTTGCGCTTTTACTCTTAGCTAAAAATTTCGATTTCGCACTCGGTTAAAAACTACGATTTTGCCCCGTTTAATTTTACACTTTTGCCATTAGTTTTTCCCCTTAAAATTACGATTTTGCCATCAGTTCAAAATTATGTTCTTACCCCCACTTAATTTTTTTTTCCCTTTTACTCCCAGCTAAAAATTTTGATTTTGCCCTCGGTTCAAAATTACGATTTTGCCCCGTATAAATTTATAGTTTTGCCATTAGTTTTTTTTTCTCACAGCCAAGTTACGATTTTACCCTCGACTTAACTTTACATTTTTCCAATCGTTTTTGTTTGTTTTCCTGGTGACATTACAATTTTGCCCCCAGTGTAAAATTACAGTCGTGCCGGCAACTTTCTGGCACTCCCCCGTTGGTCCATTTAGTTTACAATTTATCCCCGAATTAAATTTATGATTTGGCCCTCAGTTAAAAATTACGTTTTTCCCATCGTTTTAGTTTTTTTTTTTACCAAAACTATAAAGGTTTTTTGTTTTAATTGGTTTACTACGGTCTTATCATCGTTTTTGTTTTTTTTTTCTTAGGAAAATTATAGTAGTCTTTTATTAATTGGTTGTGAATTATTCGGCCCTCGCCCCGCAACGCGGGCGGGGCATCCACTAGTTAAAAACAACTATCATTTTTTTACAACAGTAGAGCAACATTGAAACTTAAATAGTATTATAATTACAGAGGAAAATATATACGAATGAATTTAGTGAAATAATATTGAAACTTGATAACAATTGTATTACTCAATCACATTAACTAAAAGGGAAATGTATTGATTTAAATCTTTCCAAAAAATGTTGAAGTAAGGCTTAAAATTTAATTTGAATAATTGAATTTCATAATTCTTAAAAGAAGTCATGTCAGATAGAGGTTTATCGGCTAATATGGTTTAGCCCCTTTGTAGAGATACGTTCTTTTTAGAGGGGAGGTCTTAGATTTAAACATAAACAATGAAAGTATTTTAAAGTAATATATGTAAAGGAAAGTGAGTAACACTGGTAGAGGTGTGTGCCTTTTAGAGGGGAGATCTTAGATTTAAACCTGGACAATGAAAGTATTTTAAAATAATATGTGTAAAGGAAAGTAACACTAGTCATTAAAAAAAAGATATAGGTTAATTGTGTAAACAATTGGACATGTAGGAATCTACAAACATAACAGACTAGCGATGAGTTACGAGAGGGTCGAACAATCACAAATCAAGAATAGCCTAGGACATGTCGTTCCTTTGTGATATTGGAAATTCCCGCAAGAAGCATTCTCGGATTAAAAAAAGATGGTTCTTTCTTTAGAAATTTGTAATCTGATAATGCTTCCTGCGAGAATGCTTCTTGCTGTATGGATGGTGTGTCTTTCTTGTTTCTCTCATCTACACCTTTCTCTTTTCTACATCATTACCAAATTAAAAAAATTCATCTTTATTCTCCCATAGTATGTACATCATTCTCATCCCCAAGTCATTTGTCAATTAACTTTTTTAACAAACGTTATATTTATTAATTGTAAATCAATTTTCTAATAAATAAAACCAGAAATTAAAGATAAGATCACTTAAAACCTTTCATTGAGCATAAAACAAATATTAATTAAAAATAACATGATTAAACATTTAAACTTTACTTATTAGAAACTATAAATTGGGTTTCGTTAAAATTAATTTTAAATACAACTTGGTAACCGGTTTCATCATAATTCGAAATGTAGAGCCTAGCACATCATTAATTTTAAATACAACTTGGTAACGGGTACCATCATAATTCGAAATGTAGAGCCAAGCACATCAAAGGCTGTTTATGAGACCAAAAATAGTTTGTTTTGAATAAAACTTGATTTTCATTAAAATTTATATCAAAACATTGATAAAAAAATAATAAACAAAACTATGTATTTAGTTTTTTTTTCAAAAGGTAACGAACACAAGTTATTATAGTAAAATTAATTGAAGGTTAAGTGAAGATAAAAATTATTAACAATATTAGCAATAACAAATTAATTGAGAGCGGATAAAACAATTGAGAGGTTCGGTGATAAATTCACTACTCACAACCATTTTTTAGGGCTGATAGGAAGGGGCAAAGTTATCGTTGGGAGTTGGGACCGAACATTCCCGCTCCTATCCGGCATGCATATCATATACCCTAAGAAGTACAACCAAATGGTCCAAACCCATTGAAGGCTGCAAGGAAAATATATGGCATGGACCACTCTAAAACAAGGTAAAGGTTGGTTAATACAATCACATTTGTGGCATTCTTATTGAATGCCTGAATTGATTATGAATTTTGCAACTTGTTTGGACGTCATAAAACCATGCCTACCGTTAGATAGTGTGCCAGAGCATTCACATTCAATCCATCAAATTATACATACATTCCACTAAAAAACAACTCCTATATCAATATATTTCCACTAAAAACAAATAATTTTTCTCTTTCCTTTCAATTAAATAATATTATCATTACATTTTTCTCTCACTTCCACTCACAAACACTTTCAAAATATATTAAAAAATTATAACGGGTGAACAGTGTCCCCCCAAATATACAGATGAACAGTAACATTTTCTCTCTCCTCTACTCACAACCACTTTTTATACCCTTTATAATATAAAAACTACTCCTCACATAATTTGATCGATTGAATGTGAATGCTCTCAAAGGTCGATGATAATAGCTAACTGGCACATAACAACATAATATCCACACATGGATGATATAGGTCTATTAAATGTCATTTTGTCTCCTATAAAATGAGGGATATATTTATAAGCAATTTATGACTAAATTGAGTTTAAAACGGTTTACACTGTTCAATCCCTTTTTATGTCCCCTAATTTGTTATATTTGTGTTCTAAAACAAGTGAAACTCGTTCGAATCTTGGGGGGATCGGGGCACAAGCAAAATGTACACGAAATTTCTCACTTTTATCTTAAACTATCCCAAAACACAATATTTGTGGTATCACTACCCTAAAACAAAGACTCCACATTTTTATACTATTCTCTCTCCTTACACACTACTCTCTCTGTCTCTAGCTTATACACACACATTTTTTATCGGGTTCTACAACCCCAACCCTCTAACCGATATGGTATTACCAATTCGGGTCTTTACCTGAAACCCAAATCGGCAAGTGTTGCCTCCCCCTTAGCTCAATGCATTATGATGCATGATAAAGTACGAGAAGGGTTGATGTAGCTATGTTTACTAACTAAATCAGTTGTTAGGCTAAACCTTGTTTTTTTTTGAAAGGTGTGAATTATTCGCGAATGTCGGGAGGTCTAGCATACATTGTTTTAACCGGGTCCGCGCTAGAGAGCCCCCTCTCACAATAGATAATTTAAACCCTTCAATGAGAAACATTTATCACCCATACTCGAACTTGAGACATTGGGGGGAAAACTCACACGGACCCACCATAGGTGAAACTTAAATACCTGTGGCCATCACTAGAGCACTAGTGATGTTTGGCTAAACCTTGTATGTTTGACAAAACTTGAAATGAAGGATATAATGAATTATAAACCAATAAATATAGTGGTCAGCTAACTAAATTGATCGATTAAATAATGGTCAACTAACTAACACACATCTAAATTTTAGCTGTTAGAAAAAATGATAAACCAATACAGGAATTGTTATAAACTTACACACCATATCCAGATTACATTGGTTAGATACATAAAGAAATAAAACAACAAAATTCTCTAAACATAACTATTTAAAGAGTAGAAAATTCAAAACAATATGTATAAAATTATTATTACTATATGATAAAAAAGAAACACAATGAATAGTGATTGATTATTTATTTTTTAAATTAAAATTAGGATGGTATCGAGTATAGATATCGGTCTCAAATTTATCAAACCGGTGTATTTTCGGTACCAGTTCTGCACAGGTATTCACCGGTTTTTACCCTCAAATACCGGTGTTGTACCAGTACCGAACCGTACCATGCTAGGTATATTCGGTACCGGTACCCACTTTTGGGGATTTCGGTAACGGTATTTTCGGTAACGGTATTTTCGGTACCGGTTGGTACCAAGCTCATCAATTCCTGTAGGAACGCAGCAATGCAAGTAATTGCACCGTTTAGATTACTTTTCATACACACAGTAAGTAAACTGTATTTCGTTTGAATGAGGTTTTATATACACAACAATTTATTTTGCTTTATTTTTTGTCTTTTTCTGTAATGAATGAATTGTAGCATGTAAAATTAACTTGGATATTTAGAATATTGATTAGCAAATCGTATCAAATCCTGTAAACGAACCGGTGTCGTATCGGTACCAAATTTACTATACCAAATCATTTTCGGTACCAATTTGGTACCCACCTTTTGGCGTTTTCAGAATCGTTACTTTCGGTTCGACACCGGGCTAGCACCATACCTGTATTTATTGATTTTTACCTTCAAATACCATACCGTATTGTACTGAGCATTTTCGGTGCCGGTACCTAACTTCGATGATTTTCCGGATCGGTACTTTCGCTGCCGTTACCGGTACCGAGCTCATCCATATTTTAACGTGTTAGCACCGTAATAACTGAACTGAAAACAACCGAATTTCCAACGTGTAGGACTTGTGGGTCCTATTATTATATATTAGGTTATTTAAAATCGTTTTTTTATGATGGAGTGACTATCCTTACCACGTCTTTTTATTTATGATTTGATATTCGGTATCTGTTTGCCGTTGCTGACACGCCTTTTGTAGTCATTGGGTTCCGCCGCAACGCGCGGACGGGAAGTTACTAGTTATTGTTAAAAGAATAATAATCAAATAGTAAATTAGTCTCCAAAAACACATGTACAAAATCGATATAAAAGACAAGGGGTAGAATCGTAGATAAAGAATAAAGCATGGCCCTATAGTTATGAAAATCTACCTCGTTAGTCCCCTCTTGCGATATAATAATATTTTAAAATCTAATAATCAATGCCTTTACGGTGACACACATTCAGGGACACCCACCCGATCACCGTTACTTTCTCCGTTAAGTTGACGTCATAGAAACGTGAGACCTCCGTTAAGGTGTCAACAGTAGCGGTAATAAATAATGAACGGCGGTGGTCTGACACGGTCGCGGTTGTCAGTTGTGGTGGTTTCGGCGAGCGGCTCCAGTCCACTCTCGACGGATCATGTCCCAGTCCAACACAACTTTCGATTATTTTAATATTATTATTGCACTGCAATTTTCGAGGACTTTTTTTAAAAACTTCAGAAACCAATTCCATATAAAAATTAGGCTACGTGGTATATGGTGACCATGCTCCTTTCGAGGATGATATGTCACTTAGGCGTCACGTCATAGTTCATTTGATGATGATCCCCTTGCTAAGGTTTCATGTTCTGTTTTCTATGAAATGATACCGCCTCTTTTCAAAAAAACTAAAACACTAGAAATAGGAGGATGATCATACCCCACAAGTTTACTTCTTTTTTTTAATTCATCTACTTTTATTAACATTTATCAAATAAGATAGAAAAATAAATTCACTAATATTAAAAAATATTACATAAACTTAAAAAAAAATCCTAACTTTAATACTTCTTCATGATTTCCTCTTACATTTTCTTTAGAGTTAAATGCTTGGTTGGTCCCTGTGGTTTTCAAAAATTGCAGACTTTGTCCCAATGGTTTACTAATTACACGCGTGGTCCCTGTGGTTTTCAAAAATGCACTCGGTTGGTCCCTAGCCCTAACATCAGTTAAATTTCTCAGTTAAGTCCATGTTAAATGACCCAAATACCCTTGCTTATTAACAAAACCTACCAGATCTTCTTCAACCTCCATACCCTGTTCTTCCCCCTCTCTTTAAAACCCACCAGCCACCTCCATCGACACCTTCAACCCACCGCCTCCATCTCCACCATAAACCCACCACCACCACCACCACCGCCGTCACCTTCAACCCACCACCTCCGCCGTCACCTTCAACCGTCTAACCGTCGATTCACGGCATCTTCCCCAAACAAACCTGCAATTTAGGGTTTCATCTTCATCCACACATCCTGCAACCCACCGCCTCCACCTTCCCTTCGACCCACCACCACCGCCGTCACCTTCAACCCACCACCTCCGCCGTCACCTTCAACCCACCGCCTCCACCTTCACCGTAAAACCACCACCTTAAACCCACCACAACCACTGTCACAAGCACCCTCACCGTCGTCACCTTCGACCCACCGCCTCTAATCGATCGAATCCGGATTCAATTGGCGGTGCGGCAATGGGTTGCGTTTGATTCACTTTCCCATCCCAAGATGTTCAAATATCCATCCATCCATCCATCCAGCACCATCGTTATTGGAAGAGCGGACAGCAACAATGGCGACCAAAATCTTGAAATCCAAGAAACCCCCACCATCATCATCATCTTCCCATCTCGCCATGATCGAACTGAAACAAAGAATCTTAACATCACTCTCCAAACTCTCCGACAGAGACACCCACCAGATTGCCGCCGAAGACCTCGAAAACATCATCAAAAGCCTAACCCCAGAGGGCACCACAATGCTCCTCAACTCCCTCTACGACGCCACCGGAGACACCCACAAACCGGCCGTCAAGAAAGAAGCAATCCGGCTGTTGTGCTTCTTCTGTACCACCCACATTGGTAGCCATCATTGGGGAAAAATCATAGCCCACATTGTGAAAAGGGTTAGAGATTCTGATTCAGGGGTTAAAGATGCGTGCAGAGAGGCAATTGGTGAGCTTTCTTCCTTGTATTTGAAAGGGGAGGGGGTTGAGAGTGTGGTGGTGTTGTTTCTGAAGCCTTTGTTTGAAGCTTTGAATGATCAGAGTAAAGGGGGTGCAGGCTGCTGCAGCAATGTGTATGGCTAGAATGGTTCAAATGTGTACCAGGATCTGCAAATATAAAGGTGGGTGGTGGGTTTTTACTGATGGTGATTGTTCAGGGGTAATATAGTCATTTCACACATAGTTAACTAAGAAATTTAACTGATGTTAGGGCTAGGGACCAACCGAGTGCATTTTTGAAAACCACAGGGACCACGCGTGTAATTAGTAAACCATTGGGACCAAGTCTGCAATTTTTGAAAACCACAGGGACCAACCAAGCATTTAACTCTTTTCTTTAAAATAGAACGTTTTGGTTCGGGATAACTATCAACATCGATTGACAATATGTCCCATTCTTTGAGCCGAACCTTATCTAGGAATGGCAATGGGGCGGGCTTGGGCCGGGTATTGGTAATCCCAGGCCCGTACCCGGTTGTAATTCTTTGTCCCATACCCGGCCCATTACCCGTCGGGTATTTTTCGGGTAATTACCCGTCGGGTATCGGGCATACCCGCGGGTATCGGGTATACCCGTTAATTTTTTTTAAAATACCCGTTAGCACAAATGTGGAATTTTTATTTTGATGTTTATATAATTTACTATTTTAATAACTATAACAAATGAAAATATGATTAATAACTTATATATCATATTCAGACCACATATACAAAACTAAATTTAAACAATAACTTAATTAAGTAATTGTATCAGGACCACCTAATTGCATAAAACATCCACATAATAAAGGGTGATAGCTTTCATATCCAATATGCATGCTCAAAAATAAGTTATATGTTCACTAAACACTTGTCAAATAAATATCCACATATGACTATAGAGAAGGTAATAAGTACATGTACTAAGTTTGTATATATAGAAATCTATAATATGATACTTTCGGGTATTATTCGGGTATCGGGCGGGTATCACTAAATCCCATACCCATACCCGAATTTTTTCTATTTTTAAGCCCGTACCCGGCCCATACCCATTGGGCTTCGGGTATACCCGGCCCGTATGTTTCGGGTTTCGGGTATACCCATCGGGCTTGGGCTTTTTTGCCATCCCTAACCTTATCATCGGCCACGCGTACCTTTTCTCCCGTCACGCGTACCCTTTCTTCGACCGCCCGTTTCTTCTCCTTCGCCTTTTGGGTCGTGACCTCCGTGTAAGCATTAAATTGGGCAATAAACGCCTCCATCTTCGAATCGTCACCCTTTTCGTTTTTTTTCTTTGAAGCCGCCTCCCTTTTTTATTTGTCCCAGCCCTGGGGATGATCCTCCTCCCTTACGGCGTACTCTTCTTCGTCAAACTCGGCGTCGTCTTTTAAATTAATTTGACATTTTGTGTCCGAGCCGCCGGCACTAAAACGACCGGTCTCCGAGGTTTTTTGACGTTTTGCCATCTCAACCTCATTCGGAACCGGCGCCCACTTTGGGGCCTTTCGCATAACTTCCCAAGCCCGAACGTGTGGGAACGCGGTTTTATGGTTCGACTTGTATCTTTCCAATGCCGATTTGAAGACATCCTTGTCGCTCATCCCACTACGGCGCACACTTGTATATATTTTATTATATTCCTTCGAAAACCGGTTCACGACCGTATTCATCTTTCGCCACTTCGAAGACACCGAGTCGAGATCTCGATATGGTCCTTGTATATTCTTTTTTATTATATATGTAACAAAAAATAAACTGAGTTAGTGATTTGGATGAAAATTTATAAAAATTATGTGACAAAACTATTAATTTTTTTTCTTCTAAAAACTCCATGTATATTCTTTTTTATTATATATGTTACAAAAATAATTAAATAAAATAAATTAAAAAGGGTTTGAGTAAATTTCCAAAATCGTCCCTGTAGTTTTATATTTGTCAGTTTCATCCAAATATCCTCAACTTAACAGAAAAAATAAACTAAGTTAGTGGTTTGGATGAAAATGACAAAAAGTTACAAACGTTGGGGCCAATTTGGTACAAAAGTGTCATTTTGGACGAAAATGACAAACGTGCCCAAACCTCAGGAACGATTTTGGCAATTAACTCTAGAAATTTTTTGGTATATGCGTTTTTTACCCCCCGGTTTTATAGAAACTTTTTGGTATATACGTTTTCGACCCCCAGTCGAAAATCTCAAGCTTCGCCATCAGTCATCGTCGATCTTAATGGTGAAATAAATAACACATCAGTTCATGAAAATACTAATTTAATTTCTAACAACTTTGCTTAAATATTGAATTGAGTCGGATGGATTGAGTCACTGATGGTGATCAAATGAGTTAAATAGTAGCAAATTGTTTGATAAAATGTCTAGTTTAGTCATTTAATCTAGTTGCTAGATTTCTTGTTTACGTGTGTTGACAAGGCTTAGGTTATGGATATAGATTGATTGGAACTTAAATGCCTTCATTTTTAACAATAGTTTTATACATCAAAATACAACCTAATCTTTCATTTGTAAATATTTAAGCGCATGTCATTTTTGTATAGGCCAAACACAATACTACTTTTTAGAAAGTTCGGTCCACCACTTTTTCAATCCACAGGTCTAGGGAATTTACCTTATCAATTTCTACACATGGTATGAACATTCTTCAAAGTGGGAGAGATATTTTTTTTTGGATAATGGGGTTTGGAGAAAAGGATTACCCCAAGAAAAAGTTAGCCTTCGGTTTTTGCCTTTGTCATGTTGATAACACTTTCGCGGTGGCCATACTTTAAGGAATCTACAAGATAACAAAGGAGCAAACACGAAAACTGAAAATAAAAGTGAATGTAAAAATAGAAGGAGAAAGACAATAAATAGAAAATAAGTTTGGTCAAAATAATAACTTGGGTCTTTCTATGGAAGAAACCGTAATCCCTGGTAACGGCACCAAAAACCTTGATATCGTGTGAATTAGGTGTATTAATTTAATAATTTGAGCACACTTAAGTGCATTAACTTAAAAACTTAGGAACACGATTATCTAGTTTTGAATCTATAAAATTGATTTTTATTTAAACTAAATACACACAACGGGCAGAGAACTTATCACGTATAGTATAGCTTTTGATAAGAACCAAGTATCGTTTAAGGAACACACTTCCCCCACTCAACCGTTTATTATTATTACGACCATCCTTATTTGTAGTTAATTAGGTTAGTAGACAAAATTAGTAATATAGGAATCTTGAATAAATCTTTCTTAATTAATATAATTTAGAGTAAACTGCCATTTTGGTCCCTGTGGTTTGGGTACTTTTGTCATTTTAGTCCAAATCTCAAACTTTTTAAATCTGGGTCCCTGTGGTTTCACTTTTATTGCCATTTTAGTCCAAAATTAAGAGTAAACTGCCATTTTGGTCCCTGTGGTTTCACTTTTATTGTCATTTTAGTCCAAATCTCAAACTTTTTGGAACAGTCATAAAAAGGGGGTTTTTGAATTTCGGACTAAAATGGCAATAAAGATGAAACCACAGGGACCCAGATTTAAAAAGTTTGAGATTTGGACTAAAATGGCAAAAATGCCCAAACCACAAGGACCAAAATGGCAGTTTACTCTATAATTTATGTTATAACATGAGGAAAATGTTTAAGTCTTCGATACTATCTTTTAATTAGATTAAAACTGGCTTCCTTGGTCCGGTCGCCAACATCCCTCAATCTTGTCACAACATATCGATAGACTGGTCTAGAAACATGCCCCTAATGACCATATAAAGAACAAATTTCATTAAAAAGTGTCTTTGTATTTCCCATCTTCTTCGCAATCACCGCCTATTAGATTGTTGTAGTCGTCATGTCATAATCTGGGTCACCATAAACTAGGTCATTATCGTTATAATAAAATGTACATGTGTAATTAGGTCGAAAGTCAAACACATGGCTTGATCGGATTTAGTTTGGTCGCTTAGACTAAAGGGTGTGGAGGACGTCCCAGGGTTGTCGAGGGTCGTTTGGTCCGTCCCTGTCGCCTCCTAGCCGCTCCCGACGTTCCTCCTTGCTTTCTTATCCAACACACACATATATATACATACATATGTATATATAAAGGGGCTCATCACCACACCCTTGGCACATCCATTGAGGCTCATCCCCAACACACCCGATAACGTGACCTCCTACGTGATGGATCATCCCAGACGAACTACCCTCCTCCACACCCACCGGCCTTAAGACTCTGAGTCCTTAAACCAATATAAAAAATGGGTTGAAAATATAAACCAACTACCAGATATCTATAGCTTCAAATGTATGTATTACTTTAAGCTACATCACCCACATTTTGTTTTGTTCAACCATTACACACTTTTGCATGTTGTGGTTAATTAAGAGCATTCACATCAGCTGCTCTATTACAATCCATATACCTATACTAAAAAATTACTGCATTTTCCTTCTTTTTAATTAAATAAAATTTTTTATACCTTTATTATTACATTTTATTTCACCCTCACTCACAATCACTATAAAAAATATTAAAAAATAAATGTAGAGAAACAACATCTTTCCAAATATATAGATGAACAATATTTTTCTTTCACTAAGACCACCCGTAATGGGCGAGATTCCGACGTGATTCTCCCCTAATAACGCCCGATTCCGCCGAGCCTCCACCCCCTTCGGCGTTTTCAGGCGTGTTTGGGCCTGAATTTGGTTTCGGCATTGTTTGAAACACGCTGAACGGCAATCCATATACCTATACTAAAAAATTACTGCATTTTCCTTCTTTTTAATTAAATAAAATTTTTTATACCTTTATTATTACATTTTATTTCACCCTCACTCACAATCACTATAAAAAATATTAAAAAATAAATGTAGAGAAACAACATCTTTCCAAATATATAGATGAACAATATTTTTCTTTCACTAAGACCACCCGTAATGGGCGAGATTCCGACGTGATTCTCCCCTAATAACGCCCGATTCCGCCGAGCCTCCACCCCCTTCGGCGTTTTCAGGCGTGTTTGGGCCTGAATTTGGTTTCGGCATTGTTTGAAACACGCTGAACGGGAAAATGATGGACCAATGGGAACGAGTTAGCTTTCGTCATCAACGTTGGGTTTGGCCGGAGATCTTGCAGGTCAGAAGAAGGGTTTGGCCGGAATTTTGGGTTTGACCAAGAAGAAGAAGGTCAGAAGAAGAAGAAGAAGGGATGGAATTTATGGGTTTGTCACATTAGGCCTCTGTGGTTTTAAACTTCAATATCTTTAACATTTCAAGTTTCAAAAATGCTATATCATTCCCTAAAGTTTTGTTTATTAAATGTCTCATTTGGATCTTTTATAAAACTTAATATTTTGCAATGTAATTTTTTAGTATTGTAATTTTTTTAAGAGTAAACTGCAATTTTAACCCCTGAGGTTAGGGGTGATTGGCACTCTTACCCCCCCTAAGGAAATAATTGCAATTTTACCCCCCACTGTTCACTGTTATGTCGCAATTCTACCCCCCGACTTCAATTTTACCCCCCAACGTTTGCTGTTATGTTGCAACATTACCCCCCGGCTTCAAATTTGTTGACTAATCTGTTGACTATAATTTGAAATGACTATAATGCCCTTTCATATTTACCCCCTGTGTTTTGTGCACTTTGGGATATTACCCCCTGCCACCACTGCCACCGCCATTCACCACCACAACCACAACCACCACTGCCACCTCCAGCCACTCACTCCTTTCTCTCACACCCACCATAGCAACAACCAGCCACCATTTGCCACCACATCACCACCATTATCATCGTCACTGTTGGTAAACCATATGCAGCTGCTGTTGGTAACTGAGAGTTGGCAGAATCCTTAGGCCTGGTTGGTCTCACTGCACAATGCGTGACCTCATAAATAAATTACAGAACTCAAAATACAAACGAAAGCATAACTTTCAAATAAAATTGAATGACGCGGTGGATGACAATGTGTGTGTACCTGGTTCAGATAAAAGCGTAATTCGATCTCGCAAAATCACAAGTTCAGGAGACGAGTCTTCAGTGCCCATTAAATTTAGGTATTCCATAGCTGTTGTTAAAAGTCCTTGACCCGCCAATATTTCAGCGTACTTTTCAACTAGTTTGCATAGAGAAGAACTGAATTTCTTCTGCCCGGTTGCTAACGCAAGAACCACAGTTTTCTCCATTAATTCCTAACCCATAAACATTACATGGTTAATAATATAAATTAATAAGAAACTAAACTTTCAAGTTTAAACATGATGCTTTACCTGAAGAAGGTCAACATAGGATTTCCCCTCATGTTCACTTGTAACATTCTTTGACCAAATTTCGACTGTTTTATCGATATTCCCAGCACATATATAACAAAGGGTTGCAGCCAGTGTGTTACCAGCAGCCATGAGTCTAGAAGCAAGAGAATCACATAGTAAAGTCCAATCCTCCCTCTGTGCAAACTGTGTCATACAGACATAGATAGAAAATATTTTGATACCTGTGTAATCTGGAATGGAGGGAGGGACAGAGAGGAAATGGGCGAATGATTTAAAATTGGCCAACAGTGACGATGATAATAGTGGTGGTGTGGTGGCAAATGGTGGCTGGTTGTTGCTATGGTGGGTGTGAGAGAAAGGGGTGGGTGGCTGGAGGTGGCAGTGGTGGTTGTGGTGGTGAATGGCGGTGGCAGTGGTGGCAGGGGGTAATATCCCAAAGTGCACAAAACACAGGGGGTAAATATGAAAGGGCATTATAGTCATTTCAAATTATAGTCAACAGATTAGTCAACGAATTTGAAGCCGGGGGGTAATGTTGCAACATAACAACAAACGTTGGGGGGTAAAATTGAAGCCGGGGGGTAGAATTGCGACATAACAGTGAACAGTGGGGGGTAAAATTGCAATTATTTCCTTAGGGAGGGTAAGAGTGCCAATCACCACTAACCTCAGGGGGTAAAATTGCAGTTTACTCTTTTTTTAATTTAATGAAGTATTTTAAGTTTTTAATTAAAAAAATAATTGTTTAATGATTGGAAGGGGAGTTATTGGGCATTGTTTTGGTCAAAAATCACACAAGGATAATGTAACCAAATCTGATTTTTGTGAGGTTGGATGCTTGGTTAGATGAACAAATGTGTGAACAAGTATGAAATGTAAACAACGATGAACACAAGGATTTATACGAGGAAAAAGCCCTTGATCTTTATGAGATCTCCGGCATAAAAAACCTCGGGTGATGGAAACTACCGATCACCAAATGTATTGCATAAAAAAGGTAACAGCTTTGGATGATATTGGGCTTGTTACAATGATTTCTAGTGTGTGTATGTTTGAGAGCGAGTAGCAGAGGTTTTGTGTCGAAAAAAGATGTCTTCTATCAGCTCAATACCCCCCAAAATAAACAAGCTAACAAAAAGTCCTCTTTTCTAGGAAGATCTTGTCCACTCTCATAACCGTTAGTGGAATTGGCACATGCAACATAAAGAACGAATATTCCCCGAAATTTCAGCTAAGATTTAGTCCACTACATCCATTATCTACATATAAACATTAAAAATGTGACAATCATTAGAAATCATAAGTAATGTTAAGGATCCTTGATCCTCCGAGTTCCTGCACCATCCGCTAAGGATAAGTGATCCAGGCTACGCTTCAGGATACATGATTCATAACTATAAAAATCTATGCCCTAACAATTGCCCCCAATATGGCAGTTGTGATAAGGATTCACAACTGTCATATTTTCGTTAGAAGTGGACTAGTCGTTGATGCTGGTAACTAGTCGTTACACTGCTTGTCGTTACTGATAAGACCTGCTATAATCATTGTGGGGGATGAAGCCTTTTACACCCTTCGTTCTTTACCTCCCTGCACTTTAATTTATGCATTGACGCTTTAACTGTTAGATAGCCCTGTCCGGCCAGGATGGTCCACGGTTTTGCTGGTGAAATCCAGGCCAGATGATTTTGATTCATAATGAATGGGCAACAACATTAAACTTTTTTAGCTACATCTGTTGTTGTTTCTTCCCTCTTTATTTTCATGTATGCTTTCTATTTTCAAAGATATCATCGCCAAAAAACTGGAAAGTTATTGGAAATCTGATGATAATGTTAAACTTTTAACAGAAAACTTGAAGTGTTCGAAAAAATGTGGATTAGTGATCCTTAACCAAAAAGGATAAGAGACAACTTGCAGCTTAGAAAAAGTTAGAATATAACATACCAGAGAATCCAAGTTAGGATTCTATATCCTTGTAAATTATTACTGAATAAACAAACTATGAAAAGTAAAGTTTCAATGATCCAAGATCCTTATTGACAGAACTTGTATAACTTTAAAGCTCCAAGATCCTGAAAGAAAAACAAACTTGGGACCAAGCCAAATAATTGGGAATGAACCAATAATAACTGGGGACAAGCCCAAATAAACTGGGGACAAGCCCAAATAAAATGGGGACAAGCCCAAATAACTGGGGACAAGCCCAAATAATCGGGTGTAAACTGGGGTCAAGCCCAAATAAACTTGTGTAAACTGGAGTATGGCCCAAACCGGCGACTATCCCAATCGTGAGCGACATGAAAATGCCGAAACCTTAGCTAACGTGAAAACGTTAGAAACCTTAGGAATAGATGTATTGTACGTCTACCATTATACTTAGGATCCTACATATAGCCAACAACAATGAAATTGTCAGCCCCTAAAGCGGGTACTGGTCCCATTGCCTCGAACTATACTTGGATAACGTGCGCAATGGGCGAGGGTGTCAAAACCCAATTCGTGTGAATGGTGAAGACCCGTAGAAGGTAATAGATACCTTAGCTGGGGACAAGCCCAGAAACTTTGGAGAGTTGGCCAACCACTTTGATCTTCTGTAAAATGATAACAACTCTGCAAAAGCTTAAACTTTATGAAAATAGATGTTAAATGTTTAACATCTTTGACTTATGATAAGTAATAAGTATAAAATGAATGAAAATGAAAGTAACGTGTTACCAAAGATAGAATCATATATCCTTTGAGGATCCCGGATCCTTAAACAGAATACTGGCATCGCTGAGGATCCCTAATCCTTCTTACATAAAGTATTTTTTGAGATGAACAGCATTCCAAGCTCTTGGTAGGAGATCACCATCCATTGTTAACAAACGATATGCCCCCTTTCCTGTTTCAGCTTCAATTAGATAGGGGCCTTCCCACTTTGGTGCTAACTTGCCATCAGCAGGATTTGTGGTATTTTGGAATGCCTTCCTTAATACCAAGTCACCAACTTGAAACTTTTTGACACTGACATTTTTGTTGTATGCCCCAGCTATTCTTTGTTGATAGCTAACCAATCTTATCCTTGTCAAATCCCTGAGTTCTTCTATGGTATCCAGGTCTTGAGTCAGGCTTTCGGCATTTCCTTCAGGATCACGGATGCTTTTCCTCCTGGTGCCTTAGGAAGCTTGCCAACTATGTCTATTCCCCACCCCATGAATGGCCAGGAAAATGATATAGGATGCAGGAGCTTCGCTGGTTGATGTAGGATATTACTGTGTCTCTGACAAGCATCACACTTCTTTGCATATTCCACAGCATCCTTGTTCATTGTGGGCCAATAATATCATGTTCTGAGGATCCTTGAAAATAGTGCTCTGCCCCCAGTGTGATTCCCACAATCTCCTTCATGAAAATCCTTTAAAACCTCTTGAATCTTTGGGTCCTCAATGCATCTTAAATATGGACCTGCAAGAGATCTTTTATATAAGATGTTATTTAATAATGTAAATTGCGATACCTTAATTTTGAAGGCTCTAGGATTTTCTCAAGCAGGAGTTTCTCTATTCTGCATATATTTCAGGATAGGAAAGATCCAGGATCCTGAACTTTACTGTGCACCATCACTGGGTATAATTGCAGAATCCTCCACTATCTCCATGACTATGTTATCCTCAATTGCAGGGGTTAAAACATGGATGATGGGTATCTTTACATCCTCTGGAATCTTCAATGATGATCCAAGATTAGCTAGGGCATCAGCTTCTGCATTCTCTTCCCTGGGTACCTGTGTCAAACTAAAAGAAGCAAAAGAGTCTGCTAATTTCTTGACTATCTCTAAATATTTGATTAGCCTTTCACCTTTGACAGCATAAGAACCATTGTAATGGTTAGTAATTAATAAAGAATCTACATATACCTCAAGATAACTGATCCTCATATGCTTGGCAATTTGCAAACCTGCTATTAAGGCTTCATATCCAGCCTCATTATTAGTGGTTTGGAACTCACAAGCAATTGATTGGGGTATAATGTCCCCCTGTGGCGATTTTAGTAGTATGCCTAGTCCAGTTCCCTTGACATTTGAAGCTCCATCTGTGAAAAATGTCCAAGGATCCTTGGTCTCCTCAAGTTGTTGAACTTCTAATTCAACTTCCCTTTGTAGATCACTACTGAAATCAACCACAAAGTCAGCTAAGGCTTGGGACTTGATGGCAGTCCTAGGTTCATACTTAATGTCATATGCATTAAGCTTGACTGCACATTTTGCCATCCTTCCTGACATCTCAGGTTTCTTGAGAACATTCTTGATAGGAAAGTTAGTTTTAACAACAATAGTATTAGTTTCAAAATAATGTCTGAGTTTAGTAGATGCCATGATTAAAGCAAGAATAAGTTACTCTAAATGAGAATACCTGGACTCAGCATCTAGTAGACTTTTACTTACATAGTATACCGGATGTTGAGAGCCTTCGTGATCCTTAACTAGGACCGCACTTACTGCCTTAGTTGAAACAACTAGATATAAGGATAATGTTTCCCCATTTTCTGGTTTCATTAGAGCTGGTGCTGAGGATAGATAATCCTTAAGAGGCTTAAGTGCAGCTTCATGCTTATCAGTCCACTCAAACTTCTTATTCTTCCTCAATATGTCGTACCTGCCTTTAGTAATTTGTCTACCTCTTCTTGGATAATGGCATTTCTTTCGGGTGCAAATTTCCTCCTTTTTTGGTGTATTGGCTTGAATGACCTGTCAATACCAAGTTTATGAGTAATAACTGTTATGGGTGGTTTTCTGCTCATATATCCTGGATTATATTCTGACTCTGTTACTTTTGATTGTGATCAGGATACCGGATCATGATATTGGTAACATCCTGATGCAGTATCCTGGTAATGACTAATTATTCACGTGCAGATTAGTGAAGCTTGCTTATAACGGTCAAGAGGACTACTTCTTCTGAAGACTCAGACTAGATGGTTGAGAAGGGAACGTTGAAGCCGCAAAGACGGGGTCTCCAACGTTCTAAAGGGA
Organism: Helianthus tuberosus; assembly: GCA_030545235.1. NCBI lineage: Eukaryota > Viridiplantae > Streptophyta > Magnoliopsida > Asterales > Asteraceae > Helianthus > Helianthus tuberosus. The sequence goes on along the minus strand of CM060441.1, from coordinate 213,013,031 downwards.
ATATTCGGGGCATCCCCTGTTCATAAGATAGTTTATTATTTCCTTTTGCTATATAAAGGAATGTACGGATCATATGAACACACAACTTTTTCACGTACACTTCTGCTTTCTACTAGCTACAATCACTCACAAAAACTTACACTTGTACTCGAATCTCATTGTAACACTTAGTTTATCCGCATCATATCCTGCACTGTGTTAGTACATGCATCTGTCAACTTCGTCTTATATCGAGTCTTAGACTAGATTGTATAGATCAGAGCTCGTAGATCAAGAAAATAAGAAGGTTTATTGTATTTAGAAGTTGATTTCGCTCCTAATGTCTAATTCCGCCCGAAATGTCATTTGGACAATTTCGAGCGGAATCACAAAGATTTGATTTCGCTCCAAGTGTCATGATGTAACTACGAGCGGAATCAAGACAATCAAGACCCTATATATAGGTCTCTATGAGCGAAATCAGGTATTAAGTTCTTATACTCCATACCGAAGTGCTGCCGGTGTGAGATTTGATTGTAAACAACGTCAGATTAATACAATCAGTGTTTAAAGTGAAGAATTAGCTGTTTCTACGTCAGTTACTTGTTTTCCGCACCTGTAACTGATCAAAACTCCTCTGAACGACTCATTCCGGGTTCGTACACGATCCTACAAGTGGTATCAGAGCTCAGGAGGAGGAGTTCTGCAGAGATCAGCTGGATTTCATCGAAACTTCTTACTTCTACACCTTCTTTCTTCATGAGAACGAGATTTAACGGTCAAAACTGGTTCAAATTTTCACAGACTGTGTATAAGTGACTATTAACAAATCCCTGAAAGTTTCATTGCTAAAATCGGATTAAAAGTGGACAAAATGAACCTCCGAACTGATTCCGCTCGAACCGAAAGTTTTTTATTCCGCTCCAGATTAGTATCATTGGTCTGATTCCGCTCATAAGCTCCTGATTCCGCTCCAGATTATTTGTTGATTTCGCTCCAAAATTTGCTGTTGATTTCGCTCCAGGTTGTCAAACTGTTGATTTCGCTCCAGATAGCCAAACATTCTGATTTCGATCCTGAAATCTTTCTGATTCCGCTCCAGAGTTATAATTTTCTGATTTCGCTCCAGACAACAAAATTTCTGATTTCGCTCCAGTGAGTATTGTGATTTCGCTCCAGGTTTCCAAATTGGTGATTTCGCTCCAAATCATTGTGATTGATTCCGCTCCAAATTACAAAATTCAGATTTCGCTCCAGTCAACCAAAGTCTCAGATTTCGCTCCAAACTGCAATCAGCTATTTCGCCCGAAATTGTAGTTGGGTTATCTCGCTCGAAATTAACTATTTTGAAAAACGTGATACGTAATCATGAGTGAAGAGTTCTACAACGCGTTCGCTTCATCTCCGACTACTCCGGCTTCCATTGCTCAGAATATGAATTTGGAAAACGAGACCGGAACGTTACAAAAGCCCCCGAAACTGATGAGTATCGAAGAGTACTACGGGTGGAAAGACAGATTTGAAAACTGGGTTCAGGCAAACCATTTGAGATCATGGGAGTGTATTCTGAAGAAATATGTGTTGCCTCGTACTGATTTGCAAGTTGTGAAAACAATTTCTGAGTTTAGTGATCAAGAACGAGATATGTATCATGCTGAAAAGATGATGATTAGTTTATTACAGCAGGCAATCAAAGAAGACATTTTCATTCTGCTTCAGCATGATAAAACTTCAAAGTCAATCTGGGATGCTCTACGTGTTAAGTTTGAGGGGAGTGAGAACATGATTAAGAGCAAGAAGGCATTGCTCAAGAAAGAGTTTGAGCTGTTCAGTAGTTTACCAGGAGAAGACACGAAGAAGCTGATTGAACGTTACTGCCACTTGGTGCGATCTATGTTGATGATTGGTATAACCAAAGATTCTGATGAGTGGGTAGACAAGTTAGCGGACGCTTTACCGCAAAAAGAATGGGGAACATATTTGATGATTTTGAAGAATACGGGTGTTTATGATGGGTTAACGATTTCTCAGTTTATTGAGAAGATAGAAAGTCAAGATTTGGAACAACAAAAGATCGCGAGGATGAATAGTTCGAGTGGTCAACAGGATATAAAAATGTACTACAAAGGCAGTGTTCCAGAAGTTGAAAGGAGTCCAAAGATACAAACTGCATTTAGTGCGGGAGATTCTACTGAAAATGTTGATCAAAGTCCTAAAAGCAGTAGTGGTTTCTCTTCATACCCGAGTGTTAATCCAAAGAGCCCAACTTCAAGTTTCAGTTCTCAAAGTACAAAAAGTGGAAGTGGTTATGTGATACAATGCAATATTGCCTTGAATCTTCCAGATGATCAAAGTTTTTCTGAAGAGGTTGCGAAAGATCACATGGCTTTACTTGGTTCTGTGCTACTATCATATGAAGGTTTGGTTGCTGGTCGGATCGGGAATCCTATGTTAACAAAGGAGGATTACGATCAGATAGACGCTGAAGAGATGGAGCTAATGGACATCAAATGGTGTCTAGCTAGTGTTCTTAGACGAGCTGAAAAGTTCAAACTGATTACTGGAAGAAATGACTTTCTTGATGCACATGTTTCTACTTTAGGTTTTGATAAATCTAAAGTTACTTGTTTTCGATGCAGGGAGAAAGGTCATTTCAAGAGGGAATGCAAGAACAGGGAAGCTAGTGATGTGAAGAATCCATTCGGAAAAGATGACTACTACCGGAAAGCCATTTATCAACAAGTTGGTCAGCAACAACTACAAGAACCACAGGTGGCTCATGGTAGAAAAGTGATCGAGGAGTCAAAAAGAGCATGTCTGGGAAATCAAGAGAACTTTAACTGGAATTTTCAAGATAAAGAAAAACTGCCTGAAGGTTTTAGCTGGGATATGTTTGTGAATGATAAAGGAGATTTCAAAGCATTTATTGCTAAAATTTTGAAAGAACCAGATATGTTTACCACATGGATGAATTCTATTGGTGAAACTGTGAAGAATGTAGAAGAAAAGTCTGTTGCATCTGAAGAAAGCTCACAGAGTTCAGATAAAAGTTCACAAAGTGATGAAAGTTCAGAAAAATGAAGTTGTTTTTGATCAAACACCAGTTGATTCTAGTTCTTCGGATGATACTTCTGACAAATTAATTGAGTTTGACCAATCACCAACTGATGACAGCAATAGTGATGATGATGAAGAAAAACATATTGATATTGTAAAATCACATCTTTCTCCTGAAAGTTTTCATTTTTATTTTGCAGATCGTTTGGAGCAACTAAAGGAGAAACGGGCTGCAAAAGAACAAAAAGAAATGAAGTCTGAAAGTGTTGCTGAGAAGAATGTTGAGACTGAGCAGGTTGATGAAGCAGAAAAGGTGACTGAAGATGAGAAAGTGGTTAAAGTTGAGAAAATTATTGAAGTTGAAAAGATTGTTGAAGTCATCAAGCCTTGCTCAAAGTGTTTGGAACCTTGCAAGGAATGTGCAGCTAAAGATGAAAAGCTGACAGAGTTTGAAAAGATGAAGGAACAATTACTGTTCAATCTTAATTATGTAAAGGAATCATACGATGTATTGAACAGAACAGTAACTGGTCTTCAAAAGACAAACTCTGAAAGAGAAAATGCTTTGACGATGATGAATGCAACATTGATGACGAAGCAAAAAGCTATTAACTTTTACATCGAAGAAAGTGCAAAGTGGAAGCAAGAGTTAGAGAAGGAGAAGATTGAGAATGAGAGAATCAGAAGATTATTGCAGAGTTATTCTAGTTCTGATTATCTTATTGATCGAATTTATCTGACTGTTGCAGGTTTTGAAGCATTCAAAGATGACAAGCCAAAGAAGAAGGATACTGGTAAGAAACCGACTGCTAGCTATAACAAGTGTCCGCCTCCAATCTGGGAAGGTTATTCTCCCAGAAAACCAAATGAGGAGCAAGTTGAAAAAGCCGTCAATATAAAGCTAAAAACCGATACAACTGATGATTTACCAGAAAACATTGATGTTACTTTCACATCGTCTGATACTGATCATGAGTCTGAGTTAATAAAAAAGGTGGTTGATCAGGTGTTAGATACTGATGAGGAGTCTGAGTCAAAGTCCGAGTCTGGGTGTTCAAGTTCGTCCGTCAAAAGTTTGAGTTCGTCGGGAAACAGTTCAAAATCGTCGGTTAAAAGGGCTTACAGTAAAGAATTTTTGTTATCAAAATCGAATTTGGATGATGAAACATTCGAAGTAGCATTTACTTTAAATGATTCTGGCAAATTATATTCTGACAAAGAGTTTCCAATAAGAAGTGTTAAATTTGAAATGATCAAAAAGGTTTTCAAAATGACAGAAATTAAGATTTCTGAAATAAAAGATTTAAATCGTACTGGAAAACCTAAAAAATACACTTCAAGAGTTCAACAACGATTAAACAAGAAAAAGGGTTACAATTTTGGTTCTGGTTTTCAAAAGAAACCAAACCATAATGGTAGCTACAAAAAGAAAGGTTTAGGTTTTATTCCACCAGAAAATTATAAAAATGAGAAAAATTCTAAAACAAAAACAGAATTTGTTTCAGGAGGAAATGCAGAAGAAGAACAGAAGAAACCGTTCTGGAAACAATCAAACCAGGAGTTTCTTGCTGAGAAGAAAAGGAATGGAACTGGAGTTTTTCATTCAAAAGAGACTCGAACCTGTTTCAAATGCAATGAAGCTGGTCACATTGCATGGAACTGTCCGAAAAATGCTAAGACTAAAAAGGGAGTTTCTGAAAAATTGAAAGAAATAGTTGTTGATGTTGAACCAACCGAAAAATTCAGAATTTTTGAAAACTCAACTTAGGAGGTTGGTGAGTGTTCTAAAAAGAATTTTTACAAAAAGAAAGCCAAGAACAACCAAGTGTGGGTTGTTAAGAAGTCTGAAGAGAAAGTCGGCGATGAATCTGGTTCCACAAAGCCAGAAGAGCCACAAGGTGAGGTAAAAGAGGTAAATTGTATATCTTCAGTGAATGATGATGAATTTCCATCACTGAAGTTTAAGAAGGTCAAACAGAAAGTTGATAAAGTTGAAATCTCAGATCAGTTTTATTTTGATAAAACAGAGTTTGATGTCGAGAAAACATTCAATGGGAATGTTAAGAAAATTTTTGGGAAAATGCTTGATGGGAAAGTAAAAGGGGTTAAAGATTTTTACGCAACAAAGAAAGCAACTTTTAACCCAACTGAACAAGAGCTAAAGGAGCTAAAAACACCCAAGGTTGGTCAGACTTGGGTGGAAATTCTTTTCCCTTGAACATCTGACTATGCCGGAGATCCCAAGTTTGTAATCGTGGATCAGGAATCAGCATCTTTCTTGATAATTAACGATTGTGATTGAATTTTATAAAAGTGATTTTTTACAGGATAAGTGTGAATTGCCGGAGCTTCCAGGTTGGTAAGTGTGAAGCAGGAATCGGCATCTTTATTGGTAAAATGATTTTGTGTAGATGTGGTATTCCTACAAGTTGGTTGATGAAGGTTTACACTTATAAGTGGTAAATCAAGGACATTAAGTTGTACTTGTTTTTCCTACAAATGGTTAATCAAGGTCATTAGGTTGAACTTGATTGGATCAAACTTACAAGTGGTATTTTGAAAGACAATGTGATGAACCACACCCCTAACTTTACAAGTGGTAAAACCAACAAAACTTATTTTCCGTAAAAATCATTTTGGTTAAAACAAACTTAAGTGTTTTGAAATCATTATGAGAAAATAGTTTTGTGAAATGGGGAGTTCTGATTGTTTATGCCTAGTGGATGGCGAATTGATGCGATTTGATATCGGTTGTCAATTTTTCTTGTATAGTTTGTTTTCAAATTTCCTAGAACGTGTTTGCATTTTAGGGGGAGTAGAAATTTCTGAAAATCCAAAAACATTAGAAAATTTGAAAAAGTAAAAAACATGATAAAATCAAAAATGAGTTTTAGTGTCAAAGAAGAGGAAATGATAGTCCATCAGTAGACAGTTACAGTATGCTAAAGAAATGTATTGTTCAAATAGCGTTAAACAGTCTCAGTGATGATATGCCGATAGGTTTTCATACATTTAGTAAATTTTTTCGGGATATAAACATAAATTCAAACTTGCTTATTTTGTGGGGAACACTACTTGGATATATAGGTAACCCCTGAAATCTTGTTTGAAAGGTCCCTCTTTCTGAGATACTAGGTCTTTATACTCAGTGATATCTGGGGTATTATCCCGGGACTTCTGATTTTGCGGAAGCAATGGCCTAGTCCCCGGAGAATACTTTCTGCATGCTTGAAATATAGCGCCACCCTCAGCAATTTGATGAAACAATAAAATTGATAGTCATTGCTGTTTTAATTCAAAAGATCCTCTAAAGGGGACACACCAAAAGTCGAACCGTCATCTCTCTGCTGAACGGAAGTTCTGACCTGTGCTCTCACGGTTTCGTACTATAATTTATTCCCTTACAGATATCATCTGTGGTATACTCACCTGTAAGACTGAATATTGGGATCTGGATACGGGAGTATATTCAAGAGGTGGGACACATGAATGAGTTAAAGTTCTAAAAACACCTAACTCATATCCTGAATCAGTTGAAATTTGTATGAAAATTTAAGTGGATCAGTATATCGGCAATCTAAGTGAATTGTTTAATTCTTAATGTGTAACTAAGCTCAATGTTACTTGTGACTTGTCAAGAACTGATATGATCCTCTTGCACGAACTCACAAAAATATTGTCTGTAAATATTTCTTTACTGCATTTCTTTACTTTAAAAAAGATCCAAAAAGATTTTCAGTGTGTTTTAGCATAAATTTTTGAAAAATACAAAAAGATTTTCGACAACTGATGTTGGAGAGCTGATTTTAAAAAATTCCAAGTGCTAAACATGATGATATGTTTGTGAAAAGAAGTATGTGTTTGAAAATCAAATGTGTTTTGATCAAATTTTAAAGTGGTTCATCAAGATTATTGAGTTATTTTTGAGGGAGAGTCAGTGTTAGTGCATATATTGAATTGTTAAATTTAGAAAATTTACTTTGAGGAAGAGATTGTGCAGGATTATGAAAGAGCTGGATTATCAATTCTGAGAATACCTGAGTTGGATAAAAGCCAGGTTACGATTTTGGAACAACCTCCGGAAGAGCCAGACCATTCGATTCTGAAGAAGTTTGTGTTTTTAAAGAGCCAGGTTTCCTATACCTGAAGACTAAGAGAAGAGAGTGTAAGCCAGATTACGATCTTGAAGCAGATGTTGCTGATGAACTGAAGGAATGCCAGCACATTGTTAGGGGGAGTCTGGTAATGCTGAGTGAAAGAATGAAGCCCAGAGACTGATCAAGACTGAAGATGCGAAGACTAGACACAGTCAGACTCGACAGGTGAGACTCGTTAACATCTGAGGGGGAGTCTGTTAGTACATGCATCTGTCAACTTCGTCTTATATCGAGTCTTAGACTAGATTGTATAGACCAGAGCTCGTAGATCAAGTAAATAAGAAGGTTTATTGTATTTAGAAGTTGATTTCGCTCCTAATGTCTAATTCCGCCCGAAATGTCATTTGGACAATTTCGAGCGGAATCACAAAGATTTGATTTCGCTCCAAGTGTCATGATGTAATTACGAGCGGAATCAAGACAATCAAGACCCTATATATAGGTCTCTATGAGCGAAATCAGGTATTAAGTTCTTATACTCCATACCGAAGTGCTGCCGGTGTGAGATTTGATTGTAAACAACGTCAGATTAATACAATCTGTGTTTAAAGTGAAGAATTAGCTGTTTCTACGTCAGTTACTTGTTTTCCGCACCTGTAACTGATCAAAACTCCTCTGAACGACTCATTCGGGTTCGTACACGATCCTACCCACTGTATCCTGAAGTTTGAAGTAATAAGAAGAACAAGGCAGCTGCGATTGTCAGCTCCCGAGGTTTCGTGCCGACGATCTAGATTGATCAAGGGCTTTCCTCGTATATATCGTGTCACTCTTTACTTTTTAGTTCATTGTTTGATTGTTGATATAGCTCGATATCCTGGGCTATATCCTGAGAACTGTTTTTGCAAACATCATACTCAGAATATTTTCAATACACTTTGTTAGCACACTACCTCACTTAACTAAGTTGATCACTAAATTGCTTAGGTAATTTTTGACCAAAACAATTTGGCGCCTATGATGGGGCAAGTGGTGTTATTTCTACTAAAAGTTTTCGTAAAATTATTACTTGGTTTTCTGTTTTCAAAACTTTTTGCTACACTATTTTCAATGGCCTCAAAATCAAACATGAGCTCTTCTACCGTGTCTGCTACAACCTCTGCAACAATTGGTTCGATGCTTCCACCACCTCCAAGGACGCAAGCATCTTCACAGCCTCAGGCTCCTCCAAGAAGGACCAAAACTCATGTGGCTCCTGATATTATCCCCACTCAGAATGTTCAAGGATCTGCTGCATCAGGGAGAACCCCTATTATGGCTTCTAATGATGAAATTCTAACTATGTTTGGTAGTATACAGGATCAGATGAAGCAACAACAGGAGACCAACCAAATGCTGATAAGAGAGATACAACTCTTGAATTCCAGCTCAAGCAGGCCTGCTGAGGATACTGTCACTCCCTTGCAGCCCCGAGCTTCGAACTTCAGTTCGGCAGTATATACTGAGGACAACAGCGGCAATATTGTGCCTAGTCATTCCCAGAGTCAAGCTCCTGAGATACCCTCTTCGGTTAGGGTGTCAACTGTGAGAAGTTCAGGATATACTCCAGGATATGGCCAAAATCCTCAGGCTAGTAACGTGTCTAATAATACTAATACTCTTGCTACTAACAATGTTGGATCTTTACAGGATGCAGGTGTGACGTCGGCACTCTCTAGGGAGCTTCAGAAGTTAAAGGATATGATATCCAGTGTACCTGGGTGGTCCAGCCAATTCCAGAAGTGTCCCAGGATAGTCACAGGATATCCGGGTTTGCATATCCTAATTGTGATGCTGAAATCCCGAAAAGATTTCAAACCCCCAACATGAAGCTCTATGACGGAACCACGGATCCTGAAGAGCATATTGCTCAGTATAAGGAAAGGATGGAGATTAACCCCATCCCTCTGGATCTCAAGGAAGCATGTCTCTGCAAGGGTTTTGGTTCTACTCTAACATGATCAGCCTTAAAATGGCTCTTAAACGTTCCACCTCATTCGATTACATCATTTGCTCACTTAGTCAATTTATTTAACAGTCAATTTTCTTTTAGTCGAAGTTTTGAGAAACTAACCAGTGATCTCTACAGGATAACCCAAGGACCTCAAGAATCCCTAAGGGATTATGTGAACAAATTCAACAGGGAATCCTTGGACATCCCACACCTTGATGTTGCTACAGCAGTCCAAGCATTCAAGATGGGACTGCAAAATGATTCACAGTTTTATCAGGATCTTGTGATGAATCCTTGCAGGAACCTTGATGAAGCTCGGAACAGGGCCCTGAGATATATCAGACTGGAAGATGACAAAAAGATGCAAGAGAGGATGAATTCATCCTCAACCTATGAATCAACCAACAGGAAGTCAGAATCCTCATACAAACCATATCGCTCTAAGCCATATGGCAGGAATGATAGCAAGAAAATGAACGTTGTTGAAGATGAAGATCCTGAGGAGTACCCTGAATTGTCAGAATATTGTTTTTTCTGTTAATGTAACAACTCTCATCAAAATTACTATTTCTTATTTTATTTTACCCAAAAAGGAAACCCTAATTGAGACCCCCAAGTAATATTGCATGGCCCTTAAAATTTTCAGAACAGTTGGAATCAGGATCAGGGCCCCTAAAACTCAGGGGGGTATTCCCTAATCGATATTATCTTCACAGTTCGTTGTCAAAATCGAATTTTAACGAAACGTTGACTCGCCCAGACTACAATTACACGAGGCTACCCTATGCTAGGAGGGGTGCCCTCGCGCCACACGACAGGCCCTCGCGCCACGCGAGGGATCCGTTTTTCCAGTATAAATGTAGGGCATTGGCACTTGAAATTTGGCGTTGGTTCGACGTAAAAAAACTCGTTTCCTACACTGAGACATCGTCTGTTTACTTCAAAACACACACACAGCACGAAATTCTTCCTCGATAACAGGGTAATAACTCGATCACTGCTACGATTTAATGTCCGATCGATTGAGACCGGTCCGATAGATGTTTAAGTGCTGCCCGTAATTGGGCTATACTTTGTCATTCGTCGTGAGGGTTTCGATCTCGTGAGTTGTCGTAAAAGTTGTATTAAGTTACTGACCTAGTTTTCGTGTGCATTGTTATTTATCTAGGTTACCAAGCTAAAATCAGTAGGCTAAACTCTGCCAGTTTAAATCTTCAATGTGAGTCATTCTCTTTTTATCAAATTGTTTTCATGAAACCCTATTTGTTTCAAAGTTATAATTACAGGGATTAAGTCTTTGTAATCTTCAATTACTATCGGTATGTGGGGTTTTGTATACATTACTGGATACCCGTCACCATTGGACAACGAGTTAGCCAATGGGTGATCTGACCATAGTCACAGATACAGTCAAGTGACAAATACCGATTTGGGGTAATTGGTTGATAGAAACAATGTAATCACCCTTAATACTGTATATTATAACAATGTGTCGTTTTGTGCAACTTGAGTGACTCGCCAGTATTTCTCTGCTGATAAAACCTTTTTAAAACATGTTTCAGGTGACCTACTGTGACTCAAGGAAAAGTGCTACAGAGCACTAATCAAGCTTGAAGTGGTGGCTCAGTTAAATAAATAAACATGTTTTGTAAATCAGGGAATTTCCTCGTGAAATTCCTCTATTGTAAATTACGGGGTTCATCCCAAATTATGAAATAAAATAATTGGGCATTTTCAAGTTTTAAACGATCCTGTTAAAATTCCGCTGCCAAAATAATAATTACCACGGGTTTCTGTCCCGCGGCTCCTGGAACAGGTAAAACTGGGCCGGGGGCCGTGACAGAAAAAGGTGGTATCAGAGCCATGCCACTGGTCTAAGCCAAAGAAGTGTTCTGCTAACACTTAAATTCTAAAATTCCGTGTTAGAAAATAACTTATGTGATTATGTGTTTTTTTTGTTATTTGACTATTTGTTAGTTTACAGTATGTGTAAGCAAAGAATTTTGGACATCTATCGTCAATTAGATAGTTCACCAAAAGATAAGGGAACCTCATTTCAATCAAATTCCTCAAGATACTCAGCAGATACTGAGGAAGGAATATTTATTCGTAAGGCACAGTTTGAGAAACCACTTACCACTAAGAAAAGAAGTTGGATTATTAGAAAAAGTCAAGAGAAAATAAAGAAGTTACAACCAAAAGGAGTGATGATTAATAAGGAAACTCAGGAAATAGGCACTAACCCACCATGGGAAGATGAATTAGATTAACAATGAGTAAATCTCTATATGTTAGCCACTGCAGCAGTAAATGTTAACTTTTAATTAAGTTAAACTGCCAAACCCGGACCAACCAATGAAATTAGATCTCGACCAGAAAAGTTTATAAATTATCTTATCTCTCAACACCCTGACCCAGTACTAGCACCCATATCACCTATGAGCCAGAAACTTTAGGAACTTTACCCATTAGATGAACAACTTAGTAAGAGGAGAGAGAATAAACCTTATATAAAAGCATGCTGAGCATAATATTCCTAGATAGACTAAAATAAATTATGAATGCACAACCCCTAGTATATTTTGAATTTCAATTGTAATTTGTAATAGACATGTATATATATATAAAAGTCGCAATGTTCGCCATTTTTAATTAAATCTGTTTGTACAGTTGTACCTAAATGTTTGTACTAAATATTAGCATGTGATAATTAATAATTGATAGATGCAGATGAACAACGAAGTAAATCAGGAAAACCGGAATAATGAGAATAAGGGAAACCTAGAAGAAACCAACACTTAGTAGTACAAGAAATTTTAATGCTTTAGTATAAGCTAAATAATTGTATAGATAAATTGGGATGGATATTGGTATATCATGAGGATGATAACTAGAAAAGTGCAAATATGATAAATAAGCAATAACAATTAGCCACTGTTATATCTTGTTTATTTGTATTACTCAATTCTAGAATATGATCTATCATGAGAATACTAATTTCCATGTTTCTTGATACAAGCTATACTGAATAATGAACATTTGTGATTCTAAGTATGAGAAATACAATAATAATTACCTTTCCGGCAAAGCTAGGTATGATGTGATAACACTCCAGCTTGTCCGGGTAAGATAAGGATACCTCTCCGGTGAAACCAGGTGAGATGGGGTATATGTTAATAAAATCACTCCAGCGATGTCTGCCCTATTTTTTGGAACGTAAACCTATTTTATATATTGACCTTATGAATAAGGTATACATGAAATAAATAATTATATAGATATGTATATCTATAAGGAAATTCGAAAGCCTTAAATAACTGACCCTTAAGGATAACTCAAGAACGGGTATGACAAATGATAAATTTAGGTTTATCAGCGTGTGTGTATCTATAAATTTTGATGATAAACATTATTTTATTTAATCATCACTCTCGTAATTCATACGACGAAATGAACGAAAGTAACTCTTTAAAGTTGGGATTTCAGTAAAAGTATAAAGATTTTCTTTTGTGAAACCTGTAAATTAAGGTTAGTTAAGATGACTAAAGTACCTAAGCAGAATGTAAGAACCTTCCAGTTGACTACACAGGAAGCAGATCTGATTCCCGATGTGATAGCGGGTACGTTCCTAGTTCACAACATTTATGCAAAAGTATTATTTGACTCTGGTACAAACCAAAGTTTTATAAATACTTCATTCTGCCAAGCTCTTAACCTACCCTTAACCAACCTTAAACAAAATTTTACGGTAGAAACGGCAGATGAGAATTCTGTTAACATAGATACGGTTTTGCAAAAAGAAAATATAGAACTTTCAGGTCATAAATTTTCTGCAAACCTATTACCCATGAATTTAGCTGGATTTGATGTCGTATTAGGACTGGATTGGTTAGTAACCAACCATGCTCGAATCCTCTGTGATAAGAATTCCATAAAAAAAAATTATACACCCACAAGAGGAATAATTATGGTTACAGGAGATAAGTCACGAAAGTCAATGAAATTCATTTCAGTAATGAAAGTGGCCAGTTATTCAAGAAAAGGAATAACATATATGGTTTCGATAGTTATTAATACCAAAAGTAAGGAACTTAAGAACATTCCAGTAGTATCAGAATACCTGGATATATTCCCAGAAGAACTACCTGGATTACCACCCGATAGGAAAGTAGAATTTAGAATTCATCTAATTCCTAGAACTACACCGATAGCCAAGGCACCCTATCGGTTAGCACCCACTGAAATGTTAGAACTGAAAAGGCAGTTAGATGAATTATTAAGCAAAGGATTTATACAACCTAGTTCATTCCCTTGGGGAACACCAGTGTTGTTTGTGAAAAAGAAAAGATGGTTCGATGCAAATGTGTATCGATTATAGGGAATTGAATAAGGTTACAATTATGAATCGATACCCATTACCTAGGATTGATGATCTTTTTGATTAACTTTAGGGAGCTAGATATTTTTCGAAAATAGATTTACGTTCCGGATATCATCAATTGAAGGTACAGGGAGAAGACATACCTAAAACCACTTTCAGAACTAAGTATGGTCATTACGAGTTTACAGTTATGCCATTTGGATTAACAAATGCTCCTGCAGCATTTATGGACATGATGAATAAAATCTGTAAACCGTATTTGGATAAATTGGTAATTGTCTTCATCGACGATATACTTATTTATTCCAAAAGCCAGGACGAGCATTGTGAACATTTACATGTACTCTTAACTTTGTTAAGAAAAGAGAAGCTTTACGCCAAATTCTCCAAATGTGAATTTTGGCTCTAGGAGATGCAATTTTTAGGACATATGGTGAATCACGAAGGTATTCGTGTAGATCCCTCCAAAATAGAAGCGATCACCAAATGGAAGGTCCCGCAATCAGCTATGGAAATTAGAAGTTTTCTAGGGTTAGCCGGATACTATATGTTTTGGTAAAAAATCAGGCTAAGATAATGCAACCAAATCTTTGTTGTAAGGAATGATGCTTGAAACAATGAACAAAAATATGAATAACTTGCAAATGAAATGAACAAGTGACACAAGGATTTATACGAGGAAAAAGCCCTTGATCAAGAGTTGATCTCCGGCATAAAAAACCTCGGGTGATGGAAACTACCGATCACCAACTACAATTAAACAAATGCTTGTTACAACTCGGGATGATAACAAGCTTGTTACAAGGATCACTAGAGTGCAATGTGTATGAAATCGCCAAATAAACTGTTGAGAGCTTGCGAGAGTGTAAGTGTTAGCTAACTTAGCCGAATTTTCTAATCTAAGCTTGTTATCCCCTTTTAAAATTAGAAATAACTAGATAACTAACTATCCGCTAAATGTGCGAGCTTCCCACGATCTTCCATAACGTTCACAAATGCCAAGCACGTGCGGAATATTGAGGGCATATTCTCCAAGAATATCGGTAAGACTTGGTCCATGCGTATACTCCTGCAAAACAAACTCAAACATAGCGAATGCAACTGTTAATGTAAGGATAACCATAAGGATCTTGAATCCTGATCCTGCAACACCTTCTGAGGATCCTTAATTCAAACAGAATTGAGGATCCGTGATCCTGGCATTATTTGAGGATCCGTGATCCTTAGGATTGGAAAATCCTCCCCTAACACTATAGACGGTTTATTAAGGATTTTTTCTAAAATAGCCGTGCCATTAACTAAGTTAACCTGTAAAGCGGTGAAGTTTGAATGGGGATCTAGACAAGAAGAGGCTTTTAAGATTTTAAAGCAAAGGTTAACAAACGCCCCAATTCTTGCTTTACCGGAAGGGACAGAAGATTTTGAAGTTTATTGTGATGCTTCTAAACTAGGATTAGGATGTGTGTTAATGCAACGCAAGAAGGTAATTACGTATGCCTCAAGGCAATTGAAGAAGCACGAGGAAAACTATACGACTCATGATTTAGAATTAGGAGCCATAATTTTTGTCCTTTAGATTTGGAGAGATTATCTGTACGGAAGTAAGTTTACTGTCTATACAGATCATAAGAGTTTAAGATATTTATTTGGGAAAAAATAATTAAACATGAGACAAAGGAGATGGATGGAAATTCTAAGTGACTACGACTGTGATATTCAATATCACGAAGGAAAAGCAAATGTAGTTGCAGATGCCTTAAGTCGTAAGTATCATGAAAAACAAAAGCGAGTTCATGCTCTTATATTAAGTTTACAATTAGATTTAATGGAACAACTGAAAAAACATTCAAGAAACAACAATCAAGGATGATGCTGAAGGAATGAAAGGAAGGATAAAAGACTTGGAGCAAGGAAGTGATGGAATTTGGAGATTCCACAAGAAAAGGATTTGGGTACCTAAGCAAGGCAACTTAAGACATAAGATTTTAGAGGAAGCCCATAAATCTAGGTATACCATGCATCCTGGTAATAATAAGATGTACCAAGATTTAAGAAATAATTTATGGTGGATAGGAATGAAAAAGGATATAGCTAGATATGTATCTAAGTGTCTAACTTGTTCACAAGTTAAGGCAGAACACCAGAAACCTTCAGGGTTACTCCAACAATTATAAATGCCTGTTTGGAAGTGGGAACTAATAACCATGGATTTTGTTACTAAGTTTCCCAAAACCAGAAAAGGTAACGACGCAATTTGGGTAATTGTGGATCGATTAACCAAATCAGCTCATTTCCTACCCATAAAAGAAACCTTTAGCATGGAAAGGTTAGCAAAGTTGTACGTAGATGAGGTAGTATCCTTACATGGAGTCCCACTCTCTATTGTATCGGATAGAGATAGTCGTTTCACTTCACATTTTTGGACAAGTTTCCAAGAAGCCATGGGGACGCGATTAAATTTAAGTACAACTTACCATCCCCAAATACACGGACAAAGTGAAAGGACAATCCAAACCCTAGAAGACATGCTCAGGGCATGTGTGATAGATTTTGGTAGAAACTGGGATGACCACCTACCCTTAATTGAATTCTCATATAATAATAGTTATCATGCAAGCATTGAAGCTGCCCCATTCGAAGCACTATATGGACGAAAGTGCAGAACTCCAGTTTGTTGGGTAGAAATAGGAGAATGTCAATTATCAGGTCCTGAAATTTGTACAAGAAACCACCGACAAGATCACTCAAATCAAGGAAAGACTGAAAACGGCTCGAGATCGCCAGAAGAGTTATGCCGATAATCGACGCAAGCCACTAGAATTTCAAGTTGGAGACAAGGTACTCTTGAAAGTTTCTCCTTGGAAAGGAGTAGTTCGGTTTGGGAAAAAGGGAAAGCTAAGTCCAAGGTACGTAGGACCATTCTCAATAATCCAGCAAATAGGACCAGTTGCCTATCGTTTACAACTACCAGAAGAGCTAGCCGGGGTACATGACGTATTTCATGTATCCAATCTCAAGAAATGTCTATCTGACGAATCCCTGGTAGTACCTCTTCAAGATGTAGAGGTAAATGAAAAGTTAAAATTTGTTGAGAAGCCACTTCAGATAGAAGACAGAAAGGTCAAGTTTCTCAAGCACAAGCAACTAGTGCTGGTCAAAGTCAAGTGGGATTCAAAGAGAGGACCTGAATACACTTGGGAACTGGAATCAGAAATGAAGTGAAAGTATCCCTACCTATTCCAGTAAATCTCGAGGACGAGATTTTAATAAGGTGGTGTGGATGTAACAACTCTCATCAAAATTACTATTTCTTATTTTATTTTACCCAAAAAGAAAATGTAACACCCTTATAATTTACTACTTGAAATTTAGAATAATTCACAAGAGTTTATATAAAAGATGTCTAGGTTAAAACATAAGTTCCAAAAACAAAGTTCTAAGGTAACAAACATTTGTCAACTACTAACTAATTTAAGCATTTAAAGTTATTTAGCAAACTGATTTCATCATAACATTGTCTAAGCAGAATTAATCAACGCGGAAGCTTCAAAAGTTTGTGTTCGGTTCTCCAAAAGCTTGCTTGACCGTCTTCCGTAATCCTTGAATACCTAGAAACTAAAATGTTTACATTAAACATTAGTATTAGAATACTTAGAAATAATACATAATCGAAACTACGTTTAAAACGTAATCGATTTAACGAAGAAATACAAAATTTATCATAAATTCCAAAGCTCTACCGTAACTTACGGTAGTTACCGTAAGTTACGGTGGCTCCTGGGAAATTTTGGTTCCACCGTAACACAAGAGGAATCCACCGTAACCTTTTAGTCTCTACCGTAAATTACGGTATATACCGTAATTTACGGTAGACTCTGGAATGTTATGTTTTGTTTGATTTGTTTGTTTACTTGAGACAAGTTCTCGGATTTCAATCCTACAAACCAACATGTTTAATCCTCGTATTTCTAATATGCCATTTGTCAATGATAACAAAAGACCAATCAATCATATTACGAAGCAATATCCATGCTTTAATTGATTATTCGACCCGTTTGGCTCATCTACGGAATCTTCCAATATGATGACTACCAACGAGATCTTATTCATCCTTGATCCATTATTTACTTTAGCGAATATCATCGCTTTTAAATTTACACAACTTCTTTTCTATAATACGACTATACGTAATTTAACAAAATTTTACATATCTTACAACCCCCTTGTGATGGGGATCATGAATCTATGCTCGATTTTTGTTTTGGACTGAGTTTGATCCTTCAATTTAGGGATTTTGTGAAACTTAGGGTTTTGGAGAAGCTTGGTCGCCCCCTTGTTCCTGGTCGATCACCGTACTCAATTTTGAGTAGGTGTTTTAATGAAAATGTTTTTATTAAAATTATTTTCAAGTTTAACACTTTTGGTCCCTCTAGTTTCTTTTACTTTCTTTGTATGTCTTAAACTATTCATAAGTAATAAACTAACTAGGTTAGTGTCATTACTAATTAGATTATTTTACTAATTTATTCACAACTTAATTGCAAATTTAAAAATTTGTATTTTTGGGATGTTACAAGTCCACCCCCCTTAAAAAGGGTTTTGTCCCCGAAACCAAAGCACGTACCGAATAGTGTAGGGTAGAGACGTCGCATCTCTTCTTCGGACTCCCATGTAGTGTCCGAGCCCTTCCTGTGCTCCTACTTGATCTTGACTTGATCGATTTGTTTGTTCCGTAAGTGCTTAGTCTTTCGATCTAAAACTTCTATGGGCCTTACGATATAATTCAAGCGATCATCCACTTCGATATCATTGTAGTGAATATAAGTTGTCTCATCCGCTAGACACTTCCGAAGATGTGACACATGAAATGTGCTATGAATTCCGCTTAGTTCCTCCGGTAGTTCAAGGCGGTAAGCTACCTTTCCTACCCGTTCTATGATCGCAAACGGCCCTATAAACCACAGGCTTAATTTTCCTCTTTTTCTAAACCTGATAACCCCCTTCCATGGGGATACTTTGAGCATGACCTTGTCGCCAACCTGGAATTCGATTGGCCTATTCCTTTTGTCGGCATACGCCTTTTGTCTATCTTGAGCCGTTTTCAAGTGTGCCCGAACCACATCAATCTTTTCATTAGTGGCTCGTACTATATCTTGGTGGGCGAGTTCACGTGGACCCACTTCACCCCAACATACCGGGGTTCGGCATTTCCTACCATAGAGCATTTCGTACGGTGCCATCTTAATACTAGCATGGTAGCTGTTGTTATACGAAAACTCGACCAATGGTAGGTAAACATCCCAACTTCCTCCAAAGTCGATTATACACGCCCGTAGCATGTCCTCCAATGTTTGTATTGTTCTTTCACTCTGTCCATCTGTTTGAGGATGGTAAGCAGTGCTAATGAACAATTTGGTTCCCATCTGCTCTTGGAAATCTCGCCAGAAATTTGAAGTGAACCGAGTATCCGTATCAGACACGATGGATACCGGTACTCCATGAAGTGCTATTATCTCATTAGTGTAAACTTCTGACATCTTTTCTGACGTATAAGTCTCATGAATCGGAATGAAGTGAGCACTTTTCGTCAATCTATCCACCATTACCCATATGGCATCAAAACCGTGGTTTGTCTTTGGTAGTTTGGTTAATAGGTCCATCGTAATATGTTCCCATTTCCAAACCGGAATTTCCAACGGTTGAAGTTTACCGTATGGTTTTTGGTGTTCTGCCTTGACTTGTAAACATGTCAAGCATTTTTCCACGTACTTCACCACATCTCTTTTCATTCCGGGCCACCAATAGTTTTGCTTTAAGTTGTTATACATTTTGGTCGCTCCCGGATGGATGGAATAACGGGACTTAAGAGCTTCATCGAGTAGAAGCTTTTTAACTCCACATGTGTTAGGAACCCAAATTCTGTTGAAACGTGTTTTCAAACCGTGGTTGCCTACTTCAAGATCTTTAACTTGGCCAACAATCATTTCTTTTCTCCAGTTTTCCGTTTTTACTGCTTCATCTTGTGCTTCTCGGATTCGTTCGAGTAAGCCTGAGGTCACAATGAGTTGTAATGATCGTACTCGTATCGGGACATAATCTGCCTTTCTGCTTAGGGCATCTGCCACCACGTTTGCCCTTCCGGGGTGATAGTGTATTTCATAGTCGAAATCTTTCACCGTTTCTAACCATCGCCTTTGTCGCATATTTAACTCCTTCTGATCGAAGAAGTATTTTAAGCTTTTGTGATCGGTGAATATGGTGCACTTTACTCCATATAAATAGTGCCTCCATATTTTTAATGCAAATACCACCGCAGCCAACTCGAGATCGTGCGTAGGATATTTCTTCTCGTGTATCTTCAATTGCCTCGAGGCATAAGCTATAACTTTTCCCCGTTGCATCAAAACGCATCCGAGCCCCGATAGTGAAGCATCTGAATAAACCACCAAGTCTTCGACCCCGTCCGGTAACGTCAATACCGGAGCTTGAGTTAACTTTTCTTTTAGCGTTTGAAACGCACTTTCTTGATCGACACCCCAAATGAACTTTTCTTCCTTCCGGGTCAGCTTTGTTAGTGGCGACGCAATCTTGGAGAAATCTTTGATGAATCTCCTATAGTACCCCGCAAGCCCCAAAAAGCTTCTAATTTCCGAAGGGTTCCTCGGGGGATTCCATTTCGACACAGCCTCGATCTTTGACGGATCTACCAATACTCCATCGGCACTTATGATGTGGCCGAGAAATTGCACTTCTCATAGCCAAAAGGCACACTTAGAGAATTTCGCATACAACCTCTCTCGTCTAAATGTCTCTAACACCTCTCGTAAGTGGTGTGCATGTTCAGCTTCGCTTTTTGAGTACACCAAAATATCATCGATAAACACGATGACTGATTTATCCAACATCGGTTTGCAAACCCGGTTCATGAGGTCCATGAAAGCCGCGGGTGCATTTGTCAGCCCAAATGACATCACGAGGAATTCGTAATGTCCATATCGCGAGCGGAAAGCCGTCTTCGGCTCATCTTCTTCCTTGACCTTTAATTGGTGATGTCACACCCCGACCACGTAGAACATACAAAACGTGGCGGAAATATCGGGGAGTGTTGTAACAGAATTAATTGTTTCAAATCCATGGCAATAGAAGTTTCGTTTTATTGATTTAAAAGTGTTACAATGTCTTAACAAACAAAGAAATACAACATAATTAACTAGTCTTGCATCTTTTATTGTCACTAAAGCCCAAGTCTGTCTATGTGTATCTTGAACATCTTATGCAACAGCTCCTGAAAAACACATGTGAAAATAGGTACGTCAGCATAAAAATGCCTGTGAGATACATAGGTTTTGTGAAAATAAGATTCATGACTTATGTTTGAGAAAATGTTTAGTCATGAACCTTGTTATTTGCTTTGTTTTGTAAATCATTTGAAAAACAATGAGTTCAGATGATATGTATAAATAAATGTAAGGTTAAATGAATAACCATGTAAAAAAATGAGTTTGTATTAGATAAGTTGTTTGTAAAACAATGTCTTGTGAAAAGTATGTTATTTGTATAAAATGTTATATGTATCAAACTGAAATGATTCAAATAACGCTACGATATGTAATACCATACAAACACTTATATATAGGAAGTACCAGCGGCGTATCCACCATGTTTGTATCATATTACACACGCATCGTTACTTAATCATTTAATCAAACCAAACCAAACAATATAAAATGTTCATGTCAAAATGTAAATCATGTCAAAATGTCTATGTCAAATATCCATGTCAAATGTCTATAACCCAAAAGTAGTCAAGTAATGTATAACCAAAATGATATGTATGGCAAGTAAAATTAAGACTACTCAAACCATAAGTAAAAATGTACAAAACAAAGTATTGAAGTAAAACTTGGTTTAAATCAAAGTTATGTTTTGTAAGATATATGCATGCTATACTGAATATGAACATTTATGCGGTATTGTGAAAATTCATACATCCAAGCCTTGAGACAGACGGATAACTATGTAAAAGTGAGTTATCAAGAGAATATGTATTCGGATTCGGTCATTCCTTTCATCCCCTTTCCCTGGGATGTCCGGAACGGGATTTGTCAAGTCCTATGGTACCACTACCTACTACCGAGCGGCATGATCGGTGTTAATGAATGTATAGTATAGTTTAAACAAACCAAATGTCATACCAAAATGTAAGCATGTTTTATGAAGATAATGTACCTAGTATGCTAGAGTAAACATACAGGGTAGAGCTATAAAACCATGTGTCCATATGTTACTGGAACATATGCAACAGAGATGCAGTATAAAACAATGTACTAAGTATGCAAAGTCATCATACAAAGTAGAAAAGTCATGTAAAACAATGTACTAAGCATGTTATCAGTCAACATACATAGCAGAAAAGTCATGTAAATCAATGTGCTTAGCATGTTATCAGTCAACATACATAGCAGAAAAGTAATGAAATCATGTACTATAATGTACTAACAAACATAGTCGGTATATGATGTGAAAACAGGAAAGCATGAAAGTAACAAGTAGGCACATGTGTTTCACCCCAAAACAGTTTGGAAAACAGTAAAAGAGGGGTCTATGTACTCACTTGAGATTGCTCAGTTGTCTAAAGATAACCACCAAGCAGTGCTAGAGATCTCGGAATCAAACGGCTCCTAATATAGGTAACTATGTTAAATAACCGGACCTAAATCGGAAGACTGGGTAGTATTAGGGTTTGTAAACCAAACGAGTGTGGAGACTCGTGTGATATGGTTTAACAAAGCCTACATACTAAATGAAACCTAACATAATTGTTTACGACCCATTACGACCCGTTTAGGAAGCTTATGCTACTTTAACGCGTCGTGCGCGTGAAACGCGTTTGGACCGCCTAACTAGCCCTATGACAAGTGTTATATGCCTAAACATGTTACATAATCAGTTACGTGACAAAAGTTTAGGTTACATATGCTTAATTACCAATTATACATGAAAAGGGTATTCTGGTAATTTACCTAAGGCATATAAACTACCTATCATACAACTACTTAAACGATGTGACCATAGGGTATAACCTCGGAAGGTTATTCCCTACCTACTATGGTCACCTAATGTATTTGGTCGGATCCTAATGATCGACCAAACTGGGTCGGGTTCGAGGTATAAGCGATTTATCAGATCGCTTACCCTACGACCCTAGACAACGTGGTAATCAGTAGGCATAGTCCCAAGGGACTATGACCATCGTGATTACAATCACGTTGCGAAGTTCTAACGAACTTCGCATTGACCATTACTGGTCAACGCTGAAAGTCAAACAAAGTTTGACTTTCTGACTCGAAAAGCAGTAAAATAATAAGGAAAAGAACGAAAGAATACTTACGAAGGGTCCCCGAATGCTAACCCAGATCAAAATAGCTCAGGTATGAAACGAAGGTTCCAACTTAGAGCCCAAATGATCAGATTTGTGAGAAATGAAGTAAAGGGGGTGGGGTATTTATAGATTTCGGGTAACCGTTAAGATCGTTTCTTGAATAACGTGCCTTAATCGGAACCGTACACTTGTCGTAAAGTTGTGGTGGCTAGAAACTTGTTCTTATCCGCTGACTAGACGATAGGAAACGAGTGGACACGAATCGATCAGCTGCAACTTGCAACCAAAACATTGAATCTGGCCCAGTTTAGGCAGTCGCGTAGCGCGACTGGCAAGCCTCTAGGGCTCGCGCTACGCGACACCCTCAGCTGTTTCAGAAAAGTTTCAAAAGTTACAGGAATGGTCCCTGCATGTGTTTAAGGCCTTTTTCGATGCGTTTGAACCCCGTTAACCTCATTTCAAGGCTCTAAAATGAAGTTAAAGTATAGGGAACTCAAAACATACTCAAAAATATGCCGGATGATGGTTCGTTTGGTCGTACGAACGCGATGTTCGCTTAATTACGACGGAATGCGCATAAGCGCGAAAAACGATCCAAATGACGAAACGAATGGATTTTTCTTAAGGCGAACACTAAAATAAAATATAGTCATGCTTCCATAAATTTTTGGATGTCCGGATGTATTCAGAACGTAAGTTATGCGCGAAAATGCAAACTTGTGCACTTTTTGACACTTTTAGTCCCTGTAAGCGAATTAACTTTGATTTCACCACACCAAACCTTCCAAAACTTATATCTAAGTTATGTAAAGGTTATTTTAGGTATGTTAAACCTATTTCACTATTCCGGAGTGTTTGTTGCATTAAACTAGTTATATTTACGCATTAGTGCGCGTATAACCTTCCAGAAAGCGATTTAGAGTTTGAAATCGAACAAGAGTTGATATGTGCAAAAGATACACATATTTTTACCAATCCCAAGTATGAAATATAATATTTCATTGGTTCGGTATTTGTTTGATGGCCGTGAAGGCACAGGTGTTACAGTCTCCCCTACTTTAGGAAATTTCGTCCCAAATTTTATTTAGAGGAAACTTGTGAGAGCTTGGAAATATGAAGTTGAAAAGATCGAACAACATTGGTTAGGGTTCTTGAACTTCTAGTAACCTTAATAACATTATGTTTGCAATGTAAGAGGGACACTTATATACAAGTATATAAAGTGTCATTGGTGCGTCCACCATGCCTCCATTACATCGTTCTCATTTTGTTATTGTTGTCACTATCGGTTCCTTCACATAATAAATCTTACTGGATTTCTGTGCACTAAATTTCATAATTATGTGCGCATACATAATTAGAGAATTCCTTGCACAGTTCACACAGTCTATTTTATAATGTGTATGGTAAAACCAAATGAACAATCCTGTGATGAGCGTGACTTAGACCGCCATAGAGTCCTTTAGACTAAATCAATAAATGATTTAAATAGACTATCAAGGAGTCTGTCCAGCTACATCACTAGATGTCATTCTTTAACCAAATTGTGAATCAATCTTTTTGATTAGACCACTAAAGGGTCTCTAATGGATCATGGAGCAGTACTATATAATCCAAGGGTCTTAACTATTACATAGAAGCCCATTAAGGATTTAAGGTAGTACCTTTTGAATATCCTGCTACGAATCTCTCATATGAAGATATGAAAGATCCTGCGAGGATTTGGATAAAGAATATCCAGAGTAGTAAAAACACCAAAAATGCATAAAAGAAAACATAAGATGAGTAAACACATAGTCACATAACCACAAAATTGTTTGTTAATTTGTCTTGTAAATTGCGTATATGCATTTAAAGCACACTAGGAATCCATTCCGTGGATTTCATTTGGTACTTTAAACGTTATCAAGAATCCAACTATAAAGATAGAAAGATTCAAAAAGAAAATTCGATTTCGATTATTAGGAACCGAAGTGTTCGAATTAAGGTACATAAGGAATCCAATTAAGGACTCTGATTTGAATGATGATTATCCACAAGGGTCTAATTGTGGAGATAAAAAGATCCTATATGGACTTTAGAAGTTGAAGATGTTTTGAAACCTTGCACTGGATGTGCTTAGGTCAAAACATGAAGTAAAATGCTTATGAAGTTGAGATGCTAGATATGTCAAGGCGACATATGAAGCAGAATTTTGAAGGTTAAGTCAATGTATGAGGAAAATATTTTTGAAAACTATGCATGGGGTTCTTTTAAGAAAAATGTGTTTAACGTTTTTGAAACCTTATATATATAATACTTTTGAAATAAAGTAGGTGTATTAGGTAGATATATTTACAAAAAATGTTTTTTAAAATCATGCGAGATGAATTTTGAAATTATGTATAAGGTTTTTGAAAGACATGAATGATGCTTTTCGAAATCATGCACTTGATCAGAAAATGTATTGTGTTAATATTGTCTTCAGACTATATGAAATATTTTGAAATTAGAAAGGTTGGTTTTGATAACATGGCCAATGTTTTTGAAATAACACAGACAATGCATCTAGAAAAAATTGTTTTCAAACTATATGAAATGTTTTGAGATCATGAAGATTGTTTTGAAATACTGGTACTGTGTATGTTGAAAAAAAATCAAAACGTAATGGGTATGAGATTTGAAAATACCCTTAGTTATCTAACCAAGGATTTAAAGGCACAGATGTGCGAAAAGCACGATTACTCATAATGTCACTAAATTTTCTGTACTTTGTTTCTTAGAGTGAAACGAGTACTTAAAATTTTCGAGGGAATCATGAGCAATCATTTGAGAGAGAGAAATCACAAGAGTAGGTTGTAAGGTACATAGTTCCTTGATGTAGGTATCATAGGAAAGGCCATACACACCTAGCAAGGGGTTGAGCTGGTTGGTTGGGGACTGCTTTACCATTGTGAGCGACCATGGCGAAGTTCTGAGAAGCCTTTCGCTTCTTTGACTTCTTAGGGGATCGTTAATCCATGGTCTTTGATTCCTCGATTTGTTTCTTGGCTGATGGTGCTGTCACCTGACTAGGTCCTGCCCGTCTTGGTGACTCTTGAGTGGCTTCATCCTGGAGATGATACATGGCAGTAGCTAAATCAACAGTCTTCAGGACTACTTCGCCTATTCGCTGAGCGAATTTTGGCTGCTTGCTCAGATATCTGGGCGTCATCGTGATGAAGAGACATTCTTGAAGAAAAAGAAAGGCATAGGGAGAAACAGGTGAAAGATTATTGGACAATCAAAACAGAATGATAACGCATGAAAATTGCGATCATTTGTTTGTTACCTAAGGCAAACAAATGAGACGGTGACTAATCAAAGTAAATGGGTCAAAAATAATGTATCGCGAAGACATGCTCGCCTATAAGTGAACACTCATCCCAAGAATTCCCAGGTAAGCACAACTGGTCTCGCGTCTGATGAGATGTATACGAAGTGCTTGCCTAGCCAGAAAACCTAGAATACAGGCATTCACCCTTCCAGTTTGCACGTGTTCACATTGTTAAAAACCCAAAACCTTGACGAGAGTTTTGAAAACTCAAAGGGGTTCAAAACCATATAACAGAGAGTTCAAAACCTTACAATAGAGGGTTCAAAACCTAGTAATCAATCATCCTAGAACAGATGATTAGTTTTCAAAGCGGTTTTGAAATTTATGTTATTGTTGTGGTCGTCGCCTAAGGATAGGTGACGGTATTGTTTTATGACTAAACGCAAGTAAACTCGCGTTAGGGTCCTAAGAAGGTTATAGACTAGGTCAAAGCATTACTAATTACTAATAACCTAATTCCCTATAACCATTGGCTCTGATACCATCTTTTCTGTCACACCCCGACCACGTAGAACATACAAAACGTGGCGGAAATATCGGGGAGTGTTGTAACAGAATTAATTGTTTCAAATCCATGGCAATAGAAGTTTCGTTTTATTGATTTAAAAGTGTTACAATGTCTTAACAAACAAAGAAATACAACATAATTAACTAGTCTTGCATCTTTTATTGTCACTAAAGCCCAAGTCTGTCTATGTGTATCTTGAACATCTTATGCAACAGCTCCTGAAAAACACATGTGAAAATAGGTACGTCAGCATAAAAATGCCTGTGAGATACATAGGTTTTGTGAAAATAAGATTCATGACTTATGTTTGAGAAAATGTTTAGTCATGAACCTTGTTATTTGCTTTGTTTTGTAAATCATTTGAAAAACAATGAGTTCAGATGATATGTATAAATAAATGTAAGGTTAAATGAATAACCATGTAAAAAAATGAGTTTGTATTAGATAAGTTGTTTGTAAAACAATGTCTTGTGAAAAGTATGTTATTTGTATAAAATGTTATATGTATCAAACTGAAATGATTCAAATAACGCTACGATATGTAATACCATACAAACACTTATATATAGGAAGTACCAGCGGCGTATCCACCATGTTTGTATCATATTACACACGCATCGTTACTTAATCATTTAATCAAACCAAACCAAACAATATAAAATGTTCATGTCAAAATGTAAATCATGTCAAAATGTCTATGTCAAATATCCATGTCAAATGTCTATAACCCAAAAGTAGTCAAGTAATGTATAACCAAAATGATATGTATGGCAAGTAAAATTAAGACTACTCAAACCATAAGTAAAAATGTACAAAACAAAGTATTGAAGTAAAACTTGGTTTAAATCAAAGTTATGTTTTGTAAGATATATGCATGCTATACTGAATATGAACATTTATGCGGTATTGTGAAAATTCATACATCCAAGCCTTGAGACAGACGGATAACTATGTAAAAGTGAGTTATCAAGAGAATATGTATTCGGATTCGGTCATTCCTTTCATCCCCTTTCCCTGGGATGTCCGGAACGGGATTTGTCAAGTCCTATGGTACCACTACCTACTACCGAGCGGCATGATCGGTGTTAATGAATGTATAGTATAGTTTAAACAAACCAAATGTCATACCAAAATGTAAGCATGTTTTATGAAGATAATGTACCTAGTATGCTAGAGTAAACATACAGGGTAGAGCTATAAAACCATGTGTCCATATGTTACTGGAACATATGCAACAGAGATGCAGTATAAAACACTGTACTAAGTATGCAAAGTCATCATACAAAGTAGAAAAGTCATGTAAAACAATGTACTAAGCATGTTATCAGTCAACATACATAGCAGAAAAGTCATGTAAATCAATGTGCTTAGCATGTTATCAGTCAACATACATAGCAGAAAAGTAATGAAATCATGTACTATAATGTACTAACAAACATAGTCGGTATATGATGTGAAAACAGGAAAGCATGAAAGTAACAAGTAGGCACATGTGTTTCACCCCAAAACAGTTTGGAAAACAGTAAAAGAGGGGTCTATGTACTCACTTGAGATTGCTCAGTTGTCTAAAGATAACCACCAAGCAGTGCTAGAGATCTCGGAATCAAACGGCTCCTAATATAGGTAACTATGTTAAATAACCGGACCTAAATCGGAAGACTGGGTAGTATTAGGGTTTGTAAACCAAACGAGTGTGGAGACTCGTGTGATATGGTTTAACAAAGCCTACATACTAAATGAAACCTAACATAATTGTTTACGACCCATTACGACCCGTTTAGGAAGCTTATGCTACTTTAACGCGTCGTGCGCGTGAAACGCGTTTGGACCGCCTAACTAGCCCTATGACAAGTGTTATATGCCTAAACATGTTACATAATCAGTTACGTGACAAAAGTTTAGGTTACATATGCTTAATTACCAATTATACATGAAAAGGGTATTCTGGTAATTTACCTAAGGCATATAAACTACCTATCATACAACTACTTAAACGATGTGACCATAGGGTATAACCTCGGAAGGTTATTCCCTACCTACTATGGTCACCTAATGTATTTGGTCGGATCCTAATGATCGACCAAACTAGGTCGGGTTCGAGGTATAAGCGATTTATCAGATCGCTTACCCTACGACCCTAGACAACGTGGTAATCAGTAGGCATAGTCCCAAGGGACTATGACCATCGTGATTACAATCATGTTGCGAAGTTCTAACGAACTTCGCATTGACCATTACTGGTCAACGCTGAAAGTCAAACAAAGTTTGACTTTCTGACTCGAAAAGCAGTAAAATAATAAGGAAAAGAACGAAAGAATACTTACGAAGGGTCCCCGAATGCTAACCCAGATCAAAATAGCTCAGGTATGAAACGAAGGTTCCAACTTAGAGCCCAAATGATCAGATTTGTGAGAAATGAAGTAAAGGGGGTGGGGTATTTATAGATTTCGGGTAACCGTTAAGATCGTTTCTTGAATAACGTGCCTTAATCGGAACCGTACACTTGTCGTAAAGTTGTGGTGGCTAGAAACTTGTTCTTATCCGCTGACTAGACGATAGGAAACGAGTGGACACGAATCGATCAGCTGCAACTTGCAACCAAAACATTGAATCTGGCCCAGTTTAGGCAGTCGCGTAGCGCGACTGGCAAGCCTCTAGGGCTCGCGCTACGCGACACCCTCAGCTGTTTCAGAAAAGTTTCAAAAGTTACAGGAATGGTCCCTGCATGTGTTTAAGGCCTTTTTCGATGCGTTTGAACCCCGTTAACCTCATTTCAAGGCTCTAAAATGAAGTTAAAGTATAGGGAACTCAAAACATACTCAAAAATATGCCGGATGATGGTTCGTTTGGTCGTACGAACGCGATGTTCGCTTAATTACGACGGAATGCGCATAAGCGCGAAAAACGATCCAAATGACGAAACGAATGGATTTTTCTTAAGGCGAACACTAAAATAAAATATAGTCATGCTTCCATAAATTTTTGGATGTCCGGATGTATTCAGAACGTAAGTTATGCGCGAAAATGCAAACTTGTGCACTTTTTGACACTTTTAGTCCCTGTAAGCGAATTAACTTTGATTTCACCACACCAAACCTTCCAAAACTTATATCTAAGTTATGTAAAGGTTATTTTAGGTATGTTAAACCTATTTCACTATTCCGGAGTGTTTGTTGCATTAAACTAGTTATATTTACGCATTAGTGCGCGTATAACCTTCCAGAAAGCGATTTAGAGTTTGAAATCGAACAAGAGTTGATATGTGCAAAAGATACACATATTTTTACCAATCCCAAGTATGAAATATAATATTTCATTGGTTCGGTATTTGTTTGATGGCCGTGAAGGCACAGGTGTTACAGGTGATACCCCGATCTAAGGTCAATTTTCGAAAAGCAGTTCGCACCTTGTAATTGGTCGAATAAATCATCTATCCTCGGAAGCGGGTATCGGTTCTTTACCGTGAGTTTGTTTAACTCCCGGTAATCGATACACATGCGCATGCTTCCGTCTTTCTTTTTCACGAACAGTACCGGTGCACCCCAAGGAGACACACTCGGCCTTATGAATCCTTTGTCAAGCAGGTCTTAAATTTGGGACATCAATTCTTGTAATTCCGACGGTGCGAGTCGGTACGGTGCTTTTGCTACGGGTTTTGTGCCAGGAATCAAGTCGATCCCGAACTCTACTTCCCGTTCGGGCGGTATCCCCGGTAAATCCTCCGGAAACACATCTTCATAGTGTCGTACTACCGGTACATCTTCAATCTTCAGTGATTCTTTTTCGGGCTCATTTGCGTATATCATGAATGCCTTGCATCCTCGCTTCATAAGCTTGTGAGCTTTCAACATTGAGCATATTATGGGGTTGCTTCCTTTTTCGCCATAGATAGTGACGTGTTTCCCGCTCGGAGATATTAGCTTTATCTCCTTACGAAAACACACGACCTTCGCGTGGTGCTGAGATAGCCAATCCATTCCAACGACTACTTGAAATTCCCCCATTGACATCGGGATTAGATCTATCAAGTATTCCTCATCGTCTATGCTTAATTTACAGCTTCGACAAACATCACAAACTATAAAACTTTTGTTGTCCCCTATTTCTACTTCTAAGGGCACAGATAACTTCGTCAATACAAATGAAGGATGTCGAATAAATCCATGCGAAATGAAGGATTTATTCGCACCAGTATCAAACAATACACGTGCAAGAATTGAGTTAATCGTGAATATACCTGAGACCACATTGGGTTCTATCTTTACTTCAGCCGCGGTAAGTTGGAAGGACCTAGCCTTCGCCTTTGGAGCTTCCGTTAAAGACTCTTTTGTGTCTCTCTTTCCAACCAACTCGGGGCATTCAGACTTTTTGTGGCCGGGTTGATAACATTTGTAACAAACGGAAACTTTTCCGGGACATAGCGATGCAGTGTGCCCCGTCTTCCCACATACCGGACACGGCTTGTCTTTGAAGCGGCACTCACCTTTGTGCCCTTTTCCACATACCTTGCAACTTGGCGACCCGCCTTTAGTCTCCACTTTCTTCCCTGATTCAGCAGTTCTAGCTTTCTTTGTAGGGCTTGGATTCATATCCTGTGCCCTTCGCTCACCCCTTTCAACTTGTTTCTTTAACTCGATTTCCCGCTCCCGAGCGGTGTTGATGATTTCCGTGAGAGTTTCATATTTTGAGGGAGTCATAAACTCCCGGTATTCAGCACTCAGCATGTTGTAATAGTAGTATATCTTTTGCTCTTCAGTGGTGACTAACTCGTCACAAAATCTCAGCTTATCCATGAAGATGCCCGTGATCTTATCAATTGTTTCACCCTTTTGCCTTAACTGGATGAATTCTTCCTTAATCCTGTTGATAACCGCTTTGGGACTATGGTGTTTAAGGAATGACACCTTAAACTCATCCCAAGTCTTAACCCTCGATGCTTCGGCTCCTATTTCCTTCTTTTTATTGTCCCACCAATCCTTGGCTTGACCCCTCAATTAACCCGTTCCGTAAGCAACAAAGTCACCTACGTCACAATGGGTCCGTTCAAACACTCCTTCGACGTCACTTATCCATCTTTGGCAGATTATCGGGTCAACTTCCCCGTTATAGATTGGCGGTTTGCACGCCATAAATTCTTTATATGAGCACCCTTTACGATCTCCCGTTTTCTCCTTCATAAGGTTGACACTATCCTCCAACCTTTTAACTCGCTCTTCAACAAGCGACGACACCGTGCATTGAATTTTGTCTATAAACCCAGATAGACTACCTTCAATTGCCTTCCCTACTTCTTCAGCAATTATTTCTTTCATTTGTTCGGTGCTTGTTTGCACCGGATTATCATCATTTCCATCAGACATCTTGAAACTGAAATGTTTACATTTAAGCGTTAAACATTTCATTTATAGCATTACTTCATTTGTTTCGGTTTAGCCAAGTTCCCAACTTGCTTTAACCGTTCACATTCGGTGCACTTTCCGGGTTTGAGTGTGTTAACACGCTCTTCCCATGCACATCAATTCATTTCTTATTTCTTACATAATTATAATCTGTTAAAATAATAAGTTAATTCTTACCGGACGATCGATCAAGCTTGAACCGAACACTTGTTGACAACCTTAAGCTCTGATTACCAACTTGTAACACCCTTATAATTTACTACTTGAAATTTAGAATAATTCACAAGAGTTTATATAAAAGATGTCTAGGTTAAAACATAAGTTCCAAAAACAAAGTTCTAAGGTAACAAACATTTGTCAACTCCTAACTAATTTAAGCATTTAAAGTTATTTAGCAAACTGATTTCATCATAACATTGTCTAAGCATAATTAATCAACGCGGAAGCTTCAAAAGTTTGTGATCGGTTCTTCAAAAGCTTGCTTGACCGTCATCCGTAATCCTTGAATACCTAGAAACTGAAATGTTTACATTAAACATTAGTATTAGAATACTTAGAAATAATACATAATCGAAAGTACGTTTAAAACAGAATCGATTTAACGAAGAAATACAAAATTTATCATAAATTCCAAAGCTCTACCGTAACTTACGGTAGTTACCGTAAGTTACGGTAGCTCCTGGGAAATTTTGGTTCCAGCGTAACACAGGAGGAATCCACCGTAACCTTTTAGTCTCTACCGTAAATTACGGTATATATCGTAATTTACGGTAGACTCTGGAATGTTATGTTTTGTTTGATTTGTTTGTTTGCTTGAGTCAAGTTCTCGGATTTCAATCCTACAAACCAACATGTTTAATCCTCGTATTTCTAATATGTCATTTGTCGATGATAACAAAAGACCAATCAATCATATTACAAAGCAATATCCATGCTTTAATTGATTATTCGACCCGTTTGGCTCATCTACGGAATCTTCCAATATGATGACTACCAACGAGATCTTATTCATCCTTGATCCATTATTCACTTTAGCGAATATCATCGCTTTTAAATTTACACAACTTATTTTCTACAATACGACTATACGTAATTTAACAAAATTTTACTTAAGTAACGGTCAAGTTACATACCTTCAAAGTAAGCCCTTCGAACGCGATTCGCCACCTGCTTGCCCGCTTGACGCTCCTGCGTCCTTTCCTATAGAGTCCATTTATATCATGTTTAGAACTCCTGTTAAACCATATATCGTGTAATTCACTGAAACATCAAAATTACGCGTTTCAACTTGAATTTCAGTTTTAAGCCTTCTTTGAGGCATTTCTACAAACACTATAAGGGCAGAATTTTATATCATTCATATTCAAGTTCATAGCTTGCTATTTAGCTAAACTTAACATCAATAAAGCTTTCATATAGCATTTAAACATCATACTTTTCTGAAATCACTTTCTATGATCAAATTACACTTGAATAATCATTCTAAACCCTAGTGTTCATCATTATCTTGTAAAACCCATAACCCACCTTCAATGTGTTCATGGAATTTCCTGAATTTGGACATGATTTCACATGTAGTTGTCTAGGTTTTACTTCTAGACGCTATATCATCCCTAATTTAACCAAATCACAAACATGCATCATCAAATTTTGAATCTCCCAAATTCATAAGAGTTTCAAACAGAGAATTTTCATAGAATTTTACATACCTTACAACCCCCTTGTGATGGGGATCATGAATCTATGCTCGATTTTCGTTTTGGACTGAGTTTGATCCTTCAATTTAGGGATTTTGTGAAACTTAGGGTTTTGGAGAAGCTTGGTTGCCCCCCCTTGTTCCTGGTCGATCACCGTACTCAATTTTGAGTAGGTGTTTTAATGAAAATGTTTTTATTAAAATTATTTTCAAGTTTAACACTTTTGGTCCCTCTAGTTTCTTTTACTTTCTTTCTATGTCTTAAACTATTCATAAGTAATAAACTAACTAGGTTAGTGTCATTACTAATTAGATTATTTTACTAATTTATTCACAACTTAATTGCAAATTTAAAATTTTGTATTTTGTATTTTTGGGATGTTACAGGAAACCCTAATTGAGACCCCCAAGTAATATTGCATGGCCCTTAAAATTTTCAGAACAGTTGGAATCAGGATCAGGGCCCCTAAAACTCAGGGGGGGGGGGGTATTCCCTAATCGATATTATCTTCACAGTTCGTTGTCAAAATCGAATTTTAGCGAAACGTCGACTCACCTAGGCTACAACTACACAAGGCTACCCTATGCTAGGAGGGGGTGCCCTCGCGCCACGCGAGGGAGCCGTTTTCCAGTATAAATGTAGGGCATTGACACTTGAAATTTGGCGTTGGTTCGACGTAAAAAACTCGTTTCCTACACTGAGATATCGTCTGTTTACTTCAAAACACACACACACACACAGCACGAAATTCTGCCGCGATAACAGGGTAATAACTCGATCACTGCTACGATTTAATGTCCGATCGATTGAGACCGGTCCGATGGATGTGAGGGTTATACTTTGTCATTCGTCGTGAGGGTTGCGATCTCGTGAGTTGTCGTAAAAGTTATATTAAGTTACTGACCTAGTTTTCATGTGCATTGTTATTTATCTAGGTTACCAAGCTAAAATCAGTAGGCTAAACTCTGCCCGTTTAAATCTTCAATGTGAGTCATTCTCTTTTTATCAAATTGTTTTCATGAAACCCTATTTGTTTCAAAGTTATAATTACATGGATTAAGTCTTTGTAATCTTCAATTACTGCCGGTATGTGGGGTTTTGTATACATTACTTGATACCCGTCACCATTGGACAACGAGTTAGCTAATGGGTGATCTGACCATAGTCACAGATACAGTCAAGTGACAAATACCGATTTGGGGTAATTGGTTGATAGAAACAATGTAATCACCCTTAATATTGTATATTATAACAATGTGACGTTTTGTGCAACTTGAGTGACTCGCCAGTATTGCTTGAGTCAAGTTCTCAGATTTCAATCCTACAAACCAACATGTTTAATCCTCGTATTTCTAATATGTCATTTGTCGATGATAACAAAAGACCAATCAATCATATTACGAAGCAATATCCATGCTTTAATTGATTATTCGACCATTGGACAACGAGTTAGCCAATGGGTGATCTGACCATAGTCACAGATACAGTCAAGTGACAAATACCGATTTGGGGTAATTGGTTGATAGAAACAATGTAATCACCCTTAATACTGTATATTATAACAATGTGTCGTTTTGTGCAACTTGAGTGACTCGCCAGTATTTCTCTGCTGATAAAACCTTTTTAGAACATGTTTCAGGTGACCTACTGTGACTCAAGGAAAAGTGCTACAGAGCACTAATCAAGCTTGAAGTGTTGGCTCAGTTAAATAAATAAACATGTTTTGTAAATCAGGGAATTTCCTCGTGAAATTCCTCTATTGTAAATTACGGGGTTCATCCCAAATTATGAAATAAAATAATTGGGCATTTTCAAGTTTTAAACGATCCTGTTAAAATTCCGCTGCCAAAATAATAATTACCACGGGTTTCTGTCCTGCGGCTCTGGAACAGGTAAAACTGGGCCGGGGGCCGTGACAGTTAATATACCTGAACTAATGTATACTATGCAGGGTTTGGGAGATAAAGCGAGGTGGCCTAGGAAAAACCAACAAAAAGCTAATTGGAAGGATAAATCCAAGTGGGGTGCCTTCCATGAGGATTTGAGACATGTTACAAAGGATTGTATCGCCCTGAGGAAGGAAATAAGCTACCTGCTAAGCAAAGGATATCTGAAGGATCGTTTGGGAAAAAAGAAGAATAAGGGTCAGGATACTGAAAAGGATCCTGAACAAGCAGCACCACCTCCGGCTGATGCCAAGATAATCAACTTTATTTCAGGAGGATCCGACATATGTGGAACCTCTTATTCTGCAGCAAAAAGACATGCAAAGGAGGCTAAGGCATAACGGGGAAATAAGCCAACCAGGATGACAACCCTCACAACTGATAAAGTGATAACGTTTGACAGTGATGACAGGGATACTGTCCAGGATCCCCATCATGATGGTTTTGTAATAACTTTATATATTGCTAATCATTTTGTGCGCAGGATACTGGTGGATAATGGTAGCTCCGTCAACATTATTCAGTTATAAACGCTGAAAAGAATGAATGCTTCCCCGATGGACATCACTTCAAAATCTACTGTACTTGTAGGGTTCAGTGGAGAGGCCAAGAATACTGTGGGAGAAATAAAGCTGCCAGTATATGTTGAAGGAGTCAACTCAATGCAACGTTTCTGTGTTATGGACTCCTTATCCTGCTACAATATCATATTGGGCAGGCCATGGATCCATGATATGAAAGCTGTGCCTTCAACCTATCATCAGTGTATCAAGATCCCTACTCCTTGGGGGGTTGTCAAGGTGGAAAGTGATCAACAAGAGGCAAAAGAATGTTATTCTTCCTCGATGAAATCCTCAACAAAGCCAAAAGCAGGATAGCAATTAAAGATGCGAGCCCAGGATATCGTGGAGGCTTCAGAGCAGGATGTTAAGAAAATTATCCTAGACCAGGATAATCCAGATATCTCGGTGCTCGTAGGAACCAATATCCCTCGGGATATTGAAAACCACTTAACTAACTTTTGAAATGCAGGATGTCAGCATTCGCATGGAAGCCTGAGGATATGACAGGTATTTCCAAGGATGTTATAACTCACAAGCTTGGAATTGACAAGTCTTTCAAGCCTATTCAGCAAAAGAGAAGGTAGTTTGCTCCAGAACGTAACATGATTATTCAAGAAGAGGTTGAAAGATTATTGAAATCCAAGATGATCAGGGAAGTCAAATTTCCCAAATGGCTAGCAAATGTGGTCGTTGTTCAAAAGAAGAATAGGAAATGGAGAGTTTGTGTAGATTACACAGACTTGAATAAAGCATGTCCTAAAGACCCATTCCCTCTGCCTCATAAAGACTCAATGGGGGATGCAACTGCCGGTCATGAGATGTTAACCTTCATGGATGCATCCTCAGGATTCCAGCAAATCCAAATGGAACCTTCGGACCAGGAGAATACTGCTTTCATGACGCCAACAGGTATTTATTGTTATACTGCTATGCCTTTTGGTTTGAAAAATGCAGGTGCAACATACCAAAGACTGGTGAACATGATGTTTAAAGATAAATTGGGGGACACCATGGAGGTGTACATTGATGATATGGTGGTAAAATCCAAGAAGGCTGAGGATCATCTCCGGGATATTGAAGGAGCATTTGATATCCTGGACCAGTACAATATGAAACTAAATCCTGCCAAGTGCCATTTTGGAGTGGGGGCAGGAAAGTTTTTAGGATATATGGTGACTAAAAGGGGGATAGAAGCGAGCCCGGAACAAATAAAAGCTATCCTGGATATCAAGTCACCCTCCAACATAAAAGATGTACAAAGATTAACAGGGCGAGTAGCAGCATTAAACAGGTTTATATCGAGATCCTCGGAGAAATGCAAGGAATTCTATGATATCCTGAAAAAGAATAAGAAATTCGATTGGTGAGAGAAGCATGAAGCAACCTTGCAGGAATTGAAGCAATATCTTTCAACTGCGCCTCTATTGATGAAGCCCGAGGATGGTGAACCATTATCCCTGCATCTTGAAGTATCAGGGAATGCAGTAAGTGTTGTTCTGGTAAAGGATCATGATGGTCAGCAGTATCATGTCTATTATGTTAGTAAAAGTTTATTAGATGCTGAAACTAGATATTCCCACCTAGAAAAGTTGATATTGGCCCTAGTTATGGCATCGACTAAGCTTAGGAAGTATTTTGAGACACATAGGATTCATGTTAAAACTAATTATCCTGTTAAGAATGTACTTAGAAAGCCCGAGATGTCAGGTAGAATGGCTAAGTGGTCAGTAAAATTAAGTGCCTGTGATCTAGTATATGAACCTAGAAATGCTATAAAGTCTCAGGCTCTAGCAGACTTTGTGGCTGATTTCAGTAGTGATATCCAAAGTGAAGTAGATCTAGAAGTGCAACAACTAGGAGAAACCTTAGAATCCTGGATATTATATACTGATGCTGCATTTAATGTGAGAGGTGTAGGATTGGGTATACTACTAAAATTGTAGGATCGTTTTGAGCCCCAAACGAGTCAATCAGAAGAGTTCTAGTCAATTCAAAAGGCGGAAACAGATGAATTGACTTGGAAAACAGCTAGATTCACACTTAAATGTCTTGTATATTGATTATAACAAGATTTCAGATCAGCAGATACATCGGCAGCACTTCAGTACCGGAAATCTCAAAGTTACAAATGATTTCGTTTGAGCCCTATTTATAAAGGATGTGATTCCGCTTGAAAGTGGCACTGGCCATTTCAAGCGGAATTAGCTCAAACACACCTAAAACCTATTTCTCGTACAACGTGCCCTGATCTAACAATTCTAGTACAAGACTCGATACAAGACGAAGTCGACAGGCGTATGCACCAACAGACTCCCCCTCGGATGTTGACGAGTCTTCAGTGTCGAGTCTTCAACATCTTCAGTCTTTATCAGTCTTCGGGCTCTTTCAAAGTATTTGACAGTGTAAGCATCATCAACCTTTTCTTGAATTTTCCATGATCAAATTCCTGGCTCTATTCCTCATAGCTTCTCTTCTCTAACAGACTCCCCTCAAGTTGTACTGGGATCGTAGTCTGTCTCATACTCTGCTCACATATTTACAGGTTCAAGAATCGCAACCTGGCTCTCTCATAACCATAACCTGCACATTCTCTACCCAAAACATAAATTCCATAAAAGATAAGATATAACAAATTTAGCAACTCTGCAAATCACTTGATAAACTTAATTCAAAACATCAATTAATGATATAACAATTTTAATTTCTGATGATCACTTGTATGAAAATCATTTTTCCAATCACACATTCCCAAACCTGTTCGTCATGTTTAGCATTTGGAATTTTGAAAATCAGCTTTTCAACATCAGTTGTCTAAAATCTTTTTGAATTTTTCAAAATTTATGGTAAAACACTCCGAAAATCTTTTTGAATTTTTGATATAACAGAAATGTAGTAAAGAAATATTTACAAACACTATTTTTGTGAGTTTGCGTAAGAGGATCATATCAGTTTTTGAGACAAATCACCAACACCATTAAGCTTTAAACATTTTAAGTTCTAAACGATTCACTTAGATTGTCAGTATACTAATCCACTTAAATTCTCACACAAAGTTCAACTATTTCGAGATACGAGATTAATGTTTTAAGGACTTAAACTTATTCGCGTGTCCCACCTCAGAATATACTCCCGTATCCAGATCCCAATATTCAGTCTTACAGGTGAATATACCTAGATGATATCTGTAAGGGGTTAATTTGCGAGGGCCGTGAGAGCTCAGGTCAGAACTTCCGTTCAGCAGAGAGATGACGGCTTCGACTTTTGGTGGGTCCCCTTTAGAGGATCTTTTGTTTCAACAGCACATGATTAGCATTTTGCAATGTATCATCATTTTTTATGCTGAGGGTGGTGCTATATTTCAAGCAAACGGTAAAGTATTCTCCGGGGACTAGGCCATTGCTTCCGCAAAATCAGAAGTCCCGGGATAATACCCCAGATATCACTGAGTATAAAGACCTAGTATCTCAGAAAGAGGGACCTTTCAAACAAGATTTCGGGGGTTAGCCATATATCCGAGAGATGTTACCCACGATATT
Organism: Helianthus tuberosus; assembly: GCA_030545235.1. Taxonomy (NCBI): domain Eukaryota; kingdom Viridiplantae; phylum Streptophyta; class Magnoliopsida; order Asterales; family Asteraceae; genus Helianthus; species Helianthus tuberosus. Next base: position 212,973,138 of record CM060441.1, on the reverse strand, counting down.
AGCAAGTTTGAAATTTAGGTTTATATCTCGTCACAATCTACTAAATGTGTAAAAACCTACTGGTATATCATCAATGAGACCGTTTATCACATTTTTACTTTCCATATCTTTAGCATGCCGTGATTGTCCACTGATGTACTATCATTTCCTCTTTTTCACAACAAAACTCATTTTTAATTTTATCATGTTTTTGACTTTTTCAAATATTCTAATGATTTTGGATTTTCTGAAAATTCTTACTCCCCCTAAAATTCAAAAAACATTTAAAGAAATTTGAAAACAAACTGTACAAGGTAAAGTGACAACTGATATCGAATCACTTCAATTCGCCATCCACTTGGCATAAACAATCAGAACTCCCCCTCACAACAAAACATTTTCCCATTGTGATTTCAAAACACTTAAGTTTATTTTAATCAAATGGTTTTTCCGGAAAATAAGTTTTGTTTTCATCATAAACCACTTTGTAGGTTAGGGGATCACTTCATCACCTTGTTTTATCAACCACTTGAAAAATATAATATTTTAAAGATTCAATCATCAAACACACTTGTAGAAAATCAAGTACAACTTAAGGTCCCTGATTTACCACTTGTAAGACGAAATCACTTTCGTGAATTTCTCAAGAATAATGCCGATTCCTGCTCCACTCTTACCAACCTGGGAGCTCCGGCAAGTCAGGTTTTTAGTTTGAAAATCCTGTCACCCAAGTCTGACCAGCCTTGGGTGATTTTGGTACACATCTATCCCACCAAAATTTTGATTTGTAAAATTCTTTTGCACCCTTAACTTTTCCATCAACCATCTTTCCGAAAATATCTTTTTCCCATTGAAAACTTTTTCAGCATCAAATTCTCCTTTACCAGTGAAGAATTGTCCTGAAATCTCAAACCTACCTTTTGACTTCAGATTTTCTTTTGACAATGGCGGAAAGTTTTCCTCGTTCAACTCTGGAATGTAATTCTCAACCTTTTTCTCAACAAATGACTCCTCTGATTTTATGGAATCAGATTCATTGTCAGAACTACTCTCAGATTTTACAACCCATCTTTGTTTGTTTAAATCAACTTTTCTTTTGTAAAAACGTTTTGAAACATCACCAGTTTCAAAAGTCGAATTTTCAAACATTTTAGAATTCTCATTTGGTTGTTTCTTTTTATCAACAAATTTCTTTCTCAATTCAGAGTTAGAAAAAACTCCCTGTTTTGTATAATTGGACTCGAAACAATTCCAAGCTATGTGTCCAACTTTGTGACATTTAAAACATGTTCTTCTCTCAACTCGTTGATCAGTTTTCATCATCATATTCTTCTTCCTTTCAGCAAGAAACTCTTGATTTCACTGTTTCCAGAATGTTTTCTTCTGCTCTTCTTCAGAACTTCCTCCTGTAACAAATTTTGTTTTTGGTTTATAATTTTTCTCATTTTTATAATTTTCTAAAGAACTAAAACCTAATCCTTTCTTTTTGAAATTACTGTTATGGTTTGGTTTCTTTTGAAAACCATAACCAGAACCGTAACCCTTTTTCTTGTTCAATCTCTGTTGAACTCTTGAAGTGTACTTTTTAGGTTTTTCATGAAGATTTAAATATTTTATTTCAGAAATATTAATTTCTGTTAATTTGAAAACCTGTTTGATCATTTCAGTTTTGACACTTCTTATTGGAAATTCCTCATCGGAATATAATTTGTCTGAATCACTCAAAGTATATGCTACTTTGATAAGTTCATCATTCAAATTATTTTTCGATAACAGAAACTCTTTATTGTAAACCCTTTTAACTGGTGAACTCGGACTCTTTTCTGACGAACTCGGACTTTCAGATTTAGACTCCGGTTTTGACTCTTCATCCATATCCAACACCTGATCGACAACTTTCTTTAACAACTCAGACTCATGATCAGTGTCAGACGCTGTGAATGTGACATCAATATTGTCGGGTAATTCATCAATGATTTCAGACTTTAACTTGATGTTGAGAGCCTTATTTACTCGTTCCTCATTTGGCTTTCTGGGAGAATAACTTTCATGGATCGGGGGCGGACATCTGTTATACTTGACAATTTGTTTCTTACCAGTATCAGTATCTTCAGTCTTTTCCTCCTTGAATGCTTCAATCCCTGCAACAGTAGGATAAACACGATCAATCAAATAATCACATGTTGTATAACTCAACAACAATCGTTTAATCCTTTCACTCTCAATCTTTTCAAGTTCTAAATCCTGCTGCAGCTTAGCACAGTCTTCAATATATTCATTGATGACTTTCTGTTTTGTCATTAAAGTTGAACTCATCATCGTCATTGCAGCATCAATTTCTTTGTTTGTCTTGTTCAAACCATCAACTGTTTTGTTCAAAACATCATACGACTCCTTCACATACTTTACATCAGACAGTAAATTCTCTTTCATCTCTTCAAATTAACTAATCTTCTTCTCTTTTTCATCACAAAGTTTGCAAGATTCTAAGCATTTCTGACAAGGTTTAATGACTTCAACTATCTTTTCAATCTCAACAGTCTTTTCAACTTCAACAAGTTTCTCAACTTCAACAATTTTTTCTATCTCGACGATTTTCTCAACTTCAACTATTTTTTCTACCACTTTCTCCACTTCAACGATTTTTTCTACTACTTTCTCAGTTACTTGATCAACATTAGCTTCTCCAGCTTCTGTCATTGCTTTTTCATCAGCAAAGATTCTTGCTGCTTCCAGCTCTCTCCTCAATTTGGCAATCTTCTTTTGATTCAGTAACTCAACTTTATCTGCAAAAAACAAATTAAAACTGTCAGGATCTATGCCTTTTCTAGCTTTGTTAAGATATTCTTCCTCATCATCAGTATCAATATCACTTCCTAGTTCTGGAAAAATAGGTATTCTTTTCGAACTAGATTTTACTTCATCTTCTTCCAGAATTCTGGCGACAAGACCTGAACCAGGTGGAATGTATTTATCCCAGCTAAATCCCCCTGCAACAAATTCATCATCTTGATCAATTATACCAAACAAAGCTCTTTTCTCTTGAATGGTACGAGCATAAGCAGTTTGTGGTTGTTTATCAATTTGTGGTTGTTGATCAATCTGAAGAAAAATTGACTTTTGATAATAATCATTCTTTCCATCTTGTCTTCCTGTTGCTTCTTTGTTTTTGCATTCTCGTTTAAAATGTCCATTTCCTTTACAACGTAAACAAGTAACCTTAGATTTGTCAAAACCTAATGGAGAAGTAGACAATTCATGAAGGTCATTTCTTCCAGTAACTTGTGTGAATTTTTCTGCTCTTCGAACAGAACTGGCTAAACACCACTTCACATCCATCAACTCAAGTTCCTCTGCATCAATTTGGTCATAATCTTCTTTTGTAAGCATCGGATTTCCAATCTTGCCAACAATCAAACTTTCATAAGATTCCAACATAGCAACGAGTGGTGCCATGTGTTGCTTGGCTATTTCTGGAGACAAATTTTGACCATTTTGAATGTTCAAAGTGACATTGCACTGCAGACTTGTTGAGTTCTGTCTTTGAGGACTTGATGTTGTATGATTTGGATCAAAACTTGAATACGAAGACGAAGATCCACACTCTGTGTCAAATTACTACCCTTTGTTCCAGACGAACTGTCAGCACTAAAACCAGTTTGGATCTTTGGGCTAGGGCTGGGGTTAGCCTCAAACTTGTTCCCTCTGTAATATAAACTGACATCTTGTTGAGCATTTGGATTCTTCATGATTGCCGTTTTCTGAATATCCAACTCCTGCTCTTCAATCTTTTGAATAAACTGTGCCAGATTCATATTTTCCGATTTTCTCATGTGTTTCACAATCAACAGATAAGTTCCCTATTTTTGTTGTGGTAATGCATCAGCAAGTTTATCAACCCATTCATCATCATCTTTCTTAATGTCCAATCTTCCCATTTCCAATACCAAATGACAATATCTATCAATGATCATCTTTGTTGTTTCATGATCGAAAGCTACAAACATATCAAATGATTTCTTCAATAAAGCCTTTTTGTTTTTAATCATATCTGCACTTTCTTTGAATTTTTGAATCAACGCATTCCAAATCGATCTAGCAGTACCCTCATGTTGAAGCAAAACAAAGATATCTTCCTTTACTGCTTGTTGTAGAAGACTAACCATCATTTTCTCACTTGTATACTTCAATTTATCACTCTCTGAAAAATCACAAAAAGCTTTTTCAAGCCCACGCTCGTTTTTCGGTTTCTCATAGTCTTTATTTAAAGTACACCATGCGTCAAACTTATATGCTTGCACCCAGTTCTCAAATCGATTTTGCCAACCTTTAAAATCTTCAATGAACATTAGCTTAGGTGGTTTTTGGTAAGTTCTTGTTTCATTCTCACTGTACAATGTTTCGGCAGCTGTAACTGGTGCAATCGGTGTAGCAAACGCATTGTAAAATTCTTCTTCCATGTTTCGGAAAATTGTTTAACAAACACAAGTTTCACAAACTCAGTTTCAAACGGAATACCAAACTCAAACGGAATCAAGTCTCAACCGAAATCACCTTCTGAAGCGGAATAATACCCTCAAACGAAATTACTTTGAAGCGGAATCACTGATTTCGTGTGAACCAGCACACTTTCAAATGGAATACCAAATTGGAACGAAATTAACTAATTTCGTTTGGAACGTCTCAAATGGAATAACACTTTGGAGCGGAATTAACTAATTTCGCTTGAAACTTCTCAAACGGAATTACACCCTGAAACGAAATAAGCTTTTTCAAGCGGAATTAGGTGTATCTTTCAAACGGAATAGTGATTTCAAGCGGAATCAAGTGCTAATCTCGTTTGAACTGCTGCTGACGTCATCTTATACGATCTGATTTTCAAACGGAATTACGATTTTTACCAGTTTTAAGCTGAATTAAGGTCCAATATTCTCAAGGATCCGTTAAAACACTGTTACGCACACAATATGTGAAAATCAGACCATTTTGACCGTAAAAACTTGTGAAATTTGAAAAAGAAGGTGTAGAAGTCAGAAAATATGGATGTTTTGGCAAGAACTCTTCTTCCTGAGCTCTGATACCACTTGTAGGATCGTTTTGAGACCTAAACGAGTCAATCAGAAGAGTTCTAGTCAATTCAAAAGGCGGAAACAGATGAATTGACTTGGAAAACAGCTAGATTCACACTTAAATGTCTTGTATATTGATTATAACAAGATTTCAGATCAGCAGATACATCGGCAGCACTTCGGTACCGGAAATCTCAAAGTTACAAATGATTTCGTTTGAGCCCTATTTATAGAGGAGGTGATTCCGCTTGAAAGTGGCATTGGCCATTTCAAGCGGAATTAGCTCAAACACACCTAAACCTATTTCTCGTACAACGTGCCCTGATCTAACAATTCTAGTATAAGACTCAATACAAGACGAAGTCGACAGACGTATGCAGCAACAGCCACAGGGGGACATATTACCTCAGGCTATTAGATGTGAATTTCCTGCCACTAATAATGAGGCAGAATATGAAGCTTTGATTGCAGGATTAGAGTTGGCAAAAAATATGAATATTAAAAATTTGCAAGTGTATGTTGATTCCTTGTTAAAGGTGAAAGGTTAATCGAGTATCTTGAAATTCTCAAAAAATTAGTGGGATATTTTGATGTTTTTACACTTGAACAGGTACCAAGAGAAGATAATCCTGAAGCGGATGCCTTGGCAAACTTAGGATCATCAATCAGAATACCAAAAGGAACTCAGATACCAATACTACATATCCTATATCCTATAGTGTATCTTTTCAGATCTCAGGATAAGAAAGTAGCAAGTTTCCAGGATCCTGGTGATGAGTATCCTGAAGAGGATCCTAAGTCATGGACGGCCCCAATCATGAAATACCTCAGAGAAGGACACATCCTAAAGGATGAGAACCCTAAGGCTTTTAGGATGAAGGTATCTCATTTTACTATTATAAACAATATTTTGTTTAAGAAACCTCTTGCAGGTCCATACTTGAGGTGCTTGGAGGATCCTGAAACCAAGGAGGTACTTCAGGATATACACGAAGGCGTCTGTGGCAACCATACTGGGGGCAGGTCATTATACTCAAAGGTGCTAAGAACAGGATACTATTGGCCAACTATGAGGAAAGATGCTGCAGAATAAGCTCAAATATGTGATGCGTGTCAAAGGCACAACAATATACTGCATCAACCTGCTGAACCACTATATCCTATTGCTTCCCCTTGGCCGTTCATGACATGGGGTATGGACATAGTGGGAAAGTTGCCAAAGGCTCCAGGAGGAAAGGTTTTTATGCTGGCAATGATAGATTATTTCTCCAAGTGGGTTGAAGCTGAGGCATTTGTTCAAGTCAGAGACCAAGAAGAAGTATCCTTCATAAAGAGGAATATCCTGACTAGGTTTGGGACACCAGCTGAGAAAATTTGTGATAATGGCTCTCAGTTTATCAGTAAAAGGACTACCAATTTTTGCAAGAGTTGGGGAATCAAAATGATCACATCTACTCCGGTACATCCTCAAGCGAATGGGCAAGCAGAGTCCTCAAACAAGATAATAGTCAACAATTTGAAGAAAAGATTAGGAGCTAAGAAAGGAAGATGGGCAGAAGAATTACCCTTTGTTTTATGGGCTGATAGGGCATAAGTAAAAAGTGCAACTGGGCAAACCCCATTTTCCTTAGTATTTGGAGCAGAAGCAGTGATCCCAACAGAGATGGTGATACCTACAGCAAGATCCAACCTCCGGGATCCTGAAAAGAATCCTGAAGCTCTATGCCAAGAATTGGATACTGTCGATGAGACAAGGGATGCGGCAAGGTTAAGGATGGCAGCATACCAACAGAGGATATCCAGAGCATATAACAAAAACCTAAGGACTAGAAGGTTTCAAGTTGGAGATTGGGTACTAAGGAAAGCTTTTCAGAATACTACTAATCCTGCCTATAGAAAGTTAGTTCCAAAATGGGAAGGACCATATGAGATTGAATCGGAATCTGAAAAAGGAGCATACAGGCTTAAGAATATGGAGGGGGTATATTTCCAAGATCCTGGAATGCTATACACCTCAAAGCCTATTTCAAGTAAATTTAGAATCTAATTTCTAACTCAGTATGGTATGAATTCTATCTCTTTTAAATTTATTTTATTTATTCTTTTGAACCCGTTACTCACTTAAGCATCGGAGGGGTGTTAGCCAAGCTAACACCCACCTTAGTTTAAAAGTGTTTTGCAGAATATGCTTCGGGATATAGCTCCAGGATGTATACTCAGAATCGAAAGATTAGAGGATTGCCCCCCCTCTCTCACGTTTAAGGGATCCTGGTCCCTTCAAAGGTTTAAAGGTATTCACCTTTCTCTCGAATTGGGTTTAAACACCCCGCCTGGAGTGCAAGTTATCCGAGAATAGTTCAAGATAGCGGGGCCAGTTCATGTAAAAGTGGCTGACAATTTCGTTATTATTGGCTATATCTTGGATCCTTAAGATATATGAGGATTGATCACACTCTCTCACGAAAGGGTATTTTCATACTCTCTAAGATTTAAAGATTTTCACCTTTCTAAGTCTTGGAGTTTATACACTCCCGCCTGTCGCACGAAAATTTGGGATTATCCCCAGTATGCTTAGGGTTTATCCCCAGAACATTGAGGATCTATCTCCATGATATTTAGGGTTTATCCCCTGTAATACTAAAGTTATGTACAATTGTAAAATCAGTTGTGATTGATGCACAAAAGTTCCTAAGCGTTTAAAAACGACGTATACTGGGGACATTCCTCTCAAGGCATTGTGAAAAGCTTAAAGGATCAAGTTTGGACTTAGTTCACTAAGTTTCCCAGACTGGGGACATTTTCGATGGAAAGGATGCAAGAGGATTGAAGTCTAAGGATTGAGATGTATTCTATTTCTGGTATGATCTCTCCTTTTTATTCTTTAAAATCCTGATCTAAATTGTCTGAGTTTTTTAAACTATGTTTGACAAAAGTCTTGATAAAATACTCATGAGTATCCCGATCAGGATATATTCTCAGGATATTTGGTCAGAATGTTTGAAATATTATGCTAAGATTGAAAATTGAAACTACATTCAAATCTAACAACATATAACAAGATTTGCAAAGTTAAAGTGGACAACAAGGGATAAGGCCAAAAGAGGTTAGTTTATTAACATAGCAAAAGGTTGTGTTTCTGGCTTCATCTCAAACCGAGATCCATCCACCAGAAACCCAATTAGTCTTAAACATATTTACTTAAACAATTGAAGGCTTCGTCTTGGAACCCAAGATCCCTCCACCTTCAATTGTTAAATTGTTCAAAATAAAACAAACTAAGGATCGATGACCAAGGACTTCGTCCTGAAACTCAGGATCCCTCCACCTTTGGCCATCGTATTGTCTAAGTGCAGGAAAGTAAATTGTTTAACAGACAGAAAATTAATTTGTTTGACAACAATCACAACCATCAGAAATTAAAAAGTGGGCTCCGGCCTAGGCATGAATATCCATCATTGCCCACTTCGTTGCTTTCAAGGAGCAGCACCTTCTTCAACCGCAGCATCTCCTCCAGCACCCGCACCAATATCACCGTCAGGATTTTTCTCAGCAACGCCACCACCAGCATCAGTTGCCTCCTCTGCCGCCTTGGAAGGCTCTTTACACGTAGGCTTTGCAGGATACTCCACAAGATTACCCCCGAGATCCTTCAATTTCGCCTCCCAAGCACTAACATTCCAGGAGGGGCATTCAAAGCCCATGGCTTTGGCCTTATAAGCCATCTTTAGCCTGGCTTGAAGGAGGGAAATTATGATAGACCCTTTAAGGCCCACTCTGTAGGTATTCATATCCTGCTCGTATTGAAGATGGGCGGCATCTAGCTTGGCTTGAGCCTCTTCGTTGGCCTTATTGATGGCGGCTTTAGCTTCCTGAGTCACAGCTTTGAATTTGTCTTCGTAATGTTGTGACTTGGCGGCGACAATCATTCCCTGATCAGCAATGGTGGTCTCTGCTTTCTTCAGCTTCACTTCCAGCATCTTGTTCAGTCCACAACTTTCTTCATAAAGGCTTGTCAGGCGTTCAAGACCCTACAAACCAAGGAAATAGGTATTAATATATGCTAACATATGTAATCAGCATATGGGAGCAGGATGTAGGTTAAGGATATGTACCTGGTTAAGAAAGCTGGTCATAAATCCACTGGATTCAAGGAACCCATGGTTTTCATAGGGGAAAGTTTCAGATGAAGCTGGAGAGTCCGTTTCCTTTCCTTTACGGGAGCTTGAGGCACGCGGCTTGGTAACAGGAGAAGGCTTGGGAACGGCTGCTGCTTTGGAGCTGGGTACTGGTTTGGAAATGATAGTAGGTTTGTTGGGTTCCCTCTTCACTGGGACTGGAGCAGAATAGCTGTCCAACTCATCAAGATCGAAGACTTCTAGAACTTTGGCTGGTTCTGTATAACAGGGAAAAAATCTAAGTCTCTACTCTTATTTCTTATTTTGCTAATTAAATATATGAAAAACTATATGTTCCTTACCAGACATGTCTGATGAGGAATATTGGCTTGAACTTGGAAGATGCAATGTAAAGGTTCTATCACTATCAGGCAACTGATAGACCCTGTTGATTCTCTCTTGGGATTCTTCAGTGGGAGGAGCCAACTCTTTGAAGTTTGCTACATAAAAACATGAGGATGTCAGTGCAGGATACATCATCAGGATATGTTTGGGGATATCTTAAAACCCTAAACCCTACCGGAGGTCACCTATTTCACCGGAAGGCTATCACCTTCGGCAATAGAGTCCCGTCTAACAAATAAAATTTTTCGTTGCCACCCACCCTCATTCTTTGATGCTTTGAGGATGAAGGGTGTTATGGGTGAAATTCTGAGCCCATATCCTGACACTATATCTTGGTTTTATGATAGCTGATTACGATCAGGATACCGGACCAGGATATTGGTAACATCCTGAGGCAGTATCCTGACTATTACTAACAATTTGCTTGTAAACGTTGGTTTCAAGGGACTAACGTTCATGAGGACCAATTCATCCTGAAGACCCGCTCAAATTGGTTAGGATAAGGACGTTGATGGTGGAAGAATAGCTGTTGTAATGGTCAGCATTAAAGAAAGGCATATTTTATGGGAGTTACGGATGCTGGTCAATGCTATTAACGTTTTAACGGTTATAGGAGCTTGAATCCCGGATTTATAATTAATATGCACGTGGAGAACAAGTTGAAACAGCCCCCAACGTTCAGAAGGGAATATTCTCAGTATCCCGGAATAATAGGGGAATATCCTGGATTATTAGCATAGTTTGTTATTTCTTGTAACTATAAATATGAGTGCCGGATCATAGGAATTCACACACTTTCAAGCTCTCATACTTGTACACTAACACTCACAATTCACAATCATTGTTCAAGTCAGAGACCAAGAAGAAGTATCCTTCATAAAGAGGAATATCCTGACTAGGTTTGGGACACCAGCTGAGAAAATTTGTGATAATGGCTCTCAGTTTATCAGTAAAAGGACTACCAATTTTTGCAAGAGTTGGGGAATCAAAATGATCACATCTACTCCGGTACATCCTCAAGCGAATGGGCAAGCAGAGTCCTCAAACAAGATAATAGTCAACAATTTGAAGAAAAGATTAGGAGCTAAGAATGGAAGATGGGCAGAAGAATTACCCTTTGTTTTATGGGCTGATAGGGCATAAGTAAAAAGTGCAACTGGGTAAACCCCATTTTCCTTAGTATTTGGAGCAGAAGCAGTGATCCCAACAGAGATGGTGATACCTACAGCAAGATCCAACCTCCGGGATCCTGAAAAGAATCCTGAAGCTCTATGCCAAGAATTGGATACTGTCGATGAGACAAGGGATGCGGCAAGGTTAAGGATGGCAGCATACCAACAGAGGATATCCAGAGCATATAACAAAAACCTAAGGACTAGAAGGTTTCAAGTTGGAGATTGGGTACTAAGGAAAGCTTTTCAGAATACTACTAATCCTGCCTATAGAAAGTTAGTTCCAAAATGGGAAGGACCATATGAGATTGAATCGGAATCTGAAAAAGGAGCATACAGGCTTAAGAATATGGAGGGGGTATATTTCCAAGATCCTGGAATGCTATACACCTCAAAGCCTATTTCAAGTAAATTTAGAATCTAATTTCTAACTCAGTATGGTATGAATTCTATCTCTTTTAAATTTATTTTATTTATTCTTTTGAACCCGTTACTCACTTAAGCATCGGAGGGGTGTTAGCCAAGCTAACACCCACCTTAGTTTAAAAGTGTTTTGCAGAATATGCTTCGGGATATAGCTCCAGGATGTATACTCAGAATCGAAAGATTAGAGGATTGCCCCCCCTCTCTCACGTTTAAGGGATCCTGGTCCCTTCAAAGGTTTAAAGGTATTCACCTTTCTCTCGAATTGGGTTTAAACACCCCGCCTGGAGTGCAAGTTATCCGAGAATAGTTCAAGATAGCGGGGCCAGTTCATGTAAAAGTGGCTGACAATTTCGTTATTATTGGCTATATCTTGGATCCTTAAGATATATGAGGATTGATCACACTCTCTCACGAAAGGGTATTTTCATACTCTCTAAGATTTAAAGATTTTCACCTTTCTAAGTCTTGGAGTTTATACACTCCCGCCTGTCGCACGAAAATTTGGGATTATCCCCAGTATGCTTAGGGTTTATCCCCAGAACATTGAGGATCTATCTCCATGATATTTAGGGTTTATCCCCTGTAATACTAAAGTTATGTACAATTGTAAAATCAGTTGTGATTGATGCACAAAAGTTCCTAAGCGTTTAAAAACGACGTATACTGGGGACATTCCTCTCAAGGCATTGTGAAAAGCTTAAAGGATCAAGTTTGGACTTAGTTCACTAAGTTTCCCAGACTGGGGACATTTTCGATGGAAAGGATGCAAGAGGATTGAAGTCTAAGGATTGAGATGTATTCTATTTCTGGTATGATCTCTCCTTTTTATTCTTTAAAATCCTGATCTAAATTGTCTGAGTTTTTTAAACTATGTTTGACAAAAGTCTTGATAAAATACTCATGAGTATCCCGATCAGGATATTTGGTCAGAATGTTTGAAATATTATGCTAAGATTGAAAATTGAAACTACATTCAAATCTAACAACATATAACAAGATTTGCAAAGTTAAAGTGGACAACAAGGGATAAGGCCAAAAGAGGTTAGTTTATTAACATAGCAAAAGGTTGTGTTTCTGGCTTCATCTCAAACCGAGATCCATCCACCAGAAACCCAATTAGTCTTAAACATATTTACTTAAACAATTGAAGGCTTCGTCTTGGAACCCAAGATCCCTCCACCTTCAATTGTTAAATTGTTCAAAATAAAACAAACTAAGGATCGATGACCAAGGACTTCGTCCTGAAACTCAGGATCCCTCCACCTTTGGCCATCGTATTGTCTAAGTGCAGGAAAGTAAATTGTTTAACAGACAGAAAATTAATTTGTTTGACAACAATCACAACCATCAGAAATTAAAAAGTGGGCTCCGGCCTAGGCATGAATATCCATCATTGCCCACTTCGTTGCTTTCAAGGAGCAGCACCTTCTTCAACCGCAGCATCTCCTCCAGCACCCGCACCAATATCACCGTCAGGATTTTTCTCAGCAACGCCACCACCAGCATCAGTTGCCTCCTCTGCCGCCTTGGAAGGCTCTTTACACGTAGGCTTTGCAGGATACTCCACAAGATTACCCCCGAGATCCTTCAATTTCGCCTCCCAAGCACTAACATTCCAGGAGGGGCATTCAAAGCCCATGGCTTTGGCCTTATAAGCCATCTTTAGCCTGGCTTGAAGGAGGGAAATTATGATAGACCCTTTAAGGCCCACTCTGTAGGTATTCATATCCTGCTCGTATTGAAGATGGGCGGCATCTAGCTTGGCTTGAGCCTCTTCGTTGGCCTTATTGATGGCGGCTTTAGCTTCCTGAGTCACAGCTTTGAATTTGTCTTCGTAATGTTGTGACTTGGCGGCGACAATCATTCCCTGATCAGCAATGGTGGTCTCTGCTTTCTTCAGCTTCACTTCCAGCATCTTGTTCAGTCCACAACTTTCTTCATAAAGGCTTGTCAGGCGTTCAAGACCCTACAAACCAAGGAAATAGGTATTAATATATGCTAACATATGTAATCAGCATATGGGAGCAGGATGTAGGTTAAGGATATGTACCTGGTTAAGAAAGCTGGTCATAAATCCACTGGATTCAAGGAACCCATGGTTTTCATAGGGGAAAGTTTCAGATGAAGCTGGAGAGTCCGTTTCCTTTCCTTTACGGGAGCTTGAGGCACGCGGCTTGGTAACAGGAGAAGGCTTGGGAACGGCTGCTGCTTTGGAGCTGGGTACTGGTTTGGAAATGATAGTAGGTTTGTTGGGTTCCCTCTTCACTGGGACTGGAGCAGAATAGCTGTCCAACTCATCAAGATCGAAGACTTCTAGAACTTTGGCTGGTTCTGTATAACAGGGAAAAAATCTAAGTCTCTACTCTTATTTCTTATTTTGCTAATTAAATATATGAAAAACTATATGTTCCTTACCAGACATGTCTGATGAGGAATATTGGCTTGAACTTGGAAGATGCAATGTAAAGGTTCTATCACTATCAGGCAACTGATAGACCCTGTTGATTCTCTCTTGGGATTCTTCAGTGGGAGGAGCCAACTCTTTGAAGTTTGCTACATAAAAACATGAGGATGTCAGTGCAGGATACATCATCAGGATATGTTTGGGGATATCTTAAAACCCTAAACCCTACCGGAGGTCACCTATTTCACCGGAAGGCTATCACCTTCGGCAATAGAGTCCCGTCTAACAAATAAAATTTTTCGTTGCCACCCACCCTCATTCTTTGATGCTTTGAGGATGAAGGGTGTTATGGGTGAAATTCTGAGCCCATATCCTGACACTATATCTTGGTTTTATGATAGCTGATTACGATCAGGATACCGGACCAGGATATTGGTAACATCCTGAGGCAGTATCCTGACCATTACTAACAATTTGCTTGTAAACGTTGGTTTCAAGGGACTAACGTTCATGAGGACCAATTCATCCTGAAGACCCGCTCAAATTGGTTAGGATAAGGACGTTGATGGTGGAAGAATAGCTGTTGTAATGGTCAGCATTAAAGAAAGGCATATTTTATGGGAGTTACGGATGCTGGTCAATGCTATTAACGTTTTAACGGTTATAGGAGCTTGAATCCCGGATTTATAATTAATATGCACGTGGAGAACAAGTTGAAACAGCCCCCAACGTTCAGAAGGGAATATTCTCAGTATCCCGGAATAATAGGGGAATATCCTGGATTATTAGCACAGTTTGTTATTTCTTGTAACTATAAATATGAGTGCCGGATCATAGGAATTCACACACTTTCAAGCTCTCATACTTGTACACTAACACTCACAATTCACAATCATTGTAACACTTAGATTCGATCCGAGCATTATCCTGCATTGTATCCTGGTTATTCAAGCAATAAGAAGAACAAGGCAGCCGACGATTGTCAGCTCCCGAGGTTTTATGCCAGAGATCTGGATTGATCAAGGGCTTTCCTCGTACATATCGTGTCAACCTTTACATTTTTGCTCATTGTTTGATTATTGATATAGTCTGATATCCTCGGGCTATATCCTGAAACTTTTTTTGTTAACAATTTAACCAACATATTTTTCACTAAGTATTACTAGCACACTACCTCACAAAACTAATTTGATCACTTAATTGCTTCGGTAATTTTTTACCAAAACAATTTGGCGCCCACCGTGGGGCAAATGGTGCTATTTCTACTAAAAGTTTTTGCAAAATTATTACTTGGTTTTCTATTTTCAAAACTTTTTGCTACACTATTTTCAATGGCATCGAGATTAAACATGAGCTCTTCCACCGTGTCTGCTACAACCTCTGCAACAATTGGTTCGGTGCTTCCACCACCTCCTCCGAGGACGCAAGCCTTTTCACAAGGAACTGAAATTAATGTGGCTCGGGATGTTATCCCCGCTCGCAATATTCAGGGATCCGCTCCTGTTTTGGCCTCTAATGAAGAAATTCAAACTTTGTTTGGTAGTGTACAGGAACAGATGAGGCAACAGCAGGAGACCAACCAAATGCTGATAAGAGAGATACAACTCTTGAAATCCAGCTCAAGCAGGCCCGCTGAGGATACTGTCACTCCCTTGCAACCTAGAGCTTTGAACTTCAGTTCTGCAGTATATACTGAGGATAACAGGGGAAATATTGTTCCTAGCCATTCTCAGAATCATACTCCTGAGATACCCTCTTCGGTCAGGGTATCAACTGTGAGAAGCTCAGGATATGCTTCAGCATATGGCCAGAATACTCAGACTGGTAACATATCTAATAATAATAATACTCTTGCTACTAATGGTATTGGATCTTTGCAGGATGCAGGCATGACATCAGCACTTTCCAGGGAGCTTCAGAAGTTAAAGGACATGATATCCAGTGTACCTGGAGTAGTCCAGCCAATCCCAGAAGTATCCCAGGATAGCCACAAGATTTCTCGGTTTCCATATCCTATTTGTGATGCTGAAATCCCAAAAAGATTTCAGACCCCTAACATGAAGCTATATGATGGAACTACGGATCCTGAAGAGCATATTGCCCAGTATCGGGAAAGGATGGAAATCAATCCTATCCCTCCAGATCTCAGGGAAGCATGCCTCTGCAAGGGTTTTGGTTCTATCTTAACATGATCAGCCTTAAAATGGCTCTTAAATGTTCCTCCTTATTCGAATACATAATTTGCTCGTTTAGTGAATTTATTTAATAGTCAATTTTCTTGCAGTCAGAGTTTCGAAAAGCTAACCAGTGATCTCTACAGGATAACTCAAGGACCTCAGGAATCCTTGAGAGATTATGTGAACAAATTTAGCATGGAATCTCTAGACATCCCACACCTTGATGTTGCAACAGCTGTGCAAGCATTCAAAATGGGTTTGCAAAAGAATTCCCAATTTTACCAGGATCTTGTAATGAATCCCTGCAGGAACCTGGATGAAGCTCGGAACAGGGCTTTAAGATATATTCGACTGGAAGATGACAACAAGATGCAAGAGAGGATGAACTCATCCACAACCTATGAGTCAACCAACAGGAAATCAGAATCCTCATGCAAACCATATCGCTCTAAGCCATATGGCAGGAATGACAGCAAGAAAGTGAATGCTATCGAAGACGTGGATCCTGAGGAGAATCCTGAGTTGTCAGAAAATTGTCTTTCTGTTAATATACCTGAACTAGTGTATGCTATGCTGGGTTTAGGAGACAAAGCGAGGTGGCCTAGGAAGAACCAACAAAAGGCCGATTGGAAAGATAAATCCAAATGGTGTGCCTTTCATGAGGATTTTGGACATGTGACGGAAGATTGCATAGCCCTAAGGAAGGAAATAAGCTACCTATTAAGCAAGGGGTATTTGAAAGATCTTCTGGGCAGGAAGAAGAATAAGGTTCAAGATACTGACAAGGATCCTGAACGAGCAGCATCACCTCCTTCAGATGCCAATATAATTAACTTCATTTCAGGAGGATCCGACATTTTCGGGACATCATATTCTGCGGCAAAAAGGCACGCGAAGGAGGCCAAGGCAGAGAGGGGAGATAAACCAACCAGGATGTCAACCCTCACAACTGATAAAGTGATCACGTTCGATAGTGATGACAGGGATACTGTCCAGGATCCTCACCATGATGCTTTGGTAATAACTTTATATGTTGCTAAGCATTTTGTGCGCAGGATACTGGTGGATAACGGCAGCTCCGTCAACATAATTCAGCTAGAGACATTGAAGAGGATGGATGTATCCCCGATGGATATTACTTCGAAATCCACTGTGCTCGTTGGGTTCAGTGGAGAAGCCAGGAATACTGTGGGAGAAATAAAGTTGCCTGTGTATGTTGAAGGGGTCAACTCAATGCAACGCTTTTGTGTGATGGACTCCTTATCCTGCTCTAATATTATATTGGGTAGGCCGTGGATCCATGATATGAAAGCTGTGCCGTCAACCTATCATCAATGCATCAAGATCCCTACTCCTTGGGGGGTAGTCAAGGTGGATAGTGATCAACAGGAGGCAAAGGAGTGTTACTCATCCTCGATGAAATCCTCAACCAAGCCTAATGCAGCATAGCAATTAAAGATGCGAGCCCATGATATCGTGGAGGCTTTCGATCAGGATGTAAAGAAAATTATCCTGGATCAGGATAATCCAGATATCTCGGTGCTCGTAAGAACCAATATCCCTCAGGATATTGAAAAACAATTGCCTAACTTTTTGAAATGAAAGATGTCAACATTCGCGTGGAAACACGAGGATATGACAGGTATTTCCAAGGATATCATAACTCACAAACTCGGAATTGATAGTTCTTTCAAGCCTGTCCAACAGAAACAAAGGAAGTTTGCTCCAGAACGGAACATTATCATTCAGGAAGAAGTTCAAAGATTATTAAAGAGCAAGATGATTAGGGAAGTGAAATTCCCCAAATGGTTAGTGTTTTGGTCAAAAATCAAGCAATGACAATGTAACCAAACTTTCTGTTGTGAGGTATGATGCTTGAATTGATGAACAATAATAAGGATCACTATGAAGTATGATGAACAAATGACACGAAGATTTATACGGGGAAAAGCCCTTGATCAAGAGTTGATCTCCGGCACAAAAAACCCCGGGTGATGGAAACTACCGATCACCAACTCAAATTAAACAAACAATCTGTTACAACTTCGGATGATAGCGAGCTAAGTACAAGGATCACTATAGTGTATCGTGTAGAAATGTATGAAAAATGCTAAGTGTTTTGTCGAGAGCTAATGAGAGCGGTTGTATGAGTGTGTGTGTAGCCAAAAATAGCCAAGTGTTTCTAAAATAGCTCGCTACCCCTTTAAAAATAGAAAATATCAAGCCTAACTAACATTCCGCAATTCGTGCAAGTCCTCCACGACTCCACAACGTCCATTTCTGACCAAGCACGTGCGGAATAGACTGAGAATATTCTCCAAGAATGTCGCCAAGACTTAGTCCAAGTTATTCCTGCAAAACATTTACGAATTCAAAGTAGACAATCGTTAGTACAAGGATCCTTATAGTGATTCCTGCAACACTTCTGAGGATCACTACTTCAGACAGAATTGAGGATCACTAAATCCAACAGTAAATAAGGATCACTGGTCATTTAGAAATCCACCCCTAACAATTGCCCCCAAAATATAAGGAGTAAATATGTAAATAAATGAGTTATATTTTGTCGATCTTATCCGTATTTAACCAACGGATAACTAGCCGTTATAAGCGGACTAGCCGTTACGATCATGACGTCAGCGAAGTGATTATCCTGCAGAATCATCATTATAAATAGGAGTTAGAGATAGGGATCGATTAGCATTCAAATTCAAGTGAACTCCCTTTAAATTCTCATCTGACGATCAAGCAGGTAATTCTTTTCCTTTTCTTCCTTTACGTTTTCTTCCTCCGTTCATCTTTCTTTACCTTCTTCAAATCAAGATGATGCTGAAATCCTCACCAGCCAAGGATCATAAGAAGGAAAGTCCTCTCAAGAGCCAGGGGATCCTCGAAGATTTGGTGAAAGAAATATGTTGTTTCTCTGATCCACAAATAGATAGAATCCGCCACTGTTTTCCGGCAAATACTGTTTTCAAACCATTTGTTCCCACCGTTTTAAGCGATTATGTCTCCGAAACTTGGGTAGCTTTCCCAGACACACCTTTCACAATAGGATATTCGTATCCCTTTCCAGACTTTACCCAATCCTTCTTCTCCCTCACCGGCATCTCCTATATTCAAGCTATGCCAATGATCTGGAGGGTCTTGTATACCCTTGAAAGGATCATTGAGCAAGAAGGAATTGACTTGGGAATGTCAGAATTAGCCGAGATGTATGACCTTACCACATTTGGATTCCACCGATATCTATTCAAGAGTAAACCCGGAAAAGAACATCCCATCTTTAAAGCTACTAAAATAGATACCAACTGGAAACGGCGGTTCTTCTTCGTCAGAAGGGATTCTATCCCGGATGGAAAGGATTTGCCGAAGAAATGGAGCACTCATGGTAGGATAGGAGGATCCTTATAAGGATCACTAAGTAAGCTCATTCTGATAATGATTACTAATATACTTTTGTTTCTTTTTGTACAGCTATCACATTCTCGCATATTATTCCTTCAGCTGCCACCAAGGGGAGACTTGCTGCCTTTAGAAAGCTTGATCCTAAAACGAGATCATTCAAGACAATCACCCAGGATTCACAAGAGGTATCCTCAGGCTCTGTCACCATGTCAAGTAAGTATCCTGTTCTTTTTATATTCAAATGTTTAAATAAATAGTTATATATGAATAGAATAAGGACACTTATCTGTTTTGGGTGTGTAGGCGCTGGAAAATCATCAAGATCCGCTTCCAAATTTAGTGTCACTGAGCTTGACACCGTCCGATCCAAGAAAAAATCTGCTGCTAGCCCCTCCGTTGTAATCCCCAAAGCTACCACTTCAAATGGAAGAGGTGGAAAGAAGAGAAAGACTTCCGAAGCTGAGGATCTGCAAGGTCTGCCCCTGATCCGCCACCAGTTCCTTGAATACTTCAACGAGGTAAGGATCCTTGTCCCTGCTTTAGGTATCCAGCTTATTTGAGGATCACCTGTTCTTGAACTGCTCTTTATCTTCTTTGCAGAAATTTGCTGAGATTGAGGACTATGTTGGGCATGTCGAGGAGCAGGACAAGAAGATTGCTGACCTCCAACAAGTCGCATTGCTCAAGGATCTCAAGATTGCTGACCTCCAAAAGGATCTCAAAGATGCCAAAGCTCAGATAGCTACAATCCTGATCAATTTTGATTATGAGAAGAGCGAGATCACGGAGGATGCTAAGGTCTCCGCTGCCATAGCCATGTACAAGACCAAGCTCCAGATGGCTCAAGAAGCTCAGGATCCTGCCTTCGATAGGAGCAGCTGGGATGTGGAAGGCTGGAAGGCTAGGCTGGCTGAATTGGAGGATGAAGATGAGGCTGATGAGGTTCTGGCAATTGAGGCTAGTGGTAGTGGCAAGGATCATGGTGGTGAAGCTAGTGGAGCGGGAGATGGTGATGCAGCGAAGGTGTAGGCTGCTACAATGGGCAATGATGGACATTTCTAGACGTAGCCGGAGCCCATTTTTCAGTTTGGTTATGGTTTTTTTGTTTTGATGATGTTTTGATAAACAATGGCTGGTCTGTATTTGAACAATAGTAATTAGGGTTGAGGATCATGGGTGATCCTTTGAACAATAGGTAGGATTACAAATGGTGGAGGGATCCTCTGTTTGGGGGATGAAGCCATTGTGATCCTGCCGTCTTTAATTTCCTGCACTTGTTAGACCTACGAACAATGGACACCCTTTGCCAACCCATGTGGACGGGCCACGTTTTGCTGGTAGAAACATGGGTTGGCAATTTTGACAACCTTAAAAGGGTTTAAGCTTTTGTGAATAAAATGACTTTAACTTTTTGGCTATATCCTGTGTTGATATCCTTATTGTTATTTTATTTTTCAATCTATTGTGATGTTCATGTCGTTTAAACTTATCAAGTAAGGAAAAAAATTAAAAAAATATATCCCTTAAGAGTTAAGGATATGATCAAGGATCACATAAAAAATAGTTTAAGGATCATAAGTTCAGTTGTCAAAGGATAAGTGTCACTTAAATACATAATGATTAAAATCAAATCAGTTTAGGATCATACCTGAGAACCCAAGTTAGGATCCTATCCTTCAACACTTAAAATTAGGATAACCCAAGATACAAACCTTAGTTGAAAGTGAGGGTCAAGAATCTTTGGTCACTTATCTTCACAAACCTGAAATAAGATATTACTTGGGACTGAGCCAATAAAAGATGAATGTTAGTAACTGGGGACAAGCCCAATAATTCCGGGGACAAGCCCAAAAGATAACTAGGACAAGCCCAAAGGATAACTGGGGACAAGCCCAAAGGATAACTGGGGACAAGCCCAAAGGATCGTATGTAAACTGGAGTATGGCCCTTACTGGCGACTATCCAAACTTAGTGACATGAAAATGCCAAAACCTTAGCTAACGTGAAAACGTTAGAAACCTTAGGAACGGATGTATGGTACGTCTACCATTATACGGAGGATCCTGAATATAGCCAGTACAACGAAATTTTCAGCCCCTAAAGCGGGTACTGGTCCCATTGCCATGAACTATACCAGGATCATCGTGCGCTACTGGCGAAACGGGGGACAGGCCCAAACTGGGGACTAGCCCAAACAACTGGGGTCAAGCCCAAATAACTGGATACTTCTGTGGATACTCAACGCTTAGTTAAGGATGCCTGAACCTTCAAAACTCAAATTCAAGTAAAAGGAGGATAAAGGACGCAAGATCCTTATCCTTGTAAGAGAATAAAAAGAATGAAATAGTTTAAGATTGGAATGTTACCAGAAAGAGGATCATCTGTTAGTGGGGATCCTTCAAGGATACTTGTCGGGTAAGGATCATGGATCATGATCACATGAAATATTTCTTCAAATTGACAACATTCCAAGCTCTAGGTAGCAAATCACCCTCCATTGTTAGCAATCGATATGCCCCCTTTCCTGCTTCAGCTTCAATCAAATAGGGTCCTTCCCACTTTGGTGCTAGCTTTCCATCAGCAGGATTGGTGGTGTTTTGAAATGCTTTCTTTAATAACATATCCCCAACTTGGAATTTCCTGAGCCTGACATTTTTGTTGTAAGCTCCAGCCATCCTTTGTTGATAACTGGCCATCCTTATCCTTGCTAAATCCCTGATTTCTTCTATAGTATCCAAGTCTTGAATCAAGTTTTCAGCATTTTCTTCAGGATCACACGCGCTTGTTCTTGCAGTTGGAACCACCATCTCTGTAGGGATCACTGACTCTGCCCCAAATACTAAAGAAAATGGAGTTTGGCCTGTAGCATTCTTGGGAGTTGTTCTATCAGCCCACAGCACATAAGGTAGTTCTTCTGCCCATTTTCCTTTCTTGGATCCAAGCTTCTTCTTCAGATTGTTGATGATGATCTTGTTGGATGATTTTGCCTGACCATTAGCTTGTGGATGGACTGGTGTTGATGTTATCATCTTAATTCCCCAACTGTCACAAAAGTTAGTGGTTCTACTCCCAATAAATTGAGATCCATTATCACAAATAATTTCAGAAGGGATGCCAAATCTAGTAATAATATTTCTTTTAATAAAGGATATAACTTCCTTTTCTCTGACTTGAGCAAAGGCTTCAGCCTCTATCCACTTAGAGAAGTAATCAGTCATAGCAAGCATGAATACTTTTCCACCAGGTGCCTTAGGAAGCTTTCCAACTATATCCATTCCCCATCTCATGAATGGCCAAGAAGAGGATATAGGATGCAAGAGCTCTGCTGGTTGGTGAAGGATATTACTATGCCTCTGACAAGGATCACACTTCTTGGCATACTCCATAGCATCCTTCTTCATAGTGGGCCAATAGTATCATGTCCTCAGGATCCTTGAGAATAATGCCCTGCCCCCAGTGTGGTTTCCACAATCTCCTTCATGGAAATCCTTTAGGACTTCTTGAATTTCAGGATCCTCAATGCATCTTAAATATGGTCCTGCAAGAGATCGTTTATACAATATATTATTTAATATTGTAAATTGAGATACCTTAATTTTGAAAGCCCTTGGGTTTTCTCCTGTAGGAATTTCTCCATATTGTATGTATTTCATGATTGGGAGTATCCATGATCTTGAATGAGATTGGGTATCATTACTAGGGATGATTGCAGAATCTTCTCCTATCTCCATAGCTACATGATCCTTGATAGCAGGGGTCAGGATATGGATAATAGGGAGCTCAATATCCTCAGGAATCTTCAAAGATGATCCTAGATTGGCTAATGCATCAGCTTCTGCATTCTCTTCCCTTGGTACCTATGTCAAACTAAAGGATACAAAAGAGAGTGCCAATTCTTTGACTATCTCCAAATATTTGATTAGCTTTTCACCTTTAACAGCATAGGATCCATTAAAGTGATTAGTGATCAATAAAGAATCTACATGTACCTCAAGATACCTGATGCTCATGTGCTTTGCAATTTGCAAACCAGCTATCAAGGCTTCATACTCAGCCTCATTGTTGCTAGTTTGAAATTCACAAGCTATGGAGTGGGGTATTATGTCCCCCTGTGGTGATTTTAGTAGTATTCCAAGCCCTGTTCCATTTACATTGGAGGATCCATCAGTAAACAATATCCAAGGATCCTTGGTTTCTTCAAGCTGTTGGACTTCTAGTTCAGCTTCCTTTTGCAAATCACTACTGAAATCTGCCACAAAGTCAGCTAATGCTTGGGATTTAATGGCTGTCCTAGGCTCATATCTTATATCATATGCACTCAACTTCACTGCCCACTTAGCCATCCTTCCTGACATTTCAGGTTTCCTAAGAACATTCTTAATTGGGAAATTAGTTTTAACAATAATGGCATGAGTCTCAAAATAATGTCTCAATTTAGTAGATGCCATAATTAATGCAAGGATAAGTTTTTCTAAATGTGAATACCTGGATTCAGCATCAAGTAAGCTCTTACTTACATAATAAACAGGATGTTGTGTACCTTGGTGATCCTTAACAAGGACCGCACTTACTGCTTTTGAGGATACCGCCAAGTATAAGGATAACACATCTCCCTTTTCTGGTTTCATCAAGGCTGGGGCTGAGGATAGGTAATCCTTAAGAGCTTTAAGGGCTTTTTCATGCTTCTCAGTCCATTCAAATTTCTTGTTTTTCCTCAGGATGTCATAGAACTCCTTGCACTTTTCTGAGGATTTGGATATGAATCTGTTCAAGGCTGCGATCCTGCCAGTCAACCTTTGCACATCCTTAGCATTGGCAGGAGATTTGATATTCACAATAGCCTTAATTTGCTCTGGACTTGCTTCAATGCCCCTCTTTGTCACCATATATCCTAAGAATTTACCTGCCTTTACACCAAAATGACACTTAGAAGGATTTAGTTTCATGTTAAATTTATCAAGGATATTGAATGCTTCCTCCAAGTCTTTAAGGTGATCCTCAGCTCTTTTGGACTTAACCACCATGTCATCAATATAGACTTCCATAGTGTATCATATTTGTTCCTTGAACATCATATTGATCAGTCTTTGGTAAGTAGCACTTGCATTCCTTAATCCAAATGGCATAGCAATATAACAATATATACCAGTTGGGGTCATAAAGGTTGTATCCTCTTGATCGGATGGTTCCATCTGAATTTGTTGAAATCCAGATGAAGCATCCATAAAAGTTAACAACTCATGACCCGCGGTAGCATCCACCATGGAGTCAATGTGGGGTAATGGGAAAGGATCATTGGGACATGCCTTGTTTAAATCTGTAAAATCGACACATACCCTCCACTTTCCATTTTTCTTTTGAACAACAACCACATTGGCTAACCATCTTGGATACTTAACCTCTCTAATCATACCTGCTCGAAGTAGCTTATCTACCTCTTCCTGGATAATAGCATTTCTTTCAGGTGCAAACTTCCTCCTCTTTTGATGAATTGGCTTGAATGACCTGTTAATGCCAAGTTTGGGATTAATTATATCTTTAGATATACCTGTCATGTCTTCATGTTTCCAGGCAAAGGTGGTCTTCCTTCTTTTGAGAAAGGATACTAGCTCTTGTTCAATATCGCTAAGGATCCCTGGCCCTATGAAGATCTTGGATTCAGGATCATCAGGATCCATGAGGATTTCTTTCAAATCTTGTTCTCTTGCCTCCAAGACATCTCTTGAAAGATACTTTAATTGCTATTGCTCCCTTGGTCTTGAGGCTGGTTTCATTGATGAGGTATAGCAATTCTTAGCCTCCTGTTGATCACTCTCAATTTTCACCACTCCCCATGGACTTGGAAGCTTTACACACTGATGATAGGTGGATGGAACTGCCTTCATATCATGTATCCATGACCTGCCAAGGATAACATTACAACACGACAAGCAATCAATAACACAAAACTTTTGATAAGAATGCAATCCTTCAATATAGATTGGGAGTTTGATGTCCCCCAATGTATTCTTTGTTTCCCCACTGAATCCCACAAGTACTGAGGATCTTGGAATAATATCGGACTCTGGGATATTCATTTTCTTAAGAACATCCAGCTGAATGATGTTCACAGAGCTTCCTCCATCTATAAGGATCCTGCGAACAAAGTGGTTAGAAATAAACAATGTAATTACAAGACCGTCATGATGAGGATCCTGGATGTCAACACGATCATCCTCATCAAAAGTAATGACTTTATCCTGGGTAACAACGGAGGTCCGGACGGGTCTGTCTCCATTATCCATCTTGGTTTCCTTAGCGTGTCTTTTTGCTGCTGAGAAGGATGTACCACAGATGTCTGATCCACCGGATATGAAATTTATGACTTGTGCGTCTGCTGGAGGGGCAGGAGCCCTTTCCGGGATCCTTTCAGGATCCTGAGTCCTTGACTTCTTTCGTCCCAAGAGTTCCTTTAAATGCCCCTTGCTCAACAAATAACCAATTTCCTTTCTAAGTGCAATACATTCTTCAGTGAGATGCCCAAAATCCTCATGATATGCACACCACTTGGATTTATCCTTTGTAGCAGCTGGTTTATCACTTTTCCTTGGCCACCTAGCTTTCTCACCTAGATTCTGCATTGCAAGGATTAGTTCATTGTTATCAACAGAGAAACAATATTCAGAGATAGGAGGATAATTCTCATCATCCTCTTCTTGTTCCACTGCGTGCACATTCTGGTTATCAGATCTGTTATAGGACTTGGATTTGTTGTTCCTGAAGTAGGATCCTTGCTTATCCTGTTTTGAGGATCCTGTCAATCTGTCCTGGATCCTTTTGTCATCCTCTAGGCGGATGAACCTAAGGGCTCGAGTCCTTACTTCATCAAGATTCCTGCAAGGTGTCATAACAAGATCATCATAGAATAATGAATCCCTAAGCAATCCCATTTTAAAGGCTTCAACAGCCGTAGCTATATCCAAATTGGGAATATCTAAGGATTCTTTACTAAACTTAGTGATATAATCTCTAAGTGATTCATTTTGGCCTTGTGTTACCCTATATAGATCACTAGTTAATCGTTCAAACTTTCTGCTACAAGAGAATTGACTATTGAACAAGTTAACTAAATTAGCAAATGAAGTAATAGAGTAAGGGGGAAGACTTAGCAGCCATTTAAGAGGAGATCCTGTAAGTGTGGATCCAAATCCCTTGCATAGACATGCTTCTTTCAACCTTTCAGGAATTGGATTGATCTCCATCCTCTCCCTGTACTGAGCTACATGCTCTTCTGGATCCGTTGAACCATCATACAACTTCATTGATGGTATCTGGAATCTTTTAGGTATCTCAGCATCACACAAAGGTGGTGCAAAACGAGATATCCTATGGCTACCATCCGCAATCTCAGGAATGGGTTTAACCACTCCTGGTACACTGGATATCATATCCTTAAGCTTCTGCAGCTCCTTAGCCATGGCCTGATTGATACCTGTATCCTGCATAAAGCCATGGTTAGTGTTATATAAATTATTAGAAGTGTTACCTCCCACAGGATTCAAGTTTGGAATTGCGGATACGAATCCATCTTGTCGATACTCTGGCATGATTGAAGGACCAGAGGAGGCAATGGTCTGCATTGGTATGAAGTCTCCTTGATGGACGTCTGAGTTCTGAGGTTGCATATTTCTCGAGGATCCTTGATTTTGAAGGGGGTTGGATCCTTGGAATTGCGATGATCCTTGAACCTGAAAGGATCCTGGGACCAGGGGGATCCTTGAACAAGGGAGAATCCTGGGACCAGAGAGGATCCTAGGACCTGGGAGGATCCTTGGACCTGGGAGGATCCTGGGACCAGAGAGGATCCTGGGACCTGGGAGGATCCTTGGACCTGGGAGGATCCTGGGACCTGAGAGGATCCTTGGACCTGGGAGGATCCTTGGACCTGGGAGGATCCTTGGACCTGGGTGGATCCTTGGACCTGGGAGGATCCTTGGACCTGGGAGGATCTTTGTACTGCATGCATTCCCACATATCCTCCTGTCGTGAAGTATCCCTGATGCTGAGAGGAGGATCCTAATGGTTGAGAAGAGGATCCCTGAGGCTGGAAGTAAGAGCCAAATGCCTGACTCATTGTTGTTGTCCCGTAACGCCTTCCTGATAGTTCACCCAAGTATTGCACGTCCGGAACTGCTGAGTATTGTGAAGTTATGACCGGAGTGTCGAAGTTCAGCGATCTTAGCATCAGAGGGGAGTGATCCTCCACTGATTTCTTCTGTTTCTTGATTTCATCGATCTCCCGGAGGATCCTTTCGTTGGTCTTATCCTGCTCTTGTGCATGATTTCTCATCTGCAAAATCAGGGTATAAAGATCATTAGTAGTAGGATTAGTTGAAACAGAAGAAGTAGGTGGTTTTTGGAAAATAGGAGTTGGTTTCTTCGCAGCATTCTCAGCATTCTTCTGGGATCCAGAAGGTGGTGGAGGCAAAGGAGGAACGCCTTGTGAAGAACTGAATGAGGGCATCAAACTTCAAGTATTCTTCACTGAGGAAGCCATCTGCTTGGTTGTAGCGAATCGAAATGACCACAAAGGCACGAATCTTTCTAAGAATGAAGCACCAATTGCCCCACGGTGGGCGCCAAACTGTTTTGGTCAAAAATCAAGCAATGACAATGTAACCAAACTTTCTGTTGTAAGGTATGACGCTTGAATTGATGAACAATAATAAGGATCACTATGAAGTATGATGAACAAATGACACGAAGATTTATACGGGGAAAAAGCCCTTGATCAAGAGTTGATCTCCGGCATAAAAAACCCCGGGTGATGGAAACTACCGATCACCAACTCAAATTAAACAAACAATCTGTTACAACTTCGGATGATAGCGAGCTAAGTACACGGATCACTATAGTGTATCGTGTAGAAATGTATGAAAAATGCTAAGTGTTTTATCGAGAGCTAATGAGAGCGGTTGTATGAGTGTGTGTGTGTAGCCAAAAATAGCCAAGTGTTTCTAAAATAGCTCGCTACCCCTTTAAAAATAGAAAATATCAAGCCTAACTAACATTCCGCAATTCGTGCAAGTCCTCCACGACTCCACAACGTCCATTTCTGACCAAGCACGTGCGGAATAGACTGAGAATATTCTCCAGGAATGTCACCAAGACTTAGTCCAAGTTGATATTCCTGCAAAACATTTACGAATTCAAAGTAGACAATCGTTAGTACAAGGATCCTTATAGTGATCCATGATTCTGATCCTGCACCACTTCTGAGGATCACTACTTCAGACAGAATTGAGGATCACTAAATCCAACAGTAAATAAGGATCACTGGTCATTTAGAAATCCACCCCTAACAGTTAGCAAATGTAGTTGTGGTGCAAAAGAAAAACGAGAAATGGAGAGTTTGTGTAGATTACACAGACTTAAACAAAGCTTGTCCCAAAGACCCATTTCCTCTACCTCATATTGATTCAATGGTGGATGCTATTGCCGGCCATGAGATGTTAACCTTCATGGATGCATCCTCAGGATTCCAGCAGATCCAAATGGAACCTTCAGACAAGGAGGATACTGCTTTCATGACACCAACAGGTATTTATTGTTATACTGCTATGCCTTTTGGTTTAAAAAATGCAGGTGCAACATACCAAAGATTGGTGAACATGTTGTTTAAAGATAAGCTGGGGGACACCATGGAGGTGTACATCGATGACATGGTAGTAAAATCTAAAAAAACTGAGGATCACCTCCAGGATATTAAGGGAGCATTCGATATCCTGGACCAATACAACATGAAACTAAATCCTGCCAAATGCCATTTTGGAGTGGGAGCAGGAAAGTTTCTAGGATACATGCCGGAGCAGATTAAAGCTATCTTGGACATCAAATCACCTTCAAATATGAAAGATGTTCAAAGATTAACAGGGCGAGTAGCAGCATTAAACAGGTTTATATCAAGATCCTCGGAAAAATACAAGGAATTCTATGATATCCTAAAGAAGAATAAGAAATTCGAATGAGGAGAGAAACATGAAGCAGCCTTGCAGGATTTAAGCAGTATCTTTCAACTGCACCTCTATTGATGAAGTCTGAGGATGGTGAACCATTATCCCTGTATCTCGCAGTATCAGGGAATGCTGTAAGTGCTGTTCTTGTAAAGGATCACGAAGGTCAGCAATATCCTGTCTATTATGTTAGCAAAAGTTTATTAGATGCTGAAACTAGATATTCTCATTTAGAAAAATTGATATTGGCCTTAGTTATGGCATCAACAAAGCTTAGACACTATTTCGAGACACATAGGATTCATGTTAAAACTAATTATCCTATTAAAAACGTTCTTAGGAAACCTGAGATGTCAGGCAGGATGGCTAAGTGGTCAGTAAAATTAAAGGCCTATGATCTATTATATGAACCTAGAAATGCCATAAAGTCTCAGGCTCTAGCTGACTTTGTGGCTGATTTCAGTAGTGATATTCAAAATGAAGTAGACCTAGAAGTACAACAGCTAGGAGAAAATTTAGAATCCTGGACATTATATACTGATGGTGCATCTAATGTTAGAGGTGTAGGATTGGGTATACTACTAAAATCGCCACAGGGGGACATATTACCCCAGGCTATTAAATGTGAATTTTCTGCTAGCAATAATGAAGCCGAGTACGAAGCTCAGATAGCAGGATTAGAATTGGCTAAAATATGAATATTAGATGTTTACAAGTATATGTTGATTCCCTGTTGATTACTAACCATTTTAATGGATCTTATGCAGTAAAAGGTGAAAAGTTAGCTGAATATCTTGAAATTGTTAAAACATTAGCAGGATATTTCAAAATTTTTACACTTGAACAGGTACCAAGAGAAAAGAATGCTGAAGCTGACGCTCTAGCAAACTTAGGATCTACTGTCAGGATACCGGAGGGAACTCAGATACCAATAGTGCTCATCTTGTATCCTGCAACGGAACATTTCAAATCTCAGGATAAAGAAGTAGCATGTATCCAGGATCCTAGTAATGGATATCCTGAGAAGGATCCTGAGTCCTGGATGACTCCAATTGTGAAGTATATTCAAGAAGGAGATATCCCAAAGGATGCAAATCCTAAGGCTTTTAGGATGAAAGTATCTCGTTTTACTATTATAAATAATATTTTAGTATAAGAAATCCCTTGCAGGTCCGTACCTAAGGTACTTGGAAGATCCTAAAACCAAGGAGGTACTTCAGGATATACACGAAGGAGACTGGGGCAACCATACTAGGGGCAGATCTCTGTTCTCGAAGGTGTTGAGAACAGGATATTACTGGCCGACCATGAGAAAGGATGCCGCGGAGTATGCTCGGAAATGCGATGCATGTCAAAGACACGGCAACATCCTGCATCAGCCTGCAGAACCATTATATCCTATCGTATCCCCTTGGTCGTTTATGAAATGGGGTATGGATATAGTGGGAAAGCTTCCAAAGGCTCCAGGAGGAAAGGTTTTCATGTTGGCAATGACGGATTATTTCTCCAAGTGGGTTGAAGCAGAAGCCTTTATCCAAGTTAGAGATCAAGAAGTAGTATCCTTCATAAAGAGGAATATCCTGACAAGATTCGGGATACCGGCCGAGATAATTTGTGATAATGGATCCCAATTTATCAGCAAAAGAGCTACTGATTTTTGCAAAAGTTGGGGAATAAGATGATCACGTCAACACCAGTGCATCCTCAGGCAAATGGACAAGCAGAATCCTCGAACAAGATAATCGTCAACAACTTAAAGAAAAGGTTAGGTGCAAAAAAAGGAAAATGGGCAGAGGAACTAACATTTGTCCTATGGGCTGATAGAACAACTGTGAAGAATGCTACTGGGCAAACCCCATTTTCTTTGGTATTTGGGGCAGAAGCAGTGATCCCAACTGAAATGGTGATAACGACAGCTAGATCAATCCTACGGGATCCTGAATCAAATCCTGAAATCTTATGTCAAGAACTAGATACTGTTGATGAAACAAGAAATGCAGCAAAGCTAAGGATGGCGGCATACCAGCAGAGGATAGCCAAATCATATAACAAGAATTTAAGGACTAGAAGATTTCAAGTTGGAGATTGGGTGTTGAGGAAAGCTTTCCAGAATACAACCAACCCTGCCGATGGAAAATTAGCTCCAAAATGGGAAGGACCCTATGAAATTAAGTCAGAATCTGGGAAAGGAGCATACCGACTCAAGAATATGGAAGGGGATATATTGCCAAGATCCTGGAATGTTATACACCTCAAAGCCTATTTCAAGTGAGTTTAGAATTTAATTTCTAACTCAGGATGGTATGAATTCTATCTCTTTTAAATATAATTTTATTTTATTCCTTTTGAACCCAATAATGACTTAAGCATTGGAGGGGTGTTAGCCAAGCTAACACCCAGCCTAGTCTAAGGTTGTTTTGCAGAATATGCTTCGGGATATAGCTCCAGGATATATACTCAGGATCGAAAGATTAGAGGATTGGCCCCCTCTCTCACGTTTAAGGGATCCTTATTGTTGGGGATAGATTTTTCATAACTAAGGATCACGGATCCTCAAGTGCAGCCAAGATCACGGATCCTCAATTCCGTTTGAATTAAGGATCCTCAGAAGACGTTGCAGGATTAAGGATCCAGGATCCTCATTGTTATCCTTATACTAACGGTTGCTTCCACTATATTTTAAACTTGTTTTGAAGGAGTATACGTATTGGACCTAGTCTTGTCGATATTCTTGGGGAATATGCTCTCAATATTTTGCACGTGCATTGCTGGAATGACCGTTTTAGAAGTCGTGGGTATCTTGCACATTTGGCGGAGAATTTGTTATTTAGATTATTTCTATTTTTAAAGGGGATAACAAGCTTGAGTTAGAACAATAAGCTAATTTTAGCAAAAACACACACACTCTCGCAAGCTCTCTGCAACTCAATAGCGATTTCATACATTTAGCACATTAGTGATTCTTGTAACAAGCTTGTTATCATCCCTAGTTGTAACAATCATTTGTTTAAATATAGTTGGTGATCGGTAGTTTCCATCACCCGAGGTTTTTTATGCCGGAGATCATCTCTTGATCAAGGGCTTTTTCCTCGTATAAATCCTTGTGTCACTTGTTCATTTCATTTACAAGTTGTTCATACATTTGTTCATTGATTCAAGCATCACACCTCACAACAAAAGATTTGGTTGCATTATCCTAGTCTGATTTTTTACGAAAACAGTTTGGCGCCCACCGTGGGGCAATTGGTTCTTCATTTCTGAAAAATTTTGTTCGTTGTGTTCATTTTGGCTCATTATCTTCAACCATATGGCTTATTCAGCAAAGAACACTTCAAGCTCTATGTCGGCAGTCACTTCTTCACAGGGCATTCCACCTTTGCCTCCACCACCTTTTGGATCCCAGAAGAATGCTGCGAAGAAACAAAGCCCCGTTTTCTGAAAATCACCAACTTCTGCTGTTTCTTCTAGTCCTTCTAATAGTGATCTTTATTCTTTGATTTTGCAGATGAGGGATTGCATGCAGCAGGACAAAACTAATGACAGGATCCTTCAAGAGATTGATGACATCAAGAAATTGAAGAGATCAGCGGAGGATCACTCTCCATTGGTGCCGAGATCACTGAATTTCGACACTCCAGTTATAACTAGCCAACACTCTGCTCCAGCTGATGTCCAGCTTCAAGGTGGATTATTGGGAATGCGTCTTGGAGCATCAGCGATAACACAAGCTCAAGGATCCTACTTTCAGCCTTTAGGATCATCGTCTCAGTATCAGGGATCCTTCTTCAATTCTGGAGGATATGTGGGAGCACAGACGGTTCAAGGATCCTCATCCCAGGGTCAGGGATCCTTTCAGGTTCAAGGATCCTCATCCCAGGGTCCGGGACCCTTCTAGGTTCAAGGATCCTCCTCTCAGGTTCAGAGATCCTCATCTCAGGTTTACGGATCCATGGAGTATCCTCCAAGACCCCCAATCACAGCACATCAAGGATCTAACATCTTTCAGGATCAAGGATTCTTGAGGAATGTACAACCAGGAGGTTCAGATGTTCATCTAGGAGACTTCATTCCAATGCAGACCATTGCATCATCTGGTCCCTCGATTATACCAGAATCCCGTCAATATGGATTCACATCCGGAGTCCCAAACTTGAATCCTCCAGGAGGTAACACTTTCAATAATTCTTATAACACTAACCATGGCTTTGTGCAGGATACAGGTATCAATCAAGCTATGGCTAAGGAATTACAGAAGTTGAAGGATATGATATCCAGCGTTCCAGGAGTGGTTAAGCCCATTCCTGAAATTGCAGATGGAAGCCATAGGATATCTCATTTTGCACCACCTATTTGTGATGTTGAGATACCCAAAAGGTTCCAAATACCAACCATGAAGCTATATGATGGTTCAACGGATCCAGAAGAACATGTAGCTCAGTACAGAGAAAGGATGGAGATCAATCCCATCCCGGAGAGGTTAAAAGAAGCATGTCTATGCAAGGGTTTTGGGTCCACACTAACAGGATCAGCTCTTAAATGGCTGCTAAGTCTTCCCCCTTACTCCATTACTTCATTTGCTAGTCTAGTTAACATGTTTAATAGCCAATTCTCATGTAGTAGGAAATTTGAACGTTTAACTAGTGACCTATACAGGGTAACACAAGGTCAGAATGAATCACTTAGAGATTATATCACTAAATTTAGTAAAGAATCCTTAGATATTCCTAATTTGGATATTGCTACGGCTGTAGAAGCCTTCAAAATGGGTTTACTTTGGGATTCATTATTCTATGATGATCTTGTCATGACCCCATGCAGGAATCTTGATGAAGTGAGAACCAGGGCCCTTAGATTCATCCGATTAGAGGATGATAAAAGGATCCAGGAAAGACTGGCAGGATCCTCGAAGCAGGAGAAACAAGGATCCTACTTCAGGAACAACAAATCAAAATCTTACAACAAGTCTGACAACCAGAATGTGCATGTAGTAGAACAGGAAGAGGATGATGAGGATTATCCTCCCATTTCTAATTATTGTTTTTCTGTTAATAACAATGAACTGATCCTTGCAATGCAGAATTTAGGTGAAAAAGCAAGGTGGCCCAGAAAAAGTGATAAGCCAGCTGCAACAAAAGACAAGTCCAAATGGTGTGCATATCATGAGGATTTTGGACATCTCACTGAAGAGTGTATTGCACTTAGAAAAGAAATCGGTTATTTGTTAAGAAAGGGGAACCTGAAGGAGCTTTTGGGAAGAAAAAAGTCAAGGATCCAGGATCCTGAAAAGATTCCAGAAAGAGCTCCTGCTCCTCCGGCAGATGTACAAATTATAAACTTCATATCCGGTGGATCAGACATTTGTGGCACTTCCTTTTCAGCAGCCAAAAGGCATGCCAAGGAGACCAAGATGGATAATGGGGACAGACCCATCCGAACCTCTACTGTTACACAGGAAAAAGTTATAACTTTTGATGAGGATGATCGTGTTGATGTCCAGGATCCTCATCATGATGGTCTTGTTATTACCTTATTTATATCTAACCATTTTGTTTGTAGGATCCTGATAGATGGAGGAAGCTCAGTAAACATCATTCAGCTCGATGTCCTCAAGAAGATGAACATTCCTGAATCGGATATTATCCCAAGATCCTCGGTTCTTGTGGGATTCAGTGGAGAAACCAAGAATACATTGGGGGACATTAAACTTCCCATCTACATAGAAGGACTTCATTCTTATAAAAAAAAAATTGTGTTATAGATTGCTTATCCTGTTGCAAGGTTATCCTTGGCAGGCCATGGATACATGACATGAAAGCAGTTGCATCTACCTACCATCAGTGTGTAAAGCTTCCTAGTCCATGGGGGGTGATAAAGATTGAGAGTGACCAACAAGAAGCAAAGAATTGCTATACCTCATCAATGAAGCCAGCCTTAAGACCAAGGGAGCAATAACAACTAAAGTATCATCCAAGAGATGTCTTGGAGGCAAGAGAACAAGATGTGAAAGATATCCTCATGGATCCTCATGATCCTGAATCCAAAGTCTTCATAAGATTAGGGATCCTCAGCAACATTGAACAGGATTTGGTATCCTTCCTCAAAAGGAGAAAAACTACCTTTGCCTGGAAGCACGAAGATATGACAGGTATCTCTAAAGATATAATTTGTAAGGTCCGCATTTGCGTCTAGTAAAAGACGACTAAAGGACACTAGAAATATACAAATTTTCTTAAAAGTGTCCAACTTTCCGGAATTTTAAACGATGATATCAATAACGCATGTGCATTAATTTAACAAAATTTGAGCATGACCCATCCATAAAACGAGCATACCCCTGTTTTATACATAATCAGACTAGATACAAATCTACGATTCATTCGACAAAATACTACTAAGAACCAATACAACAAATTTTGGACCAAAAACATTTGAACAATCTAGCGGAAGCGTTTGGTATGACATAACATGAACACGCGCTCACTCCGATTCTCCAAGTCGCCTGAATTGAGGATTTACCTACATTCAACAACAAAGCTTTAAAAGGTTAGTCATTATACTTATTTGCTTATAAAACCGTCACTTTAGTTCCATACGTGTATGTACTTTCATTTCTCTCACGCATTCAATTACCCAATTAAATGGGTATGACATATATTTTTATACAACTAACCCGTTAGTAGATGATGACGACCAAACATAAAATGTTGTATAAACTAAAACATCCATAGCATATTCTAACCGCATAAGTTACTTCAACCCGATTATCCTTTCAACATTCAACCGTTTCATTATTGTATCAACACTTCGAAAATCCGACATTCATAAACCTGCACTTTTAAACATACTCAATAATAACTTGGTTAGCAAACCTGTAATCCCAACATATTCAAGTACTACATCTTCGTAAAAAGGACGTCAACCATTTAGATGCATCTAATTAACTTACATTCCAAACCCAAGGGCATTATTAGTAACGCAATTTCTCAAATGCATCCAAATCATGCATTCGCACATACTTGCACACATACATACTTACAATCATACACATCTACATACCTAATATACATTCAATCATACCTACAATCATGTATTCATACCTACGTGTTCCGTACGCATTCTTGTATACCATTTTCATGTAATATACGTCCAACTTCATTACATACATCTATCATACTCTTATATAAATTACATGAGGCTTAGACTTGGGTTTACAACTTATAATCGTCAAGGAAACACTCGAAATCATGTTTGGGAGGCCCATCGTAGTCCACGGATAATATACCGAAGCCTACGATGCATAAATCACATAAATAATATTTTTGACAGAACCTTCACCCGGCCGTGTCAACTCATCACCCGGCCGTGTCAACTCTGCACTTTTCCTAGCCATTAATTCTTACCGAAACGGACATAACTCTCTCATTTTTCATCCGTTTTGCGTCACGTTTCTTCCTACATGATTGTAAATTAATATTCTATCATGTGAACTTGAAATCCAACATCCGAATTAAGGAATTTCTTAACTTATACGTGTTCGGATTATTATTCATCTACGAACTATTCGACCCGTTCGTGCATTTATCAAAATAATCTATTGATTTGATCTCAACTTCATATGGACTCAATAATTAAAACATTATATTACTTAAACAAACTAAGAAGTGATTACGGAAATCACTTACCTCGTGCATCCGGGTTCGTATCCGATTCCTTGCCTCCTCTCGACCCGTTAGCCTTTCATGCTTGAGTCCGTCTTGACATGATTCCTATACTTTCATGTCACCAATTTACATTTTCATTAGCATACATCATTCTACGTGTTAACGATCATATCAACCGCATATTTCACATTTGACTTCCTTTAGTCACAACTAACAAGCATAAGACATATAATCAATTTCATATCCTTTCAAACTAATGTAATTCATCATGGCATCACAATAACGCGTATTAACATAACATGTACCATACGACTTCCTATGATCCTACCTTTACGACAACAAATCAAATCATGCTTCTTATGCGTAGATGCATAGTTAACTTTCAAAAGTTACGGTTTATTGTATAAACTTTCAACTTAACCTCTTATATACGCGACATCATATTAGGCTATACTTACGACACTTGTATTGTATGATATCTACAACTACATGATCACTTACTTATATACACATACACATATACATACATAATCCATTCTATCCACACTTGCATTCTCATATTTTCACAACTAACACTTTAACCCATACTAAGCTAACCCAACATTACTTCAACATAATATCCACATGAACTATATCTAAAACACACTTCTCATGTTAGTTTACTATCAAATACCTCATTTTCACATTCCACATATATTCATCTTTTTCTTACATATAATTTCATTTATCAAGCTCACCTAGGCATTTCATCAAGCACTTGGTGGGCGTACCGTTAATTAAGCATAGTGTACAAGTATCATTTGCATAACATGACCAATCCATGTCAATATCATCAAGAACATCAATATTCCAAAGAATTTCACATAACTTCTCTTCTAATTCAGCCCTAACTAACAATTTATCATTATAAACAATCATCATACATTCCCTCATCCAATTTCACACTTTACTACACATATTCATTCTACTCTAAGTGGGTTTTCACTCCCAACATTGAATTAATCGATTTCAAGCATTCATGATGTTCTAGATGGTGATCTTAGCTCAATATCATACTAATTTCATATAAACACATGGAATTTCTTAAAACCCTACATATTCAAAATCATCAAACTATCAATTTCTTCTTACCTTAAGCTTTAATAGGCCTAGATGATCAACAAATCATTGACATGCATGAGATTCAGTCACGATTAGGGCTTCAATTGGCTGAATTTGAGTGATTAGAAAGGGTTTCCCTTTCCTTCCTTGGCTCTGGCGTCGAACACACACACACACACACGCCTGATGTGTGTGTGTTTTATTCTTGCTTTCATTTAATCATTCCAACTTTCTTAATATGTCACCATTAGTCCCTTAAGTTCATGACACCATCATATTTGGCTTTAATTTCATTCCTTTACTTAATTTGCTAGACATTTAACTAGGTTTACTAACCCCGTTATTATACCTAATTTTGTTAAACATGATAACAAACTAGCAAATTAAATATTCGGTTTTGGGGTGTTACATAATTACTCACAAGCTTGGTATTGACAGGTCATTCAAACCCATACATCAAAAGAGGAGAAAATTTGCACCTGAAAGGAATGCAATTATCCAGGAGGAGGTAGATAAGTTTCTTCGAGCAGGTATGATTAGAGAGGTTAAGTATCCAATATGGTTAGCCAATGTGGTTGTTGTTCAAAAGAAAAATGGAAAGTGGAGGGTATGTATCGATTTCACTGATTTAAACAAGGCATGTCCCAAGGATCCTTTCCCATTACCCCACATTGACTCCATGGTGGATGCTACCGCGGGTCATGAGTTGTTGACTTTTATGGATGCTTCATCTGGATTCCAACAAATTCAGATGGAACCATCTGATCAAGAGGATACAGCCTTTATGACCCCAACTGGTATCTATTGTTGTATTGCTATGCCATTTGGACTAAGGAATGCAGGTGCTACCTATCAAAGGCTAGTCAATATGATGTTTAAGGAACAAATAGGACACACTATGGAAGTCTACATAGATGACATGGTGGTTAAGTCCAAGAGAGCTGAGGATCACCTTAGAGACCTGGAGGAAGCATTCGATATCCTTGACAAATTCAATATGAAGTTGAATCCTTCAAAGTGTCACTTTGGTGTTAAAGCAGGCAAGTTCCTAGGCTACATGGTAACAAAAAGAGGCATAGAAGCAAGTCCAGAGCATATCAAGGCAATTGTGAATATCAAATCTCCTGCCAATGCCAAGGATGTGCAAAGGTTAACAGGGAGGATCGCAGCCTTGAATAGGTTCATATCAAAGTCATCAGAAAAGTGCAAGGAATTCTATAACATTTTGAGAAAGAACAAGAAATTTGAATGGACTGAAAAGCACGAAAATGCTCTCAAAGCCCTTAAGGATTACCTATCCTCAGCTCCTGCCTTGATGAAACCAGAAAAAGGGGATATATTATCCTTATATCTAGCAGTATCCTCTAAAGCAGTAAGTGCAGTCCTTATTAAGGATCACGAAGGTACACAACATCCTGTCTATTATGTAAGTAAGAGTCTGCTTGATGCTGAATCCAGGTATTCACATTTAGAAAAACTTATCCTTGCTTTGATTATGGCATCTACTAAACTAAGACATTATTTTGAAACTCATGCCATTATTGTTAAGACTAATTTTCCAATTAAGAATGTTCTCAGGAAACCTGAAATGTCAGGAAGGATGGCTAAATGGGCAGTGAAGCTTAGTACTTATGATATAAGATATGAACCAAGGACTGCCATCAAATCTCAAGCCTTAGTTGACTTTATGGCAGATTTTAGTAGTGACTTACAAAGAGAAGCTGAGTTAGAAGTTCAGCAGCTTGAAGAGACTAAGGATCCTTGGGTACTCTTCACTGATGGAGCCTCTAATGTCAAAGGAACAGGACTTGGAATACTACTAAAATCGCCACAGGGGGACATAATACCCCACTCAATAGCTTGTGAGTTTCAAACTACTAATAATGAGGCTGAATATGAGGCCTTGATAGCTGGTTTGCAAATTGCCAAGCATATGAGGATCAGGTATCTTGAGGTACATGTAGATTCATTGTTAATTACTAATCACTTTAATGGATCCTATGCTGTTAAAGGTGAACGACTAATCAAATACCTAGAGATAGTCAAGGAATTGGCACTCTCTTTTGTTTCTTTTAGTTTGACATAGGTACCTAGGGAAGAGAATGCAGAAGCTGATGCATTGGCCAATCTTGGATCATCATTGAAAATTCCAGAGGACATCAAGATCCCTATCATCCATATTTTGGCTCCTGCTATTGAGGATCACACAGCTATGGAGATAGAAGAGGATTCTGCAGTGGTTCCTAGTGATAGTGCACAGTCTCATTCAGGATCATGGATCCTTCCAATCATGAGATATATACAACATGGAGAGATTCCAACAGGAGAAAACCCCAGGGCTCTCAAAA
Source organism: Helianthus tuberosus (assembly GCA_030545235.1). Lineage (NCBI taxonomy): Eukaryota > Viridiplantae > Streptophyta > Magnoliopsida > Asterales > Asteraceae > Helianthus > Helianthus tuberosus. The sequence goes on along the minus strand of CM060441.1, from coordinate 212,932,881 downwards.
TCAAGGTATCTCAATTTACAATATTAAATAATATGTTATATAAACGATCTCTTGCAGGTCCATATCTAAGGTGCATAGAGGATCCTGAAATTCTAGAAGTCCTAAAGGATTTCCATGAAGGAGATTGTGGAAACCACACTGGGGGCAGGGCATTGTTCTCAAGGATCCTTAGGATAGGATACTATTGGCCTACTATGAATAAGGATGCTATGGATTATGCCAAGAAGTGTGATGCTTGTCAGAGACAAAGCAATATCCTTCATCAACCACCGGAGCCTCTGCATCCTATATCCTCTTCTTGGCCATTCATGAGATGGGGAATGGATATAGTTGGTAAATTGCCCAAAGCACCAGGAGGAAAAGTATTCATGCTTGCTATGACTGATTACTTCTCCAAGTGGATAGAAGCTGAAGCCTTTGCTCAAGTCAGGGAAAAAGAAGTGATATCCTTTATTAAAAGAAACATTATTACTAGATTTGGTATCCCTTCTGAAATCGTTTGTGATAATGGATCCCAATTTATTGGGAGTAGAACTACTAACTTTTGTGACAGCTGGGGGATTAAGATGATAACATCAACACCAGTCCACCCACAAGCTAATGGTCAAGCAGAATCATCCAACAAGATCATCATCAACAATTTGAAGAAGAAGCTTGGATCCAAGAAAGGAAAGTGGGCAGAAGAACTACCTTATGTATTATGGGCTGATAGGACAACTCCCAAGAATGCTACTGGCCAAATTCCATTTTCTTTAGTGTTTGGAGCAGAATCAGTGAACCCTACAGAGATGGTGGTTCCTACTGCAAGAACAAGCATCCGTGATCCTGAAGGAAATGCTGAAAACTTGGTTCAAGATTTGGATACCATAGAAGAACTCAGGGCTTTGGCGAGGATAAGAATGGCTAGTTATCAACAAAGGATGGCTGGAGCCTACAATAAGAATGTCAGGATTAGGAAATTCCAAGTTGGTGACATGGTATTGAGGAAAGCATTTCAGAATACCACCAATCCTGCTGATGGCAAGTTAGCACCAAAGTGGGAAGGTCCCTACCTTATTGAAGCTGAGGCAGGAAAGGGGGCATATCGATTATTAACAATGGAAGGAGATTTGCTACCAAGAGCTTGGAATGTTGTCCACTTAAAGAGATACTTCATGTAGTAAGGATCCAGGATCCTCAACTATTTCCGTGTCCGATGTCCATGAAGGATCCTCAGAGGATAGATGATCCTCACTCTGGTAATGATCTAACTTTAATTTGTTCAGTTCTTTAATTAACCTATTTACAAGGAGAAGGATCCTGGATCCTTTATCCTTCTTTCACTTAGTTCTGAGTTTTGCAGAAGGTTGGTATATCCTTAGCAAAGGATCAATTATCCTCAGAAGTCTCCTAAGTTTTATGGGCTTGTCCCCAGTTTTATGGGCTTGTCCCCAGTTTTTTGGGATAGTCCCCAGTCTTTTGGGCCGGTCCCCAGTTTCGCCAGTAGCGCACGATGATCCTGGTGCAGTTCAAGGCAATGGGACCAGTACCCGCTTTAGGGGCTGACAATTTCATTGTACTGGCTGTATTCAGGATCCTACGTATAATGGTAGACATACCATACATCCGTTCCTAAGGTTTCTAACATTTTCAAGTTAGCTAAGGTTTTGGCATTTTCATGTCACTAAGTTTGGATAGTCGCCAGTGAGGGCCATACTCCAGTTTACACAAGATCCTTTGGGCTTGTCCCCAGTTTTTTGGGCTTGTCCCCAGTTTTTTGGGCTTGTCTCTAGTTTGTTGGGCTTGTCCCCAGTTTTTTGGGCTTGTCCCCAGTTGCTAACTCTTCTCTTATATTGGCTTAGTCCCAAGTTATGTTTCATTTCAGGTTTTTGAAGTTAAACAACTAAGGATCCTTGTCCTAACCTTTTATTAAGGTTTGTCTTTTGGTTATCCTGATTTTATATTGAAGATTTAGGATCCTAACTTGGATTCTCAGGTATGATACTTAATCACCTTAATTTTATTCTTTGTTTATCTAAGTGACCCTTATTCTTTGACAACATGATACATGATCCTTAAGTTATGTCACTTTTTTGAATTTTTCGATTATAGGATATTTGATCCTTGATCATATCCTAAACTTTTTGACATAATCTATTAAAATTTTGTTCTTAACTTATGAATTCAAGCAAAGTGTATCATAACAATTGAAAGATAAAGTATTCAAAAAAATAACAACACATGATAAGCCAAAAGATTAAAACTTTTCTTTATTTAGCAAAAGGTTAACCCTCTAAAGGTTGACAAAATTACCTACCCCAAGCATCTACCAGCAATCCGTGGCCCGTCCGCTGGGGTAGATAAAGGGTGTCCATGATAATAAATTCTAATAAGTGCAGGAATAAAGAGACGGCAGGATCACAATGGCTTCATCCCCCAAACAGAGGATCCCTCCACCATTTGTTATCCTACCTATTGTCTGAAGGATCGGTGATACTTAAACCTAAGAACTATTGTTTAGAGTTATTACAGACCCATCATTGTTAAAAAAACATCAACAAGCAAAAAACTACCAAACCATAAAAAAATGGGCTCCGGCCGCGTCTAGATAAATCCATCATCGCCCATTTTTGCAACTCACACCTTCGCTGCATCACCATCACCATCACCCCCAGCCTCTGCATCCTCAGCCTGATCCTTCACCCCGCTGCCACTGGCTTCAATCATCAGGACCTCTCCATCCTCCTCTTCATCGTCAAGCTCAGCCAGCTTAGCCTTCCAACCTTCCTGGTCCCAGGTGGTCCTGTCAAAGCTAGGATCCTCAGCTTCCTTGGCCATCTGCAGCCTGATCTTAAGCATAGCAATGGCGAATCCGGTTAATCTCCGGGTTGGTGAAGCGACAGAGCTCAGATGAAGGATTTTTGACAATCCCTTGGCTTTTTAGGGGACTGTCCTTCTGGTATCCTTGGCAGGGGAGGATCGTAGCTTCATTGTAATATTAAGATTTTGATGAAACGAAAAATCAGATGAAGAGAGAAGGAGAACAGAGATGCCTGTTCCGATCTTTGAATGAGGATTTAAAGGGGAGTATCGCTCGAATTTAAATGCAAATCAATCCTTATCTCTAACCTATATATAATGATGATTCTGCAGGTTGTCACTTCGCTGACGCAAGATGTGTAACGGCTAGTCCTGCTCTAACGGCTATATTTACGTAATTTAGTTCGTTGCAGATAAGAGTAAAAATATGACTAATAAAGTTATATTGTATTCCTCATATTTTGGGGCAATTGTTGGGGATAGATTTTTCATAACTAAGGATCACGGATCCTCAAGTGCAGCCAGGATCACGGATCCTCAATTCCGTTTGAATTAAGGATCCTCAGAAGACGTTGCAGGATTAAGGATCCAGGATCCTCATTGTTATCCTTATACTAACGGTTGCTTCCACTATATTTTAAACTTGTTTTGCAGGAGTATACATATTGGACCTAGTCTTGCCGATATTCTTGGGGAATATGCTCTCAATATTCTGCACGTGCATGGCTGGAATGATCGTTTTAGATGTCGTGGGTAGCTTGCACATTTGGCAGAGAATTTGTTATTTAGATTATTTCTATTTTTAAAGGGGATAACAAGCTTGAGTTAGAACAATAAGCTAATTTTAGCAAAAACACACACACTCTCGCAAGCTCTCTGCAACTCAATAGCGATTTCATACATTTTGCACATTAGTGATTCTTGTAACAAGCTTGTTATCATCCCGAGTTATAACAATCATTTGTTTAAATATAGTTGGTGATCGGTAGTTTCCATCACCCGAGGTTTTTTATGCCGGAGATCATCTCTTGATCAAGGGCTTTTTCCTCGTATAAATCCTTGTGTCACTTGTTCATTTCATTTACAAGTTGTTCATACATTTGCTCATTGATTCAAGCATCACACCTCACAACAGAATATTTGGTTGTATTATCCTAGTCTGATTTTTGACCAAAACACTTATCCCTTCAAAGGTTTAAAGGTATTCACCTTTCTCCTGAATTGGGTTTAAACACCCAGCCTGGAGCGCAAGTTATCCGAGAATAGTTCAAGATAGCAGGACCAGTCCATGTAAAAGTGGCTGACAATTTCGTTATTGTTGGCTATATCCTGGATCCTTAAGGTATATGAGGATTGATCACCCTCTCTCGCGAAAGGGTATTTTCATACTCTCTAAGGTTTAAAGGTTTTCACCTTTCTAAGTCTTGGAGTTTATACACTCCCGCCTGTAGCGCACGAAAACAAGGGTTTATCCCCAGGATACTAAGGGTTTATCCCCAGGATATTAAGGGTTTATTCCTAGTACATTAAGGGTTTATCCCCAGTAAAACTAAAGTTTTTGACAAGATTGCAAAGATATGACAAGCTGTGATTACACACGTTCTTTTGTGGATAAAAAGCTACGAAGTTTAATCACTAAGTGAAAAAATACTCAAGTATGTCATGCACTGATGCAATATCCTGCACAGACAGGGGACATCCATGCCGGGGACATTGCAAAGGATTCAAAGGTTGAGGTTGGAAATTATTACCTAAGTGTTTCTGGTATGATTTATTATTTTTCAAGTCTTGAAAACCTTATCTAAATGATCTAAGTTTTCTAAAAAGTCATATTCAACCAAGTTTTGTCTAACATTTTTATGACAAAAGTATTGAACATTTTATCAGTATCCTGACCAGGATATTTGATCAAGATATTCATAACATATTTTGCCAAATAAAAACATAACAACAACAGATAAGGCTAAAAGGATAGTTTATTATTAAGGGCCCAAAAGATTGTATTCTTGGTTTCATCTCAAAAAGAGACCCATCCACCAAGAACACAATTAAGTTTTTAAAGCATATTTACATAAACAGTTGAAGGCTTCGTCCTGAAAACACAGGATCCCTCCACCTTCGACTGTCAAACTATTCTACTTGCAGGAAATTAAAATTGTTCTAAGTGCAGGACGACCAGATGATTTAGACCCTACAAAATACAGGAATCATTAAAGACAAACTAACCAGGATACAGGTTCAGTATATGTGTACGGGATACAGGATCTGGATATTTACCTTGTTAGGGAAGGAGGTCATGGGCTCGATGGATTCCATGAAGCCAAGGTCATCATAAGAAAAACCTTCGGTAGCAGCAGCAGAGGGCTTAGAGCTGGTGGCAATAGATGGCTCCTTTTTTTCATTAGGACAGGCTTGGGGTAGCTATTAAGCTCCTCAAGGAATGTTCGAAACAGATATCCTTACCAGACATGTTGGAATGACTAAAAAATATATCCATTGGAATCAGGATATCCAACAGTTATATTTTTTGGGACAATTGTTATGGGTGAAATTCTGAGCCCGTATCCTGACACTATATCTTGGTTTTATGATAGCTGATTACGATCAGGATACCGGACCAGGATATTGGTAACATCCTGAGGCAGTATCCTGACTATTACTAACAATTTGCTTGTAAACGTTGGTTACAAGTGACTAACGTTCATGAGGACCAAGTCATCCTGAAGACCCGCTCAAATTGGTTAGGATAAGGACGTTGATGGCGGAAGAATAGCTGTTGTAACGGTCAGCATTAAAGAAAGGCATATTTTATGGGAGTTACGGATGTTGGTCAATGCTATTAACATTGTAACGGTTATAGGAGCTTGAATCCCGGATTTATAATTAATATACACGTGGAGAACGAGTTGAAACAGCCCCCCAACGTTTAGAAGGGAATATTCTCAGTATCCCGGAATAATAGGGGAATATCTCGGATTTTTAGCATAGTTTGTTATTTCTTGTAACTATTATAGGAGTGTCGGATCATAGGAATTCACACACTTTCAAGCTCTCATACTCTTTCACTCTCATTTCTAGCTGCAAACACACACTAACACTCACAATTCACAATCACTGTAACACTTAGATTCGATCCAAGCATTATCCTGCATTGTATCCTGGTTATTCAAGCAATAAGAAGAACAAGGCAGTCGACGATTGTCAGCTCCCGAGGTTTTATGCCGGAGATCTGGATTGATCAAGGGCTTTCCTCGTACATATCGTGTCAACCTTTACCTTTTTGCTCATTGTTTGATTATTGATATAGTCTGATATCCTCGGGCTATATCCTGAAACTGTTTTTGTTAACAATTTAACCAACATATTTTTCACTAAGTATTACTAGCACACTAACTCACAAAACTAATTTGATCACTTAATTGCTTCGGTAATTTTTGACCAAAACAAGGGGTTTCTAGAAGTCGAGAAAAGCAAGAAACGGTTGTTGCCATGCGATCGGAGACGATAGGCAATCTGAAGATCTTCGATGCAAAGATCGGGGACATGAAGGGTTTTGATCTGGTTAAGCATGACGAGTACTCTCCAGACCATAGGCATTGTTTGGGTGAAACAGAGACCGGTGGTTCGAAAAAATTGCATGATAAATTCTGGAAAGGGATATCGAAAGCCAAGAGAAAACGGGTATGACGAAAAGCAAATCCATTATTCAGAAGATACGTCTGATCGGATGCTCCGGTCGAACGGACGAATCACCGCCTTGCCGAAAAAAGCACCGGAAGTTCTCAATGCAGCAATGTCGGCGTTGTCGAAAGAACACACCTCCTTCTCAGGAGCAGGTTTTGGTTAGTAAACGACGAGGTGGACTCGCCGGAATGTGATCTGGTTCTGGTGGCCATCAAAGAACTGAAGCAGATAAAATTTTGAGAGATAAGGGAAGTGGAAGTACCTGAGAATTCTGAGGAGAACGGTTGATTATCAACGAGGAAATGAGAAGATATAGGGGCGAAGTAGATAGCCATCGAGTATAAAGCGCGCTGGAAGTTGCACGCTGTCACTTCAAGCGTCTCTTCATTTTAATTACCTTGAAATATGTGATAAGCTTTAAAATATATCCGTTGGAATTTAGTATCCCAACAGATATATTTTGGGGACAATTGTTATGGGTGGTTTTCTGCTCATATATCCTGGATTATATTCTGACTCTGTTACTTTTGATTGTGATCAGGATACCGAATCAGGATATTGGTAACATCCTGATGCAGTATCCTTGTAATGACTAATTATTCACGTGCAGATTAGTGAAGCTTGATTATAACGGACAAGAGGACTACTTCTCCTGAAGACTCGGACTAGATGGTTGAGAAGGGAACGTTGAAGCCGCAAAGACGGGGTCTCCAACGTTCTAAAGGGAATATTCGGGGCATCCCCCGTTCATAGGATAGTTTGTTATTTCCTTTTGCTATATAAAGGAATGTACGGATCATAGGAACACACAACTTTTTCACGCAGGCGATCTAGATTGATCAAGGGCTTTCCTCGTATATCTCGTGTCACTATTTACTTTTTAGTTCATTGTTTGATTGTTGATATAGCTCGATATCCTGAGTTATATCCTGAAAACTGTTTTTGCAAACATCATACTCAGAATATTTTCAATACACTTTGTTAGCATACTACCTCACTTAACTAATTTGATCACTAAATTGCTTAGGTAATTTTTTACCAAAACAATAACATTTTTAGATATACCTGTCATGTCTTCATGTTTCAAAGCAAAGGTAGTTTTTCTTCTTTTCAAGAAGGATATTAGATCCTGCTCAATACTGTCAAGGATCCCGGATCCTATAAAAATTTTGGATTCAGGATCCTCAGGGTTCAACAGAATATCCTTGGCGTCTTGCTCTCTTGCCTCCACGACGTCCCTTGGTGGATACTTTAATTGCTATGCTTCCCTCGGCTTGGAGGCTGGTTTCATTAAAGAAGTGTAGCATATCTTTACCTCCTACTGATCATTCTCTATCTTCATCAGACCCATGGAGTTGGGAGCTTAACACATTGATGATATGTTAAGGGGACTGCCTTAATATCGTGTATCCATGGCCTGCCAAGTATAACATTATAGCAAGATAAGCAATCAATAACACATGATTTTTTAACATAATTCACTCCCTCTATATAAATAGGAAGTTTGATGTTCCCCAATGTATTTTTTGTTTCTCCGCTGAATCCCACAAGGACAGATGATCTTGGAACAATCTCGAATTCAGGGATATTCATTCTTTTGAGGACATCCAACTGGATTATGTTCACCGAGCTTCCCCCGTCAATGAGAATCATGAGAACAAAACGGTTAGAGATAAATAATGTAATGACTAAACCGTTGTGATGAGGATCATGTATGTCTACGCGGTCATCCTCTAATCGGATATCACTTTCTGCTGTGTAAGAATGGAAGTTCGAACAGGCATGTCCCCATTCTCCATCTTTGTTTCCTTTGCCTGTCTCTTAGCTGCTCAGAATGAAGTCCCACACATATCAGAACCTCCGGAGATGAAGTGGATGGTTTGAGCATCAACTGGCGGTGGAGGAGCTTTTTCAGGAATTTTCTCAGAATCCTGGATCCTTGACTTTTTCCTTCCAAGCAACTCCTTCAGGTATCCTTTGCTCAAAAGGTAACCTATCTCCTTCCTTAATGTTATGCACTCATCTGTGAGATGACCGAAATCCTCATGATAAGCACACCATTTCGATTTATCCTTGTTAGCCGCGGACTTCTCATTCTTTCTTGGCCACCTGGACTTGTCACCTAAATTCTGCAAAGCAATGATTAGTTCACTATTATTAGCAGAAAAACAATATTCAGAAATGTGAGGATAATCCTCATCGTCTTCCTCTTGTTCAACTGCATGCACATTCTGGTTGTCATGCTTGGAGTATTGCTTGGATCGATTATTTTTGAAAAGGATCCTTGCTTCTCCTATTTTGATGATCCTGATAACCTGTCTTGGATCCTCTAGTCATCCTCTAATCGGATGAACCTCAAGGCCTTGTTCCTTACTTCATCTAGATTCCTGCAATGAGTCATAACAAGGTCATCATAGAAAGGAGAATCTTTTTGCAATCCCATCTTAAACGCAGTAGCAATATCTGAATTAGGGATTTCTAAGGATTCTCTACTAAATTTAGTAATGTAATCCCTAAGTGATTCGTTACAGCCTTGGGTGATCCTATATAAGTCACTAGTTAACCTTTCAAGAGTTCTACTACAGGAAAATTGATTATTGAACAAGTTAACTAAATGAGAAAATGAAGTAATTGAGTAAGGATGAAGACTTAGCAGCCACTTCAAAGCTGATCCAGTTAGTGTGGATCCGAACCCTTGCAAAGACAGGCTTCCTTTAACCTTTCTGGAATGGGGTTAATCTCCATTCTCTCCCTGTATTGTGCCACATGCTCTTCTGGATCAGTGGTACCATCATATAACTTCATGTTGGGGGTCTAAAAACGCTTTGGTATCTCAGCATTGTATATGGGAGGTGCAAAGCAAGACACTTTATGACTTCCATCTGGAATCTCAGGAATGGGTTTGATCACTTCCGGGACGCTGGATATCATATCCTTGAGTTTTTGTAACTCGTGGCCATGGCTTGGTTGATCCCTGCATCCTGCAAGAAACCATAGTTAGCATCAAAAGATGTATTGAAATTGTTACCTCCTGATTGATTTGAAATCGTATCCCAGAAGTGTATCTAGGATAAGACATGTCTGGTGCAATAGTAGGACCAGATGAAACAATGGTCTGCATAGGGATGAAATCCCCTTCATGTTTTTCAAAACTTTTGGATGGCTGACTCCTCGAGGATCCTTGATCCTGAAAGATGTTGGATCCAGAATACATGGGTATAGAAGGCCTTGAAGGATAATCCATGGATCCTTGAACTTGAGATGAGGATCCTTATTGCTGGAAGTAGGATCTATGAGGTAGGTACATTCCCTGTGACCCTCCGGGTTGGTAGAAGGATCCTTGAGGCTGAGCTGACTCCAGTGATCCTTGCCGAAGGATAGATGATCCTTGAGGCTGCGTCATTGCTAGCGATCCATGCTGAAGGTTGGAGGATCCTTGAATCTGGACATTGGATCCTTTGGAAAATTGGATTGTTGATGATGGAGTAGCAAAATTCAGCGACCTGGACATCAGTGGAGACTGATCTTCTATTGGTCTCTTTTGCTTCTTGATTTCATCAATCTCTCAAGGATCCTTTGATTAGTTTCGTCTTGCAGTTGCATGTATCCTCTCATCTGGAAAATCAAAGTATAAAGATCACTGTTAGTAGGTGTAGAGGAAGAAACAACAGTTGGTTTTGTGAAAACGGGGGTTGTCTTCTTCGGAGCATTCTCAGCATTCTTCTGGAGTGCAGGGGGAAGATGATGCAATGGTGGAATACCCTATGATGAGGTAACCGCCGACATGGAACTTGAAGTAGTTTTTCCCTGAGAAGCCATGTGCTTGAAGGTAATACACAAAAATGAATGAAATGAACAAAATTTTTAGAATTGAAGCACCAATTGCCCCACGGTGGGCACCAAACTGTTTTGGTCAAAAATCACACAAGGATAATGTAACCAAATCTGATTTTTATGAGGTTGGATGCTTGGTTAGATGAACAAATGTGTGAACAAGTATGAAATGTAAACAACGATGAACACAGGGATTTATACGAGGAAAAAGCCCTTGATCTTTATGAGATCTCCGGCATAAAAAACCTCGGGTGATGGAAACTACCGATCACCAAATGTATTGCACAAAAAAGGTTACAGCTTTGGATGATATTGAGCTTGTTACAATGATTTCTAGTGTGTGTGTGTGTGTGTTTGAGAGCGAGTAGCAGAGGTGTTGTGTCGAAAAAGATGTGTTCTATCAGCTCAATACCCCCTAAAATAAATAAGCTAACAAAAAGTCCTTTTTTTCTAGGAAGATCATGTCCACTCTCATATTCTTTAGTGGAATTAGCACATGCAACATAAAGAATGAATATTCCCCGAAATTCCAGCTAAGATTTAGTCCGCTGCGTCCATTATCTGCATATAAACATAAAAAACGTGACAATTGTTAGAAATCAATCATAAGTAATGTTAAGGATCCTTGGTCCTCCGAGTTCCTGCACCATCCGCTAAGGATAAGTGATCCAGGCTACGCTTCAGGATACATGATTCATAACTATAAAAATCTATTCCCTAACAGGCATTATTCCCACTACGCCACTTTTGCAATAACGCCCAATAATGCCCCCATGCTGACTGTACTGCCACATGGCAGAAAACGCCCCAAGGTGGGGTCATTATTCATTTAACGACTACGCATGGTCTAATAACCATTTCCTAAAATATGCAGAAATCACACAAATAGATGCAATGTAAATGTTCGAAAACCACATGACCTATATGGCAGTGAGGTGATAGAAGTTTATAAGGTTTTTAATTAATCTAATACACGTAATCTTACTCTTGATTTTGTTTTTAAAAAATAATTTAAAATTTAAAACCTTACTCTTAGTCATTGTCATATGTTATTATTTTGTTTTAAAAAAAATAATTTAAAATTTAAAATGATGTATCATTTATTTCACTTTGTTTGTATATGTCAACAAAGACAAAGCCTAATCGGCACAGATTGCGGGTGTAGGCCGAGACAATTAGCCCGGTATTATGAATTTATGCTAGCTATATATTGTACTAGGTTTGAATCCGGTGTATTACACGGGCTGTATAAATGTCTTCTCGTTAATAGAAAAATTGGATTACCCAGTGAATTAAAATAGCAACGGTGAAACCTTTTTGGACCCACGAATAAAAATGAAATCTTTGGACAAAACCAGTAAAATAACTGAAATCACAAAGACTAAAATGGCATTTAACTCAACATATAATATAAAGATTGTTACTTATCTTGAAATATAGCTTACTCTTAAAAATACAGCTTACTCTTAAAAAGTAAAACGAATTAATTTTTTGAATTTCTTATTTCAAATTTGTGTTCACATATCCGTTAAATAGTATTTTCAAATAGAAAAATATTTATGTCTAAAATTATTATTATTATTAGAGTTAATTACATAGTTAGTCCCCGTGGTTTGTCCAAAGTAACATACTTAGGTACTAATAGTTTAAAATCACATTCTAGGGTATTAACTTTTCATTTTGTAACATTTGGAGGTATTAACGTTATTTAGAGGTTTAAAATCACATTCTATTAGTACCTAAGTATGTTATTTTGTGCAAACCATAGGGACTAACTATGTTAATACCCTATAAGTTAATACCTTCAAACGTTACAAAATGAAAAGTTAATACCCTAGAAGGTGATTTTAAATTATTAGTATCTGATTATGTCATTTTGTGCAAACCACATGGACTAACTATGTAATTAACTCTATTTATTATTATTATTATTATTATTATTATTTAATATAAAAGATAAATAGGAAAATAAGATGAGAAAGCACCAAAGAGTGACATGTGTCCATAAAAGATTTTCATTTATTAGTATAGGAAGATGTCTAAAGACCATTTAACTTTATATTATATAATAAATATTTGTTTTATGACATGTCGGTGAAATATCTAGCAAATCTAGCAAGTAAAAGGTGTTGTTTTCTTACTATATATATCCAAGTGTTTATTGTTTGATTAAAAATACTGAGCTTCATACCAAACCAGATTTGAATTCGAACATCATATCATTTAAACCAAATTTTGAATTTGATTTTCGAAATAAATTCGAATTTGTGAATATGAGAACTCGAAAAGTAAATGTCGTTTTTTTATTATTGTATGTGAATACATATATTTTCATCATAATTCTGTTTATTCGAATCAAACCGTCTCAAATTCGATTAGAATTCGTCTTCGAAAAACTCAACATTCAAATAAACCCATTCAAACCCATAGACGTTTGATAAACACCTTACATTAACATTAACACTTATTACTTTTCATCAGGATTTTCAAAACATAGCATTTTTAAGTGAGCTAAACTAGTAAACTTCACACGTTTGTAGCATTATAATTCACGAATACAAGGATAAATAAATTGTTTTGAGGATTTATTTACAGGATAAATAAATATTAAGTTTTGTAAACTGGGAAAACAAGGGGCCATGTCAGGTGGTCCAAGATGTCTGTATTGTTTGGTACATATCGACATTAATGAAATTAATTGCACATTCACCAAACGTGAGTGCCCTAGTTCTTATGCGTCTATTCCCTTTCCTGTTCACAGTTTAATAATTTGAATTTCCTAGCAAGGCGAGGCAGTTGCGCCTTAAGTCAAGGCAATTGCGCTTTAATTCTCCTGGTGATGGTTCATGCGCATATTCAAGCTAGATTCCTAGATTCTGGAGAGTTTCCGGCCAAATTCATTAACTGGCAAGATTCCAGCTAGATTTCTACTTTTATCTAACGAAAACTATTTTTCTACACTAATAAACTAGCATTTATAACTTTTGGTACTAAATAGACAATTATAAAATGTTATATAATAGCTTTAGTTTTATTTTATTTGAAAAATAGTATTAATTTTCTATTATATAAAAATATTTTAAGTTTTTTTGTTGTGCGCTTTTTTTTCTCAGGTCTGCGCTTTTTTTGCGCCTAGGCCACAGGCAAGACGTGTGTGCCTTGAGTGCGCCTAACGCCTTTAATAACTATGTACAGAACAAAACTTCATAATAGCTTTCAGCTGATCATTTGTACCCATGGCATTATAGCCTAGTGGTATCTTGGTGGTGGGATAAGGCTTATGACCATTAGGTCATGAGTTCGATTCTCACAAGGGGGGTTTTTCCCAGATTTATTGGGTTTCCTCCTGAATTGGTGTAGGGCATTATTGCCTAGTGGAGATGGATATGATCGGGTGGGTCTGCTGGTGGCACGATGATACTCCAGTGGTCCGTCAGTGATCCAAATTTGCCGTTCAAAAAAAAAATAATAATAATAATTTGAAGCTTTTTTTTTTAAATAAAAAGCGTGAGTGGTTATTTTTTTTTAATAGAAGGCGATTTCATATAGATAAACAGTAAAACCACAACCTTAGCAAGATGCTAAGGCCATGTGTAGTCATAACGCCCCTTTGTGGGCGTTATGCGACACGTGGCGCGCCACGTCAGCGTGGGGCGTTATGGGGCCTTATGCATTTTAAGCCCGTAGTCATAAAGCCCCCGTCTAATCATTACTCAATTATTAATTTCTAATTTTTTATAATTATTTTCTAACTTTATAAAATTAAAATTCATTTCATTAAATTAAAAAACATTACACTAAAATAAAATAAAAAAACATTACACATAAAAAAACATACAGTAACATAAAAAAAACGGTTCCAAAAAAAAAAAAGTTGGACTAAAAAAATAAAAAAAACAACACTTCAAAGATTAATCTTCTTCGTCTTCGTTCTCTCCTTCTTCCTCTTCGTTTTCTCCAGCATCCAAACCTACGTCTTCAAAGTTCCCGTCTTCGAATTCCTCAACCTCTTCTTCCTCGGAATCTTCTTCGTCTTCATTGTTGTATCGAATTGGGCGAATCGCCCAAGCATGCTCAACCAAATCTGCCTTCAACGTGTTATGTATGTCCCTAGATCGCAATAGTTGAGCATTTGCGAGTCTCTCTTCCATTGTTGCTTGGGTTCCTTCGACTAAATCTTCCGGAATGTAGTTTTGGCATATCGCTTTTCCGTCATCCTCATAATATATAAAAGTTTTACTAGTAAGGTACTAAAAAATCAATATATAAAAGTAAGTAAATAAATAAATAAAAGTCAATAAAAAATACCATAGCAAAAATGTTCCACGCAATCTCGGGTTGTTTTCTCCGCCATCTTCAAGTACTCGTCGTTGATGTCGTACGTGTTTCCGTATGCTAATATGCGTAACGCGGATGTGACCTTTTGAATTGAGGTGAAGCCTAAATATCCTCGCGCGTCCATTCTTTGCTTAAAGAAATCATACTTATTTTCCAAATCATTAGAAATGCGCAAAAATAACCTTTGGCTCATACGAAAACACCGTCTAAAAACATTGGGTCCGTGAACCGGTGTCGCATCAAAATAGTCTCTCATCAAACGCGCGTTCGCGGCTTCACGATCTCGCAAGATATAGGTGCGCCGCAAGATGGGTCGTGGAGGGGGAGTAGGCCGAACGTGCTCAAGTGCTTGTATCATAAAAGTACACACACTCGTAACTGCTTCTTCCTCCTCCGCATCTTCTTCGGGTGAAAAAAATCTTCGGTAAATATCGGTGAACGAGTCTTCCGACGGGGAACCCATTTTTTTTTAATAGGATGGGAGTAGCTTCAAAACTTTTTAAAAAATATATAGAGAAGGGGAGGGTATTTGAGTATGATTTGTAAAAAAAATGGAAGAGTGGGAGTTATTTATAGTGTGAGAATTAAAAAATTGATTTTTTTTATTGGATATGACCGTTTTGTAACGGTCAAAATTATTAAATAACATTTCATCAAAGCGCTATACACATCGCGCCTCCTCCATTTTTCCGCTCGATGGCGCCCTCCGTGGCGGTGTGCCGGCGCTATGAGGCATACCGCCCCCTCACATGCCGCCCACTACACATACCCTAAGGCAGTGATATAAGTACAGGTACAACAAAACAAAAGAAACAGTACAATCAATACAAAAACCTCATTTGAAACAATTAAATTCACCCCAATCTTTCCAACCTAGATCCACTTTTCCGGCCCTTGCTTTAACCCATGAGAACGATAGTGCCTTTATGTCGCCGACTGCCCTTGAAACCTGTGTTGTTTTGCAATTGAAAATCACGTTATTTTTGATCCGCCATAAAGTCCAACATGTCGCCGCAATGACTAGATAAACCGCCTTCTTTTTTTTTCTTGTGATGCACTATGTGTTTCGATATGTTTCAGTAGTCCTACCACACTTAGTTGGTTGCTCTCGTTTGAAGTATTCAACAGCTTTAAAAGACCGGATAATATATTGGAGGAGCTCAAGGCGCACTCGTTTCTTTGGTTAAAAAATAGAGCGAAGTTTAGCTCTTTAGATTGGAAGGAGTGATGTAATTTTGATTTTCGTTCATATTGATGCTATTGTGTATGCCTAATCACCTTGCTAAAATGTACTCTTTTATCTCAATTTATCTTGCCGTTAAAAAAAAGTTGGTTGCCCTTGGCATTTTAAGGAGTCAAACGCTTCACATCAAAGGATAACTTTTAAGTTTAAGCCACACTAGCATTAGGGCAAATGACGGGTAGTCCATAGGACAACCCTTAAGTGTTATAAATGATAATTTAACCCCGCATTTATCCTTGTAATTGTCTAGAATTAGGTAACTACGGTTGTTTGTGTTTTAGGTACAAATGGAACTTAAAAGGGAAGGAATTTTGAGCATCAATAAAAAAATAAAATATTGGAATGAAAGAACTAAGAATATCACATGATAGAGGATGAAATTACGAGAACGTGGACGAAAACGGTGAAGAAAATGGAGTTGAAACGAAAAAGTTATGCTGAAAACAAAATTTCATGCTGAAGCCCACCGTAGCCTACGGTGGAGGGCGTAGCTTACGGTGGTCCCTGACATAAATTGTCACCGTATGACAGTTTAAAGCCACCGTAGCTTACGGCGCTGACCTGGGTAAATGTGTAACTTCCACCCTTTAATGCGGATTTATGGTGTCTTTTCATGTCCAATCAATCTCATTCGGTTACCTATCATTTTGGAGACGAATTTGCTTGTGCTTGGTGCTTGAAGACAAGTTTTTATCATTCGATTAGTGTTTTGAATTCATATGAACATTGAACTTATTGTGATGATGATTGTCCAAGCCATGTGTGGCTAAACTTATGGTGATCATCCTAGGTTGAAGGTTTTTCTAAGACAATTGTGTTTCGATTCTTATTTCTAGAATAATAGACTTTCAACTTTTGTTTGTTTGTTATGGTGTGTGATTGCTTGTTTGTAAATTGTTGATTCTTATGTTAATCTAGTTTGAAACCATACGTTCTTGGTGCCATTGGCAATCGAGATATCATGGGTATAATTAGGATTGGGTAAGGGATAATTAGTCATCGGGTAACAACCTCACATTCTAGGAATCTGAGTACTTAGTTCACTTTTATCACAACAAGTAATCACACATGAACTATGTCTATGTAGTTCTTTCTAGTGAATGAAAACATAAATGTCAAAGCAAACCGGAAGCTAAAGATGGTCATTTATCTCTAAATTGTTTACAAACCAAACGTTCATTTTGCAAATTAGAATAGTAATTTTAGTTTTTAAAACTCAATCAACCAAACCAACTCTTTGAATTTACTTTCTTTGCAGTTAGTTTAATTTTAGTCAAGTTAGATAAACCTTTAAATAACACATATTCCACAAACTCCCTGTGTTCGATACCCACTTACCACTATTTATTAGTAGTATTTGGATTAAATTTGATTGTGACCACGACATCACGTCAGCAAACGTGAAATCAAGATGAAACTCTCGTATTTTTAATGTTGATCATTAGGCTACACGGTATGGGCGCTATTAGCCACTCCACCTCAGCATTTTTCTCCTCAATAACGCCCATCCCCCATACCATGCTAGCTTATGGTACAATAACGAGCATTCATGAGATGTTGTATGTGTGTGTGAGGTATTAAACATGGGGGCACCATTGGTGAGAATTGGAAAGAGGGAGCTTCATCCCTTACCATGCTAGCTATTGAGAATAGGCAATAGAGCCCCATGGTTGACGTAGTGCATACGTGGCGCAATGGAGCCCCTACCACCTCCAAACCATACCCTACAGCCTTATAAAGTTCAAGCACTTCATCCAAAGCCAAAAATCATGCTATGTGAAAGAATTCGAGCCTTTAGAACTAACATATATCTAACAAAACGCTTAGAGGATTTGAAGCCGAAATAGAAAAGATTGTAGGTTTCTCGGTTTGTGTAGCGTGATTTCAGTTGTATTTAAGATTAGTATGTATATTAGGTCTTTGAATTTGTATTAGAACTAAACATTGACAAACTACCAAGTATATTTGTCTCAAGGTCTCAATAACCAATCCCGAAATTTTTCTCTTGAAACACTTTTGATCTCACTCATTGTCTAGAAACCCATGACTAGTGGTGGCAAAGTGGACAAGTTTGATGGGTTTGAGTAATGGGTCAAGATTGGTTTGGGTTAGGATGGGTATAGGTCAGGATTAGTATTTAAAAAAAAATGGTTGGATGGGTAATGGGTGAAGATGGGTTTGGGTTAGGATAAGTTTAGGTTAATATAAGTTTGGGTAAAGATGAGATGAAAAAATAATTAAAAAATTAAAAAACATAAGATAAAAAATATTAAAAAAAATTAATAAAAAATATAAAATTTCTAAAAAATTCAAAAAAAATCTTAAAAATTCAAAAAAAATCTTAAAAATATAAAAATTCTAAAAAAAATCCTAAAAATTAAAAAAATAATAAAAAATATAAAAGATGGGTCTGGGTTAGGATGGGTGAAACACTAAAACATTTTTAGAATTTTGATTTTTTATGATTTTTTGGATCTTTTAGATTTTTTTATTTTTTAGAAAATAATAGAATATTTTTGATTTTTTAGAATTTTTCAGATTTTTTAGAATTTTATTTATTTTTTATATTTTTTATATTTTTAATTGTTTTTATTATTTTTTAAATTTTTATTATTTTTAAACAAAGAACGACGGGAGAGTATTTCGGCGGCGATTGGTGAAGTCGCAGTTGTGAATAGATATCTACGAGTAGTAATTAGTTTATTGATTTTATCTAATACCCATCATGACCCGCTTGGGTTTTATCTCATACCCATCCTGGCCTACTCTCTTTTTTTATCCACCACTTCATAACTCATCCTAACATATTGACTAATTTTATTTGACCCATCTTAACTCATCTTAAAATTTAAAATATCCATATCAACCAAAATAGAATGGATGAAATTGTTTTGCCAGGACTACCCATGAGTATGACTATCAATATATTTTGTTAGTCAGTACATGTCATAGCTCCATAATAGATATATCTAATTGTTCTTTAAATATGTCACCATCTTCTTTAACTCTCCTTCGTGCTTTGACTACGGTTTTGGGTTTCGTTAACCTCGCCTTTGCCACCTAGAGGTGTACAAATCGGTTTTTTTCAAAAACCGGTTTCGGTTATTAACCGAACCAGTTTTTTTCATCCAAAACGAAAACCGGTTTTTTCTATAATCGGTTCTGGTTACCAACCGGTTTTTCAAGTCCAAAACAATAACCGGTTGGGATCGGTTTTTAACCGGTTTTTTCCAAAATAAAAAAAAAACGATTTTTAACCGTTTTTTTTTAACCGGTTTCGGTTATTAACCGGTTTTTCAGATCAAGAATCCTAACCGGTCTACAACCGGTTGTTCGGTTCGGTTGTAAAACCGGTTACAAAAAACCGGATTCGGTTTTTTCACGGTTTCAGTTCTAAAACCGTTTTTTTTACACCTCTACTGCCACCTATGTTAATGTGGTACCAGAGGTTGTGAGGTTCATATGGATGTGGTCCAAGAACTAATATACCTATAATTCGGCCAGACCAAAAAAGGGATTAGAAAGGGCCCAACCTAAAACATACATAAATTTGATTTGAAGAGTTACGGGACCTCGGATTTATGAAAGAAAATGATGTAACGGGTCGGCACTTGACAAATGGCCATAGGGATTCTGTCCTAACTTTTGAATCAATTACTTCATATTGTGACAGATTTTTGGCTTAGACGACGTTTTCCTAAATTTTATGATTTTGATAGTAAAAAGTTTGAATCGTTAATTTCATCAATTCTCGCTAGGGCTGTAAACGAACCAAACGTTCGGCGAACAGTTCGTGAACCGTTCGGCTGGAAGTTCGTTTGTGTTCGTTTATTAAACAAACGAACACGAACAAGAAATTTCGTTCGTTTAGTTAAATGAGCAAACATGAAAAGAGGTCGCGTTCGTTCGATTATGTTCGTGAACGTTCTGTAACGTGTTCGCTTGTGTTCGATAGTTCATTAGTGTTTTTAGTTTTTATATTTATTCATATATATCAAAATTCTACCAAATTAAATATCTAATAAGTGTCAGTGTATTATATATTTTGTTCATAAACGATTGTTTGTGTTCGTGTGTTTCCATTTGTGTTCATGGACATTAGTTTGTGCTCATTTGTGTTCGTCAATGTTCGTTGCCTAAAATTAACAAACAAACACAAACAGACACGAACAAGTTCATTTCTTTAACAAACGAACACAAACATAAAATCACGTTCGATAAGTGTTCGTGAACGGTTCGCGAACACGTATATTTTTTAACAAACGAACACGAACAAGGTCTTATTTGTGTTCGTTTGGTTCGTTTACAACCCTAATTCTCACATTGGCTGTCGTTTTGTTTTAGAATTTTTTTATCTATTGATTTCATCAATTCTACGTTCGTTGTCATTTTGTTTTAGAATTTTTTTTATCTCTAAATGTTTGACAAAAATGTATCAAATTAGAGTTTCTTATTTTTCATTGTGTGCTTCCATCATGCATAAAAGGTGGCTATATGTCACGGGCTAAATATGTTGGAAATTTAGACAGTGTGAATGAATATTAATTTAGTGAAATTACATTTTAGTAAAATTATAATCAGGCCCGGCTTAGTGGACTGGGCAGCCCGGGCAGACGCCAAGGCCCAAAAGGTTTATAGGGCCCGACAAAAATTTAGGGTCAAGATTTTTAAATAAGCAGTGTTATCTTAAATGTTTAATAAATGACTTTAGCAACAAAAAATAAAGCTAGTTCAATGGTTAAGATACTTAAATTTGAAAACTAAGGTCATGAGTTCTAAACCCTTCCTTTACATTTTTATTTCCTAAATCTCATGTATTTTTTATTTCCTAAACTGTTTTGAACTATCAATTCACTTAATTAATTGACTCTTCGATTTTGTTAATAAGATGATTATATGATTAATTGGTTAATGTTTTTGGTTATAATCTTGAGGTCATGAGTTCAAACCCCATGATTAGCATGCCGTATTGTGGTTTCTTGATATATATTTGATGAGTTTATATTATACCAATTTTTTTTTTCGCCCGGGGCCCAAATTTTTTTTTATCATTCTCGGAGACGGCCCTGATTATAATTATTTACTGGACTATTCATATGGGTGATAAACTTTTAAGTAGAGTTTTATGTCAATTTATTAGTTTTTATTAGAGTTTATGTCTCTAATAAAGTGAGACTTTTAGTAGAGTTTTTATGTCAATTTATTAGTTTTTATTAGAGTTTATTTCTCTAATAAATTGAGACTATTCTCTACCCCATATCTCTTGTATGCAAAGTAGGTTATGTAATTAACTTGATGAAGCTAATTACAAGTAGAGAATTGAAAGTGGAATTTTAGAAGAAAAGATTAGAAGAGTTTTTGGAGATACTTGAAGACTCATGTGTTGTGTACTTAGAGAGATGTTTTCTCTATTCGATTTCATCATCTTCATATCATTATTTTCCACAAAATCTAACACTATAATTTTATCCGGTGTAACCTCGGGTGCGTGACCATCTCCGGCAGCATACTGCTTCGGCTGTTATACCCTGAGAGACAGACGCGTCCAGGGGCGGTTCTTAGAAAGCTCGTGCCAGGGCCATGGCCCTGGCAAGTTTTTCGGCCGTAGTGCTAATTTTCCGCATTTCGATCGAACTTTTTTATATATACTATGTTCGGCCCGGGCATTTTTTAGTGCCCGTGTCTTTTGGCCCTGGGACGTTCAACGGACAAGATCCGCCACTGGACGCGTCGTCTTTAGTAGAGGCGCGAAATCTGTTTTAAGGAAAGCTTGTTGAACATGTGCCTCAACCAAAATCGTCAATGTTTTAGTGTGCTGTTTGTTGCAGTCAAGGAGTATTTTTCAAGACTCAAGACGATGAACACTCGAGTCTAAGATGCTATCAAGTGCGCGTGAAGGACCCACCAGAGATGCGACTTGAATCAAGATTGGTATATATAATTATATTTTATATTCCTTTTATTTAATTACTGCAACCGGTATTATATTATGATATTTCCTACGAATAACGAGAGTCTCGTTAATATATATATTGTAATTATATTTTATAAAAGGTGAACCTGGTTCCTACAAAATATTTGAAGATCGCAAAGTTGGGGCTGTGTTTGAACGCTTGAGCTACTGGCTAGTCGTGGACGTTATCGGGGGACGGAGTCAATGTCAATGAAGAGGTGTACGTGCCTAGTCGTTTCTACAACGAACGCACCACTGGTCGAGAACTGGCGCGGCTCTCCTGATGAGTCCAAGGCAGAACAAAACCACTCAACAAGTGACCCACATAAAGAAGCGGGATGGATTGGCTTGTCCCCGGGGACTTGGGGACGCCAAGCGAGGTCGAAAACTAACCTCGTGACAACTTGGTATCAGAGTAGAATGATTCTCGGATACGTTGGAACGTGACTTTTAACCAAATGAGCGTAACATTTAGAGTATGGTTAGGCAATGGTTGTGGGAGAAGACAAAATATGGGTTTGCTTCAGCAAAGGTCTTTGTATTCCGTGAGTATGGGATCGTGTGATTCGCTCAAGTACAGTGGCAGTGAAGCCCTCTGTGCTATGTTAAAAAATTTATGGTCTAAGCAGCGCCGTAAAAGTGAAGTTTTGTGAAAGTTGCTACAATCCTTCAGGTTCCCGTGTGCCTAGAAAAATGGTAACATAAAGTTGATGCGGCGGACGTTAGCGCCACTCATAACCAGAACTGACGTACTATATTGAACATGCACGACAGAAAATCATTGTTGTTGTGCTTTCGGTGTTGTTGTGCTTTCGGGTGTCCTACCCTCCCAAAGTAAATCATGCTCAACATAAAGGGATCATGCATTGTCAAGTATTCAAACTGGTATGAGATGACGAGCAATCACGAGGAAGTGCATGAAATAGTGGTGGGAGAGTGTCACGGCCCAAATATTTGAAGATCGCAATGTTGTGGGTTTTGCTTGAACGCTTGGGTTACTGGCTAGTCTTGGACTTTATCGGGGGTCGGAGTCAGTGTCAATGAAGAGGTGTACGTGCCTAGTCGTGTTTATGACGAACGCACTACTGTTCGAGAGCTGGCGCCGCTCTCCTGATGAGTACAAGGCAGGATGCGTGGTCAAAAACTAACCCCGTGACATATAGGTAGCAAACCCTTTGGGGGGAGATATTGCGGAATATGTCAAATTGCGAAGTGAACCATAAATGACTACTAGTCTCGTTTATACTCGCTATGGAAAAAAAAACTATACTACAATTGTTGTCGGAAATGAGAATAATAGATAGTGTAGGGGCTAGTGTAAAGTGGTGTCCTATATAAACACCATTCTTGTAACCCTAATAACTTGAACAACTTCATTACAATACAATTTATCAATACAATTCAAACCCAATTCAAAGATTACTCTCTATACCAAACAACATGGTATCAGAGCAGTGTTTCTGATTCTTGAACACTATTGCTTATCATCTACAATTTTTTCAAGCCAATCCAACCTCAAATCGAAAACCCAACAATCAAAACCAAAATCAAACCACAGAAAATCGAACCTACAATCTGCTGTTCGTAACAGAAAATCGAACCTGCAATCTACCGTCGCCACTTACCTCCGGCCACCGTAACAGAAAGTCGTCATCTTCAGAATTCGCTCCGGTCGGAAACCCTAGTTCTATCGCTCCGACGAAAAACGACAGGAAATTCGTTCCAGATTCAGTCCGTTTCTGACTGCTTCGGTTATCAGCGAACGTTTTTTTTGAAGACCAGATCCAATAAAACTCGTGCCAGATTCAATCGATCAGATCTGTTCAGCCGCCACAAACAAACCAAACCCTAATTTTCAACAACTCCGCTGCTAACGTCGCTGCACAGATCTGGTTTTTTTTCCACAATTTCGCTGCTTATTTACCTAAATTCGCTGCAACATTTCCGCTTTTTCTCAAATCTTGAACGCGAGTTCAAGTCGCCCGGCATATTTAATAAATACGCCGGTAAGCGAACGTCATTTTCTGGCGTCGTTTTGTTGGCGGACTTAAGTCGGTCTGTTTGGTTACCGGCGAATTTGATTAGTCTTGAACGCGACTTCAAAGGGATTCCAGCGAAGTTATATAAAAAAAAAAGTTGGAAAAATGGAAATCAATCATGGAAAAAATAGTGCTTGGATATTTGATTCTGGTGCTACTGACACGATGACGTTTGAACCGTTGGACATACGTTCAATGAGCCAACCTATAAAAACTCAAATCCATACAGCAAACAACGGAACGATGCAAGTGAAAGGAGGAGGAGTAATTGAAATTTCACCAACTATGAAATTATCAAATTGCCTATATGTTCCGTCATTATCACACAAATTGCTATCAATCAGTCATATTACCAAAGAATTAAATTGCACAGTACTAATGCACCCTACTTTCTGCCTCCTACAGGATATCAGGACGGGTATGATTATCGGACGTGGTACTGAGCGCCACGGATTGTACTATGTGGATGAAGTGGCTCAACAGGGTACTGTGATGTTGGCACATGGAACAGAAAACCGAGAAGCCTGGCTATGGCATAGACGTTTGGGACACCCATCCAGTGGTTATTCGCACCTTTTGTTTCCAAAACTTTTCCCTTCGAATGGAAAAACAGATTGTGAAACCTGTCTTCGCGCTAAAAGCCATCGACAACCGTTCAAACCTAGCAATACAAAAGTCGCTTCACCTTTTTCACTAATCCATTCTGATGTGTGGGGTCCTGCTCCTGTGATGGGGGGCAGGGTCTTCGGTACTTTATACTATTCGTGGATGACTGCACTCGCATGACATGGGTATATTTTTTAAAAACCAAAGCCGAAGTTTACGAAAAATTTGTCACATTTTATGCTATGATTCAAACTCAATTTCAAACTCAAATCCAAATCCTTCGATCCGACAATGGGGGGGAATTTGTCAATACATCTATGAAACAATTCTTTAAAACCAAAGGATTAATTCATCAAACCTCTTGTGCCCATACCCCCGAACAAAACGGTGTTTCCGAACGAAAAAACCGTATTATTCTTGAAATGACTCGAGCCCTTTTGATCGAATCTCAGGTCCCTAAATCCTTCTGGCCGGAGGCCGTTGCAACCTCTGTGTATCTGCTGAATCGGCTTCCCACAAAAGCTCTTAAATTTAAAACTCCCTTAGATGGTTTGTCTAAGTCTGCCAGTATTCCTCATCCTCTTACCCTTGAACCCCGAATCTTCGGGTGTACCGCATTTGTTCATATACCCAAAACCAATCGAAACAAGCTTGGCCCATGTGCTGAAAAATGTGTATTTGTCGGCTATGGGATCGATCAAATAGGTTACCGGTGTTATAATCCAACAACCCGTCAAATGTTCACCACAATGAATGTTGACTTTCTTGAAACAAAATACTTTTATAACACCCAACTCAGTGGTCAGGGGGAGAATAACAGTATAGACACTCTAAGCTGGTTAACACAAATTCCCTCATCTGAAGAAGTCACAACAGAAAACTATCACAGTACTGCGAGTCCTTCAAACACAGACACACAATCCGCGGAGCACAGTACCACTGAAGAAAGTCCATCCAACATGATGCCTGAGGTAAGAAATACTGAGAACCCTGAATGTTCTACGTCTTATAACTATGAGACAACATGGGAAAACATAGAACCGACAAATACAGAACATGTTGATCCAAATGTTGAACAGGTTGAAAATCAGGTTGAAAATGAGCCAGTAGTGGTTGAACATGTTGAACCACCAGGTGCAGCAGAGACAACCGGAAGATACTCTCTTCCTCCTAGAGCCAATAGAGGGGTTCCTCCAAAACGGTATTCCCCAGAGAAGGAGACTAGAAATTCAAGATATCCTGTAGCTAATATGGTCAACGGGAACTTATCTAACAGTGCGAAAGCGTTTGTTACTTCTCTATACACTGAACAAATACCTAATTCCGTAAAGGAAGCTCAAGGTACGAAGAACTGGGAAGAAGCAATGGAAGTGGAGATGCGTGCTCTCATGAAAAACAACACGTGGGAGAAGTGCGTTCTTCCTAAAGGAAAGAAACCAGTTGGATGCAGGTGGGTGTATTCGATTAAATATAAACCAGATGGTTCAATTGGGCGATACAAAGCTCGGCTTGTAGCCAAGGGTTACACTCAGACGTATGGGATCGATTACTCTGAGACTTTTTCTCCGGTTACAAAAATGGATACCATTAGAGTTCTCTTCTCCGTAGCAGCCAACAAGGAGTGGCCTCTTCACCAGTTTGATGTTACAAATGCCTTTCTCCATGGAGACCTAACAGAAGAAGTCTACATGGAAGCACCTCCAGGTTTTTCAGGGGGTTTTAAAGAAGGGGAAGTTTGTCGGTTGAAAAAATCCCTTTATGGGCTAAAGCAGTCTCCTCGGGCATGGTTTGGGAAGTTCACTTTGGCCATGAAAGAGTATGGGTATCACCAAAGTAACGCTGATCATACTCTGTTCCTCAAGAGAAGAAACGGCCTTGTAACTTGCTTGATCATATATGTAGACGACATGATTATTACCGGAGATGATACAGAAGAAATAGCACGGCTGAAAAGGAATCTGTTTTCAAAGTTTGAAATGAAAGACCTTGGGAATCTTAAGTATTTCCTCGGGATAGAAGTTCTCAGGTCTAAGCAGGGGATTTTCATCTGCCAAAAGAAGTATGTCCTTGATCTCCTAGCAGAAACTGGGTTGATTGATTGTAAACCAGCAGATACTCCAATGGTGGTGAATCACAATCTTCACATGGAACTCAATGGAGAACTTGCAGACAAAGAAAGGTATCAACGGCTTGTGGGCAAGTTAATTTATCTCTCTCACACTCGCCCTGATATAGCTTATGCTGTTGGAGTGGTGAGT
Organism: Helianthus tuberosus; assembly: GCA_030545235.1. Taxonomy (NCBI): domain Eukaryota; kingdom Viridiplantae; phylum Streptophyta; class Magnoliopsida; order Asterales; family Asteraceae; genus Helianthus; species Helianthus tuberosus. The sequence continues at coordinate 212,906,127 of CM060441.1, read as the reverse complement.
CAGTTCATGCATCAACCTCAAGTTGCCCACATGGAAGCTGCTCAGAGAATTTTAAGATATCTCAAGGGAACGGCAGGCCATGGAGTGTTGTTCAAAACAAATGGACATTTAAATGTTGAACTCTACACTGATGCAGACTGGGCAGGGGATAAGGGAAACCGAAGATCAACATCAGGATATTTTTCCTTGGTTGGTGGGAACCTCGTTACCTGGAGGAGTAAGAAACAGAAAGTAGTCGCTCTATCGAGTGCAGAAGCAGAATTTAGAGGTATAGCTCGAGGGTTAAGCGAAGTTCTGTGGATCAGGAAGCTGCTAGAAGACATTGGTTTTTCCCAAAAGGCTCCTAGTAAAGTCATGTGTGACAATACAGCTGCAATACAAATCTCAGAAAACCCAGTTCAACATGATCGAACAAAACACGTGGAGGTAGATCGACATTTCATCAAAGAAAAGTTGGAAGCAAGAATCATAGAACTCCCTCATGTTTCGTCAAAAGATCAACTCGCAGATATACTCACTAAGGCAGTCAACGAAAACGCGTTTAGTAGCTGTTTGAGCAAGTTGAGTATCGGTGACCCCACTACTCAACTTGAGGGGGAGTGTCGGAAATGAGAATAATAGATAGTGTAGGGGCTAGTGTGTAAAGTGGTGTCATATATAAACACCATTCTTGTAACCCTAATAACTTGAACAACTTCATTACAATACAATTTATCAATACAATTCAAACCCAATTCAAAGATTACTTTCTATACCAAACAACAATTGTTACACCTTATTTTATGTCTAACGGAAGAGGCACTAGGCCATAAGAAATGTCCTGAGTCAAATTACTCAAATATCACAATTGCGTTTTGGTAGGCTATGGTTGAGAGAATAACTCCATAGTTAAGTGTGTTTGAATGAAAACAAAATATGATCGTTGACCACATGGTAAAAAATCACTAGGGTAATAAAAAAATGAAGAGTTAAATGTCATTTTAGTCCTTTTGTTTTGGATCATTTTGCCAGTTTAGTTCAAATGTTTCATTTTTCGCCTGTAGATCAAAAAAGGTTTCACCGTTGCCATTTTAGTCCACTGGGTTAACTTCATCCATTATTTTTGTTAACGATAAGGACAATTCAGTCATTTTATATGGCCGAATTGCCCTTCTAGTTAATAGAATTACATTTAAAAAAAGACTAGTGTATTTTGTAGCACAAAATCCCGCCCGCACCCTTTGAAAATATTTTCTAAGTCCGCCACCCATTCTCGAGTAATTTACGAGGAGTTATTTTTATTTAGTGTGGTGCATGAGATAGTGTTGAATATTACATGGATGCTGCTTGAAACGTGGTAATTTTTTTATGATAGGATTATCATAAGCAAATAAAGGTTACTCAAACATTAAAGTTAAATCAATTATTTACTACACGTCTTGTGTTTCCTTAAACCTTGCATAACCATTTAATTTTTTTTTAACAACTAACAGAATCAATCTCGAGCACTCTCGGGGCACCCACTGGACAAACGGAGTACTTCGAGAGTAACCCGAGCCCACCACCAATTCCGGGGAAAACCCAGTAACCCACCCGCCCGTAGGCACAACAGTGAAATTACCAGTAAAACACGTTTGGCTCAAGGATCCAACCCAGGTTTCCCTGGGCCTCCCATCATTGGCATCCAGTGCCTCATTCTACACCAAGTGGGAGTTGAACCTGCATCTCTCAAGAGAAATGCAAGCCCTCCACCACTTGATCTAGAAATATTGGCGCATAACTATTCAAAATAAATGTGAATTTATAAATGAGTAAATAAACTAAAGTAGATAAAATGAAGCAATGACGGGATGTTATATAGACGTTATATAGAGTGAATGGAAGGTCGTTTTCTTTGGATGAAAGCCATAAACTCTACAACCATCGTCTCTATTGTCTACTTCAGGTTCATCTACCTCTGCAAGTCTTCATTTGGATAGGTTATGTCACGTTATTGTCTTCCTGTTCTTGGACCACTTAAATGTTTGTATAATTACTCCTAGCTAGCTACTTCGAGTTTTTAAAAAAAGTATAAATCATTATATATATATATATATATATATATATATATATTGTTTTTCGAGTGATGATGAATAGTGTTTTTATTTTTATAATAATATATAGTTTTTTATTATTTTATTATTTAATATATTGTAATAGTTTATTATTATATTTACTTTTAATAACATATTTTTCTTTTTTTTAAACATATATTTCCTTTACCTTTTTTTAATAATTGTTTTTTTTTCTTTTTTTGAACATATATTAATTTATCGATTAATTTGATACTTCTTTAATAAGTTACGTTTATAACTTTTTTTCTAAAAACTTAAGTACATAGTTGTACTTGATCTCTTTACCTGACATTCCGTTATTAGTTTTGTTAAAAACGAGGTTATACACAAAATAAAGTATTTATTTGTTATCATAAAACGGTACAATGATAAATTAAATCGTTCTAATGGTTTGACTTTCTAAACAACATGCTTTATTTTCAAATCACGTTTGTTTTACATTATCATTTGTTCGATTTCGCCGCAACGCGCGATATAAAAAAAACTAGTTTATGTTAACTTCCATCCAGTGTTTAAAAACCGTTAAAAATGGTTGAACTGGGCTGGTTGACCAATTAACTCTATAATTCCATAAATTACACACACGCATCCAGATTTATATACACTGAGTACTAGCATACACATACATGATACATCATGTATACTGTTGACTCACTAAGACTATATAGTATATACACACATCGTACTACTGTCAACAAAAACAAAATATAAAATGACCTACCAATTGTGAACTGAAGTCTAAAACGAATTAGAGTGATAAACTATATGAATGAAGGGTGAGATGGAATATTGAAATTCGCTACTCATTAGGTTAAAACTGGGGCCGGTACCGGTATAGTGGTTTAAACCGGTATATCGGATTTCACATGCGGTACAAAATTGATGCCGTTTGCCCTATTTACCAGGGTGTTTCGTACCGTATTTTACCTCCGACAACGGTAATACCTGTATAACCGACTGGCATTTACCGGTTTTTAAAACATTGGTTCTATCTCGGTCTTTGTTTCTAAAATGGATCATGTCTACAATAAGATATTTCTATGTTACGATATCGGTTCGAGGCATTCCAGGCATTCCAATCATATTTTCTTCGCATGAACACTAAAGGACAAATGTGACAATGCATTGATGTTCTTTACAAGGATGCACCATTGCATTAGTCATCCCAATGATAAATTAGGGATGCTCCAACGATGGATAGCAGGACATTTCACTCCCAAACTTCATTATTAAACATAAACTTCTATATAGGTCACGCGCTTTGCGGCGGGACTGTTAAACCTAACAAAAGGTAGACGTAATGGCGCTAAACCACGCACGCACATTTCGGCGTGATAACCTGCAAAAATTAGACCAAAATGTAAAAAAAAATAGAAACGAATAACTAAGTCGACTTAGAATCGTATGCTACGACTCAATTTTTAAACCTAAAAAATAATAGACATAAAAAGTTGAACCATATATATATATATATTGATTTCGAGGGATGATGAATAGTAACTTTATTTTTATAATAACTAAGTTTTTTCACAATCACTTCGTTGCTGCGAACTTATTTTGTTATTTAGTTTGTATTTACATGTGTTTTGAAATCACTACGAGGGCGTTGCGCATGAAACCGCTGACAAGAATAAAAAGAAGATATGGAAAAAAACACTAAAAGGTAACCGGAAGAAAATGAACCCAAAAAATTTTATGGTAATGATTTTGTTCGTATGAAACCCATGGTCAGAGATAAGCAAATGGTACTGGGTACCAGTACTGAATTTCCCGAACCGAAAGATCCTAAGTATAAATTCGGTACCGACTTTTGGTGCCAACCGGTTTTTACCTTCATATATCGGTACTGTAACCGGTATTTTTGGTATCGATATCGGTTGGCACCGAGCTCAACCCTACCCCTGAAACTGGAAAAAATAAATCATTAAAAGTTGAAAAAAATCAACAAAAAAGGTTGCACGATATCGTTGTTGTTCGTACGGTACCCATGATCAGAGATGAGCAAATGATACCGGGTAGAAGTACCGAATTTCCCGAACTAAAAGATTTTCAAAATCATTTCGGTACTAACTTTTGGGGTTTTCTGTACAAGGCTAGACTGGTGCCGGTTTTTACCTTCGTGTATCAATAACTGTAGCAGGCTAGTGTCGGTTTTTACCTTCATGTACCGATAACGAACCGGACCATACATGTATTTTCGATACAAGTACCAGTTGACACAAAGCTTATTCAACTTAAAAAGTAAGGAAATAATTATTATTATAATATCAAAATAATAAAAGTATTAAAAACTATATATTAAAAAATGATTAAAGTTAAAAAATAAAGAAAATAACTATTATTATAATATTAAAATAATAAAAGTATTAAAAAAATATATTATTATAATATTAAAATCACTATTCATTTCAATTCCTTTAGTAATAAATACTAATATATAGTTTTTACTATTTTATTATTTAATATATTATAATAGTTTATAATTATATTTACTTTTAATAACATATTTTTTAAACATATATTTCCTTTACTTTTTTTAATAATTGTTGTTTTTTTCTAAAAATATATTAATTTATCGATTAATTTGATACATCTTTAATAAGTTACGTTTATAACTTTTTTTTTAACTTAAGTACGTAGTTATGCTTGATTTCTTTCCCTGACATTCCATTATAAGTTTTGTTAAAACGAGGTTATACTCAAAATAAAGTATTTATTTGGTATCATAAAAAGGTACGATGATAAACTAAATCATTCTAATGGTTTGACTTTCTAAATAACATGTTTTATTTTCAAATCACGTTTGTTTTACATTGTCATTTCCTCGGTTTCGCCGCAACACGCGATATAAAAAAACTATAATCATAAAAAACAAATGTGTAAAACATGAAAGTGTGTAAAAATGAAAGTTAAGGAGTTATCTTATAATTTTAAGGGTATGATGTGTAAAGAAATGAAAGTTGGGGTCAAAATTTATATAAAAAAAATTATATAGTGGATTATTAAGTGTTAAAAAGAAAATAAATGGCATCGTGATTCGTGAATACTTTTTTCTGACCGATGAGGATCTTTAACTTGTTGTGAGAGAGATCTTACACCCTTCCAAACAGAGAGCCCTAACCCCACTCTGGCCAGACTACATTGTCTTAACCGTGTCCACGTTAGTGTCAGAGTTTGGTTAACAGCGTTCCCCGAGATACCATCACGAATGGTTCCTGTAGTTTGCACTTTGTGACGCCTTTAGTCTCCGGCCTACAAATTTAAAAGTTTCAGCAGGTCCAAGTTAGGAGCCATACGAGTTAAAAGGTGCAAATTACATGGACCATCCGTTACAAAATGCAAACCCCCTAGACCATCCGTTACAAAATGCAACCCCCCTAAACCATTCGTTACAAATTACATGGACCATCTGTTACAAAATGCAAACCCCCAAGTTGTGATGCCTTTAGTCTCCGGCCTACAAATTTAAAAGTTTTAGCACTTTGTGACTTTTGGCAAAGTTGGGATTAAATACGTTACAAAATGCAAACCCCCTAGACCATCCGTGTATTTTTAAAAAATTAGAAGGGTCCTACTATTTACATTCAACTTTTGCTATTTGTAACAAGTGATGTGACATTAACAAGTTGAAATTTGTAATTTTCTTTAACTTCCGATACATAATGATTTAAAAAAACGAATATGGTTTTACAATGTGCTTATTTTTATATTCGATTTGATATAAATTATATAAAAAATGAAGCCGTGTCAAATATAACGTTTTATACGTTTTATAAGTCGTTATAAAATTTTATATTCCGTTTTTATAAAATTTATATTAAAACGTAGATAAAAATTAACACATCACAAAACTATATTCGTTTTTAATAAAACATTATATATCGGAAGTTATAAAAGAAAAACACAAATTTGAATTTATTAATGTTACATCGCTTGGTGTAAATAACAAATAAGTTAGGTGTAAATAGAATAACCCAATCAGAAACCAAAACTAAAATTTTAGTAAACAAATGATATGCTTTACTCTTTTCAATATTTGGTGTAAATAACAAATGATTGTGAATTATTATTCTTATGATCGTATTTAATTGAATTTTTGTGTGTAATTAACTTTTACATTTTATTTATGTGATAAATTTTATTTTTAATTCTTTGGTATTTTACCAAAACTAGACACCAAAGAAATCCGTCAAGCTACACCTCTCAAACCAAAAGAAATCAATGTAAACGATTAAAATCAAAGGGATTTGCACCGAGCAGCCATTAACTCAAAGATGTGCTAGTCAAAATCAAGACACGATGATGTTGTCGTTAATTCAAGAGAAACAACTTACAACAGATATAACAAGTAAACCGTAAAAGTTGTACAAAACTAACTCAACAGATTTTCTTCCGTCTCTCCCTATGTTTCATCTATAAGAAAGTGGTTTCTTTAATCTCGTCTAGTTGCTTTGAAATTGACACGTGTTTACCTTGGAATACCTTCGTATTTCTTCAGCTACTTCACCATACCTTTTGTCTCTAGTTAGCCATAACATTAGGAAGAAAGGAATGTAAATAATGGTGTTCTTCAGCTCCTATGTAAATGTTTGAGGGTTCTAGTCCCTTGATGACTTGGTGTACGAAGATGTAGATTTAACACTATAATTAGAGGGCTTGTGAGTTAGCCGTTTTAAAAAAGAAACTATCTTTTGTAGAGCCCAATACATGTACGTCTCGAATGAGTAGAGTCAAGCAAATGAGATGAGTTTGCCCAAGACATACAAATTAAAAAAAAAAAAAAAAAAACAATGTGTATTTTTAGGAGTAAATTATTATTATCTAAGATTTAAAAAAAAATATGTATGTGAAAAATAAAGGTGTAAATTATTATTGTCTAAGATTTAAAAAAAAAATATGCATGTGAATAATAAATAGGTGTTAGTAAAAAGATTACACATATGTAAAAAGATCGTTGTAAATTGGCCCAATAGTACATCAGAACCTTTGACAATCACATCCAAATTAAAAAAAAAAAAAACAATGTGTATTTTTAGGTGTAAATTATTATTATCTAAGATTTTAAAAAAATATGTATGTGAAAAATAAAGGTGTAAATTATTATAGTCTAAGATTTAAAAAAAATATGTATGTGAATAATAAATAGGTGTTAGTAAAAAGATTACACATATGTAAAAAGATCGTTGTTTGCTATTCCTTGCGGTCTTAGAGCATTCACATTCATGCCATTAAATTATGTGTGTAGAGTTTTTATAATATAAGGGTATAAAAAGTGGTTTTTAGTTGATGAAAGAGAAAATGTTACTGTTTATCTGTATATTTGGAGGGACACTGTTCACCCTCTGTAATGGAGGAGATAGAAAAGGTAATGATAAAAATATAAAAATATTATTTTGAGTTAAAAGCCATTTTAGTCCCTGTGGTTTGGGCCATTTTGACAGTTTAGTCCAAATGTTTCATTTTTAACCTGTGGGTCCAAAAAGGTTTCACAGTTGCCGTTTTAGTCTACTGGGTTAACTTCATCCATTTTTTATGTTAACGAGAAGGCCAATTCGGTAATTTTGTATATAATTCTGTTAACTAAAAGGGCAATTCAGCCATATAAAATGACCGAATTGGTCTTCTCGTTAACAGAAAAAATGGGTGGAGTTAACCCAGTGGACTAAAATGGCAACGGTGAAACATTTTTGGACCCACAGGTTAAAAATGAAACATTTGGACTAAACTAGCAAAATGGTCCAAACCACAGGGACTAAAATGGCATTTAACTCTATTATTTAATTGAAGATGAGAGATAAATGTAGTATTTTTTAGTGTAATTTAGCGTGAAAATATGATGGAATGGATGTGAATACTCTTACACATGTGCAATTTTTTTAACATATATGCATTTTTACATACATGTTTGTTTTTTAATTTCTTAACACCACCCATAGTGGGGTTTTTTTTTTGGCGTTTTCCCCAAAAAAGCGCTCAACCACGCCCTTCCCACCGTCCCCAGGGGCGTTTTTGTTGCGAAATTGGGTTAGGGCATTCCAAATTAAACATCTGGTGGAGAAATCTTGGGCCAGTCAGACCCTTCCACAGTCAAATATCATTAGTTTTAATTAAAAAAACAAAAAAAAATAAATAATTGGACATTATACCACTACACTCATTTTAGAAAAACGTCCCTTAATGCTCTAATGCTAACTGGAACGCCACATGACGGATAATGCCCAAAAGTCTTCCTTCACCGCTACACATAAGGAATGATAATTTACACCTAGTAAGTACTTTTTTCTAAATTGGATACTAGCATATGGTTCTCAGTTTCTCACTACTTGTGGTGGTTTTGAATGGATCAATCCCTATACGTTATGTATGTTTGTGTGTAACATAGTTAAAAGATAAAATATTTTCATACACTTCGTGATCTTATGATGTACATTATCATTTAAAAATTGAATTTGAACTAGTATTAAGGGCCCCCGCGTTGCGGCGGGGGCATAGACCGTGCCAAGTAACACTAATGCTACACAACTACAAGCGACTAACAAAACCGGAAAAGCTCATAAAAACAAAATAAATAAAAAGGAAAAAATAACACCGAACGAAAAGCATACGTAAAATCGTTGCCAGTTGCGACATGTTAATGCGAAGAAATTAGACTGAAATGTAAAAATAGAAAAGTTACCTAAGTCGATCTAAGACCACGCACGTTGCGACGAACCTGTCAAACAGGGAAAATAAACGCGTTTTGACGGTCTTGTCAAATGCGAAAAAAATATTTAAAAAACTTTTAAACCCACACGTACGTTACGACGTGTTTACTCGCAAAATTAGAATGAAACATAAAACAAAAAAAAATTAGAAAATATGAAAAATACGTGGATCAAAGTTGAAAACAAAAATGCGTTGGGGTTAAATTGTAAAAGATGAAAAGTTTTGTGTCAAAAGTAAAAAAAAAAAAACAAAAGGCTTAAAATGCAAAAAACGTAAACCATTGGGTTAAAAGTGAAAATTTTGAATTTTTTTTTGAAAAAACTTTCTATGAGTAGATTCCATGAAGCATCAACATCCACCAAATTTATAATTTGGTAATTTATAATACGGTAATGTGATATTACAAATGATTATGGTCCATGTCTGTAGCAGGTCTGGCTGGATTCTGGCATTGCATTTGTTTTATTTTTCATTCATGTGCTGCAGGGCTATCCATGTTGCAATGATGAAATCTATGATACAAACACCATATACAAATTTTGTCTCACATCCCAAATTTTCAAGTATTTTATTACATTACAACCATTATATAAATAAGAAATTAATTTTATTAAATAAAACAAAAGATAATAAAAAATGGATAATTACCTGATTAAGCTTTCCTGATATAAATATAATAAAATAACTTGTTTTCCTTAAAACTTCTCTCAAACACAACGAGCACATTGTACCAATTCAGCTTTCCTGATATAAATTTAAAGGCTGTTTGGCAACCTTTAAATGGTTAAGTGTTAAACCAGTAAGATGTCTGAACCATTAAGAGTCAGTATAATGCTTAACCGTTCAGAGGCAAATGTCTTACCAATTCAGATTAGAGGTCTTAACCATTCAAACTCGTTAAAATGTTTAACCATTCAGACATCTGCTCGTGAAACAAACTGTCTGAACCATTAAGAGCTTCATTAAGAAGTAAATAAACAGTCCCTAAGTTGAGTAGTGAGCTAATGAAGTAGTAAAAGCATGTTGAAGTGATTTAAGTAGTAACATTTCTTCACTTGCTCAAACAATGATTGTCGGTCATAAAGATAGTTCAGTAGAGAAGGAAAAATAAGCAAAGACGCTAGGGCAAAATCATGAAGATGGTCGTAGTGACGACAAAGTGGTTGCAGCGTTTGCGGACATAAGAAACATTAACAAAGTAATGCGTAACAAATAACAGAGAGAAAAAATGACGCAATATAGTGTGTGTCATGGGGTAAGACAAGTCGTAGGCTTTAGATTGTTACGTTATGTTAGACTAATGGGTATGGGGTCGGCTAGCCCCGGCTTGGTCCGGCGCCGAGCCCCCACACCGCCCCCCTTAGCCCCGGCCCGGCCCAAACGTCCCACATGCGCCGATTCAGTCGAGGCCCCACCTTTGAAACTATCCGTTGCCATTCACCCCAAACGGCTATTTAAAAAAAAAAAAAAATTAATTTTTCAATTTAAATACCCAATATCTCAACCATTTTTATACATTTCTATCCTTTCTACTCCCATTCTTCTCCAATTCTCTTCCTTTTTTATAAAAACACTCCATATTTTTTATACCTTTTTCTCTAAATCATGAATCCTTTCAACCCAAACAACCCCAACCCGAACAACCCCAACCCGAATAATGAAAACCCGAACCAACCTAACTTTTTTTCGACTCCCGCTTACAATCCGAGTATGGATAATTCGTGGGGTGCTCCGCAATTTCCTTTTTCGGGTTTCCAACAAACACCCAACGCATTCTCACAAATGTCTCAAGTTCAACAACTCCAACAATACCAAGCGCTACAACAAATGATGCAACGCAACTCGTTTGAACAACTCCAAGCGCAACCGCCAACTTCCCAACCGGTTAACCTTGATGATGATGATGAAGAAGTCGTCCCCGAATCGCCACCGCAAGAGCTCAACCGAAAAAAAAACAAGGGGAAGGGGAAGAAGGTTGAAAACGTGCCCGAAACCGCGTCAAAAAGCGGTTCGAGAAAACAGGGGAGACCGTGGACGAAAGTAGAGGAGGAGGCGCTAGCCATTGCGTTTACTAAGTCCTCTACTAACCCGATAGTCGGTATGAACGAAAGTTTAAATTTTTTTTTTAAATTTTTTAAAAGTTTATATTTTTTATTTTTACTAATGCATTGTTTTTTAAAATGTAGGAAACAATCAAAAGGGTGACAGTTTTTGGAGGAAGGCAACGGCTAGATTTCATGCGATTATGGAGCATAGCTCGGATCGTGATGTAGAAGCCGTCTCGGGCAAGTGGCGTAAAATGAGCAAGACCATCAATAACTTTAGCGCAATTTATAACCAAATTCGTATGAATCCTCCTAGCGGGACTAACGAGGCGGACTTTCTTAACCTTGCTATCGCTAAGTGGGACTCTCAAAATGCAAAGCCTTTCCCGCACTTCCGAGCATGGAACGTAGTAAAGAATCAACAAAAATGGGCGCCGATTCCAAATGAGGTAGCAACCGCCAAACGGACTAAAACTTCCGAGTCCGGAAGTTATAGTGCGGGAGACTCCACCGGTCGTTGTCAAATCAACATAAACGACGACCCGGAATATGACGAGGACGTGTTGCCCATTCACGAGGCGGAACGTCCCCCCGGGAGGGACAAAGCAAAAAAAGAGGGGGCCGGAAAGCGCAAAGGGGCCGGCTCGAGTGGAGGGGGCGGCTCAGGTGGAGGGGGCGGCTCGAAGGCATCGGAGAAAATGGACGACTTGATAAACGAATTCCGTGGGTTCAAACAGTTCGCGGCCGAAAAATACACTCACAAGAAAACCGTGTCGGCCGACCAAGCTCGAGCGGAAGATTTTAGGATTATGAGGTTGGATCTCGACTCGGTTCCGGAGGCGGAACGAGTGGTTTATCAGAAGATGAAGGAAGAAGTGATGAAAAAATGGTCGTCGTAGGTTGTTTTTTTATTTTTAGGAAATGTAATTTTTTTTTATGTTATGAAATGAAATTATTTATGTTGTTTTATGTTGTATTTTTTAATTTTTATAAAGTTTTTATTAAGTTAATAAATTAAAACTTATAAAATTATAAAATAATGAGGTGGGGCCCCATCCCCCACGAGCCTCCATCCCCCTCAAATATGATGGAGGCTCATCCCCCACGAGCCGCCTACGTGGCGCCTACGTGGCGGCTCAACCCATCCAAGCCTATCCTAACCATACCCATTAGTCTTATATTCCATCTTTGTTGAAAGAGAATAGAGTTTGGAATTTTGTAAAATAATGCTTAGTTTGAAATAATTATTAAAACGAAATGATTTGGTTATATATCTAATTATCCCTTTAGTTGGTGTTTTGGTCAAAAATCAAGCTAAGATAATGCAACCAAACTTTCTGTTGTGAGGTGTGATGCTTGAATCAATGAACAATATTAAGGATCACTCAGAAATGTAATGAACAAGTGACACAATGATTTATACGAGGAAAAAGCCCTTGATCAAGAGTTGATCTCCGGCATAAAAAACCTCGGGTGATGGAAACTACCGATCACCAACTCAGATTAAACAGAAAATGTATTACAACTTTGGATGATAGCGAGCTTGTTACAATGATCACTAGAGTGTAATGTGCAAAAAAATGTGTATTCGACGAGCAAACTGTTAAGAGCTGATGAGAACAGTTACGAGTGTGTGTGATTAGCCAAAAATAGCCAAGTGTTCTAATTTAGCTCGCTATCCCCTTATAAATTTGGAAAATATCTAAGCTAACTAACTATCCGCATATCGTGCAAGTCTTCCACGACCTCCATAACGTCCATATTAGTCAAGCACGTGCGGAATAAAAAAGAATATGCTCCAGGAATATCGCCAAGACCAAGTCCAAGCACGTACTCCTGCAAAACAACTTCATATTCAAAGCAGACAATCGTTAGTGTAAGGATCACTATGATGATCCTGGATCCTGATCCTACAATACTCTCTGAGGATCACTAATTCAAACAGAATTGAGGATCCCTAAGCCCGACAGTAATTGAGGATCACTGATCATTGGAAAATCCTCCCCTAACAATTGCCCCCAAAATATAAGGAATAAAGTGTAAATAAACGAGTTATATTTTCTCGTTCTTATCCGTAACAAACCAACGGATATATAGCCGTTACATTCTGACTAGCCGTTGCCAATCTGACGTCATTGAAGTGACTATTCTGCAAAATCATGATTATAAATTGAAGTTAGAAATAAGGGTTAGGAAGCATTTAAATTCGTGCGTTTCATCCTTTAAATCCTCATTCGAAGATCTGATCAGGTACTTCTCCTTCCTTTCTCTCTTCATATTCTCATTCTGTTTTTTCTTCTTCACCCTTCTTTTACAAACTATTGGAGAGTCATTGTCGGTGACCACCGGCCTAAAACAGTCATTTACTCCCCGCGGAGGTTGTTGATGACGACGCGGACCGTTCACTTCTTGATCGACCGGTCTTCTATTATCCCATCTTTCACCTCTTCGATCATCTCTTCGATCCTCTCTTCTATTATCCCTTGGGTTACCACCTCCCACGAAACGAGGAATCCGGTTAGGGTTTGCATTGTTGTTGTTGTTATACAACCCATCATTTCGGTTCCGTTGGTTATTGTTTCGTGGTTGACGGTTGTTCCCATAACCATCATTTCTTCCACCTCCGTAACCGTATTCGTCGTCCCCAACGTAATTGGCATTTTGGTAGCCAAATTCCTCATCATCATACCTTCTAGCGTTGTAGACGTTTCCCCTATTCACGTAGCCCCAATCTTCATCATCGTTAACCCGATCATCATAGTACCCCCCATCGTCCGAATTTTCCGTATAGATGCTTACATGTTCCGGCGATTGATAACCGGGAACACTAAACGGTTCATCATCGGGGATTGCATTCCTCAAGTCATCGATGTTGAAGAATGGGTCTTCATTTGCGGGATTTCCGCGATCACGATTTCCCCGACGGTCGGAATTGACATTCCGGTCATCTAAGTTGATGGGTAAAGATGTTTGTCGATGAAGGTTTTGTTGTTGAGGTGTTCTTTGATTGTGGTTGGGATTTTGGTTTTGGAAAGGTGGTGTAGGTGGTCCGGTATTGTTGTTATTACCACCCGGTCGCTCAGGAGGTATGGGTTGCATATTTGGAGCGGGATTGAAGTTGCTTCGGTATTGGAATTGGTTTGGGTTTTGGTTTTGGTTGGAGTTTTGGTTTGCCATTGAATCGGTTTCAATGGACTGTGTGTGTTGTGGTGTTTGGTTGGTTTGATTTGAAGCAAGTGTTGCTTCTAACCGGCTTGCTAGGTTTCTTCTTGCAACTCTTTCGATTTCCGGTTCGTAGACTAAAGGTGAAGTCCTCCCGGAATTCCGTGTATGCATGCACTACCTGTAACCTGCACAAGTAACACACCCCGCGTAACAAGGAAAAAGACAAGTACAAAAAGAAAGCTAAAGAAATTAAACAGAAAATCACAAAATTCAAACAATATCCAAACACAAAGCGCACGCACTCCCGGCAACGGCGCCAAAATTTGATCGGAGTGTCGCGCTCCGGTCAAAGATAATATTTATAAGCCCTAATTACCCTTAACAAATAGCTAGTGGTAGCAAGGGGTCGAACCACGAAGAGTATGTGGTTTGTGTATGGATTTGACTGAATTATAAAGAATTGTCACAATTATGAAGCTTGCCGGATATTTTTGTATTTTTGTTTAGTAGAAAGATGTGAATTTGAACTACTGGAATTGGATTAATTAATTAACAACTACTAATTAACGATTGCAAGAAATTTGGATACTAGAACAATAATAATAAAAAGGAATCACACCCGGTTTCGGTAATTGCTAACCTAGGATTCTACAAGTTTTAGATTCAACTCAAATGCATTCGATTAACAGATTTAGTGTACCGTGACTTAGGTGCTAATAACTATCAACGTCCCAAAGAACGGACAAGAATACACTTTCTAATCAACACAAGTAAATCCTAACCACGACAATGCACGATTACATATCACCATTTCGCAAAGTCATAACTTTTAACATCGTTCGACAATTTACGAATTCGTAACAAATGTAACACTATTATCAAAGGTTTCAAAAATCAAACACAAATTGTCACAAAGTTGAAACAATAAACAATTCGAAACCCTAAATTAACAACTACCTACGCCGGGGTGAAACCAAGATGATTAGCCGCTCATGGTTGAAGAAGCTTGATCACCGGATGAATGGAACGCGAATGAAACCATCTTGAAGCTTAATGGATGAAGGAATGATGGATGATTGGGGTTCTTGGATGATGATGATGAATGTTAATGATGGATGGAGGATTAGGGTTTTGGATGGTGAGTGTGAATGATGGATTGGTGAAGGATGATGGTGGTAGGATTGATGATTGATGATATGGAGAACTAGGGTTTGAATGGATGAATTGATTGTGTAAAATGGATGATGATTCGGTTGTTGTAGATGTTCTTGATGTTAGAGATGGAATGGTAGGTGAAAGATAGGTCAATTGTGGCTCCAAGATAGAGTTTGAACTCAAAATTAGTTGTAACTCCCGAATTCAATGTCCCTTGACCAATGAACATCAATATTAACCCCCAAAACTCAACATTTCGCGTTTCCAGTTTTGACAAGCCGTCGCCGACGGCCCTCAACCCGTCGGCGACGGGCTTTGTTTTTCTTGTTTTCTGCCGACGCCTTAAATGACTGGTTACGGCCAAAGGTGGCGACGGTTGTTTCTGGGAGGCGTCGGCGACGGGCTCTCGTTTGCGAGATTCCTGTTTTTTCACTCCCAACACTCCCGGTTGACCCGTAACGCATCCTGGTGCTCCGGTTTTCGACCCGGTGGCTTGTAACGCTCCCGAAAAGTCCTTAAACTCCATCAAACCTGCATAAACACAAATTTAATTAAAAGTAGGCCGTTCAAGATTAAAACTCATATAAAAACATAAAGTTATACGATTACAAGCACCGGTTTTCAACCACGTATCACATCCCCACACTTGTCTTTTGCTTGCCCTCAAGCAAATCTGTTTTTCACTTTCACGTGGGTCGAACAACGAATACACATCCCATTCCCGAGACAGAGGTTAAGGTCTATTTGTCATACAAAAGTTCACATTCTTTACATTTTCTACATATTTACCGGTAAAGTGAATAATCACATGTAATAATGGTTATCCAAGAATAACCCGCCCGTAAAACTAACAACTCATGCATATCCCTCACAATGTGCTCTCCACTCGGCTTAAAATTAGCTAACGTGTATAATATATTAGCACTTCAACAATTAATCACTCAAAACCGATTAGAACACGTACCCGCATAGGCTCGCAACTCAATCATTCTCCACCACCGAACACGAATACTAAGCACAAGTCAAAAGGTCTTTGAAGGGTTGTAACGTGGCTAGGTTAAGGGTAGGGAATAGGACATTTTAAAGTGGCTATGGCGATGAAAATTTGATTTTTATTACAAACCACTAAATTAAACAAAACTAAATATAAACATCAACTATGGGCAATAATCTTTCACCCTTTTATTCGACAACTACTAACACTTCTTTTTGTGTTTTTCTTCAACAATTTTCAATTCTTTTTCATAATATTTTTTTTTTTGCAACAATGCAAACAATCAAGAATAACTATACAAATACGACTCCTATAATCGAATTTCCATCACACGGGTTTAAAAAAGAAAAGGTTTAAGGCTATGGGCTATAGGGTGGTCAAACGAAAGGTTTAGGCTCAAAATGGGCGACTAGGGAATTTGTTCGGGTAAGGATAGATAAATGGTTTTAAGAGAAAAGGTTTACCTAATGCCTTAATCATTCTCGTGCTTGTATTCGGTCTATAGTCTCAAACGTATCAAAAGTTGCAAGTTCTACAATACGCGACTAATGGTCCACTCAAACAAAGAAACATGTAAATGTAAATCTATGATATAAAAGTGGCTCAAACCTCACGTATAAGGGTATTATATGTGATATGCATAAATTGCTAGTTCCTTAGGCGAATTATTCCCAAATAACCACCCGCTAAATACCCGTTATGCTTATTAATTTGAACTTGACCATGACAAAAGACCAAATGGGTTGTGACATCCCTCGTTGACTTGGTTACTTGTGCTTTTAAGATCGCTTTTGAGACAAGAAATTTTGAAAATTTTTTGAAATTTTCCCCCATCCCCACACTTGAGGTAAACATTGTCCTCAATGTATAGAATTTAAATGAATGGGTCAAAATCAAAAACTTTTACTACTCCCCCATCCCCACACTTGAGGTAAACATTGTCTTCAATGTGCAAGAACTAGAGTTTTAAAACGCACAAGGGATGTGACACGTCTAACCTTCCCAAAATCTCACCCCGGAAAATAAAATACAATGTACAATCCACTTATTCCTAACTAAGAATCAAAGTAAAAGGAAACACATGCACCTGATTTTTGTCGCTTGATACTCATATCTCCTTCGCCTCTTCATAAAAACGGTTGTCCCGCGAACATGTTGTATCTACAAATTCTAATCCTTGTGTAGAAGCATGCTTCTCACAACCATCAAAATTTGTTAGTTACCTAGTTCTACCATTTTTATGAACATATTACCAAGCCTTGCATTACTTCACTTTAATTTATGTGGAAAATAATTTACAACAACAACAAACCTAACTCACTTTCGTAGGAATCACGGCGGCATTTAGCATATGCACGCAAGCCCTTTAAACATCCCGATAGCTCGGGAGGACGAGTAGGTCTTGATGCGTGTGAAGTGTTATATATATTAGGTGTATATTTTAAGCCCTTTTTAACACTTATTTTAGCCAAGTTTTAAATTTATATAACACGATATTTTACTAACACTAAACACACATATGGGCAAGTGCACCCATCGTTGAGCGTAGTATAGCGTTGGTAAGATACCGAGGTCGTCCAAGGACACAAGAGCTTTTAATACCGGTTTATCCTCAACGTCTAACCAAAATAAAAAGTTTAGAAAAATGTTTTAAGCTAAGAAAAATAAAAACTAACTAAAATGCTGAAAAATAAAAATAAAAGAAAAACAGATAGACAAGATGAATCACTTGGTTCCGACTCGTATCTAGTATAACCTTTGATTATTTCCGCACTTTTGCACATAATTAAGAGATTATCTTAGTTATTGTAGTAGGCCCCTCTTTTGAAGGTGACGTTACCCTCACCCCAGTAGTTTGAGTCAGCAAGGATACAATCCTAAAAGGGTGGATTATTGGAAGATAATGAATTAAGTTATTAATGCAGTATTGTGGTAGGCCCCGCTTTTGGCGGTGACGTTACCCTCGGCTAAGTAGTCTGAGTCAGCAGGGATACAGTCCTAAATAGCCAGGTTATAGTATTAATAGTAGTTAACTTATGAGGGGATCAAAGAGTTTGGACCCCCGCCATCCAATACCGTGAAGTATTGAAGGAGGTCCTACTAAATTTGACCCAGGTCCCTTGCAGGACCTCTAAACGCTGAACAATGGCAAGACCTTTACCAAACCATTCCCTTAACTCCCGACCAGGTAGCCAACATACCTCCATATAGACCGTGGAGATATGAATGGTGAAAATCCTTTATTTTATATAGACAGTAAAATAATGCCAAGACACCACGGACAAACGATAAGGAAAGATCACCTTCAACATAAGTAACTAGTTATTAAAGTCATTAATACAAAACCAAATAAAAAGTGCAAAAGATTAGAAATAAAAAGTATTATACTAGACACTTTGTCTTCACCAAGTGATGTAAGAGACTTAGGCAAACATGGCCTTGATTGTCAAGAACTCTTACGATCAATCTTGGATCCCGAGACGACTCACACACTCTACGATGGACAATGGATGATGGTGGTGGATGATGGTGTTGTGATGGTGGCGGGTGGTGGATGAAGTGTGAGAGAGGTGGTGTGCCAAGGGATGAGTTGAAATGAATCCAAGCACTCCTATTTATAGGCTGAACAGAGAGCTGGGCACGGCCCCATGTCCGCTGGGCACGGCCCCGTGCCCGTCTGACACTCTCTCTCCTCATTAATTGTAATTCGCAATTACAATTAATGCGCCTGCTGTACTTTCGACACGCCCCCGTGTTCACTGGGCACGGCCCCGTGGTGGGCAATAGAAGCTTCTATAGGTTTGTCTTTTCTGCTGCTTCTTGGGCACGGCCCCGTGCTGGCTGAGCACGGGGCGTGTTCAGTCTTTTGCTTCTCTATTTTGCTTTGGAAGGTGCCGTTGAGGGGTCGGGCAGTCCACTAATGTTCCTTTCCTTGTAATTATGTTGGAATTAGCTGTCTTTTTGCTTCTTTTGTGTTTTTGAGCTTATTTAATCCTGAAAATACAAAAGGAAGACAAAAACACTCTTTTTCAAATATTAGTACTTAAAAAGGGTTAGTTTTATGCCTCATTTGATGTAATTTATATGTTGCATTTTACACACATCAGTCTCGTGAGGGTTATATAGGGAACACACCCACAACGTTCATTTATCTACTAAAATGAAATAACAAAATTATACAACAACAACAATACTAACTAAACTACGGATAAAAACTAAAATGAAATACGAAATAAAATATACAACAACAATTGACTTACCACCTCATGGTGGTCGAATGGCCTGCTTGCCGTCCACGAGCTCCTCAAAATCACCCACCGGTGATTCGTACCATTTGTTGCCAAACGGTCCAAACTTCCTCACCTCCTCTTCCTTCTTCTTTTCTAGAGGTGACTTCTTTGTCTTTTTCTTCTTGACCGTTTTCTTCTTTGTTTCTCCAAACCTACCAACCATAGCACACATCTTTTTGTTTGGATTCATGTCCTTTTTAGGACACTTATCCTCACCGAGCAGGTTAGTAAATTTTGGAAAAAACATTTAAATTTAACTCCCGATCCCCAAATTTCATGCTTACCGTTCCCGTTGCACAATTTATTATGGCATTAGCAGTTGCCAAGAACGGTCTACCCAAGATAACTACCGGTTGGGTGTCCTCAACACACCCAACATAGTCTACTACCAAAAAGTCAACTGGGTAGTAGCAATCATCCACCTTAACAATCACATCCTCCACCATCCCCCTTGGATGCGTGGGAGTCTGATCGGCCAATACCACGGGAGTATCAAATTTTTTTAATGGACCAAAATCATATTGGTCATACAAACTCCCGGGTAAGATGCTCACACAAGCTCCAAGATCTAGGAGCGCCCTCTCAATAAATGTTCCAATTTGAATTGGAATAAGAGGGTCTCCCGGATCTTGAGCTTTTTGGGGAAGGGCACTCGATAAAACGGCACTCACATGAGATATCAAATCAACCGGTTCGGGTAATTTGTTGTGCCGTTTTTCGATGCTTAACTCCTTTAAGCATTCCACATGAGCCGGATCCTTTTTAATGTCATCTAGTAACGGTAAATTAATTTTAGCTTGCTTAAAATTTTCCCACCCCTCATCCTTCGGTGGGAACCGTTCTTCACTTTTCGATGCATTAAACGGGTTAAATTGATTTAAACAATTTTCACAAAGAGAATTTTTAGTTATGTTTTCATTTTTACTTTGTGAAATCGTTTCGTGTTCATTTTCACTTTCCGGTCCTTCACCTATATTTTCCACTACACCATCAACAAATTGTGGTGGTGGAATGTTTTCAACACTACAAACTTCATCATTTAAAAGAATACTTACCGCGCTAACGCGTACATTCCTCACATTGCTTGTGCTAAAACCTTGATGCTTCGGGTTCACTGTAGTGTCACTTGGAAGTTTTCCCATGCTTCCCCTCATTTGAGCCATCTCTTCCGCGAGTTGGCCCACTTGCTTTGCCAATGCGTCATGTGCTTTGTCCCGAATCTCGTTTGTCTTCTTTATCTCCTTGATATCATGGTGAGATTCTTTTATATTGTTTTGAGATTCTTTTTGCATATTCAACAAAGCATCCATTTTGGCACTCAAATCATCGCCACCGGTTTGATTGTTTGACCCGCTTCCATTACCACCTTGATTATGGTAATTCCTTTGGTAACCCCCTTGGTTACCTCCTTGGCGTGTTTGGTGCGAATACCCACCTTGATTTCCCGATTGGAAATTTGGGTTTATTTGATTGGAGGCATTACCATACCTAAAGTTAGGATGGTTCCCCAACCCGGGGTGGTAAGTGTTGGAGTTCATATCGTATTGGCTCCGGTCTCCATACACTTGATTCACATCCGCGGTGGCTTGGCAATTCTCGGTTCGGTGACCAATGTCACCACATTCTTCACATACGCTATATTGTACCGCACCCACTTCTTTCTTCTTCATGCGGGCCAATTCCCGCTCCAACGTATCAATCCGATCCTTAGAACTTGCATCACGATCGGGCCAAGACCTTGAGGTAGGGTGCTTTTTGGCTCGGTCGGCCGACTCTTTTTCTTTAGACCGCTTGCTCATTCTTTCCAAGAATTCCCAATCGTCGTCTTCGTGATTGCTCAAGAGTGTTCCATTGCTTGTTGACTCAAGACGATTCCAAGTTGTGTCATCCAAATCCCGTACAAAACATTTCACCAACTCCCACTTTTCTATTTGGTGATGTGGGCATCTCCTCATCAACTCCTTGAATCGGGTGAATGCTTCATGTAGTGGTTCACTCGAAAGTTGGCGAAATGAACGAATTTCATCTCTCGCATCGTCGGTCTTTGCCATGGAATAGTATTCATCCAAAAATGCTTGTTGTATTTGTTCCCAAGTTCGAATACTATTGGCCGGTAGTGTAAGAAACCATTGTTTCGCTTTATCTTTTAGCGAAAACTGAAATAATCGAAGCTTGACCTCCTCTAATGCAAAATTATGCCCCCCCGATAGTGCTACATATGGACGAAAACTCCGCCAAATGAGTGTACGGTTCATCATTGGACCTCCCGTTGAAGTGGGGAAGTATGTTGATGTAGTGGGGCTTGCAATCGAACATCCTTCTTTCACAAACTATTGGAGAGTCATTGTCGGTGACCACCGGCCTAAAACGGTCATTTACTCCCCGCGGAGGTTGTTGATGACGACGCGGACCGTTCACTTCTTGATCGACCGGTCTTCTATTATCCCGTCTTTCACCTCTTCGATCATCTCTTCGATCCTCTCTTCTATTATCCCTTGGGTTACCACCTCCCACGAAACGAGGAATCCGGTTAGGGTTTGCATTGTTGTTGTTGTTATAAAACCCATCATTCCGGTTCTGTTAGTTATTGATTCGTGGTTGACGGTTGTTCCCATAACCATCATTTCTTCCACCTCCGTAACCGTATTCGTCGTCCCCAACGTAATTGGCATTTTGGTAGCCAAATTCCTCATCATCATACCTTCTAGCGTTGTAGACGTTTCCCCTATTCACGTAGCCCCAATCTTCATCATCGTTAACCCGATCATCATAGTACCCCCCATCGTCCGAATTTTCCGTATAGATGCTTACATGTTCCGGCGATTGATAACCGGGAACACTAAACGGTTCATCATCGGGGATTGCATTCCTCAAGTCATCGATGTTGAAGAATGGGTCTTCATTTGCGGGATTTCCGCGATCACGATTTCCCCGACGGTCGGAATTGACATTCCGGTCATCTAAGTTGATGGGTAAAGATGTTTGTCGATGAAGGTTTTGTTGTTGAGGTGTTCTTTGATTGTGGTTGGGATTTTGGTTTTGGAAAGGTGGTGTAGGTGGTCCGGTATTGTTGTTATTACCACCCGGTCGCTCAGGAGGTATGGGTTGCATATTTGGAGCGGGATTGAAGTTGCTTCGGTATTGGAATTGGTTTGGGTTTTGGTTTTGGTTGGAGTTTTGGTTTGCCATTGAATCGGTTTCAATGGACGGTGTGTGTTGTGGTGTTTGGTTTGTTTGATTAGAAGCAAGTGTTGCTTCTATCCGGCTTGCTAGGTTTCTTCTTGCAACTCTTTCGATTTCCGGTTCGTAGACTAAAGGTGAAGTCCTCCCGGAATTCCGCGTATGCATGCACTACCTGTAACCTGCACAAGTAACACACCCCGCGTAACAAGGAAAAAGACAAGTACAAAAAGAAAGCTAAAGAAATTAAACAGAAAATCACAAAATTCAAACAATATCCAAACACAAAGCGCACGCACTCCCGGCAACGGCGCCAAAATTTGATCGGAGTGTCGCGCTCCGGTCAAAGATAATATTTATAAGCCCTAATTACCCTTAACAAATAGCTAGTGGTAGCAAGGGGTCGAACCACGAAGAGTATGTGGTTTGTGTATGGATTTGACTGAATTATAAAGAATTGTCACAATTATGAAGCTTGCCGGATATTTTTGTATTTTTGTTTAGTAGAAAGATGTGAATTTGAACTACTGGAATTGGATTAATTAATTAACAACTACTAATTAACGATTGCAAGAAATTTGGATACTAGAACAATAATAATAAAAAGGAATCACACCCGGTTTCGGTAATTGCTAACCTAGGATTCTACAAGTTTTAGATTCAACTCAAATGCATTCGATTAACGGATTTAGTGTACCGTGACTTAGGTGCTAATAACTATCAACGTCCCGAAGAACGGACAAGAATACACTTTCTAATCAACACAAGTAAATCCTAACCACGACAATGCACGATTACATATCACCATTTCGCAAAGTCATAACTTTTAACATCGTTCGACAATTTACGAATTCGTAACAAATGTAACACTATTATCAAAGGTTTCAAAAATCAAACACAAATTGTCACAAAGTTGAAACAATAAACAATTCGAAACCCTAAATTAACAACTACCTACGCCGGGGTGAAACCAAGATGATTAGCCGCTCATGGTTGAAGAAGCTTGATCACCGGATGAATGGAACGCGAATGAAACCATCTTGAAGCTTAATGGATGAAGGAATGATGGATGATTGGGGTTCTTGGATGATGATTGTTATGGGTGGAATTTCGAGCTTATATCCTGAAGCATATCCTGATATTATATGCTTGATGCTGCGGCCAGGATACTGAACCAGGATATTGGTAACATCCTCTGGGGGTATCCTGCTTGCTATTAACGATTTTCTTTGGTTGCAAGGTACCAACGTTAAAGGACTAGATCTACCTGAAGATTCGCTCAAGGTGGTTGAAAAATGGACGTTAATGGTGGAAGAATGGGTCTTGTAACGGTCAGAATAGAAGAAAGGCATATTCCGCGAGAATATCGGATGCTAGTCAATGCTAACGGTCATATGAGCTGAAGACCCGGTTTTATAGTCAATGAGCACGTGGAAAACAAGTAAAAGCAGTCCCCCAACGTTCAGAATGGAATATTCCAGAGTATCCCGGAATAATAGGATAGTTTGTTAGTTTTTGTTACTATAAATGGGAGCGATCGGATCATAGGCAGACACAACTCTTTCCACACATTCTCTTTCGCACACTTTGCTCTCTAGCTTCTAGCAATCACCACACACCAACACTTGTAATCAAATCACGTTGTAACACCTAGTTGATCCGCATCATATCCTGCACTGTATCCTGATATTTGAAGCAATAGAAGAACAAGGCAGCTGCGATTGTCAGCTCCCGAGGTTTTATGCCAGCGATCTAGATTGATCAAGGGCTTTCCTCGTATATCCGGTGTCACCCTTTACCTTTTTTGCTCATTGTTTGATAAAAAATACAGCTCTATATCCTGAGCCGTATCCTGAAACTGTTTTTACAATTAACTTGATTAACATATTTTCTATACACTTTCTAGCACACTACCTCACAACACTAATTTGATCACTTATTTACTTCGGTAATTTTTGACCAAAACAATTTGGCGCCCACCGTGGGGCAAGTGGTGCTATTCTTGCTAAAAACCTTGCTAAAATCGTTACTTGGTTTTCTTTTTTCGAAACTTTTTGCACAACTATTTTCAATGGTCTCAAAATCAAACATGAGCTCTTCAACCATGCCTACTACAACCTCTGCAACAACTGGTTTGGTGCTTCCTCCTCCTCCACAAGTTCATGCTCCTTAAAGAGAAATGAAAGCCAAATATCCTAAGACACTCCTCCCGCTCAGAATGTCAACAGATCTGGTGTTCCAGGGAGAACTCCTGTTATGGTTTCTAATGATGAAATTTTAACTTTGTTTGGTGATATACAGGATCAAATGAAGAAACAACAGGAGACTAACCAAGTCATAATGAAGGAAATACAACTTTTGAAGTCCAACTCCAAGAGACCTGCTGAGGATACTGATACCCATCTGCAGGCCAGGATGTTGAACTTTAGTTCAGCAGTATATACTGAGGATAATCAGGGCAATATCATACCGAGTCGTTCTCAGAGCAATATTCCGGAGATACCCTTAACGGCTAGAATGTCGACTGTGAGGGATCCAGGATAATCTCCAGGATATGGCTAGAATCGCCAAAATGGTAACTTGTCTGTTAACACCAGTATCCTTGTTACTAATAATCATGGATCATTGCAGGATACAGGTGTGACATCAGCGATAACCAGAGAGCTTCAAAAGTTGAAGGATATGATATCAAGTGTGCCTGGGATAGTGCAGCCTATACCGGAAGTATCCCGGGATAGTCACAACATATCCCGCTTTGCTCACCCTATTTGTGAAGCAGAAATCCCAAAGAGATTCCAGACTCCCAACGTGAAGCCGTATGATGGGACGACGGATCCTGAGGAGCATATTGCCCAGTATAGGGAGAGGATGGAGATTAACCCTATCCCGTCAGATCTTAAAGAAGCATGTTTGTGCAAGGGCTTCGGCTCTACTTTAACAAGATCATCCTTGATATGGCTTCTAAATGTTCCACCTTATTCCATTACATCGTTTGCTCATTTAGTTAATTTATTTAATAGTCAATTTTCTTGCAGCAGGAGCTTTGAAAAACTAACAAGTGATCTTTACAGGATAGCACAGGGACCTCAAGAATCCCTGTGGGACTATGTTAACAAATTTAGTAGAGAATCCATGGATATCCCGAACCTTGATGTTGCCACGGCAGTACAAGCGTTCAAAATGGGAATACAGAAGGATTCTCAGTTTTATCAAGATCTTGTGATGAATCCTTGCAGGAACTTGGACGAAGCTTGGAACAGGGCCTTAAAATACATAAGGCTCGAGGATGACAAGAAAATGCAAGAGAGGATGAATGCATCCTCAACATATGAATCAACTAACTAAAAAGTCATAATCCTCGTATAAACCATATCGCTCTAAGCCATATGGCGGGAATGACAACAAAAAAAGTGAATGCTGTTGAAGACGAGGATCCTGAGGAGTATCCTGAGTTATCTGAATATTGTTTTTCTGTTAATATACCTGAACTGATGTATGCTATGTAGGGTTTAGGAGACAAAGCAAGATGGCCCCGGAAGAATCAACAAAAAACTGATTGGAAGGATAAATCCAAGTGGTGTGCCTTCCACGAGGATTTCGGACATGTTACTGAGCATTGCATTGCTTTAAGGAGAGAAATAAGCTATCTCTTGAGCAAGGGATATCTGAAGGATCTCCTGGGAAGAAAGAAGAATAAGGGCCAGGATACTGAGAAGGATCCTGAACGAGCAGCATCACCTCCTGCGGATGCCAAGATAATTAATTTCATTTCAGGAGGATCCGACATTTGCGGGACATCATGTTCTGCGGCGAGAAGACAGACGAAGGAGGCCAAGGCAGAAAGAGGAGATAAGCCAACCAGGATGTCAACCCTCACGACTGATAAAGTGATCACGTTCGATAGTGATGACAGGATACTGTCCAGGATCCTCACCATGATGCTTTGGTAATAACCTTATATGTTGCTAACCATTTTGTACACAGGATACTGGTGTATAATGGTAGCTCCGTCAACATAATTCAGCTAGAAACATTGAAGAGGATGAATGTATCCCCGATGGATATTACTTCGAAATTCACCATACTTGTTAGGTTCAGTGGAGAAGCAAGGGATACCGTGGGAGAGATAAAGTTGCCCGTGTATGTTGAAGGGGTCAACTCAATGCAGCGCTTTTGTGTCATGGACTCCTTATCCCGCTATAATATTATATTAAGTAGGCCTTGGATCCATGATATAAAAGTTGTGCTGTCAACCAATCATCAATGCATCAAGATCCCAACCCCTTGGGGAGTTGTCAAGGTTGATAGTGATCAGCAGGAGGCAAAAGAATGTTACTCATCCTCGATGAAATCTTCAACCAAGCCTAGTACAGCATAGCAATTAAAGACGCGGGCCCAGGATATCGTGGAAGATTCGGAGCAGGATGTGAAGAAAGTTATCCTGGACCAGGATAATCCTGATATCTCGGTGCTCGTAGGAACCAATATCCCTCAGGATATTGAAGAACAGTTAACTAACTTTTTGAAATGCAGGATGTCAATGTTTGCATGGAAGCATGAGGATATAACAGGCATATCCAAAGACATTATTACTCACAAGCTTGGAATCGACAGATCATTCAAGCCTGTACAGCAAAAAAGAAGAAAATTTGCTCCTGAGCGGAATACGATTATCCAAGAGGAAGTTGAAAGATTGTTGAAGTCTAGGATGATCAGAGAAGTCAAGTTTCCAAGATGGCTAGCAAACGTAGTCGTGGTACAGAAGAAAAATGGGAAATGGAGAGTTTGTGTAGACTACACAGACTTGAACAAAGCTTGTCCTAAAGACCCATTTCCTCTTCCCCACATTGATGCAATGGTAGATGCCACTGCCGGGCATGAAATGCTGACCTTCATGGATGCATCCTCAGGATTTCAACAAATCCAAATGGAACCTTCTGACCAGGAGGATACTGTCTTCATGACACCAACAGGTATTTATTGTTATACAGCCATGCCTTTCGGTTTGAAAAATGCAGGTGCAACATACCAAAGATTGGTAAACATGATGTTCAAAGACAAACTGGGGGACACCATGGAGGTGTATATTGATGATATGGTGGTGAAATCAAAGAAAGCTCAGGATCATCTCCAGGATATTAAAGGAGCATTTGATATCCTGGATAAGTATAACATGAAGCTGAATCCCGCTAAGTGCCATTTCGGAGTGGGGGCAGGAAAATTCCTAGGATATATGGTGACCAAAATAGGAATAGAAGCAAGCCCGGAGCAGATTAAGGCCATCTTGGATATTAAATCGCCCTCAAATATGAAGGACGTTCAACGATTAACAGGGCGAGTGGCGGCATTAAATAGATTTATCTCAAGATCCTCAGAAAAGTGTAAAGATTTTTATGATATCCTGAAGAAGAACAAAAGATTCGAATGGGGGGAGAAGCATGAAGCAGCCTTGCAGGATTTGAAACGATATCTCTCAACCGCACCTTTATTGATGAAGCCTGAAAACGGTGAACCACTATCCCTATATCTTGCTGTATCAGGGAATGCTGTAAGTGTCGTTCTTATAAAAGACCATGAAGGTCAGCAATATCCTGTTTATTATGTTAGTAAAAGTTTGTTAGATGCTGAAACTAGGTACTCTCATTTAGAAAAATTGATACTAGCATTGGTCATGGCATCAACGAAACTTAGACATTACTTCGAGACACATAGGATTCATATAAAAACAAATTGTCCTGTAAAAAATGTGCTTAGGAAACCAGAGATGTCAGGAAGAATGGCCAAGTGGTCAGTAAAGTTGAGTGCTTATGATTTAGTATATGAACCTAGGAATGCCATAAAGTCTCAGGCTTTAGCTGACTTTGTGGCTGATTTTAGTAGTGACATTCAGGATGAGGTAGACCTAGAAGTTCAACAGTTAGTAGAATCCTCAGGATCCTGGACATTATATACTGATGGTGCATCTAATATAAGAGGAGTAGGATTAGGAATACTACTAAAATCGCCACAGGGGGACGTATTACCCCAGGCTATTAGGTGTGAATTTCCTGCTACCAATAATGAAGCGGAATATGAGGCTTTAATTGCAGGATTAGAATTGGCTAAGAGTATGAGTATAAAAAATTTACAAGTATATGTTGACTCTTTGTTAATTACTAACCATTTTAATGGATCCTATGCAGTTAAGGGTGAGAAATTGATTGAATATCTTGATATTCTCAAAAAATTAGCAGGATATTTCGATGTTTTTACACTTAAACAGGTACCAAGGGAGGATAATGCTGAAGCGGATGCCTTAGCAAATTTGGGATCATCGATCAGGATACAAGAAGGGACCCAAATACCCATATTACATATCTTGTATCCTGCAACGAATCCTCAGGATAAAGAAGTAGCGCGTATTCAGGATCCTGGATCGGGGTATCCTGGAGAGGATCCTGAATCCTGGATGATTCCAATTGTGAGATATCTCAAGGAAGGACACATCCCCGGAGATGAAAATCCTAAGGCGTTTAGGATGAAGGTATCACGATTCACTATTATAAATAATATTTTATACAAGAAATCTCTTGCAGGACCATATTTAAGGTGCTTGGAGGATCATGAAGCCAAAGAAGTACTTCAGGATATACATGAAGGGGACTGTGGTAATCACACTGGGGGCAGATCATTGTTCTCGAAAGTATTAAGGACAGGATACTTTTGGCCAACAATGAGAAAAGATGCTGCAGAATATGCTCGAAGATGTGATGCATGTCAAAGGCATAGTAACATACTACATCAACCAGCTGAACCACTGTATCCTGTAGTTTCCCCTTGGCCATTCATGAAATGGGGGATGGATATAGTAGGAAAGTTACCAAAAGCTCCGGGAGGAAAAGTATTCATGTTAGCAATGACGGATTATTTCTCTAAGTGGGTTGAGGCTGAAGCATTTGTTCAAGTTAGAGACCAAGAAGTAGTATCCTTCATAAAGAGGAATATCCTGACTAGGTTTGGAGTACCAGCTGAGATCATTTGTGATAATGGGTCCCAGTTTATAAGCAAAAGGACTACTGACTTTTACAAGAAGTTGGGGAATCAAAATGATCACATCTACTCCGGTACATCCTCAAGCGAATGGACAAGCCGAATCCTCGAACAAGATAATAGTCAATAACTTAAAGAAGAGACTTGGAGCCAAAAAAGGAAGATGGGCGGAAGAATTACCCTTTGTTTTATGGGCTGATAGGACAATGGTGAAGAATGCAACTGGCCAAACCCCGTTTTCCTTGGTATTTGGAGCAGAAGCAGTGATTCCAACAGAAATGACGATACCTACTGCAAGATCTATCCTACAGGATCCTGAACAGAATCCTGAAGCCTTATTTCAAGATTTGGATACTGTAGACGAAAAAAGAGATGCAGCAAAGCTAAGGATGGCAGCATATCAACATAGAGTATCCAAAGCATATAACAAGAATATAAGAACTAGGAGATTTCGAGTTGGTGATTGGGTGCTAAGAAAGGCTTTTTAAAATACCACTAATCCTGCCGATGGCAAGTTAGCTCCAAAATGGGAAGGACCATATGAAGTTGAGTCAGAGGCAGGAAAAGGAGCTTATCGACTTAAGAGTATGGAAGGGGATATGCTACCAAGATCCTGGAATGCAATACACTTAAAGCTCTATTTCAAGTAAGAATATAATTTAATTTCTATCTCAGAATGGTATGTACTCTATCTATTTAAATATATTTGTTTATTATCTTGTACCCAATACTGACTTAAGAATCGGAGGGGTGTTAGCCAGGCTAACACCCACCTTAGTTTACAATTGTTTTGCAGCATATGCTCCAGGAAACAGCTCCAGGATATGCACTCAGGATAACTCGAAAGATTAGAGGATTGGCCCCCTCTCTTACGTATAAGGGATCCTGATCCCTTCACAGGTTTAAAGGTTTTCACCTTTCTTCCGAATTGGGTTTAAACACCCCGCCTGGAGCGCAAGTTATCCAGGGATAGTTCAAGGTGGCGGGACCAGTTCATGTAAAAGTGGCTGACAATTTCGTTACTGTTGGCTATACCCTGGATCCTTAAGGTATATGAGGATTGATCACCCTCTCTCACGAAAGGGTATTTTCATACTCTCTAAGGTTTAAAGGTTATCACCTTTCTAAGTCTTGGAGTTTATACACTCTCGCCTGTAGCGCATGAAAATTTGGGATTTTCCCCAGGATTAAAGGTTTTCACCTTTCTAAGTTTTGGGGTTTCCACACCCTCGCCTGTAGCGCACGAAACGTGGGTAAAATCCCCAGTAAAACTCAAAGACTTAAAGGTTTTCACCTTTTCAAGTCTTGAGGTTCTTATACTCCGGCTTAAATGCCTGGAAAATGGATTTAGTCCCAATAAAATACAAAGTTTTTGGATAATCCCAAAGTATATTTTCAAAAAACATAATCATTTACAAGTCTAGATAAATTTTTGAAAAAAGATTGCTAAGTTTAAACAACTGGTTGAAGAATTGCTAAAGGATCGTATCCTGGTACAACATACTGGTCCTGCACAGACAGGGGACATCCGTGATGGAACATGACGTATGCTGATACTATATCCTACTGGGGACATTTATGCTGGAGCAAGAAGCAAACCTATGCCAACACTATATCCCACTAAGGCATTGTGAGGAACTTAAAGGATCAAGTTTGGGCATAATTCGCCAAGTATCCTGG
This sequence comes from Helianthus tuberosus, assembly GCA_030545235.1. NCBI lineage: Eukaryota > Viridiplantae > Streptophyta > Magnoliopsida > Asterales > Asteraceae > Helianthus > Helianthus tuberosus. Next base: position 212,874,791 of record CM060441.1, on the reverse strand, counting down.
ACTGGGGACACCTTCGGTGGAATGGTTGCGAAAGGACTGGAATGAAAGGATTGAGATATCTTCTGTTTCACTTGCAGGAAATTAAAATTGTTCTAAGTACAGGACGACCAGATGATTCAGATCCTACAAAGCAACGTACAGGTATCGTTAAAGACAAACTAACCAGGATACAGGTTCAGTATATGTGTACGGGATACAGGATTTGGATATTTACCTTATTAAGGAAGGAGGTCATGGGCTCGATGGATTCCATGAAGCCAAGGTTATCATGAGAGAAACCTTCGGCAACAACAGTGGACAGCTTAGAGCAGGCGGTAACAAATGATTCTTTTACCAGGACAGGTTTGGAGTAACTGTCAAGCTCCTCAAGATTGAAGACAACAGGGACCTTAGCAGAGTCTACAGAAAAAGGGAGTAGTTTCAGTCTTATCATATTATATGCTAATTAACCAAACATATGCAGGAATGTTCAAAATAGATATCCTTACCAGACGTGCCAGAAGACTACCTAGTTATGAGAAAGTATAACCTTGGAAGTTGCGTGAAGTCACATCAACATCTACATCCCATTAAGTGCATCGAACAACACAACGAAAAATATACCCGTTTGGATTTCAAGATCCTAACAGATATATTTTTGGGGACAATTGTTATGGGTGGAATTTCGAGCTTATATCCTGATATTATATGCTTGATGCTGCGGCCAGGATACTGAACCAGGATATTGGTAACATCCTCTGGGGGTATCCTGCTTGCTATTAACGATTTTCTTTGGTTGCAAGGTACCAACGTTAAAGGACTAGATCTACCTGAAGATTCGCTCAAGGTGGTTGAAAAATGGACGTTGATGGTGGAAGAATGGGTCTTGTAACGGTCAGAATAGAAGAAAGGCATATTCCGCGAGAATATCGGATGCTGGTCAATGTTAACGGTCATATAAGCTGAAGACCCGGTTTTATAGTCAATGAGCACGTGGAAAACAAGTAAAAGCAGTCCCCCAACGTTCAGAATGGAATATTCCAGAGTATCCCGGAATAATAGGATAGTTTGTTAGTTTTTGTTACTATAAATGGGAGCGATCGGATCATAGGCAGACACAACTCTTTCCACACATTCTCTTTCGCACACTTTGCTCTCTAGCTTCTAGCAATCACCACACACCAACACTTGTAATCAAATCACGTTGTAACACCTAGTTGATCCGCATCATATCCTGCACTGTATCCTGATATTTGAAGCAATAGAAGAACAAGGCAGCAGCGATTGTCAGCTCCCGAGGTTTTATGCCGGCGATCTAGATTGATCAAGGGCTTTCCTCGTATATCCGGTGTCACCCTTTACCTTTTTTGCTCATTGTTTGATCATAAATACAGCTCTATATCCTGAGCCGTATCCTGAAACTGTTTTTACAATTAACTTGATTAACATATTTTCTATACACTTTCTAGCACACTACCTCACAACACTAATTTGATCACTTAATTACTTCGGTAATTTTTTACCGAAACAATGATGATGAATGTTAATGATGGATGGGGGATTAGGGTTTTGGATGGTGAGTGTGAATGATGGATTGGTGAAGGATGATGGTGGTAGGATTGATGATTGATGATATGGAGAACTAGGGTTTGAATGGATGAATTGATTGTGTAAAATGGATGATGATTCGGTTGTTGTAGATGTTCTTGATGTTAGAGATGGAATGGTAGGTGAAAGATAGGTCAATTGTGGCTCCAAGATAGAGTTTGAACTCAAAATTAGTTGTAACTCCCGAATTCAATGTCCCTTGACCAATGAACATCGAGATTAACCCCCAAAACTCAACATTTCGCGTTTCCAGTTTTGACAAGCCGTCGCCGACGGCCCTCAACCCGTCGGCGACGGGCTTTGTTTTTCTTGTTTTCTGCCGACGCCTTAAATGACTGGTTACGGCCAAAGGTAGGGACGGTTGTTTCTGGGAGGCGTCGCCGACGGGGCCCAGGCCGTCGGCGACGGGCTCTCGTTTGCGAGATTCCTGTTTTTTCACTCCCAACACTCTCGGTTGACCCGTAACGCATCCCGGTGCTCCGGTTTTCGACCCGGTGGCTTGTAACGCTCCCGAAAAGTCCTTAAACTCCATCAAACCTGCATAAACACAAATTTAATTAAAAGTAGGCCGTTCAAGATTAAAACTCATATAAAAACATAAAGTTATACGATTACAAGCACCGGTTTTCAACCACGTATCAGCCATGGATCTCATCGATATCTATTCAAACACAAACCCGGTGAAGAACACCCCATCTTCAAAACCACTAAGAATGACACCAACTGGAAAAGGCGATTCTTCTTTGTCAGAAGGGATTCCATCCCTGATGTAAAGGATCTGCCAAGAAAATGGGTTACTCATGGTAGGATAGAGGATCCTTATAGAAGGATCATATGATACCCTGTGTCCGCTGAGGATCACTGAACCCTTTGTTTCTATTTTGCAGCTATTACTGTTTCACACATTATTACAAAACCTGCAACGAAGGAAAGGCTTGCTGCTTTCCGGAAGCTTGATCCTGCAATAAGATCATTTCAAGCAAATACACAGGATTCTCAAGAAGTATCCTCAGGCTCTGTTACGATGTCAACTAAGTTGTTAGGGGAGGATTTTCTAACAATTAGTGATCCTTATTTGTTATCCTAATTAGTGATCCTTACTTCTGAGACAGGTGGTGATCCTCAGAAGGGCTTTAGGATCAGGATCATGGATCACTTCAAGGATCCTCATACTGACGATTGTTTACTTATGTTTTATAACATCTCGCAGGTGTAACAAGCTTGACCAAGTCTTAGCGACATTCTTGGAGAATATTCCCGAAGTATTCTGCACGTGCTAGATCAAAACTAGACGTTATGGAGAACGTGGAGGCTTGGCCCGAAAGTCGGAGAGTTTGTTAGCTAGATATTTTTCTTATTTTAAAGGGAGTAACGAGCTAAGTTAGAGAGTTAGTGACACTTAGTCATTTTGGCAGTTACACACACTCATACAAGCGCTCATACAAGCTCTCGTTCAAACACTTAGCGATTTCATACACTTTTTACACATTTCACCGTAGTGATCCTTGTACCTAGCTCGTTACTATCCGAAGTTGTAAACATTTAACCATTTATTTTAGCTTGGTGATCGGTAGTTTCCATCACCCGGGGTTTTTTGTGCCGGAGATCAACTCTTGATCAAGGGCTTTTTCCCCGTATAAATCTTTGTGTTGTTTGTGCACTTTACATTGAAGTGATCCTCATCACTGTTATACATTTTAAGCATCATTCCCCTAAACAAAGAGTTTGGTTGCAATATCCTCATCAGATTTTCTGACCAAAACAGTTTGGCGCCCACCGTGGGGCAATTGGTGCTTCGTCCCTAAGAAAATACGCATTTCTGTGCTTAATTCGGCTCACTACAACCAAGCAGATGGCTTCCTCATCGAAGAATGCTTCAAACTTGATGCCCTCATTCACTTCCTCACAAGGCGTTCCTCCTTTGCCTCCACCACCTTCTGGATCCCAGAAGAATACAGAAAATGCTGCGAAGAAACCGACTCCCATTTTCTCAAAACCACCTACTTCTTCTGTTTCAACTAATCCTACTACTAATGATCTCTATGCCTTGATTTTGCAGATGAGGAATCATGCACAAGAGCAGGATAAGACTAACGAAAGGATCCTCCGGGAGATTGACGAAATTAAGAAACAGAAGAAAACGGCAGAGGATTGTTCCCCACTGATGCCCAGATCTTTGAATTTTGATACTCCGGTGATTACTTCTCACCCGTCAGTGATTCCAGACATTCAATATGTGGGTGGACCGAAAGGAGTGCACTACGGAACAACAGCTATGACCCAGGCATTAGGTTCATATTTTCAGCCAGCGGGATCCTATCCTCAGCATATGGGATCCCTCACGAGTACAGGGGGATATTCAGGAATGCAGCAGTATCAAGGATCCTCCTTCGTTCCAGGATCATCCCAGGTTCAAGGATCCTCCTTCGTTCCAGGATCATCCCAGGTTCAAGGATCCTCCTTCTTTCAAAGATCATCCCAGATTCAAGGATCCTCCGTTGTTCCAGGATCGTCCCAGTTTCAGGGATCCTTTCAGATGCCAGGATCCTTGAGGAGTTTGCAAACAGGAAGTTCAGATATCCATCAAGGAGATTTTATTCCAATGCAGACCAATGCCTCTACCGGTCCCTCGATCATTCCAGAGTCTCAACAATATGGATTAACATCCATTCTTCCTAACTTGAATCCAATGGGAGGTAACACTTTTAATAATTCTCATACTACTAACCATGGTCTTATGCAGGATCCAGGTATCAATCAGGCCATGGCCAGAGAATTGCAAAAGCTAAAGGATATGATCTCGAGTGTTCCGGGAGTAGTCAAACCTATTCCAGAGATTGCAGATGGGAGCCACAAGATATCTCTCTTTGCACCACCAATCTGTGATGCTGAGATACCCAAGAGGTTCCATGTGCCTACAATGAAACTGTATGATGGTTCGACGGATCCTGAAGAACACATAGCACAATACAGGGAGAGGATGGAGATCAATCCAATCCCAGAAAAGTTAAAGGAAGCATGCCTATGCAAAGGATTCGGATCCACTCTTACTGGATCAGCTCTCAAATGGCTGCTAAGTCTTCCTCCCTATTCTATTACCTCATTTGCAAACCTAGTTAACTTGTTTAATACTCAGTTTTCTTGTAGTAGAAAATTTGAACGATTAACTAGTGATTTATACAGGATAACCCAGGGTCATAATGAATCATTAAGGGATTACATTACCAAATTTAGTAAAGAATCCTTAGACATTCCCAACTTAGATATAGTCACGGCTGTTGAGGCCTTCAAAATGGGACTGCTTAGGGATTCGTTATTTTATGATGATCTTGTTATGACACCATGCAGGAACCTAGATGAGGTAAGAACCCGGGCCCTCAGGTTCATTCGGCTAGAGGATGACAAGAGGATTCAGGAGAGGATAACAGGATCCTCAAAGCAGGATAAGCAAGGATCCTCATTCAGAAACAACAAGTTCAGATCCTACAACAAATCTGATAATCAGAACGTGCATTCTATTGATCAAGAAGAGGATGATGAGGATTATCCTCCAATTTCTGAATATTGCTTTAGTGTTGATAACAATGAACTAATCCTTGCCATGCAGAACCTAGGTGATAAAGCTAGATGGCCAAGAAAGAATGACAGGCCGGCTGCAACTAAGGATAAATCAAAGTGGTGTGCATATCATGAAGATTTTGGGCACCTCACAGAAGAATGCATTGCATTAAGAAAGGAAATTGGATACTTGTTGAGCAAAGGGCATCTAAAAGAGTTGTTGGGTAGAAAAAAGTCAAGGACTCAGGATCCTGAAAGGATCCCTGAGAAGGCTCCAGCCCCTCCAGCAGACGCACAAGTGATAAACTTTATTTCTGGGGGATCCGACATTTGTGGCACATCCTTCTCAGCAGCTAAGAGGCATGCAAAGGAAACTAAAATGGACAATGGAGAAAGACCAGTTCGAACATCGAGTGTCTCCGAAGGAAAAGTCATAACCTTTGATGAAGAGGATCGTATTGATATCCAGGATCCTCATCACGATGGTTTAGTAATTACTCTTTTTATATCTAACTATTTTGTCCGCAGGATCCTAATAGACGGAGGAAGTTCAGTGAACATTATCCAGCTCGATGTTCTAAAAAAGATGGGTATCCCTGAATCAGAGATTATACCAAGATCCTCCGTGCTCGTCGGATTTAGTGGCGAAACCAAGAACACCCTGGGGGACATTAAACTCCCAATATATATTGAAGGCTTACACTCTTATCAAAAGTTTTGTGTTATTGACTGTTTATCTTGTTGTAATGTTATCCTTGGCAGGCCCTGGATACACGATATGAAAGCAGTCCCATCTACTTACCATCAATGTGTGAAGCTCCCTAGTCCTTGGGGAATAGTAAAGATTGATAGCGATCAGCAGGAAGCTAAGAATTGCTACACTTCATCGATGAAACCAGCTTCGAAGTCAAGGGAGCAATAGCAATCAAGGTATCCTCCAAGGAGTGTCTTGGAGGCCAGAGAGCAGGATGTGGTAGAAATCCTCATGGATCCTGATGATCCTGAATCCAAAATCTATATCGGGTCAGGGATCCTTGGCGAAATGAAAGAAGACCTTATATCCTTCCTCAAAAGGAGAAAGACTACCTTTGCATGGAGACACGAAGACATGACTGGTATATCCAAAGATGTTATCACTCACAAGCTCGGCATCGACAGATCCTTCAAACCAATCCATCAAAGGAGAAGGAAGTTTGCACCAGAAAGGAATGCCATTATCTAGGAAGAGGTAGAGAAATTGCTCCGGGCAGGTATGATTAGAGAGGTCAAGTATCCAAGATGGTTGGCCAATGTGGTTGTTGTTCAATAGAAAAACGGAAAGTGGAGGGTATGTGTCGATTTTACCGATTTAAATAAGGCATGTCCCAAGGATCCTTTCCCTTTACCCCACATTGACTCCATGGTGGATGCAACTGCGGGTCATGAACTGTTAACTTTTATGGATGCTTCATCTGGATTTCAACAAATCCAAATGGAACCATCCGACCAAGAGGATACAGCCTTCATGACTCCAACTGGTATATATTGCTATATTGCTATGCCGTTCGGATTGAGAAATGCAGGAGCAACGTACCAAAGGCTGGTGAATATGATGTTCAAGGATCAGATTGGACAAACTATGGAGGTTTACATAGATGATATGGTGGTAAAATCCTTAAAAGCTGAGGATCACCTAAGAGACTTGGAGGAAGCATTCGATATCCTTGACAAATATAACATGAAGCTTAATCCTTCAAAATGTCATTTTGGTGTTAAAGCAGTTAAATTCTTAGGATACATGGTGACTAAGAGAGGCATCGAAGCTAGCCCGGAACAAATCAAAGCAATAGTGAACATCAAATCTCCGGCCAATGCTAAGGATGTTCAAAGGTTAACAGGAAGGATAGCAGCCTTGAACAGATTCATATCCAAGTCCTCCGAGAAGTGTAAAGAATTCTATGATATCCTAAGGAAGAACAAGAAATTTGAGTGGACGGAGAAGCATGAAAATGCTTTAAAAGCCCTCAAAGATTACCTATCCTCGGCCCCGGCTTTAATGAAACCAGAAAAAGGTGAAGTGTTATCCTTGTATCTCGCAGTATCCTCAAAAGCAGTAAGTGCGGTCCTTGTTAAGGATCATCAAGGTACACAACATCCTGTTTATTATGTAAGTAAAAGTTTACTTGATGCCGAATCCAGGTACTCACACCTTGAAAAGCTTATCCTTGCATTAATAATGGCATCTACTAAGTTAAGTCATTATTTTGAAACTCATGTTATCATTGTTAAAACTAATTTTCCAATTAAGAATGTTCTCAGGAAACCAGAGATGTCAGGAAGGATGGCTAAGTGGGCAGTGAAATTGAGCGCATATGATATAAGATATGAGCCTAGGACAGCTATCAAATCCCAAGCATTAGCTGACTTTGTGGCTGATTTCAGTAGTGATCTACAAGAAGAAGCTGAGCTGGAAGTCCAGCAGCTAGAAGAGACCAAGGATCCTTGGATACTCTATACTGATGGATCCTCAAATGTCAAAGGCACAGGGCTTGGAATACTACTAAAATCGCCACAGGGGGACATAATACCCCATTCTATAGCTTGTGAGTTCCAAACCACCAATAATGAGGCTGAATATGAAGCCTTAATTGCTGGTTTGCAAATTGCAAAACATATGGGGATCAGGTATCTTGAGGTACACGTAGATTCTTTGTTAATTACAAATCACTTTAATGGATCATATGCTGTTAAAGGTGAAAAGCTAACCAAATATTTGGAGATAGTCAAAAGTTTGGCACTCTCTTTTGTTTCCTTTAGTTTGTCACAGGTACCAAGGGAAGAAAATACGGAAGCTGATGCATTGGCTAACTTAGGATCATCTTTGAAGATCCCACAGGATATCAGGATTCCCATTATCCATATCCTAACCCCGGCTATCGAGGATCACCAGACTATGGAGATAGGAGATGATTCTGCAGTTGTCCCTAGTGAGGATACTCAATCCTATTCAGGATCCGGATCATGGATCTCACCAATTATGAGATACTTACAACATGGAGATATTCCTACAGGAGAAAACCCTAGGGCTTTCAAATCTAAGGTATCTCAATTCACAATTATGAATAATATGTTGTATAGGCGATCTCTTGCAGGACCATACTTGAGATGCATTGAGGATCCTGAAGTTCAAGAAGTTTTAAAAGACTTCCATGAAGGAGATTGTGGAAACCACACTGGGGGCAGGGCGTTATTCTCAAGGATCCTGAGGACAGGATATTACTGGCCAACCATGAAGAAAGATGCTGTGGAGTATGCCAGAAGATGTGATCCTTGCCAGAGACACAGCAATATCCTTCATCAACCAGCTGAATTATTGCATCCTATATCCTCCTCTTGGCCATTTATGAGATGGGGTATGGATATAGTTGGAAAACTCCCTAAGGCACCTGGTGGGAAAGTATTCATGCTAGCTATGACTGATTACTTCTCCAAGTGGATAGAGGCTGAAGCTTTTGCTCAAGTTAGAGAAAAGGAAGTTATATCCTTCATTAAAAGAAATATTATAACTAGATTTGGAATTCCTTCTGAGATTATATGTGATAATGGTTCCCAATTTATTGGGGGCAGAACCACTAACTTTTGTGACAGCTGGGGGATTAAAATGATAACATCAACACCAGTCCACCCACAAGCTAATGGTCAAGCAGAATCATCCAACAAGATCATCATCAACAACTTGAAGAAGAAGCTTGGATCCAAGAAAGGGAAATGGGCAGAAGAACTACCCTATGTGCTCTGGGCTGACAGGACAACCCCTAAGAATGCTACTGGTCAAACACCATTCTCTTTGGTGTTTGGGGCAGAATCAGTGATCCCAACAGAAATGGTGGTTCCTACTGCTAGAACAAGTACCCGTGATCCTGAGGAAAATAATGAAAACTTGGCTCAAGACCTGGATACTATTGAAGAAATCAGGGATATGGCTAGGATCAGGATGGCCAGTTATCAACAAAGAATGGCTGGTGCTTACAACAAAAATGTCAGGATCAGAAGGTTTCAAGTTGGAGATATGGTATTAAGGAAAGCATTCCAGAATACTACCAATCCTGCTGATGGGAAGTTGGCTCCAAAATGGGAAGGCCCTTATTTGATTGAAGCTGAAGCAGGAAAGGGGGCATATAGATTGATAACCATGGAAGGTGATTTGCTACCAAGAGCTTGGAATGCTGTCCACTTGAAGAAATATTTCATATAAGCAGGACCCTTATGACATAGGTGATCCTTAGGAAATGGATATCCTTGAAGGATCCTCAAAGTACCGGTGATCCTTACTTAGGTAATATCCTAAAATTAAGCTATTTCATTTTATTATTTTCTCTTATAAGGACAAGGATCATGTATCCTTTATCCATTTCTCACGTGAGTTTAAGTTTTGAAAGTTCAGGTATCTTTAGCACAACGTTGGTTATCCACAGAAGCAATCCGTCTTTGGGTTTAACCCCAGTTATTTGGGCTTGTCCCCAGATTCCGCCTGTAGCGCACGATGATCCTAGTGTAGTTCAAGGCTTTGAGACCAGTACTCGTTCTAGGGGCTGATAATTCCATTGTTCTGGCTATGCTTAGGATCCTACGTATAATGGTAGACGTACCATACATCCGTTCATAAGGTTTCTAACGTTTTCACGTTAGCTAAGGTTTCTAACGTTTTCACGTTGGCTAAGGTTTTGGCATCTTCATGTCACTAAGTTTGGATAGTCGCCGGTTAGGGCCATACTCCAGTTTACATACGATCCTTGGGCTTGTCCCCAGTTATCCTTGGGCTTGTCCCCAGTTATCCTTGGGCTTGTCCCCAGTTGCTAACTCTTTCCTTATATCGGCTTAGTCCCAAGTTATGCTCTATTTCAGGTCCTTGAAGATAGGCAGCTAGGGATCCTTGATCCTTATTTCATTCTAAGGTTTATCTTATAGTTATCCTTATTATGATTAGGATTCTAACTTGGATCCTCAGGTATGATCCTTAACTTTTTTGGTTTTATTCATTATTCATTTGAATAACCCCTATACTTGACAACTGAACTTGTGTTTCTTAAACTATACCATTTTTTAAAACTTATCGGTTATGGGATATGTGATCCTTGTTCATATCCTAAACTTTTTGGATATCTTTTCTAGTTTTTCAAGGCTTGATAAGTATAAACAAATTAAACATTATAACAGTTGAAAAATAACATACTAAAAAGGATAACAACACAAGATAAGCGACAAAAGGTTAAGTTTTTAACATAAGACTAACCCTTTAAAGGTTGTCAAAATTACCTACCCGAGCATCTACCAGCAAAACGTGGCCCGTCCGCTGGGGTAGGTAAAGGGTGTCCATGATAATGAGTTCAAAGATAGTGCAGGAATATAAAGGCGGCAGGATCACAATGGCTTCATCCCCCAAACAGAGGATCCCTCCACCAATTGCTATCCTGCCTATAATCCAAAGGATCATACATGATCCTTAATCCTAAAAACCTATTGTTCAAAGTACAGACCATGAAATTGTTTCAAACATCACAACCACAAAAAACTATTACCAAAATAAAAAATTGGGCTCCGGCCACGTCTAGAAATTTCCATCATCGCCCATTCATGCAGCTCACACCTTGGCTGCATCACCACCAGCATCATCACCACCAGCCTGATCCTTCCCACTGCCATTTGCTTCAATTGCCAGGACGTCAGCTGCCTCCTCCTCATCATCCTCAAGATCAGCCAACCTTGCCTTCCAGCCTTCAACATCCCAGCTGTCTTTGTCAAAAGCAGGGTCTTGAGCTTCCTGGGCCATCTTCAACTTAGTCTGGTACATCGTGATGGCATAGAGAGCTTGGCATTTTCGATGAGGTCATGTTTTTCATAATCAAAGTTAACCAGCACCTTGGCCATTTCCTGTTTGGTATCCTGGAGTTCCTTCCGAGCATCAGCAAGTGCAAGATCTTTGAGCACGCCAACCTGTTGGAGATCAGCTATTTTCTTGTCCAGCTCCTCAATATTGCCCACGTAATCCTCGATCTCAGCAAATTTCTGTAGAAAGAAGACAAGGCAGTTCAAGGTCAAGTGATCCTCATAAGAGCAGGATACCTAGGCAAAGTTAAGGATCCTTACATCATTGAAGTATTCAAGGAATTGGTGGCGGATCAGTGGCAGGCCTTGAAGATCCTCAGCATCAGAAGTTTTCCTCTTCTTGACACCCTTTCCTTTGGAGGGTGCCCTTGGAATGGAGATGCTAGGACTGGTAGTGGACCTCTTCTTCCTGGGTCGTACGAGATCAAGGTCAGCTGTGTTGAATTGGGAAACGGGCTTGACAGATTTTCCAGCGCCTACACATTCAAAGCAAGATGAGTATCCTTATCCTATTTCAATTTATCTATTTATTTTAATATTTAAACTATGCAAAAGACAGGATACTTACTCGACATGGTAATGGAACCTGAGGATACTTCTTGTGAGTCTTGGGTGTCTATCTTGAATGTCCTTGTTTCAGGATCAAGCTTCCAAAAAGCAGCGAGCCTGTCCTTGGTTTCAGGTGATGTGCGGATATGTGAGATAGAGATAGCTGCATGACATAAGACAGAAAGGGGTCAGTAATCCTTATACGAAAACAAGATTGTCTGGTGATCCTTCTTATGATCCTCCAGCCTACCATGGGTGGACCATGCCTTAGGGAGATCTTGACCGTTTAGAATGGAATCCCTTTTGACAAAGAAAAAGCAACGTTTCCAGTCTTTGTCATTCTTGGTGAATTTCAGAAGAGGATGATCTGCACCGGGTTTTCGCTTAAGCAAATAACGATGGGAACCAAAAGTAGTAAGATCATACAGCTCCGCCAATTCTGACATGCCCAAAGCAATGCCTTCCTGTTCGATGATCCTCTCCAGGGTATACAAGACCCTCCAAATCATCGGCATGGCTTGGATATAAGAGATGCCGGTAAGGGAAAAGAAGGATTGTGTAAACTCTGGGAAAGGATAGGTGTATCCTATGGTGAATGGAGTGGCTGGAAATGCAACCCATGTTTCTGAAACATAGTCTCTAAGGGTAGTAGGATCAAAGGGTCTGAAAAAGGCATTCGCCGGAAAACAGCAACGGATTTTGTCTATCTGTGCGTCGTTAAAACAACACTTTTCATTCGCTGAGTCCTTGATGATTTTCTGACTTTCCAAAGGGCTATCCTTCTTGTGATCTTTGCCCGGAGAACTTCGGAGCAACATCTTTGATGGAAAGATAAAAACAGAGCAAGAGAGGGAAAAGGATAGAGAGAGAGAATACCTGAATGTCTTCGGAACGTGGATTATAAAGGGAGTTTCTCTAAAAATTTAAATGCATTTGATCCTATCTATATCTCTATTTATAATCATGATCTTGCAGGTTGTCACTTCCGTGACATCATCATCGCAACGGCTAGTTCAAAATTAACGGCTATATATCCGTTAGTTTGTTACGGATAAGATTAAGAAAATATAAGTCGCTAATTTTACAATTTCACTCCTTATATTTTGGGGGCAATTGTTAGGGGAGGATTTTCTAACAATTAGTGATCCTTATTTGTTATCCTAATTAGTGATCCTTACTTCTGTGACAGGTGGTGATCCTCAGAAGGGCTTTAGGATCAGGATCATGGATCACTTCAAGGATCCTCATACTGACGATTGTTTACTTATGTTTTATAACATCTCGCAGGTGTAACAAGCTTGACCAAGTCTTAGCGACATTCTTGGAGAATATTCCCGAAGTATTCTGCACGTGCTAGATCAAAACTAGACGTTATGGAGAACGTGGAGGCTTGGCCCGAAAGTCGGAGAGTTTGTTAGCTAGATATTTTTCTTATTTTAAAGGGAGTAACGAGCTAAGTTAGAGAGTTAGTGACACTTAGTCATTTTGGCAGTTACACACACTCATACAAGCGCTCATACAAGCTCTCGTTCAAACACTTAGCGATTTCATACACTTTTTACACATTTCACCGTAGTGATCCTTGTACCTAGCTCGTTACTATCCGAAGTTGTAAACATTTAACCATTTATTTTAGCTTGGTGATCGGTAGTTTCCATCACCCGGGGTTTTTTGTGCCGGAGATCAACTCTTGATCAAGGGCTTTTTCCCCGTATAAATCTTTGTGTTGTTTGTGCACTTTACATTGAAGTGATCCTCATCACTGTTATACATTTTAAGCATCATTCCCCTAAACAAAGAGTTTGGTTGCAATATCCTCATCAGATTTTCTGACCAAAACATAAGTATCCCATTTTTTGCATAACTAAATGTTTAAATTAAAATGAAATAAGGATACTTATCTGTTATGGATGTGTAGGTGCAGGAAAATCATCGAAGTCTGCTACTCATTTCAGTGTCACTGACCTTGATGCTGTCCGATCCGCAAAGAAGAAGCTTGCTGCTAGTCCATCCGTCACGGTCCCCAAGGCAACCACTTCTAAGGGAATGGGCGGAAAGAAAAGGAAGACTGCTGATACCCTTGAAGGTTTGCCTCTGATCCAGCATCAGTTCGAAGAATACGTTGCTGAGGTGAGAATAATTGATCCTCAAATGTGATTCTTGTACATGATCCTTCCATACTGAGGGTAAGGTATCCTGAATTGTATTCTTTCTTTTGCAGAAATTTGCTGAAATCCAGGATTACGTAGGGAGTATGGAGGAGGTTAAGCTAAAGTGTTTGGACCTCCAAAAGATCATGCTGGCCAAGGATCAGAAGATTGCCTCCCTCGAAAACGATGTCAATCTGGTGAAGAGGATACTTGTCCTGGCTCATATCACTTCTGATCAGGAGAAGAATGAAATCACAAATGATGCTAAAGTCTCCGCTGCCATTGCTATGTACAAAACCAAGTTGCAGATGGCCCAAGAAGCTCAGGATCCGAACTTTGACAAGAGCAACTGGGACATAGAGGGCTGGAAGGCTAGGTTGGTTGAGCTGGATGACGAAGAAGAGGCTGGCGAGGTCTTAGCAATCGAGGCTGGCAGCAGTGGGGTTAAGGATCATGTGGGTGATGCCGGAGCTGGAGGAGCTGGTGAAGGTGATGGTGATGCAGCAAAGGTGTAATCTGCAGGAATGGGCGATGATGGACATTTCTAGACGCGGCCGGAGCCCATTTTTAGGACTTGGTAGTAGTTTTATTTTGGTTATGGTGTTTTAAACAATGTTGGGTTGTAATAACTAAACAATAGCTATTAGGATTGAGGATCATGGATCCTAAGACAATAGGTAGGATAATGGGTGGTGGATGGATCCTCTGTTTGGGGGATGAAGCCACTTGTTATCCTGCCATCTTTTATTTCCTGCACTCTTAAGACCCGTTAACAATGGACACCCTTTGCCAACCCATGTGGACGGGCCACGTTTTGCTGGTAGAAACGTGGGTTGGCAATTTTGACAACCTTGAAGGGTTTAACATTTTGTGAATAAATAAAACCTTAACTTTTTGGCTATTTCCCGTGTTGTTATCCTTGTGAATACTTTACGTTTCAATTGTTGTGAGATATATTTTGTCTGAATTTATCAAGTAAAGAAGAAAAAATTTAAACAATATCCTCAAAAAGTTTAGGATATGATCAAGGATCACATATCCTATAGTCGACAAGTTCTGAAAAATAGTGTAGTTTAAGGATCATAAGTTCAGTTGTCAAAGGATAAGGGTCACTCATGTAAATAATAAAATCGAAGTAATTAAGGATCATACCTGAGAATCCAAATTAGGATCCTAACCTTTAACACTCACAATCAGGATAACCAAAAGACAAACCTTAGTAGAAGGTAAGGATCAAGGATCCTTGGTCGTTTAGCTTCAAAAACCTGAAATAGGATACAACTTGGGACTAAGCCAATATAAGACAAAAGTTAGTAACTGGGGACAAGCCCAACAATTCTGGGGACAAGCCCAATATACTGGGGACAAGCCCAAAGGATAACTGGGGACAAGCCCAAAGGATAACTGGGGACAAGCCCAAAGGATAACTAGGTACAAGCCCAAAGGATAACTGGGGACAAGCCCAAGGATCGTGTGTAAACAGGAGTATGGCCCTTACTGGCGACTATCCAAACTTAGTGACATGAAAATGCCAAAACCTTAGCTAACGTGAAAACGTTAGAAACCTTAGGAACGGATGTATGGTACGTCTACCATTATACGTAGGATCCCGGATACAGCCAGTACAATGAAATTGTCAGCCCCTAAAGCGAGTACTGGTCCCATTGCCATGAACTGTACCAGGATCATCGTGCGCTACTGGCGATACTGGGGACAGGCCCAAACTGGGGTCAAGCCCAAATAACTAGGGTCAAGCCCAAATAACTGGATACTTCTGTGGATACTCAGTCATTTGTTAAGGATACCTAAACCTTCTGCAAAACTCAGATTCAAGTGAAAGAAGGATAAAGGATCCATGATCCTTATCCTTATATATAGGATAATTAAAAAGTGAAATAGTTTAAGATCAGATCATTACCAAAATGAGGATCTTCTGTCTTGTAAGGATCCTTCAAGGATACTTGTTACCTAAGGATCATGGATCCTTATTACATGAAATATTTCTTCAAGTGGACAGCATTCCAAGCTCTTGGTAGCAAATCACCTTCCATTGTTAGTAATCGATATGCCCCCTTTCCTGCTTCGGCTTCAATCAAATAGGGGCCTTCCCACTTTGGTGCTAACTTCCCATCAGCAGGATTGGTGGTATTCTGAAATGTTTTCCTTAACACCATATCACCAACTTGGAATTTCCTGATCCTGACATTCTTGTTGTAGGCTCCAGCCATCCTTTGTTGATAACTGGCCATCCTTATCCTTGCCAAATCCCTGAGTTCTTCTATAGTATCCAAATCTGGAACCAAGTTTTCAGCATTTTCTTCAGGATCACGAATGCTTGTTCTTGCAGTAGGAACCACCATCTCTATAGGGATCACTGATTCTGCCCCAAATACCAAAGAAAATGGAATTTGGCCAGTGGCATTCTTGGGAGTTGTCCTATCAGCCCATAGTACATAAGGTAGTTCTTCTGCCCATTTTCCTTTCTTGGATCCAAGCTTTTTCTTCAAATTGTTGATGATGATCTTGTTGGATGATTCTGCCTGGCCATTAGCTTGTGGGTGGACTGGTGTTGATGTTATCATCTTAATCCCCCAGCTATCACAAAAGTTAGTAGTTCTATTCCCAATAAATTGGGATCCATTATCACAAACAATTTCAGAAGGGATACCGAATCTAGTAATAATGTTTCTCTTAATAAAGGATATCACTTCTGTTAGGGGAGGATTTTCTAACAATTAGTGATCCTTATTCGTTATCCTAACTAGTGATCCTTACTTCTGTGACAGGTGGTGATCCTCAGAAGGGCTTTAGGATCAGGATCATGGATCACTTCAAGGATCCTCATACTGACGATTGTTTACTCATGTTTTATAACATCTCGCAGGTATAACAAGCTTGACCAAGTCTTAGCGACATTCTTGGAGAATATTCCCGAAGTATTCTGCACGTGCTAAATTAAAACTAGACGTTATGGAGAACGTGGAGGCTTGGCCCGAAAGTCGGAGAGTTTGTTAGCTAGATATTTTTCTTATTTTAAAGGGAGTAACGAGCTAAGTTAGAGAGTTAGTGACACTTAGTCATTTTTGGCAGTTACACACACTCATACAAGCGCTCATACAAGCTCTCGTTCAAACACTTAGCGATTTCATACACTTTTTACACATTTCACCGTAGTGATCCTTGTATCTAGCTCGTTACTATCCGAAGTTGTAAACATTTAATCATTTATTTGAGCTTGGTGATCGGTAGTTTCCATCACCCGGGGTTTTTTGTGCCGGAGATCTTGATCAAGGGCTTTTTCCCCGTATAAATCCTTGTGTTGTTTGTGCATTCCACATTGAAGTGATCCTCATTGTTGTTGCACATTTTGAGCATCATACCCCGTAATCTAGAGTTTGGTTGCAATATCATCATCAGATTTTTTGACCAAAACAGTTTGGCGCCCACCGTGGATCCTTTCGTTGGTCTTATCCTGCTCTTGTGCATGATTCCTCATCTGCAAAATCAAGGCATAGAGATCATTAGTAGTAGGATTAGTTGAAACAGAAGAAGTAGGTGGTTTTGAGAAAATGGGAGTCGGTTTCTTCGCAGCATTTTCTGTATTCTTCTGGGATCCAGAAGGTGGTGGAGGCAAAGGAGGAACGCCTTGTGAGGAAGTGAATGAGGGCATCAAGTTTGAAGCATTCTTCGATGAGGAAGCCATCTGCTTGGTTGTAGTGAGCCGAATTAAGCACAAAAATGCGTATTTTCTTAAGGACGAAGCACCAATTGCCCCACGGTGGGCGCCAAACTGTTTTGGTCAGAAAATCTGATGATGATATTGCAACCAAACTCTAGATTACGGGGTATGATGCTCAAAATGTGTAACAACAATGAGGATCACTTCAATGTAGAATGCACAAACAACACAAGGATTTATACGGGGAAAAAGCCCTTGATCAAGAGTTGATCTCCGGCACAAAAAACCCCGGGTGATGGAAACTACCGATCACCAAGCTAAAATAAATGATTAAATGTTTACAACTTCGGATAGTAACGAGCTAGGTACAAGGATCACTACGGTGAAATGTGTAAAAAGTGTATGAAATCGCTAAGTGTTTGAACGAGAGCTTGTATGAGCGTGTTTGCGAGTGTGTGTAACTGCCGAAATGACTAAATGTCACTAACTTCTAACTTAGCTCATTACTCCCTTTAAAATAAGAAAATTATCTAGCTAACAAACTCTCCGACTTTCGGGCCAAGCCTCCACGTTCTCCATAACGTCTACTTTTGATTTAGCACGTGCAGAATACTTCGGGAATATTCTCCAAGAATGTCGTTAAGACTTGGTCAAGCTCGTTATACCTGCGAGATATTATAAAACATAAGTAAACAATCGTCAGTTATGAGGATCCTATAAGTGATCCATGATCCTGATCCTAAAGCCCTTCTGAGGATCACCACCTGTCACAGAAGTAAGGATCACTAATGAGGATAACAAATAAGGATCACTAATTGTTAGAAAATCCTCCCCTAACAATTGCCCCCAAAATATAAGGAGTGAAATTGTAAAATTAGCGAGTTATGTTTTCTTGATCTTATCTGTAACAAACTAACGGATATATAGCCGTTAATTTTGAACTAGCCGTTGCGATGATGATGTCACGGAAGTGACAACCTGCAAGATCATGATTATAAATAGAGATATAGATAGGATCAAATGCATTTAAATTTTTAGAGAACTCCCTTTATAATCCTCATTCCGAAGACGTTCAGGTATTCTCTCTCTCTATCCTTTTCCTTCTCTTGCTCTGTTTTTATCTTTCCATCAAAGATGTTGCTCCGAAGTTCTCCGAGCAAAGATCACCCAAAGAACAGTCCTCCGAAAAGCCAGGGGATCATTGAAGATTCCATTAAAGAACGTTGCTGCTTCAATGATGCTCAGATAGATAGGATTCGCTATTGCTTTCCGGCGAACACCGAATTCAGGCCTTTTGACCCCAATGCCTTGAGCGATCATATCTCCGATAAGTGGGTTGCTTTCCCCGTCACTCCTTTCACCATAGGCTACACATATCCTTTTCCAGCCTTCACCCAATCTTTCTTTTCTCTAACCGGCATCTCTTATATCCAAGCCATGCCGATGATCTGGAGGGTTTTGCACACCCTTGAAAGGATCATTGATGAGGAGGGAATAGATCTAGGAATGGCAGAGCTGGGAGAGCTATATGATCTTACCACCTTTGGCTCTCACCGTTATTTGTTCAAACGTAAACCTGGTGAAGAACACCCGATCTTCAAAGCCACCAAGAATGACACTAATTGGAAGCGACGATTCTTTTTTGTCAAGAGAGATTCTATCCAGGATGGAAAGGATCTTCCTAAAAATTGGGCTACCCATGGTAGGATGGAGGATCCTGATAAGGATCACCAAGACCTTTCTTTTGATGTAAGGATAACTTATATTTTTGCTTTCTTTTTATGTAGCTATCACCGTCTCACACCTCAAACTGTCCCCTGCTGCTAAGGAGAGGCTCCTTGCCTTCAAGAAACTTGACCCTGAGATAAGAACTTTCAAGACAACAACCCAAGATTCACAGGAGGTATCCTCAGGCTCTGTCACAATGTCAAGTAAGTATCCTTGTCCAAAATTTAAACAAATAGTGAAATATGAATTAAGAAAAGATACTTATCTTATTTTGATTGTGTAGGTGCTGGAAAATCTGCCAAGCCTGTATCCCAATTCAACACAGCTGACCTTGATCTCGTACGACCCAGGAGGAAGAGATCCACCAACAGTCCCAGCATTTCCATTCCAAAGGCACCCACTAAAGGAAAGGGTGTCAAGAAGAGGAAAATTTCTGATGCTGAGGATCTTCAAGGGCTGCCACTGATCCGCCACCAATTCCTTGAGTACTTCAATGAAGTAATGATCCTTAACTTTGCCTAGGTATCCAGCTCTTATGAGGATCACTTGACCTTGAACTGCCTTATCTTCTTTTTGTAGAAATTTGCTGAGATCGAGGACTACGTGGGTAATATTGAGGAGCTGGACAAGAAAATAGCTGATCTTCAACAGGTTGCCGTGCTCAAAGATCTTGCACTTGCTGATGCTCGGAAGGAACTCCAGGATGCCAAGCAGGCAATGGCCAAGGTGTTGGTTAACTTTGATTATGAAAAGCATGACCTCATCGAAAATGCCAAGCTCTCTGCTGCCATCACAATGTATCAGACTAAGTTGAAGATGGCCCAAGAAGCTCAAGATCCTAGCTTTGATAAGAACAGCTGGGATATTGAGGGTTGGAAGGAAAGGTTGGCTGAGCTTGAGGATGAGGAAGAGGAGGCTACTGAAGTCTTGGCGATTGAAGCAAGTGGCAGTGGGAAGGATCAGGTGAAGGATACTGCAGCTGGAGGAGAAGAAGATGCAGCAAAGGTGTAGGCTGCACAATTGGGCGATGATGGATATATGTGCTAAGGCCGGAGCCCAATTTTTTAGTTTGGTGGTTGTTTTTTGTGGTTGTGATGTTTAAGACAATTTCATGGTTTGTACTCTGAACAATAGGTTTTTAGGATTAAGGATCATGTATGATCCTTTGGACAATAGGCAGGATTGCAATTGGTGGAGGGATCCTCTGTTTGGGGGATGAAGCCATTGTGATCCTGCTGCCTTTATATTCCTGCACTACTTTTGAACTCATTATCATGGACACCCTTTACCTACCCCAGCGGACGGGCCACGTTTTGCTGGTAGAAGCTCGGGTAGGTAATTTTGACAACCTTTAAAGGGTTAGTCTTATGTTAATAAATAAAAACTTAACCTTTTGTCGCTTATCTTGTGTTGTTATCCTTTTTAGTATGTTATTTTCCAACTGTTATAATGTTCAATTTGTTTATACTTATCAAGCCTTGAAAATTAGAAAAGATATCCAAAAAGTTTAAGATATGAACAAGGATCACATATCTCATAACCGATAAGTTTTAAAAATGGTATAGTTTAAGAAACACAAGTTCAGTTGTCAAGCATAGGGGTTATTCAAATGAATGATGAATAAAACCAAAAAAGTTAAGGATCATACATGAGGATCCAAGTTAGAATCCTAACCATTATAAGGATAACTATAAGATAAACCTTAGAGTGAAATAAGGATCAAGGATCCCTAGCTGCCTATCTTCAAGAACCTGAAATAGAGCATAACTTGGGACTAAGCCGATATAAGAAAAGAGTTAGCAACTGGGGACAAGCCCAAGGATAACTGGGGACAAACCCAAGGATAACTGGGGACAAGCCCAAGGATAACTGGGGACAAGCCCAAGGATCGTATGTAAACTGGAGTATGGCCCTAACTGGCGACTATCCAAACTTAGTGACATGAAGATGCCAAAACCTTAGCTAACGTGAAAACGTTAGAAACCTTATGAACGGATGTATGGTACGTCTACCATTATACTTAGGATCCTAAGCATAGCCAGAACAATGGAATTATCAGCCCCTATAATGAGTACTGGTCCCAAAGCCTTGAACTATACCAGGATCATCGTGCGCTGCAGGCGGAATCTGGGGACAAGCCCAAATAACTGGGGTTAAACCCAAAGGACGGATTGCTTCTGTGGATAACCAATGTTGTGCTGAAGATACCTGAGCTTTCAAAACTTGAACTCACGTGAGAGATGGATAAAGGATACATGATCCTTATCCTTAGATGAAAAAATTAAGAAATGAAATAGTTCAAGATTAGGATATTACCTGAGTAAGGATCACCGATACTTTGAGGATCCTTTAAGGATATCTCTTCGATGAGGATCACCTATACCATAAGGATCCTGCCTACATGAAATATTTCTTCAAGTGGACAGCATTCCAAGCTCTTGGTAGCAATTCACCTTCCATGGTTAGCAATCTATATGCCCCCTTTCCTGCTTCAGCTTCAATCAAATAAGGGCCTTCCCATTTTGGAGCCAATTTTCCATCAGCAGGATTGGTGGTATTCTGAAATGCTTTCCTTAACACCATATCTCCAACTTGAAACCTCCTGATCCTGACATTTTTATTGTAAGCACCAGCCATTCTTTGTTGATAACTGGCCATCCTGATCCTAGCCATATCCCTGATTTCTTCAATAGTATCCAGGTCTTGAGCCAAGTTTTCATCATTTTCCTCAGGATCACGGGTACTTGTTCTAGCAGTAGGAACCACCATTTCTGTTGGGATCACTGATTCTGCCCCAAACACCAAAGAGAATGGTGTTTGACCAGTAGCATTCTTAGGGGTTGTCCTGTCAGCCCAGAGCACATAGGGTAGCTCTTCTGCCCATTTTCCTTTCTTGGATCCAAGCTTCTTCTTCAAGTTGTTGATGATGATCTTGTTGGATGATTCTGCTTGACCATTAGCTTGTGGGTGGACTGGTGTTGATGTTATCATCTTAATCCCCCAGCTGTCACAAAAATTAGTGGTTCTGCCCCCAATAAATTGGGAACCATTATCACATATAATCTCAGAAGGAATTCCAAATCTAGTTATAATATTTCTTTTAATGAAGGATATAACTTCCTTTTCTCTAACTTGAGCAAAAGCTTCAGCCTCTATCCACTTGGAGAAGTAATCAGTCATAGCTAGCATGAATACTTTTCCACCAGGTGCCTTAGGGAGCTTGCCAACTATATCCATACCCCATCTCATAAATGGCCAAGAGGAGGATATAGGATGCAATAGTTCGGCTGGTTGATGAAGGATATTGCTGTGTCTCTGGCAAGGATCACATCTTCTGGCATACTCCACAGCATCTTTCTTCATGGTTGGCCAGTAGTATCCTATCCTCAGGATCCTTGAGAATAAAGCCCTGCCCCCAGTGTGATTTCCACAATCTCCTTCATGGAAGTCTTTTAAAACTTCTTGAACTTCAGGATCCTCAATGCATCTCAAGTATGGTCCTGCAAGAGATCGCCTATACAACATATTATTCACAATTGTGAATTGAGATACCTTAGATTTGAAAGCCCTAGGGTTTTCTCCTGTAGGAATCTCTCCATGTTGTAAGTATCTCATAATTGGTGAGATCCATGATCCGGATCCTGAATAGGATTGAGTATCCTCACTAGGGATCATTGCAGAATTATTCCCTATCTCCATAGCCACATGATCCTCAATAGCTGGGGTCAGGATATGGATAATAGGGATCTTGATATCCTCTGGGATCTTCAAAGATGATCCTAAGTTAGCCAATGCATCAGCTTCTGTATTTTCTTCCCTTGGTACCTGTGACAAACTAAAAGAGACAAAAGAGAGTGCCAAACTTTTGACTATCTCCAAATATTTGGTTAGCTTTTCACCTTTAACAGCATATGATCCATTAAAGTGATTTGTAATTAACAAAGAATCTACGTGTACCTCAAGATACCTGATCCCCATATGCTTTGCGATTTGCAAACCAGCAATTAAGGCTTCATATTCAGCCTCATTATTAGTGGTTTGGAACTCACAAGCTATAGAATGCGGTATTATGTCCCCCTGTGGCGATTTTAGTAGTATCCCAAGCCCTGTGCCTTTGACATTTGAGGATCCATCAGTGTGAAGTATCCAAGGATCCTTGGTCTCCTCTAGCTGCTGGACTTCTAACTCAGCTTCTTCTTGTAAATCACTACTGAAATCAGCCACAAAGTCAGCTAATGCTTGGGATTTGATAGCTGTCCTAGGCTCATATCTTATATCATATGCACTCAATTTCACTGCCCACTTAGCCATCCTTCCTGACATCTCGGGTTTCCTGAGGACATTCTTAATTGGAAAATTAGTTTTAACAATGATAACATGAGTTTCAAAATAATGTCTTAACTTGGTAGATGCCATTATTAATGCAAGGATAAGCTTTTCAAGGTGTGAGTACCTGGATTCGGCATCAAGTAAACTTTTACTTACGTAATAGACAGGATGTTGTGTACCTTGATGATCCTTAACAAGGACCGCACTTACTGCTTTTGAGGATACTGCAAGATACAAGGATAACACATCAGCTTTTTCTGGTTTCATCAAAGCCGGGGCCGAGGATAGGTAATCTTTGAGGCCTTTTAAAGCATTTTCATGCTTCTCCGTCCACGCAAATTTCTTGTTCTTCCTTAGGATATCATAGAATTCTTTACACTTCTCGGAGGACTTGGATATGAATCTGTTCAAGGCTGCTATCCTTCCTGTTAGCCTTTGAACATCCTTAGCATTGGCCGGAGATTTGATGTTCACTATTGCTTTGATTTGTTCCGGGCTAGCTTCGATGCCTCTCTTAGTCACCATGTATCCTAAGAATTTCCCTGCTTTAACACCAAAATGACATTTTGAAGGATTAAGCTTCATGTTATATTTGTCAAGGATATCGAATGCTTCCTCCAAGTCTCTTAGGTGATCCTCAGCTTTTAAGGATTTTACCACCATATCATCTATGTAAACCTCCATAGTTTGTCCAATCTGATCCTTGAACATCATATTCACCAACCTTTGGTACGTTGCACCTGCATTTCTCAATCCGAACGGCATAGCAATATAGCAATATATACCGGTTGGAGTCATGAAGGCCGTATCCTCTTGGTCGGATGGTTCCATTTGGATTTGTTGGAATCCAGATGAAGCATCCATAAAAGTTAACAGTTCATGACCCGCAGTTGCATCCACCATGGAGTCAATGTGGGGTAAAGGGAAAGGATCCTTGGGACATGCCTTATTTAAATCGGTAAAATCGACACATACCCTCCACTTTCCGTTTTTCTTTTGAACAACAACCACATTGGCCAACCATCTTGGATACTTGACCTCTCTAATCATACCTGCCCGGAGCAATTTCTCTACCTCTTCCTGGATAATGGCATTCCTTTCTGGTGCAAACTTCCTTCTCCTTTGATGGATTGGTTTGAAAGATCTGTCGATGCCGAGCTTATGAGTGATAACATCCTTGGATATGCCAGTCATGTCTTCGTGTTTCCATGCAAAGGTAGTCTTTCTCCTTTTGAGGAAGGATATGAGGTCTTCTTTCATTTCGCCAAGGATCCCTGACCCGATATAGATTTTGGATTCAGGATCATCAGGATCCATGAGGATTTCTACCACATCCTGCTCTCTGGCCTCCAAGACACTCCTTGGAGGATACCTTGATTGCTATTGCTCCCTTGACTTCGAAGCTGGTTTCATCGATGAAGTGTAGCAATCCTTAGCTTCCTGCTGATCGCTATCAATCTTTACTATTCCCCAAGGACTAGGGAGCTTCACACATTGATGATAAGTAGATGGGACTGCTTTCATATCGTGTATCCAGGGCCTGCCAAGGATAACATTACAACAAGATAAACAGTCAATAACACAAAACTTTTGATAAGAGTGTAAGCCTTCAATATATATTGGGAGTTTAATGTCCCCCAGGGTGTTCTTGGTCTCGCCACTAAATCCCACGAGCACGGAGGATCTTGGTATGATCTCTGATTCAGGGATACCCATCTTCTTTAGAACATCAAGCTGGATAATGTTCACTGAACTTCCTCCGTCTATTAGGATCCTGCGGACAAAATAGTTAGATATAAAAAGAGTAATAACTAAACCGTCGTGATGAGGATCCTGGATATCAATACGATCCTCTTCATCAAAGGTTATGACTTTTCCTTCGGAGACACTCGATGTTCAAACTGGCCTTTCTCCGTTATCCATTTTAGTTTCCTTCGCATGCCTCTTAGCTGCTGAGAAGGATGTGCCACAAATGTCGGATCCCCCAGAGATAAAGTTTATCACTTGTGCGTCTGCTGGAGGGGCTGGAGCCTTCTCAGGGATCCTTTCAGGATCCTGAGTCCTTGACTTTTTTCTTCCCAACAACTCTTTTAGATTCCCTTTGCTCAGCAAGTATCCAATTTCCTTTCTTAATGCAATGCATTCTTCTGTGAGGTGCCCAAAATCTTCATGATATGCACACCACTTTGATTTATCCTTAGTTGCAGCTGGCCTATCATTCTTTCTTGGCCATCTAGCTTTATCACCTAGGTTCTGCATGGCAAGGATTAGTTCATTGTTATCAACACTAAAGCAATATTCAGAAATGGAAGGATAATCCTCATCATCCTCTTCTTGATCAATAGAATGCACGTTCTGATTATCAGATTTGTTGTAGGATCTGAATTTGTTGTTTCTTAATGAGGATCCTTGCTTATCCTGCTTTGAGGATCCTATTATCCTCTCTTGAATCCTCTTATCATCCTCTAGCCGGATGAACCTGAGGGCTCGGGTTCTTACCTCATCTAGGTTCCTGCATGGTGTCATAACAAGATCATCATAAAATAACGAATCCCTAAGCAGTCCCATTTTGAAGGCTTCAACAGCCGTGGCTATATCTAAGTTAGGAATGTCTAAGGATTCTTTACTAAATTTGGTAATATAATCCCTTAATGATTCATTATGACCCTGGGTTATCCTATATAAATCACTAGTTAATCGTTCAAATTTTCTACTACAAGAAAACTGAGTATTAAACAAGTTAACTAGGTTTGCAAATGAGGTAATAGAATAGGGAGGAAGACTTAGCAGCCATTTGAGAGCTGATCCAGTAAGAGTGGATCCGAATCCTTTGCATAGGCATGCTTCCTTTAACTTTTCTGGGATTGGATTGATCTCCATCCTCTCCCTGTATTGTGCTATGTGTTCTTCAGGATCCGTCGAACCATCATACAGTTTCATTGTAGGCACATGGAACCTCTTGGGTATCTCAGCATCACAGATTGGTGGTGCAAAGCGAGATATCTTGTGGCTCCCATCTGCAATCTCTGGAATAGGTTTGACTACTCCCGGAACACTCGAGATCATATCCTTTAGCTTTTGCAATTCTCTGGCCATGGCATGATTAATACCTGGATCCTGCATAAGACCATGGTTAGTAGTATGAGAGTTATTAAAAGTGTTACCTCCCATTGGATTCAAGTTAGGAAATATGGAGGTTAATCCATATTGTTGAGATTCTGGAATGATCGAGGGACCGGTAGAGGCATTGGTCTGCATTGGAATAAAATCTCCTTGATGGACATCTGAACCTCCTGTTTGCAGACTCCTTAAGGATCCTGGCATCTGGAAGGATCCCTGAAACTGGGATGATCCTGGAACAAAGGAGGATCCTTGAACCTGGGATGATCCTGGAACGAAGGAGGATCCTTGAACCTGGGATGATCCTGGAACGAAGGAGGATCCTTGAACCTGGGATGATCCTGGAACGAAGGAGGATCCTTGAACCTGGGATGATCCTGGAACGAAGGAGGATCCTTGAACCTGGGATGATCCTGGAACGAAGGAGGATCCTTGAAACTGCTGCATTCCTGAATATCCTCCTGTACTCGTGAGGGATCCCATATGTTGGGGATAGGATCCTGCTGGCTGGAAATATGAACCTAGTGCCTGGGTCATAGCTGTTGTTCCGTAGTGCACTCCTTTTGGTCCACCCACATATTGAGTGTCTGGAACCACTGACGGCTGAGAAGTAACCACCGGAGTATCAAAATTCAAAGATCTGGGCATCAGTGGGGAATGATCCTCTGCCGTTTTCTTCTGTTTCTTAATTTCGTCAATCTCCCGGAGGATCCTTTCGTTGGTCTTATCCTGCTCTTGTGCATGATTCCTCATCTGCAAAATCAAGGCATAGAGATCATTAGTAGTAGGATTAGTTGAAACAGAAGAAGTAGGTGGTTTTGAGAAAATGGGAGTCGGTTTCTTCGCAGCATTTTCTGTATTCTTCTGGGATCCAGAAGGTGGTGGAGGCAAAGGAGGAACGCCTTGTGAGGAAGTGAATGAGGGCATCAAGTTTGAAGCATTCTTCGATGAGGAAGCCATCTGCTTGGTTGTAGTGAGCCGAATTAAGCACAGAAATGCGTATTTTCTTAAGGACGAAGCACCAATTGCCCCACGGTGGGCGCCAAACTGTTTTGGTCAGAAAATCTGATGATGATATTGCAACCAAACTCTAGATTACGGGGTATGATGCTCAAAATGTGTAACAACAATGAGGATCACTTCAATGTAGAATGCACAAACAACACAAGGATTTATACGGGGAAAAAGCCCTTGATCAAGAGTTGATCTCCGGCACAAAAAACCCCGGGTGATGGAAACTACCGATCACCAAGCTAAAATAAATGATTAAATGTTTACAACTTCGGATAGTAACGAGCTAGGTACAAGGATCACTACGGTGAAATGTGTAAAAAGTGTATGAAATCGCTAAGTGTTTGAACGAGAGCTTGTATGAGCGTGTTTGCGAGTGTGTGTAACTGCCGAAATGACTAAATGTCACTAACTTCTAACTTAGCTCATTACTCCCTTTAAAATAAGAAAATTATCTAGCTAACAAACTCTCCGACTTTCGGGCCAAGCCTCCACGTTCTCCATAACGTCTACTTTTGATTTAGCACGTGCAGAATACTTCGGGAATATTCTCCAAGAATGTCGTTAAGACTTGGTCAAGCTCGTTATACCTGCGAGATATTATAAAACATAAGTAAACAATCGTCAGTTATGAGGATCCTATAAGTGATCCATGATCCTGATCCTAAAGCCCTTCTGAGGATCACCACCTGTCACAGAAGTAAGGATCACTAATGAGGATAACAAATAAGGATCACTAATTGTTAGAAAATCCTCCCCTAACAGGATCATTCTCCACTGATGCCCAGATCTTTGAATTTTGATACTCCGGTGATTACTTCTCAGCCATCAGTGATTCCAGACATTCAATATGTGGGTGGACCAAAAGGAGTACACTACCCAACAACAGCTATGACCCAGGCACTAGGTTCATATTTTCAGCCAGCGGGATCCTATCCTCAGCATATGGGATCCCTCACGAGTACAGGAGGATATTCAGGAATGCAGCAGTATCAAGGATCCTCCTTTGTTCCAGGATCATCCCAGGTTCAAGGATCCTCCTTCGTTCCAGGATCATCCCAGGTTCAAGGATCCTCCTTCGTTCCAGGATCATCCCAGGTTCAAGGATCCTCCTTCTTCCCAGGATCATCCCAGGTTCGAGGATCCTCCTTCGTCCCAGGATCATCCCAGGTTCAAGGATCCTCCTTCTTCCCAGGATCATCCCAGGTTCAAGGATCCTCCTTCTTTCCAGGATCATCCCAGGTTCAAGGATCCTCCGTTGTTCCAGGATCGTCCCAGTTTCAGGGATCCTTCCAGATGCCAGGATCCTTGAGGAGTTTGCAAACAGGAAGTTCAGATGTCCATCAAGGAGATTTTATTCCAATGCAGACCAATGCCTCTGCTGGTCCCTCGATCATTCCAGAGTCTCAACAATATGGATTAACCTCCATACTTCCTAACTTGAATCCAATGGGAAGTAACACTTTTAATAATTCTCATACTACTAACCATGGTCTTATGCAGGATCCAGGTATCAATCATGCCATGGCCAGAGAATTGCAAAAGCTAAAGGATATGATATCAAGTGTCCCGGGAGTAGTCAAACCTATCCCCGAGATTGCAGATGGAAGCCACAAGATATCTCGTTTTGCACCACCAATCTGTGATGCTGAGATACCCAAGAGGTTCCATGTGCCTACAATGAAACTGTATGATGGTTCGACGGATCCTGAAGAACACATAGCACAATACAGGGAGAGGATGGAGATCAATCCAATCCCAGAAAAGTTGAAGGAAGCATGCCTATGCAAAGGATTCGGATCCACTCTTACTGGATCAGCTCTCAAATGGCTGCTAAGTCTTCCTCCCTATTCTATTACCTCATTTGCAAACCTAGTTAACTTGTTTAATACTCAGTTTTCTTGTAGTAGAAAATTTGAACGATTAACTAGTGATTTATATAGGATAACCCAGGGTCATAATGAATCATTAAGGGATTACATTACCAAATTTAGTAAAGAATCCTTAGACATTCCCAACTTAGATATAGCCACGGCTGTTGAGGCCTTCAAAATGGGATTACTTAGGGATTCCTTATTTTATGATGATCTTGTTATGACACTGTGCAGGAACCTAGATGAGGTAAGAACCCGGGCCCTCAGGTTCATTCGGCTAGAGGATGACAAGAGGATTCAGGAGAGGATAACAGGATCCTCAAAGCAGGATAAGCAAGGATCCTCATTCAGAAACAACAAGTTCAGATCCTACAACAAATCTGATAATCAGAACGTGCATTCTATTGATCTAGAAGAGGATGATGAGGATTATCCTCCAATTTCTGAATATTGCTTTAGTGTTGATAACAATGAACTAATCCTTGCCATGCAGAACCTAGGTGATAAGGCTAGATGGCCAAGAAAGAATGACAGGCCAGCTGCAACTGAGGATAAATCAAAGTGGTGTGCATATCATGAAGATTTTGGGCACCTCACAGAAGAATGCATTGCATTAAGAAAGGAAATTGGATACTTGTTGAGCAAAGGGCATCTAAAAGAGTTGTTGGGTAGAAAAAAGTCAAGGACTCAGGATCCTGAAAGGATCCCTGAGAAGGCTCCAGCCCCTCCAGCAGATGCACAAGTGATAAACTTTATTTCTGGGGGATCCGACATTTGTGGCACATCCTTCTCAGCAGCTAAGAGGCATGCAAAGGAAACTAAAATGGATAATGGAGAAAGACCAGTTCGAACATCGAGTGTCTCCGAAGGAAAAGTCATAACCTTTGATGAAGAGGATCGTACTGATATCCAGGATCCTCATCACGATGGTTTAGTTATTACTCTTTTTATATCTAACTGTTTTGTCCGCAGGATCCTAATAGACGGAGGAAGTTCAGTGAACATTATCCAGCTTGATGTTCTAAAGAAGATGGGTATCCCTGAATCAGAGATCATACCAAGATCCTCCGTGCTCGTGGGATTTAGTGGAGAAACTAAGAACACTCTGGGGGACATTAAACTCCCAATATATATTGAAGGCTTACACTCTTATCAAAAATTTTGTGTTATTGACTGTTTATCTTGTTGTAATGTTATCCTTGGCAGGCCCTGGATACACGATATGAAAGCAGTCCCATCTACTTACCATCAATGTGTGAAGCTCCCTAGTCCTTGGGGAATAGTAAAGATTGATAGCGATCAGCAGGAAGCTAAGAATTGCTACACTTCATCGATGAAACCAGCTTCGAAGTCAAGGGAGCAATAGCAATCAAGGTATCCTCCAAGGAATGTCTTGGAGGCCAGAGAGCAGGATGTGGTAGAAATCCTCATGGATCCTGATGATCCTGAATCCAAAATCTATATCGGATCAGGGATCCTTGGCGAAATGAAAGAAGACCTCATATCCTTCCTCAAAAGGAGAAAGACTACCTTTGCATGGAAACACGAAGATATGACTGGTATATCCAAAGATGTTATCACTCACAAACTCGGCATCGATAGATCCTTCAAACCAATCCATCAAAGAAGAAGGAAGTTTGCGCCAGAAAGGAATGCCATTATCCAGGAAGAGGTAGAAAAATTGCTCCGGGCAGGTATGATTAGAGAGGTCAAGTATCCAAGATGGTTGGCCAATGTGGTTGTTGTTCAAAAGAAAAACGGAAAGTGGAGGGTATGTGTCGATTTTACCGATTTAAATAAGGCATGTCCCAAGGATCCTTTCCCTTTACCCCACATTGACTCCATGGTGGATGCAATCGCGGGTCATGAACTGTTAACTTTTATGGATGCTTCATCTGGATTTCAACAAATCCAAATGGAACCATCCGACCAAGAGGATACAGCCTTCATGACTCCAACTGGTATATATTGCTATATTGCTATGCCGTTTGGATTAAGAAATGCAGGTGCAACATACCAAAGGCTGGTGAATATGATGTTCAAGGATCAGATCGGACAAACTATGGAGGTTTACATAGATGATATGGTGGTAAAATCCATAAGAGCTGAGGATCATCTGAAGGATTTGGAAGAAGCATTTAATATCCTTGACAAATATAATATGAAGCTTAATCCTTCAAAATGTCATTTTGGTGTTAAAGCAGGTAAATTCTTAGGATACATGGTGACTAAGAGAGGCATCGAAGCTAGCCCGGAACAAATCAAAGCAATAGTGAACATCAAATCTCCGGTCAATGCTAAGGATGTTCAAAGGCTAACAGGAAGGATAGCAGCCTTGAACAGATTTATATCCAAGTCCTCCGAGAGGTGTAAAGAATTCTATGATATCCTAAGGAAGAACAAGAAGTTTGAGTGGACGGAGAAGCATGAAAATGCTTTAAAAGCCCTCAAAGATTATCTATCCTCGGCCCCGGCTTTGATGAAACCAGAAAAAGGTGATGTGTTATCCTTGTATCTTGCTGTATCCTCAAAAGCGGTAAGTGCGGTCCTTGTTAAGGATCATGAAGGTACACAACATCCTGTCTATTATGTAAGTAAAAGTTTACTTGATGCCGAATCCAGGTATTCACACCTTGAAAAGCTTATCCTTGCATTAATTATGGCATCTACTAAGTTAAGACATTATTTTGAAACTCATGTTATCATTGTTAAAACTAATTTTCCAATTAAGAATGTCCTCAGGAAACCAGAGATGTCAGGAAGGATGGCTAAGTGGGCAGTGAAGCTGAGTGCATATGATATAAGATATGAGCCTATAACAGCCATCAAATCCCAAGCATTAGCTGACTTTGTGGCTGATTTCAGTAGTGATCTACAAGAAGAAGCTGAGTTAGAAGTCCAGCAGCTAGAGGAGACCAAGGATCCTTGGATACTCCACACTGATGGATCCTCAAATGTCAAAGGCACAGGGCTTGGAATACTACTAAAATCGCCACAGGGGGACATAATACCCCATTCTATAGCTTGTGAGTTCCAAACCACTAATAATGAGGCTGAATATGAAGCCTTAATTGCTGGTTTGCAAATTGCAAAGCATATGGGGATCAGGTATCTTGAGGTACACGTAGATTCTTTGTTAATTACAAATCACTTTAATGGATCATATGCTGTTAAAGGTGAAAAGCTAACCAAATATTTGGAGATAGTCAAAAGTTTGGCACTCTCTTTTGTTTCCTTTAGTTTGTCACAGGTACCAAGGGAAGAAAATACAGAAGCTGATGCATTGGCTAACTTAGGATCATCTTTGAAGATCCCAGAGGATATCAAGATTCCTATTATCCATATCCTGACCCCGGCTATCGAGGATCACCAGACTATGGAGATAGGAAATGATTCTGCAGTAATCCCTAGTGAGGATACTCGATCCCATCCAGGATCAGGATCATGGATCTCACCAATTATGAGATACTTACAACATGGAGAGATTCCTACAGGAGAAAACCCTAGGGCTTTCAAATCTAAGGTATCTCAATTCACAATTTTAAATAATATGTTGTATAGACGATCTCTTGCAGGACCATACTTGAGATGCATTGAGGATCCTGAAGTTCAGGAAGTTTTAAAAGACTTCCATGAAGGAGATTGTGGAAACCACACTGGGGGCAGGGCATTATTCTCAAGGATCCCGAGGACAGGATACTACTGGCCAACCATGAAGAAAGATGCTGTGGAGTATGCTAGAAGATGTGATCCTTGCCAGAGACACAGCAATATCCTTCATCAACCAGCTGAATTATTGCATCCTATATCCTCCTCTTGGCCATTTATGAGATGGGGTATGGATATAGTTGGCAAGCTCCCTAAGGCACCTGGTGGAAAAGTATTCATGCTAGCTATGACTGATTACTTCTCCAAGTGGATAGAGGCTGAAGCTTTTGCCCAAGTTAGAGAAAAGGAAGTTATATCCTTCATTAAAAGAAATATTATAACTAGATTTGGTATCCCTTCTGAGATTATATGTGATAATGGTTCCCAATTTATTGGGGGCAGAACCACTAACTTTTGTGACAGCTGGGGGATTAGGATGATAACATCAACACCAGTCCACCCACAAGCTAATGGCCAAGCAGAATCATCCAACAAGATCATCATCAACAATTTGAAGAAAAAGCTTGGATCCAAGAAAGGAAAATGGGCAGAAGAACTACCCTATGTGCTCTGGGCTGACAGGACAACCCCCAAGAATGCTACTGGTCAAACACCATTCTCTTTGGTGTTTGGAGCAGAATCAGTGATCCCAACAGAAATGGTGGTTCCTACTGCTAGAACAAGTACCCGTGATCCTGAGGAAAATGATGAAAACTTGGCTCAAGACCTGGATACTATTGAAGAGATCAGGGATATGGCTAGGATCAGGATGGCCAGTTATCAACAAAGAATGGCTGGTGCTTACAATAAAAATGTCAGGATCAGGAGGTTTCAAGTTGGAGATATGGTGTTAAGGAAAGCATTTCAGAATACCACCAATCCTGCTGATGGAAAATTGGCTCCAAAATGGGAAGGCCCTTATTTGATTGAAGCTGAAGCAGGAAAGGGGGCATATAGATTGCTAACCATGGAAGGTGATTTGCTACCAAGAGCTTGGAATGCTGTCCACTTGAAGAAATATTTCATGTAAGCAGGATCCTTATGGCATAGGTGATCCTCACGATAGGGATATCCTTAAAGGATCCTCAAAGTATCGGTGATCCTTATTCAGGTAATATCCTAATCTTGAACTATTTCATTTCTTTATTTTCTCATATTAGGATAAGGATCATGTATCCTTTATCCATTTCTCACGTGAGTTCGAGTTTTGAAAGTTCAGGTATCTTTAGCACAACGTTGGTTATCCACAGAAGCAATCCGTCTTTGGGTTTAACCCCAATTATTTGGGCTTGTCCCCAGATTCCGCCTGTAGCGCACGATGATCCTGGTATAGTTCAAGGCTTTGGGACCAGTACTCGTTCTAGGGGCTGATAATTCCATTGTTCTGGCTATGCTTAGGATCCTACGTATAATGGTAGACGTACCATACATCCGTTCATAAGGTTTCTAACGTTTTCACGTTAGCTAAGGTTTCTAACGTTTTCACGTTAGCTAAGGTTTTGGCATCCTCATGTCACCAAGTTTGGATAGTCGCCAGTTAGGGCCATACTCCAGTTTACACACGATCCTTGGGCTTGTCCCCAGTTATCCTTAGGCTTGTCCCCAGTTATCCTTGGGCTTGTCCCCAGTTATCCTTGGGCTTGTCCCCAGTTGCTAACTCTTTTCTTATATCGGCTTAGTCCCAAGTTATGCTCTATTTCAGGTCCTTGAAGATAGGCAGCTAGGGATCCTTGATCCTTATTTCACTCTAAGGTTTATCTTATAGTTATCCTTATTATGGTTAGGATTCTAACTTGGATCCTCAGGTATGATCCTTAACTTTTTTGGTTTTATTCATTATTCATTTGAATAACCCCTATACTTGACAACTGAACTTGTGTTTTTTAAACTATACCATTTTTTAAAACTTATCGGTTATGGGATATGTGATCCTTGTTCATATCTTAAACTTTTTGGATATCTTTTCTAGTTTTTCAAGGCTTGATAAGTATAAACAAATTGAACATTATAACAATTGGAAAATAACATACTAAAAAGGATAACAACACAAGATAAGCGACAAAAGGTTAAGTTTTTATTTATTAACATAAGGCTAACCCTTTAAAGGTTGTCAAAATTACCTACCCGAGCTTCTACCAGCAAAACGTGGCCCGTCCGCTGGGGTAGGTAAAGGGTGTCCATGATAATGAGTTCAAAAGTAGTGCAGGAATATAAAGGCGGCAGGATCACAATGGCTTCATCCCCCAAACAGAGGATCCCTCCACCAATTGCAATCCTGCCTATTGTCCAAAGGATCATACGTGATCCTTAATCCTAAAACCTATTGTTCAAAGTACAACCCATGAAATTGTCTTAAACACCACAACCACAAAAAACTACCATCAAACTAAAAAATTGGGCTCCGGCCTTGGCACATATATCCATCATCGCCCAATTGTGCAGCTCACACCTTGGCTGCATCACCACCAGCATCATCACCACCAGCCTGATCCTTCCCACTGCCACTTGCCTCAATTGCCAGGACATCAGCTGCCTCCTCCTCATCATCCTCAAGATCAGCCAACCTTGCCTTCCAGCCTTCAACATCCCAGCTGTCTTTGTCAAAAGCAGGGTCTTGAGCTTCCTGGGCCATCTTCAACTTAGTCTGATACATTGTGATGGCAGCAGAGAGCTTGGCATTTTCGATGAGGTCTTGCTTTTCATAATCAAAGTTAACCAGCACCTTGGCCATTTCCTGCTTGGTATCCTGGAGTTCCTTCCGAGCATCAGCAAGTGCAAGATCTTTGAGCACGCCAACCTGTTGGAGATCAGCTATTTTCTTGTCCAGCTCCTCAATATTGCCCACGTAATCCTCGATCTCAGCAAATTTCTGCAGAAAGAAGATAAGGCAGTTCAAAGTCAAGTGATCCTCATAAGAGCAGGATACCTAGGCAAAGTTAAGGATCCTTACATCATTGAAGTATTCAAGGAATTGGTGGCGGATCAGTGGCAGCCCTTGAAGATCCTCAGCATCAGAAGTTTTCCTCTTCTTGACACCCTTTCCTTTAGTGGGTGCCCTTGGAATGGAGATGCTAGGACTGGTAGTGGACCTCTTCTTCCTGGGTCGTACGAGATCAAGGTCAGCTGTGTTGAATTGGGAAACAGGCTTGACAGGTTTTCCAGCGCCTACACATTCAAAGCAAGATGAGTATCCTTATCCTATTTCAATTTATCTATTTATTTTAATATTTAAACTATGCAAAAGACAGGATACTTACTCGACATGGTAATGGAACCTGAGGATACTTCTTGTGAGTCTTGGGTGTCTATCTTGAATGTCCTTGTTTCAGGATCAAGCTTCCAAAAGGCAGCGAGCCTATCCTTGGTTTCAGGTGATGTGCGGATACGTGAAACGGTGATAGCTGCAAAACAAGAAAGAAAAAATATAAGTTATCCTTACAATCAAAGAAAGTTCTTGGTGATCCTTGTCAGGATCCTCCATCCTACCATGGGTAGCCCAATTTTTAGGAAGATCCTTTCCATCCTGGATAGAATCTCTCTTGACAAAGAAAAAGCGACGTTTCCAGTCTTTGTCATTCTTGGTGACTTTCAGAAGAGGATGATCTGCACCGGGTTTTCGCTTGAGCAAATAACGATGGGAACCAAAAGTAGTAAGATCATACAGCTCCGCCAATTCTGACATGCCCAAAGCAATGCCTTCCTGTTCGATAATCCTCTCCAGGGTATACAAGACCCTCCAAATCATCGGCATGGCTTGGATATAAGAGATGCCGGTAAGGGAAAAGAAGGATTGTGTAAACTCTGGGAAAGGATAGGTGTATCCTATGGTGAATGGAGTGGCTGGAAATGCAACCCATGTTTCTGAAACATAGTCGCTAAGGGTAGTAGGATCAAAGGGTCTGATAAAGGCATCCGCCGGAAAACAGCAACGGATTTTGTCTATCTGTGCGTCGTTAAAACAACACTTTTCATTCGCTGAGTCCTTGATGATTTTCTGGCTTTCCAAAGGGCTATCCTTCTTGTGATCTTTGCCCGGAGAACTTCGGAGCAGCATCTTTGACGGAGATAAAGATAGAGAAACAGAGCAAGAGAGGGAAAAGGATAGAGAGAGAGAATACCTGAACGTCTTCGGAATGTGGATTATAAAGGGAGTTTCCCTGAAAATTTAAATGCATTTGATCCTATCTATATCTCTATTTAATCATGATCTTGCAGGTTGTCACTTCCGTGACATCATCATCGCAACGGCTAGTTCAAAATTAACGGCTATATATCCGTTAGTTTGTTACGGATAAGATTAAGAAAACATAACTCGCTAATTTTACAATTTCACTCCTTATATTTTGGGGGCAATTGTTAGGGGAGGATTTTCTAACAATTAGTGATCCTTATTCGTTATCCTAACTAGTGATCCTTACTTCTGTGACAGGTGGTGATCCTCAGAAGGGCTTTAGGATCAGGATCATGGATCACTTCAAGGATCCTCATACTGACGATTGTTTACTCATGTTTTATAACATCTCGCAGGTATAACAAGCTTGACCAAGTCTTAGCGACATTCTTGGAGAATATTCCCGAAGTATTCTGCACGTGCTAAATTAAAACTAGACGTTATGGAGAACGTGGAGGCTTGGCCCGAAAGTCGGAGAGTTTGTTAGCTAGATATTTTTCTTATTTTAAAGGGAGTAACGAGCTAAGTTAGAGAGTTAGTGACACTTAGTCATTTTTGGCAGTTACACACACTCATACAAGCGCTCATACAAGCTCTCGTTCAAACACTTAGCGATTTCATACACTTTTTACACATTTCACCGTAGTGATCCTTGTATCTAGCTCGTTACTATCCGAAGTTGTAAACATTTAATCATTTATTTGATCTTGGTGATCGGTAGTTTCCATCACCCGGGGTTTTTTGTGCCGGAGATTAACTCTTGATCAAGGGCTTTTTCCCCGTATAAATCCTTGTGTTGTTTGTGCATTCCACATTGAAGTGATCCTCATTGTTGTTGCACATTTTGAGCATCATACCCCGTAATCTAGAGTTTGGTTGCAATATCATCATCAGATTTTTTGACCAAAACAACTTCTTTTTCTCTGACTTGAGCAAAGGCTTCAGCCTCTATCCACTTGGAGAAGTAGTCAGTCATAGCAAGCATGAATACTTTTCCACCAGGTGCCTTAGGAAGCTTACCAACTATATCCATTCCCCATCTCATAAATGGCCAAGAAGAGGATATAGGATGCAAAAGTTCTGCTGGTTGGTGAAGGATATTACTATGTCTTTGACAAGGATCACACTTCTTGGCGTATTCCACAGCATCCTTCTTCATAGTAGGCCAATAGTATCCTGTCCTCAGGATCCTTGAGAATAATGCCCTGCCCCCAGTGTGGTTTCCACAATCTCCTTCATGGAAATCCTTTAGGACTTCTTGGATTTCAGGATCCTCAATGCATCTTAGATATGGTCCTGCAAGAGATCATTTATATAACATATTATTCAATATTGTAAATTGAGATACCTTGATTTTGAAAGCCCTAGGGTTTTCTCCTGTAGGAATCTCTCCATGTTGTATGTATCTCATGATTGGAAGGATCCATGATCCTGAATGAGATTGAGTATCATCACTAGGGATGATTGCAGAATCCTCTCCTATCTCCATGGCTACATGATCCTCGATAGCAGGGGTCAGGATGTGGATAATAGGGATCTTGATATCCTCCGGGATCTTCAAGGATGATCCTAGATTGGCTAATGCATCAACCTCTGCATTCTCTTCCCTTGGTACCTGTGTCAAACTAAAGGAAACAAAAGAGAGTGCCAATTCTTTGACTATCTCTAAATATTTGATTACCTGTATCCTGCATTGAGCCATGGTTAGTGTTATATGAATTATTAAAAGTGTTACCTCCCGGAGGATTCAAGTTCGGAATTGCGGATGTGAATCCATATTGACGGGATTCTGGTATGATTGAAGGACCAGAAGAAGCAATGGTCTGCATTGGAATGAAGTCTCCTTGATAAACATCGGTGCTTGGGGGCTGCATACTTCTTAAGAATCATTGATCCTGAAAGATGTTGGATCCTTGAAGCTGAGAGGATCCTTGAACCTGAAAGGATCCTTGGGGCTGGGAGGATCCTTGAACCTGGGAGGATCCTTGAACCTGGGAGGATCCTTGAACTGTGTGCATTCCCAAATACCCTCCTGAGCTGACGAAGGATCCCTGATGCTGGAAAGAGGATCCCGAAGGCTGAAAACAAGATCCTGGAGGCTGAAAGTGAGAGCCAAATGCTTGACTCATAGTTGCTGTTCCATAACGCCTTTCTGATGGACCACTTTGATACTGGATGCCCGGAACTGCCGATTGTAAGGTAGTTACAACTGGAGTATCGAAATCCAATGACCTTGGTATCAGAGGAGAGTGATCCTCCACTGATTTTTTCTGTTTCTTGATATCACCAATCTCCTAGAGGATCCTTTCATTGGTTTTGTCCTGCTCTTGCATGCGATCTCTCATCTGCAAAATCATAGTAAAAAGATCATTAGTAGTAGGATTAGAGGAAACAGAAGAAGTTGGTGGTTTTGGGAAAATGGGGGTTTGTCTCTTTGCAGCATTTTCAGCATTCTTCTGGGATCCAGAAGGTGGTGGAGGCAAAGGAGGAACGCCCTGTGAAGAACTCATTGCCGGCATAGAGCTTGATGTGTTCTTTGTTGAAGAAGTCATATGCTTGGTTGTAATGAACCGAAATGATCACAAGAACGATAATTTCTCAAGAACGAAGCACCAATTGCCCCACGGTGGGCGCCAAACTGTTTTGGTCAAAAATCAAGCTAAGATAATGCAACCAAACTTTCTGTTGTGAGGTGTGATGCTTGAATCAATGAACAATATTAAGGATCACTCGAAATGTAATGAACAAGTGACACAATGATTTATACGAGGAAAAAGCCCTTGATCAAGAGTTGATCTCCGGCATAAAAAACCTCGGGTGATGGAAACTACCGATCACCAACTCAGATTAAACAAAAAATGTATTACAACTTTGGATGATAGCGAGCTTGTTACAAGGATCACTAGAGTGTAATGTGCAAAAAAGTGTGTATTCGACGAGCAAACTGTTGAGAGCTGATGAGAGCAGTTACGAGTGTGTGTGTTTAGCCAAAAATAGCCAAGTGTTCTAATTTAGCTCGCTATCCCCTTATAAATTTGGAAAATATCTAAGCTAACTAACTATCCGCATATCGTGCAAGTCTTCCACGACCTCCATAACGTCCATATTAGTCAAGCACGTGCGGAATAAAAAGAGAATATGCTCCAGGAATATCGCCAAGACCAAGTCCAAGCACGTACTCCTGCAAAACAACTTATTCAAAGCAGACAATCGTTAGTGTAAGGATCACTATGATGATCCTGGATCCTGATCCTACAATACTCTCCGAGGATCACTAATTCAAACAGAATTGAGGATCCCTAAGCCCGACAGTAATTGAGGATCACTGATCATTGGAAAATCCTCCCCTAACAGTTGGTTTGTAAATGATTTTTCCCCTATCTTTTTCTCATAATTTTTAGGTCTAATCAATTTTATAATTATAAAACTTAATACCATAATAACAATAATACATAATTCAATTTGAGGTTATAAGCAATGTTTTAAAAACCGGTAAATACCGGCCGGTTATACCGGTATTACCGTTTTCAGATGTAAATCCGGTACGAAAGACCCCGGTAAATAAGTAAAACGGCATAAGGTTTGTACCAGCGGTAAAATCCGGTATACCGGTTTGAAATGTAATACCGGTACCGGCCTAGGGTTATTTTAGGTTGTGTTGCTACTTATTTTTATTATATATGTTACTTATCTTACGTAATTTTTATATATTATGAATTTATGATTATTCGTAACTACAAGTTCTTATTTAATATTGTATGAAACGAAAATAGTTGATGTATTCAACACTCAAATGACTTAAACATTCGTACACTTTCATATAAAAAGCTTGTTGGAAAATTGAATGATTTCGATTATCTTTTGGATTATTTTTTATTATGGATTTACTTTTGGATCATATTTTAATATGTAATCATGCATTTTTTGAATTGACTTTTGAGTTGATGTTGTAATTTATGAAATTATAGAGTTAGCTAGTCAACCCGGTTGAACAGCTCGGTACAACCTGGTTCAACCGGTTGAACCATTTTTTAGCCTAATCCGGTTTGATTTAAAAACCGGTTTTTAAAACATTGGTTATAAGTAGGGCTGTTCACGAGCCGAGCCGAACCGAGCGGACCTTTGCTCGTGCTTGGCTCGTTTACAAACCGAACCGAGCGGAGCGGCTCATATAAAACCGAGCCTCAAATCAATCGAGCATTTTTCGAGCAATAAAAATTCCGAGCGAGCGCCGAGCGAAATTCGAGCGATTTGGACAACTGTGTCGCCCGATTTAAATTTGCTGAGAGAGATAGTGACGATGTTGGGTCTCAAGTTTTTATGTCTTTAAAAATATGCACATTTAATGGCACAATATTTTTCTTATTAATAACAATGTTGTGGCCAATAAGGTGATGATCATATTGTACAAACAATTACGTTGAGAGCAGGAGAAGATCGACTTAGGGTAACGAAATGAAACATTGAGGCGATGAACAAACTATCTTTTATCGGTTTAGGGTTTAACTTTTAGTTTTAATATTATTTTTTTATTGGCGTGGTTGGGCTAATAGAGTGGTACATAGTTGTAAATTTGTATATCGGTGACCAAAATCTAATAGAGTGGTACATATAAAACTATAAATTTAATTTATATTTAAGTATATATATATGTGTAAGTGTGTATATATATAGGTGTGTGTGTATAATGTATAATTTATATTTGTGTATATATATGTGTGTGTATATACATGTTTATATATGTATATGTATAGGTATATATATATGTAGGCTAGGAGTTGGCCAGAAAGTCTAAATTTCCTAAAAAGTGTAAAAAGTCATAAAACACAATAATGTCAACCATAAAACACACTAAAAACCCACAAATAATATGATGAAGATTACTAAAACATCATGTATGTGGGTTTTGTGTTGTGTTTTAGATGTTAAGGCTCTGATTATGGAATGACAAATATTATTGTGTTTTATGTTGTTTAGCATTTTGTGTTTTATATTCATAGTTCTACCATGGTGCGTTTGAAGTTTTTATGGACTATTAGAGTTTGAATATGGTGTTTTAGTAATATTCATTCTATTATTTGTGAGTTTTAGGTGTGTTTTATGCCTGAAATTATTGTGTTTTATGACTTTTTACACTTTTTAGGAAAAACACACTTTCCGTAGGATCCCCACTCTATGTATGTATACTAATTAAAAAATAATTTGAGCCGAACCGAGCCGAGCAGACCTTTGCTCATGCTTGGCTCGTTTACAAACCGAACCGAGCAGAGCGGCTCGTTTACAACCGAGCGTCAAATCGAACAAGCATTTTCCGAGCAGTTTCCGAACGAGCGTCGAGCGAGCGGCGAGCGACGAGCGATTTGAACAGCCCTAGTTATAAGTACTTGAATAAACTAAGAAGCAAGTCTTGACGTGTCACATGAAATAAAATAAAATAAAAATTAATTCTAAAATCAGTTAAATACATAAGCTGAAATTATTATCCTTATATTAAATTTTGACTGTTTTGAACAGTAACCATATTATCCTTATATTAAATTTTGAAGTGAATAGTATTGGGTTCCGGTATCAAATTTATCAAACTAAGTGTATTTTCGGTATTCGTTCGGCACCGGTATTCATCGGGTTTTACCCTCAAATACCGTGTCGTACCAGTACCGACCGTATCAAGCCGTACCGTACCAGGTATATTCGGTACCGGTACCCACTTTTGGGGATTTTGATAACGGTATTTCGGTACCGGTTGGTTTCGAGCTCATCAAATCTTGTAGCAACGTAGCAATGCAAGTAATTGCACAGTTTATATTATTTTTCATACACACAGTAAGTAAACTGTATTTCGTTTGAATGATGTTATATATACACAACAACTTATTTTACTTTATTTTTTGTCTTTTTACGTAATGAATGAATTGTAGCATGTAAAATTAACTTGGATATTTAGATTATTGATGAGAAAATCGTATCAAATCCTGTAATCAAACCGGTATCGTATTGGTACCAAATTTACTATACCAAATCATTTTCGGTACCAATTTGGTACCCACCTTTTGGCGTTTTCAAAATCGTTACTTTCGGTTCGACACCGGTCTAGCACC
Organism: Helianthus tuberosus; assembly: GCA_030545235.1. NCBI lineage: Eukaryota > Viridiplantae > Streptophyta > Magnoliopsida > Asterales > Asteraceae > Helianthus > Helianthus tuberosus. The sequence goes on along the minus strand of CM060441.1, from coordinate 212,831,424 downwards.
ATACCTATATTTATTGATTTTTACCTTCAAATACCATACCGTATTGTACCAAACATTTTCGGTGTCGGTACCTAATTTCGATGATTTTCCGAATCGGTACTTTCGGTGCCGTTACCGGTACCGAGCTCATCCATATTTTAACGTGTTAGCACCGTAATAACTGAATTGAAAACAACTGAATTTCCAACGTGTAGGACGTGTGGGTCCTATTATTATATATTAGGTTATTTAAAATCGGTTTTTTTAGGACGGATTGACTATCCTTTTCACGACATTTTTATTTATGTTTTGATATTCGGTATCTGCTTGCCGTTACTGACACGCGTTTTGCAGTCATTGGGTCCCCGCCGCAACGCGCGGGGGGAAATTTAACTAGTTTCATTAACTCCTTGAGAGTATCAAGTTATGACAAAATTCCTTGTTTGTATCTTTATTTTTAAGGTATAAGAGGCATCTACCATAGTTTTTTAATAAGGTTGTCAATGAGTCGAACCTAGACCCGACGAAGCTCATAATGGTGTTGTTCAACCTTAGAGAGCTTGAGTTTTGAGTTTGGTTTATGAGTAATTAATTATACAACATCAAGTTTGGCTCGTTATTATTTACCGAAATACTAGTTATATTATCTATAGACATATTTAGTTATTTCTATTTATTTATAACTTATAACTAGCTTACAACCCCGTGTGTTACACGGGTTAAATGACGAAAAAATGTAAATTATAAACTTGTATATAATCCTTATTAATAAAATAACTTATTTAGATAAAATAATAAAATAAAAGAACAGTTAATTTTCGCTATTCAAAATAATTTTCTAAGTTTTCACTTCTCTTTTGAGATACTACAACCCATTTTATTATGTCTTTAAAAAGAAGTAACACTAAAAAAATAAAAAAATAATTATCATAAAATTGTATGTATTTTTTAAAATAATTATAAGTTATGTGGTTATGGTAAATGAATTGTAATTAAATTCTACTATGTATATTAATGATATAATAAATACTTTGATATAAATACTATTTTTAGATATATGGATCATAAGACAAGATACAAATATTATCATTGTATAGAAAATATTACATATTAAAAAAATCATACTAAAAATAAAGTATACGTTTAAAAAAATATGACTAAAGTTTTTTAAACTATAAATTTGAGCGTCTAGAACAACTTTTTTAATTAGTAGTTGACATTTAAATATTCAAATTAAAATTTTTATAATATTATATGATGTCTTTATTTAGCATGATGATAATGTCTTTAGTTGCGTAATATGATTGAAATTAAGTTTAATATTTAAAACTCAATGTTATTAGGAAGTTGGATCATTTTTTAAGATGAAAACATATTGATAGTAACATAAATTTAGAATTGGAAGAAAATATTGAACACGTGTATTACATGGCTTAAGTAAATATAATGTTATATACTTAATAGCAAAAAAAAAGTCTTTTAAAAACCATTTAGTGTTCGCTTTAAAGATAATTTGGTACTTTATTTAGATAATCCGCTTGTAATTTTAGTCTTCTAAGTTATATACTATAAGTACTTGTACATGTGATTTGATACTTTATTAGTAATTATTGTTTATATCAAAATAATATATTTTATCTTAACAAATATATATGGTTAGGGTAAAATGAAAATTTCTACAAGTTATGAGAACTTAGAGAACTCGGTCTTACAAAAGGGTTTTTGAATTTTTTACGGGGGGTGTGAATGAGCGGTTAAAGACTTAGGACGTTAAACTTTTTGATTTTGGATTTTAGTGGTTAAAACCACTAAAACATAGGGACTCAAAAAGTAATTTACTATCAATTAAATTTGAAATCATACGTTTGATCTCTAACTATATTAAATAATATTATACTTATTATATTATTTGATACATTTATATTTGTTATAGATAATTATTAATTAAATTTGAATTTATACACCAATGGGGTGGTGGTCCATTGGTAAAGGCAAAACATTTAAACACCTTGGGAGAGGGAGGTCTTGGGTTCAAGTCCCACAACCGACATGAATAAAAGAAATTTACCTTTCAATTTTTTTTTTGAATTTATACGTTTATATCTCTAACTGTATTAATTAATATTATATTATATTTTGTGTATAAAAATTAATATGTAATACTATTATTAAAAGGGAGAAGGCACCAGAGAGTGACACGTGTACAAAAAGATTTTTGTTTATTAGTATAGGATGTATATGTTAAAATATACATATTATTTAGTTAATTATTGTATTTATATGTATAATATAATGTATATATTAAAATATACATATTATTTAGTTAATTATTGTATTTATATGTATAATAATATTTATTGTGTAATTATCTATTATATTATACATAACAGACTTGTTTATGCTGCTAGTCTAATAAGGCCATAAGGTATACATTAACCCTTTTTAACTCTATATAAGCGACACACCACCCGTTTTTTACTCTTTTTACTCCACCTCATCCTAAGGAAATCGTTTAACCTTATTAACTCTACATCACCCACCATTTTTTTTAATTATTTTAATATTAAATATTTAAATTAAATACAGAATAAAAAATAATAATACCATTTCATTAACTTCTTAGCTAAAATAAGCATTAATTCTTATTCTTAATTTTTTTTTTTTTTGCCTAAGTTAACATGTTAACCAATGGAGGTTTTAACACCCCTTAACATGGGGAGGGAGTAGTTTGAAAGACATGTGTCTTTAAAACTAATGAAGTTAGAGTACACCCTAAGGCCTAATAAGCAGTATATGAAACTCAATCTCAAATTAGTGTATTAAATGAGCTTTAAGTTAGGCTCGAGCTCTAATCAGTTCGACTTAACTAAAGCTCAAATAATCCCAACTCAAGTCGAACCTTTTAGGGACCGATCGCCTCATTAACCCACTAGTTTCCAATCATACATTTATCTAGATTTCTACAACCATAATGCCTTATTAATATATAAAACTAAACTCATTGTTAAAAACTTTGTACAACTTACTTAAATTAAGTTTTTCTTCTTTGAATAATAGACAGAAGGAGAAGCCAGGAAAGGGCCATATGAAACACTAGAAGACACAAGTTATAATGTCTCTTTGTTATCATTGATTCAGACCACCTTTTTCTTTTCCCTTGAACCCTTCTCTAACAGGTGGCAGGGAGTTCAATCCCACATGATCAATTGTTGCATGAAGGTCAGAAAACTTAGCCTGGGTTCAGTCTGTTTGCATTTGACACTTGTATTTTGGGGCTCTATTGATACCAATCACTTACCAAGTTAAGTCCTTTTCGTTACTCACTATCCTCAAATTGTTGTTATTTACCATGTTAAGCATAAATCCTTATATGGATTTTCTTTTTTAATTATTTACCATGTTAAACATAAATCCTTATATGGATTTTCTTTTTTAATTTAAAAAAATATGAAATAATAAGCAAGATTGATAATATTTTCCTAAAGTTATTTAACTCTTTTATATTCTAGTTCTAGAAAGATTAGATTTTAATAATATCAGCTATTCGTCGTTGGTCACTAACAGTCTTAACTTCAAAAATAACCACAGGTAGTTCCAAGTACTATTAACATATTGGTCTCCAATGTACCCTGGCTAACAGAACTCTAACTATTACCCGGTTATTGACTCTTTGGGTACAACCGGAACTGGTTTGAAAAAAATGCACCATTATACACCATTTCCTTAATTCTAATATCAGTTATAATGGTAAATATCAAGTAACATTATCATAACTTTTAAAGGTAGGAAAAGTGTGGCTTAATACGCATTTTATTGATTTTTTGTAACTATTTATCTTAGAAGAAAAATAACGACTTTAGTAATCTCATATAATCATATTATAGACTTGGAGAGTTGGAGAGGCCAACTGATTAGTGATGATTGCTATGGGTTTTTTTCTGTTATAGGCCCAGGAAACATAGGCCCGACTGTGCTCTTCCACCATAGCCCAAAGTCCCAAACTACAATGTTGGTTATCTATTTGATTTGTATAAATTCTGATTATTAAAAAAAAACATATACATGTTAGTTATTTAAAATGAAGTGACTTCTTAATCAAAGATTAAATTCTAAAACAGGTTTAGCTTTAAAATCACTTCAAATTTCAAAGGGTTATAAATTTTACAAAGGACATGTAGTTACCGAGTTTTCGGTTGGAACACATGAATAAAAGTTCTTAACAATGTGTTGTGGATCATTTAGTGGCGTCAACGATCAGCCTTAAGGGGAGCAAGGTGGACCGTTTTGTGGGCTCACTCTCTCGGAAGCCAACATTTTTAAATTATATATATATAAGTGTAATGTACAATATGCCTTATGGTATGAGTGTACGAGATTTGAAGTCCGCACGTCATAAACTCCAAAAAAAATCCTGCATGTTATAAAGTTTATAAACCTACAAGTTGAAAAAACAAAAAACCGCATGTTGAAAATGAAAAATTCGCATGTTGTATAAAAAATCGCATGTTATAAAAAAACCCTGCATGTTATGAGCAAAAAGCCACATGTTGTAACTCAATCTCCTCGCTCTGGCCCATCCGGAAATTTCTTGACATTTTTAAGACGACCTTGCGTATGATTAATAATTGAGATATTGTGAAATGGCAAATGAGTTGTATGGCTATGAGGTCCTTAAGAAGAGTATGTGAAAATGGTCCCATGATACCTCACTAGTTAAATGTTTATTAGAGTCGTCTTAATTGTTTGATATTTTCAGAAAAGAAAAATATTGGCATAACGTATGTATCGAGAATAAATCGTGGTCAGTAGTTTAGAACATTTAGATGTCTTATTGGTTTGATAATTTCAGAAAACAAAATTGACATAACGTATGCATGTATTGAGAATAAATCGTGGTGAATAGTTTAGAACATTTAGGTAGCGTTTGGTACGAAGGAAAAGAAGGTGAAATTGAATGGATAGGTGATAAAAAACATGTTTGGTTATCATATGGTAATGTGGTAAAATGATGGAGCACTTCAAAGGAATGTAACTCCTTTCAAATATAACAATTTTCATTCCTTGATAAGGGTGTGTTTTTTTTTCAATCCTTCAAGGAATGGAAAGAAATGTATTATTATTTTATTATTATTATTATTATTGTTGTTGTTATTGTTATTATTATTATTATTATGTTAATCCTAATATTAATATATATCCAAAAATTTATTATTAATTTATTTACAGTTAATATATTATTGATATTATTATATTATTATTATTATTGAGACAATTATATTTTTGTCGTTTTTAATACAATTGTGTTTCGTACTTCGTCTTTTTTGGTCTAACAAATTGTACAAAATAATGATTCATTCTATTATTCTTTATGTTAAAACTAGTTCAAAATCTCATGTGTTACACAGGCTGTATAAAAAAAACACTTCTTATAAATCTATATATTCAACAAATTACACATAGATGTAGATGCTGCTATAATCACAATTGGTTCCCATGTTATGATTATTAACATATTTTAACACCCCTACTCTTTAACATGAAGTGGCTTCTAATCAACATATAAATATAGTTCATTAAATAATGATACAAAACAATGCATGAAATATGGAAAAAAGTTAAATTGCAATATACAAGTTTTTTTTCTTTATTTCTGTTGTATGTGGGACTTGAAGTCTTGAAAATAAGACCTTCAAATCTAAGTGTACCTAAAGGCTTTTGCCTTTGCCAAGGGGTCGCTAACCTCATTGGTAATTACAATATATAAGTAACAAACATATAAGCAATCTATAAATCTCTAAATATTTCTTTGTACATCACATTATTCGTCTTATTTGTAACATTTTTCATCTTTGTCTAACATTAGTAACTTGACTTTGTGTCTTCTTTTTATTCTTGATATTGTCACATACATTATTCGTCGTATTTGTCCTATGAGAAAAACCGATTCTTTTAAGTACAAACCAACATTAGATAGTGATTGTGTTTGACTTTTATTAATAATCATTTGCTAAACATCAAATTGTTGTTTATTTATAAGCTATGCAAACAATTTAAATGTAGAAATGATTTTCAATTATCAAAATTTTATTAAAAAGGTAATAATACCAATACAAAAAAGGTAATAATTATTATATTGATTTATTAAAAAAGGCAATTTAAACTATTACCTTTCTTAAGCATAATTAAAAACTTTAATTATTTTATAATTTGAATATGTAATATATATATATATATATATAGGTAAAGAGTAAAATACAAATGCGCTTATCGTACGATACGTACGCGATCATCCCAGCCGTTCGATCAGGTGCAGATCTGGTGCGAATTCAATACATATCGCATATGAAAAAATGGTTAGCATGTGGTAGTGTGAAAAATGGCATGGGGTGTGTAGATGGACAAAATCGCATGTGTAAGATTTGAATATCGCATGTGAAAAAATGGCATGGGGTAATGTGAAAAATGGCATGGGGTGTGTAGAATCGCATGTGGGAGATTGAATATCGCATGTGAAAAAATGGCTAGCATGGGGTAATGTGAAAAATAGCATGGGGTGTGTAGAATCGCATGTGGAAAATTGAATATCGCATGTGGAAAAATGGCATGAGGTAATGTGAAAAATGGCATGGGGTGTGTAGAATCGCATGTGGAAAATTTAATATCGCATGTGAAAAAATGGCATGGGTAATGTGAAAAATGGCATGGGGTGTGTAGAATCGCATGTGGAAAATGGAATATCGCATGTGAAAAAATGGCTAGCATGGGGTAATGTGAAAAATGGCATGGGGTGTGTAAAATCGCATGTGAAAAATTGAATATCGCATGTGAAAAATCTGTGTGTGTGTTACTGTTCATCTTCTTCCATTGTTGGTCGATCATTGTAAGTCTTCTTCCGTTTGACCCTTACAACTCCCAAATTAGTAGTTCTTATTATCGATATCGCACTAAAAGGAACGAAAGGAGGTTGGGGAAGAAGATTTTCAGGTTTTTGAATTTGATTTAGGGTTTGATTTTGAACTATCATCGGTCAATTACAGAGATTTATGACCTCGCAATGACGTTTTTAAGCTTCCTGGTATGATTTAGATATATTAAAATGATTAATTTAATCATTTAAATTAGTTTCCCCCGCGTTTGATCGATTGAAGATCGTACGGCTGAGGGCATCGCGTACATAATGTATGATAAGAGGTATTGTACGTTAACCGGCCTCTATATATATATATATATATATATAGAGAGAGAGAGAGAGAGAGGAAGGTTAACGTACATTACGGCTTAACGTACATCACGTACGACAGGTAATTACGCACGTTCATTTTAAAATCACGCACGTTATAACTCAAAAATCCAAAATCACGCATGTTGAAACACAATAATCACGCATATTGAAAACATTAATCACGCATGTTATATAACAAATCACGCACGTTGTTGTACGTGAAGTACGTTAGGCCGTAATGTACGATATACTTTTTCTATATATATATATACATATTATATTTTTTAGAAGTCAGTTATAATTTTATATCAGTTACAATTATATACTATATTTTAAAATGTCATTGTATTTATTAAGTGTCTTAAGAATGCTGACTTAAATAAGGAACTAAAACTTAAGATAGTTATAACGAAATTACATTTACAATTTAGTTACAGAAAAAAACTTTACACAAAGGAGAAGACAATCTCGAAATTAAAGTAAAAAATGTCACAAATATAAAAAAATATTTGATTAATCTTAAAAAGGAATGTAACTAAAAAAGTAATGATACGTCAAAATAATTAAAAACATTTTTAATTATTTAATATTAAAAAAATACGTATGTAATCATTAATTGATTAAAATTTATTGTAGAAAGTTTGGTAAAAGAAATAAATTTATATAATATTGAAAAAACTACTGACACTTATATGTTGAATTGAAAGAATATTATTAAATGTTAATAAACCAAACGATATAACTGAACCTTTAAAATAGCATCGAAGTTTTCATTGAAAATGTTAAAGTAATTAAATATTGAAAAATTTAACGGATCAACAAATACCTAGTTGAAAATCGGTGTAAAATAACTAATCATATGCAAGCTTCTGCGAGTAATTTTTTAATAAAGAGAATATTGTTACAAAAGAAGACACATCCCTAATATCTCCCGTAAATATTTTTTACATATTAATGAAGAATATAATATTACAAACCCTTAACATGCTTGAAAACTAAAATGTCAAGATTGATTCTTATGGTCATTGTCATGGAAACCGTAATGGGAAGGGTAAGCATGCAAGTTTTGCATAAAGTACAATTTGGTTAGTTATGCAGAAACATAACGGAAGAAAAACACAAATAATGAAGCTATACATAATTAATTATGGTGATTAACACTCATGAAAAAAAAGGATCACTATCGATAAACACTCATGTAAAGCAACAACCTAATAATTATGCATATATACATAACTACATATACATGGTTTTAGTAATTATCATTCATGAAAAAAAGGATCATTATCAATTATCTATGAACACTCATGTAAAGCAACAACCTAATAAAACTATTTATTTATACATATCTACAGATACATGATTTCAACATTTGAAGTTCAAATGAATGTATAGAACACCTATGTACAAAAAAGGAATTTAGGTTTTAAACAAACAAAATCAGGATTTAACATACATATTGTTGGTTGATTCATTTCGATTCAAAGGTATGGTTATTAGTGAATATGCAAACACAGTTATGGTGAGGATATGGAAAACCTATTATGGTTTGTGATTTGCAATCACATTCAAAAGGAAACGGTTTGCACAAAAAGGAAAGTCTGATCTCTATAAACATTGTGAGAAAAGAAGTGGAACAAATGCCTTGTATTTTCCCTCATAAAGCAAAACAATAAGGAGTGTAACAATGCCACATGGCAATTAATGGCTTAAGTAGCTGCCAAGTGGCCAAAGTTTTTTTTTGCTTTATTTATAATGTATAGATAACTAAAAGCGAATCATCAGCTTTTGTGTATATTTGTTATACTTTATCTTCAAATAACTAATACCGAATCATCAAAAATCATGTGTATTAAAAATACTAAATAATTATGTTAACTATAGAGCAATATCATATACTATATTAGATAAATAGCAGAAGAAAATTATGTTTATTACCATTAGTCCACATGTGAGGTTAGTATTGGTCAAAGTCACTTTTTTTTGGCAAAATTATAGCCCTGCCATTGCTGCCGATCTAATTATACATTGTCGCCTGGTGTGGTGATATGCGTTGTCGCCTGGTGCGGCGATTTCCTCTCCTTCTGTTACCGGACTTACCTCAGCCATCAGAAAACACATTTGAACTTGGTTCTCTTTCGACCTGTTGCCATAAATCACCATCGTTGCTACCGATCTAATTAATAAACACAAGCTTGATGTTGGAGACTCGTAGCCATCGCCTGATGCGGTGGTTTCCTCTCCGATTTGACGAGAGTGAAAGGTGGGGTGTGATTCACTTGTGTTTTCGTGACCATAGACTTCAAAGTCTTACCCGTAACAACGGGGACAAATTGTGTGTGTGTGTGTGTGTGTGTTATGAGCTAGAAGGAGGGAATATCTCTGGTTTTGTTGACAACCCGAAATAAAATCTATGGATCAAAAGCAAAAGATTCGTGACTCTTTCTGATGGGTCTTTGTATTCTCATTAGTTCTACATATATTATGGGTATAGACAAGAGATAGTCAAAGGTTGAATTCTATATAAAATTTTATAACGTATTTTCGGTTATGAGTGTGAACAAGTTGAGTCGTTCGTATACTACTCAAAATGAGCTCTCTATCCTTTTAAATGTTTTTTTATCCTAAAATACTCGAGCCTTGCTTTTTTTATTTTCTCTTTCAATTACCATAGCAAGTGTCGATGTTGTAAATGTAAATAAGCGAAACGAAACCAATTGAATTCCTACCAGGAAACATGGATTCTCTTGGATTTGAGTCCTCGTGGTAAGTTGTCAGTGACAATTTGTGTGACAATTCCCGTTTAACTAGGTTATTTATCCATACAGTTAAATTACGTGTAATCATTCCATGTGAATCATGTAGATTTAGTTCGACATTAACTAGGTCATGCAACGTGTTGCATGTGCATGACTAGGCACAATTATAGTATATCTAGTAGAGAATACTAGCACCAACGAATAGGTGTTAATTCAAGTTAAAACGATCTAAAGTAATGAACAACGGTGATATACAATTTAAAGAACAACAAACCCCTAAATTGATCGACGTATCAAAATTTATCAAATTTAACTATTATCTACGAGTTATATAATTTGTAGGGACTATAAAAATGTCTATTTTATAATCAACATGTTATAGCATGGAAAATTTAGTATCGAGTGCATTAAAAATAAACAACACTTAGCCTAATGTTTATATAGAGTTATAATGCCCTAAAATGATCCTATTATATATAAGCTATGTCAAATTAATATAAAAATGCACCATGTATTAATAGAAATCAGATTTGTCGGTCTTGTAATCTAGTCATAAAAAGACAAGATCAAGCTAATTAACCTTAAAAAAACACATGTTAAATAGGAGCATGTGATATCTTACATAGTACTAACCTAAGATATCAACTCCATGTCATAAAACCATCTAAAAACTCCCTCACGAACCATCCAAGTATTCTTCATTTTCTCTCAACTTTCTAAGGTACTTTTACAAGTCTTAAAGCATTCTTAAACTTTCAATCCACGAAAGAACTTGGGTGTGCTTCAAATCTTCCAAGAAAACACTCTTGGAAGACACTTTATTGTGAAGGAAACCAAGCAAGTGTTTTGTTTAAGGATGATCAAGTTTTAGGGGCCAGATGTATAAGAATCATATTGTGATAGAGGAATCACCCATTATACATATGTATATGTAGTGATGTTGCTTAATCATTCACCCAAAAACATGATAATACATCCAACACATTAAAACTAACAAGTATTATGTATCACATCTTGGAATATGTTTGGCATTTTTGAAAGATTCTTGAACCAACATCACCATTAAGTTGTTAAGATCATAAACATATAAAACTTTCTGGAAATAACCTTCAAAAAGTTGACGAACAAAGTATAAAGACAAAAAGTGTATAAAATAAACTTTAAATAAGCACAAGGTAACAAGATGTGTTCAAAAGAGCTTAGATTCATCATGTTTTAATGAATCCACTTAGTGTATACTTAAAGAAGGCTATGATAGTGGTTTGATGGGGATAAATTGGTGAAAAACCTACTAAAAATAACTAAATGAAAATCAATATCGAATAACTGAAAAGAAAGCCCTAGGAGTAGAAACCCTAGCTATGGGTCTTGAAAATTTTGAAATTTTTACAGTAACTCTGGGATGTTAAAATAAGGTTTTCGACCAAAAAACATGAATTTTTGAAGTGCATGTATCTTTTTCGTAATTTGTGTGGATAAATAACCGCAAAAATAAATAAAATACTTAGATTACCCAGAAAATTTCTAAATTTTTACAGTAACTTTTATTGGTCCAAAATACTTAGAAACCAAATTTCAAGTGAATCCAAGTTGAGGAGTTGTGGTTTTAATAATGGATTTAAATTACACTTTAAAGGATTTTATTTACATTTCTTAACAAATACACTAAAATTAACAATCCATAAGTTTATAAAGTCCGAAGTGATTTTGGGATTTTTTTGGAATTATTTGGTCATTGGAATAATTAGTAATGAATTTAGGGTATTAACGGGTATTTAAATCGACTTTTACTTCCAAACTCTAAAAGATTGATTTGGTGTGAAATACTAGATGTCATAAACGTTTAGAAATTTAAAACAATAAAACATAATCAAAACTCTAGTTTGAGAATAAACGTTAACAATTTTTGTTTTACAAACAAACACCAACTAGTAGCTTCATCAACACTATGTGCCTTTTTTTAGGGTAAAGTCCTAGTCGTGTGTCGGGCGAATTGTATTTAATGTCTTATTTGTGCATATAAACTTGAAGGTAGACAAGTAGCACACCCATAGTATTCCACGTCTTCGATGAAGTACTATTGAATAGTGAGTAACGTGTCCCCGTTTTTATTTCTTTTATATTGTTTGGGGGAAAGTGTAAGACCCTTAGTATTAGATAACGATTTTCGTATAAATTACGAAAATAAACTTGTAATTATATGCACATATATTTGAATAAAACAGGTAAATTAAAACTTTTACAAATTGAAAATAATACAATTTAATATGTATGGATTCGTCGTTTAAAATGACGACGAAACTACATGCGGAAGCTTCGTCTTGATGTGTTCGGTTCTTGTACGTTGCTTGATCTTCATCCGGAAACTCTTGACATCCACCTAAGACCAAAACCAACCTAAAACTTAGTTTTAATGGTTAAATAACAAATTCAAACTAGTTATATGGGTCGAACAAACCAAATAAAACATAATGCCAGCCGATTTTAAGTGTTTGCTGTCGCGCGACGCGACAGCCCATTTTCGACAGAAAGGGTACCTGGCTGATGCTGCACATGCCCAGCTCCCATTTTTACCATTAATCAAACTTAAAACATACATAACTTTCTATTTACAACTCAGTTTTACACGATTCTTTTTTCTATGCGTTCGTAATTTAATTCTCCATCGTATAGAGTTATGACCGGACATCTGAACTCATAAGGTATTGGATTTCAAGCCCTAAACTTGAAATCACTTTATAAAAACTTTTGACCCGTTCAAGTTTAAAACCACCAACTTGTTACTAAATAATCATATTACATACACCTATGTCTTTAACTCAAAGTTCTTAGCTCGGGTTCGAAATTTTATTATGCATTACGCGCCTAGTACACAAGCAATGCTCATAAATCCATTTTGACCCGTTTAAGGGATTTTTATACTTTTAAGCGTCAACTCGCTCTTCTCATATCTAAATAACTACTTGTAATCCACCCCAACTATTTTTGTGGTGGATTATCATAATGAACCCATTATCCCAAAAATTACCCTTCGACTGGTCATTTTTTTTTTCGCAAATGACCATTTTTAGGCATTCGACTTACAAATGTTTTTGCCTAAAACTTTTATATGTATCTAAGGATTTCAAGATCAATATACAAGTTCCTAAACAACCTCTAAGGGTTGTTTATCCGGTTCACCCATAAAGGGCTTTTTGTCAACTTTTAGTCCTTCATTTACGACGAAGGACTTTCACTAATAATTGACCAAAATATCACTTTTAACCATAAATCTAAATATGCGTACCTGGCTCGGGTCATAGCACTGACCCGTTTACATACTTTTTGCTTTAATTTTCTAGCTAAAACAACACAAGCATAGGTTATTTCCTGTTATCACAAAACTCAACAGTAGTCGTCAGTTATTATTGTCAAATGGTTTTAACACACCATTTGACCCGGTTAGTCGACATGACCATTTATCAACGTATGTTGATACATTAATACCATCATGTCCCTTGAACCTATTCCGGTTCGCGCCGTTATATCTACCCGTTATAACTTTTACCAAATGGTGTCTTTATTTTGATTGCTATTACTTTAACTATTAATTTGACCCGTTTGGTTGTCGGGTGAATTCCATCACCTCAATGACATACTAACTCAACCATTTTCTCTATATCAATTACACACATTTTAACTATCTATTTTGACCCGTTTGGTTGTCGAGTGAATTCCATCACCTCATTGACATACCAACTCAACCATTTTCGCTATATCAACATCAAACATATTTTAGATAGGCTTGTCTACATAAATGTAACGGGACAATAAGTCGCGTACCTTTCTAAGCTTTATCCTTCAAGCGCTTGTCCGCTCCGGCTTGTTCGCTTGATGATTCAATTACCTTGCCTATAGAGTTCAACCAACAACGTGTTTAGAACTCATTTCACTTCATTTTACGCGTAATTTGCCATATTATTCAATTACACGTTTCTTTCAAAATTTCAACATATTAGTGTTCGTTTAGACATTCTAACAAACACCTTGTGGGCATGATTTTCTTACTTTCATCAATTTAGCTCCTAATTAACTTTTAACCAAGTTTTATTCACAACAATCAAGCTCTTATGCCTAGTATTCATGCACAATATCAAGGCTTTCATCATAACACCCGTGTTATACCATTTGAACATTGAATTTCATGTGTTCATCATCTAGTTATAATACCCACTTGAGACATGCATGGGTAATTATCTATTTCACAATTTTTCATCATTAATTCATCAAATTTTTTACTTGGGTTTGTTCCTAGACATGGATTTATCCTAATTTCACTCTTACATCAAACATTCAAGCAATAATTTCGTTTATGATAATTCACCATGAATTCAAAACATCACCAAAAGATGGAATTCGACATACCTTGTGATCCTCTAACCCGAGTGATCACTAATCTTAGCTTGGTTTCAATTTGCTCTTTATTTCTTGCTTGAATTTCGTTGATTTTGAGTGATTTAGGGTTAGCTTGAAGGAGCCCTTTTTCCTCCTGTGATTCTCACGACCAGAACACACTTAAGTGTGTGTTTTTGGTGTTTTTGATTTTTATTAAATAAAATCACTTCCAATTTTGTCAAGTTTAGTCCCTTTACTTGTTCAATCTTTTCATAAGGAGTATTTTAACCAAGTTTTTTTTTATTATTTTAAAACACTTACTAACTAGGTTGATATTCCTAGTTACTTGGTGGGTTCCGGGAGTTATAACCCGTCTTATTTTAAGTCCCGTTAACTCGGGCCTCTTATGAGCTTTGTTTCTTCAAATGCTTTTATTCTCTTTTATCTAATATTAGGTTCATTTATTTAAATTCTAATATTTAACGGGTTAATTTTTACCACTAACGGTATTTTACCCGTTTATTAATATTGATGTGGTTTGACTATCAAACCCGTTTTCGGGGTGTTACAGAAAGGCATGCTTTGCTTCATGAATACTTTTTCATACTTGTACATACATACATAGCTACATGAGACGTAACGTTACCACAGAAAGTTTGCTACTTAGTATGATCACTAACTAGTATATCCATGGATATTGTGAAATATATCTTTTTGGTTTGGGAGTCCCTTTTTGGTTAGTCGTGCTAACTTGTCTGGTATTGTAAATGAATTCATGATATCCATGACGTTCAGTGTTTGTGGTAAACATTGGTTTGGGGGCAAAATAATGTCAAGGTTTGGTTATACGACTCATGGTAATTATAAACAAATGTGTATGGTATACTCACACACATACACACACACACACACATATATATATATATATATAAACCAGTGAACTCACCGACCCTTTTGGTTGACACTTTTAAGCTTGTTTTGGTAAGTAATTATACAAATGATCTAGCTACGGGCCTTAGGATGTAACTTTTGGATGTGTTGTTACATGTCTTTGTTTTTGTTGAACTTGATTTCAAACAAATTGATGTAATAGTAATTAGATAAGTAACTTTTGTGCATGAATGGAACTTGAATGTTTGTTTTAAGTTTCTCGTAAACAGTAGCTAAGTTACCCAATAAGTTACACCTTGTTTCTTCCCTTCCGCTACGACGTAGGGTGTGACAACTTGAGTCCTTGATTCTAAAAAATGTATGGTTGAGTCCCCTGGGTTTCCATTTCCCATCAATTTGAGTCCCTAGTTGTAACACCTCAAAACCTAAACTTTTGATTCACCAGTATGTTTTCATGTGTTATGACATGAAATGGGATAAATAAGTTATTTAACTTAGTTAAAACAATAGGGAATGATGTTTGTGACAAATGGGATAAAATGGCAAACATGAGGGGCTGAATTTGGTAGGTTGTATAAAGGTTATTATTTTAGAGTAAATTTCCAAAATTGTCCATGAGGTTTGAGCATGTTTGCGAGTTTCATCAAAAACAACTTTTTTGTACCATATTACCCTTCACTTTTGAGATTTTTTGCCATATTCATCCAAACTTCTAACTTTTTCTGTCAAAATCGTCCCTGATATTTGGGATTTATTTTTGCCATTTTCATCCAAATATTTGCCAGAAAACAAAGCAAATTAGATGTCTGGATGAAAATGACAAAACTTCTCAAATGTGAAGGGCAATATGGTACAAAAATGTTGTTTTGGATGAAACTTGCAAACATGCCCAAACCTCGGGGACAATTTTAGCAATTTACTCTTTATTTTATAAAAAACCTTAGCATGTGTAGGTGTGTGTGTGTGTCATGTATGGAGAGATTGAGAGAGGAGGGTGACAACCTCTCAAGGACAAGGTGGAAATTAAGCAAATTGAAGGGTGTTGGATTGATGATTAAATGCATGGATCAATATCTAGCCTCATATAGCGCTAACAAACGTGTGTTAAGTTTTCGTATGTTAATAAGCATAAATTTTTGTTAGAATCACCAAATAGAACTTTGTTTATGAATGATTTCTAGTAATTTAATGTTTTTAGATGAAACCCACTAGTAGGGGTGAGGGGACGACATGTAGTTCAAATATTGATGTATTAGGTTGTATTTAATTGATTCTTGTTAGATAGATTGAGTATGGTGTGAAAGTAACTTGATTTTAGTTGTAATTGATGAATGAAAGCAAGAGGTATGGAGATTTTAGATGAAGATCATGTACATAGGGCTGATTTGGTGTCCGCACGCCACGTGTTCGATGAAATGCCTAGTATAGGTTATTATGTGAAACTGTATGCAAGTAATGGATGAACATGCGTAGAATGTAATAATGAAGCAATTGATAGTAAACTAACATGGGGACTGTGTTTTAAATGAAATACATGTGGGAATTTAGTTGATTGTATGATTTAGTAAGAAGTATGCATTAGTAGTTTGCACTCTATGTTTGAATGATATGGTGCACACTATGTGTTTGTTTTATTACTTAATTAAGATTATGGAAGTGGGTTATGCTAATTGTGGAGCTTATCAAATTACTAGCAAGTATTGAGGTAGAAGTTATGTTGTATTTGTGACAACCCGAACTTTCAAGGTTAGTGTCGTCTAGCCTCGTAAATTTTTAATCTTGTGTCATTCCTTTCACACTACGTTTTTATCATATGTTGCGGTGGGTGCTTGTTACTTCTTACTTGTTAAATCAGTTAAGCACGGTTAATTGTTATAATATATATGTATGGGCCGATATTGTTTTACACTTTGACTAGAAACACATTCAACACACTCTATTAGCTTTTGGGCCTAGTGGATATCTCACCTCAACTCTCGGCCCAGCATGTACCGAAGCCCAAGCTGCCAGTTCTGCCTAGTGTGGCGGCAGCCCACTTATATGGGCTTAAGCCCACTTCGGTTAAGTCTTAATCGCCCCACAACTTCTATTATTTAGTGAACGTATTATTATTATGTTGTGACTTAATACAAAACTCAAACAAAAGAAACCCTACTTCTCTTTGGGTCGACGACAAACGATACCCCCCCTCGATACATCCTCTTGTTCGATCAAGGCTAGTGGTTAGTAAACTCATATCTATGCTAATTATTAATTGATCATTGTGTTTTTGTATGATCTTGATTTAATAAGGTATTGGTATGTTTATATATGTGAGGAACTTGCGTCATATTAATCATGTGCTGATATGATAGTTTATGTAGGGCCACGTATATTAGGAACCTTGATGAACATCCCTTAGACCATTAATAAATCTACTATAATAGCTAGTTGATGCTGTGAATTGATCTAGCCGTTGCATGAAGTATGAATGAGTATGATGTGTGAGTCAATTAAATATTGGTTGCAAATGTTAGAGTTTATTGATGTTTGTTATTATTGTATGATTGATGTTGCTTGGTTGTTCCTGTTTACGTCTAATGTATGGCTGTTGAAACATGAATTCTTTGTAATGATAACAATATGAAGTGAATTAATGGTTATGCTGTTAGATGATTAAACAATAGTTAAGGAATGGGAATGGGAATGGCTTTTGTAACAAAGTGAAACCGGTTGGGCCAGAGTGACTGGGCCGCAGATTGGCAGCGGGGTCACAGGCCCATTAATACCGGGCCAACAGCTTTCGGGCTAGACGTTATGGGCTCCGGCTGGGTCACCCACACACACACATCAACTTGGCCACACAAAACTTGTAACGAACTCGTTTAAACCATTGGGCCATACCCGTTTGATAACTGGGCTTGAAGTGTGTGCTAGTGGATTATGTATGTATATATGTATATGGTATGTTTGAGCGGTTACATGTTAAGCGATTGTTCGATGGCTCTAGATGAATGAATAAACTGTCATGATTTGAATTACATGTGTGCGTTACGTGAGCAATAAGTGTGCTTGATGTGAACAATGAATACGTGAATTATTTGTACGAGAAAGGTGCGGTACATGTGCATGTAGAACTGACTGTTATCGGTAACCCTTTTAAGACGTGTTTGTTCAACTGAATAACAAGTAACAAATATTACCGAGCAAACCAAAGGTGAGTTCATCTCTCTTGAGCATGCATCCTGGTGGTTGGGACAGTTTTTGGGTATCCCTAAGAGGGATCGGTTTTGGGTAAATCATGGATATTCCTGAGAGGAATATGTCTTTTGGGTAAATCTGGAATGTTGGATAATATATTCATCCTATCACCTTTAAAGTCCCTCCTTGTTGTTTGTTACCTGAGAGGTAACAGGGTATTAGTTGGTAGCGCTACTTAGGTTTGGCACCCTCACCCCGTACCTGAGAGGACGGGTGTGAACTAATGACCTAGTCATGACCAATGCTTTGATATGAGCATTGGAGAAAGGGCAATGTAAATCAGGAGCCGTCTTATATTCGGGGTATTACCAACATTAAATTCAATGGATTAAACTAAACACTTGGTAACTAACGTTTTCGCAAAACTATGAACTCACCAGCGTTATCTGATACACTTGTTGCATGCTCACAGGTTGTTAGATGTCTATGATTGGGAACTTGCTGTCTGGAGTAGCTGGAGTGGTCATGGGTCGACTGGAGGGATTCATGTGATTGAACTATTGCTATTATACATTGGTTTTGAAACAGTTTAACTTTGTTTTACTATTTGCTTCCCCCGAACATGTTGATTTTCATTTAAACTTGTTGATGGTATTTTCATTAGTAATTGAGCATTTTATTTAGAAACTTGTATGTGTTCAATGTAATTAGTGGCTCATTGTTGGTACGTCACACTCCTAGCAGGGACATTCCCTAGGTGGTAATTTGGGGGTGTGACAGTTTGGTATCAGAGCCACTGGTTATAGTGAACTTGGTTTTAAAACGTTTTTATAAAACCAAACTATAACCGAACAGATCCAAAATCGACCATGACACTCGGCTCCAGATTGCAAGGTTCGTCTTCTGTTTACTTTATGCATTACTTGTTTAGTAGTCACACACTCACAGCTTGCATGAGACGATATACTAGATAATATGATGACTTGATAATGTGACACTACTCTCGACTTTTGTGATTCGTAATACCTTTCGTTTTGCTATTTGAATGTGGGGGAAACTTTTAGCACAAATTAAGAGGCACTGAGATAAGCATGCAAATTGCCTTATTATTATAGGTGCACACATAATAATAACGTGAGGTGCATGTAAGTCCCAGTGAGGCTTAACGAGTGTGAGAAGGGTTTTGCACTATTGTTTGGTGTAAACTATGTAGTTTGTAGATGTCAACGTGATATTTGACTTCTGCCGTATCTCGATCCTTAAACTTGTTCCCTCTCCTTTTATAGAATCATGATTAGGCGAGGCCATGGACGTGGACACATTGCTATGACTCAGGCTGAGTTGACAAATCTGATCAACACTCGTGTGGTTGAGGCATTAGCAGCCTACCAAGCTGGTCAGCCAGCGAATCAGAATCAAAACAATCCGCCTGCTTGCACGTTTAAGACATTTATGCATTGTAAGCCACAGACCTTCAGTGGGACTGAAGGGGCTGTTGGGCTACTTCGATGGTTCGAGAAAGCTGAGTCAGTGTTCGCGATGTGTAATTATCCCGTGGGGACCGTGTGAAGTATGCTACGGGCACCTTGGAGGATGGTGCCTTAACTTGGTGGAATGCCCAGGTGCAGATGTTGGGCATCGAGATGGCTAATACAACGACTTGGGATGATTTTAAGCATTTGATGCGAGAAGAGTACTGTCCTCGTGACGAGATTCAGAAGCTTGAGAACGTGTTTTACGATTTGAAGATGGAAGGATTCGAGATCGAGGCTTACACGAAACGATCTCATGAACTGGCAATTTTGTGCCCTAACCTGTCTCGACCTCCACATCGACGAATTGAGTTGTATCTCAAGGGCCTAGCACCAGCTGTAAAGGGGTATGTCACTGCTGCAAACCATAACAATCTGCCCCAGATCATCCGTTTGGCACACAAGATTACTGACCAAGAGGTCGAGCGTGGCTCATTACCGCCTCGTAAATCTGCTACTACCACTGCTGCTACAGCTACCACACCTGCTAGTGATAACACGCGTAAATGGAATGATGCTGACAAAGCAACCAATGCCAGTCAACCTCAGAAAAGGGCAGACAACAGCATCAACCGCAGTTTTTGTGACAACTGTCACTTTTCCGTACATTCCGTACACTAATTGAACAGTAATCTGTGCTTTAATAACTGTGCATGATCTAATTTACAAGACAAATGAATTTATGATTTCTGTTATATACATACTGTCACAACCCCCGATCCCTAATCCCTGGGAACGGGCGGCCGCGAGCCAGTTTCGGTGGTATCGCGTGTTTGTCAAATTTGGCAGCGGAATTTTCATCAGAACCGTAGTTAGGAAATATTTTATCAGAGTAAACCACCATATTTTATAAATACAAATACATGGGAAAACCCCAAGTTTGCAGTACACACATGTTCATAGGAATAAATCCTATTTTATTTAACAAAAATATCTATTTTATTTTAGGTAACTTTATTGCCACTTTTCCAAGCCTTCAGTGCTCTCTAGCTGGCTTTTATTGGCTTCATACTAAGTTACCTGAAACACGTGTTTAAAACATTTTATCAGCAGGAAATACTGGTGAGTGAATCCCAGTTTAATCAAGAAACATTTTATCAATTAAAACAGTATTGAGAGCGATCACATTGTTTATGTCTACACAATTACTCCATTTGGTACTATCAATCCACTGACTTGTGGGTCATATTACACATTGGCTAACTCATTGTCCAATGGTAACGTACTGTCAACCTTGACTTACTACTCACAGTGTAGTAAATTTTGTATACAAAACCCCAACATACCGGCAGTAATTGAAGAACTACAAAGACTCAATCACCGCTTAATCGCATTGTAAAACATTTAAGGTTTTGTAAAACATTACAAAAAGGTTAACAAAAAGAGGATAAACTCACATTGCTATCTTAGACTTCGCGTAAGGGTTTCCTGGGAATAATCTATAATTTCCACAAATGCACATAGGTTAGTATCATACCCCTTTGAAAATATTAATGATACCCTCTCCGAGATGGCATTCCAACAACTACGTCGGGCAGAACCTCGACAGTTGTTACGGAACCCTAAATCAATCGGGTAGCGTATCTATTACGAAACTGGGGTTATAATACTTACAACGGAGCAGAACCTCGCTAATTAGGGGGTATAATACCCGCGTATTATCTCTACTATCAGAAATTGTGATTTGAGAATGAATTGTGAACGAGTTTCGACTGAGACCCGAGGCCATCTATTTATAGTTGCTGATTCTAGGTTTGTCGCGGCCCGCGTAACATATGGGATGGGCTTACGCGGCCCGCGTTGACTCTAGGTCAACATGTAGCTTAGCTGAGTCATCGAGTAGGCCTGCTGGGTGTTGGGCCACGTGGCCGCACTGGGCTGCGCCACCTTTTTAGTCCCTCGCGGCCCGCGTTAACTTAACGGGTAGCTTACGCGGCCCGCTTGAACTTAAGAAAATCAAAGGAATCAGGTATCAACCTTCATACCGCCCGCGTAAGAATTGGGGTGGGTCTACGCGGCCCGCCTCAACTTACTATTTCTTGTTTTTCATTTATTTTTAATGCTATATTGTATTTCGGGCTCGGTTTTCACATACGGGGTGTATTTAAAAACATATAAGGGTATTCTAAATATATTAGGGTGTTAGAGATATTTTGGAAGGTTGATATATCTTGATACAACTCCTGGATTATTTAATAAAATATATAGTGCACTCACATTAAGTATAGTAACCCAATTCTACTTAATCCCTACGTCACGAGACAGAACCCCAACGAATTTAGGCAGAGCCTTGACATACGTTACGGGGCCCTACGTCACGAGACAGGGTATCGGTGATCAGGGGTTACAAAACTTAAAACGGGGCAGGGCTTTATTATTATTATAGGTTGAAATAAAAATAACATAGAATTTAAAGAGAGAAAGGAGGCCCGAGAGAGCTGTGCAAGTCTGAATGTTTAGAATGTAATTCCTATATATAGTGTATTGGGTAACTTATGGAACACGTTGACATTAATGGTACGTTCATTATTTTTCTTTTAATATCCCTACGTTACTTATAAAAAGGACACGTACATTTTTGGATTGAATGTTATCTTCCATGTATTCATTGTCATATGAAATTAGCTTCATATATTTAATCCAATCATTTGAATATTTGAACATGTTGACTGACCATTTTGTGGCTAAAATTGAATTCTTTTTAATTGTCATATTTTAGTTCTTAGTTATTTATTATTTTATTATGTATGTCCTACTTTAGTTTAAACCAAAAGATTCGACTATTATTATTTAATATATATATTATAATTAATCTAACTGCTTTACTTATTTGGTGCTTATAACTTCTAAAATATGACGTTTTATAAAATAATAAATATGCCCTTAGAACGAGAATAATTTTATCTATCTTTTGAACCAAGTTTCATTAAAAACAGAGTAGGTTCAAATATAAAGTATTTTTATAATTTAATTATTAAGTGGTTCCTACGTTTGCCAAAACACCTTATATTTTTTTATTGGTCAACTTACCCATGATGTATCCTTTTAATAACATTAGTTGATATAAAAATTTTGGGAATGTTACACATACAATGGCATTTCATGTTGCAAGACTTTTATCGTTGCTACATGCAACACGATATAGTTCTAATAATGCACAGAACAGAATTGGCACCATTATCAGACAAACTAAAATGCTGACGAAGTTTAGTACATAGACAGACAGTGTTTTGAGGCCCAGCATGATCCAGAGACCAAGTGATACACTAGTATAGTGTGTAGGAAAGTAAGGATTACAAAACTGCTTTTCTAGGTGATAGATAAAGTGCCGGAAAATGCCTAAAACCCACATAAAGTGCAGAATTCTGCAGAAAATAACCAAAATTAAGCAAAAATCAACTTTATAATAAGCTAGTTTCATGCAATTATATGGCAAAATGGTCCTGAATGCTTTCCTAAGTGTTGGGAATCAAAAGTGTCACAAAAGGGTACTTAACAAACACTAAACGGAATAACTTGACACTTTAACGAACCGGTATTTAACCGAACAACCGGACATTACCCGGAACACCAAAATTATACTAAAAATATTGTTTATTTATTTCTTGGCTAGTTATGGTTCCCGAACACCCTAACACACTATGTAATGCATCAAACACTAGGCATTATACTTAGACATCCTAACTAATTACTTAACTAAACATCAAAGTTACATCTAACCCCCCCCCATGTATGTAATCGGTCACAAGGACCCCACCACATAAGATTTCCCTAAATCTTACAAAATCTCATCTTGATTTTGCTTAGATTGTGAAAGATTGTGTATGTACTTCTTGAAACATTAGACCCAATGGACAATACTCAAATTTGATTATAAGTAACCATCTTCTTCAACACTTCACAACACAGCACCACTCTCCTACTCCCTCCCTCCCTCCCTCCCTCTTGGCCGTAGGTAACCACCACCACCATCATCATTTTCCTTTCAAGTCCATTCAATCCAAGACCATCCAAGGGTGTAAGAAGGTGTCTAACGAAGTGTGAAGCTTGTAGAACTTGAAGGACCTCCATCAATTGCTTTTATCCACTCCATTTTCATCTTGTGTTCTTCCCTAGCTTAGAGCTAGTAGTAAGATCCTTGTAACCTTTGTTACTTCTATTTTTTATTGGTTAAAAGATGCATTATGTTATAAATCACAAGAACACTAAAAAACATGAACATGAATCATGAACATAAAGCTTACATATGATGAAATCTTGATGAAATAGTGTTGTTTAGTGTATGAATGACATTTGATTGTTGTTTACTTGAGATTATGATGTTGACCATCATAAGGAGCTTGCTAGATTGTGATTAAACACATGATCTAGCAAGTGAGAGGATGATTATGTGACAAAACAAGATGATCATCCTCATATATAAGCATGAACTTGATGAATAAAAAGATTTCTTGAAAAATGATAATCAAGTGAGTTGATAAACTTATAGATCTAAGATGTATGAATAGTTTTTCAAAAAGAATCAAGTTCATGATTACTATGTAAGTAGCATTGTTTTAGCACTTGGTAAGTGTAGATTGATTGTTGATTGTTTGTGATGATTTTGAAAAGAAAATGATATGCTTTGGTAGCATGGACATCTCCATTTTTAGGGGAAACTATGGCAAAATTTTCTAAAAGTATAAACACTTAGAAAAATATTTTTCTAAACAATACTTACAAGTGTGTTTTAACTATGGTTTTCAACATAAACCTTGCCATAGATTTTGTTACAAAAATACAAGTATTGGAGGTTGGTTTTCATAAATAAAAATGGGTAAATATGTATTTAGAATATATAACACATTGTGTGTGATTATTTGTATACTTGGTGTAATAGTTATGTTATTTTAGGAATTAAAGTAATATAACTTAACAAAATACCAAGAATTTGCAATCCAAAATAATACCAAAAATCACAAGGAATAAATATATAAGTTACACACTCAGTATTATGAAATCAAACGCAAGAACGTAACTTACAAAATATTCCGGAAAATACCGTTATAAATATGTTTTTGGTAAATATTATTTTGGGACACAAGGAATGAAAATAAGATTTTCGTTATTATTACAAAGTATATCATATTTTCGACAAAGAGAAAATATATTATTTTGGAAGTAAAAATATATTTTCTTAGAATATTTAGAAGATATATGATTTTTGAGAAAAATATATATTTTCTTGAAATACATTATTTTTGGGACAAAACAAGTTTAAATATATTTTCTGAAGCGAGACTTGAAAATATATTATTTCGGAACTACATATACAAGAATACGAAAATACATATATGAGATACCCCCATCCTTGGGAAGAAAATACGAAAATAAATACTTGAGAAGTATTGTCACAAAAATATTGTTTAACAATTATTCCAAAATTAAATATAATTTAAAGTTAAAATAATTATTATTTTAACAAGAAATTATGACTTGGAATAATATTGGAGACATAAAAGAAACGTAACTCAAAACATGAATACTAAGGCAAGGCATTGCCCGCTCGTCTAATAGACCCTAGCACATTGTAGGTAGTCGTGTTTGCTGACGAGATTTGAGTTACGAGTACTGAAGACGCAAAACAGTGAGTTCATGCTCCCCCTTTTCTTTAACTGTTTTTGGTTTTATAACTCTCGGGGGTGAAATACATGTTACGAATGCTTGAACGGTATGAAATGCCTATGAAATACTAGATCATGTGAGCATAGACTAGATATTGAAATGCCATTAATACTTAATTAGGGACGAGGGTTAGATCTAACGGGTACGGTCGAGCCCCACTCATGGTCCTCATGTGATCACTTGAGTGCTTCGGTGTCTCAGTCGAGGGAAATCGACAATAGTCGCGGGAAATCGACATAGTCGAGGTAAATCGACACAGTCAAGGGAAATCGACATAGTCAATAGTCGCGGGAAATCGACATAGTCGAGGTAAATCGACATAGTCAAGGGAAATCGACATAGTCAAGGTAAATTGACATAGTCGAGGGAAATCGACATAGTCGAGGGAAAATCGACAAGGGTATAAGCCTACTCATTACGAGTGCTCCCTATGCCCTCACATGCCTTAAAGTCCTTGTAAAACAATTATGTTCATACACGCTTTTCATACCTATTTACAAAGGAGTCTCTCAAAGATTTACAAGATTACAATACTCACACAAAACGCATGAACTCGCTCAACTCTTATTGATGTTTTCCAAAATTACATGTATTTCAGTTGACAGGATGGATCTTGGGCGCGGGTGTCGTAACTAGAAGTAAACTTCAAGTTTAGATGTCATCCACTTTTGTTGGTTTGTAACCTAGTCGAAGGTTGTGTTTTAAAACTTAAATAACCGGTGTTTGTAATACTCAAATTTTATGAATGGATGAACATCGTTTTGATCATGTAGTTGTTTATTACGATTGAATGCAATGATATTAAACCAGTCACACATCATACGATTCCGCAAAAGTCAGGGTGTGACAGTTTGGTATCAGAGCTTCGATTGTAGTGAACTAGGATTCCTTCTCGAGTCTAGACTACAATCACTAGAACTCTCTCACAAAAACATTTTTACAAAAAAAAGGGTTTTTCATTGCATTCACGTAAGCGTCAAGATCCATGAGTCAAACATTTTTCAAAGAAGAGACAAGGCAAGGACATTAGTAGGGAATACCCCAAAATAAGGTGCCAACTAAGGCATAGTCTACACGAGTTAGACTTGCCAAAGACAAAATGACCCCCCCCCTAAATATAAACGAGATTTATATGTGATATGACGCATCGAATTGCCTGTTTATGCTAAGTAACATATGTGTTTACTGATATATACATACGAATAAGTGTACGGAATAATTGTTGACGTGAATAAGATACCTTCGACTCCGAACTCTATTATTGTACTTAACTCGCACGATGAAGCTATCGACCCCGCGTTCATTGCAAAGCTCATGGCTGGAGTGGTTACCAAACAAGATTCTAAGCTTGCTTCCATAGGAGATATCTGTTTTTCCTTCTCGATCGTGAAGGTTCCTGACTACGGTAGTGACGGCGAGGCAGAGGCGGCAACCTTAAACAACTTCTTAATCAGCGGGACGAGATCCCTGCGGCTTTTGTGAAGCGAGATTGACGACACACCTGACAAGACACGGAAGATGAAGTACTCATCTCAAAGGTGCCCCTCCAATTACCAGGAATTCTCCTTATTCCTATTTCGTTTAATCATCGTGCCTATTCGCACATAACGATAACGAGTGTTAGCGCGTGGACCACCGCAATGGTCCTTTCCATGTTAGAGGTATAAGGACAGTAGTGTCCCCTCCTCGGTTGATCATCTGCTTGGACGAGAGAAAATTGGGGTAACTGTGCAAGACAATTTATTATTACGGGGGCCCACGTAATAACGACTTGTAGTGCATGGAAATCCTGGTGGACTCTACGGGTCAGGTTAATGATCACGATCCCTCC
Source organism: Helianthus tuberosus (assembly GCA_030545235.1). Lineage (NCBI taxonomy): Eukaryota > Viridiplantae > Streptophyta > Magnoliopsida > Asterales > Asteraceae > Helianthus > Helianthus tuberosus. The sequence continues at coordinate 212,803,992 of CM060441.1, read as the reverse complement.
AAAAAATAATCTATAGGTGTTCACACCTTCATCTGGTAGAACAAAACATAGACCATTGCCTTAGCACTTTATAAAGTAGGAAACCTGTCTTTGCCTACTTCGTGTCTGACACTTCTACCCGTGTATGAGACGTTTGAGAACCGATATTTAAGCAAGTGAAGATGGATAACATTCGGAAAGATTCAGTGATGTTACACTCTCTATCACCCCTACATGAACAACCCCATCTCTGGGAATATATACACATCAGTAAAGCTAAAGACCTAAGAAAACCAATGTAGCAGGAAATAACTGAAACTTGTGACCAAGGTAATGTAACCTCGGGTTCATTTGGTTACAAGCAATAAGTCAAGTTGCCAAGCTTATGTGAAGGCTCAGTAATTGTTTCCTCGCTCATACATTGATTATATATGCATGTGATATTGGGTGATTACATATTGGCTTATGGTGCTATGTACCTCATAAACAATTATGGAGTGTTGTCTAACCTACCCCATACCTTTTGACAGAAGAGAATGCCGCCCAGACGAGACACAGACACCAGTATGTTACCAAGGACAGAAGCCGAGCTTCAAGAATGTATCTCACAGGCAATTGCACGACATGAAGCCCTCCGCTCTAAACACAGCGGTGGCACTTCCGGAAATAACCCTCCAACTGGCTGTACCTATAAACAGTTCCTGGACTGCAAGCCATTGAACTTTGATGGCACAGGAGGTGCCGTTGCGTTTGTTCGTTGGGCAGAGAAGACAGACTCCGTTCTAAGAATGAGTAACTGTTCACCCCAGCAGAGTGTTACCTTTATCTCAGGGTTGTTTTTAGATAGCACACTCTCCTGGTGGAACTTTCAGGTTCAGACCCTTGGTGCAGATGCTGCTTATGCACTGAGCTGGGACGAGCTCAAGGAAATGATGGAGAAGAAATATTGTTCTAGGGCTGAAATCCAGAAGCTTGAGGTGGAGTTCTGGAATTTGAAAATGGACGGGCCGAAGATTCCTGAATATGTCCAGCGATTTCATGACTTGTCTAGGGTCGTTCCCTACTTAGTCAAGCCGGAATTCAAGAGGATTGAACGATTCATTTGGGGACTTGCACCTGAAATTAGGAGCATGGTTACTACCTCAAAGCCCACAACCATCGCAGAGGCTATCGATCTGAGTGTCACTCTTACTGAAGTAGCTCTACGCATGGGAAAATTTTCGGAATCTGAGGATAACAAGAAAGAGACTCATGTGGAGTCATCAGGCAACAAGAAGTGGAAGTCTTCAAACCTAAAGTCAAGCACCCAAGTCAGCTAATGGAAACTCTAAGGCAAACAAAAGAAAGGAAGTGAACCCGCCGCATAGCAGGAAAGCTGATGGAGCCACTAATAAGGCTGGTGGTAAGGTTTACTTGGAGACTAAGCCGAGGTGTGAGGAATGCAATTTTTACCATGAAGGTCGATGTCTGAGACCTAAGTGTGGAAAGGAAGAGCACAGCAAGGATGCCTGTTGGGCAAAGGATCCAGACGGAAAAGATAAAGGTAGAGTACCAGGTTGCTACAGATGTGGTTAAGCAGGGAACTTTAGGAAAGATTGCCCTAGGAAGAAACAAGCAAGGAAGGGTTTTCACGATCGAAGCTCGTGAAGCACGCCAGGATCCAGATGCGGTTATGGGTACGTTCCCTATTAACCTACCTTATGCATCTATTTTTTATTAATACTGGCATCAACTTTAACCTTGCATGCTTAGAACTTAAGAAACTGCTTGGCCTAGTTTCGAGTAAAATAGACGTCCCGTATTCTTTAGAAATGGGCATATAGAAGACTAGTTTAAGCAGACGAAGCAATTAAGGATTATATTTTGGGAACTCAGAAGGCCGGAACCTTTTGTTACCATTGACTTGGGAAGTCATGATTTGATAGTCAGCATGGATTGGATATCCAAGTATAGAGTTGAAGTCGTTCGATATAAGGAAAATCCGTCGCATCCCTCTTGCGAATGATGAAACATTTATAGTGCACAACCTTCTTGCAATAGTTGCAAGGGTACTAGACTATGGGTCGGCGACATCTCTCATTGGTCGAAGAGACACAGAAGCGCCTCCGAGTAGGCTGCATAGCCTTCCTAGCTCATGTTGCCGACAAGGAGACCTAGGAGCTGGAGCTAGAAGACAATCCCGTGGTGGAGGAATTCCCAGAAGCCTTTCCTGAAGACTTGCCAGGAATACCCCCCCCCCCCCACAACGACAAGAGAAGTTTAAGATGAACCTCGTGCCAGAAGCGGCACCAGTGACAAGATGACGCCTTACCAACTAGTTTCGTCCGAGAAGCATGAGCCTCCGATATAACTGCAAGAGCTGCTAGACAGAGGAAATTAAGGATATGACACCCTTAGTTAAGGACACAAAGAGAAAGTTGACAGTTTCCATAAATTCCAGAGAATTGGATATCAAGGATTGGTATCCTTTGCCAAGGATTGATGACATGAACAGACCAATCGTAAGGTTCTAGTTACCACTCAAAGATCGACTTGAGGACATGATGTCCTCAACTGTTAATACAAGAAGGAAGTATCCCTAAAACGAACTTTAGGACTCGCTTCGAGCATTACGAGTTCCTTGTCGTACCATTTGGCTTAACACATGCATCGACAATATTCATGGACCTCATGAATCGAACGTGCAAGCCATACCTGGATAGATCATGAATATATTTATTGACTACATTCTTATATGGCCAACGACCAATGAAGGTCGTGAGCAACAACTGCAATTTACCTTGCAACTCTTAGAGAAAGAACAGTTATGTGCTAAGATGTCGAAAAGCGGATTTCGAATTCATGAGGTAAGAACTTTAGGGTACATGGTGGATAAAAACGAGATTCATGCCAACCCTACAATCAAGAGCTAAGGAGTTAGAGTTGCAATTATGTGACGCTTCTCGACAAAGTCTCGATTGCGCGTCAATGCAACGAGACCACGGCATTACATACGCGTCATATTGATTAAAAAATCATAAGAAGGAAACCATGATCTAGATACAGTGATTGTGCACCGCAAATTTGACGTCATTACCTGTAAGAAAACGCTGCACGACCTTTACTAATCACAAGGGTTGCAGCACACCGTTGATCGTAAAAACTTGAATATTAACGTAGATGGACTAAGCTACTGAACGAAACAGACTGTATGGACATGATACGTGCTTGTGTGATAAACTTTGATGAAAAGTTGGAACACTCACTTGCCCTTAGTGAAGTTTCCTACAACAGTATTTATCACACTGCCGTTTAAACCGCTTCGTGTGAAGCTTTAGATGGAACATAATAAGTCGATCCCCGTCGTGTTGAACGGAGACCGGAGATAAACAATCTACTGGCCCGAGTTGGTCCAGGAAAAACTAGAGGCAAGATCGTTCAGATATGTGATCATATCAAGAAAGCCCACGGAATACAGAAAGATTGCGCCGATGAGCGGCGGAAATCGTAGGAATTTGAAATAAGAAGTATGGCTTTAATGGGAGCCTCACCTAGAGAAGGCGTGGTGTGATTGGAAAACGTAAAGGTCGGACCCCCGATGTAGGGATCGGAACCATTGCTCACAAGTTGAAACTTCCAGAAAAAGATCAGTAGTGATCGCGACACATTCCATGTGTCTAGTCTTTAAAGGAGTCTTACTCAAGGAATAGTCGTTGTTCCCACAAATAAGATTCACGTCAATGACAAACAACGAAATTACTATAGAACCTGTTAAGGTTGCGGACCAAGGGTCCACAAAAAAACAGAGAAGACATAGTTGATTTACTTGAGTACGTTAGAATTCATATCATGTAACGCCCTGCTTATTTGTACTTTCCATTTATAGCAAGTCTTGTTTGTACTTCCATTTTTTGGAAACCTTGTGTTCTTGAAATCGTTCTTTCTTTGTAACCGTTGTAAAATACGAGACTTGGATCATAAATAAAACTCGTATTTCGTTAATTACATGTTATACATACTTTATATATGCTTATACGTTCAATTTCGTGGAACAACTGATGCTTATTCGTAATTCTTGGAAACTATGTGCTAAACTTGTAAATACGTGAAACTTATGCATAAAACGTGTTTCGATCATAAAAGATACTTGAATACGACCTTCATACGCTTAATTATACTTTGATTATGTTCCTCATACTTGAATTAACCTTAAACTATGCTTAAATGGCGAAACGAGTCCCTAAATCACCCTAAAAGCCCTAAATAACAAAGTTGAGGGGCCTATGTGTAATAAACCCAAACTTCAGCTCCACCCACCATACGGGCCGCGTGAGCTAAGGTGTGGGGCTACGCGGGCCACCTGGCCATCCCCAGATCAGAATGTTTGTTTCCTTCGCGATTTTGAGCGGGATTAGCTAGTTTCTAAACTTCTAAGCGGGATTTGGGCAATAAATACACCTCTAAACCAACCCTAAACTCATCCCCTATAAATACACACCTCCTCCAAGCCCTTAGACACTTTCACAACTCTCTAATCTCTAAAAAATCACTCTCAAATTCCTTGCAAATCAGAAATTCAGGCAGATTCATACCTTCATACAAAAGTGAGCATAACTTGCTCAAAACTCAATCAAATCACTTGATTCTTCTTTCTAATTGCTTGGATGATCTTTGGGTTTGATTCCTTGATTTCTCCTTGGAGAAATCAGACTTGGAAACGCCCTGAAATTGTCCATAAACTTTCTGTTCTGTTTTAAACTTTCTTAAACTCTTGAATACTTCAAACAAACTTGTGTTCTTATGCTTCTAGTCCATAATATGATTGGTAAAGCTAAACCAAGGTTGTTTTACACTAAATAGGAGTGTCTAAACACTCCAAACTTTCTGTTTTAATCGAGTTATTAGCTCGCAAGTGGTGTCAAGTCTTGAACTTGAAGATGGTGTGACTACTTGGTTAGCCTAGGCTAACCTACATACAAGTCCACACATCACTTGATGTTTTGGTTAGTATAATTGTACCTTTTATTTCTTGAACATATCTATGAGGTTCCTAAATGGAAGATTCGTCTTTCTACCTCCTACATGACCTATATGTTAACATATCATTCGAGGTACCAAAGTGGAGTATTTCACCTCCCACCTCCTAGTTGACTTATATGACACCAAGAGGTACCAAAGTGGAAGGTTCAACCTCCCGGCTCCTACATGACTAAATATAATATTTTATATATGTTATGACTACAATAATAACCCTTAAAACCGAACCCTTGGTAGTGATTATATAAATCCTCTACCAAGTTAATAAGTTTATCACTATGTGTGTAGTTCCTTGTCACGATTCTAATAGGTCTTGAACCTATGAAATCACATACAATCCTTAGGGATTACTATAGTATCAAGACAAGTGCTAATACCATAGTGAATATTTTCATAATATTTACTTTGTCGTTCTTTGAATCTTAAGTCCGAATATCCCATCATTATTCCAAATTACTCATACACCTTGACTTTCCTCTTGTAGGATAACTTGGTGTTCCCTCCATCCATCAACTCTTCACGGATTCAAGTAGGAAAGCTTGCAAAACCGTGAGTACACTCGACCCATTTACATTTTAAACCACTTTTGGGTTGTAACATGTTACCATACAAAAATCACACTTACACACACTTAAACATACTTTATGAACTCAATCCATTATACAAGCTACTTGTCTACTTAGGTTCATGCTAGATTATACATGCTTTATGCCATTACTATGTTATACCCTCGCTTAACAATTATAGCGCTATAGGAGTAGCACACCACCCGTCGGGGGTTTGTTAAGTCAATATACTATACGGTCTCGTCACTTTTGTGGCGAGGGATGCTAAATACTAGTGGACACTTTGGGTTTAGACGTAATGTTATGCATGCCAGTTACCTTGTATACAAATTGCCATGTGGATTCGAGTAAAATGCTTTATACTTATGCTATACTATTTAAACCTTGTGTACTCGCCTTTGCTGTTGCATTGAACTTTATTTTAACATGTTACAGGTTGATGATGATGATGCTATGAAATGAAGTAGCATTGATGCCTAGATACACACATAAACGTTTAAGTTTAAATGTTGTATCAATTTTGATTATGTTGTTATGTATTTCTTTTGAACTTTTTGTTATTTGAATTTCCTTGTATTGTTGACAATTTAGTTTATGAAATGAACTCGGTTTATTAAATATTGACGCAAGTAGTGTTATGAAGTCTCTAGCAATCTTCACACTTCGCCTCATCCCGATGTTTCCGCCATTGGTTGGGGTGTGACAGATTGGTATCAGAGCCATAACTATAGGGAATTAGGTAGAATTGCCATGTTCGACCTAGTCTATAGTAGGAACCATATTTTGACCATTCTTGTTATATGCTTAAAATGATATTCTTCCTACCTTGCTTCTTTCTCTTCTTTTGGTTTTAATATTTACATAATGTCTTTCCTAAGACATTTTACACAATACATTTGAAGACTTGAAGATACTCTTTATACAAAGAGACGAGTTTACCAAAATAGGCGTGAAACCCACAATTTGGTGAACGACTCTCATTCCACTTATTCTTATTTTTGCACGAAATTTCGCCATTTAGCTAGGAGTGAAATCCACATCTAAATGGTAAATTTCCAATTCAATTCTAGTGGACCCTCGTCAAAGTGTCGAAATTTATTTTGACCCGACGAGTACTAACCACATTAGGGTACGAAATCTTCAAGTTAGGGGTGAAACCCGCACCTTGTCAATTAAGTCCCACTCCTCGATTTTCGATCTCGCCAAAGTCCCGATTGTGTCAATCGATTAGAGACGTATAGTAACTGGAAGGGTAAGATACCGTTAATCGCTTCTCGACAAGAGTATCTTACCTATAGGCCAAAGCACATTTTCTCTAATTCGAAAGGACTTTCGACCCACTTTGGAATAGTCGACATTTCTCTACCCGAAACAATCCAATGTTTTATTGAGCCTCTCTTTTATGTATCTCAATTTATATGTGATTTATACTTGAACGTTCGTTCATTTCAAACTTTTAAACTCATTTCGCACGTCATCGCAATCAAAAACAATAATAATCCTCGTGAACAAACTAAATTTATACTCTTTATATGCATTCATACGTGCTATACTTGTTGAATACATGTCAGAAACTTATGCTTTATGTGAACTTTACTTGATACATGAACTCTTACATGCTTAAACCTCGTTTTACAATTTATGATCAAGTCTCATCCTTTCCTTTTTCTTTCAAACTTCTAGATGGCATCTCCAAGCTCATCAAAGAAGACCAAGTCAAAGAAAGGTTCCAACGGCGAATCCATCTCCAAACAAGAGCTAGTTGGGCTCATTGCTGAACAAATGGCTGCCCAAATGGCTCGAGTTATACCCGACATTGTTAGCCGCATTCAAACCGACACCAATTCCCCTCATGGTTCAGTGGACTCCAAGGTTGATAAACCCAAGACACCTTTCCTCTTCAAACAATTCATGGTTTGCAAACCATTGGAATTTACTGGGAAAGATGGTGTTACCGCACTACTCTCTTGGTTTGATGCCATGGAAATCACCTTTCGTCAAAGTGGTTGTCCTGACGAACTACGCACCCAAAATGCCACAGGGGTGTTCCGATCAAGGGCTCTTGATTGGTGGACCTCTGAACGAGGTACAAGGGGTGAGGACGCCGCCCACGCGTTGCCATGGACCGAATTGAAAAGAATCATGAAGGAGGAGTTTTGTCCGCCGCGTGAGATAAGGAAGTTAGAGAGTGAGTTTTGGTACCTAAAGCAAGTGGGTGACGATAGTGATGGTTTAACCCTTCGTTTCAAACAACTTAGCATTCTGTGTCCTAGCCAAGTTGATACTCCTGAAAAAGCCATCAACAAATACATCAACTGTTGCCCTGATTCCTTCATGAACCTTATGGAAGCTGCTTGCCCAGCCAGTATTGAGGATACTTTTCGTTTAGCCGCCCGTTTGAACAGTAACCATGTCATGCGTAGAAATACCTCGAAAACCCCACTGAAAACCGCCCATCAAGCCACTGTTGAACCCTCCTCATCCTCCAAGAAAAGCCAAGGCAAGAAGCGGAAGGCTTCGAGCCAGAATTGCGCGGTTGTCACTCCGCCAAACCCATAACATTCACAAGTTGTAACTACCGTTAACCCCACAACCCTTGGACCACAAGAGAACTACGTTGGGTCGTGTCCTAAGTGCAACCAATGTTTTTACCATCATCCTACTGGCACCCCCTGTCGCAAATGCTCCACCTGTAACAGACTAGGGCATTTTGCCAACCGTTGTCGCAACAACCTGAAACCCGATCAAAACCAGGCTATGGTAGCTCAACACCCTGCCCCCAATCAAGCTCGGAACCAAGCCGCTCGTGTACGAGCATGTTATAAATGTGGTGATGTCAACCATATGGCAGATGTCTGTCCTCAACGAAACCAGCCGCAACAGCAACAACCACAGCAACAGTAGCAGCAACAACAACAGGCTCAGCAACCCGCTCGAGGCCGAGCCTTTCTTCTCACTACTGCTCAGGCTCAGAATGCGAATGACGTCATTACTGGTACGTTCCTTGTGAACCATGTTTATGCTTCTTGTCTATTTAATACTGGCGCCGATAAGAGTTTTGTGTCGTTAGAATTCGAATCCTTGCTTAAGTGAAAACGCTCTAAGCTGCCAAGATCTTTCGCTGTCGAAGTCGCCGATGGTAAAACCGTCGCTGTCGATTCCGTTCTTTCCAATTGTTCATTCATCCTTAATGATCTTACGTTCTCAATCGACCTCATACCTATGCAAATGGGTAGTTTCGACGTCATAGTAGGTATGGACTGGCTTAGGCAAGTTCGTGCTGAAGTTGTTTGCTCTGAGAAGTTTATTCGTCTACCTCTTCCAAACGGTGATTCCCTACGCGTCTATGGTGAAAAACCTTCTCAAGGTCTTAAGCTTATGTCGTGTATCCAAGCGAACAAATGCTTGCGCAAGGGTACCCTCGCCTTTCTCGCCCATATTGTGGAAAAGAAGGGCGGAGGCCCAAGCATAAGTGACGTTCCCGTCGTACGTGATTTCCCTAATGTGTTTCCCAACGACCTTCTTGGTCCGCCTCCTGCTCGTTCCGTCGACTTTCGTATTGATTTAGTGCCTGGCGCTACACCCGTCGCTAAGTCTCCTTACCGATTAGCACCCTTTGAAATGCAAGAGCTCTCGAGCCAACTTCAAGAGCTTCTTGATAAAGGCTTTATACGCCCTAGTACTTATCCTTGGGGCGCTCCCGTTTTGTTTGTCAAAAAGAAAGATGGGTCATTCCGTATGTGTATTGACTATCGTGAGCTCAATAAGCTTACTGTCAAGAACCGATACCCTCTTCCTCGCATCGACGACCTCTTTGATCAATTGCAAGGCGCGACCTGTTTCTCAAAGATCGATCTTCGTTCTGGGTACCATCTGTCACGGCCCCCGACCCGGTTTGACCCGTTTCAGGAGCCGCGGGACAGAAAATCCCGTGGTATTTATTTAACAGCGGAAGTTTTCATCAGGATCTTTTTAAAACTGAAATATTTCCCGATTATTTTATTTCACAATTCGGGATTAAACCCGTTAATTTACAATCATATGATTTCTTTGAGAAATCTTTATTTTACAAAACATGTTTCTTTATTTTATATTGAGCCACTTCCTTAAGCTTGTAGTGCTTCACGGCACTTTTCCTTGATCACAATAGATCACCTGAAACATGTTTGAAAAAGGTTTTGTCAGCGGGAAATACTGGTGAATCATTCTATTTACTAAAATGACCCATTTGTTATAATTTACAGTATTAAGAGAGATTACAATGTTTCTGATATCAACCAACAACCCACGGTATTTGTCACTCGACCGGATCTGTGACTATGGTCATATCCCCCATTGGCTGCCCCAATGGTGACGATTATCAAGTAATGTATACAAAACCCCACATACCGGCTGTAACTTGGTGATTACATATACTTAATCACTGTAATTATAACCTTTGAAAATAAACATGCTTTTGTAAACAAATTTGATAAAAAGAGAATGACTCACATTGCAGATTTAATTTGAGCAGAGCCTAGCCTACTGATTAGCCTTTTAACCTAATTTAATAACGTGCACACAACTCGGTTAGTAACTTAATACAGCATTTACGATATCTCACGAGATTAAACCCTCACATCGAATGACAAAGTGCGATACTTAAACATCCATCGAATTAACGACGAATGACAAAGCATAAACCCTAATGTGGGCAGCACTTAAACATCCATTGGATAGTTTAATCGATCGGACATTGAATCGTATCAGCGATCGAGTTATTACCCTGTATTGCGGCAACGATTTGTGATTCGTGTGTGTTTTGATAGTAAACAGAACGTAACTCAGTGCACATAACGAATTTCTTCGTCGTTTTAACTCCAGAAATCAAGTCCCAATGCCTACTATTTATAGTCAAATTTTGACCCCCCTCGCGTGACGCGAGGGGTCCCCCTGGGGGCGTCGCGTGGCGCGAGGGGTCACCTATTTCCATTGGGTAGCTACGTGTGTTTGTAGGCTTGCTGAGTTGACGAAATAGTAAAATTCGAAACTGACAACAAGTTATTTAGATAATCGTAACTAGGGTTTACCCCCCCCCCCCCCCTTAGTTTTAGGGGCCCTGATCCTGATTCTGATTATTCTGAAAATTTTAGGGTTTGTGCAGAATCACTTGGGTGTCTTAATTAGGGTTTCCTATTGGACAAATTAACTTCATAAATATGACTTTTGATGAGAGTTGTTACACCATCAACTTCGAGTCCTTGAAGAAGACGTACCTAAAATCGCCTTTCGTACGCGTTATGGTCATTACGAGTTCGTGGTCATGCCCTTTGGTTTGACCAACACCCCTGCTGTTTTCATGGATTTGATGAACCGCGTGTGCAGAGCGTACTTGGACTGTTTCGTGATCGTCTTCATCGACGATATTCTTATCTATTCCAAGACACGAGAAGAGCATAAGCAACACTTGCGTCTTATCCTTGAACTTCTTCGTACTGAACATCTATATGCCAAATTCTCCAAGTGTGAATTTTGGTTAAAATAGGTTCAATTCCTTGGCCGTACTGTCAACGAAATTGGTATTTATGTTGATCCCGCTAAAATCGAAGTTGTGAAGAATTGGATCGCACCTAAATCTCCGTCTGAAATTCGTTCGTTTCTTGGTCTTGCTGGTTACTATCGTCGTTTTATCTCCAACTTTTTGAAAATCGTTGTCCCTTTGACCTCCTTGACTCAAAAAGAGAAACCTTTTGTTTGGGGTCCCGAACAAGAGGAATCTTTTCAAACGCTCAAGGAAATGCTTTGTAATGCTCCTATTCTCGCACTTCCTGATGGTAACAACGACTTCGTCGTATATTGCGATGCTTCAAACCTTGGAATCGGTTGTGTGCTTATGCAACGAGACAAGGTCATCGCTTACGCATCAAGGCAACTCAAAATACATGAGAAAAACTATACTACTCATGACCTTGAACTCGGCGTAGTTGTTTTTGCGTTGAAGATTTGGCGACACTACCTGTATGGTGCTAAGTGTGTGGTCTTCACCGACCATAAGAGCCTTCAACATATCTTCAACCAAAAGGAACTGAACATGCGTCAACGTCGCTGGGTGGAACTGTTAAACGACTACGATTGCGAAATCAAATACCATCCAGGTAAAGCAAATGTAGTAGCCGGTGCTCTTAGTCGTAAAACTCATGTCAAGAGTATCCGTTGTTTCCAACTTGTCCACAATCTTCAGAACCGCATACGTGATGCTCAATATTCATCTGTTAATGAGGGCAACCTCTACAACGAGATGCAATGTGGTGCTGAAGAGAGTTTCGTGTCCAAATCTGATGGTATTTTATACTATCTCAATCGTGTCTGGATTCCCGATCGTGATAACCTTCGAAAGTTCTTGATGAAGGAGGCACATCACACGAAATATTCTATTCACCCTGGTGCCGACAAGATGTACCATGATATGCGTGCATCCTATTGGTGGCCTGGAATGAAGAAGGATATAGCCACTTTCGTCTTGAAATGTCTCACATGTTCAAAGGTGAAAGTTGAACATCAACGTCCCTCTGGCTTACTCGAACAACCAATAATTTCTATCTGGAAATGGGAGAGCATTGCCATGGATTTTGTCACTAAGCTCCCTCGTACTTCTTCTGGTCATGACAGTATTTGGGTGATCGTTGATCGATTAACCAAATCAGCTCACTTTCTTCCCATTCGTGAAGATTTCAAAGTCGAGAAATTGGCTAGAATCTACACCGATGAAATCATTTGTCGTCATGGTATCCCCATTGACATCATTTCTGATCGTGATGCTCATTTTACGTCTCGTCTTTGGCAAACTTTTCAATCTGCTATGGGTACTGAACCTAACCTTAGCACTGCCTTCCATCCTCAGACAGACGGTCAAACCGAGCGTACTATCCAAACATTAGAGGATATGCTTCGTTCATGCGTAATAGATTTTGGTGGCAACTGGGATTCACACTTGCCTTTGGTCGAATTCTCATACAATAACAGTTATCACGCGAGTATTCAAATGGCACCTTTCGAAGCATTGTATGGTCGCAAGTGTCGATCGCCTATTTGTTGGCACGAGATTGGTGAAGCTCAAATCACTGGTCCCGAACTCATACAAGAGATGACGGACAAGATTTTCCAGGTTCGAGACAACTTATTGAAAGCCAGGAACCGACAAAAGAGTTACGCCGACAAGCGTCGCAAACCTTTGGAATTCAAGACAGGTGACTTCGTGCTTCTCAAGGTATCCCCTTGGAGGGCGTGGTTCGATTTGGCAAGAAAGGGAAACTCGCACCTCGCTACGTTGGTCCTTTCAGAATTCTCGAGAGGATTGGCAAGGTTGCGTATAGACTGGACCTGCCTGAAGAACTCAACAATGTACACCCTATCTTCCACGTATCCAACTTGAAGAAGTGTCTAGCTGACGAAGGACTACACGTTCCTCTTGAAGACTTGCAAGTCAACGAAACGCTTTACTTTGGGGAAAAACCGGTCGAAATCATGGACCGAGGAGCCAAGCAATTGAGGCGCAGTCGAATCCCTATTGTCAAGGTTCGATGGGAAGGAAAACGTGGCGCTGAATTTACTTGGGAACTCGAGAGTGAAATGAAGACGAAGTATCCACATCTTTTCCCTAAATCTTCCTCAATTTTGGGACGAAATTCCCTAAAGGAGGGGAGACTGTAACGCCCTGCTTATTTGTACTTTCCATTTATAGCAAGTCTTGTTTATACTTCCATTTTTTGGAAACCTTGTGTTCTTGAAATCGTTCTTTCTTTGTAACCGTTGTAAAATCCAAGACTTGGATCATAAATAATACTCATATTTCGTTAATTACATGTTATACATTCTTTATATATGCTTATACGTTCAATTTCGTGGAACAAATGATGCTTATTGGTAATTCTTGGAAACTATGTGCTAAACTTGTAAATACGTGAAACTTATGCATAAAACGTGTTTCGATCATAAACGATACTTGAATACGACCTTCATACGCTTAATTATACTTTTATTATGTTCCTCATACTTGAATTAGCCTTAAACTATGCTTAAATGGCGAAACAAGTCCCTAAATCACCCTAAAAGCCCTAAATAACAAAGTTGAGGGGCCTATGTGTAATAAACCCAAACTTCAGCTCCACCCACCATACGGGCATGTTATAAAAAAAACCCTGCATGTTATGAGCAAAAAGCCACATGTTGTAACTCAATCTCCTCGCTCTGGCCCATCCGGAAATTTCTTGACATTTTTAAGACGACCTTGCGTATGATTAATAATTGAGATATTGTGAAATGGCAAATGAGTTGTATGGCTATGAGGTCCTTAAGAAGAGTATGTGAAAATGGTCCCATGATACCTCACTAGTTAAATGTTTATTAGAGTCGTCTTAATTGTTTGATATTTTCAGAAAAGAAAAATATTGGCATAACGTATGTATCGAGAATAAATCGTGGTCAGTAGTTTAGAACATTTAGATGTCTTATTGGTTTGATAATTTCAGAAAACAAAATTGACATAACGTATGCATGTATTGAGAATAAATCGTGGTGAATAGTTTAGAACATTTAGGTAGCGTTTGGTACGAAGGAAAAGAAGGTGAAATTGAATGGATAGGTGATAAAAAACATGTTTGGTTATCATATGGTAATGTGGTAAAATGATGGAGCACTTCAAAGGAATGTAACTCCTTTCAAATATAACAATTTTCATTCCTTGATAAGGGTGTGTTTTTTTTTTCAATCCTTCAAGGAATGGAAAGAAATGTATTATTATTTTATTATTATTATTATTATTATTGTTGTTGTTATTGTTATTATTATTATTATGTTAATCCTAATATTAATATATATCCAAAAATTTATTATTAATTTATTTACAGTTAATATATTATTGATATTATTATTATTATTATTATTATTGAGACAATTATATTTTTGTCGTTTTTAATACAATTGTGTTTCGTACTTCGTCTTTTTTGGTCTAACAAATTGTACAAAATAATGATTCATTCTATTATTCTTTATGTTAAAACTAGTTCAAAATCTCATGTGTTACACAGGCTGTATAAAAAAAACACTTCTTATAAATCTATATATTCAACAAATTACACATAGATGTAGATGCTGCTATAATCACAATTGGTTCCCATGTTATGATTATTAACATATTTTAACACCCCTACTCTTTAACATGAAGTGGCTTCTAATCAACATATAAATATAGTTCATTAAATAATGATACAAAACAATGCATGAAATATGGAAAAAAGTTAAATTGCAATATACAAGTTTTTTTTCTTTATTTCTGTTGTATGTGGGACTTGAAGTCTTGAAAATAAGACCTTCAAATCTAAGTGTACCTAAAGGCTTTTGCCTTTGCCAAGGGGTCGCTAACCTCATTGGTAATTACAATATATAAGTAACAAACATATAAGCAATCTATAAATCTCTAAATATTTCTTTGTACATCACATTATTCGTCTTATTTGTAACATTTTTCATCTTTGTCTAACATTAGTAACTTGACTTTGTGTCTTCTTTTTATTCTTGATATTGTCACATACATTATTCGTCGTATTTGTCCTATGAGAAAAACCGATTCTTTTAAGTACAAACCAACATTAGATAGTGATTGTGTTTGACTTTTATTAATAATCATTTGCTAAACATCAAATTGTTGTTTATTTATAAGCTATGCAAACAATTTAAATGTAGAAATGATTTTCAATTATCAAAATTTTATTAAAAAGGTAATAATACCAATACAAAAAAGGTAATAATTATTATATTGATTTATTAAAAAAGGCAATTTAAACTATTACCTTTCTTAAGCATAATTAAAAACTTTAATTATTTTATAATTTGAATATGTAATATATATATATATATATATAGGTAAAGAGTAAAATACAAATGCGCTTATCGTACGATACGTACGCGATCATCCCAGCCGTTCGATCAGGTGCAGATCTGGTGCGAATTCAATACATATCGCATATGAAAAAATGGTTAGCATGTGGTAGTGTGAAAAATGGCATGGGGTGTGTAGATGGACAAAATCGCATGTGTAAGATTTGAATATCGCATGTGAAAAAATGGCATGGGGTAATGTGAAAAATGGCATGGGGTGTGTAGAATCGCATGTGGGAGATTGAATATCGCATGTGAAAAAATGGCTAGCATGGGGTAATGTGAAAAATAGCATGGGGTGTGTAGAATCGCATGTGGAAAATTGAATATCGCATGTGGAAAAATGGCATGAGGTAATGTGAAAAATGGCATGGGGTGTGTAGAATCGCATGTGGAAAATTTAATATCGCATGTGAAAAAATGGCATGGGTAATGTGAAAAATGGCATGGGGTGTGTAGAATCGCATGTGGAAAATGGAATATCGCATGTGAAAAAATGGCTAGCATGGGGTAATGTGAAAAATGGCATGGGGTGTGTAAAATCGCATGTGAAAAAATTGAATATCGCATGTGAAAAATCTGTGTGTGTGTTACTGTTCATCTTCTTCCATTGTTGGTCGATCATTGTAAGTCTTCTTCCGTTTGACCCTTACAACTCCCAAATTAGTAGTTCTTATTATCGATATCGCACTAAAAGGAACGAAAGGAGGTTGGGGAAGAAGATTTTCAGGTTTTTGAATTTGATTTAGGGTTTGATTTTGAACTATCATCGGTCAATTACAGAGATTTATGACCTCGCAATGACGTTTTTAAGCTTCCTGGTATGATTTAGATATATTAAAATGATTAATTTAATCATTTAAATTAGTTTCCCCCGCGTTTGATCGATTGAAGATCGTACGGCTGAGGGCATCGCGTACATAATGTATGATAAGAGGTATTGTACGTTAACCGGCCTCTCTCTATATATATATATATATATATATATAGAGAGAGAGAGAGAGGAAGGTTAACGTACATTACGGCTTAACGTACATCACGTACGACAGGTAATTACGCACGTTCATTTTAAAATCACGCACGTTATAACTCAAAAATCCAAAATCACGCATGTTGAAACACAATAATCACGCATATTGAAAACATTAATCACGCATGTTATATAACAAATCACGCACGTTGTTGTACGTGAAGTACGTTAGGCCGTAATGTACGATATACTTTTTCTATATATATATATATACATATTATATTTTTTAGAAGTCAGTTATAATTTTATATCAGTTACAATTATATACTATATTTTAAAATGTCATTGTATTTATTAAGTGTCTTAAGAATGCTGACTTAAATAAGGAACTAAAACTTAAGATAGTTATAACGAAATTACATTTACAATTTAGTTACAGAAAAAAACTTTACACAAAGGAGAAGACAATCTCGAAATTAAAGTAAAAAATGTCACAAATATAAAAAAATATTTGATTAATCTTAAAAAGGAATGTAACTAAAAAAGTAATGATACGTCAAAATAATTAAAAACATTTTTAATTATTTAATATTAAAAAAATACGTATGTAATCATTAATTGATTAAAATTTATTGTAGAAAGTTTGGTAAAAGAAATAAATTTATATAATATTGAAAAAACTACTGACACTTATATGTTGAATTGAAAGAATATTATTAAATGTTAATAAACCAAACGATATAACTGAACCTTTAAAATAGCATCGAAGTTTTCATTGAAAATGTTAAAGTAATTAAATATTGAAAAATTTAACGGATCAACAAATACCTAGTTGAAAATCGGTGTAAAATAACTAATCATATGCAAGCTTCTGCGAGTAATTTTTTAATAAAGAGAATATTGTTACAAAAGAAGACACATCCCTAATATCTCCCGTAAATATTTTTTACATATTAATGAAGAATATAATATTACAAACCCTTAACATGCTTGAAAAGTAAAATGTCAAGATTGATTCTTATGGTCATTGTCATGGAAACCGTAATGGGAAGGGTAAGCATGCGAGTTTTGCATAAAGTACAATTTGGTTAGTTATGCAGAAACATAACGGAAGAAAAACACAAATAATGAAGCTATACATAATTAATTATGGTGATTAACACTCATGAAAAAAAAAAGGATCACTATCGATAAACACTCATGTAAAGCAACAACCTAATAATTATGCATATATACATAACTACATATACATGGTTTTAGTAATTATCATTCATGAAAAAAAGGATCATTATCAATTATCTATGAACACTCATGTAAAGCAACAACCTAATAAAACTATTTATTTATACATATCTACAGATACATGATTTCAACATTTGAAGTTCAAATGAATGTATAGAACACCTATGTACAAAAAAGGAATTTAGGTTTTAAACAAACAAAATCAGGATTTAACATACATATTGTTGGTTGATTCATTTCGATTCAAAGGTATGGTTATTAGTGAATATGCAAACACAGTTATGGTGAGGATATGGAAAACCTATTATGGTTTGTGATTTGCAATCACATTCAAAAGGAAACGGTTTGCACAAAAAGGAAAGTCTGATCTCTATAAACATTGTGAGAAAAGAAGTGGAACAAATGCCTTGTATTTTCCCTCATAAAGCAAAACAATAAGGAGTGTAACAATGCCACATGGCAATTAATGGCTTAAGTAGCTGCCAAGTGGCCAAAGTTTTTTTTTGCTTTATTTATAATGTATAGATAACTAAAAGCGAATCATCAGCTTTTGTGTATATTTGTTATACTTTATCTTCAAATAACTAATACCGAATCATCAAAAATCATGTGTATTAAAAATACTAAATAATTATGTTAACTATAGAGCAATATCATATACTGTATTAGATAAATAGCAGAAGAAAATTATGTTTATTACCATTAGTCCACATGTGAGGTTAGTATTGGTCAAAGTCACTTTTTTTTGGCAAAATTATAGCCCTGCCATTGCTGCCGATCTAATTATACATTGTCGCCTGGTGTGGTGATATGCGTTGTCGCCTGGTGCGGCGATTTCCTCTCCTTCTGTTACCGGACTTACCTCAGCCATCAGAAAACACATTTGAACTTGGTTCTCTTTCGACCTGTTGCCATAAATCACCATCGTTGCTACCGATCTAATTAATAAACACAAGCTTGATGTTGGAGACTCGTAGCCATCGCCTGATGCGGTGGTTTCCTCTCCGATTTGACGAGAGTGAAAGGTGGGGTGTGATTCACTTGTGTTTTCGTGACCATAGACTTCAAAGTCTTACCCGTAACAACGGGGACAAATTGTGTGTGTGTGTGTGTGTGTGTGTGTTATGAGCTAGAAGGAGGGAATATCTCTGGTTTTGTTGACAACCCGAAATAAAATCTATGGATCAAAAGCAAAAGATTCGTGACTCTTTCTGATGGGTCTTTGTATTCTCATTAGTTCTACATATATTATGGGTATAGACAAGAGATAGTCAAAGGTTGAATTCTATATAAAATTTTATAACGTATTTTCGGTTATGAGTGTGAACAAGTTGAGTCGTTCGTATACTACTCAAAATGAGCTCTCTATCCTTTTAAATGTTTTTTTATCCTAAAATACTCGAGCCTTGCTTTTTTTATTTTCTCTTTCAATTACCATAGCAAGTGTCGATGTTGTAAATGTAAATAAGCGAAACGAAACCAATTGAATTCCTACCAGGAAACATGGATTCTCTTGGATTTGAGTCCTCGTGGTAAGTTGTCAGTGACAATTTGTGTGACAATTCCCGTTTAACTAGGTTATTTATCCATACAGTTAAATTACGTGTAATCATTCCATGTGAATCATGTAGATTTAGTTCGACATTAACTAGGTCATGCAACGTGTTGCATGTGCATGACTAGGCACAATTATAGTATATCTAGTAGAGAATACTAGCACCAACGAATAGGTGTTAATTCAAGTTAAAACGATCTAAAGTAATGAACAACGGTGATATACAATTTAAAGAACAACAAACCCCTAAATTGATCGACGTATCAAAATTTATCAAATTTAACTATTATCTACGAGTTATATAATTTGTAGGGACTATAAAAATGTCTATTTTATAATCAACATGTTATAGCATGGAAAATTTAGTATCGAGTGCATTAAAAATAAACAACACTTAGCCTAATGTTTATATAGAGTTATAATGCCCTAAAATGATCCTATTATATATAAGCTATGTCAAATTAATATAAAAATGCACCATGTATTAATAGAAATCAGATTTGT
The DNA here is from genome assembly GCA_030545235.1 of Helianthus tuberosus. Classification (NCBI taxonomy): domain Eukaryota; kingdom Viridiplantae; phylum Streptophyta; class Magnoliopsida; order Asterales; family Asteraceae; genus Helianthus; species Helianthus tuberosus. Next base: position 212,784,245 of record CM060441.1, on the reverse strand, counting down.
CGGTCTTGTAATCTAGTCATAAAAAGACAAGATCAAGCTAATTAACCTTAAAAAAACACATGTTAAATAGGAGCATGTGATATCTTACATAGTACTAACCTAAGATATCAACTCCATGTCATAAAACCATCTAAAAACTCCCTCACGAATCATCCAAGTATTCTTCATTTTCTCTCAACTTTCTAAGGTACTTTTACAAGTCTTAAAGCATTCTTAAACTTTCAATCCACGAAAGAACTTGGGTGTGCTTCAAATCTTCCAAGAAAACACTCTTGGAAGACACTTTATTGTGAAGGAAACCAAGCAAGTGTTTTGTTTAAGGATGATCAAGTTTTAGGGGCCAGATGTATAAGAATCATATTGTGATAGAGGAATCACCCATTATACATATGTATATGTAGTGATGTTGCTTAATCATTCACCCAAAAACATGATAATACATCCAACACATTAAAACTAACAAGTATTATGTATCACATCTTGCAATATGTTTGGCATTTTTGAAAGATTCTTGAACCAACATCACCATTAAGTTGTTAAGATCATAAACATATAAAACTTTCTGGAAATAACCTTCAAAAAGTTGACGAACAAAGTATAAAGACAAAAAGTGTATAAAATAAACTTTAAATAAGCACAAGGTAACAAGATGTGTTCAAAAGAGCTTAGATTCATCATGTTTTAATGAATCCACTTAGTGTATACTTAAAGAAGGCTATGATAGTGGTTTGATGGGGATAAATTGGTGAAAAACCTACTAAAAATAACTAAATGAAAATCAATATCGAATAACTGAAAAGAAAGCCCTAGGAGTAGAAACCCTAGCTATGGGTCTTGAAAATTTTGAAATTTTTACAGTAACTCTGGGATGTTAAAATAAGGTTTTCGACCAAAAAACATGAATTTTTGAAGTGCATGTATCTTTTTCGTAATTTGTGTGGATAAATAACCGCAAAAATAAATAAAATACTTAGATTACCCAGAAAATTTCTAAATTTTTACAGTAACTTTTATTGGTCCAAAATACTTAGAAACCAAATTTCAAGTGAATCCAAGTTGAGGAGTTGTGGTTTTAATAATGGATTTAAATTACACTTTAAAGGATTTTATTTACATTTCTTAACAAATACACTAAAATTAACAATCCATAAGTTTATAAAGTCCGAAGTGATTTTGGGATTTTTTTGGAATTATTTGGTCATTGGAATAATTAGTAATGAATTTAGGGTATTAACGGGTATTTAAATCGACTTTTACTTCCAAACTCTAAAAGATTGATTTGGTGTGAAATACTAGATGTCATAAACGTTTAGAAATTTAAAACAATAAAACATAATCAAAACTCTAGTTTGAGAATAAACGTTAACAATTTTTGTTTTACAAACAAACACCAACTAGTAGCTTCATCAACACTATGTGCCTTTTTTTAGGGTAAAGTCCTAGTCGTGTGTCGGGCGAATTGTATTTAATGTCTTATTTGTGCATATAAACTTGAAGGTAGACAAGTAGCACACCCATAGTATTCCACGTCTTCGATGAAGTACTATTGAATAGTGAGTAACGTGTCCCCGTTTTTATTTCTTTTATATTGTTTGGGGGAAAGTGTAAGACCCTTAGTATTAGATAACGATTTTCGTATAAATTACGAAAATAAACTTGTAATTATATGCACATATATTTGAATAAAACAGGTAAATTAAAACTTTTACAAATTGAAAATAATACAATTTAATATGTATGGATTCGTCGTTTAAAATGACGACGAAACTACATGCGGAAGCTTCGTCTTGATGTGTTCGGTTCTTGTACGTTGCTTGATCTTCATCCGGAAACTCTTGACATCCACCTAAGACCAAAACCAACCTAAAACTTAGTTTTAATGGTTAAATAACAAATTCAAACTAGTTATATGGGTCGAACAAACCAAATAAAACATAATGCCAGCCGATTTTAAGTGTTTGCTGTCGCGCGACGCGACAGCCCATTTTCGACAGAAAGGGTACCTGGCTGATGCTGCACATGCCCAGCTCCCATTTTTACCATTAATCAAACTTAAAACATACATAACTTTCTATTTACAACTCAGTTTTACACGATTCTTTTTTCTATGCGTTCGTAATTTAATTCTCCATCGTATAGAGTTATGACCGGACATCTGAACTCATAAGGTATTGGATTTCAAGCCCTAAACTTGAAATCACTTTATAAAAACTTTTGACCCGTTCAAGTTTAAAACCACCAACTTGTTACTAAATAATCATATTACATACACCTATGTCTTTAACTCAAAGTTCTTAGCTCGGGTTCGAAATTTTATTATGCATTACGCGCCTAGTACACAAGCAATGCTCATAAATCCATTTTGACCCGTTTAAGGGATTTTTATACTTTTAAGCGTCAACTCGCTCTTCTCATATCTAAATAACTACTTGTAATCCACCCCAACTATTTTTGTGGTGGATTATCATAATGAACCCATTATCCCAAAAATTACCCTTCGACTGGTCATTTTTTTTTTCGCAAATGACCATTTTTAGGCATTCGACTTACAAATGTTTTTGCCTAAAACTTTTATATGTATCTAAGGATTTCAAGATCAATATACAAGTTCCTAAACAACCTCTAAGGGTTGTTTATCCGGTTCACCCATAAAGGGCTTTTTGTCAACTTTTAGTCCTTCATTTACGACGAAGGACTTTCACTAATAATTGACCAAAATATCACTTTTAACCATAAATCTAAATATGCGTACCTGGCTCGGGTCATAGCACTGACCCGTTTACATACTTTTTGCTTTAATTTTCTAGCTAAAACAACACAAGCATAGGTTATTTCCTGTTATCACAAAACTCAACAGTAGTCGTCAGTTATTATTGTCAAATGGTTTTAACACACCATTTGACCCGGTTAGTCGACATGACCATTTATCAACGTATGTTGATACATTAATACCATCATGTCCCTTGAACCTATTCCGGTTCGCGCCGTTATATCTACCCGTTATAACTTTTACCAAATGGTGTCTTTATTTTGATTGCTATTACTTTAACTATTAATTTGACCCGTTTGGTTGTCGGGTGAATTCCATCACCTCAATGACATACTAACTCAACCATTTTCTCTATATCAATTACACACATTTTAACTATCTATTTTGACCCGTTTGGTTGTCGAGTGAATTCCATCACCTCATTGACATACCAACTCAACCATTTTCGCTATATCAACATCAAACATATTTTAGATAGGCTTGTCTACATAAATGTAACGGGACAATAAGTCGCGTACCTTTCTAAGCTTTATCCTTCAAGCGCTTGTCCGCTCCGGCTTGTTCGCTTGATGATTCAATTACCTTGCCTATAGAGTTCAACCAACAACGTGTTTAGAACTCATTTCACTTCATTTTACGCGTAATTTGCCATATTATTCAATTACACGTTTCTTTCAAAATTTCAACATATTAGTGTTCGTTTAGACATTCTAACAAACACCTTGTGGGCATGATTTTCTTACTTTCATCAATTTAGCTCCTAATTAACTTTTAACCAAGTTTTATTCACAACAATCAAGCTCTTATGCCTAGTATTCATGCACAATATCAAGGCTTTCATCATAACACCCGTGTTATACCATTTGAACATTGAATTTCATGTGTTCATCATCTAGTTATAATACCCACTTGAGACATGCATGGGTAATTATCTATTTCACAATTTTTCATCATTAATTCATCAAATTTTTTACTTGGGTTTGTTCCTAGACATGGATTTATCCTAATTTCACTCTTACATCAAACATTCAAGCAATAATTTCGTTTATGATAATTCACCATGAATTCAAAACATCACCAAAAGATGGAATTCGACATACCTTGTGATCCTCTAACCCGAGTGATCACTAATCTTAGCTTGGTTTCAATTTGCTCTTGATTTCTTGCTTGAATTTCGTTGATTTTGAGTGATTTAGGGTTAGCTTGAAGGAGCCCTTTTTCCTCCTGTGATTCTCACGACCAGAACACACTTAAGTGTGTGTTTTTGATTTTTATTAAATAAAATCACTTCCAATTTTGTCAAGTTTAGTCCCTTTACTTGTTCAATCTTTTCATAAGGAGTATTTTAACCAAGTTTTTTTTTTATTATTTTAAAACACTTACTAACTAGGTTGATATTCCTAGTTACTTGGTGGGTTCCGGGAGTTATAACCCGTCTTATTTTAAGTCCCGTTAACTCGGGCCTCTTATGAGCTTTGTTTCTTCAAATGCTTTTATTCTCTTTTATCTAATATTAGGTTCATTTATTTAAATTCTAATATTTAACGGGTTAATTTTTACCACTAACGGTATTTTACCCGTTTATTAATATTGATGTGGTTTGACTATCAAACCCGTTTTCGGGGTGTTACAGAAAGGCATGCTTTGCTTCATGAATACTTTTTCATACTTGTACATACATACATAGCTACATGAGACGTAACGTTACCACAGAAAGTTTGCTACTTAGTATGATCACTAACTAGTATATCCATGGATATTGTGAAATATATCTTTTTGGTTTGGGAGTCCCTTTTTGGTTAGTCGTGCTAACTTGTCTGGTATTGTAAATGAATTCATGATATCCATGACGTTCAGTGTTTGTGGTAAACATTGGTTTGGGGGCAAAATAATGTCAAGGTTTGGTTATACGACTCATGGTAATTATAAACAAATGTGTATGGTATACTCACACACATACACACACACACACACACATATATATATATATATATATAAACCAGTGAACTCACCGACCCTTTTGGTTGACACTTTTAAGCTTGTTTTGGTAAGTAATTATACAAATGATCTAGCTACGGGCCTTAGGATGTAACTTTTGGATGTGTTGTTACATGTCTTTGTTTTTGTTGAACTTGATTTCAAACAAATTGATGTAATAGTAATTAGATAAGTAACTTTTGTGCATGAATGGAACTTGAATGTTTGTTTTAAGTTTCTCGTAAACAGTAGCTAAGTTACCCAATAAGTTACACCTTGTTTCTTCCCTTCCGCTACGACGTAGGGTGTGACAACTTGAGTCCTTGATTCTAAAAAATGTATGGTTGAGTCCCCTCGGTTTCCATTTCCCATCAATTTGAGTCCCTAGTTGTAACGCCTCAAAACCTAAACTTTTGATTCACCAGTATGTTTTCATGTGTTATGACATGAAATGGGATAAATAAGTTATTTAACTTAGTTAAAACAATAGGGAATGATGTTTGTGACAAATGGGATAAAATGGCAAACATGAGGGGCTGAATTTGGTAGGTTGTATAAAGGTTATTATTTTAGAGTAAATTGCCAAAATTGTCCATGAGGTTTGAGCATGTTTGCGAGTTTCATCAAAAACAACTTTTTTGTACCATATTACCCTTCACTTTTGAGATTTTTTGCCATATTCATCCAAACTTCTAACTTTTTCTGTCAAAATCGTCCCTGATATTTGGGATTTATTTTTGCCATTTTCATCCAAATATTTGCCAGAAAACAAAGCAAATTAGATGTCTGGATGAAAATGACAAAACTTCTCAAATGTGAAGGGCAATATGGTACAAAAATGTTGTTTTGGATGAAACTTGCAAACATGCCCAAACCTCGGGGACAATTTTAGCAATTTACTCTTTATTTTATAAAAAACCTTAGCATGTGTAGGTGTGTGTGTGTGTCATGTATGGAGAGATTGAGAGAGGAGGGTGACAACCTCTCAAGGACAAGGTGGAAATTAAGCAAATTGAAGGGTGTTGGATTGATGATTAAATGCATGGATCAATATCTAGCCTCATATAGCGCTAACAAACGTGTGTTAAGTTTTCGTATGTTAATAAGCATAAATGTTTGTTAGAATCACCAAATAGAACTTTGTTTATGAATGATTTCTAGTAATTTAATGTTTTTAGATGAAACCCACTAGTAGGGGTGAGGGGACGACATGTAGTTCAAATATTGATGTATTAGGTTGTATTTAATTGATTCTTGTTAGATAGATTGAGTATGGTGTGAAAGTAACTTGATTTTAGTTGTAATTGATGAATGAAAGCAAGAGGTATGGAGATTTTAGATGAAGATCATGTACATAGGGCTGATTTGGTGTCCGCACGCCACGTGTTCGATGAAATGCCTAGTATAGGTTATTATGTGAAACTGTATGCAAGTAATGGATGAACATGCGTAGAATGTAATAATGAAGCAATTGATAGTAAACTAACATGGGGACTGTGTTTTAAATGAAATACATGTGGGAATTTAGTTGATTGTATGATTTAGTAAGAAGTATGCATTAGTAGTTTGCACTCTATGTTTGAATGATATGGTGCACACTATGTGTTTGTTTTATTACTTAATTAAGATTATGGAAGTGGGTTATGCTAATTGTGGAGCTTATCAAATTACTAGCAAGTATTGAGGTAGAAGTTATGTTGTATTTGTGACAACCCGAACTTTCAAGGTTAGTGTCGTCTAGCCTCGTAAATTTTTAATCTTGTGTCATTCCTTTCACACTACGTTTTTATCATATGTTGCGGTGGGTGCTTGTTACTTCTTACTTGTTAAATCAGTTAAGCACGGTTAATTGTTATAATATATATGTATGGGCCGATATTGTTTTACACTTTGACTAGAAACACATTCAACACACTCTATTAGCTTTTGGGCCTAGTGGATATCTCACCTCAACTCTCGGCCCAGCATGTACCGAAGCCCAAGCTGCCAGTTCTGCCTAGTGTGGCGGCAGCCCACTTATATGGGCTTAAGCCCACTTCGGTTAAGTCTTAATCGCCCCACAACTTCTATTATTTAGTGAACGTATTATTATTATGTTGTGACTTAATACAAAACTCAAACAAAAGAAACCCTACTTCTCTTTGGGTCGACGACAAACGATACCCCCCCTCGATACATCCTCTTGTTCGATCAAGGCTAGTGGTTAGTAAACTCATATCTATGCTAATTATTAATTGATCATTGTGTTTTTGTATGATCTTGATTTAATAAGGTATTGGTATGTTTATATATGTGAGGAACTTGCGTCATATTAATCATGTGCTGATATGATAGTTTATGTAGGGCCACGTATATTAGGAACCTTGATGAACATCCCTTAGACCATTAATAAATCTACTATAATAGCTAGTTGATGCTGTGAATTGATCTAGCCGTTGCATGAAGTATGAATGAGTATGATGTGTGAGTCAATTAAATATTGGTTGCAAATGTTAGAGTTTATTGATGTTTGTTATTATTGTATGATTGATGTTGCTTGGTTGTTCCTGTTTACGTCTAATGTATGGCTGTTGAAACATGAATTCTTTGTAATGATAACAATATGAAGTGAATTAATGGTTATGCTGTTAGATGATTAAACAATAGTTAAGGAATGGGAATGGGAATGGCTTTTGTAACAAAGTGAAACCGGTTGGGCCAGAGTGACTGGGCCGCAGATTGGCAGCGGGGTCACAGGCCCATTAATACCGGGCCAACAGCTTTCGGGCTAGACGTTATGGGCTCCGGCTGGGTCACCCACACACACACATCAACTTGGCCACACAAAACTTGTAACGAACTCGTTTAAACCATTGGGCCATACCCGTTTGATAACTGGGCTTGAAGTGTGTGCTAGTGGATTATGTATGTATATATGTATATGGTATGTTTGAGCGGTTACATGTTAAGCGATTGTTCGATGGCTCTAGATGAATGAATAAACTGTCATGATTTGAATTACATGTGTGCGTTACGTGAGCAATAAGTGTGCTTGATGTGAACAATGAATACGTGAATTATTTGTACGAGAAAGGTGCGGTACATGTGCATGTAGAACTGACTGTTATCGGTAACCCTTTTAAGACGTGTTTGTTCAACTGAATAACAAGTAACAAATATTACCGAGCAAACCAAAGGTGGGTTCATCTCTCTTGAGCATGCATCCTGGTGGTTGGGACAGTTTTTGGGTATCCCTAAGAGGGATCGGTTTTGGGTAAATCATGGATATTCCTGAGAGGAATATGTCTTTTGGGTAAATCTGGAATGTTGGATAATATATTCATCCTATCACCTTTAAAGTCCCTCCTTGTTGTTTGTTACCTGAGAGGTAACAGGGTATTAGTTGGTAGCGCTACTTAGGTTTGGCACCCTCACCCCGTACCTGAGAGGACGGGTGTGAACTAATGACCTAGTCATGACCAATGCTTTGATATGAGCATTGGAGAAAGGGCAATGTAAATCAGGAGCCGTCTTATATTCGGGGTATTACCAACATTAAATTCAATGGATTAAACTAAACACTTGGTAACTAACGTTTTCGCAAAACTATGAACTCACCAGCGTTATCTGATACACTTGTTGCATGCTCACAGGTTGTTAGATGTCTATGATTGGGAACTTGCTGTCTGGAGTAGCTGGAGTGGTCATGGGTCGACTGGAGGGATTCATGTGATTGAACTATTGCTATTATACATTGGTTTTGAAACAGTTTAACTTTGTTTTACTATTTGCTTCCCCCGAACATGTTGATTTTCATTTAAACTTGTTGATGGTATTTTCATTAGTAATTGAGCATTTTATTTAGAAACTTGTATGTGTTCAATGTAATTAGTGGCTCATTGTTGGTACGTCACACTCCTAGCAGGGACATTCCCTAGGTGGTAATTTGGGGGTGTGACAGTTTGGTATCAGAGCCACTGGTTATAGTGAACTTGGTTTTAAAACGTTTTTATAAAACCAAACTATAACCGAACAGATCCAAAATCGACCATGACACTCGGCTCCAGATTGCAAGGTTCGTCTTCTGTTTACTTTATGCATTACTTGTTTAGTAGTCACACACTCACAGCTTGCATGAGACGATATACTAGATAATATGATGACTTGATAATGTGACACTACTCTCGACTTTTGTGATTCGTAATACCTTTCGTTTTGCTATTTGAATGTGGGGGAAACTTTTAGCACAAATTAAGAGGCACTGAGATAAGCATGCAAATTGCCTTATTATTATAGGTGCACACATAATAATAACGTGAGATGCATGTAAGTCCCAGTGAGGCTTAACGAGTGTGAGAAGGGTTTTGCACTATTGTTTGGTGTAAACTATGTAGTTTGTAGATGTCAACGTGATATTTGACTTCTGCCGTATCTCGATCCTTAAACTTGTTCCCTCTCCTTTTATAGAATCATGAGTAGGCGAGGCCATGGACGTGGACACATTGCTATGACTCAGGCTGAGTTGACAAATCTGATCAACACTCGTGTGGTTGAGGCATTAGCAGCCTACCAAGCTGGTCAGCCAGCGAATCAGAATCAAAACAATCCGCCTGCTTGCACGTTTAAGACATTTATGCATTGTAAGCCACAGACCTTCAGTGGGACTGAAGGGGCTGTTGGGCTACTTCGATGGTTCGAGAAAGCTGAGTCAGTGTTCGCGATGTGTAATTGTCCCGTGGGGACCGTGTGAAGTATGCTACGGGCACCTTGGAGGATGGTGCCTTAACTTGGTGGAATGCCCAGGTGCAGATGTTGGGCATCGAGATGGCTAATACAACGACTTGGGATGATTTTAAGCATTTGATGCGAGAAGAGTACTGTCCTCGTGACGAGATTCAGAAGCTTGAGAACGTGTTTTACGATTTGAAGATGGAAGGATTCGAGATCGAGGCTTACACGAAACGATCTCATGAACTGGCAATTTTGTGCCCTAACCTGTCTCGACCTCCACATCGACGAATTGAGTTGTATCTCAAGGGCCTAGCACCAGCTGTAAAGGGGTATGTCACTGCTGCAAACCATAACAATCTGCCCCAGATCATCCGTTTGGCACACAAGATTACTGACCAAGAGGTCGAGCCTGGCTCATTACCGCCTCGTAAATCTGCTACTACCACTGCTGCTACAGCTACCACACCTGCTAGTGATAACAAGCGTAAATGGAATGATGCTGACAAAGCAACCAATGCCAGTCAACCTCAGAAAAGGGCAGACAACAGCATCAACCGCAGTTTTTGTGACAACTGTCACTTTTCCGTACATTCCGTACACTAATTGAACAGTAATATGTGCTTTAATAACTGTGCATGATCTAATTTACAAGACAAATGAATTTATGATTTCTGTTATATACATACTGTCACAACCCCCGATCCCTAATCCCTGGGAACGGGCGGCCGCGAGCCAGTTTCGGTGGTATCGCGTGTTTGTCAAATTTGGCAGCGGAATTTTCATCAGAACCGTAGTTAGGAAATATTTTATCAGAGTAAACCACCATATTTTATAAATACAAATACATGGGAAAACCCCAAGTTTGCAGTACACACATGTTCATAGGAATAAATCCTATTTTATTTAACAAAAATATCTATTTTATTTTAGGTAACTTTATTGCCACTTTTCCAAGCCTTCAGTGCTCTCTAGCTGGATTTTATTGGCTTCATACTAAGTTACCTGAAACACGTGTTTAAAACATTTTATCAGCAGGAAATACTGGTGAGTGAATCCCAGTTTAATCAAGAAACATTTTATCAATTAAAACAGTATTGAGAGCGATCACATTGTTTATGTCTACACAATTACTCCATTTGGTACTATCAATCCACTGACTTGTGGGTCATATTACACATTGGCTAACTCATTGTCCAATGGTAACGTACTGTCAACCTTGACTTACTACTCACAGTGTAGTAAATTTTGTATACAAAACCCCAACATACCGGCAGTAATTGAAGAACTACAAAGACTCAATCACCGCTTAATCGCATTGTAAAACATTTAAGGTTTTGTAAAACATTACAAAAAGGTTAACAAAAAGAGGATAAACTCACATTGCTATCTTAGACTTCGCGTAAGGGTTTCCTGGGAATAATCTATAATTTCCACAAATGCACATAGGTTAGTATCATACCCCTTTGAAAATATTAATGATACCCTCTCCGAGATGGCATTCCAACAACTACGTCGGGCAGAACCTCGACAGTTGTTACGGAACCCTAAATCAATCGGGTAGCGTATCTATTACGAAACTGGGGTTATAATACTTACAACGGAGCAGAACCTCGCTAATTAGGGGGTATAATACCCGCGTATTATCTCTACTATCAGAAATTGTGATTTGAGAATGAATTGTGAACGAGTTTCGACTGAGACCCGAGGCCATCTATTTATAGTTGCTGATTCTAGGTTTGTCGCGGCCCGCGTAACATATGGGATGGGCTTACGCGGCCCGCGTTGACTCTAGGTCAACATGTAGCTTAGCTGAGTCATCGAGTAGGCCTGCTGGGTGTTGGGCCACGTGGCCGCACTGGGCTGCGCCACCTTTTTAGTCCCTCGTGGCCCGCGTTAACTTAACGGGTAGCTTACGCGGCCCGCTTGAACTTAAGAAAATCAAAGGAATCAGGTATCAACCTTCATACCGCCCGCGTAAGAATTGGGGTGGGTCTACGCGGCCCGCCTCAACTTACTATTTCTTGTTTTTCATTTATTTTTAATGCTATATTGTATTTCGGGCTCGGTTTTCACATACGGGGTGTATTTAAAAACATATAAGGGTATTCTAAATATATTAGGGTGTTAGAGATATTTTGGAAGGTTGATATATCTTGATACAACTCCTGGATTATTTAATAAAATATATAGTGCACTCACATTAAGTATAGTAACCCAATTCTACTTAATCCCTACGTCACGAGACAGAACCCCAACGAATTTAGGCAGAGCCTTGACATACGTTACGGGGCCCTACGTCACGAGACAGGGTATCGGTGATCAGGGGTTACAAAACTTAAAACGGGGCAGGGCTTTATTATTATTATAGGTTGAAATAAAAATAACATAGAATTTAAAGAGAGAAAGGAGGCCCGAGAGAGCTGTGCAAGTCTGAATGTTTAGAATGTAATTCCTATATATAGTGTATTGGGTAACTTATGGAACACGTTGACATTAATGGTACGTTCATTATTTTTCTTTTAATATCCCTACGTTACTTATAAAAAGGACACGTACATTTTTGGATTGAATGTTATCTTCCATGTATTCATTGTCATATGAAATTAGCTTCATATATTTAATCCAATCATTTGAATATTTGAACATGTTGACTGACCATTTTGTGGCTAAAATTGAATTCTTTTTAATTGTCATATTTTAGTTCTTAGTTATTTATTATTTTATTATGTATGTCCTACTTTAGTTTAAACCAAAAGATTCGACTATTATTATTTAATATATATATTATAATTAATCTAACTGCTTTACTTATTTGGTGCTTATAACTTCTAAAATATGACGTTTTATAAAATAATAAATATGCCCTTAGAACGAGAATAATTTTATCTATCTTTTGAACCAAGTTTCATTAAAAACAGAGTAGGTTCAAATATAAAGTATTTTTATAATTTAATTATTAAGTGGTTCCTACGTTTGCCAAAACACCTTATATTTTTTTATTGGTCAACTTACCCATGATGTATCCTTTTAATAACATTAGTTGATATAAAAATTTTGGGAATGTTACACATACAATGGCATTTCATGTTGCAAGACTTTTATCGTTGCTACATGCAACACGATATAGTTCTAATAATGCACAGAACAGAATTGGCACCATTATCAGACAAACTAAAATGCTGACGAAGTTTAGTACATAGACAGACAGTGTTTTGAGGCCCAGCATGATCCAGAGACCAAGTGATACACTAGTATAGTGTGTAGGAAAGTAAGGATTACAAAACTGCTTTTCTAGGTGATAGATAAAGTGCCGGAAAATGCCTAAAACCCACATAAAGTGCAGAATTCTGCAGAAAATTACCAAAATTAAGCAAAAATCAGCTTTATAATAAGCTAGTTTCATGCAATTATATGGCAAAATGGTCCTGAATGCTTTCCTAAGTGTTGGGAATCAAAAGTGTCACAAAAGGGTACTTAACAAACACTAAACGGAATAACTTGACACTTTAACGAACCGGTATTTAACCGAACAACCGGACATTACCCGGAACACCAAAATTATACTAAAAATATTGTTTATTTATTTCTTGGCTAGTTATGGTTCCCGAACACCCTAACACACTATGTAATGCATCAAACACTAGGCATTATACTTAGACATCCTAACTAATTACTTAACTAAACATCAAAGTTACATCTAACCCCCCCCCCCCCCATGTATGTAATCGGTCACAAGGACCCCACCACATAAGATTTCCCTAAATCTTACATAATCTCATCTTGATTTTGCTTAGATTGTGAAAGATTGTGTATGTACTTCTTGAAACATTAGACCCAATGGACAATACTCAAATTTGATTATAAGTAACCATCTTCTTCAACACTTCACAACACAGCACCACTCTCCTACTCCCTCCCTCCCTCCCTCTTGGCCGTAGGTAACCACCACCACCATCATCATTTTCCTTTCAAGTCCATTCAATCCAAGACCATCCAAGGGTGTAAGAAGGTGTCTAACGAAGTGTGAAGCTTGTAGAACTTGAAGGACCTCCATCAATTGCTTTTATCCACTCCATTTTCATCTTGTGTTCTTCCCTAGCTTAGAGCTAGTAGTAAGATCCTTGTAACCTTTGTTACTTCTATTTTTTATTGGTTAAAAGATGCATTATGTTATAAATCACAAGAACACTAAAAAACATGAACATGAATCATGAACATAAAGCTTACATATGATGAAATCTTGATGAAATAGTGTTGTTTAGTGTATGAATGACATTTGATTGTTGTTTACTTGAGATTATGATGTTGACCATCATAAGGAGCTTGCTAGATTGTGATTAAACACATGATCTAGCAAGTGAGAGGATGATTATGTGACAAAACAAGATGATCATCCTCATATATAAGCATGAACTTGATGAATAAAAAGATTTCTTGAAAAATGATAATCAAGTGAGTTGATAAACTTATAGATCTAAGATGTATGAATAGTTTTTCAAAAAGAATCAAGTACATGATTACTATGTAAGTAGCATTGTTTTAGCACTTGGTAAGTGTAGATTGATTGTTGATTGTTTGTGATGATTTTGAAAAGAAAATGATATGCTTTGGTAGCATGGACATCTCCATTTTTAGGGGAAACTATGGCAAAATTTTCTAAAAGTATAAACACTTAGAAAAATATTTTTCTAAACAATACTTACAAGTGTGTTTTAACTATGGTTTTCAACATAAACCTTGCCATAGATTTTGTTACAAAAATACAAGTATTGGAGGTTGGTTTTCATAAATAAAAATGGGTAAATATGTATTTAGAATATATAACACATTGTGTGTGATTATTTGTATACTTGGTGTAATAGTTATGTTATTTTAGGAATTAAAGTAATATAACTTAACAAAATACTAAGAATTTGCAATCCAAAATAATACCAAAAATCACAAGGAATAAATATATAAGTTACACACTCAGTATTATGAAATCAAACGCAAGAACGTAACTTACAAAATATTCCGGAAAATACCGTTATAAATATGTTTTTGGTAAATATTATTTTGGGACACAAGGAATGAAAATAAGATTTTCGTTATTATTACAAAGTATATCATATTTTCGACAAAGAGAAAATATATTATTTTGGAAGTAAAAATATATTTTCTTAGAATATTTAGAAGATATATGATTTTTGAGAAAAATATATATTTTCTTGAAATACATTATTTTTGGGACAAAACAAGTTTAAATATATTTTCTGAAGCGAGACTTGAAAATATATTATTTCGGAACTACATATACAAGAATACGAAAATACATATATGAGATACCCCCATCCTTGGGAAGAAAATACGAAAATAAATACTTGAGAAGTATTGTCACAAAAATATTGTTTAACAATTATTCCAAAATTAAATATAATTTAAAGTTAAAATAATTATTATTTTAACAAGAAATTATGACTTGGAATAATATTGGAGACATAAAAGAAACGTAACTCAAAACATGAATACTAAGGCAAGGCATTGCCCGCTCGTCTAATAGACCCTAGCACATTGTAGGTAGTCGTGTTTGCTGACGAGATTTGAGTTACGAGTACTGAAGACGCAAAACAGTGAGTTCATGCTCCCCCTTTTCTTTAACTGTTTTTGGTTTTATAACTCTCGGGGGTGAAATACATGTTACGAATGCTTGAACGGTATGAAATGCCTATGAAATACTAGATCATGTGAGCATAGACTAGATATTGAAATGCCATTAATACTTAATTAGGGACGAGGGTTAGATCTAACGGGTACGGTCGAGCCCCACTCATGGTCCTCATGTGATCACTTGAGTGCTTCGGTGTCTCAGTCGAGGGAAATCGACAATAGTCGCGGGAAATCGACATAGTCGAGGTAAATCGACACAGTCAAGGGAAATCGACATAGTCAATAGTCGCGGGAAATCGACATAGTCGAGGTAAATCGACATAGTCAAGGGAAATCGACATAGTCAAGGTAAATTGACATAGTCGAGGGAAATCGACATAGTCGAGGGAAAATCGACAAGGGTATAAGCCTACTCATTACGAGTGCTCCCTATGCCCTCACATGCCTTAAAGTCCTTGTAAAACAATTATGTTCATACACGCTTTTCATACCTATTTACAAAGGAGTCTCTCAAAGATTTACAAGATTACAATACTCACACAAAACGCATGAACTCGCTCAACTCTTATTGACGTTTTCCAAAATTACATGTATTTCAGTTGACAGGATGGATCTTGGGCGCGGGTGTCGTAACTAGAAGTAAACTTCAAGTTTAGATGTCATCCACTTTTGTTGGTTTGTAACCTAGTCGTAGGTTGTGTTTTAAAACTTAAATAACCGGTGTTTGTAATACTCAAATTTTATGAATGGATGAACATCGTTTTGATCATGTAGTTGTTTATTACGATTGAATGCAATGATATTAAACCAGTCACACATCATACGATTCCGCAAAAGTCAGGGTGTGACAGTTTGGTATCAGAGCTTCGATTGTAGTGAACTAGGATTCCTTCTCGAGTCTAGACTACAATCACTAGAACTCTCTCACAAAAACATTTTTACAAAAAAAAGGGTTTTTCATTGCATTCACGTAAGCGTCAAGATCCATGAGTCAAACATTTTTCAAAGAAGAGACAAGGCAAGGACATTAGTAGGGAATACCCCAAAATAAGGTGCCAACTAAGGCATAGTCTACACGAGTTAGACTTGCCAAAGACAAAATGACCCCCCCCTAAATATAAACGAGAGTTATATGTGATATGACGCATCGAATTGCCTGTTTATGCTAAGTAACATATGTGTTTACTGATATATACATACGAATAAGTGTACGGAATAATTGTTGACGTGAATAAGATACCTTCGACTCCGAACTCTATTATTGTACTTAACTCGCACGATGAAGCTATCGACCCCGCGTTCATTGCAAAGCTCATGGCTGGAGTGGTTACCAGACAAGATTCTAAGCTTGCTTCCATAGGAGATATCTGTTTTTCCTTCTCGATCGTGAAGGTTCCTGACTACGGTAGTGACGGCGAGGCAGAGGCGGCAACCTTAAACAACTTCTTAATCAGCGGGACGAGATCCCTGCGGCTTTTGTGAAGCGAGATTGATGACACACCTGACAAGACACGGAAGATGAAGTACTCATCTCAAAGGTGCCCCTCCAATTACCAGGAATTCTCCTTATTCCTATTTCGTTTAATCATCGTGCCTATTCGCACATAACGATAACGAGTGTTAGCGCGTGGACCACCGCAATGGTCCTTTCCATGTTAGAGGTATAAGGACAGTAGTGTCCCCTCCTCGGTTGATCATCTGCTTGGACGAGAGAAAATTGGGGTAACTGTGCAAGACAATTTATTATTACGGGGGCCCACGTAATAACGACTTGTAGTGCATGGAAATCCTGGTGGACTCTACGGGTCAGGTTAATGATCACGATCCCTCCGAAAAATAATCTATAGGTGTTCACACCTTCATCTGGTAGAACAAAACATAGACCATTGCCTTAGCACTTTATAAAGTAGGAAACCTGTCTTTGCCTACTTCGTGTCTGACACTTCTACCCGTGTATGAGACGTTTGAGAACCGATATTTAAGCAAGTGAAGATGGATAACATTCGGAAAGATTCAGTGATGTTACACTCTCTATCACCCCTACATGAACAACCCCATCTCTGGGAATATATACACATCAGTAAAGCTAAAGACCTAAGAAAACCAATGTAGCAGGAAATAACTGAAACTTGTGACCAAGGTAATGTAACCTCGGGTTCATTTGGTTACAAGCAATAAGTCAAGTTGCCAAGCTTATGTGAAGGCTCAGTAATTGTTTCCTCGCTCATACATTGATTATATATGCATGTGATATTGGGTGATTACATATTGGCTTATGGTGCTATGTACCTCATAAACAATTATGGAGTGTTGTCTAACCTACCCCATACCTTTTGACAGAAGAGAATGCCGCCCAGACGAGACACAGACACCAGTATGTTACCAAGGACAGAAGCCGAGCTTCAAGAACGTATCTCACAGGCAATTGCACGACATGAAGCCCTCCGCTCTAAACACAGCGGTGGCACTTCCGGAAATAACCCTCCAACTGGTTGTACCTATAAACAGTTCCTGGACTGCAAGCCATTGAACTTTGATGGCACAGGAGGTGCCGTTGCGTTTGTTCGTTGGGCAGAGAAGACAGACTCCGTTCTAAGAATGAGTAACTGTTCACCCCAGCAGAGTGTTACCTTTATCTCAGGGTTGTTTTTAGATAGCACACTCTCCTGGTGGAACTTTCAGGTTCAGACCCTTGGTGCAGATGCTGCTTATGCACTGAGCTGGGACGAGCTCAAGGAAATGATGGAGAAGAAATATTGTTCTAGGGCTGAAATCCAGAAGCTTGAGGTGGAGTTCTGGAATTTGAAAATGGACGGGCCGAAGATTCCTGAATATGTCCAGCGATTTCATGACTTGTCTAGGGTCGTTCCCTACTTAGTCAAGCCGGAATTCAAGAGGATTGAACGATTCATTTGGGGACTTGCACCTGAAATTAGGAGCATGGTTACTACCTCAAAGCCCACAACCATCGCAGAGGCTATCGATCTGAGTGTCACTCTTACTGAAGTAGCTCTACGCATGGGAAAATTTTCGGAATCTGAGGATAACAAGAAAGAGACTCATGTGGAGTCATCAGGCAACAAGAAGTGGAAGTCTTCAAACCTAAAGTCAAGCACCCAAGTCAGCTAATGGAAACTCTAAGGCAAACAAAAGAAAGGAAGTGAACCCGCCGCATAGCAGGAAAGCTGATGGAGCCACTAATAAGGCTGGTGGTAAGGTTTACTTGGAGACTAAGCCGAGGTGTGAGGAATGCAATTTTTACCATGAAGGTCGATGTCTGAGACCTAAGTGTGGAAAGGAAGAGCACAGCAAGGATGCCTGTTGGGCAAAGGATCCAGACGGAAAAGATAAAGGTAGAGTACCAGGTTGCTACAGATGTGGTTAAGCAGGGAACTTTAGGAAAGATTGCCCTAGGAAGAAACAAGCAAGGAAGGGTTTTCACGATCGAAGCTCGTGAAGCACGCCAGGATCCAGATGCGGTTATGGGTACGTTCCCTATTAACCTACCTTATGCATCTATTTTTTATTAATACTGGCATCAACTTTAACCTTGCATGCTTAGAACTTAAGAAACTGCTTGGCCTAGTTTCGAGTAAAATAGACGTCCCGTATTCTTTAGAAATGGGCATATAGAAGACTAGTTTAAGCAGCCGAAGCAATTAAGGATTATATTTTGGGAACTCAGAAGGCCGGAACCTTTTGTTACCATTGACTTGGGAAGTCATGATATGATAGTCAGCATGGATTGGATATCCAAGTATAGAGTTGAAGTCGTTCGATATAAGGAAAATCCGTCGCATCCCTCTTGCGAATGATGAAACATTTATAGTGCACAACCTTCTTGCAATAGTTGCAAGGGTACTAGACTATGGGTCGGCGACATCTCTCATTGGTCGAAGAGACACAGAAGCGCCTCCGAGTAGGCTGCATAGCCTTCCTAGCTCATGTTGCCGACAAGGAGACCTAGGAGCTGGAGCTAGAAGACAATCCCGTGGTGGAGGAATTCCCAGAAGCCTTTCCTGAAGACTTGCCAGGAATACCCCCCCCCCCCCCCACAACGACAAGAGAAGTTTAAGATGAACCTCGTGCCAGAAGCGGCACCAGTGACAAGATGACGTCTTACCAACTAGTTTCGTCCGAGAAGCATGAGCCTCCGATATAACTGCAAGAGCTGCTAGACAGAGGAAATTAAGGATATGACACCCTTAGTTAAGGACACAAAGAGAAAGTTGACAGTTTCCATAAATTCCAGAGAATTGGATATCAAGGATTGGTATCCTTTGCCAAGGATTGATGACATGAACAGACCAATCGTAAGGTTCTAGTTACCACTCAAAGATCGACTTGAGGACATGATGTCCTCAACTGTTAATACAAGAAGGAAGTATCCCTAAAACGAACTTTAGGACTCGCTTCGAGCATTACGAGTTCCTTGTCGTACCATTTGGCTTAACACATGCATCGACAATATTCATGGACCTCATGAATCGAACGTGCAAGCCATACCTGGATAGATCATGAATATATTTATTGACTACATTCTTATATGGCCAACGACCAATGAAGGTCGTGAGCAACAACTGCAATTTACCTTGCAACTCTTAGAGAAAGAACAGTTATGTGCTAAGATGTCGAAAAGCGGATTTCGAATTCATGAGGTAAGAACTTTAGGGTACATGGTGGATAAAAACGAGATTCATGCCAACCCTGCAATCAAGAGCTAAGGAGTTAGAGTTGCAATTATGTGACGCTTCTCGACAAAGTCTCGATTGCGCGTCAATGCAACGAGACCACGGCATTACATACGCGTCATGTTGATTAAAAAATCATAAGAAGGAAACCATGATCTAGATACAGTGATTGTGCACCGCAAATTTGACGTCATTACCTGTAAGAAAACGCTGCACGACCTTTACTAATCACAAGGGTTGCAGCACACCGTTGATCGTAAAAACTTGAATATTAACGTAGATGGACTAAGCTACTGAACGAAACAGACTGTATGGACATGATACGTGCTTGTGTGATAAACTTTGATGAAAAGTTGGAACACTCACTTGCCCTTAGTGGAGTTTTCCTACAACAGTATTTATCACACTGCCGTTTAAACCGCTTCGTGTGAAGCTTTAGATGGAACATAATAAGTCGATCCCCGTCGTGTTGAACGGAGACCGGAGATAAACCATCTACTGGCCCGAGTTGGTCCAGGAAAAACTAGAGGCAAGATCGTTCAGATATGTGATCATATCAAGAAAGCCCACGGAATACAGAAAGATTGCGCCGATGAGCGGCGGAAATCGTAGGAATTTGAAATAAGAAGTATGGCTTTAATGGGAGCCTCACCTAGAGAAGGCGTGGTGTGATTGGAAAACGTAAAGGTCAGACCCCCGATGTAGGGATCGGAACCATTGCTCACAAGTTGAAACTTCCAGAAAAAGATCAGTAGTGATCGCGACACATTCCATGTGTCTAGTCTTTAAAGGAGTCTTACTCAAGGAATAGTCGTTGTTCCCACAAATAAGATTCACGTCAATGACAAACAACGAAATTACTATAGAACCTGTTAAGGTTGCGGACCAAGGGTCCACAAAAAAACAGAGAAGACATAGTTGATTTACTTGAGTACGTTAGAATTCATATCATGTAACGCCCTGCTTATTTGTACTTTCCATTTATAGCAAGTCTTGTTTGTACTTCCATTTTTTGGAAACCTTGTGTTCTTGAAATCGTTCTTTCTTTGTAACCGTTGTAAAATACGAGACTTGGATCATAAATAAAACTCGTATTTCGTTAATTACATGTTATACATACTTTATATATGCTTATACGTTCAATTTCGTGGAACAACTGATGCTTATTCGTAATTCTTGGAAACTATGTGCTAAACTTGTAAATACGTGAAACTTATGCATAAAACGTGTTTCGATCATAAACGATACTTGAATACGACCTTCATACGCTTAATTATACTTTGATTATGTTCCTCATACTTGAATTAACCTTAAACTATGCTTAAATGGCGAAACGAGTCCCTAAATCACCCTAAAAGCCCTAAATAACAAAGTTGAGGGGCCTATGTGTAATAAACCCAAACTTCAGCTCCACCCACCATACGGGCCGCGTGAGCTAAGGTGTGGGGCTACGCGGGCCACCTGGCCATCCCCAGATCAGAATGTTTGTTTCCTTCGCGATTTTGAGCGGGATTAGCTAGTTTCTAAACTTCTAAGCGGGATTTGGGCAATAAATACACCTCTAAACCAACCCTAAACTCATCCCCTATAAATACACACCTCCTCCAAGCCCTTAGACACTTTCACAACTCTCTAATCTCTAAAAAATCACTCTCAAAGTCCTTGCAAATCAGAAATTCAGGCAGATTCATACCTTCATACAAAAGTGAGCATAACTTGCTCAAAACTCAATCAAATCACTTGATTCTTCTTTCTAATTGCTTGGATGATCTTTGGGTTTGATTCCTTGATTTCTCCTTGGAGAAATCAGACTTGGAAACGCCCTGAAATTGTCCATAAACTTTCTGTTCTGTTTTAAACTTTCTTAAACTCTTGAATACTTCAAACAAACTTGTGTTCTTATGCTTCTAGTCCATAATATGATTGGTAAAGCTAAACCAAGGTTGTTTTACACTAAATAAGAGTGTCTAAACACTCCAAACTTTCTGTTTTAATCGAGTTATTAGCTCGCAAGTGGTGTCAAGTCTTGAACTTGAAGATGGTGTGACTACTTGGTTAGCCTAGGCTAACCTACATACAAGTCCACACATCACTTGATGTTTTGGTTAGTATAATTGTACCTTTTATTTCTTGAACATATCTATGAGGTTCCTAAATGGAAGATTCGTCTTTCTACCTCCTACATGACCTATATGTTAACATATCATTCGAGGTACCAAAGTGGAGTATTTCACCTCCCACCTCCTAGTTGACTTATATGACACCAAGAGGTACCAAAGTGGAAGGTTCAACCTCCCGGCTCCTACATGACTAAATATAATATTTTATATATGTTATGACTACAATAATAACCCTTAAAACCGAACCCTTGGTAGTGATTATATAAATCCTCTACCAAGTTAATAAGTTTATCACTATGTGTGTAGTTCCTTGTCACGATTCTAATAGGTCTTGAACCTATGAAATCACATACAATCCTTAGGGATTACTATAGTATCAAGACAAGTGCTAATACCATAGTGAATATTTTCATAATATTTACTTTGTCGTTCTTTGAATCTTAAGTCCGAATATCCCATCATTATTCCAAATTACTCATACACCTTGACTTTCCTCTTGTAGGATAACTTGGTGTTCCCTCCATCCATCAACTCTTCACGGATTCAAGTAGGAAAGCTTGCAAAACCGTGAGTACACTCGACCCATTTACATTTTAAACCACTTTTGGGTTGTAACATGTTACCATACAAAAATCACACTTACACACACTTAAACATACTTTATGAACTCAATCCATTATACAAGCTACTTGTCTACTTAGGTTCATGCTAGATTATACATGCTTTATGCCATCACTATGTTATACCCTCGCTTAACAATTATAGCGCTATAGGAGTAGCACACCACCCGTCGGGGGTTTGTTAAGTCAATATACTATACGGTCTCGTCACTTTTGTGGCGAGGGATGCTAAATACTAGTGGACACTTTGGGTTTAGACGTAATGTTATGCATGCTAGTTACCTTGTATACAAATTGCCATGTGGATTCGAGTAAAATGCTTTATACTTATGCTATACTATTTAAACCTTGTGTACTCGCCTTTGCTGTTGCATTGAACTTTATTTTAACATGTTACAGGTTGATGATGATGATGCTATGAAATGAAGTAGCATTGATGCCTAGATACACACATAAACGTTTAAGTTTAAATGTTGTATCAATTTTGATTATGTTGTTATGTATTTCTTTTGAACTTTTTGTTATTTGAATTTCCTTGTATTGTTGACAATTTAGTTTATGAAATGAACTCGATTTATTAAATATTGACGCAAGTAGTGTTATGAAGTCTCTAGCAATCTTCACACTTCGCCTCATCCCGATGTTTCCGCCATTGGTTGGGGTGTGACAGATTGGTATCAGAGCCATAACTATAGGGAATTAGGTAGAATTGCCATGTTCGACCTAGTCTATAGTAGGAACCATATTTTGACCATTCTTGTTATATGCTTAAAATGATATTCTTCCTACCTTGCTTCTTTCTCTTCTTTTGGTTTTAATATTTACACTAGTGGGGAACCCGCGCGTTGCAGCGGAGTCGACAAATTCCATTAGTTTTATTTTAGGCTATGAACCAATCAAGAAGCTACTCATGTGAGACACTTTTTCTAAAATCATTTTTTTCGTGTCTTTTGCTGTTTTTGAATGCTTATAAATATTATAAATAAGAACTTTGGGGGCGTTGGGATACCTAACATAAAACATAGTCAGGGCTCAACAATCATAAAAAAATATTATTTATGATACATTGTCATGGCTCAACAATCATAAAAAATTATCTTGCCAGCATGTTCAAATGAAAAATATGAAGAATAAATGCACAAGTCCAAATAGTGCAGCTGTCTATTTCAACAGTCTCTTGAAATAGGCATATATGATATGATGATGGATAATATGGCTATAGCTTTAAGGCTTGTTTGGATTATGGTTAAATTCTTGTTTGCACCGCGATAGCATAACTTTGTTAGAGTTGGACGAGCCAAGCGCGTGACCGCTATAATGCATAAGTAGATCATAGTTTGGATCAGCACAAAAGGCATCTCTGAATCGTACCTGTGACGAATAAAAAATGTTGAACCGAAAACAGTACTAATTATGTTGAATATAACATGAATAACAAATACTATAATATTGTAAAATAATGTACATGCTATACCCTATAGTTTCTCGCCATTGTTCATGCCATTGGATGCCTAGCGGTAAAACGGGCCATGACCACCAATACATAGGCTTTAACCATGATGCACCAGGAAATGTGATCACACTGTTTGGTCCACATGGTACACTCCACCTTAATCTTAGATCTGCAATACAATCAAAATTCAAAAAACAACAAAATTGAATGTTCTTTAGAGTCAAAAGAAGCATAGCTATAGTACTACAAAGGTACAAGCATGTTTGAATGATTTACAATAATAAGAAGCATCCATTTGGTAACCCAAAGGAAGTCTGAATGTACCATCAAGTTTGGTTCCATTAGAGGGTGGATGAAACATGGGCTGATCAAGAAGATCAGGAAAGTAACCTCCAATGAAACCTTGATCACCTCCATCTGGATTATCTCTCCTATTATCTAAATCGCGTAACATATCCTTAAACACCTTCGATGATGGCTGCAAATAATGTCAAATTAATTCATTACTCAAGACGAACTCGGCTTCATATCATAATTCATTTAATGCAAGAAAAAAAA
This sequence comes from Helianthus tuberosus, assembly GCA_030545235.1. Taxonomy (NCBI): domain Eukaryota; kingdom Viridiplantae; phylum Streptophyta; class Magnoliopsida; order Asterales; family Asteraceae; genus Helianthus; species Helianthus tuberosus. The sequence goes on along the minus strand of CM060441.1, from coordinate 212,759,700 downwards.
ATGCAGCTTGCAGATAGATATATATACCTCCAATAAAACGGTGATCAGCTCCATCTGGATTATCTCTCCTATTATCTAAATCGCGTAACATATCCTTAAACACCTTCGATGATGGCTGCAAATAATGTCAAATTAAAACCATTACTGAAGACAAACTCGGCTTCAGATTCATAGTTTTTTTTAAGAAAACAACCCGTTTTGACGAACTCATTTTGCTCCAAACCCGTTTTGACCTGAACTTATTTTGGTCCAAACTCGTTTTGACCCGAACTCATTTTACCCGTATTAACCCGAACTCATTTTGCTCCTAACCCGTATTGACCCAAACTTGTTGTGACCCGTGACTTGAGCCCGCCTGACCCGCCCAGTTTGCGAGGCCTAGTCATGGGTCAGATCACATCATTCAGTCTCTGTCCATATTTTCCAATGGATATATCCCAATAACTTTTTTGAGTTTACTATAACTATAATACTTCTTGTACTTGTGGTGTCAACGTAAGCATTTAGCATGTTCAACAGGCCAAGATGGCCTTTCAACAAGTAGAAGTCATGAAATATATTATATATATAACCACAGTAAAAACAAATTAAAAGGATTATGCAATGCTAACCTGACAAGTAACCCATTTTTCACATTATTACTCATGTTAATGAAATTGATCTGGATAATATGTATATATGTATTCTTGTTACCTTCATGAATTCCAGTTTCAGGTACTCTGCCATATCATAATTCTTTATGATTCTGAAAAGGGTTGTGATTATATCAGTTGGAGAATAGCCCAGGTCATACAGCTGCCTTAGACCAGAAGAAGCCTCATCAAATCTTCCCTCAATCACATTGCGAACCATATTCCTCACATGCAAAGGATGAGGCTGGTCGCACACCTGAAAACCCAAACAATAACATAATTTATGTGACACAAAATGCAATTTATCAGAGGTATTCTTCATCTACAGTATATGATTGTGTAAAGTTCAAAAAGCAGGAAAGAGTTTGTGACCTTAAACACATTTTCTTGGTTGACAAATCGAAATCCAGCATAAGTAGCTTGTAAATTATTCAACGCTTGTCGCATATCACCATCAGCAGTAAAAATAATCGCTTCAAGCCCTTCTGGGACATAAGGCACCTACATCAGTTATAAAACATTAACAAATTACGCATCTATGACGATTATAAAAGACATGAAGAACGTATACAACCCTATTATTAACGCAAATAAATAACATTATCTGCATCGATAAAACAAACTATTGGACAAAATTTTTTTATTTTGTTTTTTGCAGTAGGGAAAATAATTACCTTTTCAGCATCAGCAACAACCTTGAGACGACCGAGAATTTCATCATCGGACAACCTGGAAAACCGTACAAGTGCACACCGACTCTAGATGGGTTCGATTATTTTAGAAGATGTGTTGCATGCAAGAGCAAAGCGAGTAGAGTTTGAATATATTTCCATTGTCCTTCTTAATGCTTGTTGTGCTCCAGATGTCATGCTAAATCACACCCGAAAAAAGAATTAGATTCAGAGCTGAGCAAACACAAATATCATAGTTGAATACGGGTCGATAATAATTAGCTTGTTACCTGTCAGCTTCATCCAAAATTATTACTTTGTGCCTTCCAGCAGGTAATGTAACTTTCTTTTGGGCAAACATCTTGATTTTGTTTCTCACAACATCAATGCCTCTGGTAAGAGAAAAAAACAAGAAATAATGAGCTTGAAACAAAGAACTACAGATTAGAAAATTTAATATGCAAATCAGTTAAAAATCTGCAGACCTATCATCTGATGCATTTAGCTCTAAAACAACCAAAATCTAGAATTTAATTTCTGAATTTCTTCCCCGCATGGTGAATTTAAACAGACATCAAACAGAGTTACAACTTATAACAGTAGGGCTTACCCGTGTCGCCGGTTACAAACCGTTCATCTTTGATCGACCATAGGGCTTACCCGTGTCGTGGGAACCCACCATCGAAACCGTAGCTTCTGGCAGGAATATCAAAGTTCGAAGATTCGTCGAAACCCTAATTCAGCCAGGTTTGCCGCCATCGTTATCTTCAATCGATCATCATCTTGGAAAGGCAGCGTCGTCGTTTGGATTCGATAGAGAGAGATAGAGATGACATGGAAACAATTCCTTCTCTTTTAATGTAGGGAGGCAGGTGAAATGTGATTGCTGGAGAGAAGAAACGATTCAATTGCAAGGGTAAAGTTGGATTAATGATATCATCGTGGCCATACCAATATAAAGAACCAGAAGATTAAATGGATTGGATTTAATGGGTGGCGGTTGATGTCTCACTTTCATTTCAGAACTCTGAACACCCTTACATAATCAAGAAATAAGGCACAAACAAATCATCGAACTACAACAACTTCACAACCTGGATAAAATCAATAGCACTTCAAAACCAAAACGCATACGAACACTGATAGAATATAACATAGGGTTAATAAGTGAGAGATGAGATAATGATACCTAGGGTTTCTTAACTTCCGTGACTCAATCCCAAACAGACTAACAGGCACAGATCACCAAACAATCAATCATGACAAATCTCTCAAAAATAAAAACCTAATTAAACAATTCAACAATCAAATTTACAAAAATAATCAATAACTAACCTGAAACCCTAGGTTTAGATCAAATTTACAAAATCAGATTCATTTCAGCTCCAGTATGAATGTTCAAATCTATATAAGATCCGAAAAATAGAGTTTAAACTCATTAAGTACCTTATGAGATTCGGTGTTCAAATCTAGGTTTTCAATCGCATGATTCCAATCGAAACAGATTCAGTTGACTTCTAGCTCCAATCGAGATAGATTCAATTGGTTGTTGTTCAATCGCAGACGGATAGACTCTGCTTCATACGATTTATAGCTCCAATCGGCGAAGTGGAGGTGGTGTTTGGAGATGGAGGATGAAGAAAAACGATCGGTATCTGAAGAAAAGAAAAAAGATCGGTCTATATCTACCTGATTTCCGCTGTGTGTCCGCTGTAGCTCTACCTGATTTCGATGACGACTTATTAAGACGGTGGATTGCTATAAACGGACAAGGCCATTGAAGCAGAAACGATTGAGTTGCATAGATTGTTGATCACATTTAATATTAGGGCTAAATAACTGAAGAAACTAAGCATTGAAGAGGACGATTGAGTTGAAGAAACTGATGACTGATAAGGGCGATGCAGGGATAGCAGGGTAGAATAGGAAGAAAAATGTACAAATATAGGGTTTTGTTAGTGACTTTCGGCCTGCCGTCTTACAAATTCTGTTGTAAATTACTAATATGTACATAGGTAATGCTTAATAAAGGTCTATAGATAATGTCTTTCCTAAGACATTTTACACAATACATTTGAAGACTTGAAGATACTCTTTATACAAAGAGACGAGTTTACCAAAATAGGCGTGAAACCCACAATTTGGTGAACGACTCTCATTCCACTTATTCTTATTTTTGCACGAAATTTCGCCATTTAGCTAGGAGTGAAATCCACATCTAAATGGTAAATTTCCAATTCAATTCTAGTGGACCCTCGTCAAAGTGTCGAAATTTATTTTGACCCGACGAGTACTAACCACATTAGGGTACGAAATCTTCAAGTTAGGGGTGAAACCCGCACCTTGTCAATTAAGTCCCACTCCTCGATTTTCGATCTCGCCAAAGTCCCGATTGTGTCAATCGATTAGAGACGTATAGTAACTGGAAGGGTAAGATACCGTTAATCGCTTCTCGACAAGAGTATCTTACCTATAGGCCAAAGCACATTTTCTCTAATTCGAAAGGACTTTCGACCCACTTTGGAATAGTCGACATTTCTCTACCCGAAACAATCCAATGTTTTATTGAGCCTCTCTTTTATGTATCTCAATTTATATGTGATTTATACTTGAACGTTCGTTCATTTCAAACTTTTAAACTCATTTCGCACGTCATCGCAATCAAAAACAATAATAATCCTCGTGAACAAACTAAATTTATACTCTTTATATGCATTCATACGTGCTATACTTGTTGAATACATGTCAGAAACTTATGCTTTATGTGAACTTTACTTGATACATGAACTCTTACATGCTTAAACCTCGTTTTACAATTTATGATCAAGTCTCATCCTTTCCTTTTTCTTTCAAACTTCTAGATGGCATCTCCAAGCTCATCAAAGAAGACCAAGTCAAAGAAAGGTTCCAACGGCGAATCCATCTCCAAACAAGAGCTAGTTGGGCTCATTGCTGAACAAATGGCTGCCCAAATGGCTCGAGTTATACCCGACATTGTTAGCCGCATTCAAACCGACACCAATTCCCCTCATGGTTCAGTGGACTCCAAGGTTGATAAACCCAAGACACCTTTCCTCTTCAAACAATTCATGGTTTGCAAACCATTGGAATTTACTGGGAAAGATGGTGTTACCGCACTACTCTCTTGGTTTGATGCCATGGAAATCACCTTTCGTCAAAGTGGTTGTCCTGACGAACTACGCACCCAAAATGCCACAGGGGTGTTCCGATCAAGGGCTCTTGATTGGTGGACCTCTGAACGAGGTACAAGGGGTGAGGACGCCGCCCACGCGTTGCCATGGACCGAATTGAAAAGAATCATGAAGGAGGAGTTTTGTCCGCCGCGTGAGATAAGGAAGTTAGAGAGTGAGTTTTGGTACCTAAAGCAAGTGGGTGACGACAGTGATGGTTTAACCCTTCGTTTCAAACAACTTAGCATTCTGTGTCCTAGCCAAGTTGATACTCCTGAAAAAGCCATCAACAAATACATCAACTGTTGCCCTGATTCCTTCATGAACCTTATGGAAGCTGCTTGCCCAGCCAATATTGAGGATACTTTTCGTTTAGCCGCCCGTTTGAACAGTAACCATGTCATGCGTAGAAATACCTCGAAAACCCCACTGAAAACCGCCCATCAAGCCACTGTTGAACCCTCCTCATCCTCCAAGAAAAGCCAAGGCAAGAAGCGGAAGGCTTCGAGCCAGAATTGCGCGGTTGTCACTCCGCCAAACCCATAACATTCACAAGTTGTAACTACCGTTAACCCCACAACCCTTGGACCACAAGAGAACTACGTTGGGTCGTGTCCTAAGTGCAACCAATGTTTTTACCATCATCCTACTGGCACCCCCTGTCGCAAATGCTCCACCTGTAACAGACTAGGGCATTTTGCCAACCGTTGTCGCAACAACCTGAAACCCGATCAAAACCAGGCTATGGTAGCTCAACACCCTGCCCCCAATCAAGCTCGGAACCAAGCCGCTCGTGTACGAGCATGTTATAAATGTGGTGATGTCAACCATATGGCAGATGTCTGTCCTCAACGAAACCAGCCGCAACAGCAACAGTAGCAGCAACAACAACAGGCTCAGCAACCCGCTCGAGGCCGAGCCTTTCTTCTCACTACTGCTCAGGCTCAGAATGCGAATGACGTCATTACTGGTACGTTCCTTGTGAACCATGTTTATGCTTCTTGTCTATTTAATACTGGCGCCGATAAGAGTTTTGTGTCGTTAGAATTCGAATCCTTGCTTAAGTGAAAACGCTCTAAGCTGCCAAGATCTTTCGCTGTCGAAGTTGCCGATGGTAAAACCGTCGCTGTCGATTCCGTTCTTTCCAATTGTTCATTCATCCTTAATGATCTTACGTTCTCAATCGACCTCATACCTATGCAAATGGGTAGTTTTGACGTCATAGTAGGTATGGACTGGCTTAGGCAAGTTCGTGCTGAAGTTGTTTGCTCTGAGAAGTTTATTCGTCTACCTCTTCCAAACGGTGATTCCCTACGCGTCTATGGTGAAAAACCTTCTCAAGGTCTTAAGCTTATGTCGTGTATCCAAGCGAACAAATGCTTGCGCAAGGGTACCCTCGCCTTTCTCGCCCATATTGTGGAAAAGAAGGGCGGAGGCCCAAGCATAAGTGACGTTCCCGTCGTACGTGATTTCCCTAATGTGTTTCCCAACGACCTTCTTGGTCCGCCTCCTGCTCGTTCCGTCGACTTTCGTATTGATTTAGTGCCTGGCGCTACACCCGTCGCTAAGTCTCCTTACCGATTAGCACCCTTTGAAATGCAAGAGCTCTCGAGTCAACTTCAAGAGCTTCTTGATAAAGGCTTTATACGCCCTAGTACTTATCCTTGGGGCGCTCCCGTTTTGTTTGTCAAAAAGAAAGATGGGTCATTCCGTATGTGTATTGACTATCGTGAGCTCAATAAGCTTACTGTCAAGAACCGATACCCTCTTCCTCGCATCGACGACCTCTTTGATCAATTGCAAGGCGCGACCTGTTTCTCAAAGATCGATCTTCGTTCTGGGCACCATCTGTCACGGCCCCCGACCCGGTTTGACCCGTTTCAGGAGCCGCGGGACAGAAAATCCCGTGGTATTTATTTAACAGCGGAAGTTTTCATCAGGATCTTTTTAAAACTGAAATATTTCCCGATTATTTTATTTCACAATTCGGGATTAAACCCGTTAATTTACAATCATATGATTTCTTTGAGAAATCTTTATTTTACAAAACATGTTTCTTTATTTTATATTGAGCCACTTCCTTAAGCTTGTAGTGCTTCACGGCACTTTTCCTTGATCACAATAGATCACCTGAAACATGTTTGAAAAAGGTTTTGTCAGCGGGAAATACTGGTGAATCATTCTATTTACTAAAATGACCCATTTGTTATAATTTACAGTATTAAGAGAGATTACAATGTTTCTGATATCAACCAACAACCCACGGTATTTGTCACTCGACCGGATCTGTGACTATGGTCATATCCCCCATTGGCTGCCCCAATGGTGACGATTATCAAGTAATGTATACAAAACCCCACATACCGGCTGTAACTTGGTGATTACATATACTTAATCACTGTAATTATAACCTTTGAAAATAAACATGCTTTTGTAAACAAATTTGATAAAAAGAGAATGACTCACATTGCAGATTTAATTTGAGCAGAGCCTAGCCTACTGATTAGCCTTTTAACCTAATTTAATAACGTGCACACAACTCGGTTAGTAACTTAATACAGCATTTACGATATCTCACGAGATTAAACCCTCACATCGAATGACAAAGTGCGATACTTAAACATCCATCGAATTAACGACGAATGACAAAGCATAAACCCTAATGTGGGCAGCACTTAAACATCCATTGGATAGTTTAATCGATCGGACATTGAATCGTATCAGCGATCGAGTTATTACCCTGTATTGCGGCAACGATTTGTGATTCGTGTGTGTTTTGATAGTAAACAGAACGTAACTCAGTGCACATAACGAATTTCTTCGTCGTTTTAACTCCAGAAATCAAGTCCCAATGCCTACTATTTATAGTCAAATTTTGACCCCCCTCGCGTGACGCGAGGGGTCCCCCTGGGGGCGTCGCGTGGCGCGAGGGGTCACCTATTTCCATTGGGTAGCTACGTGTGTTTGTAGGCTTGCTGAGTTGACGAAATAGTAAAATTCGAAACTGACAACAAGTTATTTAGATAATCGTAACTAGGGTTTACCCCCCCCCCCCCTTAGTTTTAGGGGCCCTGATCCTGATTCTGATTATTCTGAAAATTTTAGGGTTTGTGCAGAATCACTTGGGTGTCTTAATTAGGGTTTCCTATTGGACAAATTAACTTCATAAATATGACTTTTGATGAGAGTTGTTACACCATCAACTTCGAGTCCTTGAAGAAGACGTACCTAAAATCGCTTTTCGTACGCGTTATGGTCATTACGAGTTCGTGGTCATGCCCTTTGGTTTGACCAACACCCCTGCTGTTTTCATGGATTTGATGAACCGCGTGTGCAGAGCGTACTTGGACTGTTTCGTGATCGTCTTCATCGACGATATTCTTATCTATTCCAAGACACGAGAAGAGCATAAGCAACACTTGCGTCTTATCCTTGAACTTCTTCGTACTGAACATCTATATGCCAAATTCTCCAAGTGTGAATTTTGGTTAAAATAGGTTCAATTCCTTGGCCGTACTGTCAACGAAATTGGTATTTATGTTGATCCCGCTAAAATCGAAGTTGTGAAGAATTGGATCGCACCTAAATCTCCGTCTGAAATTCGTTCGTTTCTTGGTCTTGCTGGTTACTATCGTCGTTTTATCTCCAACTTTTTGAAAATCGTTGTCCCTTTGACCTCCTTGACTCAAAAAGAGAAACCTTTTGTTTGGGGTCCCGAACAAGAGGAATCTTTTCAAACGCTCAAGGAAATGCTTTGTAATGCTCCTATTCTCGCACTTCCTGATGGTAACAACGACTTCGTCGTATATTGCGATGCTTCAAACCTTGGAATCGGTTGTGTGCTTATGCAACGAGACAAGGTCATCGCTTACGCATCAAGGCAACTCAAAATACATGAGAAAAACTATACTACTCATGACCTTGAACTCGGCGTAGTTGTTTTTGCGTTGAAGATTTGGCGACACTACCTGTATGGTGCTAAGTGTGTGGTCTTCACCGACCATAAGAGCCTTCAACATATCTTCAACCAAAAGGAACTGAACATGCGTCAACGTCGCTGGGTGGAACTGTTAAACGACTACGATTGCGAAATCAAATACCATCCAGGTAAAGCAAATGTAGTAGCCGGTGCTCTTAGTTGTAAAACTCATGTCAAGAGTATCCGTTGTTTCCAACTTGTCCACAATCTTCAGAACCGCATACGTGATGCTCAATATTCATCTGTTAATGAGGGCAACCTCTACAACGAGATGCAATGTGGTGCTGAAGAGAGTTTCGTGTCCAAATCTGATGGTATTTTATACTATCTCAATCGTGTCTGGATTCCCGATCGTGATAACCTTCGAAAGTTCTTGATGAAGGAGGCACATCACACGAAATATTCTATTCACCCTGGTGCCGACAAGATGTACCATGATATGCGTGCATCCTATTGGTGGCCTGGAATGAAGAAGGATATAGCCACTTTCGTCTTGAAATGTCTCACATGTTCAAAGGTGAAAGTTGAACATCAACGTCCCTCTGGCTTACTCGAACAACCAATAATTCCTATCTGGAAATGGGAGAGCATTGCCATGGATTTTGTCACTAAGCTCCCTCGTACTTCTTCTGGTCATGACAGTATTTGGGTGATCGTTGATCGATTAACCAAATCAGCTCACTTTCTTCCCATTCGTGAAGATTTCAAAGTCGAGAAATTGGCTAGAATCTACACCGATGAAATCATTTGTCGTCATGGTATCCCCATTGACATCATTTCTGATCGTGATGCTCATTTTACGTCTCGTCTTTGGCAAACTTTTCAATCTGCTATGGGTACTGAACCTAACCTTAGCACTGCCTTCCATCCTCAGACAGACGGTCAAACCGAGCGTACTATCCAAACATTAGAGGATATGCTTCGTTCATGCGTAATAGATTTTGGTGGCAACTGGGATTCACACTTGCCTTTGGTCGAATTCTCGTACAATAACAGTTATCACGCGAGTATTCAAATGGCACCTTTCGAAGCATTGTATGGTCGCAAGTGTCGATCGCCTATTTGTTGGCACGAGATTGGTGAAGCTCAAATCACTGGTCCCGAACTCATACAAGAGATGACGGACAAGATTTTACAGGTTCGAGACAACTTATTGAAAGCCAGGAACCGACAAAAGAGTTACGCCGACAAGCGTCGCAAACCTTTGGAATTCAAGACAGGTGACTTCGTGCTTCTCAAGGTATCCCCTTGGAGGGCGTGGTTCGATTTGGCAAGAAAGGGAAACTCGCACCTCGCTACGTTGGTCCTTTCAGAATTCTCGAGAGGATTGGCAAGGTTGCGTATAGACTGGACCTGCCTGAAGAACTCAACAATGTACACCCTATCTTCCACGTATCCAACTTGAAGAAGTGTCTAGCTGACGAAGGACTACACGTTCCTCTTGAAGACTTGCAAGTCAACGAAACGCTTTACTTTGGGGAAAACCCGGTCGAAATCATGGACCGAGGAGCCAAGCAATTGAGGCGCAGTCGAATCCCTATTGTCAAGGTTCGATGGGAAGGAAAACGTGGCGCTGAATTTACTTGGGAACTCGAGAGTGAAATGAAGACGAAGTATCCACATCTTTTCCCTAAATCTTCCTCAATTTTGGGACGAAATTCCCTAAAGGAGGGGAGACTGTAACGCCCTGCTTATTTGTACTTTCCATTTATAGCAAGTCTTGTTTATACTTCCATTTTTTGGAAACCTTGTGTTCTTGAAATCGTTCTTTCTTTGTAACCGTTGTAAAATCCAAGACTTGGATCATAAATAATACTCATATTTCGTTAATTACATGTTATACATTCTTTATATATGCTTATACGTTCAATTTCGTGGAACAAATGATGCTTATTGGTAATTCTTGGAAACTATGTGCTAAACTTGTAAATACGTGAAACTTATGCATAAAACGTGTTTCGATCATAAAGGATACTTGAATACGACCTTCATACGCTTAATTATACTTTTATTATGTTCCTCATACTTGAATTAGCCTTAAACTATGCTTAAATGGCGAAACAAGTCCCTAAATCACCCTAAAAGCCCTAAATAACAAAGTTGAGGGGCCTATGTGTAATAAACCCAAACTTCAGCTCCACCCACCATACGGGCCGCGTGAGCTAAGGTGTGGGGCTACGCGGGCCGCCTGGCCATCCCCAGATCAGAATGTTTGTTTCCTTCGCGATTTTGAGCGGGATTAGCTAGTTTTTGAACTTCTAAGCGGGATTTGGGCAATAAATACACCTCTAAACCAACCCTAAACTCATCCCCTATAAATACACACCTCCTCCAAGCCCTTAGACACTTTCACAACTCTCTAATCTCTATAAAATCACTCTCAAAGTCCTTGCAAATCAGAAATTCGGGCAGATTCATACCTTCTTACAAAAGTGAGCATAACTTGCTCAAAACTTAATCAAATCACTTGATTCTTCTTTCTAATTGCTTGGATAATCTTTGGGTTTGAGTCCTTGATTTCTCCTTGGAGAAGTCAGACCTGGAAACGCCCTGAAATTGTCCATAAACTTTCTGTTCTGTTTTAAACTTTCTTAAACTCTTGAATACTTCAAACAAACTTGTGTTCTTATGCTTCTAGTCCATAATATGATTGGTAAAGCTAAACCAAGGTTGTTTTACACTAAATAGGAGTGTCTAAACACTCCAAACTTTCTGTTTTAATCGAGTTATTAGCTCACAAGTGGTATTTATTTAATTGAGTTTAACAGCGGAAGTTTATCATCAGGATCTTTTTAAAACTAAAATATTTCCCGATTATTTTATTTCACAACTCGGGATAAAACCCGGTAATTTACAATCTTGAGATTTCACGGAGAAATCTTTTATTTTACAAAACATGTTTCTTTATTTTATACTGAGCCACTTCCTTAAGCTTGTAGTGCTACTCGGCACTTTTCCTGGATCACAACAGATCACCTGAAACATGTTTGAAAAAGGTTTTGTCAGCGGGAAATACTGAGTGAATCATTCATTTTACTAAAATGACCTGTTTGTTATAATTTACAGTATTAAGAGCAATTACAATGTCTCTATCTTTTGAATTAACGTACCCAGTTGTCACTTGACAGGACTTGTGATTGTGGACATATCACTTGCTGGGTCCTTTCACCCACAAGTGATAAATAATTAGTAGCTATGTGCACATCCCCCCACATACTGGCAGTAATTTTAGATTACATAGACTTAATCCCTGTAATTATAACCTTTGAAAATAAATCTGATTTTTAAAGTAATTAGATAAAAAGAGAATGACTCACATTGCAGATTTAATTTTGAGCAGAGCCTAGCCTACTGATTAGCCTTTTAACCTAAATTAATAACAAGCACACAATTCGGTTAGTAACTTAATACGACATTTACGATAACTCACGAGATTAAAACCTTCACAACGAATGACAAAGTGTGATACTTAAACATCCATCGAATTAACGATGAATGACAAAGCATAAACCCTAATGTGGGCAGCACTTAAACATCCATTGGATAGTTTAATCGACCGGACATTGAATCGTAGCAGCGATCGAGATATTACCCTGATTGTGGCATCGATTAGTGATCCGTGTGTGTTAATTGTGGTAAACAGAACGTATCTCAGTGCATGCAGCGAAGTTTTACGTCGTTTCAATACCAAAATTCGATTGCCAATGTCTGCTATTTATACTTGAAATTTGGCCAGGCTTGCGCACCGCAAGCACAAACCCTTACGGTGCGCAAGGGACACGAAAGCACTATAGGTTAGCCACGTCCAAGACTAGCCTTGCTGAGTTGGTTGTACGTTAAGTTTCAATTTTGACAACATTTTATATAGATAATCGTAACTAGGGTTTACCCCCCCCCCCTGAGTTTTAGGGGCCCTGATCCTGATTCCGATTGTTCTGAAAATTTTAGGGTTTGTGCAGAATCACTTGGGTGTCTCAATTAGGGTTTCCTATTGGTCAAATTAATTTAATAAATAGGACTTTTGATGAGAGTTGTTACATATGCATGATCTAGTTTACAAGACAAATGAATTTCTGATTACTGTTATATACATACAATGGCATTTCATGTTGCAAGACTTTTATCGTTGCTACATGCAACACGATATAGTTCTAATAATACACAGAACATAATTGGCACCGTTATCAGACAAACTAAAATGCTGACGAAGTTCAGTACATAGACAGACAGTGTTTTGAGGCCCAGTATGAGCCAGAGACCAAGTGATACACTAGTATAGTGTGTACGAAAGTAAGGATTACAAAACTATTTTTCTAGGTGATAGATAAAGTGCCGGAAAGTGCCTAAAACCCACATAAAGTGCAGAATTCTGCATTAATCAGCAAAAATCAGCATTTTAACATGCTAGTAACATGCAAAAATATGACAAAATGGTCCTGAATGCTTTCCTAAGTGTTAACAAACACTAAACGGAATAACTTGACACTTTAACGAACCGGTATTTAACCGAACAACCGGACATTACCCGGAACACCAAAATTATACTAAAAACATTGTTTATTTATTTCTTGGCTAGTTATGGTTCCCGAACACCCTAACACACTATGTAATGCATCATACACTTAAACACTAGGCATTATACTTAGACATCCTAACTAATTACTTAACTAAACATCAAAGTTACATCTACCCCCCCCCCCCCCCATGTATGTAATCGGTCACAAGGACCCCACCACATAAGATTTCCCAAAATCTTACATAATCTCATCTTGATTTTTCTTAGATTGTGAAAGATTGTGTATGTACTTCTTGAAACATTAGACCCAATGGACAATACTCAAATTTGATTATAAGTAACCATCTTCTTCAACACTTCACTTCACAACACAGCACCACTCTCCTACTCCCTCCCTCTCGGCCGTAGGTAACCACCACCACCATCATCATTTTCCTTTCAAGTCCATTTAATCCAAGACCATCCAAGGGTGTAAGAAGGTGTCTAACGAAGTGTGAAGCTTGTAGAACTTGAAGGACCTCCATCAATTGCTTTTATCCACTCCATTTTCATCTTGTGTTCTTCCCTAGCTTAGAGCTAGTAGTAAGATCCTTGTAACCTTTGTTACTTCTATTTTTGATTGGTTAAAAGATGCATTATGTTATAAATCACAAGAACACTAAAAGACATGAACATGAATCATGAACATAAAGCTTACATATGATGAAATCTTGATGAAATAGTGTTGTTTAGTGTATGAATGATATTTGATTGTTGTTTACTTGAGATTATGATGTTGACCATCATAAGGAGCTTGCTAGATTGTGATTAAACACATGATCTAGCAAGTGAGAGGATGATCATGTGACAAAACAAGATGATCATCCTCATATATAAGCATGAACTTGATGAATAAAAATATTTCTTGAAAAATGATAATCAAGTGAGTTGATAAATTTATAGATCTAAGATGTATGAATGGTTTTTCAAAAAGAATCAAGTTCATGATTACTATGTAAGTAGCATTGTTTTAGCACTTGGTAAGTGTAGATTGATTGTTGATTGTTTGTGATGATTTTGAAAAGAAAATGATATGTTTTGATAGCATGGACACCTCCATTTTTAGGGGAAACTATGGCAAAATTTTCTAAAAGTATAAACACTTAGAAGAATATTTTTCTAAACAATACTTACAAGTGTGTTTTAACTATGGTTTTCAACATAAACCTTGCCATAGATTTTGTTACAAAAATACAAGTATTGGAGGTTGGTTTTCATAAATAAAAATGGGTAAATATGTATTTAGAATATATAACACATTGTGTGTGATTATTTGTATACTTGGTGTAATAGTTATGTTATTTTAGGAATTAAAGTAATATAACTTAACAAAATACCAAGAATTTACAATCCAAAATAATACCAAAAATCACAAGGAATAAATATATAAGTTACACACTCAGTATTGTGAAATCAAACGCAAGAACGTAACTTACAAAATATTCTGGAAAATACCGTTATAAATATGTTTTTGGTAAATATTATTTTGGGACACAAGGAATGAAAATATGATTTTCGTTATTATTACAAAGTATATCATATTTTCGACAAAGAGAAAATATATTATTTTGGAAGTAAAAATATATTTTCTTAGAATATTTAGAAGATATATGATTTTTGAGAAAAATATATATTTTATTGAAATACATTATTTTTGGGACAAAACAAGTTTAAATATATTTTCTGAAGTGAGACTTGAAAATATATTATTTCGGAACTACATATACAAGAATACGAAAATACATGTATGAGATACCACCATCCTTGGGAAGAAAATACAAAAATAAATACTTGAGAAGTATTGTCACAAAAATATTGTTTAACAATTATTCCAAAATTAAATATAATTTAAAGTTAAAATAATTATTATTTTAACAAGGAATTATGACTTGGAATAATATTGGAGACATAAAAGAAACGTAACTCAAAACATGAATACTAAGGCAAGGCACGACCCGCTCGTCTAATAGACCCTAGCACATTGTAGGTAGTCGTGTTTGCTGACGAGATTTGAGTTACGAGTACTGACGACGCAAAACAGTGAGTTCATGCTCCCCCTTTTCTCTTAACTGTTTTTGGTTTTATAACTCTCGGGGGTGGAATACATGTTACGAATGCTTAAAACGGTATGAAATGCCTATGAAATACTAGATCATGTGAGCATAGACTTAATATTGAAATGCCATTAATACTTAATTACGGACGAGGGTTAGATCTAACGGGTACGGCCGAGCCCCACTCATGGTCCTCATGTGATCACTTGAGTGCTTCGGTGTCCCAGTCGAGGGAAATCGACATAGTCGAGGGAAAATCGACAAGGGTATAAGCCTACTTATTACGAGTGCTCCCTATGTCCTCACATGCCTTAAAGTCCTTGTAAAACAATTATGTTCATACACGCTTTTCATACATGTTTACAATGGAGTCTCTCAAAGATTTACAAGATTACAGTACTCACACAAAGCGCATGAACTCGCTCAACTTTTGTTGATGTTTTCCAAAATTACATGTATTTCAGGTGACAGGATGGATCTTGTGCGCGGGTGTCGTAACTAGAAGTAGACTTCAAGTTTAGATGTCATCCACTTTTGTTGGTTTGTAACCTAGTTGAAGGTTGTGTTTTAAAACTTAAATAACCGGTGTTTGTAATACTCAAATTTTATGAATGGATGAACATCGTTTTAATCATGTAGTTGTTTATTTCGATTGAATGCAATGATATTAAACCAGTCACACATCATACGCTTCCGCAAAAGTCAGGGTGTGACAATAGTGTTATGTTGAAGGTCTCGCCCTGGAAGGGTGTTGTGTGCTTTGGGAAGCGCGACAAGCTTAATCCGCGTTACGTTGGGCCATTTAAAATCCTGGAGCGGATCGGTAAAGTGGCCTACAAGCTTGAGTTACCTGCTGAGTTAGGTAATGTTCACGATGTCTTTCACGTTTCGCAATTGAAGAAGTGTTTGGCTGATGAAACATTGACTGTGTCGTTTCAAGAACTCAAGATTGACGACAAGTTGCAGTTTGTCGAAGAACCCATAGAGATCATGGATCGGGAAGTCAAGGTGCGTAAACATAGTCATATTCCGATTGTAAGAGTTCGTTGGAGCTCAAGACATGGACCGGAGTTCACGTGGGAGCGCGAGGATCTGATGAAGCTCAAGTATCCTCAACTCTTTCCTGATGACAAGTCTAATTCTGGTGAAGCTGGTGAATTTCGGGATGAAATTCCTCTTCAAGTTGGGGATGATGTGGCACCCGAGGAGAACCTGCAGCAATCTTGATTTATCACTTCACTCCTATGTGCTTACTTGTCAAATTTTGGGACGAAAATTCTTTCAAGTTGGGGATGACGTGACAACCCGAACTTTCAAGGTTAGTGTCGTCTAGCCTCGTAAATTTTTAATCTTGTGTCATTCCTTCCACACTACGTTTTTATCATATGTTGCGGTGGGTGCTTGTTACTTCTTACTTGTTAAATCAGTTAAGCACGGTTAATTGTTATAATATATATGTATGGGCCGATATTGTTTTACACTTTGACTAGAAAACACATTCAACACACTCTATTAGCTTTTGGGCCTGGTGGATATCTCACCTCAACTCTCGGCCCAACATGTACCGAAGCCCAAGCTGCCAGTTCTGCCTAGTGTGGCGGCAACCCACTTACATGGGCTTAAGCCCACTTCGGTTAAGTCTTAATCGCCCCACAACTTCTATTATTTAGTGAACGTATTATTATTATTATTATATTGTGACTTAATACAAAACTCAAACAAAAGAAACCCTACTTCTCTTTGGGCCGACGACAGACGATACCCCCTCTCGATACATCCTCTTGTTCGATCAAGGCTAGTGGTTAGTAAACTCATATCTATACTAATTATTAATTGATCATTGTGTTTTTGTATGATCTTGATTTAATAAGGTATTGGTATGTTTATATATGTGAGGAACTTGCGTCATATTAATCATGTGCTGATATGATAGTTTATGTAGGGCCACGTATATTAGGAACCTTGATGAACATCCCTTAGACCATTAATAAATCTGCTATAATAGCTAGTTGATGCTGTGAATTGATCTAGCCGTTGCATGAAGTATGAATGAGTATGATGTGTGAGTCAATTAAATATTGGTTGCAAATGTTAGAGTTTATTGATGTTTGTTATTATTGTATGATTGATGTTGCTTGGTTGTTCCTGTTTACGTCTAATGTATGGCTGTTGAAACATGAATTATTTGCAATGATAACAATATGAATTGAATTAATGGTTATGCTGTTAGATGATTAAACAATAGTTAAGGAATGGGAATGGGTTTTGTAACAAAGTGAAACCGGTTGGGCCGGAGTGACTGGGCCACAGATTGGCAGCGGGGTCACAGGCCCATTAATACCGGGCCAACAGCTTTCGGGCTAGACGTTATGGGCTCCGGCTGGGTCACCCACACACACACATCAACTGGGCCACACAACACTTGTAACGAACTCGTTTAAACCATTGGGCCATACCCGTTTGATAACTGGGCTTGAAGTGTGTGCTAGTGGATTATGTATGTATGTATATGGTATGTTTGAGCGGTTACATGTTAAGCGATTGTTCGATGGCTCTAGATGAATGAATAAACTGTCATGATCTGAATTACATGTGTGCGTTACGTGAGCAATAAGTGTGCTTGATGTGAATAATGAATACGTGAATTATTTGTACGAGAAAGGTGCGGTACATGTGCATGTAGAACTGACTGTTATCGGTAACCCTTTTAGGACGTGTTTGTTCAACTGAATAACAAGTAACAAATCTTACTGAGCAAACCAAAGGTGAGTTCATCTCTCTTGAGCATGCGTCCCGGTGGTTGGGACAGTTTTTGGGTATCCCTGAGAGGGATCGGTTTTGGGTAAATCATGGATATTCCTGAGAGGAATATGTCTTTTGGGTAAATCTGGAATGTTGGATAATATACTCATCCTATCACCTTTAAAGTCCCTCCTTGTTGTTTGTTACCTGAGAGGTAACAGGGTATTAGTTGGTAGCGCTACTTAGGTTTGGCACCCTCACCCCGTACCTGAGAGGACGGGTGTGAACTAATGACCTAGTCATGACCAATGCTTTGATAGGAGCATTGGAGAAAGGGCAATGTAAATCAGGAGCCGTCTTGTATTCGGGGTATTATCAACATTAAATTCAATGGATTAAACTAAACACTTGGTAACTAACGTTTTCGCAAAACTATGAACTCACCAGCGTTGTCTGATACACTTGTTGCATGCTCGCAGGTCGTTAGATGTCTTTGATTGGGAACTTGCTGTCTGGAGTAGCTGGAGTGGTCATGGGTCGACTGGAGGGATTCATGTGATTGAACTATTGCTATTATACATTGGTTTTGAAATAGTTTAACTTTGGTTTACTATTTGCTTCCGCTGAACATGTTGATTTTCATTTAAACTTGTTGATGATATTTTCATTAGTAATTGAGCATTTTATTTAGAAACTTGTATGGGTTCAATGTAATTAGTGGCTCATTGTTGGTACGTCACACGCCTAGCAGGGACATTCCCTAGGTGATAATTTGGGGGTGTGACAATATTGGTTATCTTGGATGGAGTTGTCAAATTATAGATCATGAAAGTAATAGTATGCATGGAAGAGATTATATGTGGGCATGTAAGCATCTAAGTAATCATAAGGTTATATGTGTCATAAAGCATGTGAGTGTAGTGTATATTGTGTGATTGATGGGATCTAGTATGTCAATATGAATGTATGTTCCTAAAGTTGAAAGCTTATATGCTTGACAATTGACTTTCTGAAAAGTCAACAGATGTAGGAATAGTATGGATAGGTATCCTAACGTGATTGTAAGATGCGGGAAATCATACGATACATGTTAAGATTATCATGTGGTATACATGGTAGTAAATTGAATTACTTAAATTGTGAACAATGCGATTGTTAATTCATGTCTTATGCAAGTTAATGATTGAATTGTGAAAGTCAATGTAACATAGGAGTTTGAAATGAATGTTAATATGAATGAGCATGCATGGTAACTATGTTGTGAACATGATGGTTTGAAAGGACTAACATGGACTCAATCACAGAAGGCTAGTGTGTCAAGAGGAGGCAAGGAAGCTTACCACCAGAACCACCGTCAATAACCTTCGTCTCCGACCACTGTTTACCACGACATTCGTCATCACGAACATAACCACTATTGTCATCACCATCAGCCTCCACAACAGGGCTCACCATAATCACCGCCATTGTGTCCTTTATGTACCACTGTCATCATCGGAACCACATTCATTAACCAGAACCACCTTCACGTTCCTCGTCTTCCATTGTGCATCACCGTCGTCCTTAGGTTAGAGTGAAGTGGCGGTGGGACGACGGGTGATCGCAATGGTGGCGGGATATTTTAGTACGGTCGCTGGTGGTGAGAGGTAGGTGAAGGGAGAAGGATGTAAAACGAGGTGATTAAGAAAAATGGGGAAGGGGGTAGTATTTGAATGTATTGTTTGATGACAGAATAAATTACCATTATACCCTTCATACATATACTTCTGTTAATGAGTTAACAGAATATTCTAACGGATATTGACATTAGAGACTCATAATGATTAGTTTTGGAACACCCAAGAGTTCAATCATATCTTAGAATCAGGGACTGAAATTGTCACTAACAACTTACAACAGGTACTCAAATTGCAGTTTACTCCTTAAAGTTTATAGAAAAAAGAAAAACATTGTACTATGAAGAAAAAAAAGCGAAAAGAAAGTAAAACAAGGGAAAGGGTTTGGTCACTCCATTTTACAATTCTATCCTTTTGAAGAACCGAGAGAGTGTCTGTCTGTCTGTCTGCGCGAACAAGATCAGACCCAATTTTTCATCTCAAATCCACCAACAAATCGCTTACGATGCTCCTTAATGCCTAATCAAACCTGCAAATGCCACATTACCGTTAACAAATCCGTCAAACGATCCACAAAACCACAATTCAACACACGCTAATCGCCAAAAAAAAACCGATTCCTTGATGCACTCCTGATTCGAATCTAGTCCGTACAGATTTCGCTGTTTTGTTCATCGCTCGATCAATTAACGACGAAAATAGACGCGGAAATGAACGGTGGCGATGCAGATGTTGCGGCAGCTCCGGCGGCTCCGCCACCGGAGCTTGAGTGGAAGTTTTCTCAGGTGTTTGGTGAACGAACCGCCGGTGAAGAAGTCCAGGAAGGTAAATTAGGTTTAAACGTTTAATTTTAGGCGTTTAGGTTATTGTTAATTTTTTTTTTTTTTTGTTGATTTATGTTGTTAAGTGGATCTGTGGAGTTAAGTTAGGGTTTGGATGAAGTATGTGTTGTGCTTATTGGATCGGTGCATTAGTGATTGATTAATGATCACTTGTGTTTGATAGAGGTGTTGATCTAGAGGAATATAGAGTTTAAAGTTATGAGTGTTTGAAAGCTTTATTTCTTTATGTATTTTCATAGGTTAAAGACAGTGTTAGGGATTGTAGAGATTTTTAGGAAATTAGTTCTAGTGATTGTTGTTTATGTAGGTGTTTTTGATTACTTGGAGCTGCTGAATGAGTGGTTGTGAAATTCGATAGGCGGTAGGTGGTTATATTTATTATATACCTTCTTACTGATGATGGTAACCATGGCAGTATTTTTTGGTGGGCTAATTGTATTTTCCATATTATAATTTTGTTAAGTTATACAGTGTTACTACATAATTTGTCCAGGAGAGGATTTTGGTTCATGTACATCTATATAAGTGCAGTATACTTTTTCTAGTTTAACACTTCTGGAATCTTATGATAGGTTGAAAGTCGTATATCCAATCATATAGTTTCCGCATTTGGTGCAATGACATTGTGGGGGTTGACGTATGTATATTTGCTTTTAGTTATTATTCCTTTATACACGTATTGCTTGTATCTTGATATAGTATAAATTTTAGAATTAGGGGTGGTTGAAATTGAAGGTTTACATATTTTCCACGTGCTTCGACTTGGAACTCAGTTGCAACGTTTTTGGCACCCTTAACAAGCAAAGTTGACCTGACAGAAAGATGTTTCACGAGAATCTCCAGTTTCCTTGTGTTTTATGTCATTGCGAATTTCTTTTATATATTTATGTTAATGTTAATGTCACATGGGGAGGCTATCACTTGGATATACCTTATGTATTTCACTATGGCCATCAGAGATCTTGCTTTTTTATAACAAATGCATCATAGGTTAGCAGCTATTAACACCAGTCAACTTTAATATTAGTTTCTAGTGTTTTATATGGGGATATGTTAGATAAGTAACCAACTTTTGTATCAGTGTCTTACTATCGCAATATGTTACAGTGAACATATCGGATGATAACATTATCGATGGCAACTATTTATATCCTCTAGCAATCAGTTACCTCTTTGTTAGCCTTATTTTTTGTTTAGTTATATGAATCCATATAATCCTTTACTATATGTATCTTCTTTTTAACTCCATACATTTTTGCGTAATCTCCATTTGTGTTATTGCTGATTTTATAGCCTTATTCAAACTTCAACATATTCTCAGCCACCAAAAGTTTGTGATTGCATTGTCTTACTTATTTGCCATCAGAGATCTTGCTTTTTTATAACAAATGCATCATAGGTTAGCAGCTATTAACACCAGTCAACTTTAATATTAGTTTCTAGTGTTTTATATGGGGATATGTTAGATAAGTAACCAACTTTTGTATCAGTGTCTTACTATCTCAATATGTTACAGTGAACATATAGGATGATAACATTATCGATGGCAACTATTTATCTCCTCTAGCAATCAGTTACCTCTTTGTTAGCTTTGTTTTTTGTTTAGTTATATGAATCCATATAATCCTTTACTATATATGTATCTTCTTTTTAACTCCATACATTTTTGCATAATCTCCATTTGTGTTATTGCTGATTTTATAGCCTTATTTAAACTTCAACATATTCTCAGCCACCAATAGTTTGTGATTGCATTGTCTGACTTATTTGCATTTATTTTCTCAGTTGATATCATCTCAGCAATTGAGTTTGATAAAAGTGGTGATCATCTTGCAACTGGTGATCGTGGGGGCAGGGTGGTGTTATTTGAAAGAACAGATACAAAGGAGGTTTGTGCCAGAATATATTGCATTTTGTTGATTGAGATTTTCTCACTTTTACAATTTGCTTTCTAAAGTTATGATATTTGTATATGAGTAAAATGTCATTTTCGTCCCTTGGGTTTGACCAGTTTTGCGACTTTCGTCCAAAGGTTTGTTTTTTGTATCTGGATCCAAAAGGTTTGAAATCTTGCCATTTTCATCCGGCTCGTTAACTACATCCAGTTTTCTTTGTTAAGTCAGAGGTATTTTCGTCTTTTTTTGCTAACTTAAAGGACAATTTGGTCTTTTTCACTCTATGTAAAAAGACATAATACCTCTCAAAAAGACCAAATTGCCGTTTAGGTTAACAAAAAGACAGAAATACCCCTGACTTAACGGAAAAAAATGGATTGAGTTAACGAGCCGGATGAAAATAGCAAGATTTCAAACCTGTTGGACGAAAGTCGCAAAACTGGCCAAACCTCAGGGACGAAAATGGCATTTTACTTTTTGTATATCTTATATTTATCTTGGTATGTGCTCCTACATTGTGTAGAACGGTGGAAGTAGAAAAGATTTAGAGAAGACTGATTACTCAACAAGTAGGCATCCAGAGTTTCGTTACAAAACTGAGTTCCAGAGCCATGAACCCGAGGTTTCTTTAAACTCCTTATCATGTTTATTTACTAGTTGACGGCTGTAAATTTTGTACTACATCTCCATTTTTTTTTCAGTTTGATTATTTAAAGAGTTTGGAGATTGAGGAGAAAATCAACAAAATAAGATGGTGCCAAACAGCCAATGGTGCTCTTTTTCTTCTGTCGACTAACGATAAAACTATTAAGTTCTGGAAGGTAAGCGCTACAATTAATTTTCACTTAGTTGCATTACTTCTAACATGCTCATATATCATATATGTAAAATATATAGACTATAGACTTTATTTTGCATTTATGGTGTTTTATTTGTATTATCAAGTCTAAATCCAAAGAATACCTTTTTTGCTATCAGTTTTTGCTATTGATGTTTACATTATCAATCTATCATCAAATAGTTGTGAGTAGTTAATCTCTTTAGACAACATAAACATGTGAAACATGTGATGTTACTTCTTTTTACACTGGATTTTATGATCTTTTCTATTCGCTTCATTTTTTTGTTCTTATTTTGGATGAAATTACATATGGATATTGCATTATCTCTTCATGTTATACAGGTTCAAGAGAAGAAAATTAAGAAAATTGCAAGCATGAACATGGACCCTTCAAAAGTTGCTGGAAAGAACAATATTGCCAGTTCAAGTGATTCATCAATTACTAATTCTTATCTTGTAAACGGGGGATGCAAAGATAAATCTTCCACTAACCTGATCAATGACTTCAAATTTCCTTCTGGCGGCATCCCATCACTGCGTCTACCTGTGGTACTTCTACCCGACTCTTGTTATACATATATGTGTGTGTATTATCATTCAAACCAATTATCATAATGAAGCACAAGTGGTTGTGGAAATCGAATAAATTGTTGCAATGCAATATATGTTCCTGATCAGTGTTCACCATCTAACTCTTTTTTAATCGAGTGAAGTTCACGAATGGTCCTTGTGGTTTACCAAAATTTTGGATTTGGTCTCTAGCTTTCCAAAAGTTCATGGATGGTCCCTGTGGTTTGCACTTTGTAACGCATTTAGTTCCCAGCCAAAAATCTAAAGGTTTTAGCAGGTCCAAGTTGGGGACTAAATGCGTTACAAATTGCAAACCACAGGGACCCATCCATGTACTTTTGGAAAAAGCCGAGGACTAAATGTGTTACAAAGTGCAAACCAGAGGGACCATCTGTGAACTTTTGGAAAATCTGGGGACTAAATGTGTTACAAAGTGCAATCCACAAGGACCATTCGTGTACTTTTGGAAAGTTAGGGACCAAATCCAAAATTTTGGTAAACCACAGGGACCATCCGTGTACTTTTGGTAAGTTAGGGACCAAATCCAAAATTTTGGTAAATATTGTACTACATCTCCATCTGTGTAGTGGTCCTTTTGCTTTTGCTGTAATCATCTTTTAAGGAACTGATGTGACGCTTTTAAAATTTTGTAGGTTACTTATAATGAGACCAGTCTTGTTCCCAGATGTAGAAGAGTGTATGCTCACGCGCATGACTACCATATCAACTCAATCTCAAATAACAGGTTTGAATTTTTTTATGTTATTCTTGCAAATAATATGACTAAGTTTGCTTATAGACAAACATCTGATCTTGTTTGCTTGAATTTCATCTTGCAATTTGGATATGAATATATGATGCACCTTGAAGAGATGCTATCGGTTGATATTAGTGTAGCACTTTGTGTTGTGAATCAGGATAATATTAAAAAACAAAGAATCTGATGCCGACTTTTTCTTTCTTTCTTTCTCATTTCTATGCATCAGTGATGGCGAAACATTCATCTCAGCTGATGATCTTCGGATAAACCTTTGGAATTTGGAAATTAGCAATCAGAGTTTCAACATTGTGGATGTCAAGCCTGCCAACATGGAGGATCTTACTGGTACAGCTTTTTAACATGTGTTTGATTTACACTCAGTTTAATACATGCTCTAGTTATCGGGAAGACGTGCACGGTCCCATCAGGCCCATTACGGGCCTGGTGCTCCTTTTCTATTTTGGAGTGGGCCCGGTAGTTAGAGGTGGCTGTTCAACTCGTTTACTATTGGATGAATTAGTTTGGGTTGTGTTTTATCTCAAACGGTTCCACTAAAAGGAAATGTGTTGGAAGTTGTTTAAAATCCCCTTTTAGCATGTATAACCTCCTAAATCATTTTTCGTATTTATCATTATTATATTATCAAGGTAATTTTTATTTATTGGTTAACAGGTTAAGCAATTAATGTCTAGATAAGTATTAGTATCAGTTTTTAAGGTTTAGTATTTTACTTCTAAATAAACTGATTTATAGAATAGGAATCAAATACCAATTAGGAATATGGTTAATTATATTTACTTGTTTAGATCATTAACAATATTACAAGTAACATAATATATTAGTTTCTATCAAATTTTCACATCATTGTTTTTGTAATCATGATTAACATAAATAAGGGCGTTAAAATCTGCACAAAAACGAGTTCACCTTACACGCCCTGTTTCAACGTACACTAACATTTCTTAGCATTAGCCATATGTTTATTGCTTGCTTAGTTGTTTATGATATTTATCATGACTCTAAATTATCTTTTTTTTTGTTTGTGCAGAGGTGATTACATGTGCTGAGTTTCATCCTACTCATTGTAGCACACTAGCTTATAGTAGTTCCAAAGGATCCATTCGTCTCATTGATTTGCGTCAATCCGCATTATGTGATAAACATTCTAAATTGTAAGTGCTTTACTTAAGTTAAGAACAATGGGCTTGTGGGTATCCTGTAACTGTTTAGAAGACATCATCACATGTGTAGATGCATTGTAGCCTTTATATTTATAGTGTTAAAAGAAGCAATAATAGATTTTTTTATAGGTTTGAGGAACAAGAAGCACCTGGTTCAAGATCATTTTTCACCGAGATAATAGCCTCTATTTCTGATATAAAATTCGGAAGAGATGGAAGATACATACTTAGTCGTGATTACATGACCCTTAAGGTTTGTCACTATTGAACTAATAGTCCAAAATATTCCTCTGGTTTTGATCAGTTATAGAACTAATAGTCAAAATATTCCTCTGGTTTTGATCAGTTATATAATCTGAAATTCTATCGTTTATGTAGCTATGGGACATCAACATGGACTCTGGTCCAGTTTCAACATTCCAGGTGCATGAGCATTTAAGGCCTAGGGTATGTATATACTTTGCCTGCTCTATAACCACCTTTTATACCCTTTTTTTCCTTTTTGGTGCATTGATGGTTTTGACATGCGTATCTACAGTTATGCGATCTATATGAAAACGATTCCATTTTTGATAAATTTGAATGCTGTTTGAGTGGTGATAGCCAGCGAGTTGCAACTGGCTCTTACAGGTAAAAGTTAAAACACACACACAAATCACAACACACACGACACGTGCATCTGTATATCATGTAGGTGCTCACTGCTCGCTAAGACGCTAACTTGTCTCGTTTATGTAATTTTTCAGCAATTTGTTCCGTGTGTTTGGGTGTGCTTCTGGTAGCACTGAAGCAACTACGTTGGAAGCTAGCAAAAACCCAATGAGGTAATTATATATACTATAAATATAATATAAATATGCTATTTTGTCAACATCAAACTGCATGTTTAGCACCTCAACTTTAATAACGATATGTTTAGCCTCTCAACTTTAATAATATGTTTACCCCCTCAACTTTAATAATGACATGTTTACCCTCTTAACAACTTTAGTCCCTCAACTTTAATAATAAGCAACTTTGCCCTCAACTTTAATAACGACATGTTTAGACCCGTAACTAAAACAACTTTAGTCTCTCAACTTTAATAATAAACAACTTTAGCCTCTCCCACTTTTATAATGACATGTTTAGCCCCTCAACTTTAATAACGACATGTTTAGCCCCTAAATACATCAAACAACTTTAGCCCCTCAACTTTAATAATGACATGTTTAGCCTCTCAACTTTAAAATTGACATGTTTAGCCCCTTAACTAAAACATCAAACAACTTTAACTCTCGCGATTTGCTTATTTTATCTACGTTTTGAACCCGCTGCGGGGCGCTAACCCACTAGTTAAAATTAATTTTACCTTTCCCGAAAGATATTTTACTTTCTATAAACTACGTGATTTGATAAGAGGACTTTGTCAAACAAAAAATGTAGGAGACAAGTGCAGACACCTTCAAGGCCCTCCAGATCTCTAAGCAGCATAACCCGTGCAGTTAGACGAGGTCAGTTTTGTTTATCTTTTTTTGCTTTACAGTCAGTGTACAGATGCCATTTTCAACCCGCTTACTTACTAATGCGTGGATTCGGGCTGTGTTTTATCTCAAACGGGTCAGCTAGAAAAAACTAAATTGGGTCGACCATGTTGAAAGTAATGTATAAAACCCAAATCGCTTTGTTCAAAGAATCAAATTATCATTATAATAATAAATATTATTAAAGAACAAGTTGGGTTACTGTAGCGTCTATCACATCGGAGCTACAGTAACTTTTTTTCCTTTTTTGTTGATTTTTGTCTTTTTTCTACTTTGAACTCTTAACTTTCAGTTTTTACACTTACACCTCCTTAACTTTCTTAAAACTTTATGAAACGTCAAACGTCATTTTGACCCCCTCGAGTTTTAAGTGCTTATTTGTATATATGTACTTGTCGTAAATTTTGTCGGGTCAAATATAATGTGTTTTCACGTATATCTATATGTACGTTTTCAATTGGTCTATGTTTCGACGTAAATGCTGTTTGGAAACGAGTCAGGTCAAATATAATATGTTTCCATTAGACGGTATAAATTCAAGTTATTTTACGTTTCGACGGCGTCGCAACGCGGTACCATCCGTTAACTTACAAAAAAACGACTTTCTTACGTTTCGACGTAAAATTTTTTTGGGAAGTAAGTCGGGTCAAATATAAAACGTTTCGTGCTTATTTTAATGTACTTTTTCGGTTGGTCTATGTTTTGACATAAATTTTGTTCGGAAACGAATCGGGCCAAATATAATACGTTTTCATTAGACAATATAATATTTGCGTTACTTTACGTTTCAATGGGGGAAATTTACTAGTTGTAACAATATCATCATAATTGAAACATTAATTACTATGGCTTTTTCTTAAGGAAAAAAGTGCTTGCGGGTCAACCCGGACCGGCACGTTTGACTCGGTCAACCCACCTATTTGGGTTTACAGCTCTAAAGAAAGTGGTATTTGTGTAGGAGGCGGAGAGAGCCCAGATGCGAACGGGAATTCATTCGATTTCACAACAAAGCTGCTCCACCTGGCATGGCATCCTAGTGAAAACTCTATAGCTTGTGCTGCTGCAAACAGCTTGTACATGTATTACGCCTGAAAAACACTCGGCCCGTAACAGTGTCACAAATGTTACTTGCCAACTCAGATGGATTGTCGGGTCAACTCGACAGACCGGTGCCTGATTCCGTTCAGTAAACTGATAGGAGCCACGGGTTGTCGTTCAACGACTATTTCTTTTATTTTAAATTTTTTGTTGTTGGAAAATAACTTGTTTTTTTTTGGATGTGTTGGTTGAAGTGAGGAAGAAGGAATCAAACTGTAGCTCTCCTACAACCTTGTTGAAACTAGGGTTTTAAGTTGGAAGATGTAGTAGTTTTAGTAGCTATTTTTAACATCATGTTTATATATTTTATTTATTAATTTTCTGTTATCATATACAATTTTTTAGTCATCAAAATTTTCTTGCATTTTCTAGTGTCTAGTTTCTATTTTACTTTGTGTTAGGTGTTTTTAGAGTATACTATATATTTTTTTTGAACGGCAAACGACGTGCCAGCCACCGTGACAATGGGCGCTGTGGCCAAGGTCGACTACCTGACCGCCGCCAGCACCTTGGCTCTCCCAGATGCGCGGAAACCCGACCTCCACCCGCTCGAAGGCACGACAGTGGAATAATCGGTAAAACCTCGCCTCCCATCCAAGACGAACTGGCGCCACCCGTATTCGTCTTCACTTGGATGCCGCAGAAAATAATGGGGAGAGTGGGAGTCGAACCTGGGTCCCAAGAGAACACCAAGTTTTTCTTCAACTTTAGAGTATAATATATCTGGTTTCAACTTTAACCATTTTATTAGTGTATAATGCAAACTGCAATTGACATGTCCAACCAAGAGACTTTAAAGAATTAGATGCAAGTCTTTTGAGTGCATATCTTCTGAGATAGAAGTATATATAATTTTTTTAAAGCATATCATTGTGATGTATGTGGTGTTTGTGACTTGTGAGGGAGGGGAGAGATAGGCAGAGAGGTATGTACTATGTAGTAAGATCTTGCATTTTATATCAATTAATATGGTCTATTTTAAAAAGAAGCTTGTGAATTTGTTTTTGACTGTTTGATTGGATATTAGTGAAGTGGAGTCCTCTCATTCACAATCAACAATCTCAAACTAGAGATGAGCAAATAGTACCGGGTATTGGTTTAGAATCGGTACTGAATTTCCTAAACCGAAATATTTTCGGTACCGACTTTTGACGTTTTCAGTACCGGTTTTTATCTTCAAATACTGGTATCGAACTGTACCGTGTATTTTCAGTACCCGTACCTATTTTTGGGGATTTTTGGTACCGAGCTCATCACTATTCAAGACATGTTAATGGTATTTGAATGAGCACATTCCCGATACATATTCTCTCTCTCAAACGCATCGCTAATCTTATGTACGACTAATGAGATTTGCGTAAAATGAAATAAAGATTTTAATCATCTAATGGTTGATGACAAATAACACAAGGGAACACAACAAAATATAAAATCTACTAACAAACACGATAGATTTAAGACCTAAAATGACACGTGTCACCTGGAAATTCAAATTTCTTATTATATAACAGTTAAAATATTCAGTTTTACTTTTACATAATAAGAAATTTCATTTCAGATGACACATACCATTTAAAGCTTAAATCGATAAATGGGGTTAAAATGATCAAATGAATGTTAAAAATAGAAGAGGGTAAGTAGTTGCATGGAAATGACAAGATTACCTGAAGTGTCCGGCTGCAAAATAAAAACTTTTTGGATGAAACTGATAAATGTGTCCAAACCTCAGGAACGATTTTAGCAGTTTTACTCTTTTTTATTATAGCCATTTTGGTAAATAAAGTTACATCGTGATTCGTGAATAAAAAACCATCTCATCAAACATTGCGTTTTGGTAAATAAAGTTACTTGGTGAAAATGATTTACAAAACTGATAATCTATTTTGTAGAGGTGATAATTCGTGATTCAATCCAAAACATAACACTAATATGACATGAAGATAATCAAATTTTCGTTGCCATGTCTACCTGTTTAATAAGCATGTTATCTTCGAGTTGATATGTCTACCATGTTTAATTAAATAAGTCGATCTTTCAACCCGTTTATGTTAAAATTAAAACTTATATTTTATAAGTTCAACCACCAAGCATTGATTAAAACTCCTTTAGAACCCATCATCATACTTACAATTTGGTTACGACCAATTTATTACATCAACCTCCTTTAGACCCCATCATCATACTTACAATACTCACAATTTGGTTACGGCGAATTTATTACATCTTAACCTATTTCATTCGATAAATAAATTATATTGGTCGTGTTAAAGTTGCGTGTATGAATTAGAGTTAGTAACATTGACACAAACAAATATGGGTCATGTCAAACTTATCAATCTAACCTGTGAATCCCAAACTCACTTTTATGTTTTTTTTTTCAGAAAAAAATATATAAGAAAAAAAAACACATCCCTTCTAAAAACTAAATAGATTGCAGATTTGCATATCATAAAGATGGTGGTCCGAAAAAGTACCAAAATGCAAAGTATACAAGTGTGAAAATATGAAAAACGAGTTGTCGGGTCAATCAAGGTTCTGCCACGTGGTGCTTTGACTTCGTCTTGACGTTATCTATTAAGTTATGACCCACAAATGGACGGTCATGATGATCGCCTGATCTTATCCGATAATTACCCTATCGATTTCTTCGGACACATTGTGTGACCGACTGGAACGGCTGACGGCTTTGGCCTTTGGCGGTTTAAACGTTTTCTTTTTAACGCCCAACTAAATCGTCAGATAAGCATTTTGAGAAAACTAGAGTTAGAAGCATACTAAGACTATGCGGTATGGGGCGGGGTTGGGGCGTGGGTTGGGTACAAACGCCCAAGTCACCACCCCGGGTGGGCTTGGGTTTCTGCGTGGCCCCTTGGGCCGGGGTTTCAGCCCGGACGTTGGGCGTGCCTAGCGGTCTTCTGTGGCCGGCTCTCATTGGCTGAGTTGGATAGATTCATTTTGAACATGTTTCTTTTCTTAAAAATAAAAAAATTAATTCTAAGATTCATTTTGAACATGTTTCTTTTCTTAAAAATAAAAAAATAAAAAAATAAAAAAAAGGCGATAACGTTTATAGTGAATCAATTCTAAGATTTATTTTCAACATGGTGCTTTTCTTAATGATAAAAAAAAAGACAATCCTTATTCTTGTTAGTGCCCCAAAGTTTGTTAAGAAATACTCTTGATGTTAGTTTTTATGAGTTATAGCTTTATAGCTTCAATGATTTCCGCTAAAAAGAGGAGATAAATTCTATACAATGTTAATGGAGAAAGTCGGTGCGACAGTGCACCGACAAAATTACAAAAATGCCCTTCGTATATTGTGAAATGACCAGCTTATAAACTGACCAGTTTGCCCTTTCTCCCACTGTTGAGATTGAACCCTATCAGAGGAACAAATAATTAAAACCAAAACTGGATCAGGGCAGTGGATCCAGAATAAACAGATGTTATGTATACAAGTCTCTCCCCTTGAAAGTGGTTTCAACATCTGATGACCTCCAATCCACTGATCGTTACAACTGCTGACTTACAACTGCTGATCAAGTCAAAGACTGATGAAGACTAAAGCCCTGCTGTTCAATCTACTGCTATGGGTCAAGCACTGCTGAATATGTCAAGTACTGCTGGGTTCACATCAGTGGAAGGATTCAGCAGTAGTTTATTTGTTTATGTAATGTATTGTAATCAGTAGTTAGCATAAGCAGTGTTTCTATAGATCAGTTGTTAGAGTTTGTTAGGAGGTTAGATGTCACTTTCATGGTGACGTCAGCAAAGATGCCACAGTGGTTTGTCCGTGCCTATAAATAGAACAGTACCCTGTACTGTTCTACAGCTCTTCACCATCTTTCTTCCTGTACGAACAAATCACTGTGAGCTCAGGCTGAGGGGGAGTTTGTTACATGCATGCAATTGTAATCGTTGATTCAATCATTCGGTTCTTTGTTGAAAATGTGTGTTGAAAGCAATTCTCCTGGTTGATTGTGTGCAAAGTTTGTTTCCATTTACATTCCGCTGCATTACTTGTTCATTGTTCATCTTAATTCAAACACAAAACACAATCAATCCAAACTCAGATCCTAACAATTGGTATCAGAGCTCGGACAGTCAAATTTGATTTAACAATCATTTTGACATAAATAGTTCAGCTCACAATCGTTGATACTGATAGTTATTCGTTTTGTTGAAAAACAGAGCAAGGTTTAATCACCATTAAAGTTGATTAATCAGTGCCTGTAAAACAACCATGATGACGTCACAATCACAAGATGATAAGAATAACATCGGCTCACTTTCAAACCACCCATGCTTAAACGTAATGAATACAACATCTGGGAGAGAAGGATGGGTCATATCCTTGCTCAACAGAATACTGGATGTTGGAGATCTGTTGTTTTTGGACCACATGTTCCCATGGTGCCAAGTGCTGAGGATTCAAAGAAGTTCGAACCTAAAAAACCTGAAAATTACACTGAAACTGATTTCCAAAAGTTCGAACTCGATGCCAAAGCATTTAGCATCATTGCATCTTCATTACCAAATGAAATTTATGCTGGGCTGTTACATTGTAACAGTGTCAAAGAGCTATGGGATGCACTGAAGGAACAGTTTGGGGGAACGGAAGAAGTTATTGAAAATAATAGGGAAATTCCGAATCAGCAGTATGAAACCTTTTGTCACATCAAGGGTGAATCATTGACCCAACAATTTGAGCGATTTAGTTGTCTCATTAGTGAGCTAAGACTTGTTAAAGTTACATTTCCTAATTCAACACAAAATAGCAGGTTTCTTAGATCACTACCTGAAAAATGGGATACAATTGCTTTTGTAACTAGAAATTCTGCTGAGTTCAAAGATCTGACCCTGACCCAACTTCATGGTAGACTCCTGACCTATGAAAGGGAGTTAAACCAGAAAAAGAAGTTGCAAGAGTCTGGTAAAGTTGCTGATGATTATGCATTTGGCAGCACAACTCTTTTTGGTCAGGAAGAATCTGGTAGCAGTAGTAAGGATCAGAGTTATGATCATTTTATTGATATAACTGCTGGTGGAAACTTTAACAACTCTGATTCTCACTCTGCAAATTATGCTTTCACTGCAAATTGTGAAAACCAGATGTCAGATAACTTGAGCTTTGAACTAAATGACCTACAGCACTTTGATCCAACTGACCTTGAAGAAATGGACATTTTGCATCAATTGGCATTGCTTAGTGTAAGAACAAGCAAATTTTACAAAAGAACAGGGAGAAAATTCCCAGGGTTACATGGGAATTTAAAAGTGGGGTTGGATAAGTCAAAAATCAAGTGCTACAAATGCAATAGGCTAGGACACTTTGCTAGGGAATGTAGGAGTCAAACCACTGGTCCAATTGTTACTCATCCCAGCTCAAACCCTAGGCCACAAAATCAAAGCACTGTGCACTATTCCCATTATACCCCTGCTGCCCATGTAAACACTGCTCATTATGCAAACCATGTTCCTGTGCATTATGTTCAAACTACTGTCCCTCAAATTCAGCATGTTCAGGCTCCTGTACCTCAGGTTCAAGTGCAACCAGTTGCACCACCAGCAGTGGTTCAACCAGATCAGCAAAGCTTTTTCACCCAAGGCTTTGTTGACTGGAGCAGCTTACCTGAAGAGTTAGGTGATATTACACCCTAACACGTTTTAACCAAATATCACGCAGCGGAAAATGCATATTTAAAATTTCTTTCATTATATTCATTCTTTCACTTAAATACATTAATCCCTTTTTATAAATTAATCAAAAACTAACATACTTATATAAAATTAAGTGACAACATTCACACCCACATACAATCCATGCGTTGACTCGATCTTCAACCCCGTACACTTCTTGATGAAACATCCATAAACCTGTACAACCTGCAGTCACCACATTCAAACACATCATTAGCAACCGGTGACATAATACAAAATCTTAACACATGCATAATAAGGCGTCAACACATCATGCTTTCTCTTATACTAGCCCTTTCATCCATCCATTCGATCACTCGCATCAGATGGCGGAGTCAACCTTCACTTCCATTGTTAAGATGCCTATACTTCACATTAATTCTCAATAGAAAAACGGTTAGTATCATTAGCTTCCCTTCATATGAACATGTCCTCGAATGCACATAACTCATCTTATTCATTCAAGCATATAATTAAATACCCACTCAAGCATGTATTCACTTTCTATTCATACACGTACTTACAATTTACATCCTACATGTATAACTCCTTAATTCATCTTTATGCATAATTCATTATGTAAGTTCCCTTTTCTTACCCAAACTTAATCGAATCTCTTTCTTAACCACTTCCGACCCATTTCCACTAAAACTTACCTTAGTAACAACATCGATTCATATCTTCTTACATTACATTCAATAATTACCGTATATCATAAATACATTACCAAACAAAAGGGTAAGTTCGAAGTTCACTTACCTCGTACATCCAATTTACATGTGGCTTCCGTGTTTACCTTCGACCCGAAGCGCTTCCATATTCGTGTTCCTATTGACATGACTCCTATCCATACATGTCATCATAAATGTAGCACGATTAGCTTACAAACATTCGTTCATTCGACTTTCAAATCATGCAATATTTGACTTTTGTTAGCTTATTAACACATATAAGGAATGTGTGTCATCATACTTTATTACTACCGGACATAACACATTAGCTAGCGAGTTCATAACGCGATAGTTTCTTGCATACAATGCTTACCTTTTAGCTTCATATCTATACCTAAACCATTTTCCTTTAACTATGCCGTTCACTTATATAATTATTGCATTCACATATAGTTTGCATCCCATAACGCTTTACATAAAAGACCAATTCCATTTTATATCACAATTGACAATATATCAATTTCTCACACAAAACCATTTGTTCATATCCCATTCAAAGCTACTTAGATTGTCATTGAGGCATTTCATCAAACACCTAGTGTGCGTACAACATATGAAGCATTATGTACATGTACCATATGCATAATTTCACTAGATATCATTATAATTCACATAATCAACCATTCTTGCACAAATCATTCATCCTACACATAGTAATCTATCAATGTTCTAGTGTTCACACAATTATTCATAGAATTGCTCCACTTATTCAAATGACATAAACATCATCCTACTAGAACAAGTGGGTTTTCTCTCAAATCTTTAACAAATCAAATTGAAGCATAATATACCTTCTAACTAGTGATTCTAACTCATATATAAACTCAATTTCATAGTGATTCGCGGATTGGTAAAACCCACTTCATCAAGATGCATCAAAACATGAAATTCTTTCTTACCTTATGATCAGAATACTTAGATTAGTGAGTAATCAAGCACATGCATTCGATTTGTGTCAAGAACCACCATTAATTTGCTGAATTTTGACCTTGATTGAACAAGTAGGGTTTCACCCTTTCTTCCCCCCTTCTGGTCGCGATACCCATACGCACCCAACTAATGGGTTTTTAATTTTATTATGTTATTTATCAAATCTTACACATTCAACCCCCATGTTATCTATTGTTGTCACTTAATAACCTTTTTCCAAGTTTTATAAACTTTCTTGATATTTTAAAAACTTATCTAATTATATAAAATACTTAGACATTTTAAGAAAACAACTTTCTAGTTGTTCACTTTGGTCCCTCATGTTTCGTTTTAATTAAATAAGGCTACAACCCTTCGTTTAATACCAACGATACTAATATTCAACTAGGTTAATTATTCCTAGTTAATATTCATTTACGGGTTCACTTTTTCCCCTAACGGTATTTTACCCGTTCCTTTATATTAACCGGGTTTAAATTACCAAACCCATTTTTGGGGTGTTACAGGTGATGAAAATTTTGCACTCTATGCTACTAATGATGCTTCTAATGATGAATTCTGTCTTATGGAATTAGAGTCAATACCAGAAGAGCTGGATGCTGAAAAGGGGCAAACAAGTGCTGAAACAGTGGATGAAGTTGCTGAGGCAGTGGTTACTGCTGTTGCTGGTGAACTACTGCTAGGAGAAAATTCAGAAACCCTGATTGAACCATTGATTGACCCCTGGTCCAAAGAAGAAGAAAAGGAAGAGAAGAAATATGGTGAAGAGCTGATAGAACAGTAAGGGTACTGTTCTATTTATAGGCATGGACAAACCACTGTGACATCTTTGCTGGCGTCACCATGAAAGTGACATCTAACCTCCTAACAAACTCTAACAACTGATCTATAGAAACACTGCTTATGCTAACTACTGATTACAATACATTACATAAACAAACTAAACTACTGCTGAATCCTTCCACTAATGTGAACCCAGCAGTACTTGACATATTCAGCAGTGCTTGACCCATAACAGTAGATTGAACAACAGGGCTTTAGTCTTCATCATTCTTTGACTTGATCAGCAGTTGTAAGTCAGCAGTTGTAACGATCAGTGGATTGGAGGTCATCAGATGTTGAAACCACTTTCAAGGAGAGAGACTTGTATACATAACATCTGCTTATTCTGGATCCACTGCCCTGATCCAGTTTTGGCTTTAATTATCTGTTCCTCTGATAGGGTTCAATCTCAACACCCACGAAGCACTCCGGGACTCAATATGGTTTTCCGGGTGAAGGTGGTTTCAACCCTAACAACCACGAGGGTTACTGCTTGGTGAACTGACGGTGTGTGGTGGTTGCGTTGCGCGACAGTTTAGGTTAAGGTCAATCGTCCGGTCTTCCAGGAATGGATGTACCAGATCTGAGACAGACTCATCAGATCGACGACGGCTAAGGTAGAGGTTGCGATTCCGGTACGGTACTCGTCGGCGGCGACCCAAAAACACAACGAAATATTGCCGGTCACGGATTGTGACACCTGTGCCTCTGCAACCATCAAACAGATACCAAATTTATGAAATATTGTATTTCATACTCGGGATTTATAAAAATATGTGTATCGTTTGCACATATAAATTCATGTTCGATTTCAAGCTTTAAATCGCTTTCTGGAAGGTTATACGCGCACTGATGCATAAATATAACCAGTTTAATGCAACAAACACTCCGGAACAGTGACATAGGCTTAACATACCTTAAATAACCTTTACATAACTTAGAAATAAGTTTTGGAGGGTTTGGTGTGGCGAAATCAAGTTTATTCGCTTACAGGGACTAATTTCGACAAACTGCGAAAGTATGCCGACTTGTACTGTAACGAACATTCCGGAACTTGATCATAAGTTAAATATGCCCTAAATATCCTTTACATAGATTAGAAATAGGCTTTGAGGTGTTTGGTGCGCAAAAATAAACTTTCTTGATCAATAGGGACTAAAAGCATCAAAAAGTGCATAAGTTTGCATTTTCGCGCATATCTTACGTTCTGAATACATCCGGACATCCAAAAATATATGTAATCATTAAAATATTTTATTTTAGTGATTGGCTTGATAAAAATCCATTCGTCGCGTAATTTGGATCGTTTTTCGCGTTCGTTCATGTTTCGTCGTAATTAACCGAATAACGCAACCGTACGGCCAAACGAACCGACATCCGGGATATTTTTGAGCATGTTTCAAGTTCCCTATACTTTAACTTCATTTTAGAGCCTTGAAATGAGGTTAACGGGGTTCAAACGCATCAAAATAGGCCTTAAACATGTGCAGGGACCAAAACTGTAAATATTTGAAAATTTCTGGAGCTGGCACCTGGTGGCGCTGCGCCGCCACCATAAGGGTTTGCCGTGGCGTAACGCCACGGCCTCATTTGGGCAGAAACTCCATTTTTGCACTTGCAGGTCCATTTTCAGCATTTCTCTTGAAGTTTAGGGCTATTTTGTAACATTTTCAATACCGTTTGCTGGTTTTGGGGCACCCCTAGTATCCCAAAACCATGTGCCATATGTGTACGGTCCAAATTGATGCTCGTTTATCGAGGAACGATCTTAACGGTTCTTGGTTTTCTATAAATAGCAACACCCACTTCACTCCCAAACTCACACCTTTGAATCTGAATTGGTTATCTAAGTTGATGTGTTTATCACTTCATACCTGAGAATATTCGGATCAAAGCTTTCGTTCTTGGACCCGTTGTAAGTCCTCTTTCGTTCTTTTATGCGTTTTAGCACGAAAGTCAAACTTTGTTTGACTTTCTGCATTGACCAGTTTATGGTCAACAAGAAGTTCGTTTGAACTTCATAATGTGAGCGTAATCACGATGGTTTTAGTCTCTCGTGACTATACCTACTGATTACCACGTTATTTAGGCTTAGTGACGAGTCGTAGTTTCGGCCAGAATACGCGTTTATGCGTATTTTGTAACCAAACTACTCTTGGGTATCAAAACCGTTTGTTTTGATACCAAACCTGTTCCAAACCTTGTTAAACATGTTTTAACATGTTTAGCTCGTCACTTTAGGTTTAGTGCTTATATAGGGTCGTAAGGTAAGCGGTCTAAACAACCGCTTAGACTTTCGAACCCGACCCGTTTGGTCGATCATTAGGATCTGACCAAACACATTAGGTGACCATAGTTGTATAGGGAATAACCTTCCGAGGTTATACCTTATGGTCATTTCGTTTAGTTAGTTGTATGATAGGTAGTTTATATGCCTTAGGAAAATGACCAAAATGCCATTTTTTACGCATAAATTCATTTTAAGCATATGTAACCTAAATTTTGACATCTAAACTGATTAGGTAACATTATTAGACATATTAAGGCATATAATACTTGTCATAGGACTAGTTAGGTGTTCCGAACGCGTTTTACGCGAACGACGCGTTAAAGTGGCGTAAGCTACCTTAACGAGTCGTAATGGGTCGTAAGCACTTAGGTTAGGTTTCGTTTTAGAATGTAGGCTTTGTTAAACCATATTACATGAGTCCCTACACTCATTTGGTTTACGAAACCTCATTCTATCCGATCTCCCGATTTAGGTCCGGTTATTAACGTAGTTACCTATATTATGTGCCGTTTGATTCCGTGATCCCTCTAGCTTTGCTTGGTTTTTATTCAAGACTTCTAAGCACCCTCAAGTGAGTACATAGTCCCCTCTTTTACTGTTTTTCAAACGTTTTGGGGTGAAACACATGTGCCTACTTGTTACTTTCATGTTTTCCATGTTTTCATATCATATACTTGCTATGTTCATTAGTACACTATTAGTACATGATTTCATTATGTTTTGCTATGTATGTTCACTTAACATGCTAGCACAGTTGTTTTACGTTTTGAACCATTTGTAATCATTGGATGTATATGAACCATATGTAACCATTTGTAATCGTTGGATGTATGTGAACTATTTGTAATCGTTGGATTTATGTGAACCGTTTGTAACCATTTGATTTATGTGAACCATTTGTAACTGTTTGAGCCATTGGGTTAGGGAAGTGATTAGGTAACGGGGCAGGTGTAATGTGTTAAAAGCATGGTGGATACGCCGCTGGTACTTCCTATATATAAGTGCTTTTAACAGATTATATATTCGAAACAATGTTACACAAGGATGTTTTCTGAATAATATAAACCATACGAGTTTTATTAACGAGTTTTTATGAGATATTTTACAATTTGATTTAATAAAACAAATGTTTTGGAGTTAAGAATCATGGCTATGAGATTTTATAAATTATAACCAACTTGATTTGAGTTGGTTAATTACGTCGCAATACTATACTTTTCAAAAACAAGGTCTTAAATTAAGTATTGCAACATGTAAACTAGCCATGGATCCGACACTTATATTAAAACCTATGTACTCGCCGACATTTTTATGCTGGCGTATTTTCACATGTGTTTCAGGTACCATAGTTGATGATGTTTGATGATGATTGATGATGATATTTGTGTACAATGGACGAGGCCTTAGTGACTTAATAACAATGAAAGTCTATTTGTTCATGCTTTGTTTCTAATTCCAATGTAATGTAATACATATAATTCAATAAAACGAAATTGTTTAATCCATGGTTGTGAAACAATGATTCTGTTACAACACTCCTCGACGTTTCCGCCACGTTTTGTTGTTTTACGTGGTCGGGGTGTGACAGAAAAGTTGGTATCAGAGCCAATGGTTATAGGGAATTATTTTATTAGTAATGCTTTGACCTAGACTATAATCTTCCTAGGACCCTAACACAAGTTATCTTGTGTTTAGTTTTAAAACAATACCGTCATTTATTCTTAGGTGACAACCACAACAAGAATACAAAATTCGAATCCGCTTTGAAAATCAATCATCTGTTCTAGGATGATTTATTGTAAGGTTTTGAACCTTCAAAGTTTTCGAAATCTCGTCAAAGTTTGGGTCTAAATAATGTGAACACGTGCAAACTGGAAGGGTGGATGCCTGTACTCTGAGCTTTCTGTCTAAGGCTAGAGTGTTCGTACAAATCCACATAATCGGACCAGTCACTCTTACCTGGGAACTCTTGGGGTGAGTGTCCACTTATAGGCGAGCATGTCTTCGCGATACATTATATTGACCCATTTACTTTGATTAGTCACCGTCTTATTTGTTTGCCTTGGGTAACAAACAAATGATCGCAATTTCTATGCGTTATCATTCTGTTTTGATTATCCGATATCATTTCACTTGCTTCCTCCCATATCTTTCATTATCTTCATGATGCCTCTTCATCGCCACGACAATGTCCGAACTAGGTGCTACAATTGCCCAACAAATAGGCGTCGTACTCCAGAGGACCGTTGATTTAGCTATCACTATGACTCGCCTCAGGGATGAAGCCGTATAAGGGAACCGCTCCTTGGTGCAATCAATGCCACCGTCATCATCCGAATCAAATACCCTGTTTCAAATGTACCCACGGTGGACGATGAGGACATTTGGTTA
Source organism: Helianthus tuberosus (assembly GCA_030545235.1). Taxonomy (NCBI): domain Eukaryota; kingdom Viridiplantae; phylum Streptophyta; class Magnoliopsida; order Asterales; family Asteraceae; genus Helianthus; species Helianthus tuberosus. The sequence continues at coordinate 212,718,686 of CM060441.1, read as the reverse complement.
ACATGTGCCGCTTTGCAATCCAAAGCAAAGCTGTTACAAATCCTACTGCTGCTCAACCTTCAAATTCTGCTTCATATGTCGCCTTGGCATATCTAGCGCCTCAACCTCATGAACTTTCTACCTTGTGTATCGACTTAAGCACGCCTAGTGCAAGGTGTCGAAACACCTCTCGTTACACAAATTCCGAAATCCATATAGGATCTTTCTATCCTCATAATTTGATCCTTGTGGATGGGTATCGTTCATCGGAGCCCTTAATTGAATTCTTTGTATGATTCAATACGTACATTACGATTCAATAAGGACAAAGCCGAATTCCTATTAAGATTTTCCTATCTTCATAGATAGATTCTTGAAAATGATTAAAGTGCCAAATGAAATCCACGGATTGGATTCCTGGTGTGCTTTAAATAGCCGTGTCCAAAGATAACAAATTAAAGGTCAAGTTAAACAATTAAGTGATTATGTGCTTATGTGTTCCCTTTTATGTTTTTGTGTGATCCAAATTTTTGTTATCCAAATCCTCGTAGAATCTTCCATATCTTCGTATAAGGGATTCATAGTAGGATATCCAAGGGTACTATCTTAAACCCTTAATGGACTTCTACATTGTAGTTAAGTCCCTTGGGTTATGAAGTACTATTCGATAATTGGACCCCTTGAGTGGTCTAGTTAAACAGATTGATCCAAAAATCTGGTTAGGAATATCATGTGATGATATAGCTGAAAAGACTCCTTGGTGGTCTAATTAAAGAGATCATTTATCGATCTAATTAAAAGGACCCTATGGTAGTCTAGTCACACTTATCACAGGTTTTATTTTCTTCCCCTACACATTATGAAATGCACTGTGCGGACTGTGCAAGGAATTACGTAATTATGGACGCGTACATAATTATGAAATTTAGTGCACAGAAACCACATCAAGTTTTGTCATGTGTCTAGAATTAACCCTATTCATTTCCATTTCTGAAGAATACCCATTGAGGAAAATGACTCATTCCGTTCATTTTCGTTTCTGAAGAATACCCATCGAGGGAAATGAATATCCTTTTGTTTATTCCTTCATTTCCATTTCTGAAGAATACCCACTGAGGAAAATGACTCATTCCGTTCATTTCATTTCTGAAGAATACCCATCGAGGGAAATGAATATCCTTTTGTTTATTGCTTCATTTCCATTTCTGAAGAATACCCATTGAGGAAAATGACTCATTCCGTTCATTTTCGTTTCTGAAGAATACCCATCGAGGGAAATGAATATCCTTTTGTTTATTCCTTCATTTCCATTTCTGAAGAATACCCATTGAGGAAAATGACTCATTCCGTTCATTTTCGTTTCTGAAGAATACCCATCGAGGGAAATGAATATCCTTTTGTTTATTCCTTCATTTCCATTTCTGAAGAATACCCATTGAGGAAAATGACTCATTCCGTTCATTTTAGTTTCTGAAGAATACCCATCGAGGGAAATGAATATCCTTTTGTTTATTCCTTCATTTCCATTTCTGAAGAATACCCATTGAGGAAAATGACTCATTCAGCTCATTTTCGTTTTTGAAGAATACCCATCGAGGGAAATGAATATCCTTTTGTTTATTCCTTCATTTCCATTCTTGAAGAATACCCATTAAGGAAAATGACTCATTCCGTTCATTTTCGTTTCTAAAGAATACCCATCGAGAGAAATAAATATCCTTTTGTTTATTCCTTCATTTTCCATTTTCTGAAGAATGCCTGTTAAAAATAACTCCGTTCATTTTCGAATGTTCGTTTAGAGAAATGACAGGATGATGCCTTGCGTATCTTTGATGGGTTATTCTACGCAAATATATAAGCACCCTAGATTCCATGCAAGACAATTATTTAACACAGCGTCACAGACAGACTCCTACGAATAAATTTCGGGACGGAATTTCCTAAAGTAGGGGAGACTGTGACACATGTGCCTCTGCAACCATCAAACAGATACCAAATTTATGAAATATTGTGTTTCATACTCGGGATTTGTAAAAATAGGCGTATCGTTTGCATATATAAATTCGTGTTCGATTTCAAGCTTTAAATCGCTTTCTGGAAGGTTATACGCGCACTGATGCGTAAATATAACCAGTTTAATGCAACAAACACTCCGGAACAGTGACATAGGCTTAACATACTTTAAATAACCTTTACATAACTTAGAAATAAGTTTTGGAGGGTTTGGTGTGGCGAAATCAAGTTTATTCGCTTACAGGGACTAATTTCAACAAACTGCGAAAATATGCCGATTTGTACTGTAACGAACATTCTGGAACTTGATCATAAGTTAAATATGCCCTAAATATCCTTTACATAGCTTAGAAATAGGCTTTGAGGTGTTTGGTGCGCAAAAATAAACTTTCTTGATCAATAGGGACTAAAAGCGTCAAAAAGTGCATAAGTTTGCATTTTCGCGCATATCTTACGTTCTGAATACATCCGGACATCCAAAAATTTTTGTAATCATTAAAAATATTTTATTTTAGTGATTGGATTGATAAAAATCCATTCGTCGCGTAATTTGGATCGTTTTTCGCGTTCGTTCGTGTTTCGTCGTAATTAACCGAATAACGCAACCGTACGGCCAAACGAACCAAGATCCGGGATATTTTTGAGCATGTTTCAAGTTTCCTATACTTTAACTTCATTTTAGAGCCTTGAAATGAGGTTAACGGGGTTCAAACGCATCAAAATAGGCCTTAAACATGTGCAGGGACCAAAACTGTAAATATTTGAAAATTTCTGGAGCTGGCACCTGGTGGCGCTGCGCCACCAGCATAAGGGTTTTCCGTGGCGCAACGCCACGTCCTCATTTGGGCAGAAACTCCATTTTTGCACTTGCAGGTCCATTTTCAGCATTTCTCTTGAAGTTTAGGGGCTATTTTGTAACATTTTCAATACCGTTTGCTGGTTTTGGGGCACCCCTAGTATCCCAAAACCATGTGCCATATGTGTACGATCCAGATTGATGCTCGTTTATCGAGGAACGATCTTAACGGTTCTTGGTTTTCTATAAATAGCAACACCCACTTCACTCCCAAACTCACACCTTTGAATCTGAATTGGTTCTCTAAGTTGATGTGTTTATCACTTCATACCTGAGAATATTCGGATCAAAGCTTCCGTTCTTGGACCCGTTGTAAGTCCTCTTTCGTTCTTTTATGCGTTTTAGCACGAAAGTCAAACTTTGTTTGACTTTCTGCATTGACCAGTTTATGGTCAACATGAAGTTCGTTCGAACTTCATAACGTGAGCGTAATCACGATGGTTTTAGTCTCTCGTGACTATACCTACTGATTACCACGTTATTTAGGCTTAGTGACGAGTCGTAGTTTCGGCCAGAATACGCGTTTATGCGTATTTTGTAACCAAACTACTCTTGGGTATCAAAACCGTTTGTTTTGATACCAAACCTGTTTTCAAACCTTGTTAAACACGTTTTAACATGTTTAGCTCATCACTTTAGGTTTAGTGCTTATATAGGGTCGTAAGGTAAGCGGTCTAAACAACCGCTTAGACTTTCGAACCCGACCCGTTTGGTCGATCATTAGGATCCGACCAAACACATTAGGTGACCATAGTTGTATAGGGAATAACCTTCCGAGGTTATACCTTATGGTCACTTCGTTTAGTTAGTTATATGATAGGTAGTTTATATGGCTTAGGAAAATGACCAAAATGCCATTTTTTACGCATAAATTCATTTTAAGCATATGTAACCTAAATTTTGACATCTAAACTGATTAGGTAACATTATTAGACATATTAAGGCATATAATACTTGTCATAGGACTAGTTAGGCGTTCCGAACGCGTTTTACGCGAACGACGGGTTAAAGTGGCGTAAGCTAGCTTAACGAGTCGTAAGCACTTAGGTTAGGTTTCGTTTTAGAATGTAGGCTTTGTTAAACCATATTACATGAGTCCCTACACTCATTTGGTTAACGAAACCTCATTCTATCCGATCTCCCGATTTCGGTCCGGTTATTAACGTAGTTACCTATATTAGGTGCCGTTTGATTTCGCGATCCCTCTAGCTTTGCTTGGTTGTTATTCAAGACTTCTAAGCACCCTCAAGTGAGTACATTGTCCCCTCTTTTACTGTTTTTCAAACGTTTTGGGGTGAAACACATGTGCCTATTTGTTACTTTCATGTTTTCCATGTTTTCATATCATATACTTGCTATGTTCATTAGTACACTATTAGTACATGATTTCATTATGTTTTGCTATGTATGTTCACTTAACATGCTAGAACAATTGTTTTACATTTTGAACCATTTGTAATCATTGGATGTATGTGAACCATTTGTAATCGTTGGATGTATGTGAACCATTTGTAATCGTTGGATTTATGTGAACCGTTTGTAACCATTTGATTTATGTGAACCATTTGTAACTGTTTGAGCCATTGGGTTAGGGAAGTGATTAGGTAACGGGGCGGGTGTAATGTGTTAAAAGCATGGTGGATACGCCGCTGGTACTTCCTATATATAAGTGCTTTTAACACATTATATATCGTTGCGTTATCTAGATCACTTGGGTAAACGATTTCGAAACAATGTTACACAAGGATTTTTTCTGAATAATATAAACCATACGAGTTTTATTAACGAGTTTTTATGAGATATTTTACAATTTGATTTAATAAAACAAATGTTTTGGAGTTAAGAATCATGGCTATGAGATTTTATAAATTATAACCAACTTGATTTGAGTTGGTTAATTACGTCGCAATACTATACTTTTCAAAAACAAGGTCTTAAATTAAGTATTGCAACATGTAAACTAGCCATGGATCCGACACTCATATTAAAACCTATGTACTCGCCGGCATTTTTATGCTGACGTATTTTCACATGTGTTTCAGGTACCATAGTTGATGATGATTGATGATGATATTTGTGTACGCTCACATAGGAATGGATGAGGCCTTAGTGACTTAATAACAATGAAAGTCTATTTGTTCATGCTTTGTTTCTAATTCCAATGTAATGTAATACATATAATTCAATAAAACGAAGTTGTTTAATCCATGGTTGTGAAACAATGATTCTGTTACAACACTCCCCGATGTTTCCGCCACGTTTTGTTGTTTTACGTGGTCGGGGTGTGACACGGATCGCTAACGAACACGGGTCGGCAATCAAATCGGGATTACCAACCATATCATGCAAATTGCAATAAAGTCCTTCTATTCTCTCTTTCTTTTCATATTATTCTCTGTTTTCTTCTTTGTGCCTCCAAAAGCAAAATTGAAATATTTAAGTCGGTGCCAAAGTCATAATCTTCACTCATGTCATTTCTGATGAAGAACACACAAAAGCCACATCCATCGCTGAATCAAGAACAGGGTTGCTGGGGTTCAGCTTTGTAGAGGAGATCCTTCTTTCGCCGGTGGTCGCGTCTATCTCACCAACGCTGCCAATGTTTTGGGAAGGCGTGTGTGGCTTCGGTGTGGTGTGCCGACAGTGGCGACGGTGGCGTGGGTGGCGGAGAAGACAGGGATGCCGTCGCAATTAACTGCCACCATCAAACACTAGATTTAACGGCAAACATGGTTTTATGCTTCTCATCTTTCTTCTGCGCTAGATGTGACAACTGTAAAAAATCCAGGTATCCGTACAATTAATTAATTGTGATTATTGCCTAATGACTGTGCTGAATTTCAATTAATTGCTTTCTGATTTCTGCTTTATACATGCATGTGCATCATACATTATTTAATGTTATACCAACATTGCATGAAAGCTATATTGCCTTGAATGATGCATTAAGTATAGTTAGCACAGTTATCTGATAGATCAGGAAAGTGCTGACAGAAGTCAGCACATGGATAGACAGTGCATTAAGATACAGAATGAGCCAGAAACTAAGTATGACACTACTGTAGTGTATAGGAAAGTAAGGATCACAAAACTGCCTTTTTAGTGATAGTTTAAGTGCCAGAAAGTGCCTAAAACTCACCCAAAGTGCTGAATTCAGCAAAATTCAGTAAAAATCAGCATTTTAACATACTAATATAATGCAGAAAAATGATTAAATGGTCCTGAATGCTTTCCTAAGTGTCGGGAATCAATAATGTCACCAAAAGATACATAAAGCACCCTAAACTGCGTAGTTTAGCACCTTAACGAACCAGTAACCAACCGGACAACCGGACACTACCCGAAACACCAAATTTACACTAGAAACACTGTTTTAACATTTCCAAGCTAGTTATGGTCCCCGAACACCATAACACCTCCTAAAAATATCTAATAACCAAAACATGTAACTAACACTTAGAATTGAACTAGATTGTAATCAACCTAGTTAACCCCTAATCTACTACCCCCCCCCCCCCCCACCTATTTACGGCCAACACATGGCCCCACCAAGTTGATTTTATTTCAATTAAAAATTAGATTGTGTTCCCTAACTATGAGCATATTATACAAAGGGTAGTATGAGAACTTGGTTTATAAAAGAGCATGAAAGATCAAGACCTTCATTTCACACACACTTAAACACAAACCATCTCCTTTCTTCCCCTCTCCTTGTTCTCGGCCGAACCTCATCCCCCACACAACCATCTTCAATCATTCATCTTCATACAATCCACATATATAGAAGGGTGTTAGAGATCATACAAGGAAGCTTGGTGGCCTTGAAGCTTGAAAGACCTCTCTTGTTTGCTTTTATCCACTCATTTTCTTCACTTGAATCATCCCTAGCCTTGAGCTAGTGGTAAGAACCTTGATCTATCTATATTACTGCCATTTTTAGTGGTTAAAGAAGAATCATAATCAAAATCTTAAAGAACACTAAAGAACATAAGAAGTAAACATGAACATAAGCATGTTTAATGAAGTAATCTTGATGAATATGAGTTGTTATGCTTGTGATCATTGATTGTTTGTTGAAATGATATTGATCATCATAAGATCTTGCTAGATCATGATTAAAAACATAATCTAGCAAGATGTGATAATAGAAATTGTTGTAGGATGATAGATCATCCACCCATGAATCATGGACTTAAATGAATAAATGGTTTTCTTGAAAAATAAAGATCAAAGTAGGTTGTTAATCATGTAGATCTAAAGATCCATGAGTGGTCTTTCAAAGAAACCAAGTTAAAAATATGAGTTTCATTTAATCTTAGTTCTTACATAAACTAATCTTATTTTTAGTGGTTAAACAAGTGTAGAAACACTTGTGTAACAAGAAGATTTCATAAAGAAACATTTTTAGAAAATGTGACAAGAAGTTGTAAACATCTAACTTCTTTAAAAATAAAGTTTTTAAAGAACTAATCACATTTTAAAGGGTAACAAGACTTACTAAGAACCCTAGTAAGTTACTACAAATTTTTACAAATATTCAAGTTCATAAAGTAGTAGAAAATGCATGATTTTTGGCAAATTGGTAAGTTAAGGTTGTTTATTGTTGATTGTGAATTGATTGTGTTGATTTTTACAAAAGAAAATGATATGCTTGAAAGCACGAAAACCTCCATTTTTAGGGAAAACTATGGCAAAATTTTCTAAAAATATAAACACTTAGAAAAATATTTTTTTTAAACAAATATTTACAAGTGTATTTTAAACCATGAGTTTGCTACAAAAGCTTTGCCATAATTTTTGATACAAAAATATAATTATTGGAGGTTGGTTTTCATAAATAAAAGTGACTAAATATGTATTAGGAAAATATATATTTAGAAGTCACATGTGTGTGATTATTTGTATACTTTGTGTATTAGTTATATTATTTTAGGACTTGAAATAATATAACACACAGAAATACCAAGAATTTCCATCCAAAATATTACCAAAATTCCAACAAATGAATATACACATTCACACAAAATATTGATGAAACCGAACTATGGAATAAGACTTACAAAATATTCCGGAATTTATTCACAAAGTATATTTAGGTAAATAATATTTTGGACACCAAGGAAGTAAAAATATGATTTTTACAATACTACAAAAATATATCATATTTTGACAAGGAAAAATATATTATTTTTTGGCAAATATGAAATATATATTTTTCTTGAAGTTTTTAGAAAATATATTATTTTTAAGAAATATATATTTTCTTGCACAAACATGAAATACAATATTTATGGATAAAGGATACATTTTCTCAAATAAATACGAAGTATGTCATTTTTGGGAAAAATGAGTTTAAGTATATTTTCTAAATTGGACTTGAAAATATATTAATTTTTGAAACTTATGAGAAATTACAAATATTTTTGCCCAAAGAAAAATTATAAATAATTTTTCTAAGTAATATCCCTTAAATATATATTTTGAACATATATATTTAATCCCTATTAAAGATAATATTCCGGAATAATCAATATGAAGTTAAGTATAAAGAATATTTAATGAATACCATAAAAACACGTATTCTCGTACGTATAAATACACACCGGAATACGACCCCGATATAAGGCAAAATATACAAGTGAAAGATACCCCCATCCTTGGGAAGGATATGCATGTGTAAATACCCGAAGTGTATCAAGCCAAAAATATAATATTATTTCAAAAATTTAATAAATATAATTTAAGTTAAAATATTAATTATTTTAACAAATGATTATAAAATTCGGAATAATATCGAAGACACTAAAAGAATCGTAACTCAAAGACATTAATACTAAGTCAAGGCACGGCCCGTTCGTTTAATAGACATTAGTACGTTGTAGATAGACGTGTCTATCCGAAGATCTTGAGTTACAGTGATTGAAGACGCAAATCTGTGAGTTCATGTCCCCCTTTTCTTTTAACTGTTTTCAGTTTTATAACTTCGGGGGTGAAGTACATGTTACAAACTGTTTACAAACGTTATTATTTGGTATGGTTAGCTAAGGAAGGGTACTGCTAGATCATGTGAGTGGTGGGTATAACGCTTAAGACCATTAATCCTCGTTGTAGGACCGAGGGACATGAGTGATAGATCTATTTGGGTGTAGCGAGCCCACACCCATGCGGACCAGGGTAGCCCATGTGGTGACTATGTCTTATTCCCGGAGACAAATCTGCTAGGTTTGAGTTTTCCTGCATCACGTCACAAATATTAATGTATTAGCTACACATTAATTGATCTGTTTTTCCTTGTTGCTTTCATACCAGGAGTTTTCAAACTTACTTTCAATGATTTCAAAGGTTTATTCACAAACACACACATGAACTCGCTCAACTTTTGTTGATGTTTTCAAAATACATGTATTTCAGGAAATTAGTAGTGGATCTGGCGGGCGTTGGATGTTTCAAGCTGCGTTAAGAATAAAAGATGTCATCCATGGTCTTAGGGTTTGGTCAGTGTGTCTTATTCCTGGACGAGACACGTCTTCAAAATCCTGGTTTTATTTAATGTCAATGGTCGAGTCTTTGTGAACTTTTAAGACAATGTTGTCATATTTTTAAACTTAATTTATGGATGAACATCTATGGAATTTAATCATATAGTTGTTGTTATGATTGAATGCAATGGTATTAAAAAAGTCACACCATAATCACGCTTCCGCAAAAGTCAGGGTGTGACACTAGATCCGGTTGGAAGACGGGATTGTGGTGGTGTACCGATTGCAGTGATGGTTGGCGGAGAAAACCTTAGCCGTAGAAGAGACTAAAGATGGTGCTATGGTTGCGGTGGCGCGGTGGCACGTTCGTACTGACAATATTGGCGGTGGTGGTGGGGAACAGTAGTGATGTAGAATAAGGAGAGAAAAGAGGATGATAGTATTTGTTAAAACAACTGGCAGACTAAACAAAATGCAAATATTTATTTTGGTTAATAAAATGGGTTGAAATTCGGCTAAGCCAAAAGAAAGTTTTGAAAAGTCAAACTAAATCATATAACTAATTGTAGAAGCAAACTAAAAGGACTTTTTTTATATTTCAAAGTTAGTTTTAAAATTCGGTTTTTATACCGTATTGATATGGACTCAGAAACGGTTTGACGGTTCAATCGGTACAACCGTTCGCTTCAAACCGATTTTTAATATATGAAAATATTACCCTCCTTCAAGTTACTATATTGCTTTACTATATATCTTAAAAGGCATGGACCGCGGTTCCGGCCATACCTTTTTCACGTGACTCCAACTTCATTAATTTAATCCCATAATCTTTGGTAAGTGAAATATTGACCCTTAACTTTTAGTAAGTGTCAACTTTAACTTACCAATTTTTTTCTTCTTAAAAATTCACACTTTATCTTCTCCAACATTTTAATTCTTTTGTTTAAATTACTTTTATGCCTTTACACCGCGACATGCGAGACATTATACCCTTTTTATATATGTCTAACCACGTTAATGTCATAACGTAACGTGTGTAACAAAGTAAAAAAACAAGTCATGTCACGGGTTAGCATCACACGTTAATTTTATTATCGTAACGCTTGTAACGAAATTACAGACATGACGTTGCCCCCGCAACGCGCGGCATGGGTAAAAAACTAGTATATAAATAAATGAATACATTATACACGAGTTACAAAAAAAAGGACCTATACTAATTACTATATATTATTACTTTTACTATTTATATATTTATTATATATTATTATTATTTATTTATCTATACTATATAATAAAAGAAACCACTTTGGGGACACGTGTCGCTTTATGAGGTGGTCTCAATTAAAATTTGTAGAAGAGATTTGATGATAAAGATAAAGATAAGTGATAACCATATATTAATTATTAAAATTAAAAGATTTTGATGATAAGAATAAAGATAAGTGGATAACTGATAACCATATATTAATTAATAAAATTAAAAACTATATATTAACGTTTTATTATTTATAAAGATAAAGATAGTTTTAATTGTTTATATAAAAGTTTATAATCTTTATCTTTATTTATTATCTAATAACCGACGGGTAATGAAAATTTAAAAAATAACATTTTTTTTCTTTCAACATTTTCTTTTACTTTTTCCACTTATTAATAACTACATAATTTAAAATTTCATCGATTTAACCATGCGTAATCCTTAATTTTCTAACCTCTTAATAAATAAATAAAAAAAATAAAGTAAAATGTTAACTTGTGTAATACACAAGTTTCTAACCTAATAATAAATAAATAACAAAGTAAAATGTTTCAAAAACATATATTGACGACCATATGTGTTAACCGATAATACACGTGTTTATTCAACCCATGCAATACACGTTTTTAAAGATGTAACTTTTTTATTATCTATAATAGGGAAAATGTTAGGGAATAGTAACTAAGTTTTAAAAGTATTCTAATTAGGTCATTCGTATCGTTTTTGTCCCAATTAGATAACTTCACATTCAAATTGAGCCATGCCCTTTTTTCCATGTGTCAAGAAAAAAAGGAGCATAAGATGTTGGGTTCGGATTATTTTAATATATGAAATTATATTTATTAAAAATAAAAACACTTTAATTACATTAAAAATTATAAAAACAAGTTACAATCCACGTCACTCGAGTTAGCATCAAATAAAAGGGAAAAAAGAAGTAAAAATCCACATCACCACGGTTACCTATGAAATAGATGAAAAAACCCTTAATTTTAATGAAAAATGAATGTTGAGTGATATGACTGGAACACTTTTGAAACTTGAGTAACCTAACTAGAACACTTTTAAAACTTGGTTACTATTCTACAAAGTTACCTCATAATATATAAAGTTATATTTATTCAACCCGTGTAATACACGGGGTTATAACCTAGTATATTAATAAACGAATTGAAATGAATAGTGATTTTAATATTATAATAATATATAGTTTTTTAATACTTTTATTATTTTAATATTATAATAATAATAATAATAATTGTTATTTTCTTTACTTTTTAACTTTAATCCTTTATTAATATCAGGGGTTGGGATAAGCTTGGTGTCAACCGGTATCGAACCAGTACTAGTATCGAAAATACCGGTACGGTCCTGTTCAGTATCAGTACATAAAGGTAAAAACAAGCACTAATACAGAAAATGCCAAAAGTTGGTGCCGAATTGATATTGGAAATCTTTTGGTTCGGGAAATTCAGTGCTGCTACTCGGTACCATTTGCTCATCCCTGATCACAGTTACCGTACGAACAACGGTATCGTACAACTTTTATTTGTTAATTTTCTTCAACTTTTAATTTTTTCTTTTTTTTTAGTTTCAAGGGTAGGGATGAACTCAGTGTCAACCGATACAGAATCGTTACTGGTACCGAAAATACCGGTTACGGTACCGGTATATGAAGTAAAAAACGGTAGTGAACCGGTACCAGGAACGCCAAAAGTCGGTACCGAATTGGTACTTAAGATCTTTCGGTTCGGCAAATTTGGTACCGGTACCCAGAACAATTTGCTCATCTCTGACCACAGGTTTCATACGAACAACATCGTTACCATACAACTTTTTTGATTGATTTTCTTTCGGTTATCTTTTAGTGTTTTTTTCTACATTTTCTTTTTATTCTTGTCAGCAGTTCCGTTCGCAACACACTCTTAGTGATTTCAAAACACATGTAAACACAGACTAAATAACAAAAGAAATTCATCACAACGCGGCGAACTTCTTTAAACCTAGTTGTAGAATGAATAAGAATAATGAATGAACAGTAATTAGTGTAGGTTAATATCCTTCCGCAAGTGAGACGGTGGCGGTCCGAGATGAAACATTTTCAGAAATGTTTCAAACTGAGGTCGAGGTAGATTCTTAGTAAAAATGCCAGTCACTTGGAGATAGTGTAACTCAAAATGCTTATATGTTTGTGGGAGATAGACTTCTAAGTGATAAACAGAGCATTGCGATTATCACATAAGATTGTAGGTGGAATGGTTGGATATACAATAATTGTACAACGAATAAGATAATAATTAGTGTAGGTTGATAGTTTTCAAATCCTGAAATTGGTTGTTTCTTTTAGGTAAAATATATTCTTTACTTTCTTAAACTTTTAATAAATACATGGATGGTTGTTTTGCTTTAGCCATTTAAACACATAAAACTTAAAAAGTAGGTTAAAAACAAAAATGTCAACTAATTATATAAAGTTAAGTGATACCTAGGTTCATTTTGTTTTTTAAGAGGTAAAATGTATACAGTCTGTGGACTACATCTGCAGAAGAAGAGATGGATCAAACCTCTGCAGTCTGCAAGAAGAAGGCTGTTTATTTTTTAACGTATGTAGACTTAAAAAATAAACTGGTGGTGAAGTACGAATGGTGGTGGTGCGTGGTGGTGGACAGCGGTGGTGGGTGGTGGTGGTAGACGGTGGTGGTGGGTGGGGGTGGTGGTGGTGGTGGTGGTGATGGACGGTGGTGGGTAAGATTGTATGCTCTGTGTTGATTATTAGCATAATCTTCAATCTGGAGATATGAAATAAATTTTGGTAGAAGATGTTTTGGTCAAAAATCACACAAGGATAATGTAACCAAATCTGATTTTTGTGATGTTGGATGCTTGAATAAATGAATGAATATATGAAGAATAATTGAATGTAAATGGCAATGAACACAAAGATTTATACGAGGAAAAAGCCCTTGATCAATGTATGATCTCCGGCATAAAAACCTCGGATAGTGAAAACTATCACTATCAGCTATATTGAATGAACAAGATTACAACTTTGGAAGTATTGAGCTTCTTACAATGAATACTAGTGTCTGTATACGAGAGAGAGAGTAGCAGAAACGTGTTCGAAAACCAGAGTGCAAGTGTCTTCTAAAATTAGCTCAATACCCCTCTTAATCTTAGCTAAAAATATCCTTAACTAATTATCCGAAAAATCTGTCATTCACCCACGATCACCATCAACGGTCTTCTACTCATGCACGTGCCAAAATAAAGAGCATATTCCCCTAGAATCTCGGTTGGAATAAGTACTCTTCGAAATGCACATGCAAAACAAACCAAAAGGTGATGGAAGCAATTGTTAGTTTAAGAATACCAGTGAGGATCCTTGATCCTTAGTCTTCCTGTACCATTTCCTGAGGATCCTTGATCCAGGTTGAACTGAGGATACATGATCCATAGGTACTAAAATTCTATCCCTAACAGAAGACTAGAATGTAAGTTTATTGGTTTAATTCATATTCTCACATAGATTAGATATGTTGTCCATACTATGTGCCACTGTTCATGGCTTTCATGGACCAAATGTCAAACTTGAATTATATTTACATGCACAATTCAAATGTAAGTAACTTTAGTTAACGGAGAATTTGAATGAATGTGTTTGTCTACGAAACTCAAACCCTCCAAAAACTCCTAGCCATTTTCGTCTTGAACTTTCAATTTCGCCTTCAACTAGCATTGCCTTTCTGGAGAAGATGGAAGGATATAAATGTGTAAATGAGGGCTTTAACAGGGATGGTATTTGTTACAAGGGTTTCTAAATTACGAATTTACCATATTACCTTTCGTTTTAGAAGTAAAAATACTTTAATGCCCAAGTCAACTACCGGTTAACTAACGACAGTTTGCACCAGGGGCTTGATTGAATTAAATCGATAACCGCAGGGACTGGACTGTTGAATTTTTTCAAATGAGGGCTGAACCTGCGATTAGGTATAAACCCCAGAGACTAAAAGTGTACTTTACTCTTTTTTAAATAATTATTGGTCATTTTATATCCGTACCTTCAAAATCTTGTCTCCACACTTTTTTTTCACCGAGAAATAGCCAAAATAGCCATTGACTGGTCAAAATATAAAAAATAGCCATTTGACACCCCATAAAATGAGATTTCACGAATTCCAACGCGGCTCCAAGAACTTTCCTCAGCAACCACTCACCTTTTGCCACGTGGCAAAAAAAAACCCTGGAACCGGCTTACAAGTCGTTTCAGCGCATTGTTTTCACGAATTCCCACGTGCCTAGGACATTGGGTAGGTTGGCCCCTCATACGCCATACGTCACCCAGTGTATTAATCACAGCTGCCGTCCAATCTTATCTCACCTCACTTACTCTCTCTCTCTATCCTCTAACATTCTGATCACCGTCGACACTTTTTCCGGCACGGCCGCCGCATCGGAAAACGACACTAGTGAGATTTTTCAAACCCCCAAAACTCCGATTAATCCTAATCCGTAAAGCCCAGATGAAGTATTATTAAGGGGTGTCAAATGACTATTTTTTGATATTTTGGCAAGTCAAAGGCTATTTTGGCTACTTCCCTTTTCACTCTATATATAACTGTTAGACTAAAGGGTGCGAGGTTATGGTTGGGATATAATTCATCACGTAAGAACATAAATGGAAGGTTACACAACCCCCTTGTCTGATCTACTATTGTTTGCATAGATTAAACCATGACAACCATGGTTCTCCTTTCCATTTTCTAAGAAATCTTTTCCTTTTGAGTAAACTTCCATTTTGCTCCCTGTGGTTTGGTCATTTTAACGGTTTTGCTCCAATAGTTTAAAAATAGCCATTTTCCTCCCTGATTTTTCCAACTTATCTTCATTTTGCTCCCAGCCTCTAACTCAATCAGGGAGGAAACTGGCGACAAACTCGAAAGATTAGGGAGCAAACTGGTGACAAACTCGAAAGATCAGGGAGGAAAATGACTATTTTTAAACTATTGGAGCAAAACCATTAAAAAGACCAAACCACAGGAAGCAAAACGGAAGTTTACTCTTTCCTTTTTTAGACAAAGATAAATTAAAATAAATAAGGAGATAGTGGTTTGGGTCACGATCACACCCTTAATGTAATAGTTTTGGATGGTAGATTAGAGGTGGGTGACATAGTGCTGACGTAAAGGATCATGGTGGTTATGAAGTTCATGACCACACCCTATAGCCTTTTATAAAGGAGAAGGGTGTGAAAATATTAACATATGTTGAGACAACAGATACTAGACCGATGGTAGTAGCTGGGCTGGTTAGGCAAAAGGGTTGGAGGGTTTGATTTTGCCTAACGCAGGTCGTGGGGTCCCCCCACGTTTGCAAGACGTAGAGAGAGGTTCACTAGTTAGATTTTGTTGTTTGCTCAAGATCCTCCACTGGAATGTGTTCAGTTTCGGATGTGGGAGCAAAGAGAATGTGTGTGTTGAATGTGATGAAGAGTGACTTGCATGGAACAAGTACTTGAGAGTTATGACCAGGGATCCCAATGGAATCAGGTCTGATCGGAATGTCTTTAGCACTAAATGAAGTGTCACATTTATAGGGAAGGTTATCGCTCAAAGAGGAAACCATTGACTAGTGAACATTGCAGCAGAGGACTTACCCTTTTGGGGGTTGAAGTCTTTTGACCTGCGGGTAAAAGACTGTATTCTGTGGACTTGTCTTACTTTTGCGGCTAGGAGAGTTGGTGAAGCAATCAGAGATATGACCATTTACTGTTCATGTATTGCTTTATCCTAGCTCCCGGGTTTTTAACCTTTGAACCTTTGAACCTTTTAAGCATTCATGTGTTTTAGTCATTTTATTTGGTCTTGGGCTACCCCCGTTATCAGCCCCCCAAGTCAGAGGTTTTTGGGAATGAGCTCAAAGACTTCTGACTTTTACACATTTATTTTTATTGCTTAAAGGCTTCAAGGCTTGAAGGGTTCGTTGCAGTTGAGTTTTTTGAAATTTGAATTTTGACAAGACAGTTGATATGACTGACGGCGGTTTCAGAGGGCAGATTTATTAACTGCCGTGTAATCATAACCCCTATTTTTTATTTTTCATTTATTATTCAAGGCAATCAGCAATATTTCTCCATTTTCTCTCAAGTTTCTTCCATATCCCCCCTTCCGTTTTCCAGGTTAGTTCCGATTTCTTTGTGTGCTTTAATTGTTCTTTATTTTGATCATGGGTGCACGGAAGGATCTTTCCGTTAGTTTTTCACGCCTCACTCAAGAGGAAGTGGAGAATTTTTGTATGGAGTGGGGCATTGGCCTTAAATTTAATCCGGTTGCACCGGCTTGTGATAAATCCGTTGATCAATGTCCCCCCGGTTCGATTGCTTTATACTGCCGACACTTTGAATTTTCCAACCTTCGTCATCCTTTCTCGCTTTTTGTATTGAACGTTTTGGAGCACTATCATGTTTCCTTTGGTCAAATTCATCCAAAGGGCATGGCTAGGGTTTTACACTTCGAGGTTTGATGCCGTGCCTGTGGGTATGACCCTTCGTTGTTGTTGTTCCGCCGGTTTTTTCGTTTGGCAAAAAACGGTGATTGGTTCACCTATGAAACATCCAAGGTTGATACTTGTCTAATCTCTTCCATGGTTACCACACTTGGTACTTGGAAAGATCGTTTTTTCTGGGTTTCTGATTCTATTATCCCCTTCAAAATGGTGTGGAGGCACCCGGATGCCGTTTTTAATGAACCGGAACCTTCTGAATCTGATTTGAATGAAGATTTTCTTAAAGCCATCCGAGAGTGCCCTTCAAGGGTTCGTCCTTTCCCCGAGCATTTGCTAGTTCTGTTAGGGGTTAGCAAATTGTGGGATAGGGCCAATCGGGATCCGGTTCTTATGAGGAATGGCCAGGGTATGCTTTTTCTTTGTTTTGCCTTTTTGGGATTTCTTTATTTGGTGGCTTATTTGTTTTTTGTTTTGAAAATATTTTGCAGTCATGTCTGCTTTGGACTTTATCAAGAGTGACGATACATCTGATGTTGTTTTTACGGATGCTCAAGCCGCTGAAGGGGATGATGCTGTTGCTAGGGGTGTGGAACAGAGGTTCGAAGATGCTGGCTATGTTAGTGTTTCTAATGTCAAGGGGTTTTACTAAGCCTGCTGCTCCCAAGGCTTCAACCCGTCGTTCTGCTCATCGCTTGCTAAAGAGTGCACCTCAATCTACTTCTTCTGATCCGGTGGAATTAAGTGATGATATCGAGGCTTCTGAGGGTCAGGATGTTGATGTTGAAAAGGAGAAGAAGTTGGTTGTTCATGGTAAGAAGAAGGCTTCAGCCAAGAAGGTTGTGACTACTCCTGTTCAGGGTTCATCAAGCAGAGACGTTGAAGGGTTGAATGAGAATGAAGTTTATGTTCCTGAGTGGACTGTGAAGGTTGGTGATAGTTTCAAAGATCCCAGTGTTTGTGGTGATGTTTTGGCTCACTTTGCTCCTCCTGCCGTTCGTAGTGCCATATCTGAAATGGAAAGTGACCACTTTATATCAAGGCTGATGCTTAGTTCTTGTAACCTTTCTGCCTTGGTTGCTGAGGGTGTTACCCGTTTTCAGAAGGGAGTGCAGGAGTACGAGGAGTTCTCTAAGAAGAAGGAAAAAATGAAGTCTTCGATGGCCGCCATGAAGAAGGAAATTGATAGTTTTTCCGAGAAGGAGTTAGCTTGGGCCAAGAAGGTGGGTGAGTTGAAGAGAAGGCACGAAATTGTGATAAATGATCTCAAGAAAAGTTTCGAAGCTGACCGATTGAAGCTAAAAGCTGATAGGGAGGCCTCGGCTGTTCAACAGAAGGCCTTTGATGAAGAAAAAGATGGCTTGAAGGCTTCAGTTGCTCAAGCCACTGGTGATAACCAATGGCTTATTGAGCAAGGTTTCCACCAAGTTGTTACCTACCTTCTTCACTCTAAAGAGTTCAATTCTGCTCTTGGTGAAGTTTATACCAAACTGCTCAACTTGGGGAAATATCAAGGTCTCATTGCCGGTTACAAGCTTCGTGAATCTGGTCTTCCCTTGGAAAAGTCTCCTTTGTACCGTCCTAAAGCTTCTGAGGTCTTCAAAGGTTCTGTTGAGCAGATGGAGAGGCTGACCTATCCGTATGTTAATCAGGTTGCAGCTTGTTTTGGTAAGCCCCTTTCTGTGTTGCAGGAGCTAAAACCGGATGGTCTTAACGATAAACTTTGTGCTGAAGTGCTCGGCTCCCTTTCAAGAAAGCGATCTTATTCAGGAGATAGCGAGGATACCTTTTCGGGAGAACTTGATGCTTCCAAGGATGCGAGCTTAGAAGGTTCAGCAGTTGGTGGTGATGGTGGCTCGAAAGCTAAGAAGTCAAAGAAAGCCAAGAAGGTTAAAGGTGATGGTTCCGGGGCTTCCAAGCCTCCTGCTGATGCTTGAAAAACATTCGTAGCTTTCTTATCACCCCAAAGACAATTTAAT
The DNA here is from genome assembly GCA_030545235.1 of Helianthus tuberosus. NCBI lineage: Eukaryota > Viridiplantae > Streptophyta > Magnoliopsida > Asterales > Asteraceae > Helianthus > Helianthus tuberosus. The sequence continues at coordinate 212,699,618 of CM060441.1, read as the reverse complement.
GGTTTGTATGTTATCTTAAACAATTTTAGGTTTTGCAGGAACCCCTAAGGTTCCTGCTTTGTGGTTGTGGTTTGGCCTTGGTGGCCGTTTGAACAATTGGTTAGGTTTACAAGCCACTAAGGCTTGCTTACTTGGATGTTTGGAAGCCTTTTAAGGCTTCTTTTGTTATGTTACTAAGTTTCTATTATTTTCCTTGTGTTATGTTTTTGTGCTTGTGCCTGTTTTGGTAAGGCAGCTTGGTTGGCTTCAAGCCTTCAAGGCTTCTGGCTGTTTGTATGTAGCTTGAAGCCTTCAAGGCTTCCGGTTACTACTTTAGTTTTATGACTTGATGTCTTGGTTTGTATTTTTGAGTTTTCGGTTGTGTGTAACCTTTTTACTCATGTTGTTGCGTTTCCCCTTGAATTATTTCTTATCTTTGTGGTATTGTCTTTGTTGAGTTTGTGTTGTCTTTATGTTTTTCATACCTTAAAGGGTTCAGTGCTGCAGTCACTTAGCCTTGGTATTTTTAACAATAAGACATAGCACCTATCCTATTCATTATTTTCCTTAGTTTGATTTCATTTCGTAAGCCTGGTTTTTGATAATTTTTTCTAAGGCTTAAGGAACATTTGGTATAGGCTGTTCGAACCCGTCTATGAGACAGCTTTGTTTTCAATTATAAGTCTCATGGAGTTGTATTGATTTAGGAACTCACCCCTTATATAGGTTCATTCAACCCTTGAACCTATTGAGCGGTATGGCCTGGGAGATCATCCCCTTACATGGCCCTTGCCATGGAGTTTCTTGCTAGGTTCTCAACCTGATTTTAGGATAGAAAGACAAATTTGATAAAACATCATCATTCATTCAAGAGATATTATGTTACAAAAGGTGATCATAGGACAACTCTTGAAATACAACTTTGTGAAATACAACTTTGTGAAATACAAACCAATCTTTCTTGATCAGACATGAAACCTTTTAAGGGTTTTCCCATTCCAATGTCTTGGAAGCTTTTTGCCTTCTGAGTCTGCTAGCTTATAGGATCCACCCCTATGTGCCTCAAGGATTGTATATGGCCCCTCCCATTTTGGGCCAAGCTTTCCTTGGTTTTCTTTTTTACTAGCCTCATTGTTTCTAAGCACCAGGTCTCCTGGCTTGAAGCGTTCGTGTTTGACTCTTTTGTTGTAATAGGTTTCCATCATTTGTTTGTACTTGGCTTCTTGAACTGCAGCTTGGTCTCGTGCTTTCTCTAGGAGTTGTAAGTTCAACATGGTCTCTTTGTGGTTTGCTTCGGGATCCATGTTGACCGTTCTTTGAGTTACAACTCCTACTTCAGCTGGAATCACGTCTTCAGATCCAAACACCAAGCTGTAAGGTGTTCTTTTGTGGCTTGTTTTTTCGGTTGTTCTTATGGTCCATAGAACACTTGGCAACTCTTCAAGCCAATTGCTTTCATGCCTTCCCAATCTGGCCTTGATTCCTTCAATTATGCTTCGATTCATCCTTTCAACCTGACCGTTTGATTGCGGATATGCCACTGAGCTGAAAACCTGAGTTATTCTGAACTCTTTGCACCAAACGCTAAAAGGATTCTCAGCGAATTGCTTTCCATTATCGGTGACAAGCACTCCCGGCAATCCATAGCGACAAATGATGTTTTCCCAAACGAAGTCAATGACCTGTTTGCCCGTAATTTTTGCAAGTGGTTTAACCTCTGGCCACTTGGTGAAGTAGTCTATGGAAACTAATAAGAACTTCATTCCACCTTTGGCTGGTGGGAATGGGCCAACGATGTCCATTCCCCATTTATGAAATGGCCATGCTGAGGTTATCGGGACAAGGTCATGCTTGGGACTTTTTGGGACAGGTGCATGAATTTGGCAGGAATCACATTTTCTTAGTTGTTCAGCGGTGTCTCGGTGCATGTAGGGCCAAAAATACCCAAGGTTCATTAGTTTAGAAACCACCGTTCTTGCTCCAAAATGAGCTCCGCATATCCCTTCATGAACCTCTTTGATCAAATACTGGCTTTGTTCGAGACCAATACATCTCAGCAAGGGTGCAAGGTAACCCTTTTTGTAGAGGATTTCACCTTGCAACACGTACTGTCTAGACTTGACTTTAACCCTTTCAGTCTCTGTTTGATCAGCAGGTAATTCATCATTTTTAAGGAATTTCTTAATTGGAGTCATCCAATTGGGGCCTTCTTCAGTGATTACGTCTTGAACTTCCAATTCTTCAATTGATGGAGTTTTCAACACTTCTACCAATACCTTTTTTGTGAGGTGTGCAAAGGTGAGAGAAGCGAGTTTACTCAAGGCATCAGCTTTCTTATTTTGAGATCTGGGAATTTGTTTGATGGTACACGTTTGGAATGTGTTCATCAGCTCTTTGTATTTTTCCTTGTACCTCTTCATGTTAGGTTCCTTTGCAACATAACTGTCGTTCACTTGGCTTGACACCAACAACGAGTCCGTGAAGACTTCAAGCTTTTGAACCTTCATTTCCTTAGCCAACCTTAAGCCAGCTATCAGTGCTTCGTATTCAGCTTCGTTGTTGGTGGTCTGAAAATCAAATCGAAGAGCATACGTGAATTCTAAACCTTTTGGGTTGATCAAAATGAGCCCAGCCCCTGACCCTTCAACGGTTGAAGCCCCATCGGTAAAAAGCTTCCAGGCTTCAAGGTCTGAGGGTTCAGTGGCAGTTGTGTTTACTTCAGTACTTCAGTGATTGTTTGTTTTGGAACTTCTACAATGAAATCAGTCAAGACTTGGGCTTTGATGTCTTTTCTTGGAACATAGGTGATGTTGTGCTCACCGAGTTCCACAGCCCATTTGGCTAATTGCCCTAAATTCTCCGGTTTTTCAAGCACACTTTTTATGGGTTGATCGGTGACCACTTGTATGGGGTGTGCTTGGAAATACCTTCGAAGCCTTCTAGCCGTTTGGACTAGGGCTAGAGCAAGTTTTTCCAGGGGAGGATACTTGACTTCTGCCAATTTTATAGTTTTGCTGAAGAAATAAACAGGTACCTGAACTTTGTCTCGTTCAATGGTGAGGACCGCACTTATTGCTTCTTCAGCAATTGAAAGGTATACCGAGATTAATTCTCCCGTTTCCGGGGCTGCAATGTCAGGAAATGAAGCTAGGTGTCGTTTCATCTGGTTGAAGGCTTCTTCAGCCTCATCAGACCATTTGAAGTCCTTCTTGTCAGAGCACCCCTTGAGCGTTTTGAAGAAAGGTAAAGACCTTTCAGCCAATTTTGAGGTAAAACGCTTCAGGGCTGCAAGCTTCCCATTTAAGCTTTCTACTTCTTTTTTGCTTCGTGGTGGCTTGGCATCAAGAACATCTTTCACCTTGTTGGGATTGGCTTTTATACTTTGTTTTCCCACAATGTGTCCCATAAATTTTCCTTCCTCGAACCCAAACGAACATTTCTCGGGGTTGAGCTTCATGTTGACCTTCCTTAAGTTCTTGAAGGTTTCTTGGATGTCATTAAGCATTTGGTATTCTGTTTTGCTTTTGATTACCAAATCATCGACATATGCTTCCATGTTTTTGCCAATTTGACTAGCAAAAGCCTTGTCAACTAGGCGTTGGTAGGTTGCACCCGCTTTTTGAGACCAAAGGGCATCTTTTGGTAGCAAAAGATTCCTTTGTACGTGTGAAAGGCAGTTTTCTCTTCGTCTTCTTCCTTCATGAGAATTTGGTGGTAGCCTTTGTAAGCATCCAGAAAACACTTGCAAGGGTAACCGGTGAGGGAGTCAACCTTGAGATCAATTTCTGGCAACGGGTAATAATCTTTAGGATAAGCCTTGTTCAAGTCCTTGAAGTCTATGCACATTCTCCAAGAGTTATCGGGATTTCGAACCATGACTGGGTTTGCAACCCAGGATTGGTACTTGACTTCCCGGAGAATGCCCGCTGACACAAGCTTTTCAACCTCTTGGCATGCAGGCAAGCTTCTTTCGGGTGCTAGACTCCGCTTCTTTTGGACAATAGGCTTGAAATCAGGTGGTATTTTCAACTCGTGTTCAGCGATGCTTCGAGGGATACCCGTCATATCTTCCGGGCACCAAGCGAATACATCACTGTAGTGTACCAGCAACTTTTCGAGATATGAGAGAGTTTCTTGTGAAAGGCTTGGATTAACCCTTATCCTTTGTTCAGGATACTTAGGGTTTATGATTAGCCTATGCTTGTCTTCTTCACTCTTGGAACTTTCCCCTTCAACCATGTAGGCCTCTAGGGTAGGTTGGAGGGTTGCAATCCCCCTCTTGGTAGGAAACTTGACAGTGCCATGACTAACAGAAACAACCATGTAGAATGCACACTGCCCCGGCCTTCCTATGATCACGTCATAGTTTGAAGGTATATTGATGACCACAAAAGTGAGAGGTTGGACCCTTTCCATCTTGCCTTCGCTGAAAAGGACATCAAGGGTTAGTTGCCCTAAAGGCTTGAGGGGTATGTCTGCAATACCTTTTATGGAGGTTCCTGAGGGTTGAAGCTTTGAACGTTCCTCATTGCTTAAACGGTTGAAGAACTTCTCAAACATGATTTCGGTGGCTGCACCAGTGTCTATGTATGCTTTGTTTGTTTGTAGTGTACCTACAGTTGCTTCAACCACAAGTTTCACACCCCGATATTTCCACGTATTACCGGTGGGCCCGGTGGGGAGTATCGTGACGTAGTTGATATCATCATAGTCAATTTATCACAGTTTAATACAAAGCGGAAGTCTAAAGATAAAAACATTACAAACCGATGAAAAGTAATATCAATTATTACAAACGGTTGTAAAAGGGATCCACAGGCGGATCAAAGATAAAAGCAACATTGTTCAACAGATTCTTAAACATCTAAGCTTGCAAGACTCTTTATTGATGCTAGGAGTAGCCAGCCCATTTCGATTAGTACCTGCACTTAACCTTTTTGGAAAATACGTCAGTTTTCACTGGTAAATACAATTAACCGACTCATTTTGAAAATGTTTAAGAAAATTGATTTAAATGCACAAGGCACAAAATATCTTTTATAACTTGGGATAATTATTTAAAAATAAGCTTGTTAAAGAATTACATGTTTATTATACGTTCAGTAGCCCGGGTTGAAAACCGGGTTAAAGATTAATAGACACACCACATAATATATCCCACGGCGAGTTATTCTCGAACAGGAGGGTACATTATTTTACATACGCACCGGCAGGTGTATGCCTACACCCCGTGCTTAAGTCGTGGTCATTTCAATGAATGAGCCGAGGATATCCAGGACATGGTCATTAACCCCCAAAGGCTTAGAATAAACAAAACAGATTAAACGGGTTATCTGAATGATTTTAACCTTCATACGATTAAAAATTCAATACCCGACAAAGCGGTATTTTATATACCGTACCCCAAGCCCGTATAAGGGAAAATAAGTTAAAAGTATTTACCTGAGCAAATTATACAAATTTGTCCCAGTCGTACAAATCAGCAAGTGCAAATATCTTTTACTGGGCTCCTAAATCTGGAATGAAGGTTTTAATAACCTATTAGATTCCTAACGGGTCTTACTTAAGTTTAAACTTAGACCGGTTAGTTTTAAAGGAAGATATACGGTTCAAAACGCAAGATTAAGCAAAGACCGGATTAGGATGTGATTTAGACCCGACAAGTTTGAATACTTGTATAATATGGGTAAACTAAACACATTCTGGATTTCGAGATAAAAATGATAAGGTTTGACCCGTTTCGGTTAATTTATGCAAACTAGTACATAAACCGCACCGAACGCGAAAAATGCATAACATGTAAACAAATTGTTGGATCGTCGTGTGACCCTAACGAGTCAATCAGAAGAGTTTTTCATCAATATCAAAGGCAGAATCAATGATATCGACGTAATACAGCTTGAATTCCCCTAATTATCTTCTTATTAATCAATTCAAAGCTTTTACAGATCGTTTGACAAACTGGCAGCACCTCGGCTCTGAATCGGAAAAGTTACAAATGAATTGGTGTAACATTCCTATTTTTATATAAGAATTATAGGTTTGGTTAAATTTATTAACCACTAGTAACTAATTTATTTTTAATATAAATATTCAACCTAAATAGTTGTAAACACTATTTTATATAGTTGGTTGAAATATTATATTAATTAATTGGTCTGTATATAGGTGACCTTTCTAAATAAAATAAAAGTATATATAAACTCATATAATTAGACGGGTAGATTACGGGTAAGTTGACTGTAAGAAATATGAAGTACCTGGACGGGACCAGGAACCGTTTAATAATTAAACTATAAAAATACATTATATTTGAACCTATTCCGTTTTTAATGAAACTTGGTTCAAAATATAGATAAAATTATTCTCGTTCTGATGACATATTTATTGTTCTATAAAACGTCATATTTTAGAAGTTATAAGCGCCAAATCATTGAAGCAGTTAAATTAATTATAATATATAAATTAATAAAATAATAAAAATTATAAACTCCATAATTGCTTTACGTGGAAAATTAATAATAAAATAATATTACAAATTGAAATTTGAGGTATACGTGCACAATGTAGATATTAAAAGGAAAGTTGATTCATGAATGATGAAAGGCACGTGTAGCTTTTACAAAACAGTAAGAACCTCCTATAAATAGGAAAGGATTTCAACAGTTCTAGTCGCCCTCTTCTCTCAAAACTACACTTTTAATTTCTATTTTAATAATGATAATAGTAATAATAAAGCCATGCTCTGTTTTAAGTATTTTAACTCCCGATCACCGCTACCCTTTCCGATTGATCTGAGCCTCATAACGTATGTCAGGGCTCTGCCCGACTAAGTTGTTGGGATTCGGTCTCGGGACATCGGGACAAGGTTGAATTAGGGGTACTATACTTACCACGAGTGCATTATATATTTTTAAATAGCTCAGAAGTTATACCCAATATTCTACCAGGAGACTTTCTAGTTGAACCCTAAAGTTACAAAGTGGGTCCATTCTCTTTTCTCACTATTTTATTCTCTTTTTCTTTATGATATAATTATATTAAAAAATGTCCCAAATCGATCCATAAGTAAAAACCCGGACCCCTGAAACCCCAATCCATATCAAAAAATCAAGAAATCAAGATTTTTGGTCTTCAGGCGGGCCGCGTAAAGATAAGCCGAGTCTTACGCGGGCCGCAACAGCAAGGCAAATCTCCGGATAAGCTTAAGGGACATGTGGCATCCACCTGGCAGACCTACTGGTGACTCAGCAACCCTACGCGTAGACTAGGCGGCTACGCGGGCCGCGTAAGGATCAAGCAAGGGCTCACGCGGTCCGCGTGAGACCCAAATTTCTGCTATAAATAGGACAGGCTACGAGCATTCCTCTGGTGTCGAAATCATTTCATAAAAACGAGTTTGGCTGCTCAAAAGTAGAAATTACAATTAGCATAGCGGGGCGCTGCTACGATTCAATATCCGATCGATTGAAACTATCCGACCGGATGTTTAAGTGCTATCCTTTGTCATTAGTCGTGATTCCGACAGGATGTTTGAGTACCACCCGAACTCGGGGAATACTTTGTCATTCGTTGTGAATCCGATGGATGTTTAAGTGATTGCACTTTGTCATTTGTCGTGAGGGTTTTAATCTCGTGAGTTATCATAAATGCTGTATTAGTTACTTACCGAGTTCGTGCGCACTAGGTTACAAGACTAATAAATAGGCTAAGCTCTGCCTGTATAAATCTGCAATATCAAGGCTAACCAGTAGACTAAACTCTGCCCGTATAAATCTGCATGATTATAATGTGAGTCATTCTCTTTTTACCAAATTACTTTCAAAATCATGTTTATGTTCAAAGTTATAATTACAGGGATTAAGTCTTTGTAATCACCAAATTACAGCCGGTATGTAGGGTATTGTGCACATTACTGCTGTTTTTATCACTTTAGGTGGGCGAGCCTAATTAGTGATATACGTCACTATTGGGTGACAGGACCTAATAGTGATATGACCATAGTCACAGAAACGAGTCGAGTGACAAATACCGTGGGTATTTGGTTGATATCAGGAAACATTGTAATCGCTCTTAATACTGTAAATTATAACAAACGTGTCATTTTAGTAAATAGAATGATTCACCAGTATTTCCTGCTGACAAAACCTTTTTAAAACGCGTTTCAGGTAATTACAGTAGATTGGAGTAAAAGATGGATACGGCACTGAAAGGCTTCAAGAAGTGGCTTATTTTATTAATTAAATCAAATTAAGAAATGTTGTTTTATGTAATTGGGTTTATCCCTTATTAAAGCTACCTTTGGGTTTATCCCATCTATTTAATAAATAAAATCCGGTGTTTTCTAAACTCTGATATTTTTCCTAGCTCACGGTCCTGATGAAATTTCCACTGCAATATTTTTCAAAATAATCACCGGTACCACTTGGCTGTTCGCGGCTCCCGATTCCGTCCAGGGTGGGTCGGGGTTCGTGACAATTGGACTGCTTGGTATTTATAGACCTGGTAATTTCGTGCGAAATAGCCACTTGCTATTTCGTGCGAAATTACTTGATGTAATTTCGTGCGAAATAGCTTGTGTAATTTCGTGCGAAATTACCTTACAATTCCTAAAACTGATTTTTCCCGTACCAAGCACCATTTTATCCTATCTAGACACAAGACTCAATAAAGACGAAGTTGACAGACATCTATGCACCAACAGACTCCCCCTTGGATGTTGACGAAGTCTTTAGCATCAAATCTTCAGTCTTTAGTCTTGATCTATCTTCTTCTCTGTCCAATTTGTCTGACACTGTAAGCATCCTTCAATCTCTATTTTCTCCTAATCTTCAAGCTCCCCTTTGAGTGTTGATCCAGAATGTAGACTCCCCCTCTCAATATGCAGGAGCTCGAATTCTGGTTCAATCTTTACAAATTCTTTGCCATGGGGATCTTGATTCCTGTTACTCAAACATATAACATTACGATCTATTGACTTTAAACAACTTTTCTCATTTTTATCAGTTTTAATAATCCACTTAAGTATTCAGGTCCAAATTAATGACCCTGATTACTCAATTTATCTACCAAGTCCAACTTAATGACCTTGGTTGATCTGAGACACTTCCAAACTGACTTTATTAAAACATTCTCAAACAGTTTTCTGAAAAATTACAAGTTTCAATTTAATGAACTTGTTTTGACTTTCCATTTTCTCAGGTTAACATGTTATGCTCACAACCCATCGAGCAGCTTAGAAACTTCCTGCATCTGCTTCAAACTGCGAATCTGAAGATCAGCTTTCCACTTTGGTTTGTCGGAAAATAAAGCAGAAATGAAAAATCTTTTTGGATTTTTAATAAAGTTTCTATGCTAGAATGCTAAACAGAAATGAAATGCAGTAAATGTAAACTATTTACAAACATATTTTTGGTGAGTGTGTTAGGGAATCATATCAGCTATTCGACAAGTCACAAGTACCGTTAAGCTTAGATTTCATATCCAGAATTAAACAATTCGCTTAGATTGTCGATATACTGATCCACTTAAATTCTCACACAAATTTCAACCTGTCCAGGATACAAATTAGGTGAATTAAGAACTTAAACTCATTCATGTGTCCCACCTCTTGAATATACTCCCGTATCCAGATCCCAATATTCAGTCTTACAGGTGAGTATACCATAGATGATATCTGTAAGGGGTTAAATGCGAGGGCCGTGAGAGCTCAGGCTATTGCTTCCGCAAAATCAGAGAGATGACGACTTCGACTTTAGGTGTGTCCCCTTTAGATGATCTTTTCTTCAACAGCACATGATTAGCATTTTTCAATGTTTTATCATTTTTGTACTAAGGGCGGTGCTATATTTCAAGCAAGCAGTAAAGTATTATACGGGGACTAGGCCATTGCTTCCGCAAAATCAGAAGTCCCGGGATAATACCCCAGATATCACTGAGTATAAAGACCTAGTATTTCAGAAAGAGGGATCTTTCAAACAAGATTTCAGGGGTTACCTATATATCCAAGTAGTGTTCCCCACGAAATAAGCAAGTAAAGATTTAGGTTTATATCCCGAACAAACCTACTAAATGTGTAAAAACCTATCGGCATATCATCAGCGAGACTGTTTAAGACTTTTAAACTTTACATTTCTTTAGCATACCGTAACTGTCAAGCCAATGTACTATCATTTTCCATTTTTACACAAGCTCTTTTCCATTTTCTATTGTTTTTGAATTTTGAAAATATCTCATGTTTTTGGATTTTTGAAATTTTTTACTGTTTTTGTATTTTCTGAAAATATAACCTACTCCCCCTAAATACCAAAACAAGTAAAAAATCGACAAACCATTGCAGATTGCTTCTCAACATCATCTATAGTGGTACCTTCATCTACGCCAAGAATCTCCTCCAACACCGATAAAAGCTTCATACCGTTCAATTTTAACAAATATTGAAAACGAGTTTTGTCAAACGCTTTGGTATGTAAATCAGCTTTTTGTTCGTCAGTGTGGATTTTCTCAATTCGTATCAACTTCTTCTCGAAACAATCGCGAATGAAGTGATGACGAATTTCAATGTGTTTCGTTTTAGCGTGATGAACAGGATTTTTAGTAATGTTTATCGCTACCTCATTATCAACAAAGATAGGGGTGTTAAGAAATTGCAAACCGTAGTCTCTCATCTGTTGCTGGATCCACAAGATCTGAGAGCAGCAACTGCTAGCAGATATATATTCAGCTTCACATGTGGACAAAGCTACAGAGGTCTGCTTCTTGCATTGCCAGGTAACCAATCGTGGTCCGAAAAACTGACATCCCGCAGTTGTTGATTTTGCGTTAACTTTGCAGCTTCCGTAGTCGGAGTCAGAATACCATTCGAGCGTGAAATTGCCTGTTTTTGGATACCACAACCCCAATGATGGAGTTCCTTTCAGGTAGCGTAATATTCGCTTCATAATCATCATATGCGAAGCTCTGGGGCTTGACTGAAACCGTGCTGCGAGGCAAGTCGGATACATGATATCGGGTCTTGAAGCAATCAAATACATCAACGATCTGATCATGGAACGATACATCGTTTCGTCTACCCTGTCTCCGGTGTGATCTGGGTTTATCCCATGGTTCGTCGCTAAAGGGGTAGAGGCTGGAGTAGATCCTGACATCCCAAATTTCTCTAAGATATCATGAACATACTTCGTCTGGTGTATGAAAATTCCCTCAGGTAGTTGATCAACTTGAAGTCCCAAGAATAATTTCATCTCCCCCATTGATGACATTTCAAACTTTTGCTTCATAACTTTTTCGAAATCTTTGCACAAATCTTCATTTGTTGACCCAAATATGATGTCGTCCACGTATATCTGAACAATCAGAAGATGTCCATCGTCCTCTTTGGTGAAGAGAGTGGCATCCACTTTTCCACGGATGAAGCTGTTGGCAAGCAGGTGTTGAGACAATGTCTCGTACCAAGCTCTCGGGGCCTGGTGTAAACCATACAACGCCTTATCCAGTAAATAGACCTTGTCTTTGTGGATTGGGTCGGTGAAGCCCGGTGGCTGTCCGACAAATACCTCCTCTTTTACCTTCCCGTAGAGAAACGCCAATTTTACATCTAACTGAAAGACTTTAAATCCCTTCCATGATGCAAATGCCAGAAAGATTCTAATTGCTTCAAGTCGAGCTACGGGAGCATATACTTCGGTGAAAGCTATACCCTCCTGCTGACTAAAGCCTTGGACTACGAGTCGAGCTTTATTTCGAATAATCACTCCTCTATCATCCCTCTTGCATTTAAACACCCATTTTGTGTTGATCTTCCTGTGACCATCAAGCAAGTCTACCAACTTCCACACTCCCAACTTCTCAAACTGGCTCAGTTCCTCCTGCATCGCATTGACCCAAGAATCTTCAGTAAGTGCCTCCTTATATGTTCTTGGTTCAATCTGCGAGATAAAACAACTAAGTGAAAACTCAGTTTGTAACGGAGCAACTGTTGAGTAAAAACAAGTAAGCCCTTGATCAATTTGTCGTCTAGTGCGAACGCCTGATTGTAATTCTCCAATAATAAGCTCTTCAGGATGATACGAAAGAGTTCTTGGCATCACCTCGCCTGGAACATCTACATCGCCCTCCAAATTTGTAACATTCTGATTTGCACCTAGTTCACTGGCTGGAATAGTTTGACTTGAAATCTGAATTTGCTCCCCCTCAGAATCTGAATCATCATGATCGAATACTAGTCTGTTCTCAGATTCTTGATTATCATTCATTGCCGTCTGATTATCATGAGCAACTTCATCTTGTTGAATATCATCATGTTCTCCAACATTGCTTGGACCTGCTTCATCGTCATTTGAAGTATGCCTTAGACGCCTTGAAGACTCAGCTGGGAACCTTTCCTGCGATGATTCATACTCTCTCAGAATATCCAACTCGTCAAATAAATCTTCTTCTTCCTCTTCCGTGTCAAACGAATTCCACAAAGTGTCATAGTGAAAACGCCATGAATCGCCGGGATTTTGCGGTGGCATTGTATAGCCTTGACATTCAACATCATGTGCCTCAATAATCCGCTTTAAGCTCGGAACAAAGACTCGTTTCAAAGGACTTGAGTAACCCACAAATATTCCCTCGATGCTCTTTGGACCAAACTTTCCAAAAGGTTCTAGAACTGTACAGGGAGACCCAAACGGTTCAAGAAACTTCAGGTTCGGTTTGCGGTTGTTGATTAGCTCAAAACATGTCTTGTTGAATTTCTTCACTGTGAGAACCCGGTTGAGCGTATAGCATGCGGCTGACACTGCCTCTGCCCAGAAATTAACAGGTAGTTTGGAATCAGCAAGCATCGTCCTGGCCGTTTCAATTAGCATCATGTTCTTTCTTTCAGCTACTCCATTCTGCTGCGGAGTGTAAGGCGCGCTAAATTCATGCAATATACCTCTTTCATCACAATATTCTTCCATTTTGAAATTCTTGAACTCAGTACCATTGTCACTACGTAATCTTCTGATGCGGGTTTGGTACAAGTTTTCCATCTTCTTGAAAAGTGTCATCAAACGATCAAACGTCTCATCTTTTGACTTCAAAAATAATACCCATGAAAATATTGAGTAATCGTCTGTAACTACTAGACAATAGAGATCCCCAGTTATGCTTTTGACGTTCACTGGACCAAACAGATCCATATGGAGTCTCTCTAAAGGTTTCGAAATTGAGTTTTCTTTCTTCCCAGGGTGAGATTTCTTCTTTTGCTTGCCTTTGACACAGCTAATGCACTCCCCCTTAAGATGGAAACCTTTCACATGAACACCAATAACTAAGTCGTTATGCACCAGGTGATTCATTTTTCGCAAGTGAATGTGGCCCATCTTTCAATGCCACAATTGTGATTCTTTTTCCGTTGCTCTTGACATAAAACAGTGAGCCTGACCCGTGGTAGTAGGTGCTACACTCATGTCCAACACATACAGATCATTGACTCTGGGTGCTCTCATGATAACCCACTCTTCGGGAACAACAAATCCTGGTTTCAAGATCAAACATTCTTTATCTGTAAAGTGCGTTGTATACATTCTATCACAGATTTGCGAGATACTCAGCAGATTATTTTCAAGCTCGGTGATGTAGTTAACTCTTTCAAACGTGACAATCCCATTCGATAAAGTTCCTTCACCAATTATTCTACCACCTTGATTTCCTGCGAATCCCACATAACCTCCATTAAAACCACGAACATCGTACAACAGGGCTTTCTTCCCTGTCATGTGCCGAGAAGCTCCACTATCCATAATCCAACGCGAAACGGATCTTGGAAGCTCCTGCACATATCACACAGATTTAGTTAGATTTTGATGCTACCCAAGCCTCTTTTGACTCAGGTAAGCACTTAATGGTGGAAAATTCTTTTCATTCATCTTCAAGTTCTCTTCAGACCCAATCTCAACCTCTTTGTATAGGAAAAAATTATTTTTAGGAGGTTGACCAGATGATTGGTCTTTCTTCGAAACATCTTTCTTCTCAGAAACAGACATTTGTTTTTCAAGTTCCACATAGAAATCCAAAGGAACATTCATCTTTACCGGTGTGGTAGAAGATGACTGTTTTTCAGTCTCAGAAACCTTTGGAACACTTAGTTTCTTTTCAACAACTTTTGGCTTCCATGTCTGTTGAGGTGACGCAACCCGTTTGTAAAACTTGTCATTTTTAGTTACCACTTTCTTTACAGGTTCAGTTTTGATCTTGGTGTTTTCATTTTTCAAAACTTTCTTCTCAACAACCATTGGAGCTTTGCCTTTTGCATCAGCTTTCCTTTTCTGACTGTCAACAACTTCAGACTTAGGCTTTAGGTTGGTGCACTTTCGTGCAATATGTCCAACTTTGTTGCACTTAAAGCATGTACGAGTATCAACTACCCGACTTGTGCCTTCGATCTGAGGTTGTGAGGCCTTTTCTTCAAAAAACTCTTCATTTTATTTTGAAAAAATCTCAGATTCTTGCTCAAAATGAGAACTCGAGCTTTTTACAAACACCTTTTTCTCAACAAACTTCTTGTTTTGAAAATTCCTTCTTTGATAATTCTTACCACCCTGATATCCACCCGACCATCTATTTTGATTGTTGTTATAAAAACGCGGTGGTACAACAGGTTTTTTTTAGTAAGCCTTATCTTTTTCAAAGTTTAGTTGCCTCTTGGAATGTTTTAAACCTTCAATTTTTGACATTTCAATTTCAACTAATTTGAACACATTTGTCAATTTAGCAACATTAACATTCTCCAGTGGAAACTCAGAATCCGAATACAAATTATCCGATCCCGACATCTTGTACATGACAAGAGTAGATTCTTCATTTAAGTTGTTTTTGGATTTTGGTTTCGGAATGTAATTGTTCAGAAAACATTCTTCATCCTCAGCTGAATCACTTTCAGACTTCAAAACATTTTCAGCCATGCTTTTAACAATTTCTGACTGAACACTATCCTCATCGGATGATGTATTGAATGTAACATCAATTGACTCTAGAAGTTTAACCTCATCAATTTCTTCATCATTAACCAACCCAGACGTTTTCTTTGAAAAATTATTTAACACTGGTGGTGGAACCTGATGATACCCAACCCCAGTTCCATCCGAGTAAACATCTTCGCCTGCTTTGTTTCCCAATTGGTTTAGGGACGATATGTTGAAGAACAAAACTTGCGGAGTTGTAACTGGTCAATTTCAACTGGATGCATTCATTTTCAATTTTAGCTTCTTGAAACTGAAGCTTCAACTTAGCAATCTCATCCGGTTGTTGGTTGATTTGCTCTTCTTTTACTCTAAGAACACATGAGAGTTGAAGATTCTCTTTGGTTGTTTTACCATTTCTTTCATCTGAATCTTTTACCGTTCGTTTTAGCTTCTCAAAATTTTCTGAAATTTGACGATTTTCAAGAATCAACTTTTCGTTTTCTTTCCTAATTCTTTCTATGTCATTTTTATCATTTTCGATTTTCTCAGTTAATTTCTTTTAATCTGTCGTTTGAAGCTTTCAACATTTTTTCACGGTTTAAAATCTGATCTTCAACATTTCTGACTCTTCCAGTCAGTTCTTCAAACTTATTACCGCTGAGGTAACCAATTGTACTACAAACTTTGCACTCTTTCATGCAATTTTTGCAGTCATTCTCAGTTTTGACTTTCTTACCTGACTCATGTGTATCATTTGAACTAACCTTGTTTTTGGACTCAGTTCCAGAACCAGAAACTACCTCTAGTTCTTTTGCAGCAAGAACTTTGTCAGCCATTATCTTCAAATTTTCAGCAGTGAATTCTTGTGACGTATCAATAATCCCGTCATCAACTTTCTTTGGCTGCGGCTCTTTTTCTTTCTCTTTCTCATCAGCTTCTCCTCCTCCCCACCACATTCTTTGCCTGGCTTCTTCTTCTTCAGCAATTTGTTTGGTGAGAGTTTCAACATCGACAGTATCTGGATCAACAGCTATGTTTCCATTAGGATCGAGATAACATTCTCTATCAGGATCCCATCGATTTGCTTTCTTTGCTTCCATCCATGTACGATAGATTTTGCCTTTCATGAATTGAGCTGATGCCTTCCTGTTGACGTACTTCACTTCTTCAGATCTGGTATCTTTAAAAGGAACAATCTTTGCTGTTGTAAAGGCATATCCAACTGCATCTTCCTCTGGCAAAACATCACTCCAATCATAACCTTTATCATTATGAAAAATAGCAAGTGCCCTGGATTTTTCTTTGGGTGCCTCCTCTATCTGCTTCATCCTGGGAGGTTCTGCTTTATTTTGATGATAAATTGCTTTTTTGTAATAATCCTCTCGAAAAGGATTTGCAGTATCATCAGTGTAAGCATTTCGACACTCGCGCTTAAAATGACCTTTTTGTTTACATTTAAAGCACGTGACTTTTGACTTGTCAAAGCCTAACTTGGTAGAAGGTCCACCAATAGACTGTCTTCCGGTAATCTCCATGAATCGCTGCGCTCTTCTCACTGCACTCGCCATACACCACCTTATAACGATCAACTCCATCTCCTCAGGGTCGATCTGATCGTAGTCTTCTTTTGTTAAGTTGGTGTTTCCTATCTTTCCTGCAACGAGGCTTTCGTACGATTCTAACACAGATGCTAAAAACACCATCTGTTGTTTGGCAGATTCTTCACTAAAATTCTGACCATTCTTTAAATCCACAGCAATGTTGCATTGAAATAGATTTTTCGAAACAGATTGACTTTGAGCAGTTGATGAAGATCCACTATGATAGCCACTGCTAGGAGTTTCTTGATTCACTGTATTTGAACTTTCTGCAGAAAATGTTGTTTTTGGTGATGCAGATTTCGGGATCATACTTCCTCTGTAATACAGCTCCACATTCTGCTGGTATGATGTGTTGTTGACTTTATTGGATTTTCTGATCTCCAATTCATGGCTTTCCAGTCTTTCGATAAGCAGATCCACTGTCAAATCTTCTGACTTGATTGTGTTTTTCAGCATCAAGGCAAAGTATTGCCAGTCTTGCTCATTTGGTAGTGAATCAAATAATTTGTCAACCAACTCCTCTCCAGTGTATATGATTCCGTGTCTTGCAAGCTCCATCTTCAAATGCCCAAATATTTCAATCATTTTAGACATAGATTCGTTTTTCAAACATCCAAACAAATCAAATTCCTTTCGTAACAACTTCTTTTCGTTCTTAACTATCTCGGCACTACCCACACATTTCACTCTCAGTTTCTCCCATAGATCTTTCGAATCTTTGTACTCAATCAATGAAATGATGTCATCTCTCACAGGCTGATGAAGCAATGCAATGCACTTTTGTTCAGCAACATATCTTTCTATTTGGTTTTCTACTAAATTTTCATAATCCGTTCTCCCCAAATCAAAACCATTCTTCAAGCTTTCCCAACTTAGATATGCAAACGCTTTAAGCCATTCTTCAAATCTTGTAGCCCACCTGTTGTAATCTTCAATTACCATCAACTTGGGCGGCTTATTGTATGTTCCATATGCACTATCTACACTCATAGCATCAGAAAGAATTTTCTTTGCACTCGGTGTTGGTGTAGTTTCATTCATGTTATTTGATGTGCCATCACCCGAACCACTGGTAAATGCAAACACGTCACTAAATGGATTAATAAAATCATCCATCTTTCAAATACCGGTAACAATCAACAAACACTTAGAAATTTTTTTGGATTTTAACAACACTTTCAAGCGAAATCAGTTCAAGCGAAATAGCTCAAACGAAATTATCTTTCACGCGAAATAGAGCTTTTACACGAAATAAGCTTTCAAGCGAAATAACAACTTTGGTGCGAAAAAGCGTTATTTCGTATGAAATTACGTTCCAAGGTTAATTTCGTGTGAAATAAGGTCCACAAACTTGATTTCGTACGAAATAAGGTATGATTTCGTGCGAAATTAAGAACAAGTTGTTGATTTCGTGCGAAATTAGGAGCAAGATGCTAATTTCGTGCGAAATTACTTGATTTCGTACGAAATTAGATGTCACAGATGTGATTTCGCGCGAAATAACGATGACTATTTCGTGCGAAATAAGGATGACATCAGCATGTCGGCCACCTTTTTGTCAAATTGATCCAGTTTTTGTCCGATTTTAAGTCTGAAACTTTCAAGGGTTTGTTAAACCACTATTGCGCGTATAATGTGTGAAATTCAAGTCATTTTGACCGTGAAATCTTGATTAATTTTGAAAAGAAGGTGTAGAAATCAGAATTTTCCAGTGAAAACGAGCTAAACGGTAAGAACTCTTCCTCCTGAGCTCCGATACCACTTGTTGGATCGTCGTGTGACCCTAACGAGTCAATCAGAAGAGTTTTTCATCAATATCAAAGGCGGAATCAATGATATCGACGTAATACAGCTTGAATTCCCCTAATTATCTTCTTATTAATCAATTCAAAGCTTTTACAGATCGTTTGACAAACTGGCAGCACCTCGGCTCTGAATCGGAAAAGTTACAAATGAATTGGACTGCTTGGTATTTATAGACCTGGTAATTTCGTGCGAAATAGCCACTTGCTATTTCGTGAGAAATTACTTGATGTAATTTCTTGCGAAATAGCTTGTGTAATTTCGTGCGAAATTATCTTACAATTCCTAAAACTGATTTTTCCCGTACCAAGCACCATTCTATCCTATCTAGACACAAGACTCGATAAAGACGAAGTTAACAGACATCTATGCACCAACACAAATGAGTCATGAACAGGTTTCCTAAGTTAATATGCCTTAAATATGTTGTGATATCAGTAGGATACCTTCCATTATGCCCAAAACGGATTTAAACTCAAATTAAGCCCCGTAGGGGTATTTTGGTCATTTTAAAGGTTATAAAAGAGATTAAATATTAATCTGAGGTTCTGGTCTAAAATGATCAGTAAAAATATTTATTCTTGCAAGTCATATCAGTAGGGTATTGCATATATGTGAAATTTATCATTTATAACCAAACTATGCACCGTAGGGACATTTTGGTAATTTCACATAAGCTTTAAAGGTCAAAACTGGAAATCTGAGTTCAAAACTTTTGCTAACTGTTAAAGTATAAAAATTTACTTAAAACATCAGTAGGTATTAAGTCTTATATGTCAAAAATAGTTTTAACCCATACTATGCGTTTAAAACGCGTAAAAAGTCGGTTTTAGGTGATTTTCGGGTTATATAAGGAAAGCTGAGATTTTTATCAGCCCAGAAGGCTTAAAATATTTTATTTATCATATAAAATCAGTAGCAAAATATTTGGTATCAATATGTTATGTAAAAGTCATTTTATTAGCAAAATGGGTATACCCGACAATTACCGAATCAAAGCAAGAACCCTATGTTATGTTCAGTTTAAAAATAAATAAAAATCTTCAAAAATCCCAAAATATTATATTACATCAGCGGGTAAAAATTTTGGTGTCAAAATTTGGGTTTAGATAGGCTTTATGCTAATAATGCCGTTTAATTAATAAAAAGCTTTCAAATTACGATATTGAGCATAACTCCTAATTTAGACCTCAAACTGATGTCAAATTTTTAGGACATGTTTATAAATCAGTAACAAAGGTTTTTGTCCTCTCACATTTTCAAAAATCCCGTTTTAAGGTCAAAAGGGCATAATGGTCAACATTTAAGCAATTAACGGAAACATGCATATGAATCGGATTAATTAGGAACCAAGTTGTATTACCTCATAGGGTTATACTAACCTATAACCTGGTCCTAATGGAACTCTAAGGCATATCTAAATTAAGCTAAATCGGGTCAGAACTGAAAGTCAAAGCAAAAGTCTACTTTTGCGACTTTCGGTTCCGAACCGAGCCTAAACTCAAAATTGTCGGGTTGAACATTCTTAGACATGTTCTTACATTAATTACCAAGTTATATAAGTGTTAAAACAGGTTTCATAGCTTCCACATTGTTAATTATGAGTTTATTTGCAAAATAGCTTTCTGTTGACTTTTTGATATTAAGTTTGACCCGACAATTGACCTAGTTAGAGTGGAAATCAGAGGGTGCCCTTTTAAGGGTTTATTACCCACATAATTACCAACTCATAGCCACTTTCAATTCAAAAAATGACTGGACCATTAGTGATTAATCACTAAGTCAAAGCTTAATTACGACGGCTTTGACTTTTGGTCATTAGATTAGTAAAACTTGAATTAGGAAGGCTAAGAATGCTTACAAAGGCTCTTAGCACGAATTAGGAGTTGAGGAAAGCTTGCTTGAAGTCCAGAGAGATCCAGAAAGTGTGTTGTGAATAAATTTTGAAAGGTGCAAGTGAACTAACAAACAACAAGTTCTTATATAGAACTTTAAAACTCACAAGATCATTCCAACAAGGTCTACAGGTGATCCCTGATGAATTCCAAGTGTCCCTATGCCTGAAAAACTGTTGGTTGAGCTCCTGGATTCGAAAAATGGCATGCAAAGGCGGTGTAACCTGTTGTTACAGGCATCTGTCCAAGAATTCTGCATCTGGGCGTTTTAGGCGGCCCGCGTAACCCATGGCCGAGGGCCTACGCGGCCGGCGTGGAGGTCAGGCCCGGTCAACAAGTTTCCATATATTGCATTTTTAGTCCCTGGTCCTTCTAAACATGTTTTAACTTGTTTTTATTGTACTTTTAACCCCCAAACTTGACTTTTAAGGACTCTAAGTCATAAACAAACTCCGTTAAGCTCCCGGTTAGTTATACGATCATCGAAAAGTCCTGAATTTCAACGTTGACGCTTTCAACCCCTTATTTACGAATGTTAACGTATTTTCCTCATACGATATCGAAACCTTGTGAAAATTTTTATCACTTATTCTCGGGAGCATAATTAATCGTTACAAAGCTTCGGGTTCGTTAAAAGGTCACTCAGAGGTATAATTTAAACATTTTGACACATTTAACCCTTGTGGCTTGCAAACTTTCACTTTCTTCCACAAACGGTTTCATACGATTCATAATTCATTCGTTTAAGGGTATAAACATCGTGTAGGGTTGTTGAAAAGGCAAAATTATCAAATGTTGACACTTTGAATCCTTCTACACACATACTTTCTTTGTTTGTCAACTTTAGTCCCTCTGAAGTAATTCCTTACACGTTTAAAGTCCATGACACGTGTCTTCATAATATTGGTCGTGATTTTACGAGGTGTTACATCCTCACCCCCTTAAAAGAAATCTCGACCTCGAGATTTACTGAAATAAATGAGGGTACTTCTGTTTCATTGTGGACTCAACCTCCCACGTGTACTCGGGGCCTCTTCGGGCATCCCATTTAACCTTCACAATCGGTACGTGCTTCTTTCGAAGTTTCTTAACCTGTCGATCCTCAATCGACAAGGGTTGTTCAACAAATTTCAAGCTCTCATCTATATGCACATCCGTATATGGCATGACTAGAGATTTATCAGCTAGACATTTCTTCAGATTGCAGATGTGAAACACATTATGAATCCCACTGAGCTCTTCATGCAGGTTTAATTTGTAAGACACTGTTCCGACGCATTCGATGATCTCGAATGGTCCTATGTATCTTAGGATTAACTTACCTTTCTTTCCAAATCGCATTACCCCTTTCCAGGGTGATACCTTAAGTAGAACTTTGTCACCTACCTCAAATTTTAGAGGTTTACGCCTTTTATCTGCGTAGCTTTTCTGCCTATCCCTGGCAGCTTTGAGACGATCACGTATCTGTACAATCTTATCTGTCGTCTCCAGGACTATATCAGGTCCTGTTAGTTGGACATCTCCAACTTCTGCCCAACAAACGGGCGTCCTGCACTTTCTTCCATACAAAGCTTCAAAAGGTGCATCTTGAATACTCGAATGATAGCTATTATTGTATGAAAATTCAATCAATGGAAGGTGATCATCCCAATTTCCACCTAAATCAATAACACAAGCCCTCAACATATCCTCCAGAGTTTGAATTGTACGCTCGCTCTGACCATCCGTCAGAGGATGATATGCAGTGCTGAAGTTTAATCGAGTGCCTAGGGATTGCTGAAAGCTTTTCCAAAAATGCGACGTGTACCTCGTATCCTTATCAGAGATGATAGACACTGGCACTCTATGAAGAGATACAATCTCGTCCACATACAGCTGAGCTAACTTATCTGAGTTGTGTGTTTCCTTAATAGGTAAGAAGTGGGCTGACTTAGTCAACCTGTCAACTATAACCCAGATAGTATCATTTCCTCGCTTTGTCTTTGGTAACTTTGTGATGAAATCCATAGTTACCATTTCCCACTTCCAGGTGGGAAGTTCAGGCTGTTGTAGCAAACCTGATGGCTTCTGGTGTTCTGCTTTAACTTGAGCACACGTCAGACATTTGGCCACATAAGTGGCTATAGATTTCTTCAAACCTATCCACCAGTAGTTTGCCTTTAAATCCTGGTACATCTTGTCACTTCCAAGATGAACAGAATATTTGGAGCTATGGGCTTCTTGAAGGATAACGTCCCTGAGTCCTCCATAAATTGGAACCCATATTCGTCCGTTCAATCTCAGAATTCCATCCTTGCCATATGATAACTGCTCGGCAGTTACTCCCAACTTTTCATTCTCATAGTTGGCTTCCAAGACAGCTTCCTTCTGAACGGCTAACAATCTTTCATTCAAACTGTTCTTCAATTCAATGCTCTTGGCATTGATTCTAATGGGCTTAACCCTTTCCTTTCTGCTCAAAGCATCAGCGACCACATTAGCCTTACCTGGATGGTATCGGATTTCACAATCATAATCATTCAGTGTCTCCATCCATCGACGCTGTCTCATGTTCAGATTCTTCTGGTTGAACAAGTGTTGAAGGCTTTTATGATCGGAATAGATCACACACTTGGTACCATATAAATAATGCCTCCAAAGTTTTAGTGCAAACACAAATGCACCCAATTCCAAATCATGGGTGGTGTAATTCTTTTCGTGCACTTTTAATTGTCGAGAAGCATAGGAAACAACTTTGCCTTTCTGCATGAGCACACATCCCATACCTGTGTGTGATGCATCGCAGTATACCACAAACTCTTCTATTCCCTCAGGCAATGTTAACACGGGAGCATTGCTCAACTTTTGCTTAAGAATCTCAAATGATTCTTGTTGCTTAGGACCCCAATCAAACTTTATATTCTTCCTAGTCAACGAAGTTAGGGGTGCAGCAATTCTTGAGAAATTTTCAATAAAACGCCTGTAGTATCCTGCCAGACCCAAGAAGCTGCGAATCTCTGTGGGCGTCTTCGGCTCTTGCCAATTCATGATAGCTTCAATCTTAGCGGGATTGTTGGGATTGAACCCTACCAGAGGAACAGATAATGAAAGCCAAATCCGGATCATGACAGTGGATTCACAATAAGCAGCAGTTTACACTAAGTCTTCTCCCTTGAAAGTGATTATAACATCTGATGGTCCTACATCCACTGCCCTGATAAAACTGTTGCTGCTCTTCTATCTACTGATGAAGCCAGAAGACTGCTGAGAACTAAGCACTGCTGGTACAATCTACTGATGACAAAGCACTGCCCAATCAAGGACTGATCAACCTTGAGGAAAGCACTGACCTAAAGAGAGAGCAGTAGTTTAGTATATCATCTGTTTCATGTATAGTCAGTAGTTAAGGTTTAGCAGTATTTGTATAAGACCAGTAGATACAGGTTGTTAGACTGTTAGACGTCGCTTTCATGGTGACGTCAGCTGAGATGCCTCAGCGGTTTGGATTGTGTATAAATGGAGCAGTACTCTGTACTGTTACATTTGATTCGTTTTGAGAGAGTTCTTCTCCTCAATTCAATCCTTTCATCTTGTGCAACCAACCACTGTAGTATCAGGCTGAGGGGGAGCTTAGTTTGTAAGCATGCTTGTAATCTTTTGAATTGCTTTGTAATCTTTTGACTGATGAAAAGCATTTGTTTATCTAAACTATTTTCTTCCTTGATTGTGTTTATAAAGTTTGTAATTATTTCCGCTGCACTCAAACTTTATTAAACTCTATTTGATCTGTTCTAATTATCCAAACAAACACAATCATGAGAGCCTCCGATCCTAACAATTGGTATCAGAGCAAGGACAGTCAAATTCGATCTAACAATCAATTTGACATAACAGTTCGGCTCATAATTCATTGATACTAAGGATGGGTGCATTTTGTTGAAAAACAGAGTACCGAGTAAACCATGTTCAAAGTGGTTATTCAAAAACTCTGTAAATCAACCATGATGTCATATAACACACAAATCTCACACAACAAGTGATTTCATGCACAAGACACTCATGGTTTTTAGATCTGAAAACATATCTGTTAAAACTATGGGATTATTTCTTATTTTCAAAATTGATTTCAACTGTTGCGATGAAATCTGTGACGTCATTATATTAGATGATAAAGTTGAACCTCAGATTAACAAAATCATATGTTCATAAAAACATTAGTGTTTTTGCTAACGTAAAAAGAGGGAAATTAAAACTTTAGTCATTAGATCTTATGTGTTGAAAACAGGTTGAGATCCTTATAAGGAACGAATCAACTCTGTTGAAAGACATTAAGAAAACAGGGGTCTAGATAGTCCGTATCATATGTAATGTGAGATTGGTCAAAATGTTGTAAAAATATGGCTAAACCTCTTAAAACATTACTGCAAAATGATTCTGGATTAAGTATTCCTTCAATAAACACCTCCTAGTAAGTATTTCATTACTTATAAATGGAAAGGGTAAAAAGGGAAGAAAAAAAAAGTTTCACAAAAACTCAGAAGTGTGTTTTATCTCAAAACTTTTGAAGTCAGAAGAAAAGAGTATAAACATAAAAACACTTTAGAGTCAAAAGTTGGGGTAAAAATGGTCATCAAAGCAACTGTGTGCAGTCATTGGTTCAGGTAACCATGGTATTTCCAGTGAATAAGCTTTCAAAAGAGGACTAGACAAACTTTTCTGAATAATCACGTAGTAACAAAGTCTATAACAGGATTTTGAAAAACTCAGGTGAACATGTGTCCTCATTTCTGTTTGTCAATCAATCAACAAGAAAATGGTACCAAACAGTGGACAAAATACAGTTAAAATTCATACCACTGTCTTCAACCACTGACCATTCTCATAAACTTGAGCATGAAATGATTATGTGCTTTATTATTGTTTTACCAGGTTCTTTTGGGGATGTTTTAGAAAATCCTTTAATTTTTTTCTAAAAAATATTTTCTCGAATAAAGCAGGATATATTATTCTCAATTTTTTTAATGATATATTTTGAACTTTTACTGGTTTTTGATAGTAAAAGTTTCAATCTCCTATAAGGATAGATAACCTTTATTTTTTTGTTGGTTAAATTATCCTCAAGCAGATCAAAAGAAAATGGTATTGTTGTCAAGGTCATGACAAACTCAAGTTTGTTCTTACTTCATAAAAAGGATTGATTGTCAACATATCTTAAAATACTTGGGCACTCATGTTTTAATTCAAATATTATAACAAGGATGAGTTGCCTTGGTAAAAAGTTTACATCATCTGGGGTACTAAACCACTGTCAGAAATTTGAAAAAGCTTCAAAATGTGCAAATGACTTGTGGTAAAACCTTGAATGAAAATTCCTGTAAAAGTTGCTGATATAATGTGTTTTCAAATCATCACCATTACTTTACCTTTAACCACTGTCTTGTTCAAACATCTTTTTACTAAATACTGTCCACTGCTGAAAGTCAGCCACTGATCCTTCATTTTTCTTGGCAAGCACTGATGCTCAAAATCAGTGTCTTATCCACTGATATACTATCTACTGATAGTGAAAATCATCCACTGTTGTCACATTATTACCGTTGTAACTACTGATGCTTGGTACATCAGTGGCTCTCAAAACAATTGTTCTCCATTTTTCATCCATATCATCAGAGGTTGACACGTGGTCAGTTTTTAGCCATCAGATCCTAATAACCGCTGCCATATCAATGATCATTTTTTCCTAAATAAAACCCTGATCAAAACCCCAAACAGGGTTTTACACTGTCGAATTGAATTCTAAAATTCTCTTCTCAAAGCAGTTTCCAAACCCTCCATCTCAAATCATTCTCTGTTCCTCTTCTTCCTTTTTCAAAATGACGAAATCAAAGTCAAAATCAAAATCAAAACCAAAATCACCATCATCTTCCAAAGAGGTCGATCAAACGGCCGCTGAATCCATTGAGATACCATACAAATCTCCTCACAACTATTTGGGTTTACTTACAAAACCCTCAAACAACCACACCTTCGATTCCATCATCGACACACTATCTGAATCAAAGTACAAAACTTTGTTGTTAGCAGATGCTCCCATTTACTTGCAAACCCAGAGAGAGTTCTGGAAAAATGCTACGCTTGAGAAACAAGATGATAAAGTAGTAGCCATAAACTCCTCGATACAGGGTAAAGCAATTCAAATCACTCCGCAATCAATCTCAGAAGTCTTCAAACTCGAGGATCAGAAAGGTAAAACTTCCTTTGACAAAAACGAGTTAAAAGCTGATTTTCTGAAAAGGGGATATGCAGAACAATCAAAGGTAGATACCTTACAAAAAGGTTATTTCCCATCTGCACCCAGATTTTTATTTCACACACTTTTGATGTGTGTTTCAAATAAAACAACAGCGTTTAACGAAATACCATTGAAGATTCAATGCCTGGGCTATGCTATTTTAAATAATAAAGATTACAACTACTCCCACGAAATCTTTAATGACTTGATAAAGAATGTTGATAGTAAAACATTTTTACTCTTTCCAAGGTTTTTAAGCTATTATTTTAAACAAAAATTTGAAAAAGAAAATGAAAATTTGCTAAAACAAGGTGTTTATTTTCAAATAAAAAGCTTAACACCTGAAACATTCACTAGAATGTTGGCACCAATAAAAACAAAAGCAGAGGTGTCTGAGCAGAATTTAGCAGTTACCACTGCTCCTCGGACATCTGCTGCTGAGCCCACTGCTCCAAGTGATCATAGCAGCACTACCCCTGCTTTGAAACCCACACCTGCCACTACCAAAAAGACCAAGAAGAAAACATCCAGAAAGCCCCCCAAACCCAAAACAAAGGCAACTCTGGAAGATGAGATCCCAGAGCAAATGCCAGTGACAACACAAATGTCACCACAAACCACTGTTGCTACTTCCTCACAGCAGTTGGTAGAAAGATCTCCACCTTTGCCTAATACTCCTCCTGCATCCTCACAAAAGGATCAGGTTGTAAACACAGGGACCCCACAATATGAAGCTCTGGATTCAATCGGATCCATCTTCCTCAGTCCTGATCCCAAGGACATGTCTCTTTCAACTCCCACACCCTCACCAATAATATTACCACAATCCATGCTACCCTTGTTGCATGCAGTTGTTATAGCTCAGACACAAACCAGTTCCTCTCAATCACTCATCAAAGAGAGTACACTCCAACAAGTGACTGGGTCTGATGCTTATACCTCTGCTATCCCAGCAACAACTGAGGAGGTTACACCCCCTGAGTTACAAGTAACTCTTGGTGGTAGTTCAAGTGGAGCAGCAACTACAACTGATGGATCAACAGATCTTCAGTTGGACAGTTGTTTCATTAGTAAGACTCCCTTGAAGGCAATTTCTTCCATAGCACCATCGGTAACCACCAGTGAGTTGGTTCTAACCACTGGTACCATCAAAGGTTTATCAAGTGCTGAAGAAAGAAGTCCCAGTACCAAGAACAAGGGGCATCAATGGGTGATTTTTGGGACTCAGTTCCTAAGTCGCACATTGGTACAACCACTGCTGGTGGGGATTCAGATGATCCCATTAAAGTGGGTGATGATTCAAAATATCAGGAATTGACGGGCAGAGTTGAAAAACTTGAAACCTCGGTTACTGAAATAAAGGATATGGTGCAAGAGATTCTGAAAGCTCAAAAAGCACAATCCACTGCTGTTCCACCTCAAGCACCTGCTCCATCACAAGCATTTGCTGCAAATGAGCTCTGGAATATTTTCCAGCCCTTACTTGAACAACAAAAACAGACGGCTGATCAGCAGCATGAAATACATGGAAAAATGCTGACAAACATGGTGGAGTTGAGATTTAAAGATACTCAAGCAGACATTAAAGCTATCAAGGCTCATATACAATGCACGACTCATGGTGGAAAAGTTCCCTCTACTATCCTTTTCATGGATAACCCCCTTGCAGATAATGCCAAAAAGGGGGAGAATGTCAAACAGTTGAAGAAAAAGGGAATTGAAGATGGTCTGTATGTTGAACCAGAACAAGGAAAACAACCATCTAAAATTTCAAAAGATTCAAAATCTCAAACTTCCATCCAAACAGCTGATACAGCAGTAGTTACAAAAACTGTTGTTAGTAGCCAAACAGCTGTCATCTCATCAACACACACAACTTCACCACACACCACCAAAACCACTGTCATACCACCATTTCCTGCCATAAAGCAGAAGACAACAGATGTTACAACATCTATTGTAATGACAACAGTGGTTGAAGCACCAGTTGTTTCAATAACTGTTAGTCAAACACAAACCACTGCCATTCAATCTCAAACCACTGAGCCACCCAAGACATTATCAGCCTCTCCTACAATAAAAAGGAGAAGGATTCTCATACCTGATGACTCACCATCATCATCACCACCATCAAAAACTACTTCACAACCTTCAACCCCTGCTCAAAAGCAGAAGACATCTACTGACACATCAGTAGTTGTAATGACAACAGAGGTTGAAACACCAGTTGTTTCAACAGCTGATAGTCAACCATCCACCACTGCTCTCATCATTCCTACATCACAATCAAAATCCTCTTCATCCGCAAAGCTCTACACCAGAAAAAGAAAACTTACTCAGCCAAATGAGGACAAATATGATCCCACTGCTGCAAAATATCCGTTGGAACTAGAAGCTATAAAAAATGAGATGAGGCAATTCTACACTGATGATGATCCTTCAAACAGAAGATTTCCTTCACTCGTTGGCTTCATGGTTCCAGAAGACATGGATGAATATCTTGAGCTCAAAGCAAGACAGGCTAAGATAAGAGCCAAGGTTGAATGTGAAGGTCAAGGTGATGAAGCCATTGCTGAAAGATTGGAACTTCTGCTCACAAAAGTCAAACAAATAAAAGATTTTGCACAAGAGCTGAGCAAAGAAAAGGCAGATCAACGAAAAGAGATGAGAAGAAAACTTCTTGCATACATCATGCAAGAAAAATTTTATCCTGCTGAAGAAAACCAATTTGAAGAGTGGCCAATAGTGGCTTTAAAGCATGAGGCTGATAGGATTGATAGAATCAAGAACGATCCTAGAAAGAAGAAAAATGCTCCAAATTGGAGCAAATACAAAAAGCTCATCGCTGACCTAACAACTGAATACAAAAGAAAGAAACAGGAGTTGGTTGATGCAAAAGTGGACACTGCCAATGCCATATCAAAATGGTCAAAGCAGCATACTGATGAAGCCTATGAAAGGCTGAAGAAAAGGAAGATAACTGTTTCATGAATTTCAAAGAAACATGAATAAATGATGAAACTTGAACAATAGATTGAAAACCTCAAAACACTGTTCAAGTCAACAGAAAATCCTATTCTTGTGTCAAACCGAGAAGAAGGAAAACAGCTGACTAGTGAAGAGGTAAAGGAAAAGGAAGTTGAGTACTTCACAGAAACCATCATGAAAATGGGTCTAAAAGAAGATAGCTCAGAAAAACTTCAAAACCTTTTTAAGAAGGTGTTAACTAAGCCTGCATCACCAAATACTTCAGAAGTTTCAGACATTGAGCCAAATCAACAAAAGAGACAGGAGCAGATAGAAAAGGAAACTGCAGAAGACATAGCTGCAGCAAACAATGTCATTGAAATGGCCTTCAAACGAATGTCTGAAAGTCTGCAAGTTTTCACAAGGCCAACATCTCCCAACTCATCATCAAATAAATCTCTCCCAAGAAACCCATTTGGTTTAAAAATACTAAAGTGGCTCTCTGATCAAAAGACCCATGTATTGACTCTGGTCAGAATCAATGGTGAAGTGAAGCATATATCAAGGAATCAAGCACTAGGCCTGGGTGTTGAAGATCTACAAGATCTCCTTGAGCTTACACTGTGCCGGGATGAAGATGATACAAGTTCTCAGGATTTTGAGCTGAAATTTAAAGAACAAGTCAAAGAACTTCTAATGAGAAATAAAGATCCAGAATAATGAAGGGTTTTGGCATTATCTGTTCCAGGGGGAGATTGTTGGGATTGAACCCTACCAGAGGAACAGATAATGAAAGCCAAAACCGGATCATGACAGTGGATTCACAATAAGCAGCAGTTTACACTAAGTCTTCTCCCTTGAAAGTGATTATAACATCTGATGGTCCTACATCCACTGCCCGGATAAAACTGCTGCTGCTCTTTTATCTACTGATGAAGCCAGAAGACTGCTGAGAACTAAGCACTGCTGGTACAATCTACTGATGACAAAGCACTGCCCAATCAAGGACTGATCAACCTTGAGGAAAGCACTGACCTAAAGAGAGAGCAGTAGTTTAGTATATCATCTGTTTCATGTATAGTCAGTAGTTAAGGTTTAGCAGTATTTGTATAAGACCAGTAGATACAGGTTGTTAGACTGTTAGACGTCGCTTTCATGGTGACGTCA
Organism: Helianthus tuberosus; assembly: GCA_030545235.1. Classification (NCBI taxonomy): domain Eukaryota; kingdom Viridiplantae; phylum Streptophyta; class Magnoliopsida; order Asterales; family Asteraceae; genus Helianthus; species Helianthus tuberosus. The sequence goes on along the minus strand of CM060441.1, from coordinate 212,669,002 downwards.
GCTGAGATGCCTCAGCGGTTTGGATTGTCTATAAATAGAGCAGTACTCTGTACTGTTACATTTGATTCGTTTTGAGAGAGTTCTTCTCCTCAATTCAATCCTTTCATCTTGTGCAACCAACCACTGTAGTATCAGGCTGAGGGGGAGCTTAGTTTGTAAGCATGCTTGTAATCTTTTGAATTGCTTTGTAAACTTTTGACTGATGAAAAGCATTTGTTTATCTAAACTATTTTCTTCCTTGATTGTGTTTATAAAGTTTGTAATTATTTCCGCTGCACTCAAACTCTATTAAACTCTGTTTGATCTGTTCTAATTATCCAAACAAACACAATCATGAGAGCCTCCGATCCTAACAGGGATCCACCTGGATATCACTCTCACTAACCACATGTCCAAGGAATTGGACTTCACGAAGCCAAAATTCACACTTTGAAAATTTGGCGTAGAGCTTTTCTTGTTGAAGAAGTTTAAGAATACAACGAAGATGCTTCTCATGATCAACCTGATTCTTCGAATATATAAGAATGTCATCAATGAAGACAATGAAAAACTTGTCCAAGTAGGGTTTACAAACGCGATTCATGAGGTCCATGAACGCTGCTGGTGCGTTAGTGAGCCCGAAAGGCATCACCAAGAACTCGTAATGACCATAACGAGTTCTGAATGCAGTCTTATGCACATCTTCATCTCTAACCTTCAGCTGATGATAACCTGATCTCAAGTCAATCTTGGAGAAGTAACTTGCTCCTTGAAGTTGATCGAACAGATCGTCGATCCTGGGTAATGGATATCTGTTCTTAATTGTAACCTTGTTCAACTCTCGATAATCAATGCATAAACGCATTGATCCATCCTTTTTCTTCACAAACAGGATCGGTGCTCCCCAAGGAGATTAGCTAGGCCTAATAAATCATTTTGCCAACAAATCATCCAACTGGGTTCTCAACTCTTTCATCTCAGTTGGGGCCAACCGGTAAGGTGCTCTTGCAACAGGTGCTGCTCCAGTTATAATGTCGATTCTAAACTCTACTTGCCTATCTGGGGGTAAACCAGTTAGTTCTTCAGGAAATACATCAGGGTATTCAGAAATGATAGGGATGTCTTCAATCTTGGGCTTTGGTTCATCAATTGTCACTTGTGCCATATAGATGACACAACCTTTCTTCATGCACCTTGATGCCTTAAGCATAGACACTTGCTTAGGCAACCCATGCTGAGTGTCTCCCTGAATTGTCAACGGCTCACCATAAGGTGTTTTAATAATGATTGGAGTGTCGTGCTCCGGTCAAAGATAATATTTATAGTCCCAAATTACCCTTAACAAATAGTAGTGGTAGTAAGGGGTCGAACCACGAAGAGTATGTGGTTTGCGAATGGATTCGATTGAATTATGAAAAGATGTCACACTTATGAAGCTTGCTATGATATGTTTTTGTATTTTTTGTTTAATTGAAAGATGTGAATTAGAATTACTAAAATGATTGAATGGATTAACTACTAGTGATTAAAAAATTGCAAGAATTCAAATTGATTGATTGAACAATGATAAGAAAACAAGGTTCACACCCGGTTCGGTAGTTGCATTCCTAGGGTTTCTACACGTTTTAGGTTTGAATCAATTGCAAAGATGATTAACGGATTTAGTGTCGCAAGGCTTAGGTGCCAAAAGCTATCAATGTTATAAATAACGGACCACAATGCACTTTGTTACCAAGAACATGTAAACTCTAACCTAGACAAGGCATAATTGCACATAAACATTTCATAAAGTCAAATTTAATCTTCACTCGACAATTTATGAATTCAATACAAATGCAAGACAATTGTCATAAGCTTCAAAATCAAATAGCAAATTGTCACAAACTCAAACTAAGAACAATGTTTAAACCCTAGACTTACAATAACCTACACCAGGGTGAAACCTCCAAGAAACTAGCCGCTCATGGTGAAAATGGCACGATCAACGGATGATGGAAGCTTGAATTGAATCATCTTGGAACTTGTAGAATGGTGAATGATGAAGGTTAGGGTTTTGGATGAGTGATGATGGTGAGTGGTTGAGTGGATTGATGGATTGATGGCACTAGGGTTTCGATTCAAGAAGATGATGTTGTTATCGTTCTTGATTCGGGTTGTAGGAATGATGGTAGATGAATGGTAGGTGAAAGATGATTGGTAATGGCTCCAAGAATGGTTTTCAAACTCAAGAAGAAGTGTAACTGTCGAATCCTACCAACCACCCTTTTTGATTCGTTCAAAAGCCAATAGAAACCAAAAATTCGCGACAGCAACATACAAGGGCCGTCGCCGACGGACCTAACCACCGTCGGCGACGGTGTGTGCATTTCTGATATTGGCCGACGGCCTATTTTGCTGTCTACGGCGGGTTCTGGCGACGAACACATGCACCGACCGTCGGCGACGGCACTTTTGGGCGTCGGCGACGGTGCCCCCAAATGTGATTATTCATTTCTTTCATTTCTTGAGTCCGATTGACCCGTTTCGCATCCCGGTGGCTCCGTTTTCACTCTGGTGACCCGTAAAGCTCCCGAAAAGCTCCCGAAAAGCTCCTTAAACTCTGTTAGACCTACAAAACAAGTATCTAATCAAAAGTAGGCTATTCTAAATTAAAACTTGTGTAAATACATCAAATTAAACAATTACAAGCACCGGTTTTCGACAATGTATCACATCCCCACACTTGCTTTTTGCTTGCCCTCAAGCAAATATGTTTTTCACTTTCACGTGGGTCGAACAATGAATGCACTTCCCATTCCCGAGACAAAGGTTAAGGTCTATTGTCATGCAAAAGTTCCCATTCTTTACAATTTCCCATATTTACCGGTCAAGTGAATAATCACATATAATAATGGTTATCCAAGATTAACCCGCCCGTAAAACTAACAAGTCATGCATATCCCTCACAATGTTCTCTCCACTCGGCTTAAGAATTGGCTAATGTTTATAATGTATTAGCACTTCAAAGAATATTCGCTCAAAACCGATTAGAACATATACCCGCATAAGCTTGCAACTCAATCATTCTCCACCATTGATCACGAACACTAAGCACAAGTCATAAGGTCTTTGTAAAGGTTGTAACGGGGCTAGGCTAAGGGTAGGAAATAGGATATTTTAAAGTGGCTAAGGTGATGAAAATTCGATTTTTATTACAAACCACTAAGTTAACAAAACTAAAAAATAAACATCAACTATGGGCAATAATCTTTCACCCTTTTATTCGACAACTACTATCACTTCTTTTTTTGTGTTTTTATTCAACGATTTTCCATTCTTTTTCATAATATTTTCTGATTTTTTTTAACAAATATGCAAGCAAACAAGAACAACTATACAAATACGGCTCCTATAATCGAATTTCCATCACACGGGTTTAAAAGAAAAAAGTTTAAGGGTTATGGGCTATAGGGTGGTCAAACGAAAGGTTTAGGCTCAAAATGGGCGACTAGGGGATTTGTTCGGGTAAGGATAGATAAATGGTTTTAAGATAAAAGGTTTACCTAATGCCTTAATCATTCTCGTGCTTGTATTCGGTCTATAGTCTCAAACGTATCAAAAGTTGCAAGTTCTACAATATATGACTAATGGTCCACTCAAACAAAGAAACATAGGTATGTAATCTATGATATAAAAGTGACTCAAAACCTCACATATCTAAAAGGGTATGGTATGTGAAATGCATAAAAGACTAATTCTTAGGCGGATTATTCCCAAATAACCACCCGCTAAATACCCGTCATGCTATTAATTTGAACTTGACCATGATAAAAGACCAAATGGGTTGTGACATCCCTCGTTGACTTAGTTACTTGTGCTTTAAGACCGCTTTTGAAACAAGACATTTTTGAAAATTTTTTGAAATTTTCCCCCATCCCCACACTTGAGGTAAACATTGTCCTCAATGTGTAGTATTTAAATGAACGGGTCAAAATCGAAAATTCTTACTACTCCCCCATCCCCACACTTGAAGTACATATTGTCCTCAATGTGTAAGAACTAGAGTATTAAACGCACAAGGGATGTGACACGGCTAATTCCCCCAAAAATTTCACCCCGAAAAAATACTATACAAAATACATTCCACTTATTTACTAACTAGAAATCAGAAGTAAAAAGAAATGTATGCACCTGATTTCTGAGCTCATTCCTCGTGTGCTCCTCTTCTCTTCATGAAAGTGGTTGTCCCGCGAACCCGATATACCTACAAATCTTAACCCTTGTGTAGAAGCATGCTTCTCACAACCATCAAAATTTGTTAGTTACCTAGCTCTACCACTTTTATGAAATTATTACCAAGTCATACCTTATTTTACTTTGATTTATGTGGAAAAATAATTTACAACAACAACAAATCTAACTCACTTTCGTAGGAATCACGGTTGCATTTAGCTTATGCAACAAGCCCTTTTAAACCCCCCAATAGCTTGGGAGGACGAGAGGTCTCGTGAGGGTTATATAGGGAACACACCCACAACGTTCATTTAAGTAGGCGAAAATAAATAACATGAAATAAAAATAACGGAAACAAAATAATATACAACAACAACAAAAACGTACCTTGCCTCTACCGCTGATATCTCTCATTAGGGTTCACTGGCGGGTTCGGCTGGTACGGATAACCAGTGAGGGCCTCAAACATATCCCTGTAGTTATCTAGTGGACTTGACTCTCCTCGTGGTGGTGGTTGGTAAGGAACCGGAATGAAACTAGAGCCGACTGCCTCGGGCCAATGAGGGGTGGGATCGGATGGGCCTTGTGGATGAGGAAGATTGGGGTAATCGGTCCACCCCGAGTGTTCGGCGTACGGGAGACCGGCTTGAAGGTCTCTTTGATGGCGCTCCTGATCGTGGAGTACCTTGGTATTATTAAGCGTCATTTGGTTAGAGACGGCCAAAGCTCTCCATCGGTGTTGTTCCAATTCCATTTGTGCATTGTGACGCCTAGCCTCTTCTTCCTCCCATGCCCGTCTGTGGGCCCTTTCTTCTTCTTGCAACTGTAACAAACGTTCCATCTGAGACTGTTGTAACGCTTGTTGTAGTTATTGTTCTTCCATCTGTTTCTCCACCCTCTCACGAAAGGATGCTTGAATACCCCATTGCTCTTGCGAGTACGCCCCTTGCGCCTCTTCCCATTCTCTCCTGCTCGCATGGTATTCTCTCGCTTCACCAATGCCGGCCGATACATTATCATAAACCGCTTGTTACCCATGGGTCCACAACCGGTATGACGGTATCTGCCTTTGGTTCACAAAGTCTACCACATTGGCAGAGATTTCCCTATGCTTCCTCCTATACCTTTGCCTAGGTCCCCGCGGACCAGAAGGATCCGTCTCCTCCTCAACATCAGGCATCTCCTTATCGCCTTCTTCTTTGTCACCCTCTTCATCACCCTCTTTATCATTGAATCGGTAACTATCTCCTTGTTCGTCTTCAACCGTGTGCAGATGCCCAAAAGCTTTCACGGTTATTCTCCAATGTCGCCTCATAGTGGCGAAGCTGAACTGATCGATGGGCTTAGACACCCAAAGTGACTCCAGAGGCAACGCATTCTGTTGCAGAATCATTGCGCTAATCAACCTCGCATAAGGGATCATCTTCCGCTTAAATGATTCCCTTGTATCCCATGTGTTGATCATCACAATTTGACGCCATGATAGCTTGGGCGTCCCATATAACAACGCATGCACAACCCGGCAGTCGGGTGCCTTCACTTTACCACGGTCCCCATATCGCACCATAACATTCTCTAACGAAATGCCTTGTAATATTTTTCCCATCAAAGACAAATCGCTTCTCGACTCCCCCGCACCCCCAGAACCTGGCAGTGTGTCGTCTAACAGTCTTAACGGATCAGCGTCGTTTCTTTTATTGACCAAAAATTGATCATACCCGTAGTAGTCGTAAGCTTCAACCCCAAGCGAGTTAAATCTTGCAATAGCATTAATATGCTCGAACGACATGATCATTTGGTTTTTGCCAATGTTGCCGATCAACTGCCACCTATGAGCCGGCCTATCAGAATGTTCGAAACGGAGAGTAGATAGCCATTCACAAACAGCCCCCAAATATACCCGGGTGGTAATATCATCGCACCAGTCAATCACTCGCTCCCAACCAATCTTTTCGAACTTTTGCACTATGCCGATCTTTCGAAACTCCTCGACATCTACTGTACGCTCACATACTGCCCTTTCGGGTACGGATTTTGAAACACCCGTAACCATCTTCATCTTCCACATCTTCGCTTCCAATCTCTTGTTTCGGTATCGGGAAAGAGCCTTCAACTTCTCATCTTTCCATACCGAAGCCGACTGACTATTCTTTGCCTCCTCCCAATCCCAATACTGTCGAATAAGTTGCCCATCACCTTCTTGAACATTACTTAACTGTTCCCAACGCCTTTGATATTGCCCCGAGCCTGAACCGGCTCCCGAAGACGAGCCTTGCCCGGAGGTCTTTGCTTTCTTGCTTCTTCCAAACATAGATACAATCAAAAGACAAGACAACAATTAGTATACCCCTAATCTTCAAACAATCTCAAACTTTGAACATAATATGCAATGTTGAATTTCAATCAATAATTAGATGTAAAATCGCCTTTTTAAACTTCCAAAGTCGCTCATTTGAACATCTATATCAATTTAGCATGCTTATTCACAAAATTTTCTCAAAAATTCATGTTTTCAACAATATTCAACATCACAACTATCTTCAATCATGCACAAATCTAGTGTAATCACATCACCAAGACTAAAGCATGCTCAAATCCCTCCCAAATCAAGTAAACAATCTTAAGTTTATGCTAAAAATCATACATTATGATAAACAATCTACTATTAAACACTAAGCTTAAAATTTCGAAGGAAATCAACAATGTATATGATAATCATGCATAAATTTACTGAAATTTCATACCTTGAGTGTAGATAAACAAGAAGAACTACGAAAAAGTGCAAAGCAAGAGACTTGGATGAACACTCTTCAAAACCCTAAAACTCACGCCCAGAAATCTTGCAAACGAGCAAGAATTGATGGAAACCATTATGGGGGTTTTGTTCCTCTCGAAAAACTACACAATTTAGGCTCAAGAATCACGGGATTTGGTTGAGAATCGAAGGAGTTATGAAGAAGAGAAGAATTAGGGTTCTAGAATGGATTTTTGGGGAAGATGAAGTGAAGGAGAGAGAAGGTTTTATGGTATTACTGATTTTTTGATGTTTTAGGAGAGTATGGTTTATATGCACAAGATCTCGGGTCAGATATGTGGTACATAGGTGTTTTGGATTGAGTTTGACTACCTAAAAGAGTCTTTGGTTCGAATTCTAGGTCCAAAACACTAAACAGCGTCAGATCATTTTTCAGAGACCGTCGGCGACGGGTGAGTTCACCGTCGGCGACGGTGCATGGTTTTCTCCCGGGAGTCGACGGCTTATCTAGCTGTCTACGGACACTTTTAGGCTACGGATGTTTTGGAGGGGCGTAGGCGACGGCACATGTGCCCGTAGCCGACGGTTTGCCAATTTCCACTTTTTATATTTTCAAAATTTTATAATTTTTTTATATGAAAAATATGAGTAATTTTATGAACTTTTAATAAAGGGACTAGGTACATTAAAAAATCCTAAAAATTATTAAAAATCTTTTTGTAAATTTTTATAAGTTAAATTTTATTTTTTTAAACGCAATAACCGTCAACGGCTACCACCCCCCAAAAAGTCGTGTATTGTCCTCAATGCACCTAATAAAGTCTAAAAACATACCTTACGTCTTCAAAACTCGTTCGAGATATCCGGACTTCACACAATCAAACGGGGTTAGTATAAAACGGAAACGATTATATAAAAAACACTCAAACAATTAAATATTTATACATAACTTTACACAAAACTCATTACCGGTCCTTTCAGTTGACCTCATAGGTTGGCACACTTACCACAAAGTTCACCAACTCCACATTCTCATCCCTTTTCTCATTGTTACCATCAAGGAACGGTTTAAGGCGATGCCCATTAACCGTTTGCTTCGACCCATCCTTCGGGTCCTTGATTGTAACATCTCCGAGCTTCCCAACCCGTGTAATCACGTACGGGCCCATCCATTTGCTCTTGAGCTTTCCGGGAAAGTACTTAAGCCGAGAGTTATATAACCAAACCTTTTGACCTACTTTGAACTCCTTCGGCTTCAACTTTGCGTCATGTGCCCTCTTCATATCATCCTTGTACTTCGAGGCACACTCATACGCTTCTTCTCTAAGCTCCTCCAACTCGCAAAGCTTTAACTTTCGCTCTTTTCCTGCATCGTCATATTTCATGTTAACCTCTTTAATAGCCCACCAAGCACGATGCACTAATTCAACCGGTAAATGACAATTTCGCCCATAAACTAAGCGATAAGGTGTAGTTCCAATGGGTGTTTTATGAGCCGTTCTATAAGCCCATAAAGCATCATTCAACTTCGTCGACCAATCCTTTCGGTCGGGTCGAACGGTCTTTTGCAAAATTTCTTTTATTTGCCTATTGGACACCTCCACTTGACCGCTTGTTTGTGGGTGGTAGGGGGTAGCAATTCGATGGTCAACACCATACCGTTTCAAGAGTTTGCCAAAGTTAAAATTCTTAAAATGAGATCCCCCATCACTAATGATCACTCGAGGAATACCAAATCTCGAAATTATGTTTGTTTGTACAAAATTGCAAACAACGGTGTGGTCATTTGTCTTGGTGGCAATCGCTTCGACCCACTTGGATACATAATCGACCGCCACCAAGATGTATAAGTTGCCATGCGAATTAGGGAATGAGCCCATGAAATCGATCCCCCACACATCAAAAATATCTACAATGAGGATCGGTTGCATGGGCATTTCATCCCTTTTTGAAATACCCCCAACTTTTGACACTCTACACAGTTCTTAGCGAAATTAAAAGCATCCTTAAAAATAGTCGGCCAATAAAGACCGCTATTGAGCACTTTGTGCCCGGTTTTGTGACCACTGAAATGGCCCCCACAAGCAAATGAATGCAAGTGCATCAAGACGCTAGGAATCTCCTTGTCGGGTATGCATCTTCGAACGACTTGATCCGGACAAAACTTGAATAAGTCCGGTTCTTCCAACGTGTAGTATTTGATTTGAGATAGGAAGTGCAACCTCTTCCTTCTATCCCAATGAGCCGGCAGGTCACCTGTAACCAAATAGTTAACAATATTAGCATACCATGGTAATATTCCAACTTTTAAAATTTGCTCATCGGGAAAGTTCTCATTGATCTCTTCACGGGAAGAATCCTCCTCCACAACCAATCGAGACAAGTGGTCCGCAACCACATTCTCACTCCCTTTCTTGTCTCTAATCTCCAAGTCAAACTCTTGTAACAAGAGAACCCATCGGATCAACCTCGGCTTCGCATCCTTCTTGTCCATGAGATACCTAACTGCAGAATGGTCAGAATAAACAATGACCTTAGTACCCCATATATAAGCACGAAATTTATCCAACGCATATACCACCGCAAGTAGCTCTTTCTCGGTAGTTGTATAATTTAATTGTGCATCCGAGAGAGTCTTACTTGCGTAGTAAATGGCAATCGGTTTCTTGTCTACCCTTTGACCCAATACGGCCCCCACCGCATAATCACTTGCATCACACATAATTTCGAATGGTAAAGACCAATTCGGTGATTGCAAGATTGGGGCCTCAACCAACTTTTTCTTCAAAATGTTAAAGGCATTTTGGCAATCTTTGTCAAAATCAAATGTTTTATCTTTTAACAATAGATTACATAGGGGTTTTGTTATATCACTAAAGCTTTTTATGAACCGTCTATAAAACCCCGCGTGTCCCAAAAACGACCGAACACCCTTAACACTTGTAGGATAAGGCAAAGTGGATATGACTTGCACCTTTGCTCTATCCACCTCAATCCCACGACTCGAGACGACATGCCCCAACACAATCCCTTCTTGAACCATAAAATGGCTCTTTTCCCAACTCAAAAGCAGATTTTTATCAACACATCTTTTCAAAACTTTTTCGAGTTGGTCAAGTCATGTATCAAATGATGACCCAAATATTGAGAAATCATCCATGAAGATTTCCAAAGACTCCCCCACCATATCTGAAAAGATACTCGTCATACACCTTTGAAAGGTGGCGGGGGCATTACAAAGTCCAAAGGGCATTCGCCTAAATGCGAAGGTACCGTATGGACAAGTAAAAGTAGTCTTTGCTTGGTCTTCTGGATGTATAGCAATTTGATTGTATCCGGAATAACCATCCAGAAAACAATAAAATTTTTGTCCGGCCAATTTCTCAACGATTTGGTCAATAAATGGTAAAGGGAAATGATCTTTGGAAGTTGCAGCATTTAGCTTCCTATAGTCAATACAAATACGCCACCCGGTTACCGGCCGAGTGGCGACCTCTTCACCTGCGTCATTTGTGACGACTTGAATACCCGCCTTCTTAGGAACCGTTTGTGTCGGGCTCACCCATTGGCTATCCGAGATAGGGTATATAATACCCGCATCTAGCCACTTCAATACTTCTTTTTTCACTACTTCTCGCATGTTCGGATTTAGTCTCCTTTGTGTGTCACGAGAAGGACTCATACCATCTCCTGTGATGATTTTGTGCATCACCACCGAGGGACTAATTCCCTTCAAATCTGCAATGGTCCACCCAATAGCGGCTCTATGGATGACCAATACTTTCATCAGCTTCTCTTCTTGCTCCCCGGTTAAGTTTGATAAGATAATAACCGGAAGCGTGCTACCTTCACCCACATAAGCATATTTAAGATGCTTGGGTAGCACCTTCAACTCCAACACCGGAGGCTCTTCCAATGACGGCTTCAACTTTGTATCAATGGTTTCTGGAAGACTTTCCATTTGATGTGTCCAAGTGGGCCTTCCTTCTTTTGCCGCCATAACCTCCAACTCTTTCACCTCTTCATCCATGCTCCGATTTGTCTCTCCTTGTAACCTGTCAAACATGAAACATTCCTCTATTGTGTTTTCCTCTTCGACACTAATGTCGCATAGAGGTATACACTCGTCAACAATGTCCGCCATATAGCATTCATCGCTGACTAAAGGATCCGTTAATCCCGAAAAGACATTCAACCGCAACCGACGGTTACCAAAAGTCATGTCGACCGTGCCCGATTTGCAATTAATTTGGGCATTCGATGTTGCCAAAAATGGTCGACCGAGGATGACCGTTGGTTGCTTGGTCCGGTCCAAAGAAACATAATCTAATACAAGAAAGTCCACCGGATAGTAAAAGTCCTCGACCTTGACAATTACATCCGTGACTATCCCACGGGGTAGTTTAGGGGTCAAGTCGGCTAACACCACGGTGGTGTTAGACACTTGAAGTGGACCAAAATCATATTGGTCATATAAACTACCCGGCAAGATACTCACACTTGCCCCAAGATCCAAAAGTGCCCGTGTCATTTTGAATTCCCCAACTTGTATTGAAATAATGGGCGCCCCCGGATCTTGGAGTTTTGGTGGAAGTGCACCCGAAAGAATTGAACTCACATTTTCGGTTAAATCAAGTTTCTTAGGAAACTTGTGAGTTCCCTTTTGGGTGCATAAATCTTTCAAGTATTTAGCATATGAAGGCACTTGCTTAATTGCATCTAGAAGTGGTAAATTGATTTTGACTTGTTTAAAAATTTCCCACATCTCTTCTTGTTGTAGGCCTCGTTTGTTTACCACTTTCTTAGATGGTCCCAACAAAGCTTCGGGATAAGGGGTGGTATTAACCTCCACACCCTTTTCCTTAGCCTTTGGGACGGGAACGGTCACAACGGGTGTAGTATCGTTTTTCTTTTGACCCGTTTGACCGTTTTTACCTTCATCATCACTCGCATCTTCCACCACCCCTTCAACAAACTCGGGTGGTGGTGGTTCAACACCGTTATCTATGACTCGACCACTACGTAAAGAAATTTTATTTATTAGTACCTCACGTGTATTTTTCGAGTTCGACCCTTGATGCTTAGGGTTCACAGTGGTGTCACTTGGAAGTCCTCCTCCACTTCCACGAATTTGAGCCATCTCTTGAGCAAGTTGCCCCACTTGCTTCTCCACGCTTTATGAGATTTATCCCACACTTCAAATTCTTTCCGTACTTCAATTTTAATTTCTTGGTTTGAATTCCGCATTTCCGTTCTAAGTTCTTGATGTGAGTTGGTGAGAGTGCTCATAGTGTTCATGATAGCATCTAGTTTCGAGTTAATCGAATTATCACCTTGGGAGTTAGATGCACCACCCCCATTACCACCTTGGTTGTAACCCCGTTGATAGTTGCCTTCATGATTTTGATATCCTTGGTTACCGCCTTGGTTGTAATTCCTTTGGTAACCCCCTTGGTTACCACCTTGACGATTATTGTACGAGGACCCACCTTGACCTCCTTGATTACCCGATTGAAAATTCGGGTTCATTTGATTTGAGGCATTACCATACCGGAAATTAGGGTGATTTCTCAATCCCGGATGGTAAGTGTTGGAGTTCATGTCATATTGCTTCCGATCTCCATACACTTGGTTGACTTCCTCGGTGTAGTCACTCGACCCCGTTGGACATTGCTCCGCTCTATGTCCAATATCACCACACTCTTCACACACCTCAAATTGCACCCCGTTCACTTCCTTCTTCTTTATACGAGCCATTTCCCGTTCTAAGGTAGAGATTCGATCTTTAGAATCAAGATCGGGAAGTGACCGGGAAATGGGATGTTTCTTAGCTCGATCGGCCGATTCTTTCTCTTTTGACCGCTTACTCATCCGTTCCAAAAAATCCCAATCATCGTCTTCATGGTTGCTTAGAAGGGTCCCATTGCTCGTTGATTCAAGTCGGTTCCATGTGTTGTCATCTAGACCCCGTACAAAGCACTTGACCAACTCCCACTTCTCTATTTGATGATGTGGGCATTTTCGCATCAACTCCCTAAATCTTGTGAATGCTTCATGCAACGGCTCTCCCGATAATTGACGAAAAGACCTAATTTCATCACGAGCATCGTCGGTCTTTGCCATTGAATAATACTCATCTAGAAAAGCTTGTTGCATTTCTCCCCAGGTGCGAATGCTATTGGCTGGAAGTGTAAGGAACCATTGCTTCGCTTTGTCTTTCAAAGAAAATTGGAACAAGCGAAGTTTAACCTCCTCTAGTGCGAAGTTGCGCCCCCCTATAGTGTTGCAAATAGAAGAAAACTCCGCCAAATGTGTGTACGGTTCGTCGTTCGACCTCCCATTGAAGTGGGGAAGTATGTTGATGTAATGTGGTTTACAATCAAACATTCTCCGTTCGCACACAATCGGTGAATCATTCTCGGTGACCACCGGTTGGAAACGGTCATTCACTCCCCGTGGAGGTTGTTGACTACGTTGTGGACCGTTAACCTCTTGATCGACCGGTCTTCGATTGTCTCTTCGGTCACCTCTTCTATCCCCACCTTGATTTCTACCTTGGTTGCCTCTTTGGTTACCACCTCCCACGAAACGAGGAATCCGATTAGGGTTACCATTGTTGTTATTGTTGTTGTTGTAAAACCCATCATCTCGGTTCCATTGGTTGTTGTTTCCGTAACCGTCATTTCTTCTATTCCCATAACCGTAGTCATCATCCCCCACATAGTTGGCATTTTGATAGCCAAACTCCTCATCATCATAGCCTCTTGCATTGTAAACATTCCCTTGATTAACATACCCCCAATCTTCGTCATCGTTAGCCCTATCATCATAGTATCCCCCGTCATCCGAATTTTCCGTATGAACACTCACATGTTCCGGCGATTGATAACCGGGAACACTATACGGTTCATCATCGGGGATTGCATTCCTCAAGTCATCGATGTTGAAGAATGGGTCTTCGTTTGCGGGATTGCGGCGATCGCGATTTCCCCGACGGTCGGAATTGACATTCCGGTCATCTAGGTTGATGGGTAAAGAGGTTTGTCGATGAAGGTTTTGTTGTTGGGGTGTTCTTTGATTGTGGTTGGGATTTTGGTTTTGGAAAGGTGGTGTGGGTGGTCCGGTATTGTTGTTATTACCACCCGGTCGCTCTTGAGGTATAGGTTGCATATTTGGAGCGGGATTGAAATTGCTTCGGTATTGAAATTGGTTCGGATTTTGATTTTGGTTGAAGTTTTGGTTAGAGTTTTGGTTCGCCATTGAATCGGTTTCAATGGATCGTGTATGTTGTGGTGTGTTGGTGGTTTGATTAGAAGCAAGTGTTGCCTCTAACCGGCTTGCTAGATTTCTCCTTGCTAGGGATGAGATCGGTACGATACCGGTACCGTACCGGTACCGATACCGTAAATACCGTTACCGAAATTGAGGAAATGTGGATACCGATTACCGTACCGTATTTATAGATTCGGTACCGGTATCGGTACCGGTATTTCGGTACTTTACCATATTGGTACCGCTTTGGTGTCATCCATTCTTTTACCTAAAAAAATTCATGTGCGACCCATCCATCCATTATTAATTGAACTAGAGTAATATATAGAGGAATGTAAACAAAGGGTAAACATATTAAGTAGTCAAAAAAATCAAAAGGTAAACATACATGGGTTCGACTTTTAACTTCTAAATTCTAACATGTCTAAAAAATCATCATAATTGATTAAAAATACCCAAACAAAAGAAATTTGATATTGGTTTTTGTAAAACAATGTTCAAGAAAATATAACTTCATAGTGGGATCTAAGATAATAGCAAAATACATAAAGTCATTATGAAATTCGGTATTAATACCGGTATTTACCGAAAAATACCGGTACCGATACCATTTTTTACCGATACCGAATTTCGAAAAATCTATTACCCATACCGGTACCGTTTATGATCGGTACGGTACGGCATCGGTACGGTACCGGTACGGTACCGGTACGGTACCGGTATTTCGGTAAGAAATCTCATCCCTACTCCTTGCGACTCTTTCGATTTCCGGTTCGTAGACTAAAGGTGAAGTTCTCCCGGAGTTTCGTGTATGCATACACTACCTGTAACCTGCACAAGTAACACACCCGCATAACAAGGAAAAAGACAAAGTGCAAAAAGAAACTAAACAACTTAAACAGATAATCACACAAATTCAAACAATATCCAAACACAAAGCGCACGCACTCCCCGGCAACGGCGCCAAAATTTGATCGGAGTGTCGTGCTCCGGTCAAAGATAATATTTATAGTCCCAAATTACCCTTAACAAATAGCTAGTGGTAGTAATGGGTCAAACCACGAAGAGTATGTGGTTTGCGAATGGATTCGATTGAATTATGAAAAGATGTCACACTTATGAAGCTTGCTATGATATGTTTTTGTATTTTTTGTTTAATTGAAAGATGTGAATTAGAATTACTAAAATGATTGAATGGATTAACTACTAGTGATTAACAAATTGCAAGAATTAAAATTGATTGATTGAACAATGATAAGAAAACAAGGTTCACACCCGGTTCGGTAGTTGCATTCCTAGGGTTTCTACACGTTTTAGGTTTGAATCAATTGCAAAGATGATTAACGGATTTAGTGTCACGAGGCTTAGGTGCCAAAAGCTATCAACGTTATAAATAACGGACCACAATGCACTTTGTTACCAAGAACATGTAAACTCTAACCTAGACAAGACATAATTGCACATAAACATTTCATAAAGTCAAATTTAATCTTCACTTGACAATTTATGAATTCAATACAAATGCAAGACAATTGTCATAAGCTTCAAAATCAAATAGCAAATTGTCACAAACTCAAACCAAGAACAATGTTTACACCCTAGACTTACAATAACCTACACCGGGGTGAAACCTCCAAGAAACTAGCAGCTCATGGTGAAAATGGCACGATCAACGGATGATGGAAGCTTGAATTGAATCATCTTGGAACTTGTAGAATGGTGAATGATGAAGGTTAGGGTTTTGGATGAGTGATGATGGTGAGTGGTTGAGTAGATTGATGGATTGATGGAACTAGGGTTTCGATTCAAGAAGATGATGTTGCTATCGTTCTTGATTCGGGTTGTAGGAATGATGGTAGATGAATGGTAGGTGAAAGATGATTGGTAATGGCTCCAAGAATGGTTTTCAAACTCAAGAAGAAGTGTAACTGTCGAATCCTACCAACCACCCCTTTTGATTCGTTCAAAAGCCAATAGAAACCAAAAATTCGCGACAGCAACATACAAGGGCCATCGCCGACGGACCTAACCACCGTCGACGACAGTGTGTGCATTTCTGATATTGGCCGACGGCCTATTTTGCTGTCTACGGCGGGTTCTGGCGACGACCACATGCGCCGACCGTCGGCGACGGCCCTTTTGGGCGTCGGCGACGGTGCCCCCAAATGTGATTCTTCATTTCTTTCATTTCTTGAGTCCGATTGACCCGTTTCGCATCCCGGTGGCTCCGTTTTCACTCTGGTGACCCGTAAAGCTCCCGAAAAGCTCCTTAAACTCTGTTAGACCTACAAAACAAGTATCTAATCAAAAGTAGGCTATTCGAAATTAAAACTTGTGTAAATACATCAAATTAAACAATTACAAGCACCGGTTTTCGACCACGTATCAAATAACCACTTGCTTCTTATCACAAACGATCTGAGCTTGGTTATGAGATAACCAATCCATGCCTATTACTATGCCGAATCCTGCTAGTTTCAAAGGAAGTAAAGACAATGGAAAAGAGTGGTTCCTAATGGATATGAAACATCCATCTAACACGGTTGAAGCAGTTTCTATGGTACCATCGGCCAATTCTACTTCATACTTTATGCTTAGGGTTTTAACAGGCAGATTTAATAACTTACAAAACTTATTATCTACAAACGACTTATCTGCACCAGAATCAAACAATACCCTTGGATAAACATCATTGATAAGAAAGGTACCTGTTATCACGTTGTCATTTTGGATCGCTTCTTGGGCATTCATTTGGAAGACCCGGGCATTGGTCTTCTTGCCTTCTTCAGGTTTCTTCGCATACTTTGGGCAGTTGGACTTGATATGCCCTTTCTCGTTACAATTGTAACAAGTTGCATCCTTAATCTTTTTACAATCCAACGTCTTATGCTCAGAAGACTTACAGATCCCACAAGCTCTTGGCTGTGATTGGGACTTTGATTCATACTTGCACTTTCCCAAATGACGCTTCTTGCAGGTCTTGCATTTGGGCTTCTCACCCGACTGTTGGTCCTCTTTCTTGAACCCTGAACTCTTCTTGTGATCAGAGTTCCCTTTGTGCTTCTTGTCTGAACGGTGTGAGTTATCATCCTCACGTTTTCTCTTCCCAGCATCAGAATTCCTAAGCGATCTCTGCCTGACCGCATCAAGGGTAAGAGATAATGACAAATCAGCTATTGACCTAAAGGTAGTAGGTCTTGATGCTTTCACACTCGCTTTGATCTCCGGGGCTAAACCCCCAATGAAACGGGCTATACGCTTTGGTTTCGGTGTCACCAAGTATGGAACCAATCGAGACATGGTATTAAAGCTCATGAGATACGCCTGACAGTCTAAATTCTTCATAACCAATGTCAGAAAGTCGGTCTCGATCTTCTCAACTTCATGTTGAGGACATAAATTCTCTTTAATCAAAGCAACAAACTGAGCCCATGTTAAGTTATATAACGGAATCTTTCTAGTAGCTTGGATTAAGGACCTCCATCAAGCTAGAGCTTCTCCCTTGAATGATTGTGAAACATACTTCACAACATCTTGCTCTGCACATCCACTAATATCAACTACCGTATCCATCTCATCTAGCCACGTCATGCAATCAATGGCTTCTTTTTCCCCAGTGAAATCCCTGGGCTTGCAGGAGACGAAATACTTATAAGAACAGGTTTTTGCTCGTGGCTCCTTATCAAATACAATCTTCTTAGATGGAACGCTATGCTGATTTGAAGAGTGCTAGCCATCATCCTTCTTTGACTCGTGAGTTTTAGATGGTGGATTACTATGAGCCACAGAGTGAGTCTTAGGGTGTGATTTGGAATGAGGTACCGATAGGGTCTTGCTCCGAGTACCACTTGATTCATTAAACTGCCTATCCATGGCCTTGGTAACAGCATTATCAATCAATGCTTGAAGTTCCGCACCAGTTACGTTGATCCTGGTAGTATCATGATTCTCCCTTGGATGACTGTTGACTTCTTCTGATTCTGCCATGTAGCTTGTTTGCTACATAAAGTAATGACAATGATTTATTTAGAAGTTTATAACAGAATTGTCCTCTTGATGATTTATTAACCATGGTATAAATAAACCATATTGGTTAATTTATTAAACATATTCATTCAGGATTTTATCATAATTATCCTCAGTCATAATTTATTAATGTATTATAATGGCACAAAAGGCCAGGTTACAGGGACAATTTAAACTATAAGCCATGATCTTATAGGATCGAGGCATTAAGGCATTGAATCATAGTTCATTACCTTTCTTGACAGGGAGTCATAGACTACAACCGTTTTTTGTCTTATATGACAATGAATATGGCCCGCATGCATTACATCACTAATGGATGTTGAATATAAGAAAGGAATTGGAAGGATCCAATATAAGGATGACTTACGTGATTTTATCGAATCGCATTTGCCAGGAGTGTTAACATGTTTTCAGATGTTAACAAGGATTTTGAATCTTACAAGGAATTACCATCATGGCCCTGTCTTAATACGACACATGGCTAGGTTTTGCCTTCAAGATTTTCTTTAATATATAATGGCATAATTAATTTTTAAAAGGAATGATATTTTAATTTATTTCATATTTTATATTTTATATTTATGCATATAATGAAAAAAATGAAATTTTTAATTAAACATTCCACTAAAATTAAAAGAGTACATATTTGCCCTAAACGGGACTTTAACAGAAATGACTTGCCCACGCAGGGGCTAAACTGAAAATACAAGTCCTCGCAGGGACTGAATACATAAATAGATGTCAACGCGGGGACTTGATTGAAATTAGGAAATTACAATACAAATAAATAAATAAGGAATCTTCAAAAATCCCTTTTCTTCTTTCCCTTGATTAGATTCCCCAGACCTTTGATAAATCCTCGGTGGCTCCTACGCTCTTCTTGAACCTCCTGTTCCACCTGACTCAACCTTTGAAGAATCTCCTGTTGCTGCGATGGCTGGATCTGCGGCGGCTGCGGCTGCTGATGCTGCGGAGGTTGAGGAGGTGGCGGGTATTGGTACCCATAGGTCGGGTACCCAGTCTGGTATGGGACTCCATATGGCCCCTCGGGATGAAGAGCATTGTAGTTCGCCGCTACAAGGTATGGGTCAACTTCGGCGTAGTTGTAGTTAGTATGGGCTGGCTGCTCAAAAGGGTTATACGCCGCTGTACCGGCGTATGAAGGAATCGGGTTATCATAACCCATTGGTGGTGGTGCGACTGGCGCAGAGTCCACCTCAGAAACGGGGTTTGAAGGCCCACCCATCTGTGGGTCTTCATATAGTGGCGGGTAATGACTGCCACTTGAATGCTGAGGGGTGCTGAAATGGAATCCCCCTCGCACGGACATCGGTGCTCCTGATCTCCTACGCCTCGGTGGCTCCGGAGGCGGTTGCTGCTCTGGCAGCGGTGGTGGCGGTGGCGGTGGAGTGACCGCTACAAAACGTGAATCCTCTGAGGGATCCTGCTGTTGCTGTTGCGATGGGTTGTATAAGGGAGTAAACACCCAGTCGTATTGGGCAAACCTTGCCTCATAGCTGTCTGGACCACGATAAGGTGATCCATGAAAAGGCGACACATCCGAAATCTCGATGGGGTGAGTAGGTGTCCCAGATGGTGGTTCACTGGGATCCGGGTCATCATCCATCTCCATGTCCTGAGCTTCAGGGAAATGGTCTTCGGGGCCCAATGGGTTATGACCCATTGGTTCTTCAATCGGATTTATCGGGTTAAACCAGCTCTGGAAATACGGGGTCGGGTCTTGAAATGCGCGGTGCGACCCCGACCGCTGCAGTGGTAGGTAAGAGTGGTGCGAATCATTGGGCTCGTTCTCCGATTGTGGCCCAAAGGAATGATGGTAAGAGGGTGATGAACTAAGCGAGACAGATCATCTCGCGGGCTCTAAATACGTCCTCCAATCTTCTTGAGGACTTGTGCTCATAGTAGCTGACGGAGTTCGCCGGTGTGAAGGCCCGTCCTTATGATCGTTGGGGGCGTTGAATGGCCCCTTGCCTCGTCCTCCTCTTCGGAACCTTGGCGGAATTTTTGTTGATCCTTTCAAAACAAACAAAAGAAACAACAAAGGAAACAATAAAGGACGAAATAAAATGAATTAGGATTAGTCCTAAGTTCTTTGCCTAGACTCGGAAGTTGAGAAATGTGCAAACTGTGTCATTGAGATTAAACACAAAAGGCTAGTGTTTAATTCACTCAACGTTGGCTCTGATACCAACCTGTCACACCACGATATTTCCACGTATTACCGGTGGGCCCGGTGGGGAGTATCGTGACGTAGTTGATATCATCATAGTCAATTTATCACAGTTTAATACACAGCGGAACTCTAAAGATAAAAACATTACAAACCGATGAAAAGTAATATCAATTATTACAAACGGTTGTAAAAGGGATCCACAGGCGGATCAAAGATAAAAGCAACATTGTTCAACAGATTCTTAAACATCTAAGCTTGCAAGACTCTTTATTGATGCTAGGAGTAGCCAGCCCATTTCGATTAGTACCTGCACTTAACCTTTTTGGAAAATACGCCAGTTTTCACTGGTAAATACAATTAACCGGCTCATTTTGAAAATGTTTAAGAAAATTGATTTAAATGCACAAGGCACAAAATATCTTTTATAACTTAGGATAATTATTTAAAAATAAACTTGTTAAAGAATTACATGTTTATTATACGTTTAGTAGCCCGGGTTGAAAACCGGGTTAAAGATTAATAGACACACCACATAATATATCCCACGGCGAGTTATTCTCGAACAGGAGGGTACATTATTTTACATACGCACCGGCAGGTGTATGCCTACACCCCGTGCTTAAGTCGTGGCCATTTCAATGAATGAGCCGAGGATATCCAGGACATGGTCATTAACCCCCCAAAGGCTTAGAATAAACAAACAGATTAAACGGGTTATCTCAATGATTTTAACCTTCATACGATTAAAAATTCAATACCCGACCAAGCGGTATTTTATATACCGTACCCCAAGCCCGTATAAGGGAAAATAAGTTAAAAGTATTTACCTGAGCAAATTATACAAATTTGTCCCAGCCGTACAAATCAGCAAGTGCAAATATCTTTTACTGGGCTCCTAAATCTGGAATGAAGGTTTTAATAACCTATTAGATTTCTAACGGGTCTTACTTAAGTTTAAACTTAGACCGGTTAGTTTTAAAGGAAGATATACGGTTCAAAACGCAAGATTAAGCGAAGACCGGATTAGGATGTGATTTAGACCTGACAAGTTTGAATACTTGTATAATATGGGTAAACTAAACACATTCTGGATTTCGAGATAAAAATGATAAGGTTTGACCCGTTTCGGTTAATTTATGCAAACTAGTTACATAATCCGCACCGAACGCGAAAAATGCATAACGGGTAAACAAATGAGTCATGAACAGGTTTCCTAAGTTAATATGCCTTAAATATGTTGTGATATCAGTAGGATACCTTTCATTATGCCCAAAACGGATTTAAACTCAAATTAAGCCCCATAGGGGTATTTTGGTCATTTTAAAGGTTATAAAAGAGATTAAATATTAATCTGAGGTTTTGGTCTGAAATGATCAGTAAAAATATTTATTCTTGCAAGTAATATCAGTAGGGTATTGCATATATGTGAAATTTATCATTTATAACCAAACTATGCACCGTAGGGGCATTTTGATAATTTCACATAAGCTTTAAAGGTCAAAACTGGAAATCTGAGTTCAAAACTTTTGCTTACTGTTAAAGTATAAAAATTTATTTAAAACATCAGTAGGTATTAAGTCTTATATGTCAAAAATAGTTTTAACCCATACTATGCGTTTAAAACGCGTAAAAAGTCGGTTTTAGCTGATTTTCGGGTTATATAAGGAAAGCTGAGATTTATCAGCCCAGAAGGCTTAAAATATTTTATTTATCATATAAAAATCAGTAGCAAAAGATTTGGTATCAATATGATATGTAAAACTCATTTTATTAGCAAAAAAGGTATAACCGACAATTACCGAATCAAAGCAAGAACCCTATGTTATGTTCAGTTTAAAAATAAATAAAAATCTTCAAAAATCCCAAAATATTATATTACATCAGTGGGTAAAAATTTTGGTGTCAAAATTTGGGTTTAGATAGGCTTTATGCTAATAATGCCGTTTAATTAATAAAAAGCTTTCAAATTACGATATTGAGCATAACTCCTAATTTAGACCTCAAACTGATGTCAAATTTTTAGGACATATTTATAAATCAGTAACAAAGGTTTTTGTCCTCTCACATTTTCAAAAATCCCATTTTAAGGTCAAAAGGGCATAATGGTCAACATTTAAGCAATTAATGGAAACATGCATATGAATCGGATTAATTAGGAACCAAGTTGTATAACCTCAGAGGGTTATACTAACCTATAACCTGGTCCTAATGGAACTCTAAGGCATATCTAAATTAAGCTAAATCAAAGTCTACTTTTGCGACTTTCGGTTCCGAACCGAGCCTAAACTCAAAATTGTCGGGTTGAACATGCTTAGACATGTTCTTACATTAATTACCAAGTTATATAAGTGTTAAAACAGGTTTCATAGCTTCTACATTGTTAATTATGAGTTTATTTGCAAAATAGCTTTCTGTTGACTTTTTGATATTAAGTTTGACCCGACAATTGACCTAGTTAGAGGGGAAATCAGAGGGTGCCCTTTTAAGGGTTTATTACCCACATAATTACCAACTCATAGCCACTTTCAATTCGAAAAATGACTAGACCATTAGTGATTAATCACTAGGTCAAAGCTTAATTACGACGGCTTTGACTTTTGGTCATTAGACTAGTAAAACTTGAATTAGGAAGGCTAAGAATGCTTACAAAGGCTCTTAGCACGAATTAGGAGTTGAGGAAAGCTTGCTTGAAGTCCAAAGAGCTCCAGAAAGTGTGTTGTGAATAAATTTTGAAAGGTGCAAGTGAACTAACAAACAACAAGTTCTTATATAGAACTTTAAAACTCACAATATCATTCCAACAAGGTCTACAGGTGATCCCTGATGAATTCCAAGTGTCCCTATGCATGAAAAACTGTTGGCTGGGCTCCTGGATTCGAAAAATGGCATGCAAAGGCGATGTAACCTGCTGTTACAGGCATCTGTCCAAGAATTCTGCATCTGGCCGTTTTAGGCGGCCCGCGTAACCCATGGCCGAGGGCCTACGCGGCCGGCGTGGAGGTCAGGTCCAGTCAACAAGTTTCCATATATTGCATTTTTAGTCCCTGGTACTTCTAAACATGTTTTAACTTGTTTTTATTGTACTTTTAACCCCCAAACTTGACTTTTAAGGACTCTAAGTCATAAACAAACTCCGTTAAGCTCCCGGTTAGTTATACGATCATCGAAAAGTCCTGAATTTCAACGTTGACGCTTTCAGCCCCTTATTTACGAATGTTAACGTATTTTCCTCATACGATATCGAAACCTTGTGAAAAATTTTATCACTTATTCTCGGGAGCATAATTAATCGTTACAAAGCTTCGGGTTCGTTAAAAGGTCACTCAGAGGTATAATTTAAACATGTTGACACATTTAACCCTTGTGGCTTGCAAACTTTCACTTTCTTCCACAAACGGTTTCATACGATTCATGATTCATTCGTTTAAGGGTATAAACATCGTGTAGGGTTGTTGAAAAGGCAAAATTATCAAATGTTGACACTTTGAATCCTTCTACACACATACTTTCTTTGTTTGTCAACTTTAGTCCCTCTGAATTAATTCCTTACACGTTTAAAGTCCATGACACGTGTCTTCATAATATTGGTCGTGATTTTACGAGGTGTTACAACAAGGGGGTTTAAAAGTGGGTTCTTTTCTGTTGGAGGGAAACAAACACTCTGAAGCTCCCAAGCTTCCAAACTCTGTCGTTTGTGAGGAACCTTTCCATCAAAATCCACCATGTTAACTTTCTTGCCCTTTCCTTCGGCCATCTTGTCCATTACCCTCTTTACTAAGTGAGCAAGTTCACCGGATTTGACGGCCTCTTCAATCCTCTTTTTCAGTTGAAAGCAATCATTAGTATGGTGGCCCTTTTTTCATGAAATTCACAGAATTGGGTGGAATTCTCATTCCTTTTGCTTTTGGAGAGAGATCTTGGAGGTCGAAAGCTTTGTTTCACTTCCTCTGTAGCAAGAATCTCTTGAGAGGTCTTGGTGAGGGGTGTGAAGCTTATGCCTTTTTCCCTGCTGGAGGGGTTCCGGCCTTCAGGCCTTCGCTGCTCTGAACCCTTTTGGCGTTTATCATAGGAATGGAAGATTCCCTTTTTCTAGCTGGGCTGTTGCATCGCCAGCTTGATCCCCTTTTTCTTTGCTCTTTAATATCTACGGCCTCATATCCTCTGATGTGGGCTTCAGCCCTTTCGAGAGCTTCTTCAAAGGTCTTGGGCAGGGATTTGTTGAAATCTCTCGTAAGATATTCGGAGGTAATGGCGTTCATAAAACCGGCCACTCTCATCTTTTCGTCTGCCCCTACATATGTGAGACCTTCCTTTTTATACCTTTCTATAAACTCTCGAAGGCTTTCGTCATCCCTTTGTTTTATCTGAAAGATTACCGTAGCATCTTTGACGTACCGCCTTTGCTGTGAGAAATTGGCTAAAAACCCTTTGCTTAGATCATCGAAGCTTCGAACGCTTCTGGCTGGCAGATCGTTGAACCATATCCGGGCTGATCCAACGAGAGTTTGCATAAACATGAGGCAGCTTTCAGCATTCGACCATTTCTCAATCCTAGCGGCCCCGGTGAAGATCTGAAGGTGATCTTCTGGATCCTCAGTCCCATCATATGTTTTGATATGGGACGCCATCTTAATCTTCCTTTGAAAATCATAATCGGCTATTTGCTGTGAGAAGCACGAGAGATTACTTGGCTTGTAAGGCTTGGCCAAATCTTCTTCCACTCTTGCACCTGTGTTGCTGTTGTTATTGTTATTGTTGTTCCCTTGGGTGGCCAACACTTGATTTATAAAGTGCTGCCACGTGAAGCTTGCCATCATCTGGGACATCATCTGGGGCATAAAGTTGAAGCCTTGAAGACTTCTAGGTGCAACCGGGTAGCTTACTCCCAAGGGAGTGCTCATAACGGCACTCCGTGCCAAAGGGAGTACAGACAAAGCTTGTTCCCATGTAGTTGTTGCTGAGGGTGGAAGGCTTGCCATTGGAGATTGTAGGAGCTGGTCCAAAGTCAGCTCGTGCCCTAGTGGAGCACCGGCTGTAGCTGGTTAGGAAGAAAAGAGAGGAAATGTTGTCTTATTTGGCCTCGTATACAGATATGGGTTAGGATTTAGAGGAGGATTGCTGGGACCAGCCTCATTCCTAGATGCAGAAGGTTGTGAGTTTGCAAAAGGAGGAATGGGGGGTCCAGGAGATAGTGACGGTTCTAGTTCGTCATAATCCAAACGAATCCTCACTCCCTTGTCTCTTTCCCTACTCACATATTGGTTGAGGAGAGACCTCAGCTCTAGGAAATTGTTGGCGACCCCTTCAGGAGTAAGGTCAACACGTGAGGGGGTGCTAGAGACACCGACATTAGGGGATGGAACCCCTGATCTAGACGGAGTTGGTGTTTGGAAAATGAGAAACTCGGGGTATGAGGCTCCGGTGGGAGTGCTCCCCGGTGTCGAGAAGGACGTTGGTATAGCCACATGAGCTTGGCTAGTGCTTGGGGTAGAGGTTTTTGGGACTTAATTTACCTCCCCCGGAGATTCACTTTCCGACATGGTAGTTTCAAGAGAATGGAGCTACACTACTAGGTCTTTTTGAAGAAAATTAGTGGCGTAGCCCCACGGTAGGCGCCAACTTGTTGAGAAAACAGATACTAGACCGATGGTAGTAGTTGGGCTGGTTAGGCAAAAGGGTTGGAGGGTTTGATTTTGCCTAACGCAGGTCGTGGGGTCCCCCCATGTTTGCAAGACGTGGAGAGAGGTTCACTAGTTAGATTTTGTTGTTTGCTCAAGATCTTTCACTGGAATGTGTTCAGTTTCGGATGTGGGAGCAAAGAGAATGTATGTATTAAATGTGATGAAGAGTGACTTGCATGGAACAAGTACTTGAGAGTTATAAGCAGGGATCCCAATGGAATCAGGGCTGATCAGAATGTCTTTAGCACTAAATGAAGTGTCACATTTATAGGGAAGGTTATCGCTCAAAGAGGAAACCATTGACCAGTGAACATGCTTGCAGTGGAGGACTTACCCTTTTGGGGGGTTGAAGCCTTTTGACCTGCGGGTAAAAGACTGTATTCTGTGGACTCGTCTTAATTTTGCGGCTAGGAGAGTTGGTGAAGCAATCAGAGATGTGACCATTTACTGTTCATGTATTGTTTTATCCTAGCTCCCGGATTTTTAACCTTTGAACCTTTCAACATTTTAAGCATTCATGTGTTTTAGTCATTTTATTTGGTCTTAGGCTACCGCGTCATCAACATCCATACTTAATTTTGTTTTGAGATTTTTTTATTTTAAGGAAAGAGACCTGCAACAAGTCAACACCTAGTGTTGTCACCGGTGATCGTCGTTTTAACGCAGACTTCTTCCATCCATCCCCAAAAATATCTTCCACAATCCATAACCTCCACCCTCAATCAGATCTTCCTTCCTTCCACTAGATTCAAACATTAACCAATGCATCACCCAGATCATTCATCATTAAACCCAAACCCTAATTATTTCCCAAACAACCACCACCACCACCAGGAGGAGCACCTCAACTGCCCTAGATGCGACTCCACCAACACCAAATTCTGCTACTACAACAACTACAACCTCTCCCAGCCTCGCTATTATTGCAAGGACTGTCGCCGCTACTGGACCAAAGGCGGCACTCTCCGTAACATCCCCATCGGTGGAGGCACTCGCAAAATCACAAAACGCAATTCCACTGTAAACAATCGCACATCTCCAACGACCTTGATGACGAAACCTCCGGTACCGGTGACGGAGAAATCCGAATCTGGATCTTCTGGTGGTTATTCTGTTGGACCGTTAGGAAGTTTGTTAATGGAAGGTGCGAATAATAAGAATGGAAATTCGAATGGTGATGATTTTGGAAGCGGTTTGTTGAGGTTGAATCATCAACAGAATGGAAATGGTGTTGGTGTTGGATGGGTTGCTCTTTCCATTTTTACACCTGCTTCGAGGTTCTCTTAAAACTTTTGTTTTTAAGTGTGTTATATATTTTAAATTAAATCATATAAGGTTGTGAGACTTGTTGTTTAATGGTTGATTTTGATGATCAAGAAATGAAATTAGTTATGGTGTTTGGGTTCAGGGATATATCATTTTCATCCATCTCATCCAATGTTGTAAGAGTCGCTAAGCGTGGGGTACTGGCTAACGATTAATCTACATCAGCAGAGATTAATCAGAATTAATCTGATTGGGATTTTTATATGTAATTTTTAGTTATATATATACACACATTTTATATATAGTTTTTTTTTAAGTAGACATGTTTTAACCTTTTATTGACCTATTTTTTAAAGTAGTTGACGTGAATTTATAAGGTTTGGTTGAAGTTTGACTGACATCTAGTCAAAATTTGGCTAGAATAGGAGCGTCATTGATCGCTTAGTGGTTAATCGGACATTAATCGGTAAACCTCCGATTAGTCATTAATCGAAAACTAGTTGGGATTTTTACAACCATTGTCTCGTCTTACAATTCTTTAAATTATTTAGCTGTATCAACGCCACATCATATATTTTTTCATCTCATTACTTGCATTGCTAAATGGAAATAAGCATCCTTTTATCCTTCTTATCCTTAAACTAATTATCTTAAATATTTATGAAGAAGTTGTTCTTTTTATTTTCTCAAAACCGACCCGACCACTAAACCGGTTCAACGGTTCAACTGTAGCTCATCACAAACCATGTCTGGTCTAACCTATGTTGTTTAAACTCGTGCCTACCGAACGGTTAGAAATGAGTCTAGTCGGGTGACCCGGTTTTAACAACATCACATACGATTCAAGAATAGATCATGTTGGTATTCTAAGAGAAAGGTTAAAAATCTGAACTTTTTATTACATAGGAGACAACAAAGATTATTTGGTTATTTAATACAAACGTTTCAAACATGGATCATCTTGGTATTCTAAGAGAAAAGTTAAAAATCTCAACTTTTTATTACAGAGGAGACAAAAGGTAGAATATAAAAACAAAAAGCTAGCAACCGAAGGAATGATGGTGTTAATGTGGGGACCCGGGGGAGCATGAGAGTCATGATGTAACTTGTGGACTTTATATCAATTCCTATCCTAGCTTTTACGTTTTGTTTTTTTGTTACATGGGTATATTTATCAATTATATTTCCTTCAAATATGTTAACATGGGTATTTATATTTGGATGTCATTTTTGTCTCTGTGGTTTGTTCAATATATCGATTCAGACTAAATTTCAAATTTATATCATTTTCGTCGAAAAAACTAAGATCGAATCAGATAATTGGACAAACCGCAGGGACGAAAATAACAGTTAATTCATGTGTTTTTGGACTGGACTGACATGTTTCAAGAATGTTAGGAACATAAATGGTACAAATTTAAAATTTGGCTTAAACTGATATAATTGAACAAATTATAGAGACGGAAATGACAATTAACTCTTATATTTATCAAAACATGTTTAACAGACATGACGCCATGTTTTTCATATTCCTAATAAAAAAATCATAAATATGAGACGTGATGTCATGTAAGTCGTAATGTGGAAATTTTTTATTGATCCACTAATACACACCCTTTAATCTTAGGGGCAGTTTCTTTACCTCTTACGCTGTGTTCCCGAGTTTAATAAATGTAAGAAAAGAAGTGAAAGGAAATTAGGGAGAGATAAGAAAAGAAAATAAAGGAAGAGATATAATCTAATTTCATGTTCCAGAGTTCGAAGGAAAAGAAAGGAAATTAAATTTTTATGTGTTCCCGAGTTTAAAAGGAAAAGAAAAGAAAGCTACAATTTTACGATTGTACCCTTAAAATAAAAATAAAGCAATTTTAAACAAGGTTGACTTATAATGAATTTGAGGGCAATTTAGGAAATTTAAAAAAGTCTGAGATTCATAATAATCTTTTCTCATCAAATCTCTCCAAATTGGGAGGATAAATATTTGCATCAATCTCCCCCCTGTTTCTATTCTTTTCTCACCACTTCCCTTCCTAAAAAAAACTCTAGAACACATTTTTTCCTCTCTTCCTTTCAATTCCTTTCACTTCCCTTGTTAATGAGCCTTTTAATGGTTCAGACCTCTTATAGGTTCAGACTATTTGTTTCGCGAGCAGATGTCTGAATGGTTCAGACATTTGCCTCTGAATTGTTAAGTATTATACTGAGTCTGAATGATTAAGACCTTTAATCTGAATTGGTCAGGCATTTGCCTCTGAACGGTTAAACATTATACCAGCTCTTAATGATTCAGACCTCTTACTGGTTCAACACTTAACAATTCAGAAGTTGCCAACTCTCGGTCTGCTTGTTCCCACCTATCTTCTTCCCACTATAGTGAAAGATCTTTCACCATGGCAGGAACCTCGCTAACCTTAGAGGCTAGTTACTCAAACTACCCCTTAGAGGCTTAGACCATCCATAGTAGATTAGTTTTTAGGTGTGTTTATAGAGAGAAAATGTGTCGTGGAGGAGTGAGGTGATGATATGAAGGGAGAAGAGTGTGAATAGGTGTGTACAAATCGGTTTTTTTTTTTTTTCAAAAACCGGTTTCGGTTATTAACTGAACCGTTTTTTTTCATCCAAAACGAAAACCGATTTTTTCTATAACCGGTTTCGGTTACTAACCGGTTTTCCAAGTCCAAAACAATAACTGGTGTAACCGGTTGGGATCGTTTTTTAACCGGTTTTTGCCAAAAAAACCCGGTTTTTAAAACCAGTTACGGTTATTAACCGGTTTTTCAGATCAAGAATCCTAACCGGTCTACAACCGGCGGTTCGGTTCAGTTGTAAAACCGGTTACAAAAAACCGGTTAAAAAAAACCGGTTTCGGTTTTTTTTTTCCGGTTTCGGTTCTAAAACTTGTTTTTTTGTACACCTCTAAGTGTGAATACGTATGTGAGTAAAAATAAGTTATGTGAGTAGGGTGAAAGAGAGAGGAGAGAGAATGTTGTTTTTAAGGAGAGAGAGAGAGAGAGTGTGTGAGTGGGGCAAGAAAGAGAAATGGTTGGGCAAGTGCCATGTGATACTAAAAAACACCTTCTAAATATGACTATTGGTGATGTTCTTAGGGTGGAGGGAGTAGTCAATCACTATTAGGGTGTTTAAGTTTATTTTCTAGCAACAATATCATGCCATGTCAAATCTGCACTTCGCTCCCCATTTTGCACTCAATCACTGACAATTGTCAAACACATGGAGAGTGGTAAAGAATTTAAAAAAATGTGATTGGTTGAAAGGGGTTGGGGCCCACCATTCACCGTCTCTCTCCCACCTCTCTCTCTTCTTCACCGAATCGGTGAATACTCACAGCTATTCCCTCTCTCCGCTCACTGATTGAAGGCTGGCAACCACTCACTGCGCGGTAAAACTCCTTCCCGATTGAGTTCCCCGCATGGACTCTGCCCCCTTTATGTCTGAATCCTAAATTTACACGTTTGCCCACATGAGACTTGAACTTGTCAAATTCATGAGGGTTATTAGATTTTAATAATCCTAAGTTTCACTTGTTGGCCGTTAATAATCCAAACTCTAAAAAGTCCCTCCAACGATCCAACTTGTAAGAATTTGACCCCCATCGATCCTTTTCAAACTGCAGATGCACTTGATTCAATTAAGGAGGCTGCAGGTGCACTTGAATCTATTGAGAATGTCAAATTCTTATATGTTATAAAATGATCAATGAGGGCCAAATTCTTACAAGTTGGGATCATTTGAGCGAATTTTTAAAGTTTGAATTATTATCAGCCAACAAGTGAAACTTAGGATTATTAAAATCTAATAACCTATTTGATGAGGATTGACACAATTCCAACCCAACTTGATACCACTAAATTCTACAAGCCCTTTGGTTCATTATCGTATAAATCTTTCGGTTATATGAAAGGCCACAAACCATGAGGGATAGGATGGGATGGGATGGAATGGTAAGGCATGTCGGCCTCTATTTGCAATCAACCCACATGGTTAGGCTAAGCATCCTTTTTGGGTTCAAATCCATTCCTCTCTTGTCATTTTCAAATCTTATTGTGTCAATTATAGAATGCTCTCTCATCTAACCCTAATTTTTTCTTATTTTACAAAAGAAGATTTATTTTTTATATTAAAATGGAAAAGATATGTTTTTAAACCCGACAAACACCGTACCAAGAATTGAATTTTTCTTATAACTGGAAACGGTCGTTTCAAGTCATTTACTTAGTGTTATATTTTATATGATTTCGCATGATTTCCTTATGGTAATGATTATATAGGGGCTGTTTGGCTAAGCTTATTGTGGAGACTTATTTACTTATTGACTTTTTGGAAAAGTAAATAAGTCATAATGAAGTGACTTATTTACTTATTCCTCTCACATAATAAGCTAACCCAAACACCTTTTAACTTTTCAAAAAGTCAATAAGTAAATAAGTCACTAAAATAAGCTTAGCCAAACAGTCCCATAGTAAAGCTAAAAAGTTGGACTAAAAGTGATATCGGTCCCAAAATATACTCAATAGCTTACAAGTGAGTACATTATTATTATTATATTATATATATTGATTTCGAGGGACGATGAATAGTAATTTTATTTTTATAATAATATATAGTTTTTTGTTATTTTATTATTTAATAATATATTATAATAGTTTATTATTATATTTACTTTTAATAACATATTTTTCTTTTTTTAAAACATCTATTTCCTTTACCTTTTTTAATAATTGTTTTTTTTTTTCTTTTTTTAACATATATTAATTTATCAATTAATTTGATACTTCTTTAATAAGTTACGTTTCTAACTTTTTTTCTAAAAACTTAATTACGTAGTTGTGCTTGATTTCTTTCCCTGACATTACGTTATAAGTTTTGTTTCAAAATAAAGTATTTATTTGGTATTATAAAACGGTACGATGATAAACTAAATCGTTCTAATGGTTTGACTTTCTAAATAACATGTTTTATTTTCAAATCACGTTTGTTTTACATTATCATTTGCTCGGTTTCGCCGCAACGCGCGATATAAAAAAACTAGTTTCAATGAAATTATAATAAATTTCAAATGACCAAAATGTTTTCAAACACCTCAATGAACTCTTTTCTCATCATAGACGTATCATGGCACTAACAGTTAAATGAACAAAAAAAGGTAACAAATTAATAAAAGAGAAATTGGCCTGTAATAATCTCACCTAGACAAATGCCGTTGCGGTTTGAGCAGCAAACGGCGTCCTTCTTCTTGTACCTTGGAAGCCACAAGTACTGGCAGAGGACAAAGAAACCACTCGCCCTCGTACATCTGTAACAGTCACAATGGTATTATTGAAACTTGCTTGAATATGAATAACCCCCTTTGGTATTTTACGTATACTCTTACGCGAACTAATACATCCACGTGAACCCTTTTTCGGTATAGCTTTTGCCATATTTTATCATCTCATAAATTTGAGTCAGAGATATATGGATATATCCATTTCATGTCAAAAAAGATCCCCCCCTTCTTATTTGTATATTGGGTCTTTAACGAGTCTTATTATCCTTGTCTTTGTTTATGTCTTGGGTTGGAACAAATTACTATAATTCATCCCCGACGACGGATTAGTCGACATTTTTCACAAATTTTACGAACAGAAGCTCTTATTTTCATATTTGCCACTCCTTACTTTAATTTTGAATCCTTTTCTTGGAAGAAAATAAGTTTATTGTAATTTTCGATTTTGAATCGTATTCCTGCGAAAGAAAAAGAAATAGTGAAGTTGAAAAAAACCTAATCTTTCGAATCTTTGTTGCGGAGTCGATAAATTATACGACCTCTGGTTGAATCATAACTGACCATTAATAATCCCACCTCAGAATATTCCCCCCACCAGTCCCACCTTTCACCTATTTTTCCTACAATGGTCCCCCGTTAAAAAAAACTTAACGGAGTTAAGCTTTTTTCCAAATTACAAACAAATTTTTAGGGCTTTTGATTAGAACGACGATACGAGTCCATTGATGTAAAACTTGTCTCGAAACGGTGTTCCAAACAATGAAAACGACGCTTCGATTCGGGTGTTTAAATTTCCAATTAACCAAAATCAAGTTACTTGGAGCACCATTTCGAAGTAAGTTTTACATCAATGGACTCGTATGATCGTTCTGATCAAAAGCCCTACAAAATTTGTTTGCAATTTGGAAAAAAGCTTAACTCCGTTAAGTTTTTTTAACGGGGGACCATTGTAGAAAAAATAGGTGAAAGGTGGGACTAGTGGGGGGAATATTCTGAGGTGGGATTATTAATGGCCAATAAGGTCTAGGTAAGATTATTACAGGTCAATTCCCCATTAATAAACTACTATTACAAAACAATAAGATCAGAAACATCTACAACACCACAAAATAGAAAATGATGAAAAGAGTAGTGATTTCTTCAAACCTCTTTAGATTAGTGTTTTCTAGTTTCAAACTTTCAACACAAAATTTTACCATGATATCTATTGACCCTCACTCCTATTAAAAAAATTATTAACATTGGTACTCAACGTCATTGTTTTCTTAGTGGACACAAAATTTTACCATGATATCTATTGACCCTCACTCCTATTAAAAAAATTATTAACATTGGTACTCAACGTCATTGTTTTCTTAGTGGAGTAATTGAACTATGATACTACACCATGTAATAACACAGACTTGAAGAATAGGTATTTTGCAATCTATGTTGCCAACGCCCTTTGGGCGTGCTGAACTAGCCCTAAGCATGTTGCTTAGCTCAGGCCCTCACTTTTTGCCGTGCGCCTTGCACATTTGACAACTATGTTTGCGATATCCCATGAGTTGATAAAATTAAGCATGTTGTATTTGAAGAAATGGATGAGCTTTATAACGAGTGATTTCAACCTTAATGACAACAAGTGGTTTGTATACGGGGTCTAGCCAGATCCTTTTTTAATAATGACATGTCAGAGATAAGCTCCCATGTCACATGATTATAACTATAAGCTAATGACAGTTTTGTTTAACATAAACACAACATGAACCATTAATTGGTATAATCTGCATCCAAGAGTCTCAGCACACCGATTACAGCCTGGAATTTATACACAAACAGAGATATGCCTTCTCGCAAACTAGGTACAGGTTTTGACAACCGTGATCTGATGGCTCCAGACCGCAAAGTGCCAGTTTTGTTTAAGTGATTGTAGCTGAAAAATGATTAGAGCAACGTTAACAAAATAGCGTATTTAATATAAATTACATCACCTAAAAAAGAGACTAGAATAATTTAATATGAATTACGGTCATAGGGGTTACCTGTGAACTCGATCTTAACGACCTTGATTAGACGGGTCTAATTTCTCAGCTAAATAGTGATCAAGCATGTCTTCCTCATCAACTGCAACCAATAGAGATGATATTGATTGTATAACACACAGGTAACAAAAAAAAAATAATAATAACCTTCTGAATTATCATCATCATCATCATTGAAATCAATGTCTTCATCTTCATCGTTAGATCCTTCAATGATCGGTGCTGCACGTTTCTGCCAAAAATTACAGTTTTGACATATATGTAACCATGATTTTTTAAGTATACACACAATCAAATAAAAAACCTTACAAACTGGAAACAGAATAACTTACTGATGCTCTTCCGCTTTCAAACCATTGTTTGCCGGTGAGTTTCTTTTCTTTGGTTGTTACAAGTGCTGATTCCGGCAACAGCCTGGTTTCAATACAACGCAAAAATAATATATATCATTATTATTATTTATTATAGAGTAAAATGCTATTTTCGTCCCTGAGGTTTGGCCAATTATGCGACTTTCGTCCAAAGGTTTGTTTTTCCGCATCTGGATACAAAAGGTTTGAAATCTTGTCATTTTCATCCAGCTCCTTAACCCATCCATTTTTCTCCGTTAAGTCAGGCGTATTTTCGTCTTTTTTGTTCACAATTCGGTTTTTTCAGGGGTATTCGGTCTTTTTACATAAAGTGAAAAAGACTGAATTGCCCTTTAAGTTAACAAAAAAGACGGAAATACCCCTGACTTAACGGAGAAAAATGGATGAAGTTAACTAGCCGGATGAAAATGGAAGGATTTCAAACCTTTTGGATCCAGATGCGAAAAAACAAACCTTTGGACGAAAGTCGCATAACTGGCCAAACCTCAGGGACGAAAATGGCATTTTAAGAATTAGACGATGGGAAACAATAGAATATGCTACGTATGAAACTTACTTGGCTCTCTCAAGGGCTAATTCTGCTTCAAATTTTTCTCTCCACGCCAAAAATGTCTCAACGGTGACAGGTTCTCCATGTGGCACAATTATCTAATAACAAGTTCAATACACCGAACCAAAGTTAAAAATCATAAAAAATACAATTCAAAAATATTGTTTACGTCATGCAAACGTCATACTTCATCTTTATTTGCTGTTTCCTCTAGGATATCGTAATCGCCAGTGTCATGAGCAAATCTTTCGGTAACCCACTCCTTAGATGAGGTAACTAGTGAGTAAATCATAGCCATTCCGAGATTCTCAGACGCCTGCAAAAACCAGTTTTAATAAGAGGTTGCATGATGAGGTGGGTAACAAGTTAATAACATTATGAAATACCTAAATAGCAAACAATATCATTATAGAAAGTTGGAATTAAGTAATTAACATTCGGTTTTACATCCAGATAATAGATTTTTGTATATTGTATTTACTTAACTCGTCTTGAAGCGTGTCGGTTGGGTCATGAAGTTACTCAATTCATTCAACCCCTTATTTCAACCTAGCCGATGTAGGCTAAAAAGATACCCACAGGAAATCGTATCAGAACTATATCAGGAAATACAAAACAACGTATAAAATTGTGATAACGGAAAAGTTTACCTCTTGTTCGAGCTTTTCTTTCAAAACTGTGAGATCTGATGCTGAGATTCCTTTTATACTGAATCAATACACGGTTATCAGCATATTAAAAATTGTTAACTGATAGACGATGATCAGAAAACAGTGTGCCCAATGCATCATTAGAATTATGATGCGTGGATGTGTATGATCAAGAAAGATGTAGCCAGACACCTTTTCAAATTCAGAAGTGGAATTTCATCTGGATATTTGTGTGTATGTGAGAAAACTAATCCCAATTGAACTGCAACCAAAAATTAGCAACCGAAAAAAACATGTTTAAAAAGGTGAGCATCACTAGAAGTAATGATCCTGCAAGACGATGTATGGTATAAGACCTGTATCGTTCGACTCAGTCTCATCATCCTGATACATAGAGAATAACATTTTAAGCGTTACTAAGCCATACTGGAGAAATAATGCATAACATTCATATCTTAATTTGAATACAACGATTTGAAAACATATCTTACCTGAAGAGATATCTTAATTTGAAAACATCGATTTGAAGTGTTTAATCCACTTTCGCTAGGGTGAATTTCTGGTGACAAAGATGAAACATAAAAATCGTATTACACGTTTGATCTTGACGGTTAAAGATACCAAAATAAGAGTGAAACCCATGTAGATAACTTTTTTTTTAACACAAACCTTCAAACTCATCCATTAATATGGCTTTTAAAGCTTCAATTTCCATCTCTTGCTCCTGCACATAATCTGTCATAAAAAGTAATTAGTACATAACTGTTTCATCTAGTTTTCATACATAATCCCCATGTTCAATGATGGCATAAAGCTTTTTAATGAGAAGTGCAAGCATGTTGTTGTTGTTGTCTTCCACATCTAAGAAATTATCAAAAATCCATACATACATGTCAACAAAGTTGTTTCACAGTTTTGTCGGGACGAACCAAACCGATATTGTCCAACCGGTACCGGTATTCGTTTTTTATAGTTTTCTCGACATTCCGGTATAAATTCGGTTAGCTTTTATCTATGTTTTAATAAAAGTTTTGTTAAAATTCAAACGGGTCAAATATAACTGTTTTTTTCTTTACCGTGATGAACTGAACCGGTATCGTCCAAACAACTTCGATATAAGTACCTATATTCGTTTTTATAGTTTTCGCGATGTTCTGGTACAAATTTCATCGCAAAATGAATTGTATTTGCAACTGTTTTCTTTTGTAATGTATGCTATATTGAGTGCGATTTCGTACCGGTATTCTAACAAACCGAACCGATACCGTCCGAACAACAGAGTACAGATACCGGTATTTTTTTTATGCTTTTATCAATAAAGCACGTGTCAGTTTATGAACATGTATGCATCTATGTATCTTATCAATTTTCTTACTTCTACACATATATAAAACCTATGAACTTATGAATTAACAGAGTATACGCTACGATTTAGGTAATATGGAACCCAGAGGTCTTGCTACTGCTAATCTAATAATTCATATCAAATACGTATTAAACTAAAACATGATCTCAAGCGTTCAAATAAACACAAATTTCCTCAAAATCAGTTCAACTTCACTTAAATGATTGAATCACACTCATATTATCCCTATATCAACACACAAAACCAGCGAGAACATCAAAATTTCATAACATCCTTTCACCGATTCCTTTAACGACCTATCAAACGTTACAATTCATAAATTCATTCATACTAAACCTATATCGTTTCCTCTGATCGAGATTTAACCGATCGATCTTAAAATTACACATATTAAACGTTACAGATCATATAACTTATTTGAACCGATAAATAAATGATTTCTGTAGAAGAAATTATTACCTGTCATATTGCGTAATGCTTCAGATATCGTAATATCTTCAGATAGATAATCTCTGGTAACCTTTTTCAGTGGCGATCGGTGTTGAAAATTGAAATACATACGCGAATATATTCATGAAGTTATCGGTATGATGCTAGTGTTGTTAGCGTGTGGTCACCCGCACCGAAGTTATCGTGTGACCGTGTTGCTCAACGCACATCTGGCGATCAATTTGCTTTAGTTTCAAACGTGTACGTTCGCTAATATCTTGTAGTTTTTTTAGTTATTAAAATATTGAAAACAACGTCAGTATAAATTTTTTGAAAAGTAAATTGGATAGTTGTTGTCACTCTAGTCAGATTATGTTAACCTAACCGGGCCGACTGTCACAGGCCAAATATTTAAATATTTGAAGATCGGAATGCTGTGGGCTGTGCTTGGGTTACTGGCTAGTTCGAAACTTTATTCGGGGAGGGAGTCAGTGTCAGTGAAGAGGTGTACGTGCCTAGTCGTGTTTACGACGAACGCGCCACTGGTCGAGAGCTGGTGCCGCTCTCCTGATGAGTCTAAGGCATGACGAAACCAGTGACCCACACAAAGAAGCAGGATGGATTGGCTTGTCCCCGGGGATTTGGGGACACCACACGAGGGTTGAAAACTAACCCCGTGAAACCACGCTGGCTTCATAATTTGGCTTGGACGTTCCCTGGGAAATCATACCGCCGGCTGCCACTTGACAGTCATTGTGCCACCACAATAATAAAATTCTTTGGTGTAAAATACGGTAAGACGAAAACTCGGATAGGCTTAGAATAGAGCCTGACACGAGGTTGGGGTCCATCCAGTATTACCTGATCCACCGAGTGAAATAAAGATTGAACTACACTAGTACTGCAGTACATACATGGACTAAGATAACAAATATGTAGTTCACTTCAATCCAAAAGTTAATTGGTCCAGACTCCATCCATTATTACGCCAGGCTTAAGCCCAGTCCAAACTCAATCGGCCTACCTTTTAGTTTATAGAAAAAGGGTGACAATGCAAACATGTAAAACAATAAGGGTATAAATGAAACTTTAATTTTCTGATTAGGGTTTCTCACCAGGGTTGCATATAAAAGCGATCTCGCTCTGTTTTGTCTGCCTTAATAAACTCACAGCTAAAAAGATCGCCGTACCAAAACCCTAGACGGTGAGTCTCTTAATTCCTTCATCATTTTGATGTGCGATTATCATCTAAATTTGTGGTTAATTACAGGATAATCAGCAGGAGAAATGACGACCGTACCAGGGCAGCTGATCTGGGAGATCGTAAAGAAGAACAACTCGTTTCTCGTGAAGGAGTTTGGAAATGGAACTCAGAGTGTTCAGTTCAGTAAAGAACCGAATAATCTTTACAATCTTAACTCCTACAAGCACTCTGGTAATTGTTAATTGCGGTTTTGATTAGTTGGTTATTGTAGTATGGATTTTGATTTGTTAGTTTTGATAGTTTGTAGATTAGAGATTGTGACCTTTAGAAGTTGTTTTGAGATCATAATTAGGTAGTATTTTGTTGCCGTTGATTGTAAATTGTGTTTTTATAGGGAGAATATTACAGTGGCTTTCTGAAGATAGGTTTCGTTCTGTGATTGTAAGAAAATATTAATGTATAATGTGTGATTTTTCTGGTTGAGGAGCGATAGGGTCTAAAACTAGGGGTGTATACAAGCCCAGAGGCTTGAGAGCTACTCGTGATCGGCTAGGCTAAAAGCTCGCCGAGCTTTAAGTAGCCCAAGCTCGAGCCTGAAATAGAGCTCGTTTAGTTTTTGAGCTCGAGTTTTTAGTTCTTTTATATATAATATGATAACAATGATGAGGATAACATTGGCTAGCCGAGCTTTAGCTCGTTTAAGCGATACCAAAGCGAGCTCAAGCCTAGCTTTTAGCTCGTTTGAGGTTGTTCTCAAAATAGCTTGAGCCGAGTTGAGCTCAAGCTTTGGGTTTTACTCGTGAGCCGAGCTAGAGCTCAAATAGGTAGGCTTGAACCGAGCCGAGCTTGAGCTTCATAAAAACATGATGAGCTGATTAGACACAAATAAGCTCGGTGTATGCGAGGCACAAATTATTACAATTATTTTAATGTATTTTTAATAGGTTTCTAGCAACTATTAGACATAAATAAGCTCTGTGTATGTGGCATGTTGTACAACGTTCTGCTGCACAATGATGAGACACGTACAAGAAATGAGCCTTAGGTGTGGTTACATTGAACACGTGTCTAATGTAGTGCCTTGGCGTCTATCAGCAAATTTGATGTTGTGCTAGTATGTATCTTTTTGTTTTAATAATGTTATTTTTGTCTTTGATTGTTTTCAAGTGAAACAAGGCTTTCAATTGAGGGTTTCTTTTCTGATATGACTAGATTTGTTGCTTATTGGTGTAGATTTTGATTTTGTGTGATCTTTATTTTGATTTTGTATGATCTTAAATTTTCCAAGATACTGTTATTTTTGTTATTTGTTGATGTGATGCTATATAAATATAAAAAAGTTTGGAAGATTTGAACTGTGATTTATTTTGAGGGTTTATTGCTGTCTGTGGAAGATGTGCGGCCAATGTATGTTTAATAATTTGGCTCTTTCTGTTAGGTACTAAATATGTTATCAAAGTGTGGGTGCATCTTTAATCATTTTTGATGTGTTGGTTTTTAATTGCTAACATATCTTCAATCATTTGATGCTTGTTCTATATTGATTCTGGTTATTAGGGTAAACTGTTAAATATCATGTTCCATTGTTGTAATCTTATTGCAGGACTAGCAAACAAGAAGACCGTTACCATTCAGCCAGCTGGAAAGGAACAAGCTGTTCTGTTTGCAACAACCAAGACCAAGAAGCAGGCCAAACCCGCTAGTTTGCTCCACAAGTCAATTTTGAAAAAGGAGTTCAACCGCATGGCTAAGGCAGTCGTAAATCAGGTAACCGCTTGAGAGAAACCATATTCAATGGCTATTGAAATGCTGTCTTTTAACTAGTATTACAGCTAAAAAATTACAGAATATTTGTATGTGTGGTAATTCATCTTGAGTTACATTGCAGGTTGCCAACAACTACTACAGGCCAGATTTGAAGAAAGCAGCTCTTGCAAGATTGAGTGCTGTTAACAGGAGTCTCAAGGTTTCTAAGTCTGGTGTCAAGAAGAAGAACAGACAGGCTTCAAGGGTTTATGGCAGGAAATGAAAAGAAAATGTACGTCTGTGAAACGTGTTCTTTTTTCATAAAATTTTCAGAGTTTTTATGTCTAGACTACTTAAAATCGAGTTCATCTTTTTCATGACTGTCTCTGTTTGAAGTTCTGGGAGTTGAAGATAGTTGCTTTTTGTTTCATTATTAGCAGAAATTTTTGAAGAATGATTTTGATTATTTTTGCTTAATTTTGAGTTTCGTAGTATTTATGTGGTTTTCTCAAGTATAAAAACATATGGTTGAATTATTTTTTTAACAAGTTTAGGTTCTAATGATCTCTGTTTTAACACTTGTAACA
Source organism: Helianthus tuberosus (assembly GCA_030545235.1). Lineage (NCBI taxonomy): Eukaryota > Viridiplantae > Streptophyta > Magnoliopsida > Asterales > Asteraceae > Helianthus > Helianthus tuberosus. Next base: position 212,627,400 of record CM060441.1, on the reverse strand, counting down.
ATTTTTTATAAATACAACCATAAGTTAATATCACTTAATCTCCCAACCCCATCATGTTTTCTCTTGTGTACATGTACGAGTACGACTGAGCCACCAACACCAGCTTGTGCCATAATCTACACCAATTCCACTACCAGTTGAAGCCGCACTTTTGTCATCGCCACCATCTTTTGTTTCTTTTCCGCCTCTTTCATCTCTTTGTTCCTTTCATGGTCTAAAGATCTCACTTTCAACTGATTATCATTCTTCAAGAGATTTGACATCTTTAATAGAGCTTCTTTCATGGCCTAAAGATGAAACCCTAAGTGTTTTTTTCAGTTTTTTAGCCAAATGATGATACTTCTAGATTCTTGAGACCTATCTTCGAGGAAAACAGTTTCCGATGTGTTGGCGTATGCTCAGAATTGCATAGATGTAGTTTCCGATGTCTTAGATGTAGTTTCCGACGTGTTAGCGTACGCTCAGAATTGCATCGATTACAGGAACTGTTCTGTAAATAAGGACTAACCAGCTTAACTAAAAATTGTACTTGAATCAGAAGAGCAATGGTATATTGCATGAATGCATGGATGGGAACTAGTGTAGCCCCTTTATTTATTTTGATCTTAAAGCCCTAATCAGATCAATGTTTTACGAGCTCGTTATGAGCGATAGCTTCGCTGGGTTATGTTTAGTTTATTTAATTTTTTTAGGGTAAATTACACTTTTCGTCCTTTACGTTTGTACCAGATTTCAATAGATAGCCTTTAACTTCAATAATTACAATCATAGTCCTTTTTATGTAAAACGCATTACACTTTACGTCCTTTAGCCCTAACCGAGTTAAAATTTTCAGTTAAGTATAACATGTGCCTTGCACATGAGGGTAAATTGGTAATTTTCCAGTGAAGTATGAAAAATCCCTATCTCTCTCTCTAGCTTTTCTCCATCACAATCATCCGGCAACCACCACCCCCACAATGTCGCCGCCACAGTTAAAGCATAACAAACACCGTTTTTAAAATCTTAGCTGGTAGCTGGAGATGGATTGGTGATGAGCAATAGAGAATGGTGAAGGATATACATGTGATAATCTTTAAAAAGGAAATATTCATGATTAAATGGTGAACCCCAATAATCCCTCAAATCTGGTAACTTTTCATGTGCCAAAACACAACAATTGAATCTATGTGATAATCCTTAAATATATGCTATTATTCATGTGCCAAACAAACCTGAATCTAATTTGTTACAGACCAAACTTAATAAATGAAGTACAGGTATCTTTGCACGATGTACAAGCGATGGCCGAATAATGAGTGAGTGTTAGACAGCTCATTGACACGAAAACCAATTAAATCGAGTCAATCAATTAAAACAAAACACTTTTATAGTTTTGTTAAAAAAACTAAAACAATGGCAATATTGTAACTTTTAACCGAAGGAAAGTTGTATTTTTTTTACTGGGGTAAAATCGTAATTTGCCAAAAGCTAAAGTGATGGTAATACTGTAAATTTGAACCAGGGGCAACATTTTTAATTTTCACAGGGGCAAATTCATAATTTTGAACTTGGGGTAACAACGTAATATAAATTTGAACTAAGTGCACAATCGTAATTTTAATCTGGAGGTAAAATCACAATTTTATTTTGAACGGAGGACAAAATTATAATTTTGAGTTGGGGGCAAAAGCATAATTTTATTTTGAACTGGGGAAAAAACGTAATTTTAAATTGAGGGCGAAATCATAATTTTTTAAACAGGGAAAAATCACATTTTTGAATAGATGGCAAAATCGTAATTTTTATCTGGGGGCAAAAACAAAATTTTATTTTGAACTGGGGGCGAAAAGGTAATTCTGAGCTGTGGGCAAAACCACAATTTTATTTTGAATCGAGGGAAAAATCGTAATTTTGAGCTGGGGACAAAAGCGTAATTTTATTTTGAGCTGGGGGCATAACCGTAATTTTAAAGAGGGGCAAAAACGTAATTTTAAAATGGATATAAAATAATAAACTAGTTGGTCCAATAGGGGAGTGGCAGGCAAAATCGTTATTTTGAATTAAGGGCAAAATCATAATTTTGAGATGGGGACGAAAGCGTAATTTTATTTTGAACTGGGGCAAAACGGAAATTTAAACAGGGGCAAAAACGTAATTTTAAATGAATATAATATAATAAACTGGTTGGTCCAATGAAGGAGTGCCATGATTCCCCCATTTGGGAAATGTATGTATAGGAAATCTGATTTTAATGTTTAACTTTTATTTTTAATGAATAAATAAGTAAAGTTACCAATTTACCCTAATGTGCAAAGCACATTTATACTTAACAGAAAATTTTAAATTTGTTAGGGCTAAAGGACGTAGAGTGTAATTAGTTTTACATAAAAAGGAATGTGATTGTAATTATTGAAGTTAAAGGCTATCCATTAAAATATGGTACAAACATAAATAACGAAAAGTGTAATTTGCCCTTTTTTTTTATTCAAATGGATAAAAATAGCATACAAACCACATGAAAATTACCAGACAAAGATTGAAAAAGAACCCATACACAATCTAAACTGTACAAGTTACAAGATCAAGTTAAAAAACAAAAGTTCGCGGCTCTTAATATTGTTAATCCTGTATAAACTAAAACAAGTTGTTCAAAACAATGAGTGACAGTCCATCAAATTATCTTAATAAAAATACAAGCAATACATTGACTTATGATTTTTAAACAGCTATGAAATTTAATTCATTCACCGATTGCCTTAAATTTTTAATTCGATGAGAAAATTAACGAAGTTGAGATATTATTGTAAATAAAAAAAGAAATAACATATACAACTAGCAAAAATAAATTTACCATCTTCAAATTTTGCGATTTTCAAGATGTTCTTCGGTACTAACCGGTCAGATGACCGAATCCAATCTTGACAACAAATCAAAACTTGTATCGTTTTCAGTATTTGAAGAACTCTTAAATGACTTAAATGACTCAATTACTCTACCCCGAATAGTAAAAGTAGATTGAGAGACCATATTAGAAATGACTTAATTAACGACCCACATGTGCTGAAATCTGAAAAATTGGACTTCTTTTTTTTTTCTTTTCCCACCAATTCAATCCAATACAAAGTAGATGTGACATTTAGCATTGAATGACCTTATATTGTGGGATTTGGTTCCCTTTTCTTCTTTTTTTTTTTTAACGTTAAACTAGTCTAATAAATACTCATATACCCTAAATACTCATATACCCACACCTTACAGGATTTGAACCATCAACCTTTAGACGGTTCTGTTTTTTATCTCTTAATTACACAAACAAATTTAGTATAAATGGTACACAAAGAACCCATATTCATAGGCTTGCATTAAAATCACTCCAATTGATTTTCAGCAATGTTTTGTCGCACAATTTTATATTTCGCTTTAGGCCTTCAAAAAGGTTAGCATAGATGTATAGGGGTAGAACGTAGAAGTAAAGATATAAGTAACACGATATATGTGTGTGCTATTATTTGCATACATATCTTTAAAATATGTGTATGTTTCTGTTATATATTTCGCTTTAGGGCATTAAAAAGGTTAGCATAGACGTATAGGAGTAGAAATAAAGATATAAGTAACACAATATATGTGAGTGCTATTATTTGCATACATATCTTTGAATTATGTGTCTGTTAACTGAGTTCTTTTTCATAAAATTTTCAGAATTTTATGTCTTGACTCCTTAAACTGAATTCATCATCATATCATGTTAGATATTTTTAGTGTAATCGGGATTGACTTGGACAAAAATAAATTGTAATACACATCAAGCAAGTTAAGAGATGCGGGAGTGCACGCTTGTTTGAGTTGTTATAGTCCTATGTGTTCGGTTGGAGCCCCCAATCAATGGGGATTCCAAGAGGGCAAGAGGCAACGCCCCTTGGCGGAGGTTCAAAGGGCAAATCCCATGGGTGCAGGGTCCAAGGACCCCAGTGATTCCTTTTTTTTTCCCAATTGCTTCACTAGAAATTTATTAGAAAATTTTATTTTGGTCACATTACTGGTCATACAAATTCACTATCAAATCACATACATAATTCTTGTTCTCAAATTTGAGTTGTATTCGATTGGATTTTTCGGGTGAACCACCAAAATAACTCGATCTGAAAGTGACTACACGTTTCTTAAATCATCCATTGCAATCTATATTCAAATATATCTAAATTAACCAGATGAACCCACTCTACTTTTGTCAAAGACAATCACCATATCACTAGACACCATTACTAAACGAGTTATAGAGGGCATGTGTAACACATTGTTTTTAACAGCCAAGAAAAGATATCAGTACATCAGGATTAAAAATCAAACACGTGCAACACACACAAAAATACACAAAAAAGGTAACAGAAAGTAGCATTACTTTTTGAGAAAAGAAAAACCTAAAACAACTTAGGCTATTGGGTATGGGGGAGGTTAGTCTCCAAAAGACTACCCGTCACGTAGGCGCCACGTAATCACGGGGGGAGGATAGTCTCTTTAGAGACTACCCAAGGGTGTGGGGACTAGCCAAGACTACCCCACCATTAATAATATATTAATATATATATATAAAGGATGAGAGAGAACAAAGATGGGGGACCCACCAGCTTGCCCCGTCCCCGGCGTCACATATCCGACGGAAATGCCGAGGACGGCCCCAAGGGGGCGGTGTGGGACTGGCCTAAGGGGGGAGACGGGCCTTTCACGTGCCCCATACCCAACCGCCTTAGACCATTGGGTATGGGAATGATAGTCTCCAAAGGGACTATCCTCCACATAAGCGCCACGTAAGCATGGGAGAGGAGGACCATCCCCTTGGAGACTATCCAAGGGTGTGGTGGATGCTCCTCCCCTATTTTTTTAATTATTTTTTTTGCCATATTAATTAAAACAAACTAAATAAAAATAAAAAAAGTTACATTTAAATAAAAATAAAAAAAGTTACATTTAAAAAAAAAAGCCTAAACTAACATTAAAAAAAAAACTAAAGTAACATTAAAAAAAACCTAAACTTAAATTAAAAAAAGCCTAAAGTTACAAATAAATAAAAAAACTACGCGTTGTTTTCTCCGAGACTCCAAATGTGATCGATCAAGTCCGATTGAAGATTGACATGTGTGAAATCGTTATGTAACGAGAACCTGTTCAAATCTTGTTGTTCTCCGCTAACCGGAACATTATTCTCCTCCACCGCGTTCTCGTCATACTCACAAATTGCATGTCCTTCGTCTTCGAGGATCATGTTATGCAGTAGAATACAAGCATACATACAATATCGCAACGTTTTGGGTGTAAAAGCGCGTGCTGGGTTTTCAATAATATGCCATCTTTGTTGGAGAACCCCAAAACACCGTTCAATATCTTTTCTAGCCGCTTCTTGAAACTTGGCAAATTTCTTTCTTTTTTCATCCGCAGGATGCCTAACCGTTTTAACTATTGTAGAGTATTGTGGGTATATTCCATCGGCAAGATAATACCCGCGTCTGTACTCCACGCCCGAAACTGTAAAACTCGTATCAGGACCAACCCCTTTTATAACATCGTCAAAAACCTCCGAATTTTGTAGAACGTTGATGTCGTTATTCGAACCAGGAATACCAAAGAAAGCATGCCAAATCCATAGGTCTTGAGACGCAACAACTTCTAGAATTATTTGTATGTCCCTGATCGCCTCGCGTATACATTCCTCGCCAAGCGGTAGGACAATTTCGCCATGGCCAATGCATGCAATCAATGCTCCCGAGTATGCCTGGAAAACCGTGCCTTGCTTGGTGGTGTTGATACAAATTTTGAACGTCATTGTGATTAGGTTTTCGCAAATATTTTTGGCTGTAGAGCTTCACCACAAATTTGCAAAACTTGTATAAACATTCTCTAGTAGTTCTTTCAGACATCTTTAAGTATTCGTCCCAAGAATCGGCTGTCGTCCCATAAGCAAGTTGACGAATCGCCGCAATACATTTCTGTAAGGTGGTGAAGCCTATTTTGCCTCTAGCATCGGGTCGCATGGTAAAAAACGGGTGATAAGCGGCTAAATCGTCGGCGATACGTAAGAAAAGTCGACGACTCATTCTGAAACGGCGTCTAAAAATAGCCTCCGAGTACAGCGGCTCGTCGGCAAAGTAATCAACGATTAATCTTTGGTTAGCACCTACAAGATAACAAAATATATATACAACTTATAATTAAAAAAATAAGACTAAAAACATAAACTTAAAAAATTAAGAATAAATATATAAGAATATAAATATAAGAATAAAAATACCACTAACTTTCTCGGTCTCGCTCGATGGGTGGGTTCCTGTTTCGTGGTTGTGACGAAACCTCCTCCTCCTCTTCTTCTTCCAAAATTATTTGTGTCGCCTCTACCACCTTGTTTATAAAAAAATTTACGGCTTCCATGGTGTCCGTCGAACCCGATGAAGAAGAAGATGACATGGTGTATTTTTTAGAGAAGATTATGTGGGTATTTTGTATAAAAATGTGGGAGTTGTTTGGAGAAAGTGGGTGAATTTTGGTATAAAAGTGGATAAATATGTGGGTATTTATAAAGGTTTTAAATAAAATGATTTTTTTTGTAAAACTAGCCGTTTCAACGGCAATATTCATTGGACCCCACACAAAGCAGGCCCGTCTCCAACGTTACAATTCCGACGCAAGTGTCGTGCCGGGCCCAAGGGGGCGGTGTGCGACGTGGCTAAAGGGAAAGGAGGGGGGGGGGGGGGGGGGGGGGCTATAACGAAGCCCATACCCATTGGTCTTACACTTGTAGTTGTCGGGACCAATGTCATGTCTCTTCAATCAAGCCTACTAGCCTAGCCACTAGTAGTTGCAGAATATGTCGGGAACTATGGACCAGATTGACCGACACTTTGTGATGGATCAAGGTGAGCTTCGTGGCTGATAACAGTTTCATGCATCAAGTTGTAGATTATTAGACTAATGGGTATGGTTAGGATAGGCTTGGATGGGTTGAGCCGCCACGTAGGCGGCTCGTGGGGGATGAGCCTCCATCATATTTGAGGGGGGATGGAGGCTCGTGGGGGATGGGGCCCCACCTCATTATTTTATAATTTTATAAGTTTTAATTTATTAACTTAATAAAAACTTTATAAAAATTAAAAAATACAACATAAAACAACATAAATAATTTCATTTCATAACATAAAAAAAATTACATTTCCTAAAAAAAAAAAAATTACCGAAAATTAAAAATAAAAAATTAGATTTCCTAAAAATAAAAAAACAACCTACGACGACCATTTTTTCAACACTTCTTCCTTCATCTTCTGATAAACCACTCGTTCCGCCTCCGGAACCGAGTCGAGATCCAACCTCATAATCCTAAAATCTTCCGCTCGAGCTTGGTCGGCCGACACGGTTTTCTTGTGAGTGTATTTTTCGGCCGCGAACTGTTTGAACTCACGGAATTCGTTTATCAAGTCGTCCATTTTCTCCGATGCCTTCGAGCCGCCCCCTCCACCTGAGCCGCCCCCTCCACTCGAGCCGGCCCCTTTGCGCTTTCTGGCCGCCTCTTTTTTTGCTTTGTCCCTCCCGGTGGGACGTTCCGCCTCGTGAATGGGCAACACGTCCTCGTCATCTTCCGGGTCGTCGTTTATGTTGATTTGACAACGACCGGTGGAGCCTCCCGCACTATAACTTCCGGACTCGGAAGTTTTAGTCCGTTTGGCGGTTGCTACCTCATTTGGAATCGGCGTCCATTTTGTTGGTTCTTTACTACGTTCCATGCTCGGAAGTGCGGGAAAGGCTTTGCATTTTGAGAGTCCCACTTAGCGATAGCAAGGTTAAGAATGTCCGTCTCGTTACTCCCGCTAGGAGGATTCATCCTAATTTGGTTATAAATTGTGTTAAAGTTATTGATGACCTTGCTCATTTTACGCCACTTGCCCGAGACGGCTTCTAGATCACGATCCGAGCTATGCTCCATAATCGCATGAAATCTAGCCGTTGCCTTCTTCCAAAAACTTTCACCCTTTTGATTGTTTCCTAAATTTTAAAAAACAATGCATTATAAAAAATAAAAAATATAAACTTTTAAAAAATTTAAAAAAAAATTTAAACTTTCGTTCATACCGACTATCGGGTTAGTAGAGGACTTAGTAAACGCCATTGCTAGCGTCTCCTCCTCTACTTTCGTCCACGGTCTCCCCTGTTTTCTCGAACCGCTTTTTGACGCGGTTTCGGGTACGTTTTCAACCTTCTTCCCCTTGTTTTTTTTTCGGTTGAGCTCTTGCGGTGGCGATTCGGGGACGACTTCATCATCATCATCGTCAAGGTTAACCGGTTGCGATTGGAGTTGTTCAAACGAGTTGCGTTGCATCATTTGTTGTAGCGCTTGGTATTGTTGGAGTTGTTGAACTTGAGACATTTGTGAGAATGCGTTGGGTGTTTGTTGGAAACCCGAAAAAGGAAATTGCGGAGCACCCCACGAATTATCCATACTCGGATTGTAAGCGGGAGTCGAAAAAAAGTTAGGTTGGTTCGGGTTTTGATTATTCGGGTTGGGGTTGTTCGGGTTGGGGTTGTTTGGGTTGAAAGGATTCATGATTTAGAGAAAAAGGTATAAAAAATATGGAGTGTTTTTATAAAAAAGGAAGAGAATTGGAGAAGAATGGGAGTAGAAAGGATAGAAATGTATAAAAATGGTTGAGATATTGGGTATTTAAATTGAAAAATGAATTTTAAAAAAAAAAAAAAAAAGCCGTTTGGGGGTAAATGGCAACGGATAGTTTCAAAGGTGGGGCCTCGACTGAATCGGCGCATGTGGGACGTTTGGGCCGGGCCGGGGCTAAGGGGGCGGTGTGGGGGCTCGGCGCCGGACCAAGCCGGGGCTAGCCGACCCCCATACCCATTAGTCTTAGGGTGACCGGGGCACCATGCGGGTAGCCATGGACTGGTTATGTATGAGTAGAATGAGCTTAGGTCAAACTGGGTTTAGGCCAAAATGAAGTCAAGTTGAAATGAGTAATGTTTAGAAAAAGTACCAAAATAGGTTACTCGTTATATTCTTTTATAGTGGCTAGTGACAACGGTGGCAGCTGTGACTCTGCGAGGATGATGATGGTGGAGGTGGAGGTGGAGTGGCGGTTGTGGGTGCGTCAGTGCTGGTGATGGTGCTAGTGACAACGAATAGGTGGTGGACACCACACAATAGTCATAAATGACGCTAGCCCATTTGGCCTTTATTAAGTTAATCTGTTTTATAATAGTTGCTCATTTGACCCGTTAAATAATTTGAACGGCATCCAGATTAGTAATTTTTATAAAGCCAAAAAACTCGCATACAATTTACTTTTGTACAAATGAAATTATTCTTTGAAAATATAATCGCCTGAAAACAATTTACATGTTGATATTGTTTATTCATATTTATTGTGATGTGGGTACCATATTGAATTTTAAAATATGACCAAGTTGTCATTTCTTATTAAATATAGCCTGGTTAACGACCACTTTCAAACAAGAATGAGTGAATGCGAATGTATGTTGAGAATACACAAAAAAGTAAAATTATCCATGTCAGATCTTAATGATGATTTCCTAATTAAAGCCTTTTATTAGAGAAGAAAAAAATATCATTATATAGCAGATAAAATGATTGAAACCTGGACAAAGGGAAAAAAGGTTTGAAACTTGATTGATCAATGGGAAAAAAAGTGAAAAAAAATGAAATCTATAGACCATCTTTTGTTCTTATTTCAACTAGCAAATTTGGTTTGGACACAACTTAGGGTTTGGTGCAAAACTTCAATCATTAAGGGTCACTCGATCTCGATCAAGGATCAGTTAGAGTTTCCAAGCCGGCTGCGGGTGTCGGTTTTTTCATCAAAGGTTACGTTTGCATTTTTTTCTAACCACTTGCTGGTTCCTTTGGCCGTTTGGCGAACAAGGAACAAAAGGTGTTCAAGAACAAATCTATCTCTATCTCCAAAATAATTGAATATCAAGGTGAACACTTTCTTATGGATTAAAAATACAACGAAGATTCAAAGTTTAGTATGATCGAGTTGGTGTTCTTTTAATATTCAGATGTAACCCAATATAAGGGGTCTGCGTACTGTTGTTCTAGCTCCTTGCTAGTTTTTATTAATATATATCCAGTGGTAAAAAAAGAACATTCATCTTTTTTGTCATCGTTATATTAGAGTTTTATTTGACGAGTGACAGATTTAAAGACATTTCCTTTATTGACATCAATCATATATCATTCTTACGATGTTTAAGTATACGTTACCGGGTTGGATCGGATCATTAGATCAAAATTGACCCATACTTTAATAATAACAAGCTCTTTAAGATTAAAGAAAACTTAAAAAACACCCATAATCATAATAACATAAATATTATTAGGATTCATTTTATATAAAAGGTCTGAAACAACTTCAAAATTTTATTAGATCTTCTTTCTTTTAGACTTATTATGTAGTTAGTTAATAACATGTATATATTACCACTTGAATATTGAAAAATATATCTTTTTTATTGAACAACAATTCTTTACATATGAATACCATACCACCTAACCTGTAGTTCCAAATATTTTAACACACCATTTCGAAAACAATGTATCACTATACAATTATGGCAATATATTATATCATGGTGAATACTAAGATATACCATTATATTTTAGCATAGCACAAAATTTCTTTATTAAGTAGTGAAGAAACAAGGAACTAATTTAGGGTTTGATTAGTTTGGTTTATGCTTCTATCATAGTGGTTAATCTTCTTAAGGCTTTCTGAGCTCCGTAATGATCTTTAAATCCTGCAAAACAGAACATCGTTACTCGTTAAGAGGGGAATTTGGGGGTTTCCCTCTTAACCGGGCTCCGGCGTGAGAATAAGCGACTGCTTTGTGGAGATAATTAAGTATAAAGAGTGAGAGTAGAGGGAGTAGAATGTTTAACCTGTGAAGTGAGGTCTCTATTTATAGCCGGAGAGGTGTAAGAGGATGTGGGCTGATAGGCCTTGGGCCTGAAGGTGACAACATAGAGGATATGCTCCTTGTCTCACTGGTGTCGACCGTTAGTGGCTTCTGGGAGCTCTCTGGAGTTGGCGCAATGTGATTGGAGCCACGTGTCACTGTTGTCGGCCTGGCCGCCTCTCTGCCATCAGCAGGTAAGTGGAGATCGTGGGGCAGGTGTCTCTGCCTTGTGATTGGTGCCACGTAGGCGTCCTTAAGTACTTTTGTCTCCTGCATGTCAGACGATCGTGGAACATGATTGAGCAGGGCCAGAAGGACGCTGATTGGCTCTTTTCTTCTGCCACTTGTACCTTGTGTACTATCTGAAACAGCCTTGCGCCGCTGCCCTGCGCGATTCTTGATGGGCACATAACTATCTCGCGCAGGGTTTTGGATGACTGAATGCTCTTTCAGAATGCTAAGTGTTGTAATCGGAGCTTCCTATTGTCCAGATCTCGCGCCAGTTAAATAAAATGTGTTGCAGCCCGCGCGAGGTTGTCAATAAGAAATTTGTTGAATAAGGAGTATGGTCCTGCGCGCAAAACTGACGAAGGTTTGTGCGGCCTTTTGGGACCATACCCCTTCAAGTCCCCCCAGTCCAGTGCTGCACCATGCACAAGGCAAGTGGTTGGAGCTCTGGACTTAGAAAAAGAAAGTTGCAGAAAATGCTCGTTTTTTGTTTGGTAGGCCCGCGCGTACAAACGTTTTGTCAGTTGTTACGGCGCGACTACATGTCTGGCAGTTGATGACGTTTTGTTTTGTGTTGGTAGCGCTCGGTTGTCTTGGGTAACCATGCATATTGCGCGCTCTGGGTAGCTTCTTTATTAAGTTTTGGGAATTTGGGCGGGAAATTCCTCGAAATTTGAATTCTGACGGTTTGGTGAGATTGTCGCTGATGGTGACGTTTGAGTTGACCACTGACACGGCTGTCATCATGTTGGCTCTGACGGTTCCACTTTCCGTCAGGAGAGTGAGGTCCACGCGCGCGTGGTAACCGTCACTCCGGGATTCTCGCCTTACGTGGCGTGTTCTGATTTTTCAAATGCGCGGCAAATCCGGCACGTTTACCCATCGCATTAAATGAGATGGGTATATATATTCTACGAGGTGGAGAGGTTTCTTATTTCCTCTGCTGTTGCTATCCTTTCTCTCCACTCATCTTCTTCAGATCTTCAAATCTTCAAGTTACCTGTAGCAGATCTTCAAGATTTTCCTTCATATCTTCAAGTTCCCTTCTTGAACATTCAAAGTTTGATCGACGAATATCCATGGCCGAAGAACATCAAGAAGAAAATCCCGGCGAGGAAGGTCCTGTCCCCATCCTTAAGTGGGATTTAGGGTTATTTGAGCAAATCACCAGAAGTTTCAGGTTTCCTCCGGAATGGGATGCCCGGTACCCCGGCCAAAATCAAACCGCCGCTGATGCACTGTAACACCCTTAATACTGGACGGAATTTATTGAATAATTATATGAACTTCATACTAATCTGAGTTTACAAAAACTTTTCGTATTTAAAGACCATACATATATGTGATAGTACCCAAAACAATTCCAAGATAGTACATAACAAGTTTTAAGTTAACCCTTGCTAGTCAACTAACAACTAGTTTAAAGGATTCAAAACACGGTTAACAAACCATTTACAACATGACTAAAGTCTAGACAAGGTTAAGTTTGGTGCAGAAGCTTCAAAATGCGTGTTCGGTTCTTAACAACGTACTTGATCACCATCCGGAAGGACCCCATCCATACCTAGGGTCAAAACCACTAAAAACATTAGTTTTGACATTAATATAGTACATATAAACGAATTCCTACATCGAAAAGTAAATAAAATACTAAGTTTCCTGGGCTCTACCGTAATTTACGGTATCTACCGTAAATTACGGTAGACACTGAATGGTCTTGGTCTACCGTAAATCAGTAGAGATTCACCGTAAGACTTTTGTTTTCCACCGTAAATTACGGTGGAGACCGTAATTTACGGTGGACTCTGTAACTTTGCCATTTAACTATTTTGTGGATTTCGCCCTAATCCGCATGCCGTTTTAGGCTATTTCTTTCCTGTATGTCTGTAAATTCATTACGGACATGTTCATTTCGACTATCATACCAACATTTGACTCACCGATCATACGGCTAAAAGTTACTATATTATCATTTATTCGACCCATTCTAACTATAAGTGTATAATTCCGATTTCTTATTCTAAAACCTTTTAGATGCCAGTACCCAAGTTCCCGGGCTTGTATATCTTGGTGTGTTTGCGCTATTCATGGCTTTATGTTTCCTTGGAACTAAAAGCTCGTTTCCTCGGAATTCAACATTCCGTTTTAAACGGCCTTTGCAACATACCTTCATTTAATTGATCCAATATCCTGGATTCACAGCTTAAAGTATCATAGCTAGATTCATAAGCGTAGTGTAATCCAATACTTAGCAACTTACGAAACCATCATATCGCTATGTCATGATTCCTTTTATGGCATCTATTTAACCAGTTTGACTTTCTAGTGAAAACCATCACTTTATTAACAAGCCAAACCCAATCCCAAGTCTTTATTTTGACCCGTTTGATGTTCGAGTGAACTACGCCACTTTAGAACACGTCAACGCACCCTTTACACTACGATTCTATCTATACACTAAACTCAAACATATATGCGTAATTTAACGAGACTAAAGTCACGTACCTTTAGAGCACACCCTTCAAGCGCGTATCTCCTCCTCCGACTTGTCCGCTTGACGATCCGGATGCTTGGCCTAAAGAGTTCAATTCAACTTACATTTAGAACCCTTTTCGTAATTATTAACACATAAATTGCCACAATAGTCAATTATGCGTTTTTATCCGATTTTCAACATATTAATTCCCCACTTAGGCATTTCAACAAACACCTAGTGGGTCAAATTTTCACATGATTATTACCAAGTTCATGACTTGTTAACTTGTCTAAATCAACTTCAATTAGGCAAATATATACATATTTTCAACAGCAATATTTCAGAGATTATCACATAATTTCAGTTTACACTAAATCAAAAGTCTTAATCCTAGTGTTTATCAAGTTCTACTAACTTGTTAATCACCCACTATGGTGATTATGACCTTACAAACATCATGCAAGATTTTGACAAGAATTCATCTAGGGTTGTCCCTAAACCTTATATCACTTCCAATTTCATTCATGCATGACACAATCAAGCTCAATTTCAGCTTTTCATGATTTGTCTAGAACTTGAGATGAATCAAAAATACCGAAATTTACATACCTTATGATCCCTACAACAAGGAGACCACTAATCTATATTCAGATTTTGATTTGAACTTGATTTGAGACTTCAATTCGTGGTTTTTGTGATAGTTAGGGTTTTGAGAGTGGGGGGTCGCCCTTCTCCTGATCGAACCAGCCCTCAAAATGGGGTGTTTGGTTTTTGTTTTATTAAATTTAATAATATAAGTTTCAATTTTAACAACATAGGCCCCTCCACTTTTGTTTAACTTAAAGTTTGATTGCTTTAACCCTACTTTAACTTACTTCTAGACTTGTAGTTAACTAGGTTATAAATTCCTAGTTAGTAAATTCTTGTTTATTTATACTTTATAACTCTAATATAAAGTTTTATATTTTCGGGGTGTTACAAGTCCACCCCCCTTAAAAGGGTTTCGTCCCCGAAACCGAATTTACGTACCAAATAATATGGGGTAGAGCCGTTGCATCTCTTCTTCGGATTCCCATGTGGTATTCGCACCCTTCCTGTGTTCCCATTTAACCTTCACTTGGTTAATCGCTTTGTTCCTCAAACTCTTCTCTTTACGATCTAAAATTGCAATTGGTTTTACTGCATAGTTGAGGCTGTTATCCACCTCGATATCATCGTAGTGGATACGAGCAGTTTCGTCTGCTAAACATTTTCGAAGATGTGACACATGGAATGTGCTATGAATCCCACTCAACTCCTCGGGTAGTTCCAGACGGTATGCTACTTTACCAACCCGTTCGGTGATTCTGAATGGCCCAATAAATCTTGGGCTCAACTTCCCTCTTTTTCTGAACCGTATTATTCCTTTCCACGGCGATACTTTCAGCATTACCTTATCGCCCACTTGAAATTCAATCGCCCTCTTTCGTTTATCCGCGTACGACTTTTGTCGATCCTGAGCCGCTTTTAGGTGAGTTCGGACCATGTCGATCTTCTCATTTGTAGTTCGGATTATATCAGTAGGTGCTAGTCCTCGTGGACCCACTTCTCCCCAACAAACCGGGGTTCGACACTTTCTACCATCCAACATCTCATACGGGGCCATTTTAATGCTCGCGTGATAGCTATTGTTATATGAAAATTCGACCAAGGGTAGATAGACATCCTAACTACCCCCGAAGTCAATAATGCAAGCCCGCAACATATCCTCCAACGTTTGTATTGTTCTTTCACTCTGCCCATCCGTTTGTGGATGATAAGCGGTGCTAATGAACAGTTTAGTCCCCATTTGTTCTTGGAAGTCACGCCAAAAATTCGAAGTGAACCGAGTATCTCTGTCTGACACAATGGATATCGGTACCCCATGACGTGCTATGATTTCATTGGTGTACACCTCCGACATCTTCTCGGATGTATAAGTCTCACGAATCGGAATGAAGTGAGCACTTTTCGTTAATCTATCCACGACTACCCATATAGCATCAAACCCGCGGTTGGTTTTGGGTAATTTGGTCAACAAATCCATGGTGATTTGTTCCCATTTCCAAACTGGGATGTCCAATGGTTGCAACTTACCATATGGCTTTTGTAACGACTCTCATCAAAAGTCATAATTACTAAAGTAATTTGACCAATAGGAAACCCTAATTGAGACACCCAAGTGATTCTGCACAAACCCTAAAATTTTCATAATTTTCAGAATCAGGATTAGGGCCCCTAAAACTCAGGGGGGGTTAAACCCTATGGACGATTATCTTAATAACTTGCGGACGAAGTTGAATTTAATGATTTCGTCGACTCAGCTAGCCTAGTCCCACACGTGGAAACCCTATACATAAAATAAGTTCTCTCGCGGGCCGCCTAAGGTTAGCTTAAAACTCACGCGGGCCGCCTAAGGGACAAAATTCACCTATAAATACAGGAGTTTGGGACTTGAATTCTGGCTCCAGAACGACGCTCAAATTCACTTTGTGCGCCGAGTTATGCTCTGTTTACTCTCAAAAACACTAATTAGTAGGGGGGTGCTGCTACGATACAGGGTATTAACTTAATCGCTATTACGATTCATTTTCCGACCGATCAATATATCCAATGGATGTTTAAGTGCCGCCCACACTAGGGTTATACTTTATCGTTCGTCATTAATTTGACGGATCATCGTTAATTCGATGGATGAAGTATTATACTTTGTCGTTCGTCATTAATTTGACGGATCATCGTTAATTCGATGGATGAAGTATTGCACTTTGTCGTTCATTGTGAGAATTTGATCTCGTGAGTTATCGTAATTGCTGTATTAAGTTACCTACCTAGTTCGTATGCACTAGGTTACAAGGCAAAATCAATAGGCTAAGCTCTGCCTGTATAAATCTGCAATATATTAAGGCTTATCTGTAAACTGAACTTTGCCCGTATGAATCTGCATGATTATAATGTGAGTCATTCTCCTTTTCTCACAGTTTGTGAGTCATTCTTTTTTTCTCACAGTTTGTGAGTCATTATCTCTTTTTATCAAATCTATTTACAAAATCATGTTTATTTTCAAAGTTATAATTACGGGGATTAAGTCTTTGTAATCACCAAGTTACAGCCGGTATGTGGGGTTTTGTATACATTACTTGATAATCGTCACCATTGGGGCAGCCAATTGGGGGATATGACCATAGTCACAGATTCGGTCGAGTGACAAATACCGTGGGTAGTTGGTTGATAATAGAAACATTGTAATCGCTCTTAATACTGTAAATTATAACAAATGTGTCATTTTAGTAAATAGAATGATTCACTCAGTATTTTCCGCTGACAAAACCTTTTTAAAACGCGTTTCAGGTAATTACAGTAGATTGGAGTAAGAGATGGATACGGCACTGAAAGGCATCAAGAAGTGGCTTATTTTATTAATTAAATCAAATTAAGAAATATTGTTTTATGTAATAAAATTTATCTTTATTAAAGCTACCATTGTAAAACATGGGTTTATCCCATCTATTTAATAAATAAAAATCCGGTGTTTCTAAACTCTGATATTTTTCCTAACTCACGGTCCTGATGAAATTTCCGCTGCAACGTTTTTAAAATTAATCACCGGTACCACTGGGCTGTTCGCGACTCCCGATTCCATCCAGGGTGGGTTGGGGGTCGTGACAGAAGGTGGTATCATAGCCACTGCTTTAAGCCTTTAGGTGTTATGATAATAATACCTAAACATATATAAAAGAGTTAGGAGATTGCTGTTAACTGGTAGCACATAGGATAGTATTTAGACTTGAACTTAAGAAAAGATGCCTCAGTATCAGCTTCAAGATAATCTAAGTACTTGAGTAAATAAAGTATGATGGATTTTGATATACCATAAGAATGGTAATTAGAATATTGCAAGATATGATAAATAAGCAAGAATTAATAAGTAATTATTGCTTATCTGATATTACTTAGTCTAGAATAAGATATGTTATGGAAATACAAATTTCCTTAATTCTGAATAAAAGCCCTAATAAGATAGGCACTTTTGAAAATATACTATTTATGGGAAATAGAAAATTTTCTCTGGCAAGACTGGGTATGGTGTGGTAGACTCTCCAGTTTGTCCAGATATACTGAGGTTACCGCTCCGGCGCGAATCGGATAAGACGGGATATATAATATGTCAAACGAGTGACAAGATTTCCCTAAATAGTATCATGACCAGATATTTGACTGGTTTTTGGAAATATGAATCTGTTAAATACATTGACCTGATAGATGGTATGTTTAATTCAGTATGTGAAATATATGATTTAATAGATATGTATATCTATAAGGAAATTCAAAAACCATAAGGATTGACAATTTGGAATAAAGCACAAGCATCTGTGTCTAGATTTCTTTATTAGGAATCTCTTTTCCGACATCAAACATTATTTCGTTTGATTATCTGCCTAGTAACTCGAGCAACAATATTAAGTTGGGATATCATCAAAAGTGTAAAGAATTTCTAACGCATTACCATAAACTAGTAACGCAAGTAAGAAAGTACAAGAAAACACATGAAAATTTAATTATAAGTCCACAAAAGTTGAAGTATATCACACACAACTTTCGAGGCAAGATCTTTGGAAAATATAAATTGGGCACGATAACACCAATGTTAAATTCTGTCAGTAGAAGAACTAAAAGCAGCACTTTGCCACATGATCCTACAAGCAACATGAAATTTCGCTGAGGTACGTTGTAACAAGATTTCACAATCATCAGTGCACAGTCTAATCAGAGTCATAATTATTATCACTGCAAAAGGAGTTATAGACCTTTGCAAATTCCCTATTTCATTTTATTTGACATTCCCTGGTAATGTCATTTAATAACGGTTATCACTCGAAATTCCAGATAAAAGTTCTTATATTTCTTTTGTTGAAAATTCTGACTTCTGCATATAATAAGTTGACTTTCGCATTTCTACTTTTCCTAAACGGTCATCATACCAGGAGGATTTATTTCATAGTAACGAATATTGATTCATTTCATTTTTTGGTAAATCCACATGTTACACATGCACCGTTTGTTGCGCATGTGGTTCGTTTAATTTATGAAGACCACTGAAGGGTTTCATTCTAATTTGTTGTTTTATCCAAACTCAAATATCAGTTCGCTATACTTGATTTTTGGCACTATATACCGCAGTAAGGCAAAACGATGACCCTTTTATATCAAGTCAATAAATTTCTTGAGAAACTCAATTTTCTTTGGCATACATGATTTTGCTGTAACCATGTCCGAACTTTCTTATTAATACATGAACTCGTTGTGATTAAACTAAGTTCAATTGCTTGAACTTGCTCATATTCATTTCAAATTCCCATATGATGGATTTAAAGCTATCATATTCTCCAACAAACACTTCAATTCTCTAGAACTATAAAATGCTTATTTGGTCTTCGACTTCACTAAATCATTTCTTTGATCACGATCACCTTGTACTAACGTTTTCATAAAATTTAAAAGCTTGCACTAATCTCATTTATATATATCATATACGGATATTTATAAAAGTTATCTTAACACAAATCATGTGATAAGATAATGATACACAAATTCTTGTCATATTTTAATATATCTCTTAAAAGATTTTTACAACATCAATCTAGCCTTTCGTGATAAATTATTACTTTAACATCTTCAATCGAAAAACATTATATAAAAATTATTTTATATATGGAAACTTACATAAGTGATTACCTAATAGTATTACTATATTCTTATTAGTCACCATAAGGAGGATAAGTAAAAAACTTAGTCAATATAAGTAGGTGACTTATAATAAGAAGTACATAATTTATTGTACATGTGCTTATATTTAACCAAAATGGAAATTTCATAAACTAGGCACCTAGCTCGGTTGGTTAGATGCGCGAAAGGGTGTGGCCTAGACCCGGGTTCGATCCTGGGGACGACCAGTTTCACCATTTTATTAGAAAATTTTCCATTTAAGTGTATGTTTAGTTATGTATTAATAATATCAGTTTTATTATTAGTAAGAAAATATTAATAATAATAGTGTTGGTATTATTTTTACTAGGATTATTATCAAGGGTAGGTATTGGATAGCCTAGCCTTAATTAGGCATGGACTGATCACCTATGCTTAAATAAGGAAGCACTAACCAATATCCACCATAATAATGACTAGTAATATATATAAATTAAGTCATCATACTTATTTAATAAATCTTAAATTATATATGAAAATATATATACTTTGGAGAAGACATATTTTCATAAAATAATACAAGAATTAGAAGAACGAATAAAAATTTATAAATAATTGTCTATCACATGTAACTATGTACCATAGCACTCTGATAAGAAATTAACCATAAAAAGAATTATATGGTAGTCATCAACTACGTTGGATTAAGAGAACAATTATAATAACTAAGAATAGTCTCCGTTTTCATTTATTTACAACATTTGTAAATACATTCACAATGTTATATGATTTCAAAATGAAAATAAGTAATCACATAGAATCAACCCATTAAGTGTTATATATGTACAAAAGTATTTTTACAAATATTTTGTACAATAAATATTGTTACACCTTTAATTTTCATTTAACTTTATAATTAATAGTGATTTCTTTTACAAAATAATAATACTAAAATATTTTGGAATGTAATAACTTCATTGCAGTGTTTTGTAATATATAGTAAAAAAAAAAATAAGTTATTTTACATAGTAATATTTATTTAAAGTGGTAACCATTAAATATAGTAAAAATGCGTAACAAATAATATATATTATATAATATTTATATGTGATATCTAAGATACGGTTCAGATAAGGACACAAATAATAATATATTACAATTGCTTTGCAAGAGTATAATATAATGGTTGATCAGGCCAAAATAACTTGTTTTTATTATATTTCAATTTCTAGGAGATAGTATGAAAAATATAGTCACTAATAGTGTGCTATTATATTATTTCAACAAATAAAACAAACTCTAAAATGATACACTAACTCTATTGTCTTTTGGTGTATCTTTGCAATTCACTCCTCTCAACACTTTGATTTCTCATATCATAATTATTTGACAAATCATTTTTCATGCTTTGATTTCATTTGGAAAACTGTCAAAGTCTTCCTCAGTTACCAATCAAAGTAAGCTTTCTTTTGACAAAGAATTTTATTGATTCTAAAAGTTCTTCAGATTCATTTTAAATATCTATTGATCATATATCTTTTGGCTTGAACCTAGTCACTTTGAAAATTATATCATTTCATCTCATTCGGTTATCATCGATTTCTCGAGCTAATTCAGTTGAATCATTGAATCCTACTTATGATACAACTCGTATTCACAAAATTCGATATTTTAAATTCTGTATCATCTACCTTAATATTATTTTTATTAACTAAAAGGTGACATAAGTCTAAAAGAAATATCATAACCCAAATACACTTGGAAGCTGGAATCTGAGATGAAGAAGAAGTATTCCTACTTATTCCAATAAATCTCGAGGACGAGATTTTATTAAGGTGGGGAGAATGTAACGACTCTCATCAAAAGTCATAATTACTAAAGTAATTTGACCAATAGGAAACCCTAATTGAGACACCCAAGTGATTCTGTACAAACCCTAAAATTTTCATAATTTTCAGAATCAGGATTAGGGCCCCTAAAACTCAGGGGGGGTTAAACCCTATGGACGATTATCTTAATAACTTGCGGACGAAGTTGAATTTAATGATTTCGTCGACTCAGCTAGCCTAGTCCCACACGTGGCAACCCTATACATAAAATAAGTTCTCTCGCGGGCCGCCTAAGGTTAGCTTAAAACTCACGCGGGCCGCCTAAGGGACAAAATTCACCTATAAATACAGGAGTTTGGGACTTGAATTCTGGCTTCAGAACGACGCTCAAATTCACTTTGTGCGCCGAGTTATGCTCTGTTTACTCTCAAAAACACTAATTAGTAGGGGGGTGCTGCTACGATACAGGGTATTAACTTAATCGCTATTACGATTCATTTTCCGACCGATCAATATATCCAATGGATGTTTAAGTGCCGCCCACACTAGGGTTATACTTTATCGTTCGTCATTAATTTGACGGATCATCGTTAATTCGATGGATGAAGTATTATACTTTTTCGTTCGTCATTAATTTGACGGATCATCGTTAATTCGATGGATGAAGTATTGCACTTTGTCGTTCATTGTGAGAATTTGATCTCGTGAGTTATCGTAATTGCTGTATTAAGTTACCTACCTAGTTCGTATGCACTAGGTTACAAGGCAAAATCAATAGGCTAAGCTCTGCCTGTATAAATCTGCAATATATTAAGGCTTATCTGTAAACTGAACTTTGCCCGTATGAATCTGCATGATTATAATGTGAGTCATTCTCCTTTTCTCACAGTTTGTGAGTCATTCTCTTTTTCTCACAGTTTGTGAGTCATTCTCTCTTTTTATTAAATCTATTTACAAAATCATGTTTATTTTCAAAGTTATAATTACGGGGATTAAGTCTTTGTAATCACCAAGTTACAGCCGGTATGTGGGGTTTTGTATACATTACTTGATAATCGTCACCATTGGGGCAGCCAATTGGGGGATATGACCATAGTCACAGATTCGGTCGAGTGACAAATACCGTGGGTAGTTGGTTGATAATAGAAACATTGTAATCGCTCTTAATACTGTAAATTATAACAAATGTGTCATTTTAGTAAATAGAATGATTCACTCAGTATTTTCCGCTGACAAAACCTTTTTAAAACGCGTTTCAGGTAATTACAATAGATTGGAGTAAGAGATGGATACGGCACTGAAAGGCATCAAGAAGTGGCTTATTTTATTAATTAAATCAAATTAAGAAATATTGTTTTATGTAATAAAATTTATCTTTATTAAAGCTACCATTGTAAAACATGGGTTTATCCCATCTATTTAATAAATAAAAATCCGGTGTTTCTAAACTCTGATATTTTTCCTAACTCACGGTCCTGATGAAATTTCCGCTGCAACGTTTTTAAAATTAATCACCGGTACCACTGGGCTGTTCGCGACTCCCGATTCCATCCAGGGTGGGTTGGGGGTCGTGACAGCTTTTGGTGCTCCGCTTTGACTTGCAAGCAGGTCAAACACTTCTCCACATATTTCACGATGTCTCTTTTCATTCCGGGCCACCAATAATTTTGTTTTAAATCATTATACATCTTGGTCGCCCCCGGATGTATCGAATAACGAGATTTATGGGCCTCGTCAAGTAGAAGTGCCTTGGCCCCACATGAGTTTGGAACCCAAATTCTCCCAAATCGAGTTTTCAATCCTTGGTTATCATCCGCCAGGTCTTTTAACTGCCCAACTATTCTTTCCCTTTTCACATTTTCTTCCTTTATTGCTTCAATTTGAGATTTTCGGATTTGCTCAAGCAAACCCGATGTGACAATTAGTTGCATCGATCGTACTCGAATAGGCGTATAATCTGTCTTTCGGCTCAACGCGTCTGCCACTACATTAGCCTTCCCGGGGTGGTAATGTATTTCATAATCAAAATCCTTGACGGTTTTCAACCATCGCCTCTGCCTCATATTTAATTCCTTCTGATCGAAGAAATACTTCAAGCTTTTATGGTCGGTAAAGATAGTGCATTTCACCCCATACAAATAATGCCTCCATATTTTCAAGGCGAACACCACCGCCGCCAACTCGAGGTCATGGGTAGGATATCCCTTCTCATGAGTCTTTAGCTGCCTCGAGGCATAAGCTATAACCTTGCCTCGTTGCATCAAAACGCAGCCAAGCCCCGAATGTGATGCATCTGAGTAAACTACCATGTCGTCTGTTCCATCCGGTAATGACAATACCGGTGCATGGGTCAGTTTTTCCTTAAGCGTTTGGAACGCCCTTTCTTGATCATCACCCCAGATAAACTTTTCGTCCTTACGGGTTAATTTGGTTAATGGCATAGCAATTTTGGAGAAATCCTGTATGAATCTTCGATAATAACCCGCAAGCCCCAAAAAGCTTCTGATCTCCGAAGGATTCTTCGGTGGATCCCATCTCGCCACGGCTTCTATCTTTGACGGGTCTACTAACACCCCGCTTGCACTAATGATGTGCCCGAGAAATTGTACTTCTCGCAACCAGAAAGCACATTTCGAGAACTTTGCGTACAATTTCTCTTTTCTGAGCGTCTCTAATACTTCACGCAAATGATTTTTGTGTTCCGCTTCATTCTTCGAATATATCAAGATGTCATCAATGAACACTATTACCGACTTATCTAGCATAGGCTTACAGACCCGGTTCATGAGGTCCATGAAAGCCGCGGGTGCATTGGTTAACCCGAAGGACATCACAAGGAACTCGCAATGTCCATACCGTGTACGGAAAGCCGTCTTCGGTATATCTTCCTCCTTGACTTTCAACTGATGGTATCCCGATCTAAGGTCGATCTTGGAGAACCAACCTGCGCCTTGCAATTGATCAAATAAATCGTCGATTCTTGGAGTGGGTATCGATTCTTCACCGTGAGTTTATTTAACTCCCTGTAATCGATACACATGCGCATGCTCCCATCCTTCTTTTTCACAAATAGCACCGGTGCGCCCCACGGAGACATACTAGGCCGGATAAACCCTTTGTCTAGCAGATCTTGAATTTGCGACATCAATTCTTGTAATTCTGATGGAGCGAGTCGATACGGCGCCTTGGCCACAGGTTTCGCGCCCGGAATCAATTCGATCCCGAACTCTACCTCCCGTTCTAGCGGTATTCCCGGTAGGTCTTCCGGAAATACGTCGGCATATTCGCGTACCACCGGTACATCTTCAATCTCTAGTGATCTCTTGTCTGGTTCGTTCGCGTATATCATAAATGCTCTACAACCGTGCCTCATGAGCTTGCGAGCTTTTAGCATTGAACACATAACGGGATTACCCCCCTTTTCGCCGTATATTGTAACAGATTTTCCACTTGGAGATGTTAGTTTTGTCTCCTTGCGGAAACATACGACTTTCGCATGGTGTCGGGATAGCCAATCCATCCCGACTACTACTTGGAATTCTCCCATCGACATAGGAATCAAGTCTATTGAATATTCTTCATCGTCAATGCTTATCTTACAATCTCGACATACATCACACTCAAGGAAACTTTTGTTATCACCTATTTCTATTTCTAATGGCATAGGCAATTTTGTTAGTACAAAAGAAGAATGTCGAATAAATCCATGTGAAACAAAGGATTTATTCGCACCCGTATCAAATAACACATGTGCAGGAATTGAATTTATGGCAAATATACCTGAGACCACATCGGGCTCTGTTTTTGCTTCCACTGTTGTTAACTGGAAAGATCTTGCCTTTGCTCTTGGTGTCTCAGTGTGTGTATTCTTGTCATCTTTCTTTTCGATCAACTCTGGGCACTCAGATTTCTTGTGACCCGGCTGGTAGCATTTGTAACACACCGACACCTTCCCCGGGCACAATGCAGCCGTGTGCCCCGTTTTCCCACATATAGGACACGGTTTGTCCTTGAACCGGCACTCACCTTTGTGCCCCTTCTCGCATATCTTGCAGTTTGATGACCCGCTTTTCCCTTCTTGTTTCTTTGAGGATTCTGTTGTGCGCGCCTTTTTCGTTGGGCTTGGATTGACTATCTGCGCCCTTCTTTCACCTCTTTCAATCTGTTTCTTTAACTCTATCTCCCGTTCCCGAGCAACGTTTATAATCTCGGTGAGAGTCTCATACTTTGAAGGAGTCATAAACCCCCTATACTCGGCGCTCAACATATTATAATAATAATATATTTTCTGCTCCTCATTTGTTATCAATTCGTCACAAAACTTCATCTTATCCATGAATATTCCCGTGATTTTATCAATAGATTCACCCTTGTGTCGAAGCTGCATGAATTCTTCCTTGATCTTGTTAATGACTGCCTTGGGACTGTGATGTTTAAGAAACGGCGTCTTAAACTCATCCCATGTCATAGCTTTAGCCGTTTCGCTTCCAATTTCTTTCTTCTTGTTATCCCACCAGTCTTTCGCTTGACCCCTTAACTGACCCGTGCCATAGGCTACGCAGTCGTCTGGATCACAATGAGTCCTTTCGAATACTCCCTCCATATCGCTTAGCCACCGCTGGCATATTATCGGGTCAACCTCTCCATTGTAAATTGGCGGTTTGCATGCCATGAACTCTTTATATGAACAAGACTTTCGTCCTCCTGACTTTTCCTTTGCTAGATTGGTATTATCCTCCAATTTCTTGATTCTTTCTTCCACCACCGATAATACCGTGTTTTGGATTTTATCAATAAAGCCCGACAAACTGTTTTCGATTGCCTTTCCTACATCTTCAGCAATCACTTCTCTCGTTTGCTCGTTGACTCTTGGCACCGCATCGTCATTACCTTTATCCGTCATCTTTAACTGAAATGTTTACATCGAGCGTTAAACATTTCATCTATAGCATATGGTTTATTTACTTCGGTTTATTCAAGTTCATAACTTGTTTTCACCGTTCTTATTTAATGCACTTTCCGGGTTTGAGTGTATTAACACGCTCTTCCCATGCATATCTATTCATTATTCCCTTTTTATACTTAGTAACTCTACTTAGAACAATTAATTCTTACCGGATGCTTGATCAAGCTTGAACCGAACACACTTTGCTAACAACCTTGAGCTCTGATTACCAACTTGTAACACCCTTAATACTGGACGGAATTTATTGAATAATTATATGAACTTCATACTAATCGGAGTTTACAAAAACTTTTCGTATTTAAAGACCATACATATTTGTGATAGTACCCAAAACAATTCCAAGATAGTACATAACAAGTTTTAAGTTAACCCTTGCTAGTCAACTAACAACTAGTTTAAAGGATTCAAAACACGGTTAACAAACCATTTACAACATGACGAAAGTCTAGACAAGGTTAAGTTTGGTGCGGAAGCTTCAAAATGCGTGTTCGGTTCTTAACAACGTACTTGATCACCATCCGGAAGGACCCCATCCATACCTAGGGTCAAAACCACTAAAAACATTAGTTTTGACATTAATATAGTACATATAAACGAATTCCTACATTGAAAAGTAAATAAAATACTAAGTTTCCTGGGCTCTACCATAATTTACGGTATCTACCGTAAATTACGGTAGACACTGAATGGTCTTGGTCTACCGTAAATCAGTAGAGATTCATCGTAAGACTTTTGTTTTCCACCGTAAATTACGGTGGAGACCGTAATTTATGGTGAACTCTGTAACTTTGCCATTTAACTATTTTGTGGATATCGCCCTAATCCGCATGCCGTTTTAGGCTATTTCTTTCCTGTATGTCTGTAAATTCATTACGGACATGTTCATTTCGACTATCATGCCAACATTTGACTCACGGATCATACGGCTAAAAGTTACTATATTATCATTTATTCGACCCATTCTAACTATAAGTGTATAATTCCGATTTCTTATTCTAAAACCTTTTAGATGCCAGTACCCAAGTTCCCGGGCTTGTACATCTTGGTGTGTTTGGGCTATTCATGGATTTATGTTTCCTTGGAACTAAAAGCTCGTTTCCTCGGAATTCAACATTCTGTTTTAAACGGCCTTTGCAACATACCTTCATTTAATTGATCCAATATCCTGGATTCACAGCTTAAAGTATCATAGCTAGATTCATAAGCGTAGTGCAATCCAATACTTAGCAACTTACGAAACCATCATATCGCTATGTCATGATTCATTTTATGGCATCTATTTAACCTGTTTGACTTTCTAGTGAAAACCATCACTTTATTAACAAGCCAAACCCAATCCCAATCCCAAGTCTTTATTTTGACCCGTTTGATGTTTGAGTGAACTACGCCACTTTAGAACACGTCAACGCATCCTTTACACTACGATTCTATCTATACACTAAACTCAAACATATATGCGTAATTTAACGAGACTAAAGTCACGTACCTTTAGAGCACACCCTTCAAGCGCGTATCTCCTCCTCCGGCTTGTCCGCTTGACGATCCGGATGCTTGGCCTAAAGAGTTCAATTAAACTTACATTTAGAACCCTTTTCGTAATTATTAACACATAAATTGCCACAATAGTCAATTATGCGTTTTTATCCGATTTTCAACATATTAATTCCCCACTTAGGCATTTCAACAAACACCTAGTGGGTCAAATTTTCACATGATTATTACCAAGTTCATGACTTGTTAACTTGTCTAAATCAACTTCAATTAGGCAAATATATACATATTTTCAACAGCAATATTTCAGAGATTATTACATAATTTTAGTTTACACTAAATCAAAAGTCTTAATCCTAGTGTTTATCAAGTTCTACTAACTTGTTAATCACCCACTATGGTGATTATGACCTTACAAACATCATGCAAGATTTTGACAAGAATTCATCTAGGGTTTGTCCCTAAACCTTATATCACTTCCAATTTCATTCATGCATGACACAATCAAGCTCAATTTCAGCTTTTCATGATTTGTCTAGAACTTTAGATGAATCAAAAATACCGAAATTTACATACCTTATGATCCCTACAACAAGGAGACCACTAATCTATATTCAGATTTTGATTTGAACTTGATTTGAGACTTCAATTCGTGGTTTTTGTGATAGTTAGGGTTTTGAGAGTGGGGGGTCGCCCTTCTCCTTCTCCTGATCGAACCAGCCCTCAAAAAGGGGTGTTTGGTTTTTGTTTTATTAAATTTAATAATATAAGTTTCAATTTTAACAACATAGGCCCCTCCACTTTTGTTTAACTTAAAGTTTGATTGCTTTAACCCTACTTTAACTTACTTCTAGACTTGTAGTAAACTAGGTTATAAATTCCTAGTTAGTAAATTCTTGTTTATTTATACTTTATTACTCTAATATAAAGTTTTACATTTTTGGGGTGTTACAT
This sequence comes from Helianthus tuberosus, assembly GCA_030545235.1. Taxonomy (NCBI): domain Eukaryota; kingdom Viridiplantae; phylum Streptophyta; class Magnoliopsida; order Asterales; family Asteraceae; genus Helianthus; species Helianthus tuberosus. The sequence continues at coordinate 212,598,782 of CM060441.1, read as the reverse complement.
GCACCGCCGGGGTATATTACCTTGTTTGAAGATTTCTTCCTTCAGGGCAACTTCCGGTTGCCGGCGACGGATTTCTTGGCTCATATACTTCAGTTTTATTGGTTCCATATTTCACAACTAAGCCCTCCTGGGATGGTCAGGGTTTGACATTTCAAATTCCTTTGTCGATCTCATGGTATCGACCCAACGGTAGAGAGGTTTAGGGCCTTCTACCAGCTTATCAGGAATTTGGGCTTCTATTCATTCGCCAGTCGAGGTTCTGCGAAGAAGATACTTCTGAATCCTCCAAAGAGTTTCCATGACTGGAAACAGAAGTTCTTTTTTATTCACGAAGAAGTGATACCGATTGCCATGGTCTTCCGCCCCTGGACTGAACCAATCGAGAAGGAAGAGCTGGCGATACCAAAGAAGGAAGATTGGTATTTGATGCTTACTGCATCCCCAAATCGAGTGTTTGGTGAGAGCGTTCTAGTTGCGGCGCAGATGAGTGATCAGTGGCCGCATGACAGCCAAGAGGTTCCAATTTTGAAGTTCCAAGACAAAGGTTAGTCGTTTCCTTTATCTCTGTTTAATTTTGCTTTTCTTAACTATTGAATTTTGTTTGTAGAGGCGCACCTTTACCAAGCTGCCTTCCCCACTTTTGGTGGTGCTATGGGCGTGCGCCCGCTGCAGTCAGGGGAGCAATATTGGTATGATAGGATCCGACCGCGCTTCATGTACCCTATTGATGGGGCTTCGCGAATCCTCCTACTGCCACAGAAGGTGCGCATATTCCCAATCCCCGACCCTTGCGAACTGTGACCTCCGCTGGAAAATAGATTCTTTATCTTTCCAGCGAGGAGTCTGTAGGGTCTTCGAATGGGGAGCTAAGTTCGTGGTCTAACATCTTTGAAGGTGTGTTGCGCGACTTGGGCATTGACCCGGAAGAAAATATGAAGAAGACTCAGAAGAAGAAGAAGGTGATTAACTTAGATGCGGAGGCGACTAGCAAGAAAGGCGGGAGTAGTCGCGCAACTGCTGGTGCTGCTGAGAAAGGTACTCTTCGCCTTCGTCAGAGTAACTTGGAAGATTTCATTATTGTTAGTGACTCACTTGAAGGTTTGTCGCGTATAGGCAAGAAGAAGACGGGAGCCGCTGGTTCGGGGAGTGCGGGTTCTCGAAATCCGGATGCTGGGGCTACTCCCTCCTCCATTGCGCATGATGAAGAGGAGGAGGAAGAAGATGAAGAAGAAGAGGAGCCTGCTGGCAAGTTGGTAAGCAGGAAAAGAAGTAGAACTGAGACCACTGCTGGTGGGTCTGTTGCGCCGAAGGCTGGTGCGGTTCCCTTGATTGGGAAGCAGAGCAACTTGCGCTCTCTTTATAGGTTCTCTCCTGGTAAGTTTTTTCTTAGTTTCTCTTCCTTTTGTTGCTTCTCTTCTTAATCACTTAGCTTCTACAGAGGCCAAGAAGAAGACCCCTGAGAAGAAGAGTGTCATGTTTACAGACCCCACAGAGCCGGCGCAGAAAAGGCCTAAGGTTACCATCAAACCATTCAAAACTTCTGTGGTAGAGTATGAGAAGGATAAACAGGCTGCCGAGGTTAAGAAGGAGAAAGCTGCTGAGACAGAGAAGAGAAAGGCTGAGGAAAGGAAAGCTGAGGAAGACAAGAAGAAGAAGGCTGATGAGGAGCGTAGGAAGAAGGCTGAGGAGGAGAAGAAGAAAAAAGCTGATGAGGAGAAGAAAAAAGCAGAGCAGGAGAGAGAGAAGAGGGCTGCTGAAAGGGAGAAAGGGCCTGTAGTTGACAAACCTACCCACCCAGCGCAACCTCATTCCCCTCAACATTCTGCTAAAGTGACTTCTATTGGGGGGTCGGGTCCACACGCTTCTGGTGGCGCGAGTTCTGGGGGTGCTGGGGGGTATAACCCACAAATAATTGGTCCAAAGGATACTCTCGGGGATATGAGTGGCGCACCATGATTAGGGAGCGATCGGACTGGGAGAACTACCGCCAGCGCCTTGTGAGGCAGGTGAAGGAGTTTGAAAAGGCTAATGCCAAGTTTGATGCAAAGAAGGCAAAGTTCGAGGCTGATAAAAAATCAGAAGAATGGGGGCGCGAGGGCCTAAAGGGCAAGCTTCGAGCTGCCGAGGATCTGCTGGCTAAAGAGAAGGCTGAATGGAAGAAGATATATGAGAAGGACAACCAGCGCGCTTATGCTGCTCGAAATAAGATTACTGAGCTCGAAGGCAAGGTTGCTGAGCTGACAGCGAAGGTCGAGGATGCGCAGGCTGCGCAAGCTGCTAAGGAGCAGGCTGAGGTTCGAGAAACTTCTTTTTCAGTTTATGCTTCTGTTAGCAGAATTAACTGAGTCCTTTATCCCTTGTAGGTTGAGCTGCCTGAAGTGAAGGTGCAGCTGTCAAGTAGAGACAAGGATTTGATTGCCAAGGACGTCGAGATTGCTGAGTTGAAACGTCGCTTGCAAGAGCAGGTTGATCGAAGCGAGTCCTTGGAAATCGACCTTGAAGCTGAAAGAGTTAAGGCAACTACTGCTGAGGAGGCCAAACAGAAAGCGGAGGAGGCGCGCGACATTAGCACATCTGCTCTTAATGTGGCGCAAAACAACTACTCTGAGGCTCAAGGCATCGTTAATACTTTGGTCTCTGAGGCTGAGTGGCTGCGCGGCAGTGGATTAGTTCTGGTATGATATTTTTAACTTTGGCTTTACTCTTCAAACCCTGTTGACTTATGTATTACGTTTGTTGTAGATGGTTAAATCCATCCTAAATGCTGGAGAACTGGATAAAGCCATTGCTGCTCTGATAGATGCTTCTCGCGCGGTTGGTCACCGAGGCGGTTATCTGGAGTATGCGCAACATGCTGAAGAGATTTATGGGCAAGAGTTTGACACAAGTCATTGTTCAGTGACGAACGGAGCTGATGCGGAGTTGGCACGCGCTGAAAATGCTTACGACCACCTATCATTGCCTGTCATGGACCTGGTCACGAAGGCTCTAGAGCATGACGACTGGTGCCACCACCTAAAGGCCATTCTCGACCCACCAGAGACTGTTGAATTATCTGATGAGGAGGAAACTGCGGGCAATTATGGCGATGGTGAAGGCGATAAGCATGACGATGATGATGGTGGTGATGGATTCGAATAGGTAGTGTCGACAGGCTTTGTGCCTTGTAATTTTTGCTTAGGTTTTGAATATAAGCTCTTGCGCGGTCGCACTTACTTTGGATTAGATGAATGATGGGTTTTATGTAACCGTCGCGCGTTTGCACTTATTTAAATGTGATGCTTATGTTTAATTCTGTTCCGTTACAATTATTGCACTGTTGTTAGAAACTTTGGTTAGGTTAGCGTGAATGAATGTAAGTGTGGCTCTTGTGTGAGTGTAACTGCCCGGTCTCGCGCTATGTTCGCGGAGTACCTTGGAGGCGTAACTCAAGAGTTCGTAATTCACTGAAGTGTTTTCGTGCTAATCAAAAGTTTAACATGCATTTGTAACTCAAGAAGCATTATGATAAAAGAAAACATGTCGTATGCTTTTATTAATTGAGAAACAGGCGCTTAGGCCAATCATGCATTGCAGATAAGTAACGTAACGGGCGTTTAGCCAACATAAGAAATTGAAAAGGCGTGTGGCCAGCATGAGAGAAATGGTGCATGGCCTAGAGTAGTTACATATAGCACTTGCGCAATTGTTGCGCATTCCATGTGCGCGGGATGATATGTCCATCCAGGGTGCGCAATTTGTATGCCCCTTTCCCTAGCACTTCATGCACCAAGTATGGGCCCTCCCATTTGGGTGCTAGTTTTCCTGGGCGTTCAGCGTTTGAAGCTTCGTTGTCTCGGAAGACGTATTCTCCTGGAGTGAAGGTACAAATGCGGACTCTCGCAGTGTAGTACCTTTCCAGCTATGTCTTGTATTTTGCTTCTTTAATACGCGCAATCTCGCGTCTTTCTTCCAGTAAATCTAAATCGAGACGGTGCTCTGCTTCATTATCAACCGTGTTAACTGCTGTCAAGCGCGGTGAGGGGAGTCCAACTTCAGCCGGGATAACTGCCTCCGAGCCGTACACTAAGCTAAAAGGAGTTTCACCGGTGCTTGTCTTCGGCATGGTTCGGTGAGCCCACAGGATGCTTGGGAGCTCATCTACCCAGCCTCTTCTCTTTGTGCCCAGTCGGGCTTTTATCCCCTCAACGATACTTTTGTTAACACTTTCCACTTGACCATTGACTTGAGGATGCGCAACGGAGGAGAAAGTGTGCTTAATTTTCATTTCCTTCATCCAATTTTGAAGATCCTCGGAAGCAAAATTAGTACCGTTATCTGTGACGATTTTGAGTGGAAGACCAAATCTGCAAATGATGTGCTCCCCGATAAACTTGCGCACCATCATTGCAGTGGTTGAAGCGAGAGCCTTGGCCTCCACCCACTTAGTAAAATAATCAACGGCCACGATTATGAACTTCACGGCTCCCGGAGCATCAGGGAAAGGTCCCACCATATCAATTCCCCACTGTTGGAAAGGCCAAGCAGTGGATACAGGAATGAGATCGTTTTTCGGGCGCAAGGTTTTCGGGGAGTGTCTTTGGTATGAGTCACATTTAAGCAACTCCCTTAGAGCATCGACATGCATCCCTGGCCAGTAATAACCAGCATTCATAATCTTTGCGACAACCATGCGCGGACCTGCATGGATGCCACAGATACCTTCATGAATCTCTCTGATCAAGTAGGTCGCGTCCTGGGGGTCCACACAGCGCAATAAGGGCCCCAAGAAGGACTTTCGGTATAGAATACCACCGTTCATCTCATAATGCAGGGCCTTGTTTTGAATCTTCCTTGCCTCTGCTTTGCTCTTCGGGAGTACCCCTTCTTGCAGATATTGAATTATAGGGGTCATCCAAGATGACTGCCCTATTTCAATCACATTTACTTGGCGCAGCAGGACTGATGGATTTTTTAGTACTTCAATCCTTACATCTTTTGCGAAATGTTGAAAGGAAGTTGAAGCAAGCTTGCTCAAGGCGTCTGCTGGTTTGTGTTCGGAACGATTGATGTGTACTACCTTGTATGACTTGAATTTCTGAAGCAGTTCTTTCGCCTGATCCAAATATAAGGCCATACCTTCGCCTTTTGCATCATAGATTCCGTTGATTTGACTAGCGATCAAAAGTGAATCCACATGCGCTTGTAGATTTTTAGCTCCCATTTTTATGGCGAGGCGTAAGCCTGCCAGAAATGCCTCGTACTCCACCTCGTTGTTGGTGTTCTTAAAATCCAACTTGATGGTGTAAGTAAATTCATGCTTTTCAGGGCTCACAAGGCGCAATTCGGCTCCTGCGCCGTCTTCGTTTGAGGCCCCATCGGTGTACAGCAACCACAACTCATTAGATGTATCTTTCACGGGAGTTTCGACAATCTCGCAATCCTTGATTTTTTCCGCTGGGACTTCTGTGATAAAGTCCGCAAGGACTTGACCCTTGATGGCTGGGCGCGGCCTGTACAAAATGTTGTGCCCCCCCAGCTCGATCGCCCACTTTGCTAATCGCCCAGATGTTTCCGGCTTTTGCAATATCGTCCCAATGTGGAAATTGGTAAGTACGGTGATGACGTGGCCTGTGAAGTATCTGCGCAGCCTTCTGGAGGCATGTAGCAACGCCAGTACCAATTTTTCCATTGTTGAATATCTCGTTTTTGGATCTGTGAGCACTCTACTGACGTAGTATATTGGAGTCTGAACTTCGTTTCTTTCTACAAGCAATACCGACCCTACTGCCTTATCCGAAGAAGATAGGTACAAGATGAGTGGTTCCTTCTCTGGTGGCGCGGTCAGGGTAGGAAGCTCAATTAAGCACTCTTTCATTTGTTGAAATGCGACTTCTGCTTCGGCCGTCCATTTTAATTCTTGCTTCTTCACGCAATTGCGTAGAGTGCTGATAAACGGATATGACTTCGCAGCATGATTTGACAGAAAACGGTTGAGCGCGGCTAGACGGCCGGCCAATCGCTGCAACTCCTTGATTGTTCGAGGCGACGACATCCGCTCTATGGCTTGAACTTTTTCTGGATTCACCTTAAAGCCGCCATTTGTGACTATGAAGCCCAAGAATTTCCCTTCTTCCATACCAAAAGAACATTTGGCTGGATTCAATTTCATATTCACGCTTCGCAACGAGTTGAACGTTTTTTCGATGTCTTTCAATGTTTGGTCCTCTTCGGGACTTTTGATCACCAGATCGTCGATGTAAACCTCGATATGCTTCCCAATATCTCCAGCGAAGGGCTTATCCATCAGGCGTTGATATGTCGCGCCAGCATTTTTGAGGCCGAAAGGCATCTTTGTGTAGCAGAAGATCCCTAGATCGGTTCGAAAAGCTGTCTTGTCTTCGTCTTCATTCTTCATTTGAACCTGATGGTACCCTTTGTAGCAATCTAAGAAGCATTTCCATCTGTATGGTGCGAGAGAGTCTATCTTTTTTTCGATTTCAGGCAAAGAGTAGCAATCTTTAGGGCATGCCTTATTGAGATCTGTGTAATCGACGCACATTCTCCATCCCCCGTTAGACTTCTCCACCATCACGGGGTTCATAACCCAGCTTTGATAGCGCACCTCCCTTAAGATTCCTGCTTTTAGTAGCTCACATACTTGCTCGTTCATTGCTTTGGTTTTATCCGCCCCTAAGCTGCGCCTTCTTTGAAGTTTTGGTTCAATGGAGGGATAAGTGTTCAGACAATGTTCGGTAATGTCGCGCGGGACACCGGTCATGTCTGTCGGAGTCCAGGTGAAAATGTCCATGTTCCTGAACAGGAGTTGTTTGAGGTGCGTTCTGATGTTTGGTGAGAACGCGTGGCCTATCGTCACCGTTTGCTCTGGATATAGATAATTGCTACCCTCGTCGACATTACTTCTTTCTTGGCATAGATAATTGCTACCCCTGTCTCAGTTGGAAACCCTATCGCTGAGTGGGGCGTGGAAGTTACCATGTTCAGTTTGCCTTGGGTTTCTCTCCCAATCAACACATCATGCCTCGATTTGACAGGCATCACCATGAAGTTTACATTCGTTGTTCTTGAATGTTTTCCATCAGAGAGCGTGACGGGGAAACTGATTTGGCCTAGCAGGAAGACCATTTCGTTGCAAAATCCTGACAGTGGATAATCAACTGGCTCAAGTCGCGCTTTATCTTCGTCATCAAACTGATTAAAGCATTGCTCATAGATAATATCAGCCGTACTTCCTGGGTCAATGAAGACATACTTCGTTTCATAATACCGGTAACAACGACGGGTCGAGTGGCGCGAGGGTCGCCGCGCACTACCGGGAAAATGACCTGTTGCTCTTGCCATGAGGGTTCGTAAGGGCGTTTACCTTTTTCCTTTGCGTTGTATCTTGGTCCGTTGACCATATGGGTTTCTAGGCGCCAGACTTTCCTGTGATTCCCCTCATCATGGCGTTGGACCTGTCGAGTTTCTTTGCGTACGTTCTTCACCAGGTGGCTCAGCTTCCCGCTTTTTAGCGCTCTCTCGATCTTTTGACGTAAACTGATACAGTCATCCGTCAGGTGCCCTGTATCCTTATGGAAGTCGCAGTATAGGTTGGGGTCTTGCCCCTTCTTGTTTGTCAAAGGCCTTGGAGCCTTGAAATTGTGATTCTCCGTCATCAGCACCTCTTTTGGTGTTTTTATGAGCGGAGTGCAGTGCTTCTCACGGTTATCGTCCCTGACTGCTTTTCGATATCCGATTCTATCAATCGTTTCCCGCGCATCCTCTCTGTAGCGCGATCTTTCTTCGTAACCCCTTTATTTTCCGTACTTCCAATCATGAGTTTTGCCTTTGTTGCGCTTGTCGAAGTCGATCTTCGGCGTATGTGGACTTGGCTCCAGCTAGCGATTCCTCTGTTTGTGCTACTATTTTTGCCGCTTCCATCAGCTTGCTCCACTCTTTGGGCATACCATCCTTCCCAGTGATGGTTCTGATGATACTATCACATCGGATAGCTTTCTTAAAGTGAGCGCGCATGAGTTGTTCACTTACACCACCGATCTCTAGGCACTCCTTGTTAAAGCGAGTGATAAAGTCTTCTAGACCTTCATTTTCTCTACGCCAGATATCCGTTACGTCAGACGTATCTCGTTGATAGCGCATTTGCTGGCTGAAGTGGTCTAGAAACTTAGTTTTGAAATCGACCCACGAACTGATTTTTCCGGGCGGTAGGCTGTCGAACCACGCGCGGGCAGCCCCGGTGAACGTCTGGATGAACAAATGACACCACATTGGCATATTCCATCCTCCCATGCAACCAACGCTTGTGAATACTCTGACATGATCATCGGGATCAGTCAGCCCATTGAACTTTCCCATGGTGGGAGGCAACTTCTCTCTTGATAGTGGCGCAAGAGCGATCTTCGGGATGAATTTCGAATGTTCTATAGCTTCAGCTGGTCGATAGGCGAGGCGGAAGTCGCGCTCTGCCTCTTCGTTGTATCCGACGTGTTGTCGCGGTCTATAATTTTCATGGTTCCTTTGTAAACGATTGAAGACTGAAGAACCCGTATCATCCTGCCAAGTTGGGTCATTCGGGTCAGTATCCTCCCATTCGTTGTTCATGTTGCGCGGTGTGAGCCGGCTATGAACTGGACCCCTTTGGACATGTGACGGATAGTCATAATAGCTTTTTGTTTCTCCCCTCGTATCGCGCGTGTCATGCACGCTTAGCCTTCTCGCAGGGGGAGGTCTGTTAGCTCTTCCTTGGATGTTTTGCTGTGGGGGTATCTGGCGCGCCCCCTGACTCTGTCCCTGAGGTGTAACCAAGGATGGTTCTGCTGTTAAGACTGCTTGTTGTGCGCTCAAAGATTGATACGCCGTATTAATGGTGGCAATCTGCTTGGCGTACCACGAGGCTACAGTCTCGCCCTCTGGTAGCCCTAATAGCATCGAAATGTTCTGAAGTGGGGATGGGTTTGAAGGTCGCGCGCCATTGTTTCCTGGGGTTACCGTCTGAGTGATGCGAGTGATGCTCCCGCGAGGTCCCCCCGTGTTGGTTACTTCGATTTCGCCAATTTCTTCAATGTGTTGGGGCTGGACGTTTTGATTGCCCTCGCCCAACACCGCATTAGAGTTTTCTCTGAAACCAAACTCAAGAATGATTCCTTGACCAGCCATGGTCGAAGGAGAAAACCACGAAAACTTAGAAAAAAGAAGATGAAAGTGATTTGTAGAAAACCGGTGGGCGCCAATGAAGAAACAAGGAACTAATTTGGGGTTTGATTAGTTTGGTTTATGCTTCTATCATAGTGGTTAATCTTCTTAAGGCTTTCTGAGCTCCATAATGATCTTTAAATCCTGCAAAACAGAACACCGTTACTCGTTAAGAGGGGAATATGGGGGTTTCCCTCTTAACCGGGCTCCGGCGTGAGAATAAGCGACTGCTTTGTGGAGATAATTAAGTATAAAGAGTGAGAGTAGAGGGAGTAGAATGTTTAACCTGTGAAGTGAGGTCTCTATTTGTAGACGGAGAGGTGTAAGAGGATGTGGGCTGATGGGCCTTGGGCCTGAAGGTGACAACATAGAGGATATGCTCCTTGTCTCACTGGTGTCGACCGTTAGTGGCTTCTGGGAGCTCTCTGGAGTTGGCGCAATGTGATTGGAGCCACGTGTCACTGTTGTCGGCCTGGCCGCCTCTCTGCCATCAACAGGTAAGTGGAGATCGTGGGGCAGGTGTCTCTGCCTTGTGATTGGTGCCACGTAGGCGTCCTTAAGTACTTTTGTCTCTTGCATGTCAGACGATCGTGGAGCATGATTGAGCAGGGCCAGAAGGACGCTGATTGGCTCTTTTCTTCTGCCACTTGTACCTTGTGTACTATCTGAAACAGCCTTGCGCCGCTGCCCTGCGCGATTCTTGCTGGGCACGTAACTATCCCGCGCAGGGTTTTGGATGACTGAATGCTCTTTCAGAATGCTAAGTGTTGTAATCGGAGCTTCCTATTGTCCAGACCTCGCGCCAGTTAAATAAAATGTGTTGCAGCCCGCGCAAGGTTGTGAATAAGAAATTTGTTGAATAAGGAGTATGGTCCTGCGCTCAAAACTGACGAAGGTTTGCGCGGCCTTTTGGGACCATACCCCTTCAAGTAGATAAAATATATTGTCATGATTACATACAAATATACAATCATATTAATCAACGTGATGTCCAATCTCTATTATGAGCGTTTATGGGGTTCTACTGTTGGATAAGATAGAGGGGTTTTATTTATTTTTTATTTTATTTTTCAAATGCTTTTATTATTCTTTTATCTGCACGTATAACAAAAGCATACTCTAGCGGGTGGCTGGACATATACAAATAAAGAAAGCCTAAAAGAAAGAAAGAAAGAAAACCAAATGGAGAAACTAACAGAGAAAACATCCAACCGAACAAAGATGATGATAATAAAGACACCTTTAAACGTGTCAATCAAAAGTCAAAAGTCTTTTAAAAACAATTCAAACGCACAAAATATTTTAGTTGGTTTTATTAAAATATTCAGAGTTTAATATATAGCTGGTTTTGTTTAATTATAATTAATGAATGTAACAACTCCCAAAATACCGAAAGAACCCTAATCGAAACACTGGACACGCATGACTAGACCTAGCATGAAAAACGAGGAATCCACATCTTGGCATCCCAGGCGCCACGCGGGGGATACCCATACATCTCCCGCGACGCACAGGAGAGTACCAGGCCACATGGCACCGTTTTGCGACAAGTAGCAAGGCTATGCGGTTGACGAGGCTGACCTAGCCCTAGCTAGGAGCCATCGCGCCACGCAGGGGAGTCCCCTGATTCTCCAGTGACGCACGGGAGAAACCCAGGTGGGCTATATAAGGGCAGCCGTGTGAGAAGTCTCGGTGCACTTTTTCGATTTATATACCGATTCTCTTTCTCTCTCAAACTGCTGTTCGAATACCCAAAGCACCTAAACCCCCAAACTCTGATCCGTAGCCAGCGTACTAACCCTAATCACTGGTACGATACCCTATCCCATCGATTTGAAACCAAATCAACGGATGTTAAAGTGCTGCCTGAATAAGGTTATACTTTGTCATCAACGTTGAGGTTTTGATCTCGTGATTATCATTAAAGTTTAAATTGGGTTAATACACTAATACGTGTTGCATTGTGTGTTTAATTAGGAACCCATGACTTAGACCAGAAGGCTATTACTGAAAACCCTAAATCTGCAAAGTGAGTCATTCTCCTTTACTCAAATGATTTTGCAAAACCCTAAATGTTTTCTAAATTGTTTTTACAATGATTAAGTTTTTGTATTCTGAAATTACTACCGGTATGTGGGGTTTAGTATACACTACTAGTCCCGCATTGTAGGATCGTTTTACCGACCAAACGAGTCGTTCAGAAGAGTTTTTGCTCAATACGAGAGGCGGAAACAATCGTATCGAGGTAATTCAACTGGCAATTCACTTTAAACTGTCTTTTGATTGATATAGCAACGTTTTACAGCGAGTAGACACTTCGGCAGCAGTTCGGTACTGAAACCGGAAAGTTACAAATGACAAGGCACATCAGGTATTTATAGGTGAGCTAATTTCGCATGAACTGGCCAAGCGAAATCTGATTTCGCACGAAATTACTCAAACGAAATCAACATTTGATTTCGTGCGAAATACTCAGCTTAATTTCGTATGAAATGACACCTGTGTCATTTCATGCGAAATACCCATAGACACACATATCCTCGTTTCCCGTGTCCTGATCTATCTATTACAATACAAGACTCGATACAAGACGAAGTCGACAGACGTATGCACCAACAGACTCCCCCTCGGATGTTGACGAAGTCTTCGGTGTCGAGTCTTCGGTTGTCAATCCTTCAGTCTTTATCAGTCTTCTCGATCTCTCCAAAGATTCTCCATTGTAAGCATCCTCAATCAATCTCTTTCTCTTTCTCCCAAAATCTCAACCTGGCTCTATACTCCTCTTGATCAGGTCTCTTGATTCCTTAAGATCATCAGCATCAGCAGCTTACATCTTCAGACTCCTTCTTGATGTCATCAGACTCCCCCTTTCGATAAGTTGGGATCGCAGTCTGGAATTCACTTCTCACAGGTTCTAAGATCGTAACCTGGCTTTTCTCAAACTTCATTCCTGCACAATCTCTACCACAAACATAAGATTCAAAAATTTAAAATATTGAAAATTCAGAAACCTCTTTGCAAAAATTAATCTCAGATGATTACTTATAAGAATAACATCTCTTTCTTTCTTAAACACGCTCTCCCAAACCTGTTCATCATGTTTAGCACTTGAAATTTTGAAAATCAGCTTTTCAACATCAGTTGTCAAAAATCTTTTTGAATTTTCAAAATTTTTATGCTAAAAGACTCCTAAAATCTTTTTGGATTTTTGATTTTAATGAAATGCAGTAAAGAAAAATATACAAACAATATTTTTGTGAGTTTGTGCAAGAAGATCATATCAGTTTTTGAGACAAATCACAAGCACCGTTGAGCTTTAAACACTTTAAGTTCTAAACGATTCACGTTGATTGACGATATAGTTGTCCTCTTAAGCTCAATCTAAAAATTTTCGAAATGCTTACCGATACGTTAAGATATATTAAATTTTGCACTAAAATCTTATGGACCCCACGATCTTAGCATATCCCCTCATCATGCAATACACTAACTCAAGTAATGCCTTTAAAGCAGAATGTTTAAACATTAACAATCAGGTCGATACTTCCGTATACACAGAGAAAGTCCAATGTTTAAACAAAATAAGAAATAAAAACAAGTTGAAGATGTTTAGGCTTTAACCACCAGGTCGATACTTCCGTATACGCAGAGGTGATCCAAAGCTTAAATGAAACACCAAAGAAAATAAAACAGAACGTTTAGGCACTAACATCCAGGTTGATACTCTCGTATACGCAGAGGATGTCCAATGCTTAAACAAAATAAAGAAATAAAACAAGTTTAAGTCTTTGCAAAATGAAAACACAAAATCACAGTGACTTTTTAGCAAAATTGTGAAAGTTCACAAATTTAACCAGTTTTATGTCTTTCGACAATCAGCAATTACCGAGACGGTACACAATCAAGAAGGACAAAACTAAGTACTATACGTTCGATCGTGTTTCCCACCAGACTTAGGCATTTTGCGTTATATTTGTATCGTTTTTGCAAATCTACTTGCCTAGCTGAGCCTATCGTCACATCTTTAGTGAGACCGTTTATCACATTTGACATTACATTTCTTTAGCATGCTGTGAAAGTCCACTGATTTACTATCATTTCCTCTTATTCACAACAAAACTCATTTTTGCTTTTTCAATGTTTTTGGCTTTAAATGGTTTTATCATGTTTTTGGATTTTTCAAATTTTCAAAATTTCCTAAATTTTTACTCCCCCTAAAATCAAAATATGTTTCAATTTTGATTTTCTGGGAAAATTTGAAAACAAACTGTACAAAAAAATGACAATTGTTGTGAATTGCTTCAAATCGCCATCCACTTGGTATAAACAATCAGAACTCCCCCTTACAACAAACTATTTTCCCATTATGATTTCAAAACACTTAAGTTTGTTTTAATCAAATGGTTTTTCCGGAAAATAAGTTTTGTTGATTTCATAAAACCACTTGTAGGTTAGAGGATGTGATCATCATTTTGTTTTTCACTCATTTGAATGAAAGTTAAATCAAGTTTAACTTAATGACCTTGATTAACCATTTGTAGGTAAAACCTCCTTTTTCAACCACTTGTCGGTTTGTTTACCAACAATTATGTGACACCTGTGTCACTTCAACCATCAAACAAATACCAAACCAATGAAATATTGTATTTCATACTTAGGATTTGTATAAATATGTGTATCGTTTGCACATATCAATTCTTGTTCGATTTCGGGCTCTAAATCGCTTTCTGGAAGGTTATACGCGCACCGATGCGTAAATATAACCAGTTTAATGCAACAAACACTCCAGAACAGTGACATAGGCTTAACATACCTTAAATAACCTTTACATAACTTAGAAATAAGTTTTGAAGGCTTTGGTATGGCAAAATCAAGTCTATTCGCTTACAGGGACTAAAGTTGACAAACTGCGAAAGTATGCCAATTTGAACTGTAACAGACATTCCGGAATATAACCATAAGTTAAACATACCATAAATATCCTCTACATAGCTTAGAAATAGGCTTTGAGGGGTTCGGTGTGCTAAAATAAACTTTTGGGTCATTCAGGGACTAAAAGCGTCAAAAAGTGCATAAGTTTGCACTTTCGCGCATAACTTACGTTCTGAATACATCCGGACATCCAAAAATTTATGTAAGCACTAAAATAAATATTTTATTTTAGTGTTTGGCATAAGAAAAATCCATTCGTCACGCAATTTGGATTGTTTTTCGCGTTTATGCGCATTCCGTCGTAATTAACCGAACAACGCAATCGTACGGCCAAACGAACCGACATCCAAGATATTTTTGAGCACATTTTAAGTTCCCTACACTTTAAATTCATTTTAGAGCTTTGAAATGGGGTTAACGGGGCATAAACGTGTCAAAAAATGCATCAAATAGCAAGTTTGGAGCTTCAGGGGCCTGTTCTGCCATTTTTGAAAGTATCAGACCTGCAAGGTCCTTAGGGACCGTAAGGTTCTAAGTCTTACGGTCCGTAAGCAGGGGTCAGACAGCATAAACTTGTTTAAACAGCTGTTAACAGCTGTTACACCCTCCTAATCCCTTTTGCACTTGCCTCTTCAGGATAATGAGGGGCCAATTTGGTGTTCCATGGGTATTTCAACAAGTGTATGGTCAAGATCAAAGCACGTTATTCGATAAACGATCCTAACGGTCTTGCATATCCTATAAATACCCACCCCCTTCCTTGCAAAACCCACAAAATCTGATCTAAAAGCTCTAAGTTGAAGCCATTGCTTCATACCTGAGCTACTTGGATCAAGATTAGCTTGCGGGGACCCTTTGTAAGTGTTCCTTCGTTCTTTTATCGCTTTACGAGTCCGAAAGTCAAACTATGTTTGACTTTCTGCATTGACCAGTTTATGGTCAACGCGAAGTTCGTTTGAACCTCCTAACGTGAGCGTGATCACGATGGTTATAGTCCCTAGTGACTATATCTACTGATTATCACGTTATCTAGACTCAGTGACGAGTCGTAGTTTCGGCCAAAATGCGTGTTATTGCGTATTTTGTAACCAAACTACTTATAGGTATCAAAACCGTTTGTTTTGATACCAAACCTGTTTTCTAAACTTAGTTAAGCATGTTTTAACATGCTTAGCTCGTCACTTTTAGCATATTTTCACATGTGTTTTCAGGAGTTGATGCATAGGACTTATCGAGACATACTTAGGCGGACCTGTGCCTTAGTGACTTAAAACGAGACAAGAACTAGTTAATTTATGTTATGTACTCTTTATTTCTTGTTTAAAGACAATGTAACCCCTTTTTTTGATGAATAAAATGAAACTTTAATTTCCATGGTTGTGAAACAATTCATTCTGTTACAACACTCCCCGACATTTTCGCCACGTCTCGTTGTTTTACGTGGTCGGGGTGTGACAGAAAAGATGGTATCAGAGCCAATGGTTATAGGGAATTAGGTTATTAGTTATACTTTGACCTAGTCTATAACCTTCCTAGGACCCTAACGCGAGTTTACTTGTGTTTAGTCATAAAACAATACCGTCACCTATCCTTAGGCGACGACCACAACAAGAACATAAATTTCAAAACCGCTTTGAAAACTAATCATCTGTTCTAGGATAATTGATTACTAGGTTTTGAACCCTCTGTTATAAGGTTTTGAACCCCTTTGAATTTTCAAAACTCTCGTCAAAGTTTTGGGTCCTAAATAGTGTGAACACGTGCAAACTGGAAGAGTGAATGCCTGTACCCTGGGTTTTCTGTCTAAGGCTAGAGTGTTCGTACAAATCCACATAATCGGACCAGTCACTCTTACCTGGGAACTCTTGGGGTGAGTGTCCACTTATAGGCGAGCATGTCTTCGCGATACATTATGAGGATCTATTTGCTTTGACTCAGCTTTTGTGTTGTTTGTTTGCTTCGCGGTTCAAACAAATGACCATCACCCATGATTTTGGTCGGTAATTGTAACATCCTATTCTTACCCAATGCCATTTCATTTGTTTTCTCTCTTGTTTCCCCTTTTAGAATGCCTCCACGACACGAAAATCAGGTATCTATTGAGGAGCTGGCAGCTGTCATTACACAGCAAATGACTGCTGCAATCCCGAACATCGTTGCTCAATGTAACCAAGCCCTCAACAACAATAATGCCCCCTGCAACTTCAAGACATTCAACTCGGCTAAGCCATCAAAGTTTTCTGGGTCTCAAGGAGCGACTGCACTTCTGCAATGGTTCAAGAGTCTAGAGAGCACCTTCAGGCATGTTCAATGCCCAAATGAGCGAAAGGTAGATTTCACATCTGGTGTCTTTGAGAAACGGGCTTTGACATGGTGGAATGGTGTGATGAGAGATAGGGGTGCCAATGTGGCGCTGGCTCAAACATGGGAAGAGCTTCGAGCTCTGATGATGAAGGAGTTCTGTCCTCGTCATGAACTTAGGGCTTTGGAAAGGGAATTCGACGATCTTAAGCAAGACAGCGGTGAACATCGAGCCTACACTGATCGATATGAGGAGCTGAGCCTGTTGTGTCCTACCATGGTTACGCCTTTGGATAAGGTGATCGAAAAATACATTGATGGTCTCCCTGACCCAGTTCAGGACATTGTTACTGGTAGTAATCCTACCACAGTTAGACAGGCCATTGAATTATCTGCTACCCTAACCGAATCTCAGATCAGAAAGGGCAAACTTTTTCGAAAAGGCGACAAGAAACAAGCAGCTAATGTTCAGGAGGAAACCAAGGAAAGCAAAACCGAACCTTCTAAGAAGCGTAAGGCTTCGCAGAATTGTGCGATTGCTGCTCAACCCAACCAAAACACCCGCAACCAACCAACTCAACCTCCTGCAAGGAAACCTTATGCCGGTACTGCACCGATATGCAACAAATGTAATGCACGCCACTTAGCTCACCTACAGTGTCGTTTATGTGCATCATGTGGGCGACTCGGTCACCTGGCAAATGCTTGTCGATTTACCCCAAACCAAGGTGGTCCAAACCAACCTCAAGTAAATCCTGCTCAAGCTCGTTTTCCACCAGGTCCTTGCTTCAACTGTGGCGAGATGGGCCATTTCCGAAGAAATTGCCCAAAGATTGCTAATGCGAATCCAGCGCAGGGATGAGCATCGGACCAACTAAAAGACAATGTTGCTTAGAAATAATCAAGCCTTATGTATTATTTCCTTTTGTTGTCAAGGTCCATGGAACAGTTGTTGTTGTTTATAAATAAATCTTTTTATTTTACATTGCAATGTACAAATGTGATGGCATGTATAAACAACGTATCCCCTACCATACCGACAATCAAGGAGCTGTATTCCTTGAAGAACAGACTACCCCCAAAATTCTTCCATTTTATTATCTCTTGCGTTTTCCACGAAAATCCTAATTACCCGTTTCTTCCAAAGAAACGAAGTACAAGGCGCAAGTTACAATCCTGGACGAATACCCAAAAGTACCACTATAAATCCATAATAGGGTACCAAAGGGTATTTCCGTAAAATTCTAAAATTTGTTTTGTACCTTAATTCGAATATTATGTTTCTTTGAAAACAAAATCGAATTTTTGGAAGATCATCCTATCTTCATAGATAGATTCTTGAAAAATGATTTAAAGTGCCAAATGAAATCCACGGATTGGATTCCTGGTGTGCTTTAAGTATCCGCGTCCAAAGATAACAAATTAAAGGCCAAATTAAACAATTATGTGATTATGTGCTTATGTGTTCCCTTTTTATGTGATCCAAATTTTTGTTATCCAAATCCTCGTAGAATCTTCCATATCTTCGTATAAGGGATTCATAGTAGGATATCCAAAGGTACTACCTTAAATCCTTGATGGGCTTCAACGTTATAGTTAAAGATTCCTCTTGAATAGTTTAGTTAAAGAGATTGATTCGTCAATCTAGTTAAAGACATCCTCCGTTGATGTAGTTAAAGATTCCTCTAGGGTAGTTTAGTTAAAGAGATTGATTCGTCAATCTAGTTAAAGACATCCTCCGTTGATGTAGTTAAAGAGATCATTCGTTGATTTAGTTAAAGAGATTGATTCGTCAATCTAGTTAAAGATATCATGTGTTGATATAGTTAAAGAGGCCCTCTGGTGGTCTTGTTCAAGAGATTGTCCGTTGATCTAGTTAATAGATCCTTTGGTGATCTAGTTAAAGAGACTATTGTAGTCTAGTTAAATCACCACAGGATTATTCGTTTGATTTTTTCCCCCCTACGCATTTTGAAATGAACCGTGCGGACTGTGCAAGGAATTACGTAATTATGGAGGCCTACATAATTATGAAATTCAGTGCACAGAAACCACAGAAAGTTTTGTCATGTGTTAAGACCGATAGTGACAAGAGTAATGATACGAGAGAAGTCTTGGACCTTGACCGATGTCATTACTTCCCAATCCTGAATTCAAGTTTCCTATGATAAGTCTTCATGGGAAACGTTCTCCTCTCCATAGTTTGAAACTCCATGTTTTGCTACTACAAGGACTTCACTTTAAGGGATTAACAATTTCGCTAAGAACCCTATCATGGCCCAGAGTTCTACTTAGGGTTCAAGGGATTCATTCAAAGCGAAAACATCACCGTTGTCCTCATAAGTTTCTCCTAAAATTAAATTTCGGGACGAAATTTCCTAAAGTAGGGGAGACTGTGACACCTGTGTCACTTCAACCATCAAAAAAATACCAAAACAATGAAATATTGTATTTCATACTTAGGATTTGTATAAATATGTGTATCGTTTGCACATATCAATTCTTGTTCGATTTCGGGCTCTAAATCACTTTCTGGAAGGTTATACGCGCACCGATGCGTAAATATAACCAATTTAATGCAACAAACACTCCGGAACAGTGACATAGGCTTAACATACCTTAAATAACCTTTACATAACTTAGAAATGAGTTTTGAAGGCTTTGGTATGGCAAAATCAAGTCTATTCGCTTACAGGGACTAAAGTTGACAAACTGCGAAAGTATGCCAATTTGAACTGTAACAGACATTCCGGAATATGACCATAAGTTAAAAATACCATAAATATCCTCTACATAGCTTAGAAATAGGCTTTGAGGGGTTCGGTGTGCTAAAATAAACTTTTGGGTCATTCAAGGACTAAAAGCGTCAAAAATTGCATAAGTTTGCACTTTCGCGCATAACTTACGTTCTGAATACATCCGGACATCCAAAAATTTATGTAAGCACTAAAATATTTTATTTTAGTGTTTGGCATAAGAAAAATCCATTCGTCACGCAATTTGGATCGTTTTTCGCGCTTATGCGCATTCCGTCGTAATTAACCGAACAACGCAATCGTACGGCCAAACGAACCGACATCCGAGATATTTTTGAGCACATTTTAAGTTCCCTATACTTTAAATTCATTTTAGAGCTTTGAAATGGGGTTAACGGGGCTTAAACTTGTCAAAAATGCATCAAATAGCAAGTTTGGAGCTTTAGGGGCCTGTTCTGCCATTTTTGAAAGTATCAGACCTGCAAGGTCCTTACGGACCGTAAGGTTCTAAGTCTTACGGTCCGTAAGCAGGGGTCAGATAGCAGAAACTTGTTTAAATAACTGTTAACAGCTGTTACACCCTCCTAATCCCTTTTGCACTTGCCTCTTCAGGATAATGAGGGGCCAATTTGGTGTTCCATGGGTATTTCAACAAGTGTATGGTCAAGATCAAAGCACGTTATTCGATAAACAATCCTAACGGTCTTGCATATCCTATAAATACCCAACCCCCTTCCTTGCAAAACCCACAAAATCTGATCTAAAAGCTCTAAGTTGAAGCCATTGCTTCATACCTGAGCTACTTGGATCAAGATTAGCTTGCGGGGACCCTTTGTAAGTGTTCCTTCGTTCTTTTATCGCTTTACGAGTCCGAAAGTCAAACTATGTTTGACTTTCTGCATTGACCAGTTTATGGTCAACGCGAAGTTCGTTTGAACCTCCTAACGTGAGCGTGATCACGATGGTTATAGTCCCTAGTGACTATACCTACTGATTACCACGTTATCTAGACTCAGTGACGAGTCGTAGTTTCGGCCAAAATGCGTGTTATTGCGTATTTTGTAACCAAACTACTTATTGGTATCAAAACCGTTTGTTTTGATACCAAACCTGTTTTCTAAACTTAGTTAAGCATGTTTTAACATGCTTAGCTCGTCACTTTTAGTTTAGTGCTTATATAGGGTCGTAAGGTAAGCGATCTAAACAATCGCTTATACTTTCAAACCCGACCCGTTTGGTCGATCATTAGGATCCGACCAAACACATTAGGTGACCATAGTTGTATAGAGAATAACCTTCTGAGGTTATACCTTATGGTCACATAGTTTGAGTAGTTGTATGATAGGTAGTATATATGCCTTAGGTAAATTACCAAAATGCCCTTTGAACACCAAAATTCATTTTAAGCATATGTAACATAACTTTTGGTATCTAAACTGATTTGGAAACAATATTAGACATGTTAAGGCATATTTTACTTATCATAGGGCTAGTTAGGCGTTCCGAACGTGTTTTACGCGAACGACGCGTTAACGTAGCCTAAGCTACCTAAACGGGTCGTAAACACTTAGGTTAGGTTTCATTTTAGTATGTGGGCTTTGTTAAACCATATTACATGAGTCTCCATACTCGTTTGGTTTATGAACCCTCATTCTATCCAATCCTTCGATTTAGGTCCGGTTTATTAATGTAGATACCTATATTAGGTGCCGTTTGATTCTGTGATCTTCTAGCTTGCTTGGTGGTTATCCTAGGACTTCTAAGCAATCTCAAGTGAGTACATAGACCCCTCTTTTACTGTTTTCCAAACTATTTTGGGGTGAAACACATGTGCCTACTTGTTACTTTCATGCTTTTCCATGTTTTCATATCATATGCTTGCTATGTTCATTAGTACACTATTAGTACATCGTTTTACATTACATTTCATGCTATGTATGTCCATTGTGTGCATACTTAGTACATTGTTTTACATTACATTTCATGCTATGTGTGTCCATTGTGTGCATACTTAGTACATCGTTATACATTACATTTCATGCTATGTATGCCCATTGTGTGCATACTTAGTACATTGTTTTACATTACATTTCATGCTATGTATGCCCATTGTGTGCATACTTAGTACATTGTTTTACATTACATTTCATGCTATGTATGTCCATTGTGTGCATACTTAGTACATTGTTTTACATTACATTTTGTTGCATATGCTCATCCAGCATATGAACACATTATATTACATTATGTGAACCATTTGTATCAATTGAACCATGTGAACCATTTGACAATAGACATTTGACTATACCTAAACATTTCTACAATTGTTAAACATTGCATCTTGATGGTTTGCTTTGAGTAAGTGATTTAAGTAATGAGGCGTGTGTAATATGATACAAGCATGGTGGATACGCCGATGGTACTTCCTATATATAAGTGTTTGTATGGTATTACATATCGTAGCGTTATTTGAATCATTTCAATTTAAGACATATAACATTTTATACAAATAACATACTTTTCACAAGACATTGTTTTACAAACAACTTATCTTATACAAACTCATTTTACATGGTTATTCATTTAACCATACATTATTCTCTTATTTATACATATCATCTGAACTTATTGTTTTTCAAATGATTTACAAAACAAATCAATTTACAAGGTTCATGACTAAACTTTATTAAACAACTCTTTCTAAACTTACAAGTCATGAAACCTATTTTCACAAAACCTATGTATCTCACATGCATTTTTATGCTGATGTACCTATTTTCACATGTGTTTTCAGGAGTTGATGCATAGGACTTATCGAGACATACTTAGGCGGACCTGTGCCTTAGTGACTTAAAACGAGACAAGAACTAGTTAATTTATGTTATGTACTCTTTATTTCTTGTTTAAAGACAATGTAACCCGCTTGTTTGATGAATAAAACGAAACTTTAATTTCCATGGTTGTGAAACAATTAATTCTGTTACAACACTCCCCGACGTTTCCGCCACGTCTCGTTGTTTTACGTGGTCGGGGTGTGACAAATTACCACTTGTAGGTTGAAATCTCAAAATGTCGATTCCTACTCCACACTTACCAACCTGGGAGTTCCGGCAAGTCATACTAGTGAAAAATTTTCAATTTTCCAAAACCATATTTCAAGAATGATGTCGATTCATGCTCCGCGATTACCAACTTGGGAGCTCCGGCAAGTCAGGTTTTTCAGTTAGAGAGATTCTGTCACGACCCCCGACCCCACCCTGGACGGAATCGGGAGCCGCGAGCAGCCAAGTGGTACCGGTGGTTATTTTGAAAAACAATGCAGCGGAAATTTCATCAGAACCGTGAGTTAGGAAAAATATCAGAGTTTAGAAAACACCGGATTTTATTTATTAAATAGATTGGGATAAAACCCATGTTTTACAAAGGTAGCTTTAATAAGGGATAACCCAATTACATAAAACAATATTTCTTAATTTGATTTAATTAATAAAATAAGCCACTTCTTGAAGCCTTTTAGTGCCGTATCCAACTCTTACTCCAATCTACTGTAATTACCTGAAACGCGTTTTAAAAAGGTTTTGTCAGCAGGAAATACTGGTGAGTTCATTCATTTTTATAAAATGACCTTTAGTTATAATCTACAGTATTAAGAGCGATTACAATGTTTCCATATATCAACCAACTACCCACGGTGTTTGTCACTCGACCATCCATTGGTAACCTCATTGTCCAATGGTGTCTGTGACTATGGTCATATCACCCCTTGGCTAACTCGTTGTCCAATGGTGACGGTTATCAAGTATTGTATACAAACTCCACATACCGGCTGTAATTTGGAGATTACAAAGGCTTAATCCCTGTAATTATAACCTTAAAAACATTTAAGGTTTTGTAAAGCAATTTGATAAAAAGAGAATGACTCACATTATAAGCATGCAGTATCGATTTAACAAGCTTCCTGATTTAAATTCTTATGAGAATTAGCATCTACTTTGATTGTAAGTGTATGGGGTAGAGTTTAGCCTACTAATAAGCCTGATAACCTAATTTAAACAATAATGCACACGAACTAGGTCAGTAACTAATACAGCATTTACGATAACTCACGAGATTAGAAACTTCATAACGAATGACAAAGTGCAATACTTAAACATCCATCGAATTCACGACGAATGACAAAGTATAACCCTAATTTGAGCAGCACTTAAACATTCATCGGATAGTTTCAATCGATCGGACATTGAATCGTAGCAGCGATTGAGTTAATACCCGGTACCGTAGTAGCACCTCACTACTTTGAAAGTGAATTTCGAACAGAATTATGAAGGATTTGAAAGTTTCGTCGACACCAGTGAACTGCTCCTAGCCTGTTCTATTTATAGCTGAAAATTGGGTCTCACGCGGCCCGCGTGAGCCCTTGCTCGATCCTTACGCGGCCCGCGTAGCCGCCTAGTCTACGCGTAGGGTTGCTGAGTCACCAGTAGGTCTGCCAGGTGGATGACACGTAGCTCCGGATGCTTATCCGGTCAACTCTCAAGTTGACGCGGCCCGCGTGACCTTTCGCCTTTTCTTTACGCGGCCCGCGAGAAGACCACAAATCTTGATTTCTTTATTTTTGATATGGATTGGGGTTTCAGGGGTCTGGGTTTTTACTTATGGATCGATTTGGGACATTTTTTAATATAATTATATCATAAAGAAAAAGGGAATAAAATAGTGAGAAAAGAGAATGGACCCACTTTCTAAATTTAGGGTTCAACTAGAAAGCCTCTTGGTATAAATTTTAGGTATAACTTCTGAGCTATTTTAAAAATATATAATGCACTTGTGTTAAGTATAGTACCCCTAATCAACCTTATCCCTATGTCACGAGACAGAACCCCAACGAACTTAGTCAGGCAGAGCCTTGACATGTGTTATGGGGCTCAAATCAATCGGAAAGGGTAGCGGTGATCGAGAGTTAAAATACTTAAAACCGGGCAGGGCTTTATTATTATTATAGGTATAATATAAAAATAATATATATATATATATATATATATATATTGAGAGAGTAGCGAGACTCATGATGAAAAGATGGAAAGCTCAATATTCTATATTTATAGTGAAACCGTTACTTGGAGAAGACATTCACTTGATGTCTATTTGATTTACACGTATCAACATAATTTAATTCAGTGTCCACTATTTCTTTTACATGGACACACGTCCATTTTAAGTTTGATTTCAATGTTTTAATTATTATTACTATTTTATTATTTCATATTTGGTTTTGTTCTTATCTGATTCTCGACATGTGTACCTTCAATTCAAAGAATTCAATTGTTGAATTTATTTATTATTTTATTATTATATTCTATACGATCATTTTAAGCTTTTATTATTATTATTATTATTATTATTATTATTATTATTATTTTATTAGTTTACATATTATAATTAATTCAACTGATTCACTTATTTGGCGTGTATAACTCTTAAAATATAACGTTTTCAGAAAATAATAAATATGTTATTAGAACGAGAATAATCTTATCTACATTTTGAACCAAGTTTCATTAAAAACGGAGTAGGTTCAATTATAATGTAAATTTAATTATTAAACGGTTCCTGGGTCCCGTCTAGTTACTTTATATTTCTAACGGTCAGCTTACCCGTAATCTACTCGTCTAATAATATAAGTTTTTATATACATTTATTTTATTTGGAAATGTCACCTATATACAGGCCAATTAATTAATATAATATTTCAACCAACTATATAAAATAGTTTTTAAAACTATTTGGGTTGAATAATTATATTAAAAATAAACTAGTTACTAGTGGTTAATAAATTTAGACAAACCTAAAATTCTTATATGATAAAAATGGGAATGTTACATCCTCCCCACCTTGTTTTAAATCTCGTGCTCGTGATTTGGACTACGATATTTCTTTTAGACTTATGACATATTTTAGTTAATAAAAACAATATTAAGGTAGATGACACAGAATTAAAATATCAAATTTTGTGAATACGAGTTGTACAATAAGTAGGATTCAATGGTTCAACTGAATTAGTTCAAGAAATCGATGACAAACGAATGAGATGATATAATTTCCAAAGTGACTAGGTTCAAGCCAAAAAATATATGATCAATAGACATTTAAAATGAATGTGAAGGACTTTTAGAATCAATTAAATTCTTTGTCAAAAGAAAGCTGATATACGTTAAATTATACATGTTTTTATACCCCAAAACACTTCCGTTTTAAGCGTTTTTTACCGTAACCGCAACGTTTAGGTGCCAAATCCGGTACTTTTATATTTTCAGGTCTTAAACAGAGCATAAAGGAAAATTCTGATGGAAACGGGAAAAATCTGATGCATTTCTGATGAAAATAACATAAATCTGATCAACTGCCATGTGTGGCACGACCGTGCCACCAGCGGCACTACCGTGCCGTTGCTTCGATCTCGGAAGCACTGCCCATGCGACTAGGAGTGCCGACTGTTTCTCGGGCCGCACTAACGTGCCACCCGAGGCATGACCTGCCGATCTGCTGACCCAAGCAACTTGTCCACTTGGCTGACTCGGGATCGCTGAAACTGACGTCACCCGACAAGCACCTGACGCACGACCGTGCCGATCAGAATTTCTTCTATAAATAGCAGCATTCGCTACTGGTTCAAGTGTTGGGTTTTTCTCCATGTTTCTGGGCGATTTCTGGGTTACAAAGCAGTCCTGATCAGACCACTTTGAAGCTTAAAGACCGAGTGGAAGCATAACCGATCCAACCCATCAATTCCTTGCTTGTTTATGGTTCGATTCCTTGTTCTTGAACATGTATTCTAATCATTTTGCAAGTTATGAGCTGATGTTAGTTTATGTTTAATGTAGTTTATGTAATAGTAGTAATGAACTTGTTTCTTGAATAATCTTTATGTTGTAATCTTATTTGTATGAAACTTAGTACTTTTTCATGTTGAATCTTCATGATTATATAACGAATGTTTCATTGATGTTGAGTTCCTGATTATGTTTGATTGTCTTGGATAATGAATCTGTGGTTAGTGGGATGGTAACTATTTCTTGATTAATCACTTATTTGTAGACTTTGTTTACACCATGAAACCAGACCAGGGTATTGGTTTTATACAAGATATATCTCATTTTGATTAGGAATACTTTCTTGCACGTAAGGGTTCTAACGAATTATATGGTGTTGATTACATGTTCTTGCATGCGGTTTATGATCCTTGTTTAGTAGTTTTGGTCTGAAATTGCTGACATGGTAGATTTGTGTTCAAGACTTGTAAAGGTGAAATTGTTTGTTATATGATCTACATAATTGCTTATCCTCGTGGTTGTATTGTGACCATCGGTATTGCTTTCTTTGATAAGTGAGGTTAGGAATCCAGACCCGGTAAATAACCTATCTTTAAAGATTCGCATGAATAAATATCAATAGCTCGCTAATGAATGATTTTAGGTCGTTAAGGTGTGACCATCGCGTTAACTTTCCGAAGAATCATAATGCTAGAAATCCAGACCCGGTAACTAGTTGTCTCGAAATTGGAAAATTGATTAAGTACTTTTGTGACATATCTGATAGATAACATGTTTAGGTTGTTTGTGAAACAAGATAATAGTATATTTATGTTCTAGATATAATTTAGTTAATTTAGTTAAACAACCATTCACCTATCTTTTTATCCGGTAAATTAATGACAAAGATTTAGTACATTATAACGCCCGTGTCCCATGGATCGATATCTGGCTCTTACCAATACTTTGCTGCATATATGACGGGATACACTTGTCCTTTGTTGTGTGTGTTTTAATGTTAAGGTATAAACCATTTTTATAAATATAAAACGCACTCCGTTACACGTGAAGATACTGTAAATAAATATGTATGTAAACATGGATGTCAAGTTTTTGGCGCCGTTGCCGGGGACCCACGGCGAAATTAATGGAACAATCCGAGTCAATATCTTAACTGTTAATAACTGTTAATACTTGTACATTTTTGTATTTATTTTCTTTTATTTACTAACTTGTGAATACCTAGCCTGGCACGCCCACTAGGACTAACTTTTGACTAACTTTTCTTTTTCTATTTTACTAACCAACTAACCTCGCTAACTTTTTACTAACTTTTTACTGACTCTTTAACTAACATTTATTTCCGTTTATTTATTTAATTCAGTTAATGTGTTCGGAATCGAACCATTTTTCCTTTATTATTTCAATTCAGTAATTTCGTTTCTGTACTTCGTTTATTTATTTATTTCAGTTCAGTATTCCTAATTCAGTTTTTTATTTATTTACATTCAGTTATTCATTTATCTATTTATTTCTGTCAGTTTATTTAACTGTTTAGTCATTTTAACTTTTGTACTCAGTTGTTTATTTATTTACTCCATAAAAATAAAACAAACCTTTCTGATAAAATCATCAGATTTTCTGGTAAATTCCGATGAATTCAGCAGATTTTCTGATGGATTCTGATAAACCCATTAGATGTTCTAAAAACAACAGTTTACAGTTCTGATGAATTTACCAGATTTTCTGGTAATTCTGATGGATTTATCAGAAATTCTGATGGAATGAAAAATTTCAACAGATTTTTATCAGAATTTATCGGATATATCATATTTTCTGATATATATAAAAAAAATTACTCAGAATCCTGATGATCGTCATCAGAATTTATGGTAAACCAACAAAAACAGCTTTCGGATGTAAATAAGTAAATAATCCAGTAAGTATTTAATTAAATTTGTTTCGTTACTCTTATGTATGTATATTCTGTTTTAGCCTTATTAATACTTATTTCTTATATTATTATTATATTCTTTTTCTGTATAATGCCTTCCTTTTTACGTGCAGGCTAATGTCCACGCCCCCTTCACCCGCTAACGCTGAGCTAGCCAACGAACAAGAAAATAACCTAAGGAGAAGTAGGCGGCTTCGTGAAAGATCACTTGTCGTTGCACAAAGGATTGCGGCCGCAATCGACGAACCAGTGATTCTTTCTGATAGCGAGAGTTCAGAGGACGACACAGGAAGCATTATGGCAGAGGACGACCAGCCTTTAAATGAGACCGGCCGTCCAGGAGGAGAGGGCTTGCTACCAAGCATTGCCCGACCTACGATAGCAGCACCGAGTTTTGAAATTAAATCTAGTATTATTAACATGTTACAAAATTCTGTGCAGTTTGATGGGAAGGATCACGAAGATCCAGGTCGACACATTGCATCATTTCTCGAAGTGTGCTCGACTTTCAAAATTCGAGACGTTTCTGAAGACGCAATTCGTTTGCGACTCTTTCCATTTTCTTTTCGAGACAAAGCCCGAGCTTGGCTTTTGTCACTTCCAGCAGGGTCCATCACGACTTGGAACGAGATGGCAGATCTTTTTATGCAAAAATATTTCCCGCCGGAAAAGACAGCTAAGCTTAAGAATCGTATCATGACATTCAAACAGGACGAAGGAGAATCTCTACACGCAGCTTGGGAGAGATTCAAAGATCTTCTGATCGATGTTCCACATCACGGGTTTTCCAAAAGGCAACTTGTGTTGAACTTCTACCAAGGACTCAACTACGACTCACAAGAACGTTTAGATGTTTATGCAGGAGGCGATCTTGGAACAAAAACCCCAAATGAAGCCTATGCAATCATAGAGAAAGCTACCTTGAAGTCAAGTTCGCGTCACGGTGGAGTAAGAAGTAAAGCTTTATCTATACCTGGAGTTCATCAAGTGGATACATATACGGCTCTTGCAGCACAGATCGGAGCTTTGGCAGCAAGGTTTGATCAAGCTCAGAACGTTTCAAAAGTACAATCATCATGTGAACTGTGTGGAGTGTCACACGAGCCAGGTACATGTGATCAGGGTGTTATGTTTACAGGCCACGAAGAGATGGACTATTTGGGCAATTAAATTAGGCCCCAAAATAACCCTTACAGCAACACGTACAATCCGAGTTGGAGGAATCACCCAAACTTCGGGTGGAAAGCCAATTCCAATAACCAAAACCCACTCGGGTATGCTCAACGCGCTCCCACACCACAACAGCCTCAGGGGCAATCCTTTCAGCCCCAGGGACAATCTTTTCAGCCATCAGGGCAAACCTTTCAACCACGTTACAATAATGTAGGTTCAGGAAGCACTCCCCAGCCACAAACCTCTCAAACCAACTCAAAACTAGAAGATATGATGGCGCAGCTGTTAAACAACTCCAACAATGCCAACTAAATATCTGAAAAGCGATACCAACAGCATGAGGAGCGTTTCATGGCACAAGAAGGGGAAATGCGGAGCCAGAAGGCTTCAATTCAAACCATTGAGAATCAAGTCGGCCAATTGGCCAAGATGTTGTCTGAAAGACCGCAAGGTAGTCTTCCAAGTAACACAGAACTAAACCCGAGAGGGCACGTTAATGCAGTAATGACGAGGAGTGGTAAAACCACGGGACCTGACAAATCGGACTCACCACCGATCACTGATACGTTCCAAACTAACACTTCAGACGAGGTGCACGCTAGGCGAGTCCCAGCAAGTACAGCAAAGTTCCAGGAGCCAGTTAAAGATTTCATTCCTCCTATTCCATAACCGAGCAGATTGAAGAAACAAAAGAACGATGAACAACATGGTAAGTTTTTAGAAATGTTTAAATAATTACACATAAACATACCATTTGTTGAGGCGTTGGCTCAAATGCCTAAATACGCAAGGTTCTTAAAAGACATCCTCACAAACAAGCAGAAGCTCGAAAGCTTATCTTGTGTGTTGATGAATGAAAACTGTTCAGCCCTTCTCCAAAACCGTCTACCTGAAAAGATGGGAGATCCGGGAAGTTTTACTATTCCCTGTCTCATTGGCAGCATGTCTGTCAGTCACGCATTAGCCGATTTAGGAGCTAGGATAAACCTTATGCCATATAAGGTCTTTGCTAAATTAGATCTGGGTGAACCTTCACCCACTAGAATGAGCATTCGACTTGCAGATCGTTCAATCAAGTATCCGCGTGGATTCGTTGAAAACATGCTTGTTAAAATCGATAAATTTGTTTTTCCCATGGATTTTGTTATTTTAGACATGGACGAAGACTCAAAAGTGCCATTAATACTTGGGCGCCCGTTCCTCAATACAGCGAGGACGATCGTTGATGTGGCAGCTGGCCAAATCACGCTCCGAGTAAATGACGAGCACGTGACTTTTGATATTAAAAGATCAATGCAGCATCCGCAAAGTCATGATGACATGCTTTACTATGTCGACATTGTCGATACTTGTGTAAGCTCTCATTTCAAAGGCACGATAGAAGAAATTGATATGGACACACCTCTTTTGTGTGAGAACCAAGACGACATTTCACAAGAGCAGCCAGTCTGCCAAATCGATGATGATGGTTCTCAAGGTCCAAATCAATTTGTGGAGATTGACCGTGAAGTTGAAGAAAAGTCCAAACCATCAGTTGAAGACCCACCGTCATTGGAGTTAAAAGAACTCCCACCGCATCTTGAATATGCATTCCTAGACGAGGAGTGTCACTTGCCTGTCATCATTTCAGCGTCTTTAGAAAAAGAAGAAAAGAGACAGCTTCTCGAAGTTCTAAAGCTCCACAAGAAAGCTATGGCGTGGATGATCATGGATATCAAAGGCATTAATCCTTCTTTTTGTACGCATAAGATTCTCATGGAAGATAATTACAAGCCTAGTGCACAGCATCAAAGGCGTCTGAATCCAAATATACAGGACGTGGTGAAGAAAGAGGTAATTAAGTTGTTAGATGCAGGGCTGATTTATCCAATATCTGATTCTGTTTGGGTAAGTCTAGTGCAAGTAGTACCCAAGAAAGGTGGTATTACTGTAGTCCCAAACGATAGGAATGAACTTATTCCTACCCGTTCCGTCACCGGATGGCGAGTTTGCATCGATTACCGCAAACTCAACGATGCCACCCGTAAGGACCACTTCCCGCTTCCATTCATCGACCAGATGTTGGAACGTCTGTCGGGGAAGTCTTTTTTCTGTTTTCTGGATGGATTCTCTGGATACTTTCAAATCCCTATCGCTCCTGAAGATCAGGAAAAAACTACTTTCACATGCCCTTTCGGCACATTCGCCTACCGGCGTATGCCTTTGGGACTGTGTAATGCACCAGCCACATTTCAGCGTTGCATGGTAGCTATTTTCCATGACATGATTGAAGACTCCATGGAAGTATTCATGGATGATTTCTCTGTTTTTGGGAGTTCTTTCGATCAATGTCTTGGAAACCTGAAAAGAATGTTAATGAGATGTGAGGAAACTAATCTTGTGCTTAACTGGGAGAAGTGCCACTTTATGGTGAAAGAAGGGGTAGTTCTTGGACACAAAATCTCTGAATCCGGGTTGGAAGTTGATCCAGCAAAAGTAGATGTCATTTCTAAACTTCCTCCCCCTACCTCGGTCAGAGCGATTAGAAGTTTCCTGGGTCAGGCAGGGTTCTATAGGCGATTCATAAAAGACTTTTCAAAAATCGCAAGACCTATGACCCGTTTGTTAGAAAAAGATGCTCCATTTGTATTCTCCGACGAATGCATGAAAGCATTCAAGCAGCTTAAACAAAGGCTTATCGAAGCCCCTATTTTAGTTGCACCAGATTGGGCGTTGCCATTTGAGATAATGTGCGACGCCAGTGATTACGCAATAGGAGCAATCTTAGGACAACGAAGGGATAAGCATTTTCATCCTATATACTATGCCAGGAAAACTCTACATGATGCTCAAGAGAATTTTACGACTACAGAAAAGGAGCTTTTGGCAGTAGTATATGCTTTCGACAAATTTAGGTCGTACCTTGTGTTGTCCAAAACAATTGTGTATACGGATCATGCAGCAATAAAATACCTTTTTAGCAAACAGGACGCAAAACCGCGTCTTATCAGATGGATCTTGTTACTACAAGAGTTTGACATAGAAATCCAAGATAAAAATGGAGCTTTAAATGTTGCAGCCGACCATCTCTCGAGACTCGAGCATGGAAGTTCTGAAAATTCACTGGAGGAACCAATAAACGACAATTTCCCCCACGAATTTCTTCTAAGTATCGAGATGAATGACGAGTCACCTTGGTTCGCCGACTTTGCAAACTACCTCGCATGTGGAATCCTTATCAAAGGATTGTCATATCAGCAAAAGAGGAAGTTCTTTGCAGATTTGAAATATTACATTTGGGACGAACCATACTTGTTTAGAATCGGAGCCGATCAGGTGATCCGAAGATGTGTATTTGGAGAAGAGGCAGCCAGCATTCTGCGTCACTGTCACGAAGGGCCAACCGGAGGTCATCATGGAGCAAACTACACTGCAAAGAAAGTGTTAGACTTTGGGTTTTACTGGCCCACAATCTTTCGCGACGCGCATGAATGGGTTAGGGAATGTAATGCTTGCCAGAGGGCAACAAATATCTCCGCACGTAATGAAATGCCTCAACATCCAATGCAAGTTTGTGAAGTCTTTGATATATGGGGTATCGACTTCATGGGACCATTTCCAGCCTCACGAGGTAACAAATACATCCTAGTTGCTGTAGACTATGTCTCCAAATGGGCCGAAGCTCAAGCTTTGCCTACAAACGATGCTAGGGTGGTTGTGAGGTTCTTAAAGAGTTTATTTGCCCGATTTGGTGCTCCAAAAGCACTAATCAGTGACCGTGGAACGCATTTTTGTAATGCGCAGTTAGAACGAGCCTTGTCCCGTTATGGTGTTCATCATAGATTGGCTACGCCATATCATCCTCAAACGAGCGGGCAAGTATAGGTTACAAATCGGGGTTTAAAAAGAATTCTTGAGCGATCCATTAATAACAACCGCAAGGATTGGTCAGATAAGTTAGATGACGCTCTGTGGGCTTTTAGAACAGCATTTAAAACACCTATCGGGACCACACCCTTTAGGTTGGTTTATGGAAAAGCTTGTCATCTACCTGTCGAGCTAGAACATAGGGCATTCTGGGCCTTGAAGGCGGCAAATATGGATTTAAAAAGCGGAGGTGAAGCCCGTTTTCTGCAAATTCACGAGCTCGAGGAGCTAAGAAACCATGCATACGAAAGTTCTAGCAAATACAAAGAGCGAGTCAAGAGGTTTCATGACAAGAGGTTGAGAGACCATAAAGATCTCCGTGTAGGGGATCTTGTCTTGCTATATAACTCAAGACTGCGTTTATTCCCCGGGAAGCTAAAATCCCGATGGATAGGTCCATACAAAGTCAAGGAAATATTTTCGTACGGGGCCGTAACTATCGAGGATCCTAGCGGGGGAAGTTTCAAAGTCAACGGTCATCGTCTAAAACTTTACATCAATGGACCGGTTGACCCGGTGGAGGAAATTCTCGAACTCCACGTCCCGCACACTTAAATCAAGTGTGGGGAAAATGAGTCTAGCTATGGACTCGCTGACAAATTTAGCGAGCGTGTTTTCACACGCTAAGGGTAATTTTGTATATATTAGTTGTTAATCTTTTTATTTCATAGTTCGTTAATTTCTCGGTTTTAAATAGGTACATACAAGCATGATACATA
The DNA here is from genome assembly GCA_030545235.1 of Helianthus tuberosus. Taxonomy (NCBI): domain Eukaryota; kingdom Viridiplantae; phylum Streptophyta; class Magnoliopsida; order Asterales; family Asteraceae; genus Helianthus; species Helianthus tuberosus. Next base: position 212,565,040 of record CM060441.1, on the reverse strand, counting down.
ATTTTTGGAATTTTGAACCTACTTTATTATTAGAATATATGAAATAGTGCAAAAATGGGAAAATGGGGTAAAAATTCGGAGTTATAAGCTTACTGTGAAAAATTACACAAAAAGGCCCAGGTACCGCACGGTCGTGCCAAATCAGCACGGGCATGCCATCCTTGATCAAAACTGATCAGTGGCTCAAACACAGGGCAGTCATCGGATCGCACCACCGTGCGACCACTGCACTACCATGCTTCCCGATAACACAGGCCGAACCATAACAGCGATCCGGAATGGCATGACCGTGCCAAATTCGCATGACCGTGCGCCTCGAAAATCGAACAGTAAAAACTAGGGTATTTAAGCGATTCTGCAGTAAAAACTTAACACTTTTACGAAACCCTAGTCGCCGCTCGGGAGTTCTAGGTCGGCTACACCCACAAAACACCTGATTTTTGCCTAGATTTCGCTTCAATCGTCTTCAAAGGTATGTTTCCTACTTGTTTCGTAGATTGAACTTAGTTTCTGTTGTAGATCTGATGCTTGAACCAAGAAATTTTGGGGTTTTATTCATAAATGTCAAATAAACCCTAGTTCTTGGGTGATTAATGTTAAAATCGGTAGTTTTGGTGCTTGATTCAAAGTCTATTAACTGATTACAAGTCAAATTTTGAAAAATACAAGTTAAATTCAGTGAAATAAACTATTTTCCGGTTAAAATTTGTTGTCGCACGGTCACGTCGCTTACACGGCATGACAGTGCCGTTCGGAAATCAAGAACAGATCGTCGGATAAAAGCTGCGACGCCGAGACGCACGGTGGTGCCGATTTGGCACGGCAGTGCGACTCGTTCTCCGGAAATCAACTGTTGAGCGATCAGGAGATGGCACGGCAGTGCCAATTCCGCACGATCGTGCGACTACTGAAACAGAAACAGAAGCTTGAAAACAGACTGTTCTGGTGGCAGCAACGAAAATTTTATAATCTGCTCTTATTTTATTATATTCCTGTGTGCAGATGAATCACCGATTCCTCAAATTCAGCGAGAACAAGCCGAGAGAACAACCCTGCATTGCAAGATTATAAGCTTTATGGAATCGACGGGGGCAAATTGGTGAACCAAGAAGAATCAACTGGGGGACTTTGACATCCCTAAACCAAGAACAAAGACTATCCGACATGATGTCACATCCGATGTCAAGGTTGTTCAACATTGAACGCCCCGTTTATCTTGAACTAACATTGGAGTTCTTCGCTTCCTACACTTATGAAAAACCAAAAAGCGAGAATCTGGACTTCAAAAACAGGGAAACAATACAATTCAGGTTGGGGAGAAAATGGCATAAGTGGTCGGTTGCTAAACTTGGAAGAAAATTGGGCATATATTCATCTGAAGAAATCGATTCAGATCTTTTCACAAATATCTACAAGTTTGACAATGATCAGCAACGGGCTAACTTTTGGGCACAAGTGGCAGTTGGACCACCTTATGAAGCTAGGAAAGCTAAAGCTTCACGACTACGAGACCCGCTTCTGAGGGTCGTTCATCAGATCATCAGTCACACCATTTGTGGACGCATGGACAGTGCAGGAAACTGTCCCACTCCAGATCTTCTTATCATATATTCCTTAGTGACTGGAGTTCATGTCAACCTCTGTCACACCCCGATTTCCACGTGTCACCGGTGGGCCCGGTGGGGGAGTATCGTGACGTGGTTGGCAACGTAATAGTCAAACAACACAATAATATAATGCACAGCGGAAGCAAATTTAAAATAAGATACAACCGAATTTATTTATTGTAAACAAAGTCACAATTTATCCGGTGTTTATCCACAGTAGGATCGAATAACAAAATATTGTTTATGGTTCAACAGACTTCGGCATCTCTAAGTTTGCGAGACTTCTAATGATGCTTAGGAGAATCCCAGCCTATTTCGCCTAGTACCTGCATTTAATCTTTTTGGGAAAATACGTCAGTTTACACTGGTAAATACATTCGACTGACTCATTTTATAAAATGATTGAAAATTGGTTTGGATGCACATGGCATAAACATTTTTATTAACTTGGGAGAATTATTTAATATTATAATCTTGTGAACGATTTACATGTTACTTATGCGTTCAGTAGCCCGGAACGTATTCCGGGTTAAAGATCAATAGACACACCACTTATGTGAGTTATACACGGGAGTACGCCTACACCCCGTGCTCAGGTCGTGGCTATCTCGTAAGATAATGCCGAGGATATCCGGGACATGGTCATTAACCCCCCAAAGGCTGTAAAGTAAACACATCTGTTTAAAACGAGCCAATCAAATTATTCAATTAACCACTAAGCGTGGAAGATTTGATGCTCGATCAAGCGGTACGCTATGTACCGTAACCCAAGCCCGTATAGGGAAAATAAGTTAAAAGTATTTACCTGATGCAATGTATAGTCACAATAGTCAAATAGCAAGTAGCTTTTACTGTTTCTCCTAATCTGGAACGAAGGTTAAATATAACCTATTAGAATCCTAGCGGGTCTTTAATTATGCTTAAGCTTAGACCGGCTAGTTTCGAAGATACGGTTCGTACGCACGATTAAGCGAAGACCGGATAGAATGTGATTCAGACCCGACAAGTTTGAAGACTTGTTTAATATGGGTTTATTATTCACATTCTGGATTTTGAGATAAAACCGATAAGGTTTGACCCGTTTCGGCTAATTTATGTAAACTTGTTACATAAACCGAGCCGAACGCGTAATATGCGTAACGGGTATCCGTAAGAGCCATATACAGGTTTCCTAAGTTAATATGCTCCAAATATGTTGTAATATTAGTAGGATGTCTTTCGTTATGCCCCGAACTAATTTAAAACACAAACTATGCCCCGTAGGGGTAGTTTGGTCATTTTAAAGTTTGTAAAAGCGTTTATATGTTCAACTGAGTTACAGGTCTGATGTAAACAGCAAACATACTTATTTTAATGTGTTATAACAGTAGGCTAAGTCATGTATGTGAAATTTATCATATTTAACCAAACTAGGCCCCGTAGGGGTATTTTGGTAATTTCACATAAGCCGACAAGCTCAAAACTGAAGTCTGAGTTCATCAACTTTTGCTTACTGTTAAAATATGATAATTTGCTTCTTATATCAGTAGGTATCAACCCGGGTATGTCTAATATGATATTAAGACATACTATGCGTTAAAAACGCTAATTATGGCGATTAAAGGCCATTACCGGGTTCGATACTTAATTCTGATATTTTTATATTTCCAGAAGGCTTAACATAATTTATTTATCATAACTAATCAGTAGAAAAAGGTTTGGAATCGTTTAGATGTGTAAAACTCATTTTATGGCCCGTAAGGGCAAAACCGTCAATTACCGGTTTAAGCCTACGACTATGAGTTATGCTCAGCCTAAAATTAATTAAAAATCTTTAGAAATCCCAAAATAATATTTAAGATCAGTGGGTAAAAGATTTGATGTCAAAAAGTATGTTTAATTAGGCTTTATGCTAATTGCGCCATATTGTTAACATAAAGCCTAAATTTAGCGACAAGAGCATAACTCTTAATCTACAAGTCAAACTAAATGTCAAATTTTGCATACAAGTCTATATATCAGTAATTAAGGATTCTACACTTTTACATTTTCATAAATTATGATTTAAGGCAACAAGGGCATAACGGTCCACGTATGAGCATTTAACGGAAACTTGCATATTAATTGGATAACTAGTGAACCAAGGTGTACGATCACAGAGGGTTGTTCTAACATGTATCCTAATCCAATTTAAGCTCTGAGGCATTTCTAAAATATGCCCAAACGGGTCAGAACTGAAAGTCAACCGAAAAGTCAAACTATGTGACTTTCGGTTCCGAACCGGGTCTAAACAGGAAATAGTCGGGTTGAACATGTTGGGACCTGTTACTACACTTATTTCTAAGTTATAACAATATTCAAACAGGTTATAATTGATCTAGATAGCTAATTATGCATAAAAGACATTTTAAGCTATATGTTGACTTTTTAAGTAAAGCTTTGACCCGACATTTGACCTGTTTAGGATGGTGATCAGGGGAAACCCTTTTGGGGTTTTATTTCCCACATAAATACCATTCTAAAACTACTTTTAATTCGAGATAAGACTGAGTCATTAGTGACTAATCTCGAAGTCAAACCGTAATTACGACGGTTTGACTTTTAGCTAATTAACTAAGCTAAACTCAACCAAATAAGAACTAGTAGACTTACAATAGTCCAATGCACGAATTTTGATCAGAAGGGAGAGTTCCTTTGCTCCAGGAATGCTCCAAAGATCAGTTGCAAGAGTGAAAATGAATGTTGCAACAATGTGGCTTTATATAACACTTGGATCCACCACAATTACTTGACAACTAACTCTAGGACAATCCACAACCATTCAACACTTGTCCTAGTGCTCTAGGGTAGTTTAGGGGTCGTTTATAACTGATCAAAACCGAACAAACAGGTCACAATCGCGATAAACCTGCTGCAGAAGGTTTCTGGTCGCTGGCAGCTACCTTACGGACCGTAAGGCTGCCAGTGCTACGGTCCGTAAGCTTCACTTCAGCCACAACTTTTGACTTTTCTTTGGTGTGTTGACTATGCAATCCTATTATCCGACTTTGTGACCTCAAAACAACATTGAGGGACCTCTATAATGTGTCTAGTACAGTTCCTTACCCTACCATTTGCATTTGTTTGCTTAGGTTCCAAAAACAAGACCCGAAAACCAAGTGTTACCATTGCTTTTTCTTAGTAGGATCACATCATGCACTTGGGGTCCTATTATAATCAATAATTTCTGTACTGAGGGTATACAAGATGGATATAACATTTAATCGGGTCTTGGGATTTATACTTGAGGTCGTTCAGAGGTAACAATTTAACATGACGCCACTTTAATCCTACCGAAACACCTTTATTAAATCCGGGTTTTTCAACGCGTTTTGTCTTACATGACACGTGTCATTTTATTATTAAACCCGAGATTTTCGAGGTGTTACATCCTCACCCCCTTAAAATAAATCTCGACCCGAGATTTACTGAAACAGGTAAGGGTACTTTTCCTTCATCGTGGATTCTACTTCCCACGTGAAATCGGGACCTCTACGGGCATCCCATTTGACCTTGACAAAAGGTATATGCTTTCTCCGAAGCTTTCTTACCTGGCGATCTTCAATCGACACAGGTTTTTCCACGAATTTCAAGCTCTCGTCAATATGCACATCTGTATGTGGCATGACATGTGTTTCGTCAGCGGAACACTTCTTTAGATTGCAGATGTGGAACACGTTGTGAATTCCACTGAGCTCTTCGGGTAAGTTCAACTTATAGGCAACTGACCCGACACGTTCGATAACCTCGAAAGGTCCTATGTATCTCGGGCTCAGTTTGCCCTTCTTACCAAACCGCATCACTCCCTTCCAGGGTGACACTTTAAGTAGGACTTTTTCACCCACTTCGAAGTGGAAGTCCTTACGACTTGGATCCGCGTAACTCTTCTGTCTATTCCGGGCAGCTTGGAGATTGTTGCGAATTTGGACAATCTTGTCCGTCGTTTCGAATACGATCTCTGGTCCTGATAACTGGACTTCTCCAACTTCCGCCCAACAAACTGGCGATCTACACTTTCTACCGTATAATGCCTCGAAAGGCGCAGCCTTTATGCTGGTATGGTAGCTATTGTTGTAGGAGAATTCGATCAATGGTAGGTTCTTATCCCAGCTACCTTCCAATTCGATCGCACATGCACGTAGCATGTCTTCTAACGTTTGAATTGTACGCTCACTCTGACCGTCAGTCTGAGGATGGTAAGCCGTACTGAAGTTCAAACGTGTGCCCAAAGATTGTTGGAAACTCTTCCAAAAGTGTGACGTGTACCTAGTATCCCGGTCAGAGATAATAGCTACAGGTATACCATGTAGGGCTACAATCTTATCCACGTATAACTGGGCTAACATGTCGGAGCTATAAGTCTCCTTGATGGGTAAGAAATGAGCTGACTTAGTCAGTCTGTCAACTATAACCCATATTGTATCATTGCCTTTCCTTGTCTTGGGTAACTTGGTAATAAAGTCCATAGTTACCATTTCCCACTTCCATGTAGGAAGTTCAGGCTGTTGTAGCAAACCTGACGGTTTCTGATGCTCGGCTTTGACTTGCGCACATGTCAAGCATTTTGCTACATGGGTGGCTACAGACTTTTTCAAGCCTATCCACCAATAATTTGCCTTTAAATCCTGGTACATCTTATCAGCTCCAGGATGAACGGAGTATTTGGAACTATGGGCTTCTTGGAGGATGATATCACGAAGTCCTCCAAAAATTGGAACCCATATTCGTCCGTTTAACCGTAAAATTCCATCCTTGCTAAGAGTTAACTACTCCTCAGTCACTCCTAACTTTTCATTAGGATAGTTAGCTTCCAACACAGCTTCCTTCTGTGCAGCTAACACCCTTTCTATCAAACTGTTCTTTATCTCCATACGCTTGGCGTTAATGCGAATGGGTTTAACCCTTTCCTTTCTGCTCAAGGCATCAGCGACTACATTCGCTTTGCCGGGATGGTATTTGATTTCACAATCATAATCGTTCAAAGTTTCCATCCAACGGCGTTGCCTCATGTTTAATTCTTTCTGGTTAAACAGATGCTGGAGGCTCTTGTGATCAGAAAAGATCACAAACTTGATTCCATAAAGATAATGCCTCCACAGTTTTAGTGCGAACACAACGGCACCCAACTCCAAGTCATGGGTGGTGTAATTCTTTTCGTGCACCTTTAACTGTCGTGATGCATAGGCAATAACCTTGCCTTTCTGCATAAGCACACACCCCATGCCAGTATGCGAAGCATCACAATAAACCACAAATTCTTCAGCGCCTTCAGGTAATGTAAGCACAGGCGCGTTGCTCAACTTTTGTTTCAAAACATCGAAGGACTCTTGCTGCTTAGGGCCCCAAACAAACTTAACCTTTTTCTTAGTTAAGGAGGTTAGAGGTGCAGCAATTCTTGAAAAATTTTCAATGAAACGCCGATAATATCCTGCCAACCCCAGGAAGCTACGAATCTCCGTAGGCGTTTTCGGCTCTTGCCAGTTCATTACTGCTTCAACCTTAGCGGGATCCACCTGGATACCACGCTCACTGACTACATGTCCAAGAAATTGGACTTCCCTAAGCCAAAATTCACACTTGGAGAATTTGGCATAGAGTTTCTCCTTATGCAGAAGTTTGAGAATACATCGAAGATGTTTCTCGTGGTCAGCTTTGTTCTTAGAATAAATGAGAATGTCGTCGATGAAAACGATTACGAATTTATCTAAGTGCGGCTTGCAAACGCGATTCATGAGATCCATGAACGCAGCCGGTGCATTGGTGAGCCCAAAAGGCATCACTAGAAACTCGTAGTGACCGTAACGAGTCCTAAATGCAGTCTTGTGTACGTCTTCATCTTTGACCTTCAGCTGATGGTAGCCTGACCTCAGATCAATCTTTGAGAAGTAACTTGTCCCTTGCAGCTGATCGAACAAATCGTCGATCCTGGGCAATGGATATCTATTCTTGATCGTGACTTTATTGAGCTCGCGATAGTCGATGCACAGACGCATTGACCCATCCTTCTTCTTGACAAACAGGATTGGCGCTCCCCAAGGAGATGAACTAGGTCTAATGAAACCTTTAGCCAGCAATTCATCTAGCTGCGTCCGCAACTCCTTCATTTCGGTGGGTGCCAATCTGTATGGTGCTCTAGCAACTGGTGCAGCTCCGGGAATGATATCGATCCTGAATTCGACTTGTCTATCTGGTGGTAGGCCAGGTAGATCTTCAGGAAATACTTCTGGGTATTCTGAGATGACAGGGATGTCTTCTAACTTCGGTTTAGGCTCATCAATAATTATCTGTGCCATGTAAATGACACACCCCTTCTTCAAACACTTGGAAGCCTTGAGCATAGTCACGTGCTCAGGCAGCCCGTACTGAGTATATCCCCGAATGGTAAGTGATTCACCAGACGGAGTCTTTATTACCACCTGTTTCTGGTTACAGACGATTTGGGCCTGGTTATGAGATAACCAGTCCATACCCAGAACTATGTCAAAACCAGCTAATTTAAACGGAAGGAGAGACAGAGGAAAAGAATGGTTCTTAATGGATATAACACATCCATCTAACACAGTAGAGACGGTTTCTATGGTACCATCTGCTAACTCTACCTCATAGTTCACTTTTAGGGTTTTGACAGGTAAATTCAACAATTTACAAAACTTATGATCTACGAAGGACTTATCTGCGCCTGAATCAAAAAGTACTCTTGCAAAAACATCGTTTACAAGGAAAGTACCTGTTATAACGTTATCATCCTGCACAGCCTCCTTCGCATCCATCCTGAAGACTCTGGCATTTGTCTTCTTAGCCTCCTCAGGCTTCTTGTTGTACTTAGGGCAGTTAGTCTTTATGTGGCCCTTTTCGTTGCAACGGTAACACGTTGCATCTTTCATCTTCTTGCAATCCAAGGTTTTGTGTTCCTTGGACTTGCACAAACCACAAGCAAAAGACCTTGACTCGTTATTCGAGCTTGATTCGAATCTGCACTTTCCAAAGTGCTGTTTCTTGCAAGTTTTGCATGTGGGCTTCTCCCCAGAACGATGCCCATCCTTCTTCGAATCCGACCCCTTCTTGTGATCACCGCTCCCACGGTGCTTCTTGTTCGACCTACGCGAACCGTCATCATCATGCTTCCTCTTCTCGGCCGCCTTATTCCTCTGCGATCTCTGCCGGACCGCATCCAGTGTGAGGGATAAGGAAAGGTCAGTTACAGACCTGAAGGTAACTGGCCGAGAAGCTTTTACACTGGCCTTGATCTCGGGCTCTAATCCACCAATAAAACGAGCGATCCTTTTAGGCTCCGGGGTTACCAGATAAGGTACCAACCGGGATAGTGTATTGAAGCTTGTCAGATAAGCTTGACAATCGAGGTTCTTCATAACCAGTGATAGGAAGTCATATTCTATCTTTTCCACCTCATGTTGCGGGCAGAAATTTTCTTTGATCAGGGCAATAAATTGATCCCACGTCATGCTATACAACGGGATCTTTCCTGAGGCCTCCATCAGTGATCTCCACCAAGCTAACGCCTCACCCTTGAAGGACTGTGAGACAAATTTAACCACATCACCCTCAGCGCATCCGCTGATGTCCACGACCGTGTCCATTTCATCCAGCCACGTCATGCAGTCTACGGCTCCTTTTTCTCCCGTAAAATCCCTGGGTTTACAAGATACAAAGTACTTATATGTGCAACCCTTGTTACGGTGTCCCTGATGCAGTACCAACTGCTGAGATGGATTACTTTGGTGGTTGGTGGACTGGCGATCATCGTCATTTTTCTTTGGTCCATCCTTTTTGGGAGGAGGCTTGTTATGAGCCTCAGAATGGGTCCTTGGCTTTGACTGTGACACAGAGTGGGTCCTACTCCGAGTACCACTGTATTCGTCATATTGTCTATCCAAAGCTTGTGTGATAGCGCCGTCAATGATTGCCTTTAGTTCAGCACCCGTTAATGTAATTTGGGCGTTCACATTCGGCTCCACAGGATAGCTATTTCCTTCATTGGAGTCAGCCATTTGTATTGAACTGTTGCAGAAAACAAGGTCAATATTTTATTTGGGATTTTATTATGGAATTACCCCTTAGGATAATTCGTTAACCATGGTAAACAGAGACCATATTTGGTTAACTTATTAATCGTATTAATTTAGGATTTCAATTAAAATTTGTCCTAAACATAAACAATAACGATATATATTAGCACATAAGGCTTGGTCACATGGACAATTTAAATTATAAGCTATGATTTCAGAGAATCGAGACTTTTATTGTTTGAACCTAGTTCATTACTTTTATTAGACAGGGAGTCATAGCTACCACTGTCTTTTGGCTCATGTAGAAATAAGCAAGGCCCGTAAGCACTATATTACCACGTATGGTTAAGTATAATCATCTTAATTGATGATGTAAATCCAGGATTCAGAGATCATTAAACTGGGTTTTGGAATCTTCTAAAGAATCCTTATAAAAATGTGATTTTTAATGAAATCACTTCTGCCAGGAGTGTTAACATGTTTTAAGATGTTAACAGGAATTTGAATCTTTTAAACAGGTCTTACCATTTTGGCCCGGTCTTATATTTGACACGTGACTAGGTTTCACACTATAAGATCCTTAATTACATAGGTAGATTTATTTAAAAAAAATGATTTTAATTTATTTATTTCATTTATAATTTATTTATGCACAAATGGCAGACATGAAATTTATAAAAATAACACTCCATTAATTTATCATTATTTTACATATCGCCCTAAACGGGTCCTTTACACATGAAATTTGCTCACACAGGAGCTAAAACATACCAACGTGCCCACGTAGGGGTCTTACAGAAAGACACAAGTCCTCGTAGGGACTTTAAACAAACATAAGTCCACGCAGGGACTAAACATACAACATACCCTCATAGGGGTTTATGGAAAGATAGACCCACGTAGGGGTCATTACACACAACAAACATACCCACACAGAGGCTCATACATCAGCAAAAGGATTCAACGATCTTTCTTCTTTCCCTTGATTAGACCCATCAGTCCTTGGAAGAATGTCTGTTTCTCCCTACGATCCTCTTGTGCTTCCCTTTCCACCTGCTCTAACCTCTGTAAAATTTCCTCCCTACTGGGAGAAAATCGTGGTGGCTGCGACTGCGTCCTTATAATGGGTCTGGGTGGTATTGAGTATCCCCGATTCGGGTAACTCACCCCCCAAGGATCCCCATATGGTCCTTGAGTACCGTAGTTCGCTGCTACCGCGTACGGATCAGCCTCTCCATAGCCATAGTTATGATGAGTCGGGGGTTCAAATGGGTTGTAGCCCATACCACCCGGGTATGATGGTATCGGGTTGTCATAACCCATAGGAGGCGGCTGTAGTACGGCAGGGTTAGAGGGTCCACCCATTTGCGGATCCTCATAATGTGGCGGGTAGTGGCTAGCACTAGACTGTCGCGGAGAATCGAAAGTGAAGCCCCCCGGTCGCACCGATATGCGGGCACCGGTTCTCCTACGCCTTGGCGGTTGAGGAGGTGCTGGTTGAACTGGTGGCGGTGGAGGTGGCGGCGTAACTGCCACAAATCGGTGGTCCTCTGATGAATCTTGATGGTACGGCTGCGGCTGTGGTTCTTGCTGCTGCTGATGAGACGACGAGTGATGTGAGGGTGTATAATACCACTGGTGTGGTTCAAACAAAGCTTGAAAACTGTCCGGACCACCGTAGGGTGACCCGTGAAAAGATGATCCGTCTGATATTTCGATCGGATGATTCGGCGTACCGCTAGCTGGCATGATGGGGTCAGTATCCTCATCCATATCGTCAGCATTATCCCCCGAGAAGTGATCTTCAGGTCCTAGTGGGTTAAAACCCACGGGTTCTTGTAAGAAATCGGCCGGATTAAACTGGCCTCTATAGATAGGTGTGGGGTCCCCATAGGAATGATGGGACAAAGACCTTTGTAGTGGTACATACGAAGGTTGTGTGTTGTGAGGTTCATATGGGTTAAGTGCGGGCGGTGTCGAGCTATGCGAAACCGATCGTCTGGCCGGTTCAACTTGGTTTCGCCGGTTTCGGCGAGGGTCTTCGCTTTCAGTAGCTGTCGGAGCCCGTGTATTTGATGGTCCTGCCTCATGGTCGTTGGGGGCGGCTGTCGGCCCCTTACCGCGTCCCCGTGTTCGGAAGAATCTTGGCGGCATTTTCGATATTCCTGTCAATGAAGCATGAGATAACAATACAAGGATATATGCAAATTTAAATAAAGGACAACACAATCAATAGTGGAATTTGTCCTATGTTATAAGTCTAGACTCAAAAGTTTAGATATGTGCAATTGTGTAACTGAGATTAAACACAAAAGGCTAGTGTTTAATTCACTCAGTGTTGGCTCTGATACCAACCTGTCACACCCCGATTTCCACGTGTCACCGGTGGGCCCGGTGGGGGAGTATCGTGACGTGGTTGGCAACGTAATAGTCAAACAACACAATAATATAATGCACAGCGGAAGCAAATTTAAAATAAGATACAACCGAATTTATTTATTGTAAACAAAGTCACAATTTATCCGGTGTTTATCCACAGTAGGATCGAATAACAAAATATTGTTTATGGTTCAACAGACTTCGGCATCTCTAAGTTTGCGAGACTTCTAATGATGCTTAGGAGAATCCCAGCCTATTTCGCCTAGTACCTGCATTTAATCTTTTTGGGAAAATACGTCAGTTTACACTGGTAAATACATTCGACTGACTCATTTTATAAAATGATTGAAAATTGGTTTGGATGCACATGGCATAAACATTTTTATTAACTTGGGAGAATTATTTAATATTATAATCTTGTGAACGATTTACATGTTACTTATGCGTTCAGTAGCCCGGAACGTATTCCGGGTTAAAGATCAATAGACACACCACTTATGTGAGTTATACACGGGAGTACGCCTACACCCCGTGCTCAGGTCGTGGCTATCTCGTAAGATAATGCCGAGGATATCCGGGACATGGTCATTAACCCCCCAAAGGCTGTAAAGTAAACACATCTGTTTAAAACGAGCCGATCAAATTATTCAATTAACCACTAAGCGTGGAAGATTTGATGCTCGATCAAGCGGTACGCTATGTACCGTAACCCAAGCCCGTATAGGGAAAATAAGTTAAAAGTATTTACCTGATGCAATGTATAGTCACAATAGTCAAATAGCAAGTAGCTTTTACTGTTTCTCCTAATCTGGAACGAAGGTTAAATATAACCTATTAGAATCCTAGCGGGTCTTTAATTATGCTTAAGCTTAGACCGGCTAGTTTCGAAGATACGGTTCGTACGCACGATTAAGCGAAGACCGGATAGAATGTGATTCAGACCCGACAAGTTTGAAGACTTGTTTAATATGGGTTTATTATTCACATTCTGGATTTTGAGATAAAACCGATAAGGTTTGACCCGTTTCGGCTAATTTATGTAAACTTGTTACATAAACCGAGCCGAACGCGTAATATGCGTAACGGGTATCCGTAAGAGCCATATACAGGTTTCCTAAGTTAATATGCTCCAAATATGTTGTAATATTAGTAGGATGTCTTTCGTTATGCCCCGAACTAATTTAAAACACAAACTATGCCCCGTAGGGGTAGTTTGGTCATTTTAAAGTTTGTAAAAGCGTTTATATGTTCAACTGAGTTACAGGTCTGATGTAAACAGCAAACATACTTATTTTAATGTGTTATAACAGTAGGCTAAGTCATGTATGTGAAATTTATCATATTTAACCAAACTAGGCCCCGTAGGGGTATTTTGGTAATTTCACATAAGCCGACAAGCTCAAAACTGAAGTCTGAGTTCATCAACTTTTGCTTACTGTTAAAATATGATAATTTGCTTCTTATATCAGTAGGTATCAACCCGGGTATGTCTAATATGATATTAAGACATACTATGCGTTAAAAACGCTAATTATGGCGATTAAAGGCCATTACCGGGTTCGATACTTAATTCTGATATTTTTATATTTCCAGAAGTCTTAACATAATTTATTTATCATAACTAATCAGTAGAAAAAGGTTTGGAATCGTTTAGATGTGTAAAACTCATTTTATGGCCCGTAAGGGCAAAACCGTCAATTACCGGTTTAAGCCTACGACTATGAGTTATGCTCAGCCTAAAATTAATTAAAAATCTTTAGAAATCCCAAAATAATATTTAAGATCAGTGGGTAAAAGATTTGAAGTCAAAAAGTATGTTTAATTAGGCTTTATGCTAATTGCGCCATATTGTTAACATAAAGCCTAAATTTAGCGACAAGAGCATAACTCTTAATCTACAAGTCAAACTAAATGTCAAATTTTGCATACAAGTCTATATATCAGTAATTAAGGATTCTACACTTTTACATTTTCATAAATTATGATTTAAGGCAACAAGGGCATAACGGTCCACGTATGAGCATTTAACGGAAACTTGCATATTAATTGGATAACTAGTGAACCAAGGTGTACGATCACAGAGGGTTGTTCTAACATGTATCCTAATCCAATTTAAGCTCTGAGGCATTTCTAAAATATGACCAAACGGGTCAGAACTGAAAGTCAACCGAAAAGTCAAACTATGTGACTTTCGGTTCCGAACCGGGTCTAAACAGGAAATAGTCGGGTTGAACATGTTGGGACCTGTTACTACACTTATTTCTAAGTTATAACAATATTCAAACAGGTTATAATTGATCTAGATAGCTAATTATGCATAAAAGACATTTTAAGCTATATGTTGACTTTTTAAGTAAAGCTTTGATCCGACATTTGACCTGTTTAGGATGGTGATCAGGGGAAACCCTTTTGGGGTTTTATTTCCCACATAAATACCATTCTAAAACTACTTTTAATTCGAGATAAGACTGAGTCATTAGTGACTAATCTCGAAGTCAAACCGTAATTACGACGGTTTGACTTTTAGCTAATTAACTAAGCTAAACTCAACCAAATAAGAACTAGTAGACTTACAATAGTCCAATGCACGAATTTTGATCAGAAGGGAGAGTTCCTTTGCTCCAGGAATGCTCCAAAGATCAGTTGCAAGAGTGAAAATGAATGTTGCAACAATGTGGCTTTATATAACACTTGGATCCACCACAATTACTTGACAACTAACTCTAGGACAATCCACAACCATTCAACACTTGTCCTAGTGCTCTAGGGTAGTTTAGGGGTCGTTTATAACTGATCAAAACCGAACAAACAGGTCACAATCGCGATAAACCTGCTGCAGAAGGTTTCTGGTCGCTGGCAGCTACCTTACGGACCGTAAGGCTGCCAGTGCTACGGTCCGTAAGCTTCACTTCAGCCACAACTTTTGACTTTTCTTTGGTGTGTTGACTATGCAATCCTATTATCCGACTTTGTGACCTCAAAACAACATTGAGGGACCTCTATAATGTGTCTAGTACAGTTCCTTACCCTACCATTTGCATTTGTTTGCTTAGGTTCCAAAAACAAGACCCGAAAACCAAGTGTTACCATTGCTTTTTCTTAGTAGGATCACATCATGCACTTGGGGTCCTATTATAATCAATAATTTCTGTACTGAGGGTATACAAGATGGATATAACATTTAATCGGGTCTTGGGATTTATACTTGAGGTCGTTCAGAGGTAACAATTTAACATGACGCCACTTTAATCCTACCGAAACACCTTTATTAAATCCGGGTTTTTCAACGCGTTTTGTCTTACATGACACGTGTCATTTTATTATTAAACCCGAGATTTTCGAGGTGTTACAACCTCGCAGCTAGAATGGCTGAATTTTTCATAAACAGTGCGGGGAGAACTCAAAACAGCGAAATCCATGGTGGTGAATATGTGACTCAGTTGGCACACAACTTAGGTATTATGAAAGATGATGTAGTCAGTGGTCTCACTTTGGTTCGCGCAGGAGGAGATGTGGATATGAAGTGTTTAAAGGCTATGGGTTTGGTAGTAGACACATATAATGGATCGCGACTGAGGGGTCTAAATGGGAAAGTATGGGATCCGCTACCACTACCACCACAGGGCGAGGACGTCGAAATGGGAGAGCAACATGCACTAGAGCCACCACCACATGACCAGCCACCACACAATCAACCACAACATGAGGAACACCAGCATCAGTATCAGCACCAACAAAACTGGCCTCCAGGTATACCTTCCTACCCTGAGCTGTATCAACATTTCCAGCATATGCAGGTCTCTCAGGACACTATGAGAGCCGACCAGTTAGCTCTGAGAGTCGAGCAGGAGGCTATTCGAGCAGCTCAAGACGCTATTAGGACTGACCAGTCAGCTATACGGGCATCTCAACAAACCATGCAGCAGGATATGTATGCAGGATTTTCCTACATCTTCGGGGAGCTACAAGGCGTATATCCTGGCCACTTCAGCAACCCTCCACAGTTTCCAGGTATGTATGGGGCGGGTTCATCTGGAACACGCCACCATGATGATGATGATGATGAGGAGGAGGAGGAGGAGTAGGAGGAGGTAGGGTGAAACGATTCAGAAACTTATGTTTATGATATTTCTTTTCAGTACTTTGTTTGGAATATTTTTACTTTATGTCTGTTTTAAGAACTTTAGTATGTTTGCTTTGTTTGAATAACGGATCCGGTTGAATTATCTAACATTTTAATCAATGGTAATGTTATCTATTTTAGCGAGTAACATAATTGGCAGATTTGTAAAGAAATGCACGCAGGGTGAGACGACTTCAAACAAAAACTCTACTCAAACAAGTCGACTCCAACTCTGAGGGAGTACATCTTTCCCTTTTCACATTATTAGTTTAGCTCTTCATAATTGCTTGACTAATATGTATTTCACATTGGGGACAATGTGAAGTTCAAGTGTGGGAAGGGGTTTAAAGGGTTTTAAACTTTGTTTGTCCTTAATTGTTATCATTTATGTATTTATTTTCGAAAAAAAAAGGTCAATTTGTGTTCTTTAGAAAGCATCAAATTTGAAAAAATATAGACAAGCCAAATTTATGTTTGAAAAAGATAACTAAAAAGCAGTGATAAAACAAAAAACGAAAGACTTGCATGTTTATCTTTATTTTTATACCCATTCCTTCCGTTTACGTGAGCATATGTTTGAGCCTTTAAAGCTTTCTTGTCAAATGCTTCTTTGTTTTTTGCGGAGAAATGAGTGAGCCGGATGTTTTATGTAATTTAGAACTTGTCATTTGTATACTTTTTGAAACCATGAATGTGTGAAATTACATAGAAATGATAGAGGCATTTAGGATAACCCTTTGTCAACCTTTTTCTTTGTTTATATCCCGCACCCAACATTATCCATTAGTCCGCCATGTTGAGCCTATTTTCCGTGTTTTTCAAATTTTACCCAACTAATTAGCCTATTTAACCAAATTTAGCCTTTTTTATACCTTTTTGGTAAAACTCGGTCAAAGTTATTTTCCAACTAGCTTGTTTGTAATTATTTCCTTGTCATTGAAAAAAAAAAGAAAGAAAGAAAATAGTGATCGAAAAACAGATCAATAGACGATCAAATTAGAGCAATTTTAAGCGCTAAATAGTACAAATATGTTGTATAGCTCGAAAAGGGTAAAATCGTCTTTAAGCGTTATTTATGTATAGTTGTTGATTCTTTTACACTAGTTACAAATAACCGCCGAGTTTTAACCATTTAGCCACTTTCAAATATCCATTCCATACCCTAAACCTTAGCCTATCATTACAACCCATCAAAGACCTCTTGATTTATGTTTTTCACATATTAATTGGCGGAGATTAGATCTTTTGACAAGCTTATGATATTGTATGATTCATTGACTAGGCATCGAGTGTTTAACATACACATTATATGTATGATTCAGAAATTTAACCGAGTGTGTGTGAACATTGTGAGAAATTTAAAGATTTGCATGCTAAGTCATTTCGAACGTAGAATCATTGCTTTATAATTATCCTTTCATACATCTAACAAAGCTTGTTTGTTTTAAATCTTTGATGATGACTTTTTGAAAACCAATTTGACCACCAAACAAATTTGAAAAACTTTGTAAATATTCAGTTTTGATTCCGTATTTTATTTTTAAGTTTGCTTGAGGACAAGCAAAGTTCAAGTGTGGGGATGTTTGATATACGCTAAATTATACATGTTTTTATACCCCAAAACACTTCCGTTTTAAGTGTTTTTGACCGTAACCGCAACGTTTAGGTGCCAAATCCGGTACTTTTATATTTTCAGGTCTTAAACAGAGCATAAAGGAAAATTCTGATGGAAACGGGAAAAATCTGATGCATATCTGATGAAAATAACATAAATCTGATCAACTGCCATGTGTGGCACGACCGTGCCACCAGCAGCACTACGGTGACGTTGCTTCGATCTCGGAAGCACTGCCCATGCGACTAGGAGTGCCGACTGTTTCTCGGGCCGCACTACCGTGCCACCCAAGGCATGACCGTGCCGATCTGCTGACCCAAGCAACTTGTCCACTTGGCTGACTCGGGATCGCTGAAACTGACGTCACCCGACAAGCACCTGACGCACGACCGTGCCAGATCGGCACGACCGTGCCGATCAGAATTTCTTCTATAAAGAGCAGCATTCGCTACTGGTTCAAGTGTTGGGTTTTTCTCCATGTTTCTGGGCAATTTCTGGGTTACGAAGCAGTCCTGATCAGACCACTTTGAAGCTTAAAGACCGAGTGGAAGCATAACCGATCCAACCCATCAATTCCTTGCTTGTTTATGGTTCGATTCCTTGTTCTTGAACATGTATTCTAATCATTTTGCAAGTTATGAGCTGATGTTAGTTTATGTTTAATGTAGTTTATGTAATAGTAGTAATGAACTTGTTTCTTGAGTAATCTTTATGTTGTAATCTTGTTTGTATGAAACTTAGTACTTTTTCATGTTGAATCTTCATGATTATATAACGAATGTTTCATTGATGTTGAGTTCCTGATTATGTTTGATTGTCTTGGATAATGAATCTGTGGTTAGTGGGATGGTAACTATTTCTTGATTAATCACTTATTTGTAGACTTTGTTTACACCATGAAACCAGACCAGGGTATTGGTTTTATACAAGATATATCTCATTTTGATTAGGAATACTTTCTTGCACGTAAGGGTTCTAACGAATTATATGGTGTTGATTACATGTTCTTGCATGCGGTTTATGATCCTTGTTTAGTAGTTTTGGTCTGAAATTGCTGACATGGTAGATTTGTGTTCAAGACTTGTAAAGGTGAAATTGTTTGTTATATGATCTACATAATTGCTTATCCTCGTGGCTGTATTGTGACCATCGGTATTGCTTTCTTTGATAAGTGAGGTTAGGAATCCAGACCCGGTAAATAACCTATCTTTAAAGATTCGCATGAATAAATATCAATAGCTCACTAATGAATGATTTTAGGTCGTTAAGGTGTGACCATCGCGTTAACTTTCCGAAGAATCATAATGCTAGAAATCCAGACCCGGTAACTAGTTGTCTCGAAATTGGAAAATTGATTAAGTACTTTTGTGACATATCTGATAGATAACATGTTTAGGTTGTTTGTGAAACAAGATAATAGTATATTTATGTTCTAGATATAATTTAGTTAATTTAGTTAAACAACCATTCACCTATCTTTTTATCCGGTAAATTAATGACAAAGATTTAGTACATTATAACGCCCGTGTCCCATGGATCGATATCTGGCTCTTACCAATACTTTGCTGCATATATGACGGGATACACTTGTCCTTTGTTGTGTGTGTTTTAATGTTAAGGTATAAACCATTTTTATAAATATAAAATGCACTTTGTTACATGTGAAGATACTGTAAATAAATATGTATGTAAACATGGACGTCAAAAGCTTACTTTGATTGGCAATTGAGGAAGACTTAGAATCGACAGGTTCAAAATGAAATAAAAGTATGAAAATGATTTGTCAAATATTGAATTATGATATGAGAAAATCAATGTGCTGAGATGAGTGAATTGCAAGGATACATGAAAAGACAATAGAGCTAGTGTATTATTGTCTTAATACATAATTGCATTAAGACGATGAGTTGAAAGACAGATGTGGTTTTGAATGATTCGAATGATTGTGATTAGTCCAAACTATAGGTTTATAATGATATCGCAAGGTGTTGTAATAATTGAAATAGTTCAATAATTATGGAGATCGAACAAATTCACCGTGTAATCAACTGAAAGCTTTTAATAAAAACTCTAGGGGTTTACGTCTCTGATCTGCATAACTCTTTTGTCGATCTTGATACATAATACTTCTATAAGTATTTAATAGTTATGGAATATTAAACAAGATGAACAATTACTTATAAGTATAAAATGTCTTGTCCATGAATACTTAGACAGTTATTTAGATAATTTTATTCGTCCCTCTAATTCTTGTATTGTTTTATGAAAATATGTCTTCTCCTTACAGTACAAAATATATATTTTTATATATATATAAAAAAATATTTTTATATATAATTAAAATTTACTAAATAAGTATGATGACTTAATTTATATACATTAACTAGTCATTATCATGGTTGGATATTGGTTAGTGCTGCTTTGTTTAAGCATAGGTGATCAGTCCATGCCTAACTAAGGCTAGGCTACCCAATACCTGCCCCTGACAATAACCCTAATATCTAAAAATAATACTAATACTACTACTATTAAAATATTATTACTAATAATAAAACTAATATTAATTACCAATAATAAATAACTAAATATAAACTTAAATGAGAGTATACCTCAAACAAAATTTTATACATATATATAAAAATATAAATTCTTCCCCTCAATGATTAGTAGTTCTCCCACTGCTGGGATGAGCATTGTTATTATCGTGCCCAATCATATTTTCCAAAGGTCTTGCCTCGGAAGTCGTGTGTGATATACTTCAACGTCTGTGGACGTATAATTTAAGTTTCATGTGTTTTCTTATGCATTAGCACAACTTTATATGTTTCTTACTTGCGTTAATAATCAATGGTAATGCATTTGGAAATTTTTATACTTTTGATGGTGTCCCAACTTAATGGGTTTCCATTGTTATTATTGTCGCTTGAGTTACGAGGTAGATGATCAAACAAAATAATGTTTGATATCGATATATGTAAGAGATTCTTGATAAAGGAATCTAGATTTATTATTAACACATCTGCTTGTGCTTTATTCTTAATTGACTTTTGGAATTTCTTATAGATATACATATCTATATAATCATATATTTCACATGTTGTAATATACATACCCTTCATAAGGTTAATGTATTTAACAAATTCATTTTTTCCAAAAACAAGTCAGATATCAGGTCATGATACTATTTAGGGAAATCTTGTCGCTTGTTTGACATATTATTTACCCCGTCTTATCCGGTTCTCGCCGGAGAGGTAACCCCATTATATCCAGACAAGCTGGAGAGTCTGCTACACCATACCCAGTCTTGTCGGAGAAGAAATTTATATTTCCCATAAATAGTAATTTTTTTTCTTAAATCATGATTTGGAAAGTGCATTATGACTTTCAACAAAGACTAAGCAAATTAGTTTTCACATGACAGATCATATTCTAGAACAAAGTAGTACTAATAAATAAGAAATAACAGTGGTCAAGTGTTATTGCTTTATTTATTATACTTACACCGTTCTAGTTATTATTCTCAAGGCATACCAAAACCTTTCACGCTTTATTTATATAAGTAAATAGCTTATCTTGAAGCTTATACTAAGGCATCTTTTCTTAAGTTCAAGTCTAAATGCTATCATGTGTGCTATTAGTTAATAGCAATCTCCTAACTCTTTTATTTAAGCTTAGGTATTATTATCACAACACCTATAGGCTTAAATCAGTGGCTCTGATACCACCTTCTGTCATGACCACCGACCCCACCCTGGACGGAATCGGGAGCCGCGAGCAGCCAAGTGGTACCGGTGGTTATTTTGAAAAACAGTGCAGTGGAAATTTCATCAGAACCGTGAGTTAGGAAAAATATCAGAGTTAAGAAAACACCGGATTTTATTTATTAAATAGATTGGGATAAAACCCATGTTTTACAAAGGTAGCTTTAATAAGGGATAACCCAATCACATAAAACAATATTTCTTAATTTGATTTAATTAATAAAATAAGCCACTTCTTGAAGCCTTTTAGTGCCGTATCCAACTCTTACTCCAATCTACTGTAATTACCTGAAACGCGTTTTAAAAAGGTTTTGTCAGCAGGAAATACTGGTGAGTTCATTCATTTTTATAAAATGACCTTTAGTTATAATCTACAGTATTAAGAGCGATTACAATGTTTTCATATATCAACCAACTACCCACGGTATTTGTCACTCGACCATCCATTGGTAACCTCATTGTCCAATGGTGCCTGTGACTATGGTCATATCACCCCTTGGCTAACTCGTTGTCCAATGGTGACGGTTATCAAGTATTGTATACAAACCCCACATACCGACTGTAATTTGGAGATTACAAAGACTTAATCCCTGTAATTATAACCTTAAAAACATTTAAGGTTTTGTAAAGCAATTTGATAAAAAGAGAATGACTCACATTATAAGCATGCAGTATCGATTTAACAAGCTTCCTGATTTAAATTCTTCTGAGAATTAGCATCTACTTTGATTGTAAGTGTATGGGGTAGAGTTTAGCCTACTAATAAGCCTGATAACCTAATTTAAACAAAAATGCACACGAACTAGGTCAGTAACTAATACAGCATTTACGATAACTCACGAGATTAAAACCTTCATAACGAATGACAAAGTGTAATACTTAAACATCCATCGAATTCACGACGAATGACAAAGTATAACCCTAATTTGAGCAGCACTTAAACATTCATCGGATAGTTTCAATCGATCGGACATTGAATCGTAGCAGCGATTGAGTTAATACCCGGTACCGTAGTAGCACCTCACTACTTTGAAAGTGAATTTCGAATAGAATTATGAAGGATTTGAAAGTTTCGTCGACACCAGTGAACTGTTCCTAGCCTGTTCTATTTATAGCTGAAAATTGGGTCTCACGCGGCCCGCGTGAGCCCTTGCTCGATCCTTACGCGGCCCGCGTAGCCGCCTAGTCTACGCGTAGGGTTGCTGAGTCACCAGTAGGTCTGCCAGGTGGATGACACGTAGCTCCGGATGCTTATCCGGTCAACTCTCAAGTTGACGCGGCCCGCGTGACCTTCCGGCTTTTCTTTACGCGGCCCGCGAGAAAACCACAAATCTTGATTTCTTTATTTTTGATATGGATTGGGGTTTCAGAGGTCCGGGTTTTTACTTATGGATCGATTTGGGACATTTTTAATATAATTATATCATAAAGAAAAAGGGAATAAAATAGTGAGAAAAGAGAATGGACCCACTTTGTAAATTTAGGGTTCAACTAGAAAGCCTCCTGGTATAAATTTTAGGTATAACTTCTGAGCTATTTTAAAAATATATAATGCACTTGTGTTAAGTATAGTACCCCTAATTCAACCTCCCCTTTGTCACGAGACAGAACCCCAACGAACTTAGTCAGGCAGAGCCTTGACATGTGTTATGGGGCTCAGATCAATCGGAAAGGGTAGCGGTGATCGAGAGTTAAAATACCTTAAAACCGGGCAGGGCTTTATTATTATTATAGGTATAATATAAATAAAATAATATATATATATATAATATATATATATATGTATATATATATAGTGGAAGGTTCAAATGAGAATAAATTTTTTATAAGAAGAAAAAAGAATAAGTTTCAACCAATAAGAATGTTTCATTTTACTTCATTTAATATTTGTATTTAATTTTAATGTAAGGGTAACATTGATCATTAATATCTAGTCTTCCTTTTTAATAGCTAAACATTAAATTTGTAACTTATTTTCAAAATATATATATTTTTTCAAAAATAAAAATAAAAAATTTAGAGTGTAGGACAAATTACTAGGTGTGTAGGATAAATTACGAGTTGTGTAGGATAAATTTAAGTATGTGTAGGATAATTTTCAAAATGTGTAGGATAACTTTTTATGTGTGTAGGCAATGATAATTAGTGTAGAGAATAATAGTCTTTATGAGTAATTAATTAGTTAAAGATTGCAATAAATGAGTTAAAAAATAACTAGTTAATATTTTACAATTGTACCCTTTGTTCTTTTTTTTCTCAATTAAATTTTCTTCTCAAATGAACCTTCCCCTATATATATATATATATATATATATATATATATATATATATTGAGAGAGTAGCGAGACTCATGATGAAAAGACGGAAAGCTCAATATTCTATATTTATAGTGAAACAGTTACTTAGAGAAGACATTCACTTGATGTCTATTTGATTTACACGTCTCAACATAATTTAATTCAGTGTCCACTATTTCTTTTACATGGACACACGTCCATTTTAAGTTTGATTTCAATGTTTTAATTATTATTACTATTTTATTATTTCATATTTGGTTTTATTCTTATCTGATTCTCGACATGTGTACCTTCAATTCAAAGAATTCAATTGTTGAATTTATTTATTATTTTATTCTATACGATCATTTTAAGCTTTTATTATTATTATTATTATTATTTTATTAGTTTACATATTATAATTAATTCAACTGATTCACTTATTTGGCGTGTATAACTCTTAAAATATAACGTTTTTAGAAAATAATAAATATGTTATTAGAACGAGAGTAATCTTATCTACATTTTGAACCAAGTTTCATTAAAAACGGAGTAGGTTCAATTATAATGTAAATTTAAGTATTAAACGGTTCCTGGGTCCCGTCTAGTTACTTTATATTTCTAACGGTCAGCTTACCCGTAATCTACTCGTCTAATAATATAAGTTTTTATATACTTTTATTTTATTTAGAAATGTCACCTATATACAGGCCAATTAATTAATATAATATTTCAACCAACTATATAAAATAGTTTTTAAAACTATTTGGGTTGAATAATTATATTAAAAATAAACTAGTTACTAGTGGTTAATAAATTTAGACATACCTAAAATTCTTATATGATAAAAATGGGAATGTTACAGATTCTCCCAAGCCTGACGGTCCTTGGGAGATTCCGAGTTGTCAACACTCGGTTTCTTTGTTTTTCTTCTCATAAAATTCTTTAACCCCCTTGACCTTCCCATCAATCATCTTACTAAAAATGTTTTGCACCGTGGGATTAAAAGCCTTTTCAATGTCAAATTCTTTCTTTTCCGAAAAAAATTGATTTAATATTTCAACTTTTCCAACTTTTGTTTTAAAATTTTCAGCCCGCAATGGTGGAAAATTTTCATCATTCAAAGGCGGCACTGACTTCTCTTCTTTCATAACAACTTTTGGCTCCTCTGATTTTGTGGAATCAGATTCATCACCAGAACTTTCACTTGAATTCTTAACAACCCATTTTTGGTTGTTAAGTTTCTCCTTTCTTTTGTAAACATCTTTTGAACATTCACCAACCTCAAAAATTGAATTTTCAAAAACTTTAAATATGTTTGTTGGTGGTTCGGTTTTCTCAACAATCTTTTCTTTCAGTTTACCAGAGACTCCCTGTTTTGTTTGTATTGCCTTTGGACAATTCCTGGCAATGTGACCAACTGTTTTACATTGAAAATAGGTTCTCGTCTCTATCTTCTTCTGAGCAACACTTTTCTTCATTTCTTCTTGCTTCTTGGCAAGGAATTCTTTGTTGGATTGCTTTCTGAACACTTGCTCTTTTTCTTCTTCTGATGATTTTCCTGTAACAAAAACAGTTTTTGGTTTATAACATTTCTCATTTTTATGATTTTTCGGTGGAACAAAACCAAGACCTTTCTTTTTGAAATTACCGTGATGGTTTGGTTTCTTTTGATAACCAGAACCAGAACTGTAACCCTTTTTCTTGTTTAACCTTTGTTGAACTCTTGAGGTGTAAGTTTTAAGTTTTCCAGAAAGGTTTACATCTTGTATTTCAGAAATATTAATTTCTGTTAGTTTAAAAACCTTTTTGATCATTTCAGTTTTAACACCTCTTATTGGAAATACCTCATCAAAATATAATTTGTCAGAATCTTTCAAAGTATATGCTACTTTGATCGGTTCTTCATTCAAATTAGATTTTGATAACAAAAATTCTTTATTATAAACCCGTTTGTCCTTTTTGACTGTTGACTTTGACGTGTTGGACTCAGACTTTGATTCTGATTTGGACTCCTCCATTTCATCCTTATCCAACACCTGATCGACCATTTTCTTTATTAAATCGGACTGATAATCAGTGTCAGACGATGTGAACGTGACATCAATGTTTTCTGGCAAATTATCTGAAGACTCAGACTCCCACTGTAAGTTTGTTGCCTTTTTTACTCTTTCTGAATTTGGATTTCGAGAAGAATATCCATTTTCGGCCGGGGTGGACATTTGTTATAGACAACACTTGGTTTCTTACCAGAAATCTTCACTTCATCATCTTCTCTTGTTTCAGAATTCTTCTATTCAGAAATCTTTTCTTCTTCAAACATCTTCAAACCTTCCACTATTGGGTAAATCATGTCAACCACAAAAGTAGAACATGAGTAACTTTTTAACAATCTATTTACTCTCTCAGTTTCAATTCTCTGTGTTTCTAGCTTCAATTCAAGCTCAGCACACTTCTCAGTGAAATAATTCACACTATCAAGTTGTCTCATGTATGCTCCTTTAAGAGTCTTCATTGCTATAACTTGTTCACTGCTTGACTCGTTGTATTGATTCTTGGCTTTATTCAGGACATCATATGACTCTTTCATCCTGTTCAAGTTGTGAATCAATTCACTGTTTTGATTCTTCATAGTCTCACAGTTTTCACAACTCTCGGTTATTTTTTCTGCAACAGCTTCTTTTTTAACCTCAAACACTGGAATTTCTTTGTCCTGCTTCTTTATCACACAAACCTCTTCTTCAACCTTTTTACTTTGCCTGGCTAAATATTTTTTCATTTTCTCTGCCCAATAATCATCAACCATGTAATTATCACCATCATCTTTAACAATTTTAGCAACACAGGCTTTAGCTTTTAAGATCTCTTTGTCTGGACAATAATTATCCCAGCTAAAGTTTTCCCAGCTAAATCTTTCTGGTAATCTTTCATCATCTTGATTTATCAGACATGCTTTATTATCAGCTGGAATATATTTATCCCAACTGAAATCTTTTGATGAACTTCCATCATTTTGATTGACCAGACACGCTTTCTTTGAATCTTCAATCTCTTTCCTAGCATGAGCAGTTTGTGGCTGCTGTTGGTGATACGGCTGTTGAGCAACTTGATGATAAATCGCTTTCCGATAGTAGTCATTGTTTCCGAAAGGATTTTGAGCTCCACTAGCTTCATGGTTTGTGCACTCTCTCTTAAAATGCCCCTTTTCCCTGCAACGAAAACAAGTTACTTTAGATTTATCAAATCCTAAAGTTGAAACATTTGCATCACGGAAATCATCTCTTCCCGTAATTTGTTTAAACTTTTCGGCTCTTCTCAACACACTTGCCAAACACCATTTTATATCCATCTCTTCAGCATCAACCTGATCGTAATCCTCTTTAGTCAACATAGGATTTCCGATCCTCCCTGCAACCAAGCTTCCATATGATTCTAGCACAGTCACCAACAAAGACATATGACTTTTTGCAACTTCTTCTGAATAATTCTGATCATTCTCAAGATTTAATGCAATATTGCATTGGAGAACTTTCCCACTTTTTGTTGTTGAGAAATTTGGATCAAACGATGGATATGATGAAAATCCCATTTTGCTACTTGATCCTTGAGATGAATTTTCAGAAGAACTTTTTGCATTGAAGGCAGTTTCAATCTTTGGTGAAATATTGGTCTTCTCACTAACACCACTTTTGTAATACAACCCAATGTCTTGTTCTCCATCATAGTTCTTCATTCCCGCTATCTTTCTTTGTTCCATCTCTTGAGCTTCCAGTTGTTTAATAAACTCACTCAATGTTAGCTTGTCAAAATCTGGTTTATTTTTCAACATCATAAGATACGCGCCCCAAGTATCGTGTGGCAACGCATCAACCAACTTTTCAATCAGTTCATCATTATCTTTTCTGATGTTTAATCTGTTTATATTCTTCAACAAATTGCAATATCTTTCAATGATTTGTTTTGTATTTGTATTTTCAGTTCTCAATCCACGGAAAAGATCAAATTCTTTCTTCATAAGCGACTTTTTGTTCTTGATCATTTCATCACTACCAAGAAACTTTGATTCTAATTTTGTCCATATCGAATGTGCACTTCCATTGTGTTGAAGTAAATTCAGAATGTCTTCTTTAATGGCTTGCTGTAAAAGACTAACCATCATTTTTTCATCTTTGTATTTCCTTTTTTCATCAGCTCCTAAATCTCTAATATCAATTTTCACTCCGCCATTTCCGACTGGTCTAGTATATTGATATTCAGTGTGTTCCCACGCATCTAAGTGATATGCTTGAACCCAAGTTTCAAAACGTTCAGCCCATCCACTGTATTCCTTGATACTCATTAGCTTAGGCGGTTTTTGGGTTGTCCCTGTTTCATTTTCAAGCATCGTACTTTGAACTATAGTCATCGGACTAGCAAAAGCATTATAAAACTCGTTCTCCATGTTTTTAGGTTCAAAATTTTCTAAACTTGATCTTTCAAATGAAATAATCTTCAAACGAAATACCCTTTCAAGCGAAATGAACTTTGGTGCGAAATCACCCTTTCAAACGAAATAACCACTTTGGTGCGAAATACTCTAATTTCGTGCGAAATAAGTGATTTCGTATGAAATAACTGAACTTTCAAGCGAAATAACATGGTTTCAAACGAAATAGGTAATTTCGTACGAAATTAAGAACCCTTTTCAAACGGAATGACAATCTGGTGCGAAATAAGGCTATTTCGAGCGAAATTAGAACCTTATTTGGTGCGAAATACTACTGATGTCATCATCTCGAGCTGTTTTTGTCAAAATTGATCAGGTTTTTGTCCGATTTTAAATCTGAAACTTTCAAGGGTTTGTTAAAACACTATTGCGCGTATAATGTGTGAAATTCAAAGCATTTTGACCGTGAAAACTTGTTAATTTTGAAAAAGAATGTGTAGAAATTAGATTTTGCAGCTGAATTGGTATGAAATCTTCCTCCTGAGCTCTGATACCACTTGTAGGATCGTTTTACCGACCAAACGAGTCGTTCAGAAGAGTTTTTGCTCAATACGAGAGGCGGAAACAATCGTATCAAGGTAATTCAGCTGGCAATTCACTTTAAACTGTCTTTTGATTGATATAACAACGTTTTACAGTGAGTAGACACTTCGGCAGCAGTTCGGTACTGAAACAGGAAAGTTACAAATGACAAGGCACATCAGGTATTTATAGGTGAGCTAATTTCGCATGAACTGGCCAAGCGAAATCTGATTTCGCACGAAATTACTCAAATTTCGTGCGAAATACTCAGCTTAATTTCATATGAAATGACCCCTGTGTCATTTCATGCGAAATACCCATAGACACACATATCCTCGTTTCCCGTGCCATGATTTATCTATTACAATACAAAACTCGATACAAGACAAAGTCGATAGACATATGCACCAACACGCGTTGCTATTGCCAAAGAGTTAACCAATAGTAATATGACCACAGTCACAGGAACTGCCACCGTGACAAACACTGATTTGAGTAATTGAAAGATATAAACAATTGTAAAAACCCTTAACGCTGTAAGTATAACATTGTATCTTTTTATAAATCTTATGGAATTCACAAGTATTTTTCGCTGATAAAATGTTTTTAAAATGTGTTTCAGGTGATTTACTGTGAAGAGAAGGAAAAGTGCTATGAGGTACTCAAAGCTTAAATAAGTGGCTATGTAAACCTGAATAAAATGTGATTTGTAATCAAGGGTTTATCCCTGTGAAAATCTTTTATCTAAATATTGGTTTCGTCACACAGTTTATGAAATGAAAACTACGGTGTTTTGAAAACTGATATTTTTCCTGACACCCGGTTCTGATGAAAATTCCGTTGCGATAATTTTTATAAACACCAGTACCACTTGTATCTGCTCACGGCTCCCGACCTGGTTAGGTGTAACACCTCGGAAAAACCCGTCCAATGTAATAAAGATACGTGTCATAGACCTTAAACGTGTTATAAAACCGGATCAAGTTGAAAGATATGTGGTAGGATTGAAAGTGTCAACATGTTAATTAATACCTCTGAGTGGCCTTTTTATTTATCCCAAACCATAGTAAAACATTAAAATGTTTTCATATACATATCTGATAAAATTGCACAAGTATCCGGATAAATTTATGTGATGATAAATTCCACATTCAAAGAAATGGGATCCTAGGTGCAAATACGACAAATCCTCACACTTTGTTATTCTTCAAAAGAATACAAAACAATGCCATTGCATGGCCACACTTCCTAGGTGTCTCAGGTCTGAACTTGGTCCCCTCCTGCTGATAAATGTCTAAAGATTCGAAGTTACAAAGATTGCATGGTCAAAACTTAAAAGTTTACAAGTTTTTGTCTTCTGACCATCGGTTACGGACCGTATGAGGTTCAGCTTACGGTCCGCAAGGACTGTAGCTGGGCGATACAATTCAAGGTTGGTTACGGACCGCATCAGTCTGGACTTACGGTCCGTAAGAGGTGAATACGGACCGCAAGGATTTTTGCTTACGGTCCGTAAGGCTGTCGCTGGCAGTTAAAAATTGACAGTTGCCTGTTCAACAGGTTGCACCGACTTATAAACATGGTTTTCGAAATACAGGAGTTTGGCCAGTGGTTTTACATGCATAGGGACACATGGGATCATCAGGAAACATTTGTAGATTTATGTGTGATGATCTTGTTGCATTTAGCTCACTATATAAGAACTTGAAGTTACAAACATGGGACTTGCTCATTTCAAAATCATTCAAGGAGTGTTCTCTGGAGCTCTCTGGTCTTCAACAAGTTTCCTTAAGTTCCAAAATCGTGCTTAGGACCTTTGTAAGTGTCCTTAACCTCCTAATTTCATTTTTAATTAGCTTAATGACCAAAAGTCAAACTTATTGTAATTAAGGTTTGACTTCGTGATTAATCACTAATGGTCTAGTCATTAGTTAAATTAAAAGTAGTTGTAAGTTAGTAATTATGTAGGTAATAAACCCCTAAGAGGGCACCTACTGATTATCACCCTAACTTGGTCAAATGTCGGGTCAAATCTAGTATTAAAAAGTCAACAGAAAGTCATTTTTGCAAATAAATTCATAATTAGCAATGTAGAAGCTATGGAACCTGTTTTAACACTTGTATAATTTGGTAATTAATGTAAGAACATGTCTAAGCATGTTCAACCCGACAATTTCAAGTTTAGGATTGGTTCGGAACCGAAAGTCGCAAAAGTAGATTTTTGCTTTGACTTTCAGTTCTGACCCAATTTAGCATATTTTAGAAATGTCTTAGAGCTCTATTAGGACCATATTATAGGCTAGTATAACCCTCTGTGATCATACAACTTGGTTCCTAATTTATCCTATTCATTTGCATGTTTCTGTTATATGCCTAAATGTTGACCATTATGCCATTTTGACCTTAGAATGAGATTTTTGAAAATGTAATAGGACAACAACCTTTGTTACTGAATTATAAACTTGTCCTAAGAATTTGACATCAGTTTGAGGTCTAGATTAGGAGTTATGCTCAATATCGTAATTAGAAAGCTTTTTATTAATTAAAAAGCATTACTAGCATAAAGCCTATCTAAACCCAAATTTTGACACCAAACTTTTTACCTACTGATGTAATATAATATTTTGGGATTTTTGAAGATTTTAATTTATTTTTAAACTGATCATATCATAGGGTTCTAGCTTTGATTCGGTAATTGTCGGTTATACCCTTTTTCTTAAATAAAATGAGTTTTACATAATATTTTGATGCCAAACTTTTTGCTACTGATTTTATATGAAATTTTTTGAACTTTATAAACTGATCAAAAACTCAGATTTCCTATTATAACCCGAAAATCGCTTAAAACCGACTTTTACGCGTTTTAAACGCATAGTATGGGTTAAAACTATTTTTGGCATATAAAACTTAATACCTACTGATGTCTTAAATAAATTTTTATAATTAAACAGTAAGCTAAAGTTTTAAACTCAGATTTCCAGATTTGACCTTTAAAGCTTATGTGAAATTACCAAAATGCCTCTATGGTGCATAGTTTGGTTATAAATGATAAATTTCACATATATGCAATACCTTACTGATATAACTTATTAAATTAAATATTTTTACTGATTATATCAGACCTGAACCTCAGATTAACATTTAAACTCTTTTATAACCTTTAAAATGACTAAAATACCCCTACGGGGCTTAAATTGAGTTTAAATTCATTTCGGGCATAATGGAAGGTATCCTACTGATATCACAACCTATTTAAGGCGTATTAACTTAGGAAACCTGTTCTTGACCTTTTTGTTTACCCGTTATGCATTTTTCGCATTCGGTACGGTTTATGTGACTAGTTTGCATAAATTGACCAAAACGGGTCAAACCTTATCATTTTGATCTCAAAATCCAGAATGTGTTTAGTTTACCCATATTATACAAGTCTTCAAACTTTTCGGGTCTAAACCACATTCTAATCTGGTCTTCGTTTAATCGTGCGCTTTGGACCGTATATCTTCCTTTAAAACTAACCGGTCTAAGTTTAGGCTTAACTAAGACCCGTTAGGAATCTAATAGGTTATTAAAACCTTCGTTCCAAATTAGGAGACCAGTAAAAGATATTTGCACTCGCTGATTGAGATATATACTTGCTCAGGTAAATACTTTTAACTTATTTTCCGTTATACGGGCTTGGGACACGGTATTATAATAATGCCGCTTGGTCGGGTATGTAGTTATTTAAATCAGATTGTGATTAATATATTTACATAACCCGTTTTAATCTGTTTTGTTTGGTATATGGCCTTTGGGGGTTAATGACCATGTCCCGGATATCCTTGGCATCATTCATTGAAATGACCACGACGTAGGCACGGGGTGTAGGCATACACTTGACAGTTGCATATGTAAAAATGGTAATCCACAATAAGGACTTTTCCTTGTGGCATTATACCTGTGGTGTGTCAGTTAATCTTGTCCGGCTCTTCTAACCGGCCCTGACGGACGACAAATATGTAAAACTGTATACAAGATTATTTTTAAATAATTGTCCCAAGTTATAAAAGATGTTTTGTGCCTTGTGCATTCAAATCAATTTTCTTAAACATTTTCAAAATGAGTCAGTTAATTGTATTTACCAGTATAAACTGACGTATTTTCCAAAAAGGCTAAGTGCGGGTACTAGACGGAATAGGCTGGCTACTCCTAGCATCAATAAAGAGTCTTGCAAGCTTAGATGTTATGAATCTGTTGAACAATTTTCCTTTTTATCTTTGATTCGCCTGTGGATCCCTTACAACCGTTTTGTAATAATTGATATTACTTTTATTCGGTTTGTATGTTTTTATCTTTCGACTTCCGCTGTGTATAAAACTGTGATAAATTGACTATGATGATATCAACTACGTCACGATACTCCCCACCGGTAATACGTGGAAATATCGGGGTGTGACATTAGGGTCGGGGGTTGTGACAATGAAGTTTAAAATTTCATGCATTAATCCAATCCATCCACATGTATTATAACTTCAGGTAAGGTTTGGCCGAGCTCAAGGTTGATTTGACTTAGAGCTCAACTTATCTATGTTAAGCTAAGCTCAAGTCAATTCAATGACTCAACGATCCTTCATGATGCAAGTTCTTCAGCTCACTTACATTTTTTTGAATTTTTACA
The DNA here is from genome assembly GCA_030545235.1 of Helianthus tuberosus. Classification (NCBI taxonomy): domain Eukaryota; kingdom Viridiplantae; phylum Streptophyta; class Magnoliopsida; order Asterales; family Asteraceae; genus Helianthus; species Helianthus tuberosus. Next base: position 212,531,569 of record CM060441.1, on the reverse strand, counting down.
GGTTATTCATAATAACCAAAATTATTACTAGGTATTTGTAAAAGTTATATTTAGTAACAATTCACTAAGTATATGTATTAGGGCCATTCATAGTTGAGTCAAGGCAAGCTCGGGTTTGGCTCGATTATAAACAAAGCTAGCTCGATTTGACTCGATTTTAAAAAGAAAATTTAATACATAGCTCTCAAAATTCAGTAGTCTAAAATATTATTCAATTGTTAAAAGGAACAAGTTTAGGTTCATATAAAAAGGACATTTTTCGTAACAAGTGTGAGAAAACATAGGAATCAGTGGCGGATCTTGACCAAATGTTCCAGGGGGGATCCTTTATAATTTTAAAATTTTTTGACGAAAAATCGGAAATTTTACACTTCTAACCAAAACATTGGGGGGGGGGGGGGGGGGCATCCTCGAGTTTAAACTAAGCTACGCCCCTGATAGGACTTGACATGTATGCATCATGTTTTAGACTTACGCATGATATTTTAGGTTGTTTTGGCAAGAAAACACTAAACATAACAAAATAAGACACAAAGCAATAATTCTACACTTAAAATTTAAAACACCATGCCAAGAACGTTAAGTAGGGTGTTTTAAGTGTTAAGCAGGGTGTTTTAGTTGTTTTTTAAATTTCATGCATATAATATATTGCATTGTGTTTAAAATTGTTATGTTTGGTGTTTTTCTTGTTAAAACAACCCAAAATATCATGTTTAAATCCAAAACATGATGCCTACATGTCAATTTCTATGCATTTTTACACTTCATACGAAAAAATGTCCCTTTTTCCAAAAGAACATATTCAAAATAAGCTCAACCTAATACATTACAAGCTAACATCCAGTTCAACAACACAAAATAAGTTTTGAATTTCAACGTAATAAAATATTAGTTCATTATCATGGTAATCAACCTTTAAATATGTCATAGATATCAAATTACACTCTAAATACATGTAAATAATAATAAGTTTTTTTTTTGTAATTAATGTAAACTAGTATTACCCCCCCCCCTCCGCGTTGCGGTGGGAGCGTAAAACCATGATAAATAGCACCAATGCCACACCATCGTCAGCAACAACCAACACTAAAGTTACGGCGTGTTAATACGACGAAATTAGACCGAAACATAAAATATAGAAAGTAATAACTAAGACAATTTAAGACCCGCACGTCGCGACGAACCACGGGAGAAAATTAGACGACATAAAAACGTTGAACCACACATGCACGTTGTGTCATGTTTACTCGCAAAATTTAGAATGAAACGTAAAAACGTTGAACCACACATGCACGTTACGCCGTGTTAACTCATAAAATTTTAGAACGAAACGTAAAACGAAAAATTTGCGAAATATAAAAGTATAAGGGACCAAAGTTGAAAGTAAAAATGTTTTGAGGTTAATTGGAAAATATGAAAACTTTTGGATTAAAAGTAAACAATAAAATAGTTTTGGGCTAAAAGTGTAATATGGCTTTTTTTTGAAAACTTCCCTAAGCATGGGTTACAACACCCCTATGCTTATTTATAGTATTATTTAAATAAAAATAAAATACATTACAGGTAAAATAATCCGAGACAAGCTGAGCCGAGCTACCAAGCGAGCCATACCGAGCCAGTCCGACTCGTTATGAGCCGAGCTGAGCTAGGCTCGGCTCAGTTTCAAACTGAGCCATATCAAGCGAGCTTTTCCAAACTAAATCCAAGCGACCTCTAAACCACGAGTTTTTTGGACAACCCTAATACGTACACATGCTATCAAAAATTGAAAAAGATAAATAGACAAATCTCAAACAGAAAAATATGAACAAATTAGTAAAATTGCATGTTTATTTATATATAACCTACACCTACATAAGTAATATAAGTTAAAACTTGTCAACATACTAAAATATATCTATATAACTAATACAAGTTAAAACTTGTCTAAGATAATAAAACATGTATATATATAGGTAGAGTTGAGATCATGTATAAACAATACTAACTATAAGAACCGTAAGAATATATATGATCCATTGATAGTTTAAATCAAGGGTTGGTATTGATTACAAATAAAACCCTTATAATTAATAAATAATAACTAATACAATCAAGTTAGGGGTATTTTAGTCATTTAGCCACTTCCCATTAAATACTAATTCCACCAAGTTTTTTAAACTAAAATAATATTTGTATACTTCATTATTTAAAAAAAAATACCATACAGTCAAGTATTTTTTTTTATCTTTAATATGGTACCATATTGTTATATATATATATAGGGGATGGATCATTAGACAACTAGTTTAAATGAGAAAACAAAAAAACTAACTAAAAAAAGCCCAAAAAACATACCAATTTTTTTTTTAATTTCTATAAAAAAATCGCAGGTTTTTATACCTGGAAAAAAATTTAAAAAAATAAAAAAATTAAAAATTAAAAAAATAATTTTTTTGGTTGTATTGCACATGTGCACTATTACGGATATAGTGCACATGTGTAGTACACATATAATCACATATATTGCACATGTGCAATATAACAAAAAAAAAATTTGAAAATTTTTTTTATGTATAAAAACTAGCGATTTTTTGTTAAAAAATTGTAAAAAAAAAAATAAAAATTTTTGGTATGTTTTTTAGCTTTTTATTTAGTTAGTTTTCTAGTTTTCTCATTTATATCTAGTTTTCTCATGATCCTCTCCCTATATATATATATAGGGGAAGGTTCATTTGAGAATAAAATTTTATTGAGAAGAAAAAGAATAAAATGGTATAATTGTAAAACATTAAATAGTTTAATTAATGTGTCATTAAGACTATAATCCTCCACACTAAATATTTTTGCCTACACACATCAAAAGTTATCCTACACATTTCGAAATTTATCCTACACATATTGAAATTTATCCTACACAACTCGTAATTTATGCTACACGCCTCGTATTTATCCTACAGTTTAAATGAATTTTTATTTTTATTTTTTGTGAAAAATATGTATCTTAAAAATAAGTTAAAAATTTAATATAGTTAGTTATTAAAGATAAAACTACCAATTAATGATGTATGTAAGTTTACTAATATACCCTTATAGTTACATTAAGTACAAATATTAAATGAAATCTAATGAAACATTTCTATTGGTTGAAATTTCTTCTTTTTTCTTCTTACAAAGAATTTCTTCTCATTTGAACCCTCCACTATATATATATATATATCTATATTTATATAGAAAAAGTATATCGTACATTACGGCTTAACGTACTTCACGTACAACAACTTGCGTGATTTGTTCTATAACATGCGTGATTAATGTTTTCAATATGCGTGATTATTGTGTTTCAACATGCGTGATTTTGGATTTTTGAGTTATAACGTGCGTGATTTTAAAATGAACGTGCGTAATTACCTGTCGTACGTGATGTACGTTAAGCCGTATTGTACATTAACCTTCCTCTCTCTCTCTCTCTCTATATATATATATATATATATATTTAAAAGTGACTTTTAAAAAGTTACAAAATGTTGTTTTATAATTGTGCTAGTTATGTAGTTGGAATGCGCTAATATGAAAAATATACTGTGTTGATTTTAAATCTATACGCAAGTTCTTATTTTGTTTTGTAATTCTTGTGTTGCTATTTTTTCATTTTGTGTTGTTATTGGGAGCCTATTTGGAATAAACTTGTTTTCTACTAGTTATGTAATAGTATGTGTTATTTACAAAATTAAAACAAAAACACTAAATTGTGCTAGTATGTAACAGTATGTGTTGTTTATAATTTTTTTTTTAAAATGAAAGTGTGCTAGTTATGTAATAGTATTTGTTGTTTACAACATTAAATAAACATAAAATTGTGATGATTACGATGTTGATTAATGTGTTGATTACAATGTTATACTCATTACGAGATGTGCTAACGGTGGTGGTGTGGGATGTTACCGTCGGATGTGCTGACGGTGGTGTTACCGTGCTGATGTTGACAATGTGCTGATTACGGTGTAGACGATGATTCTGATTACGGTGCTGCTGATGATGCTGATTACAATGCTAATGATGATGTTGATTACGGTGCTGATTCGATGATGAAGAATAGACTAGGATATTAGGATTTGAATTAATCTTTCATAAATTTAGAGATAATTTAATTATTGTTTTTAGTTAGATATAATAGGGATAATTTAATTATTCTTTTTAATAAGATATAAATAAAATGGTATAAAAAGTCTAAAATACCCTTAAATCAATTTTTTAATTGAGGACGCATGTCATTAAACTGCTGGTTCTTACAGGTTGTACAAAGATACCTGTTTGTATATGATCCTATACCGATAGGTAGGGGGTGTTCAAAACCGGATATCCGAAAATTCTGATATCCGAATTTCGGATATCTGAAAATTTCGGATAGTTAATTTCACAATCCGAATCCGTATCCGAATTTTCGGATATCCGAAATTCGGATATCCGAAAATTCGGATACGGATTCTGATAATAAAACGGATATCCGAATTCAAAAACAAATTATTTCAAAATAAAAGTCACTTCGAAAAAAGCAAAGATTATCCATCTATTTAGTCAAATATCAGATTGTTAATCACTGCAAGTAAACACTAATTATCCATGGATGTGAATTCTAAAAAAAAAACAAATTGTTTCCATCCATAAGAACAGCAAAGCATCGAGCAAATGAGTACATCCAAATTGTTCCCATTTCCTAAAAATAACTCAAAAAATAGCTTTATTGGATGAATATCCATTAGAACAGCAACATGGAGCAAATGAGTACATCCAAATTGTTCCCATTTCCAAAAAAATAACTCAAAAAATAGCTTTATTGGATGAATTAAAATATTAAACTTCAACTTCATATGGGTGAAAAAGAAAAGGGGCTGTGTATAATTAGGGTTTTCCTGAATATATCTTATATAATAAAATAAAAGTGTTTAATATTTCGGATATCGGTTATACGAAATATCCGAAAATTCCCAATATTGCTATCTAAATCCGAATCCGAATCCGAATTTTCAGATATCCGAAATTCGGATATCTGAATTTTCGGATATCCGAAATTTCGGATAATTCGGATTCGGACTTTCGGATATTTCGGATTCGGATTTTTTTGAACACCCCTACCTATAGGTAATGATATAAAACTAAAGCATATATGAACGAACTAGTTTCATGGGTTTTTACATATATATAACCTGTACATGTGCATGTTATATACACAAAATTATATATATATATATATATATATATATATATATATATATATATATATATATATATATATATATATATATATATGAACTATTGACCAAAAAGGTAAACAATTTTGAAAAAAATATTTATTCCCAAAATTTGGTAATTTGGTTCTTATCCTATATCAGATTGTGCTTCATTGCGTGAAGTCGACTAGTTATACATTTTTAGCGTGTTTTTACGTTCAAGAACTTGAACTTCATGCTAGGGGTGTGCATAGGTCGATTTAGTTCGGTTTTTACTATTAACCATAACCATAACCGCTAGCTTCGGTTATGGGATTCCTTAACCAGAACCAAACTTAGGTTATGGTTAATCGGTTATGAAGTCGTTTATGGTTCGATTTTGGTTAATTTCTGTTAATTAACCAAGCAAGGTTTAAAATAATTAAGGGTGTGCATTAGGGGCGTGATGTGGGATAACCAAGACTATACTTTTTGGTTAAACTACTGATGTTGGATTCCTTATAATAAGGTAACTCTCAACAAAAAAAAAATTATGATGATAACACCTCTGTTCATCAAAATAAAGGGCATCTACTTCAAGATCACTCTACTAACATACTTTTATCTTAGTAAAAAAAACTTCTATATGGTTAACGTAAAACATAAATCCATCATATAGACTTAATATTACAACTTCGATTCGGTTATGGTTATATCGGTTAACCAAAGCTTCATAACCATAAACATAACCATAACCGATTGGTCGGTTAATCAAAGTTTCATAACCATAACCATCGATTATGTCAGTTATCAGTTAATAGCGGTTCGATTATGTCGGTTATGGTTCGCTTATCGATTATGATGGTTAATTTGCTTACCTAGTTCATACGAGCTCAACTTGATAGAAGCTCAATTTAAATGTGTTTAAATTTGAGCCGTATATAAATTGCTTAATAAAGACCTTATTCTTTTATAACCATACATATATTACTAGTAGTAAAATTTGACCCTACTACTACTAATATATGTTGGCAGTCTTGACCATAAGAGTCTTGAACCGTTACGCAACCCCCACAAACCGTTTGTTTAGATAAATTTAGAGGATAGGTTCAATCATTGCGGTTGTGTTGTCAATTTATGACATTATTGCACAATCGTAAGTGGGCATCTTTCAAGCGTGGTAGGGTAAGCAATTTGAAGTTGTTATTTTAGCATATTTAAACAACTTTTTTTAACATATTTAAACGATTTTTTTAACTGTATCTTGCAAGGGAAATGTTAAATTAAAGACTCACTTAACGTGTCACAAAAGGATTCTAACATGTTTTTTTTTTATACACCAAGTATGTTTCCTTGGCATGATGATAAATAAATTAATTAATACATATGAAAGATAAAAGAAAAAATTTAAAAATGGGTTGAGTTATAGTACAAAAAATGTTAAAAATGAGGTGTAAACGTAGAGTGACAAATGTTCAAAAAAGAATCAAGTGGGAAATGTAATTTTGATGTGCTAGTTCCCTCTAATTTTTAAACGTTCGTAACTTTTTATACGCCATTTGTTTTTAAAAAAAAAATTATACCATAAAATCAAGCGTCTTATGATCTTTAATACGAGTATCCTACTATTATACTTTTCCAAAAAAAAAATGAAGACTCAGTTGCGTATTACACAATTGATATAACGTAAAACACAATAAGTAGCAAACTAAAAACACAATGGAACGTAGACTAAAAGCACAATTGATGACAATAGATAAAAGACACAATGAACAATAGATTGAAACATAACAGACATAACGTAAAAATACAATGAGTATCAAATCAATAACGCATTGGAAAGTAGACCAAAAACACGATTAATGACAGTAGATAAAAGACACAATGGACTACAGACTAAAACAGAATGAACAACAAACTAAAGACACAATGAATAATAAACTAAAACACAATGAACATACTAAAAACACAATGAGCAATAGACTAAAAACACAATGCAATAGACTAAAACACATTAAACAACCAATTAAAACACAATGGACAACAAAACAAAAACATAATGGACAACAATTTAAAACACAATGATAGCATATTAAACACAATGACCATAACCTATAACACAATGTATTGAAAACCCACACAGTTGAAAAACACAATAATCAAACCAATAATTCAATGTATAGAAAACTTAAATATAACATCATCTTCATTGTGTCATACATTATGTTATGGGTTCTGATAAAAACGCAATGGATAGAACCTAAAGTAACATTGTGATATAAGTTTTGAAAAAAAAAATACTATGTATAGAAACCCTGATAAAAACGTAATGACCAAAACCCAGTTGAAAGACACAATGACAAGAACTTTTAACGCAATGCAAAGAAAACCCGATAAAGATGAAATGTTTTATTTTATTTTTATATAGCAAGATAACTCATATTAAAAATTAAAAAAACGCTTGTTATTATGGTGATTTTTTTAAATGTCATGACAAAGTTATGGACATTTTAAATTGATGAGAGAAATTTACACGTGCCTTTCATTTGGAGAGAGAAAGTCAATATATGCAGTATTCCCTTTATACTCTTCCATTATTTTGTTTACCCTAAAACTAATCTTAACCTTCAAATCTAAGATCAATGTACTAAAATCCTTCTTACACTTTTTATTTATTTTACACTTTGTATTTGATTCTAATTCAAGAAAAAAACATATCTAATAAAGCAACAAAGTTTTTTCTCACATCATCAGTAGCAATTCATTGATTTGTAATCACAACTCATCTATAATTTATAAATAAGATATATTATTATCAGTGACGGATCTTGAACTTTTAAATAGAGTCGCAAAAGAGGATAGGAGGATGTTTTAAAGAAAAAAATCAGGAAGGGAGTTTGAAAATTTAGTATCAGTTGATCATTTGGTATTGTGGTTCAAAAATCATACAATATTGTTCAGAAACTTACATGAATAAGGATTAGAATCAAATACAAAGATTTCTAATTGTAAAAAGGGTACAAATGCTCTTAAAAAACTCACTACACAAAAAAAACCTAAACACTCCCCATCACCCAAAAACCTAACCCCCACCCCCCATCACCCACCCATTTTTTTTTTTTTGCCATGTGGAGAGGGGGGTTGGGAGTTTAGGTTTTTGGGTGGTTGTGGGTGTTTAGGATTTTTTTTAGGTTTATTATTATTATTATTTTTTTTTTTTGGGGGGGGGGGGGGGTTAGGTTTTTGGGGGTGGGGGGTTTAGGTTTTTGGGTGGTGGTGGGCGTTTAAGTTTTGGGTGGTGATGTAGTGAGTTTAAGTTTTAGGTTATAGATTATTGGACACTTGTCAGTTTTCACTCTATAAATCATTTTTACACTTCTTACAATTAGAAGTCTTTGTAGAATATCTTAATCCACATGAATAATTGATCAAGATACTAAAAACCATACATAACTTGGCATACATGAGTTTATATTAGTTTCTTTTGTTAACCCACTCTCACAAATTCATGTTCTTATACAACAAATATCCAATAAAGCAAATAAAAGTGACACATGCTCATCATTTTATAGCATAGTGGCATCTTAAAGGTGGGTTAAAACTTTGGAATCAGTAGGTCCTGTGTTTGATTCCCATAAGGGGGTTTTCCCCATATTTATTAGGTTTCCTTCTGAATTGATGTATATGCATTATCCCTAGTGGAGATAGATATGATCGGGTAATTCCGTTGGTGGCACAATAATACTCAAGTGATCCGTCAATGATCCAAATTTGCCGTTAAAAAAAATAAAATAAATAAAATAAAAGTGACACATGAAATAAGTTTAAGTGTTAATTGGAATTGTCCTTGGATAAGGTTGATATGCTACAAAGATTGTATTGTCCTATCGGCCCATAAAGATAAAGACTCACCTAATGGGTGACAGAAGAGAATTTTAACATGTTTTTAATACACAAGTATGTTTTCTTAGCATGATGAATAAATAAATTAATAAATATATACATATAAATTAAATTAATTATATGGTGTATTTAAAATATATCGTTTATGCATATTTTCAATACATACAAACTGAAGTTCCAAAAGTAGGCGGGAATAGTTACTGAAAACTATTGGTCAAAATTGCGGCTGACTTTAATAATCTTTTCTCTTTTTTTTTTTTTTTCATAAAATAGTTATTTATAAGTCCTGTTAAATTATGATTTTATCCCCTGTTAAAAATTACGATATTGCCTCCAGTTCGAAATTTAATTTATGTTTTGCCCCTCGCTTAGATCTACGATTTTGCCCTCTGTTAAAAAATACGATTTTGCCCTGGTTAAAAAATATATATATACTTTTGCCTATAATTTGGTTCCCATTTTAAAACTACAATTTCGCCCCTATTTCAAAATAAAAATTTTGTTTGCCCATTTGCCCACAGTAAAATAAATTACGATTTTGCCCACAATTCAAAATAAAAATATGATTTTGCCCTCAGTTCAAAATATTAATTTACCTCCAGTTTAAAATTACGATTTTACCCCAGCTAAAAATTGCAATCTTCTCAGCGTTTTTTTTTGGCAAAACTATTATATTCTTTTATTTGACTTGGTTGACTTAATTTAGTTTTTATTTGTGCCAAACAGCTGTCTAGCACTCGCTAATTGGTCCTGACAAATTATCGTTTTGCCCACAACTCTAAATTACACGCTTGCCATCGTTTTAGTTATTTTTTTATCATAACTATGATAGTTTTTTCTTTACTTTGTTAACTTGATGTATCTTTTTGATATCGTGTTATAAGTAGCATGTATAACTAACCAAAATAAATGCGTACATGTTATTAAAGTGAGAAATATTCGGTTTAACGCCCCGCAACGCGGGCGGGGCATACTCTAGTTTAATTATATAACTAACAAATATAATACCTTTTTTTATGTATTGTTGGAAGATAAAAAATACATCTAGCCAGTTAAACAATAAAGTTGCACTAATCTCTCAACAGGGTGATAGTTTATAAATAAAATCCGTCATTACTTACACGAATAGTTGATTTAGATATTACGTAACTCTATACATATGAGTTTATGTGTTTGTTTTGTTGACCCAATCTCACAAATTCATGTTCTTAACAACAAGCATCCAATAAAGCAAAGTTGAAAGCAAAATGTGAAATAAGATTAAGTACTTTTCGAAACTGCCCTTAAGTAAGGTTGAAACACTACAAAAGTTGTATTGTCAATTTGTCATATCGGTTTGAGTTTTATTTTCAAAGCTCAAGTTCGGCTCGTTGGTAGTTTCTCAAGCTCAAGTTCGGCTCAGGCTTGGTTCGTTTATTATCTATTAATTAATTAATTAATTAATTAATATATTAAATAAAAATATACTCGTTTAAGCTCGCGAGCTCGATACGTAAATTTCGGGCTCGGGCTCGTTTACTAAACAAGCTTATTTTAGGTCCGGACTTGGCTCGTAAACAAGTTTAGATAAGCTCGGCTTGGCTAAGGTAAATGTTATTAAGTATTAATAAAAACTAATATTATACCAAAGCTCGATAAGGCTCGACGAGCTTCACATGTCAGGCTCGACCTCAGGCTCGATAAGTAAGCAAACTTTATTTTAGGCTCAAGCTCAGCTCAGGCTCGGCTCGTTTCGAGCTTTTTCACGCACTGATCTCTAGGAGCTTGCGGCTCGTGTGTTTAACTTTTAAGATGTTACGTGCACTACTCTAAGTCGATATCAATAAAAGTTTTCATACTAAGTCGATATCAATAAAAGTTATGTTAATACATGATACAATCATAAACAAGATCTACACATTACATCAAAAAGATATTCTCTTTGATCATACAAAAACCAACCCGTACAAAAACAATTATTCTAGCGACCCATACCGACCTACACACACCATCACCAATAATCATACCGCACCAAAAAAGCACGTGACACACGTGCTCGTCCACCAAATACGCACGTGAGACTTCTATAACTCACGTGAACGATTCGTCATTCGTGACACTTCATGAAGATATTTATAGCCGTCACAAAAACCCCAAATTCAACGACGAAGTGACACCTCAGAATCAACTAATTCACCGATTGATTTCAAAATTAACTCAACAGATCTTCGATTCATAACGATTCATAACAAATAGTATCGAAATCATGAGTTTATTGACCTCAATTGTGCCAATTTTCGTTGTTTTTTCGCTTTTTCAACATCATTTTATACCTCAAATTAGGGCTTTTGATGTTTCGCAACAGTTTCTGGAAACTGCTAAATCAGATGAGGTTTTTGAGTGGATGATTGGGATTAGGAGGCGGATACACGAGCATCCGGAGCTAGGTTATGAAGAATTTGAGACCAGTAGAGTTATTAGAGACGAATTGGATAAATTAGGGATTCGTTATGAGTTTCCGGTGGCGGTCACCGGTGTTGTAGGGTTTATTGGCTCCGGTAAGCCGCCGTTTGTGGCGATTAGGGCGGATATGGATGCTCTTCTCATGCAGGTATTGTTTGTTTTATGATTGTTAGGGTGTTTTGTTTGTGGTTTGACTTTTGTTGACTTGAGTGATACTGTTTGGAAGATTTAATTTGTTGTATGTGAGTTTATTGCAGGTGATATGTAGGGTTTGACTTTTGTTGACTTGTTATTTTGAATATAAGAAGTTAAGAACAGTTGTGAGTTTATGTAGAACTTTGACTTTTGTTGGATGTTTGACTTTTATCTTGGATATAACAAGTTAAGACCAATTGCAGAGTGTACAGTTTTGAACTTCTTATAGCTAGTTCAAGATTGTTCAATTGTTGTATATGAGTTTACTACAGGTGATAATCTGTGTATCTGTTGATGTTCTGTAGAACTTTGACTTTTTTTGTATGTTTGACTTTTCTCTTGAGAGCATGCAGTGAAGAATAGTTGCAGCGCGTCGTAGTTTTGAACCTCTTATAACTAGTGTAAAACTGTTAAGTTGTGTTTGAGGTTATTGCAAGAGATGATTAGGAAAAGCTGTTGACTTTTGATAGAAGCATAAACTTTTGTTTTACGTTTGACTTTTGCGATTAGGAAATGGTGGAATGGGAGCACAAGAGTAAAGTTCCTGGAAAGATGCATGCTTGTGGGCATGATGCGCATGTCACTATGCTTCTTGGAGCAGCCAAGATTCTGAAAGACCATAGCCATCTTTTGAAGGTTCGTTGATTTTGTTTTATCTCAGTGTTTGTATGTGCTTTTAAAGTTATTAATGCTTCGAGTGTTCATGTAAAAGTAATTATGATTCTATTACAAATATTATATCAATAAGAATCTGATTTTCAATGAAATGATAAAGGATGTGTGACTTTTGACACTTTGACCAATATCCTTTTTTTGTAAATTTTTTTTTAATTTGACCTGTTAGAGATAAAACATAATCCAAATAAAAACCCATGGCAATAGTAGTAATAGTTTTATATATCTTGATTTTGTAGGGAACGGTGGTTCTGGTTTTCCAACCAGCCGAGGAAGGCGGTGGTGGGGCAATACAGGTGGTAGATAGTGGCATTCTGGAGAACGTGAAAGCAATATTCGGTCTACACGTATCTCCAGCTTTACCTTTAGGTCAAGTTTCTTCCAGATCCGGTACTCTTTTAGCCGGTAGTGGTTTCTTTGAAGCCGTCATAACCGGAAAAGGAGGTCATGCAGCCATTCCCCAACATTCTATTGACCCGATTTTAGCAGCTTCAAATGTTGTTGTTAGTTTGCAACATCTTGTCTCACGAGAAGCCGATCCTCTTGATTCTCAGGTATGTTAAAACTTGAAAGTTAGTGTTTTGATAAGGTAAATAATGGGCACTAATAGATTATATTATTATAACTCATGCAGGTAGTTACAGTTGCTAAGTTTCAAGGCGGTGGAGCGTTTAATGTTATTCCGGATTCAGTCACCATTGGTGGTACCTTTCGAGCTTTTTCGAAAGAAAGTTTTATGCAACTTAAGCAGCGAATTGAGGAGGTAACTGTTTTAAGAGAATATGTCAACTTAACCAAGTTTCTTCACCGTTTCACTACTGTTACTTAAACCTTTTTCTAGCTACAAAAACTACTCAAGCGACACCCACAAACTTTCAACATAGAACCAAAACACCCCCAAACTTCTAACTTTTGGTAATTGAAAAGTTTGACCCTCCAACTTTTCTACTTAATAACTTACACCGCAACGTGCGGCACGTTATTATATATATTTTTTTAATCTATGCCTAACCCCGTTAATGCCTAAATTACTTTTACGACTTTACATCGCTGTCAAAATTACTTTTTCGGGACTTTACACCGCAACGACCGAGACATACTCTTTTTTTTATCTATGTATAATGACGTTAATGTCGCGGACGTAACGAGTGTAACAAAGTAAAAAAAAACGCGTAATGTCGTCTGTGGGCACCACATGTTAATGTCATCATTATAAACTGTAACCGCAATGCTTTTATATGTTACACTAAGTTAGATCGGAGACGTCGAAACACTCGTTTTCATATGGTTAACGCATCACATAGTGTGCCGCCAGCTATAAACAGCTAAGGCATCGCCGCACAACGCGCGGCCTATGGCAACAATCTAGTTAGATAATAAATCCAAACAACCTCATACATATGATGACAATATAACAAAGCTAATTTATTTAAAAAACAGGTTATTATAGGGCAAGCAACGGTACAAAGGTGTAATGCAACTGTTGAATTCTCTTCAAAAGACAAGCCGTTTTTCCCCGCAACAATAAACGACAACAAATTGCATGAGTTCTTCCAAAATGTTGCAGGGAACATTCTCGGGCCTACTAACGTTAAAACAATGCTGCCGTTAATGGGGTCAGAGGATTTTTCGGTTTACCAAGAGGTGATACCTGGTTACTTCTACTTTCTTGGAATGAAGGCTGAATCAAACAAGAAACCCGCATCGGTTCATTCTCCGTTTTTTGAAGTTAATGAAGATATACTTCCGTTTGGCGCTGCTATGCATGCATCTCTGGTTGTTAATTACCTCACTGAACTTCAAGGTTCAGAAACTCACCCGAACGAAAAACACCATGATGAACTGTAAAGTCTTCCTTTTTTTGAATTTTATATATCGCCTTTTTTCGGGACCAGTTTGGTCCATGTGCCATTGTTGTATCATTTGGCATCATATGCAGAATATTTATCTTATCAACAAATGATAAGGATACATTATATGATGATTATGGAATCGGTTTTTATTTGTTATCTGGTGAAGTGCTGGACCAGATCTTACTGCAAAAGAGTCGCATGCTCTTTCTTTATCAAGATGGGCGGGTTGGATGTGTTGGGTACGTTTACAAACGGGCTTGGGTTAGTTATATTGGGCCAAAATATTTAGGAAGTTGCGTCCATTAAAGATAAAAATATTGGATATTGGGATTATTGTTATGAGCCCTCAGGCCCATTAGGTATCTAGAGTTTATGTTCCGTGCTTTATATGACGTATGGTTTACATTTTCAGATTACATACCATATTAGACCCAAAAGATGATCATTACGAACCCACTGATCATTGCAAGGATTTACCTATCACCAAAACATAATAGAAACATTAGTATAATTACGTAATAGGGGCTATAAGTCCGAACGTGTCGGATAATAAAACTTTTGTCGAAAATTTGGATTTGGCGTAGCCTACCCCATTACACGGAGCTGGACATAGTATGTTTTTGGCATAGGGGGAGCTGGACATAATATGTTTTTGGCATAGGGCGTAAGCTTACGCTTGGTCGGATGTCTTGCACTTGAAACCATTTTTTTACACTTCTCTTTGGTCCGTTTACTTACTCGATATATTTAAAGATCGGGAAAGCTAACCATAATACAATGAACCAATTTGACTTCATTATTAATATTTTAACCAACCTTATGATCGAAACGTTATTACTTGATCACACACTTCATGTGAAATCGACAATACTTAAGATACTTGGTCAAAGAGAACTCATCCAAGATAGCATTCACGTATATAAACTTGTAACTTATTTAAAAACAAGCATAGGTGGTATAAATTATGAGTAGTATTCACCTTCGTTGGCTCCAACCCAAGATCTAACCCAATACAAAGAAACAACAAAGATGAAAAGAAATTGGAAATCTGGAACAAAAAACAATTGACCCAAACAAAACCCTTCAATTACTTTTGTAAATGCATACAGAAAAATAACCCTATGTACCATTCTATTTAAACTACATTAATCCTAAACCTACCATAATTTAGACCCTACAAGCTAGGAATTTAAAACATGCAAAAACAAAAGATAAACATACTCACTTCTCTATAACCATTCAAAATAACAATTTTTTTAACGACAAATTTGGATCACTGAGGGACCACTGGAGTATCATCGTGCCACCAGCGGAACCACCCGATCATATCTATCTCCACTAAACATAATGCCTATACACCAATTTAGGAGGAAACCCAATAAATATGGGAAAACCCCCCTTTTGGGAATCGAACCCAGGACCTATTGGTCCCAAAGCCTTATCCCACCTCCAAGATGCCACTAGGCTTAACTTTGCATTTTAGGATTATAACCTTCAATCTCCCCTTTAATCCTAAAACCCGACTCGTACTTCTTCAAAACAACTGCTCAATATTTTTGTTTCCTGCTAAATTTGCTTCTTCTTTCTTTTCCTCCCACTTGGTGCATTCGTATCCAAAGTAACCAAACTTATCACATTCAAAACACCTGAAAGTGCTCTTGTCTCTAGTTTCGCGACCTCTTCCAAAACTACCTCATCGACCTTGTTTTACTTCTCCACTCCTAGAACCACTACCACGGTCTTGATTTCTTACCCCCGTTGCTTAAACCTACCAAGAGTAATTTGTTTTTGATCCTTTTCTACATGTTCATCAAAACTTATAAGCCTTTCTTCAAACGTCTTCATACTTCCTATTGCATCCTCAAATATCATACGTCAATATTAGAAATATGTTCAACATAGGCTACAACGGTAAAAACTTTCTCGGTGCTGAACCGAACAACTTCCTTACTATCACCTTATCTTTCAAAATAGAACCAAGAGATCTGAACTTAGCTCTTCTTACCCATTCAACTTTGCTGTAAAAACATCTAGTGTCTCATTATCCATCATCTTCATCAAAGTATGCAAACGAGCCTTCTGAACCATATATGCTCCCAGATGTTGGATTTGATTGAATCCCACACCTCCTTCGCAGTTTCATATTGTACCACCTACATCAAAATATCTTCAAGAAATGTTTGAAAAATCATCGTCTTTTTAGTAGCCACCTTCTTTTTATCAGCTTCTATACCTACTTATGTAAGTTCCCAAAGACCATACGCCCTCAGAATTTGCTTCATCAGAATCCACCACGTGGTGTAGTTCAAATCAGTCAACTTCAGGCATCGAAGTGACACATTCGCTTGCTCTCTTACTAGACCAAACTCTAGGTTTGGTTCTGCCATTAATTTTTGTAACCCTCTTTTGCCATCTACATTCAACCTTCTTTACCTTCTACTTTCTATCTTCTTTACCTACTTTCAAGTAACGAATCTGGAACCTTCCTTCCAAAGATCGTTCTTGATTTACCTTTTTTTCCTCCTACCTTCTTGATTACTTACTTTAGCCGATCACCTTCTTGTTCCGATCGAAACCTTCTTCGAACCACCTCCTTCCTTCGCAAAACTTCATGCCATGGTTCGAGAGTCTAAGCTTTGATACCAATCGTTAGCTCCAACCCAAGATCTAACCCAAACCAAAGAAACAAAGATGAAAAGAAATTGGAATTTTGGAACAAAAAACAATTGACCCAAACAAAGATGCACAATAATGGTATGACCCCGGGATCTATGGATGTAGTTTTTAAAAGACTTGGTTTTGTTATTTAAAAAGGGGTAGCGACGCAGCTTGTTGCCCGTTTACCTTCTATTTCGGTATAATTTCCTTTTAGAGAGTTAATGAATACAAGATCCTGAAAAGGGGTTGCGGTGCAACTTGTTACCCGTTTACATGTCATTGTACTGTAATTTTCCCACTTCTTTAAGCCGTAAGATTAAATAATAAAGAATATGAAGTTTTGTACTTCTGCATTTTGAAAGAGAAGAATCGGATCATTGTTATTTGTGTCTGATCTCTCATCTTTGTTCTTTGGAATCTAACCTACTCAAAGGTTGCATCATGCATATAGATGAAAATTCGAGTCCTGACAAGTTGGTCTAGTGGTTAGTTCAACTCCCACTAGCATCACTTTGAAGGACATTGGTGGTGTCAATGAAATGAAGTTTAGAACTAGGCCTCTGTGGAGGTCGCCAGTTCGAAACCGAGCCAAACCGGGTTTTATCGCAGTGGGCCTTCGGGCAGCGGGTTTTCCCCGGAACTGGTGGCTTGGTGCAGGGTCGGCCCAAGGGTAAGCCAAATGAGGCTTGGGCCTTGGGCCACCAAAACTATAGGGCCTCCATTATTTGATGAAATCACAGTCCATTTATAAAAGATTTAGGGTGTGGGTTATCAACAAATTAATGGTTGGTAGTGTAGTGGTTTTGTGTATGTATGGATGTTGGTGACACTCAGGTTCGAATCCCTTGTTCACCATTTTTTTTCTTGTCTTTAAATTTTAACACAATCTTTCAAATAATTACACTTGGGCCCTTCAAGTTTAACTTTCAATTACATACATTTTTTTTGGGAAAAAGGCCACAAGATTTTACTTCGCCATAGGCCACCAAAATGGTTGAGCCGGCCCTGGCTTGGTGGCTCGGGTATGCATCCAACTCTGACCGTTATGGAGGAGGGGATGCATTTGCTCGATTGAGGGCATCCCAGAATGCTTATCCAGTGATTTAGTTGGCCGTTAAAAAAAATGAAAATTCGAATTAAAACATATCTATGCATAGTTGCATACTCATAAATTATAAATTTTGGATACTTATGAGTTATGACTAATGGGTTAATTTTACATAGTCATACCTGTCCCCATATGATCGTTACTTACTATTTTTCATGATTGTTACTCCAAAAGCTCATGATAAAGAAAAGTATAATAAACATAGACGACAGAAAGGTCAATAAAAAGGTCAAAAATATTGTAAAAAATATATTAAAAAACATTAAAGAATATGAAAATTTGGGAGTTTTTTAAAGTTACGGTAAATGGTAAACGATAAGGGTAAAATAGTCATGATTTATTTTTAATAAAATAAATCAATATGGGTAAATCTGATGTTAAGGGAGAGTTGGTAAACATGCACTTAATAAGCTTATAAAGAGATATAGTGGCGAATCTTGAGATTTCCGACAGGGGGTCAAAAACAACGTATATACCGAAAAATTTCTATAGAACCAGGGGGTCGAAAACGTATATACCCAAAAAAATCTATACGAAAACCACATATTACACTACTAAGTGAAAAGTTCGGGGGTCCCCTCCATCCCGGCCCCTTAATAGTTGCGCCCCTGGGGATATATGCAATTGCGGCAACAGTGATGAACAACCCTAATGAGAGTGGAGTGGTGAGGAATCGACCGGAAGTATTTAGATGTAGGATTAGAGGGTGTGTGAGTTTGCCGGTCAAGAAAAAAAGAGACAATTTCTAACCGATGGCAAGAACCCATGCTGCAAATAAGTGAAAAGATAAAAACATTTCGGGTTAAGGATGAATACAAAGTTTACATTCGATCAGATGTTGGGAGCTGATCATTAATATAAGTGATGTCAATGAAGAATCAGAAATCTTGAAACCAATTGTAGTGGAGGATGATAGAACAAGAGATTTAACGAAATGAGACTGAAAAGTTTACATTTCCACTCATAGGATTAGGAACTATGGCATATGGTCCAATTTCATCTATTTCTTCAATGTTGATGCTATGTCTAGGAGGTTTACTAGGTGAGCTAAACAGTTCCTTCATGTTTTTCAAGCCACGAGTGGTATATACATGGATCATCTTGTGCATTTCAACATACCTAGCCAAGTTGAGACAGTCTTGATCACTGGTTAAGTGTTCAAGACCATCATCTAGGGTCTTTTCAGGATTCAAAAACTGGTAATACATTGGGTTCAAGCTATTATACCCTAACTGATCAAGCATAAGATCGACTTCATGAATGGAAAACTTATCAATATCTATCAAGTCAACATAATTGATCTTGCCTCCTACATATGTGCGTCTAGGAGGTGATGTAAGCCTACCACCATGATGAATGCAAATGCTAAAGAAATTGGGAAAACCATCTGCAAATTTTCAACATTTATGTTATTAATCAACTGATGATCAACAAAAACCACAACATTATATCCTAAAATCGAAGCTAGGGTTTGTAACTTACCATACAGTTCAACGACACTTTCAGTGTCAAGATTATCCCTGACATACCAACCTTCTTCAGTCTGCGACATCGGAATCTTGATCGTCGTTTTTTACAGGGTGCAAAACCCTAGAAATGAAAGATGAGGGATGATCAATGTGAAGCAGGTGAATGAATGAGGGCAGTTCTTGTTATAATTAAGAGGGAAAGACAAATGGCAGTTGAAATTACATTTCTACCCTCATGTGCCATGCACATGCCTTCATTTAACCAAAAAATCTAACTGGGTTTGGCCTAAAGGACATAACGTGCAAGATTTGCAAACATTAAGGACAAAACTCATCAATTTTAAAGACAAAGGACAGCGCCTGCAATTTTGGACATACATAAAGGACAAAACTTGTAATTTACTCTAAATTATAAATTTTGGTTACTTATGAGTTATGACTAATGGGTTAATTTTACATAGTCATACCTGTCCCCATGTGATCGTTACTTACTATTTTTCATGATTGTTACTAGGGCTGTAAACGAACCGAACGTTCAGCGAGCAGTTCGTGAACCGTTCGGCGGGAAGTTCGTTTATGTTCGTTCGTTTAATAAACGAACGAACATGAACAAGAAATTTCGTTCGATTAGTTAAATGAACGAACATGAACAGAAGTCTCGTTCGTTCGATTGTGTTCGTGAACGTTCGGTAAGGTGTTCGTGAACGTGTTCGTCAACATTCGTTGATTTGCATTCGTTTATATTCGTATGTTTGTGTTTTAATTGAAGATCTTTGTACTTTCTTATATTTTATTTGTACTTTTTATATTATTAAACTTTTATTTATTTTATTACCGTAACAATTAAACTAGGAAACCCACTTTCACCTTGTTTATGCATAATTTTCCTTTCATTTCTCATTATTTACATCGGTGAATACGATAGACCTCCGTTCCACAATAAGGGATTCAAGTTCGAGTGCTACTCTCTAGGCCATCTATCTTTATCCTTCGTTGCGCTCGCCAAATTTATCTGTGTTCGTGAACCGTTCGCGAACACACTCATTTTCTTAATGAACGAACACGGACATAAAATCTCGTTCGGTAAGTGTTCATGAACCGTTCGTGAACAGATTTATTTCCTTAACGAACGGACACGAACAAGGCCTTGTTCGTGTTCGTTCGGTTCGTTTACAACCCTAATTGTTACTCCAAAAAAGCTCGTGATAAAGAAAAGTATAATAAACATAGACGACAGAAAGGTCAATAAAAAGGTCAAAAATATTGTAAAAAATATATTAAAAAACATTAAAGGATATGAAAATTTGAGAGTTTTTTAAAGTTACGGTAAATGGTAAACGATAAGGGTAAAATAGTCATGATTTATTTTTAATAAAATAAATCAAAATGGGTAAATATGATGTTAAGGGAGAGATGGTAAACATGCACTTAATAAGTTTATAAAGAGATATACAATGACGAAGCTTGAGATTTCCGATAGGGGGTCAAAAACAACGTATATACCTAAAAATTTCTATAGAACCAGGGGGTCGAAAACGTATATACCCAAAAAATTCTATACGAAAACCACATATTACACTACTAAGCGAAAAGTTCGGGGGTCCCCTCCATCCCCCCGGCCCCTTAATAGCTGCGCCCCTGGGGATATATGCAATTGCGACAACAGTGATGAACAACCCTAATGAGAGTGGAGTGGTGAGGAATCGACCGGAAGTATTTAGATGTAGGATTAGAGGGTGTGTGAGTTTGCCGGTCAAGAAAAAAAGAGACAATTTCTAACCGATGGCAAGAACCCATGCTGCAAATAAGTGAAAAGATAAAAACATTTCGGGTTAAGGATGAATACAAAGTTTACATTCGATCAGATGTTGGGAGCTGATCATTAATATAAGTGATGTCAATGAAGAATCAGAAATCTTGAAACCAATTGTAGTGGAGGATGATAGAACAAGAGATTTAACGAAATGAGACTGAAAAGAAAGAAAATATTAATAGTGTAACAAAGTGGCATACTTTGGTCCAAATTTTGCAGCTTTAACGCGATCAATGGGGGACCTAGGAATTATTTAACGCGAGGGGTTTAACCAAAATTTCAAGGAGTGTGATCCGAATTTTACCCTATAAAATACACTAATTTCTTTTTTTCGGCGGGCAACCCTCTTAGGTCCGCCCCTGAGCGCGGTTGGTATTTTTATTTTCGCATCTACGAGCATTCTATACTATTCAATGCAGACGATAATATCTTTCCCGATAGTCCATATAAACGAGGTTTTCGATGAAAGTTGGTTATGTTTAACAGTTTTGGTTCCAACTTCCAAATTAAATCAATATAATCTTAGAATATCATGAGGGGAACAAGGACACAAGTTCTTCCAGTCAAACAAATTACACTTTCAACAGTCAACAGATGACTTCTCATGGAAGGCTTATCATTGATAAGGAGATCATTAAATAACAGGTGCTCAAATTTTATATTTTCATCAAAAAATTGATACAATTCAAGTTTGAATATGTTAGTGTTTATGTATGCTAATTGCCAACTTAAGATATGTTATTCTCATTTATTTATTTGCAGAAAAATGATGCTAAACAACTAACCATGTCATAACACATATATACACATTGAATCTCTTTACAGGCATATGATGATAATAATATAATCTATTATAAGTTTTATCTTATGAACTCTGCTATAAACATATCTCCCAAAATTGCAAAAGCTTTTACTACTAATAAACCATCAAGATTTCCCAAAAAAATTTAAATACCATCAGTTGTTTTGTTGACCAGAGTTGACCTAGCAAAGCTTCTTTGCCTAAAAGAAGATGAAAACTTCTTTGAAATGATCTTGCTGTGAGAATTCACCTTCCTCATTTTACCATGTGGATTCTTTATTTTTTTGGGAAGATCTTCTATGCTCATCACCCTTGCAAGAGATGTAAATGATTCTGATTTCCCATGATAGAACTTTGATAACCCTCTTCTGTAATTAATTCAAGAAAATAACAAACCATTTTAGTATCAAGATTCTTGATTCGAAATCATGTAAAACTCAAAAAAAAAAACTCAAAAAAAAAAAAAAAAAGTGAAATACAAGGAACTTACTTGATTGGTAGTTGTGTCATAAGGTCTGATAGATCAAGTACAGATGAGCCATTTGAATTAAGTGAAGAAGAAGAAGAAAAAGAAGATGAAGCATCATCTTGTGTATCAAATGAAGAACATGAAGAAAGTGATGATGATTAGGGATGAGCAAAATGGACCCGGAACCGGTACCGAACCGGTACCGAATTTACCGAACCGGGTACCTTTTCGGTACCGATTCGGTACCCACTTTTGACATTTTCGGTACCGGTCCGGTACGGTACCGGTTCGGTACCGGTATTTTGCTCGTTTTTACCCTCAAATACCGGTAACGAACCGGTACCGGTACCGAACCGTACCGAACCGGGTATATTCGGTACCGGTACCGGTACCCACTTTTGAGGATTTTCGGTACCGGTTCTTTCGGTACCGGTACCGGTTCGGTACCGAACCGGACCGAGCTCATCCCTAATGATGATCCATTTGATATTGTTGAAGTTTCTTCAATGGATTCTTGATTTGATTTTGCAATGAAACCCCATGTGTTTTGATGATGATCATCTAGCAAGATTTGTGCTTTCTGTTGATTCATTGTTTCCATCAAAAGATTAATGAAGAAAGTTTCAATCTTGTGGCTTTATGTGAGTGAATAGTCAGTCAATAAGGGAAGTTGTTTTTTGAGGAAATATGAGTTTGGAAGGTTATATGAGGGAGTGTATATGTATATATGTATACAGTCCACGTGGCAGGCATATGTTGGTTCCAGTGAATAGGGTTTAGTACCTTATCAATTCTATCCACTTGCCCTCATGCTATTAATGGATATGGATGAAAAAAATAACAATAAAATATATGATTATCCTAGGAACCCTTTTTTGATAATTCAATGCCCTTTTTTTCAAATTGAGTTGGCATCAAGAAACAACAAAGTATATCTAATCAATTAGCGTATGACTTTTTTAGCATTTAAAGAAAAACCTTTGTTGTAAACAAGATGGGTATATTGCCGACAACCAAACAACTATGTAAATTGTTTTTTTAATCATCTTACTTTTATCATTTTTTTAATGGCAATTTTTTTTTTATATTTTATTGTCTATGGAACTTGAACTCAACACCTCCCCTTTTAAAGGTGTTTAAAATGGACCACCACGCCATTAGTGTTTTACTTACATCTAATCGGTTCGATCAAATGGAAATTTTAGATATTAAAACTTAAAAAAAAAACTAACTCATCATGGAAACTTTTAGGTAGAGGGAGTGAATTTGCCAAAAGGCTATCGGCATGGATTGGAAGGTGAGATTAGCACCACTTGCCAAAGGGGGCGGTATGGGTTTTGCGACAGTGACACTTACGGATTTCAATCGGCATATGAGGGTGAGATTTCCTTCGCAATTTGCGGCAAGGAGGTTCAAAATTTAAGATCTTACCCTCCTTACCAATTCAAAAGTCAACCTCTATCCTTTCCAACCCAATGAAAACATGCCATCTATGACATAAAACCGGTACCAATCTAGTTTTGTCGACCCCCCCCCCCCCCCCCCCAAAAAAATGTTGTATTGGTCAACTCAAAATATGTTATTTCGTGTTCTACTAGGATTTTCTGCCAGTAAATTAGATACAACACCCATGAATTATGTATTACATGGTATACAAATTAAGGCTGACAAATCGTGTCTTAACAGGTTTAACAGGTTTCTGACGGCGCGCACAACATAAGTTTCAAACATGATTACGACTCGTTTAACTACTTTCTACCTCATGTTTATAAAACAGTTTTATGTTTTATGTACAAAAATAAATAAATGATGGATCTTAACATTGTAATTTTAATTATTTTAAAAATTAAAAAAGTCAAATGGTGTATTTTTCAGTCAAACAGGTCTAATCGTGTCTTAACAGGTACCCAATTCCCAGCCCTAATACAAATAGTATATCATATAATCTTCTATTATACATTTCAACCCTACAATATACCTAACACCTAAAATAAGTAAAATAGGAAAGTTAATACAAATCGTCAAATCTTATCTCCAAAATTCATGTATACAAAAAAAATATAAGCTAAAACAAACACACACAATATAAATAAATAAATATGTATATATAATCATATAATAATTATAATTTGATGGAAATGAGTTGGATGTAAGAGAAGGTTGGGTCGTTATCGTTGAGTTCCAATGGGCGGGAGGGGATATGACCAAGCGAAAAGTGTGGCGATGATAATGGAGGATGAGTGGATAAACCTCCTCCACTTCCTTTTTCTTTTTCTATTTCTTTTTCTTTTTCTATTTCTTTTTCTTTTTCCATGCCGTCCTCGTATCATATTCCATGCATATCCTCTCGTCTCCTTTTGCCGTCCTTTTATACATACAATATATACATGTATATCTTATTAAATCATGTACCACAGACCCGGCTCTTGGGCTGGCCAAACTGGGCAAGCGCACAAGGCCCAAAAGTGTGAGGGGCCCGAAAAAAATTATTTTGTTCCTTTATATAATATGCTAAATGTGGATGTGCTGTTTGTATATAATAGAATATTAGAATTAGGCCCACTATCCCACATATTCCCACATATTCTCTGAACATTCGAGGATGATAGTCGACAAAAGGGCCTACATTTTAATTTAGTATTTACCTATAGGCTAGTGATGCACTGCTGAGTTGCTGTGCGACTGCTGGACTGCAATCATAAAAAAAAAAATTAGGTTTCAACTATTTTCATCATCCTTGAGGACTGAGGTATGTGTTTTCAATTATATCAATCGATTAAAAGAATGTAAATTTTTTTATTTTTAGATTTATATATTCAGTTTATTACATGAAACCTTGAATATTTGTTGTTTAGATTTATTGATTTAGAACTAGATGAAACTATGAATCTTTG
Source organism: Helianthus tuberosus (assembly GCA_030545235.1). Taxonomy (NCBI): domain Eukaryota; kingdom Viridiplantae; phylum Streptophyta; class Magnoliopsida; order Asterales; family Asteraceae; genus Helianthus; species Helianthus tuberosus. The sequence goes on along the minus strand of CM060441.1, from coordinate 212,506,099 downwards.
ATGTTAGAAATTGAATGATTGAATCTTTGAGACTTTGATGTATTCATGTATAATTGTTTATTGTTTAGGTTTAGATAAAACTTACTAGTTTTCAACTTTGATTTTTTTTTTTTTGTCTAGAAATTATGCCACCCATTCCTAAATACAAATACCTATCCGGTAGTCAAAAACGTAAAAAGAAGAAGCTAGAGGAAGAAAAAGCAAAGGCCGACAAAGGGCGTATACTCAAGTTTTTTTCAAAACTACCTCAAAGTTCTAGTTCTAATGTTGATGAAGATAATGTAGATGTTAATCTAATTTGGATGAAGATGATGTTAATGTTAACGTGGATGAAGATAATGCGGGTGAAGATGATGTTAATGTTAATGTAGATGAAGCTAATGTGGGTGAACATGATGCTAATGTTAATCCTAGTATTGATATTTTTGACCCTAGAAATTGGGATAAGCTTAATCCTAACTTGATTAATGAATTGGTTATGAAAGGTCCAAAAAGAGATTTGACTATTGATAAGGGTCCCGTGGATAATGTTGGAAGACGATTTTCTAAATTCATGTATAATAGAATTCTATCAAACAGGGAGACGTGTGATAGAGAATGGCTAGTGTATTCGAAAGAGCTTGATAAAGTCTTTTGTTTTTGTTGTAAACTTTTTAGACAAGGATATAAGAAAGGCGGGTTGGATAATGAAGGTTATTCGGATTGGAAGCATGCTTCTCAAGGTCTTAAAGACCATGAAGTTAGCTTTGAACATCTCAAGCATATGCATCAATGGTTTGAAATGCGTCAAAGGTTGGATTGCAATGAAACAATTGACAAAGATGCATATGAGCATTTCAAAAAAGAAAAAGACTATTGGAAAGAAGTGATTTTTAGGATTATTGCTCTTGTGAAATTTCTTGCTAAACATGGCTTAGAACTTTATCTGGAGTTGAAGTTGATTAGGACCTTTTTACCGAGTCACACTGTTAGCCCTATTGATGCTTTAAACGATATCATGCGGCTCGGTCATTGTCCTAATGCTATAAATGCATATCATGTGCTTTTGACACTTCCGGTAACGGTGGCATCGGCAGAGAGAAGCTTTTCTAAATTGAAGTTGTTGAAGTCTTATTTGCGATCGTCAATGTCCCAAGAAAGACTTAATGGATTGGCGATGATATCTCTTGAAAACGAAATATTAGAAGACATGGAATATAAAGAGTTGATCGAGAGCTTTGCTTCCAAAAACGCTAGAAGAGCCTCACGATTTACTTAAGTAAGTTAGTTCGATCATTTAGCTACAATACTATTGTTTTGTTTATTTTGTTTATTTTATATTTTAGTAAGGGGCCCAAATTTTTTGTCTCGCACGAGGCCCAAAAGGTTTTTATTATTCTCGGAGACGGCTCTGATGTACCAATAGATTTTTATTATTAAACTAACATGAATTATCAGAAATTCATTTCAAGTTGATATGTCTGAAAATATAAAAATTATTCTAAAGTTGAATGGTTTCACTTTCACCTGCAAGTATATTCAAATCGATACTTGTTCTTTATTCAAGCTTAATTTTATGCTATTCCTATTATAACTTTCTGAAAAAAAAAACAATACATCATATAACAAAATCAGTGGCGGAACCAGAACGATTTAGTTAGGGGGTCATCATAAGCTTATATTCTATACTGGTTCAAATTACGGGGTCCATCTCTAAGTTTGTTCTTCAAAAACTCAAAATTTAATTAATTTATAAATAAAAATTCAAAAAGTTCCGGTGACCGGAGGGTCAACGGACCCTCTTGACCCCCCTCTGGTTCCGCCCCTGAACAAAATCAATTTTTAACTAAAAAAACTTCAGAAGTTGTATTGTAGCTTGTTATATGCTTGTCACAATTTTCTGTTTAAATATTAGTTATATATTAAAAGCTTTTTGGAATAACTATGGTTTATACCGTAACCATCCTCGTTTATGGGTTATAAGTTGTATCTAAATAAAGCAATTCGTATATTCTTCTTTTTTCTCTTTTATCTTTTAGGATTTTCTAACCTTATTAATGTTAATAATTGTATATAATTCACTGTCTACTATTAGGGTGTAAGGAGTGGTTAGACACTTGAAAGTGGTAAACTTCAAAATCAAACAATGAGAGTGTGCCATGTCATTCAATGAAAGTTGTTTAAACTATGCTCAAAAGTGTTGGCAATGGTTAGACACTTCATAAATTGGTAAACTATTTAAAAAAATAAAAATAAAAAGGCGTGATTAGTTGAGATGACATGGATCCCACCACACACACCCTCTCTCTCCTTCCCAGCTTCCCTCCCTTCACCGCTTCGGCAACCCATCACCATTTGGTAAACCTTTGAGTGGTAAACTTATGTTGGCGATGGTGTTCCCAATTGGTAAACTAAGTTTACCGCATGAAACCACACCATATCCCCTTATAGATTAATAGAAACTTATCTAACAACTTGTTCAGACCAGTTATTTAGGGAGTCATGGAAAAGCTGTTTATAAATTGATTTAAAAATAAAAGAAGTACCAAGTATTTTAATAAGCAGTTACAAACGCCTATCAGTTAAAAGTTTATTCTAACATATATAAATTAACTAATGTAAAATTGAAGCCAGCTTTGACAAGGAAAAATTAATTAATAGCATTTCTACCTTTTTATTATATTCATTGTCGGGTTGATTTTCAACTTTTTTATAGAATCAACTTTGGCTAATGAGTTCAAGAACCGTATAATACACGTATATATAATATCTAGTAGGTAAGAGTAAGGAAGAGAGTGAGATGTACGGGTTTATGCGTTAGATCTAAATAAAATTTACAAGTGTTTATATGTTGTTTTTTTAACGTCCCATTTGCGGTATGCGCATATAATGTATATATGTGTGGACGCTTGAGAGGCAAAAGTGAAAGTGCGCTAATTTTAACGTTGTTTTACTAATTTCGTGAAAATAATGATAAAAGAGTGGGATGGTTGATCATCCATCATGTGGTGGCGTTGATAACCGAAAGACCATGGAGTACATGCACTAATTGGCCTTTGTCTTAATTGTAGAGTGTTGTGTGCCTTATGTCCAAGGCTTGATACAAAACTACCATCAAGTCGTGGGTCTCACTGGAAGCAGTATCTATTCCTACGGAGTAGAGGTAACGTTGTCTACATCTTACCCTGCTCAGACCATATCTTAGCTTTGCTATTGGTGGAATTTACTGAGTATGATAATGATGATTATATGTTGTTTTTATTTAAAATAATATCGATCATGTAATTAGGATGTGATATATATTTATAGGGTAGGGATCATGTACATTAATCCAGAAGTGTATTATAACACTATATATAACACTATATAACACCATATAAACACTGTATAACACTATGTAACACCATATAACACTATATAACACTATACATCTATCATAGACATGCTATCAGACAAAATATAGTGTTATATAGTGTTACATAGTGTTATATGGTGTTACATAGTGTTATACGGTGTTATATAGCGTTATAATACACTTCTCACACTTTTGAATTAATGTACAGATCCTCTATCTATATTTATATATGAATAGTAGTATTTATTCTATTATTTTGACTAGAATAGAATGGCAACCCCATTTTGATTTTAATATACAAGTGGATGGTCAGCCAAGGTGGCCCTCATTGGTGAATTTGCAACCAAAACACGTTAGTCGTTCTTATCTATTATCTATTTCAATTGGGTCGGGTTCCCTAACTACAAGAAATGTCCCCATTTGTCCAACCTTTGGCTTTTGTGTAAACTACAAAAGTATGCTTGTTTTTCGTCCCAACTCACTCGGATCCATTACAACTCGGTGGTCATGAGCTGAATTTCACTAAGTAACTTTTTTTAACGACAACTTTTATTAAAAGGATAATTACATATATCCACCTATTTACACCTCTAATACATATAAAATTTATATATATTAATGTGTTTTATGTGTCTTTCGAGTTGTGTTTTAATGAGGATATAGAATGTGGTGAAGTGGAGAATTATAAATTCAAAGGTTTTGATTGATTGTGTTGCTATAATATTTTGGTACAAGAAAAAGAGAAGGATTAACCTCCTATATAACCTAGAACAGAGAACGTAAATTAGGAAAAACATAAATCTGGAAACTATTCTATGAGCATATCTTTAGGAACAAGACAATGGACAATCAAGGCATAATAACCGGACCAAAATAAAATCCAATACCCCCCCTCAAGCTGGAGCGTGCAGATTAACAACACCCAGCTTGTCAAGTAAGAATTTCAGCTGAGCAGCGCCAAGACCTTTGGTGAGAAGATCAGCAAGTTGAAGCTTAGAATCAATAGGCATAGTGCATATTTCTTTGGACTCAACGCGTTCACGTACGAAGTAACAGTCCATCTCAACATGTTTAGTGTGCTCATGGAAAACCGGATTGTTGGCAATGTGACGAGCTGCTTGGTTGTCACAGAAGAGAGCAGTCGAGCCTGTTTGGTCTACATTTAGTTCATGTAGCAGCCATCGTAACCAAATAACCTCACTAACAGTGGAGGCCATTGCACGGTATTCAGCTTCAGCGGAAGAACGGGAGACGACAGACTGCTTCTTGGTTTTCCATGAGATTGGAGCACCACCAAGAAGAATAATGTATCCGGTGCGAGAACGCCTAGAAAGAGGACATCCGAGCCAATCCGAGTCAGAGTAGGCGACCAAGTTGGTACCGCCTTCTTTGGATAAGAGTATGCCTTGACCTGGGGTAGCCTTGAGATACCGAAGAATTCTCATAACAGCATCCAAATGACTTTGATGAGGATCCGAGATGAACTGACTAAGGGTGTTGACAGAGTAAGCAATGTCTTGACGAGTGGCTTGGAGATAAAGAAGTCGACCAATAAGACGTCGATAAGAGCTAGCATCAACCGTCGGATCCTGTTCGTTAGTAACAAGTTTGAGATTTTGTTCAATAGGGAAAGAACTCGGGCGACATCCTTCCATGCCACTATCTTCCAAGATGTCAAGAGTATACTTTCGTTGACTTAGAACAAGACCTCCGGAAGTCCTAGCCACTTCTATCCCCAAGAAGTATTTAGTTCCCCAAGATCCTTAATACCGAATTTGTCATGCAAGCATTGTTTAACTTCTTGAATCTTGGTGTGGTTATTCCCAACGATAATAACGTCGTCAACGTAAATTAAAATGGAAATGAAGTCGTCATTTTCTTTGTATAAGAAAAGAGAATGATCAGCCCTTGATGAAGTAAAACCGAGATCAAGAAGAGCCCTAGTAAACTTTTGATACCAATTGCGCGAGGCTTGTTTGAGCCCATAAAGGGATTTACGAAGACGACAAACACGATCTTCATTTTCTTTGGAAAAAACCTTGTGGGATTTTCATGTACACTTCCTCATCAAGATCACCATGGAGAAAGGCGTTGTTCACATCAAGTTGATGGATAAACCAGTTCTGTTTAGTTGCTACAGACAACAACGTTCGAACTGTAACAAGTTTAGCTACTGGAGCGAAAGTGTCATGAAAGTCTTCTCCTTCAACTTGGGTAAAACCCTTTGCGACAAGTCTCGCCTTATATCTTTCGACTTCTCCATTGGGCTTGTATTTGATCTTGTACACCCATTTGGAATCAATAGCTCTCTTTCCCTCTGGCAAAGCTTCGATAGTCCAAGTATTGTTTTGTTCAAGTGCTTGAATATCCTTCCGCATTGCTTCAATCCACCTTGGATCTTGCATGGCTTGCTTAAAATTTTTCGGCTCATCAGTGGTGGTGATGGCCGCTAAGAAAAGTTTGTGAGCATGCGAAAAATTATTATAAGAAATGTAATTGGTTAAGGGATGTACCGTTGAGGAAACCTGAGAAGATGCGGTATGTGCGTGGTCAACCGAAGGGGGAAGATCAACAACAAAATCATTTAAATGCTTGGGTGGGGCTCGATCTCATTTCGGACGGTCACTGTGAGTGTTACGAATAGGAGAGGGGACCTCCTCATTGACAATACTTGGGCCTTCCTCGTCAATGTTGTTGGATTCTAGGCTAGTCTCAAGCCCATGATTTAACGCTTCATTAGTGATAGGCACATCTTCACCATCTGGGCTTTCAACATGTTGGGTTTCTAAAGGAATGAAGATGTCCAAATCGTTTGCAGGGGGGACTTGAGCTGGAAAGGTAAAGGTGTCTTCATGAAATTTTACATCACGTGAAACTACCATCTTTTTATCTTGAATATCGAAAATCTTGTACCCCTTCGTTCCTTGAGGATATCCTAAGAAAATACCAAGTCTCCCCCTTACTTCGAACTTGTCACCTTTAGTTTCAATACTCCAAAAATATGTTAAACAACCAAACACTCTCATGTGTTCATATTTGGGCCTTTGGTTGTATAGAATTTCATATGGAGTTTTGTCACTAAGGGTCTTGGATGGAAGTCGGTTGATGATGTATGCTGTTGTCAACACACATTCTCCCCAAAACCTTTTTGGCAAATTCGCCCAGAAACGCAAAGCACATGCCGTATCAAGCAAATGTCTATGCTTGCGCTCAACAACCCCATTCTGTTGAGGGGTGTGAGGACACGTGGTTTCCAACAAAATACCTTGTTTGGAGTAAAAGTTCAACATGAGGTTGGAAGTGAACCTCCACCATTATCACACCTTATTCTTTTAACAATCTTACTAAACTGAGTTTCAACCATTTTGCAAAAATTCATTAAACAAGTACTAGCAATCACTTTTATATTTGATGAGAAAAATCCAAACATTCCTACTGAAGTCATCAACGATGGTTAAAAAATAATTTGCCCTTGAGTAGGAAGGAATACGGTACTTGCCCCACACATCACAATGCAACAATTCAAAACAATCTTTGGTTTTAATTTCACTTAAAGGAAAAGGAGATCTAGTGTGTTTAGCCTTTGAACAGGAATCACAAACTGTAACGCCCTAACACGTTTTAACCAAAAATCGCAGCGGAAATACGAACTTAAAAATTTTCTTTCATTGTATTCATTCTAACATACTTAGAAATACATTAAATCACTCTTTTACATTAAATACATTAATGTTTTCTATAAATTTATAAAATCTGGCCTACTTATATTAAATTACGTGACCACATACACACCCACGTACAATCCATGTCTTGACTCGATCTTCAACCGCGTACACTTCTTGATGAAACATCCATAAACCTGTACAACCTGCAGTCACCACATTCAATCACATCATTAGTAACCGGTGACATAATACAAAATCTTATCACATGCATAATAAGGCGTTAACATATCATGCTTTCTCTTATACTAGCCCCTTCATCCATCCATTCGATCACTCGCATCAGATTGCGGAGCCAACCTTCACTTCCATTGTTAACATGCCTATATTTCACATTAATTCTCAATAGAAAAATGGTTAGTATCATTAGCTTTTCTTTATATGAACATATCCTCGAATACACATAACTCATCTTATTCACTTTCGCATATAATTAAATACTCACTCAAGCATGTATTCACTTTCTATTCATACACGTACTTACAATTTACATCCTACATGTATAACTCCTTAATTCATCTTTATGCATAATTCGTTATGTAAGTTCCCTTTTCTTACCCAAACTTAATCGAATCTCTTTCTTAACCACCTCCGACCCATTTCCACTAAAACTTAACTTAGTAATCACATTGATCCATATCTTCTTACATTACATTCAATAACTACCATATATCATAAATACATTACCAAACAAAAGGGTAAGTTCGGAGTTCACTTACCTCGTGCGTCCGAGTTCGAGCATAGCTTCCGTGTTTATCCTTGGCCCGTTTCCCTTCCATGCTTGTGTCCATGTTGACATGACTCCTATCCGTACATGTCATCACATTCATCATAACATGATTAGCATACATGAGCATACATACCTTTTAATGAAGGTTTCTTGCCATATCATCTTATCAACTAATTTCTCACTTGTAATCGATTCAAAACACGTTCCTTATACAAATCTATTATTTAATTCATCATCATCATCACATTCTACATACATTTATTAATTATTAGCATACAATCTCACTTATCATTTTCTCCTAAGCATTTCATCAAACACTTGGTGCGCATATCACTTTCTAAGCATAATGTACAAGTGCTTTAAGCATGTTCTTCCCTATTTCATCTTATGAACCATCACATTCAAGCAAAATCTCATAATCATAAATTCCACATCAAGTTTATCTATCTAAGTCTATCATATAACACCTTATACATCACAAGATCACACTATAACATCTACAAGTTCATCATGATCATCATCTTCACACTCATGCAATGGGTTTTCATTCTAAATCACCCAATTACTTGAAATTATTCATAACACAAGTTCTATTTGGTGTTTCTAACACCTCTACAAGCTTAATTGCATACAAATTCATGTATTGATCATAACCCACTTCAAACAAGATCATCAAATCTAAGTTTTAAGACATACCTTACGATCCCCTTGTGAAGGTGATCGTTAATTCATGTTCGGTTGTGAATTTGGGCTTCGTTTAGCCTTTCAATTTGGAGAATTTGTGACGTTTAGGGTTTTGGCTCCATGGGAGCCTTCCCTGCTCGTTGATGAACACACACACGATGTGTGTGTATGTGTGTGTTGTTTTCTTTTTAATAAAACAACTTTCAAGTTGTTCACTTTGGTCCCTCATGTTTCGTTTTAATTAAATAAGGCTACAACCCTTCGTTTAATACCAACGATACTAATATTCAACTAGGTTAATTATTCCTGATTAATAATTATTTACGAGTTCAATTTTACCCCTAACGGTATTTTTACCCGTTCCTCTATATTAACCGGGTTTAAATTACCAAACCCATTTTTTTTGGGGTGTTACACAAACATTATTTCTAGGGTTAAAAGGAACACCTTTCAAAAAATCGATCTTAGCTAATTTTTCTTGAGATGTATGACACAATCTACTATGCCATCTCTCAATCGCAACCGCCATAGCCTTTCTTTCGTCTCCAAACATCCCCATTCGGTATAGACCTCCCTTGCACTTACCCACACCAATCAAGTTCCTCGAACGGAGACCCTGCATGACACAAAAATCAGGAAAGAATGTTACAGAACATTGAAGATCTTTTGTTAATCGGCTAACAGATAAAATGTTGCAAGTAAATTTGGGCACATGTAATATGCCCTCGATCTTGGTGCCTCCCGGTAAGGTATAATCACCATTTCCCTCAACCGGGATGGTATCACCATTTCCCTCAACCGGGATGGTATCACCATTTGGTATGCTGACAGGCATTTCATGTCGATCCTTTCTTTTATTTGAAAGGATGTCATTCAAATAAGTGGTGTGTTCGGTAGCTCCCGAATCAACCACCCAGTCATCCTCATCAACGAGTCTACCTGTCATGTTAGCCACACGCTTCTTCTCCTCATCACCTGTATCGGCTACTTTCTCAAAGTGCTTGAGAAAAGAATTATATTGCTCTTTGGTGAGTCCAGGAATAGGACTCGTACTTCCTTCGACACAAGAAGCTTTTGGTTTCGTTTTGTCCACTTTCATCTTGCTCGGCCACCACTCCGGATAACCTATGAGCTTGAAACATCCTTCCCTGCTGTGCCCGTTACGGTCACAGTGGCTGCAATGTTGCACTGCTTCTTCTTGTTTTCCTGGTTTGTAGAAAACCTTCGGCTTGTGTTGAGATGACGAAGCACTATTACGGTTTTGAGAGATCGAAGCCTTGAAGGCAGCGGCCTCCATGGTAGGCCTTTTGTCTTCGGTAATTTGCTTTTGTCGTTCATCCTCAGCTACAAGATGATAAGCCGTTCCGAGACCCGGAGGCGGCTTTGTAGCGAGAATTTGAGTTTTGATTACAGCAAACTCGTTGTCGAGACCCATAAGGAACTCATACAGCCGTTCCTTTTCTTGATGTTCTATCATTCATTTGCCAAGATCGCAGGTGCACCCATCGCAGGTGCAATATGGAACAGGGAAAACGGACTGAATCTCGTCCCACAGAGAACGGAGCTTCGTGTAATAAGCTGATACAGTCGCTCCATTCTGATGTGCAGCAGCTATTTTGTTCTTCAGTTCATAAGCCCTTGGAGCGCTTTCCTTTCCAAACCTTTCACGAAGATCCGACCACATCTCAGCGGCGGTGTTAGCATATTTAACGCTGCTTCTTATTTCTTTTTCCATGGCTGTGGTTAACCACCCTTTTATCATAGCGTCAACCCTCATCCACAGCATATACTCTGGTGACTTCTTTTCTGGCTTCTTGATCGAACCGTCTATGAAGCCATTCTTGTTCTTTGCAAATAGGAAGTTTTCCATCTCCTGCACCCAATCTGCATAGTTTTTATCAGATAGAGCATCGTTGACCTGCATCTGCTTGGGAGTGTCAGAAGGGTGAAGATAGAATGGGGAGTTGTAATCGACAACATTGTTCCCGTTGTCCTTCGCTGATGTTTCGGTATTTCCGTCCATGGTTTCGTCTGAGCAGTAGGATCACTGCTCTGATACCATTATAAATTCAAAGGTTTTGATTGATTGTGTTGCTATAATATTTTGGTACAAGAAAAAGAGAAGGATTAACCTCCTATATAACCTAGAACAGAGAACGTAAATTAGGAAAAACATAAATCTGGAAACTATTCTAGGAGCATATCTTTAGGAACAAGACAATGGACAAACAAGGCATAATAACCGGACCAAAATAAAATCCAATAGAGAATACATCAGATATGTTGGTTAGGGGGTAGGTCCAATAAAAATTGGTGTAATTATCAAGAAATAATATATAATATTGGTGTCCTTCCGTGCTCAAAATTAGAAAGGTCCAAAGATCACTATGAATAATGTCAAAAAGGCAGGGAAGTAAAATTCATTGAATCATTAAAAGGTAATCTAATATGTTTACCAAAAACACTAAGATTGACAAAAAAAAATTAGGGATTTCGGTACTAAGGTAATCTAATATATATTTGTGTGTGTATCATTTTTAATGAAATGACTATAGACCAACATCAACAATGTTTGGTCCAATATCCAAATTAGGGATGAGCATATGAATACCAATACCGATCCCATACCGATCCCGTACCGATCCCGTACCGATCGGTATCGGTATCGGTATCCCGATCGGTATCCACATTTTGGAGATTTCGGTATCGGTACGGTACGGTATCGGTATTATACCGATACCGACCCTCAAAATACGGTATAATACCGATACCGTACCGTACCGATACCTAACCGACATGTTTCGGTATCGGTACCTAGTTTGGGTGAAAATCGGTATCGGTATTAGTCGGTATCGGTACGGGACGGAATACCGACTTGCTCATCCCTAATCCAAATAGAGCTCATTTAAGTAATTAGAACTGAAATTCAATACCAATAGTGCATTGTCCAATACTTAAATGTCTATTTGGGTAATTGAGTCAAAATTTTAAATACTAAAATGTGAATTGTCGATCAATACTCAAGTCTCAACATGTCATTCGATTCAGAAGTACAAGACCCTAATCAAAACCCCCCATTGGCCATCATTGTTCGATTTCTCCATCGCCATTCGCCAAGACGGCAACTCGCTAGGGTTTTGCTTCAATCGGTTCATTTGTTGGTGCATGCGTCTGTCGACTTCGTCTTGTATCGAGTCTTACATTAGATTTGTTAGATCAGGGCGCATTATACGAGAAATAGGGTAGGTTTTAGATGTGATTGAGCTATTTCCGTTTGAAGAGTGCCATTCCGTTTGAGGAGTGCCATTCCGTTTGAAGCATGTCATGCCACTTTCAAACGGAATAGCTTCAACTATAAATACCTCACTTGTCTAGTTCATTTGTAACTTTCCGGCCAGAGCAACGAAGTGCTGCCGAAGTGTTGTCAGGTTGTAAAACGTTATAGAATCAATCGTACAACAGTTTATAGTGTAAATCTAGCTGAATTGACTTCTACACGTCTGTTTCCGCCTTTCGTGTGGAGATAAACTCTTCTGATCGACTCATTCGGGTCTGAAATTGATCCTACATCATTCAATTTCAAACTTCCGATAAAACAAGGGTATGTTTCAATCGGTCGACAATTTATCTTCCCGCTTAGCTAATCTCGATAAAACTAGTTGAGTGTTTTTGTATTCCTTGTTATTTGTTAAATTTTTACTTGTGTTCTATTGGACGAAACATCAGGGACGAAAACTACACTTTATTCTAATAACTAGCACTCCCATCGTCACTTTCCTTGTTGGTTCTATGACGCTCGATACTCGCTCGACGTTCGTTCGAAAAATGCTCAGATCGAAAGACGCTCGCTCGACTTTGGCTCGGTTGAAAAAACGCTCGGTTCGGATCGGTTTGTAAATAAACCGAGCACGAGCAAAGGTCTGATCGGTTCGGGTTCGGCTCGTGAACAGCCCTATATAAGATTGTGCAGGACGCGGGCCTAAAATTCCTTGACCTGAAGTAGTGGGCCGCTAAGCCATGGGAATTGGGATACCGGCAAGGGGTACGGAAGCCCAATGTGCCCATTGGTGGGCCTGGTGGAATTGTTATGCATGTATGGGCCAGGCCAAGTTGTAAAGGACTCAAGAGCCCAAGATTGGTAACCTGCTGAATTATTATTGCCAAGAACGTTCGACCCGTGACCTCGAGAAGACCAGCGACCTCGTCCGCGGCCTCTGCCCCCGCTCCGGTTGATCTGGAGTCCATTTGGTGTGAGAAGGTTGGTCCGGGCGGTCTGCAACGACGTTGAGAGCAGTGTCGGCAGCTTGTGCGGCATTTCTTGCTTGGTTCACCTTCCTCGTTTCAGTCATACACAGGCGAGAACGAGTTTCGTAAAAATGGTGACCAAAATTACACCGGAAGAACTCTCATAGTTCTCATAACTCATTGAACCGAATCCTAGTCACCCCTTTGACATAAAATTAATAGATTTTTATCGTTAATTGTAGTTTAAAATACAAATAACCAAACTCCACCACAAACAGGCCTTGCCACCCTTAGACCAAAATATGCAACTTTCTAGTTTGTGCTCCCGGCGCCTAACATAATCTAAAACGGGAAACAGGGACGACAAATCATGAAGCCGACATCGGATAAACGTTCGAACATCAAGATCAAAGTTTCAGTTTTACTACCAAACACAAAAAACAGGTACAAACTACCATCATCATGATCATCTAGCAAGACTCAAACGAACGACCAATTGATGAACAAGAAGCAGATGCAATGATCCCTCTCTTCTTCATTCACCACTTTCCATGCCACCGCTCGCTCATAAGAAACCGGTCTCCCCATACTCGACACGCAAATACCACCTTGAAGACACGCAAACCCCTGCTGCATTATCTGTGGGAACTCCGAACACAAACCTTTTCTTCCATTTTCATCAAGTACTTTCTCCAAACTGATGTCTTGAAGCGCTACTAGTGTTGTTTCAAGCATATCAAGACCCGCCTGATTGGCAAATGTGAAAACCGGCATCGCCTGCATCAAATCATAGCGGTTTAGCGGCTTAACTAAACAACCAAAATCACACAACATATGAACTATTGTATTTGTAAGCATGGCAAAAATGACGGGTAGTTTTAAAAGTGCCAATTTGGTTCTGGTCAAAATGAGAGTTCAGGCCAAAATGGGCCCCGGGTCAAAACAAGTGCAAAAAATGGTTTGGCATCGAAACGGATAATTTTTAAAATACGTACTAATGGGCTTCTGGTCTAAACGGGTCGGAACAAAATAAGGCTCGGGTTGAAATGCGTTTTACAAAAAAGTGTATTATTTCACTGGCTAGCAAAGGTAGCGGTTTCTAGTCTAAACGGGTCGGAACAAAATAGGCTCGGGTTGAAATGCATTTTACAAAAAAAAAAGTGAACTATTTCCCTCGCTAGCAAAGGTAGCGGTCACGAAGGTGACGACTACGGGTGGTCATGACAAACAATGGTCGTGGGTGATGTCAGCCCTTCTGCACCCGTTTTAAGTCAACGATTTCTATAAAGTGGCCGGTGTTAATCCGTTCTATAATTCAAGTAGACCGAAATGAACCCATGAAACATGATTAACGACCCTAAACCAGTGGTTAACCGTTAACTTATGGCTAACCTTCATTGAGCAGCACAAGATAGCATCCGAGTGGTGCCACATAGATTTAAGAATTGAGTCATTTCCGTCACCCACGCCTTCAAGTAGCTCCACACCCAAGTAGCACCTGTTTCACAAGCCAAAACTTTTTTAAATTAACCAAAAAAAAAGAATAAAAGTAGATGTTTTGCATGCGACCCAACCAACTCGTTCTTATTACCTGTAACTACGGCAAATCCAACGAGCTAGAGTGTGTGCTTCGGGAGTACCCAACGATGTCTGAAGACCTCCGTTTGGAGACGGAGATAACGCAGATGCTACCCTCTGGACAGATGATATAATACCGCGAACATATTGCCGAGCCATCGTAGCTACGCTTTCTTGCATATGGCTTTCAAACGCAAACTCAAGAGCAATTGTCATCACTGATCTTGCACAATTATTACCGACATTTCGATCACCAGAAGCTTTGTTCCCAGCCCCTCTCACTTCAAGAGCAGAAGCAAGATCAAGGGTCCGATTCGGGCTTGAACCCCCCTGTGCGGGTACATTGCAATTTTGTTTAGATGAACACAAACACCAATAACATATCTATATTAACAAAACGAAATATTCCGAATTAGTAAATTACAAGTACTAACCTTGCAAGAATCGAGAGGAATGATGCGAAAACCGGAAGGCAAAAGTGGTGCATCGTCAGCAAAGGAAGCATCAATCGGAGCAAAGATTAGCTCTGAACACATACCGACTGCGTTTTCATCAATCCCGCTGCATAGCTATTATATTTACAAAAACGTAATTAGATAACCGAATCGCACAAGGTTACGAATATGTGAAACTACATGTGCCCCAAAAAAAAACGGTTAAGCAACCCATACTTGCAGAAAAAACATGTCTCTCCCCATTAGCGCGTCTTCAGGACAGAGCCCAACACCCTCCAATTTGATCACCTCCAAAAGCTATAGAACACAAAGAGAATAATATGTATTCAGAATCTGTAACAACTAACAAACTATGAATTGTGTAAACTATAGGTAAATTCGGTTTATGTATTTTCGCTAATAAGTCAAATGGATACACCAAAACATATAGATTACTGTTTTGGCCCGAACCCATTGGACAAATTACCTAACTCGCCCATTTTGCCAGATCTAATACCAACACGGGTAAGCAAGAAGTGATCTATGCAGTTAATATTGGTTGCCGGTCCACGTGTAAAATATTGTTGTCAAATATCGGTACCAATATAACCGGCGATATTGACGATATCAGCACCTTTCTTCTTAGTTCTACCACTAGCCTTTCTCTTCTTATTGCTGCTATTAGTGTTTTAAGTCATAATTGCTAATTGTTAGTGTTTTGCAAGTTGCAAAAGGTTAATGCGAGGAGAGTACACTGAATTTGCTATATATAAATTCTACATGATATTAAAATTACAGATATCCCACCGCATTAACTGCTTAGGAAGCGATTAAAGTACCTCTTCATGCTCGATTGTCTGAGCAAGGGGAAGAATAACTTGACCGCCAAAATTACCAGCTCGAGTCCCCAGTAAGTTACACGGCCCGAGCTTGACCGCCGCAGCTGAATAAGCATCAATGTTGTTGTCGGCCCATTCCGAACGGTGCTCCCTTAAAAACCTAAGCAAAAGGGCTGGAGGAACATTCTGGAAATGCCGAAAAAGTTGAGAAAAATATATAAAGAAATAGATTTTAATCCATAATCCGTGTGAATCTCGGTGTTTAGTGACTAACCGGTGGTAAAAGCATCGATGCTTTGGCACACAAGACGGCAGTATTAACTGACGGATATCCATTTGAGAAAGAAAGATTCAGCCCCATAAGTTTTTCAGGTGAAGAGTTTACGTGAATGGTTACATCATCCATTCCATCATTACTCGTTAACGACCATCCTTCGTCAGTAAACCCGCTGACAGCCTCGTTAAACCCCCTAAAAAGAACAAAGACAACAAATTAACGTCTGTTTCAGATCCGGTCAACGGTTGACCGCTTCAAAAGGAGTGATTTAGCTACTACCTGCTCAACCTCTGGCTAAGTGCTCTTAAAGCTGCGGGTCGTCGGCCCCAATTAGGGGTACTGGTCTGCGAAACTTCCTGAGCTATTTGCCGTAGTTGTCGTAACGCCTGTTCACGAATTATAAAACCTTAAATTCCCCGAACCCGTTACAAAAACTACAAGTAGAGGATTAACATTGTTACCATCATAGTTGTTTTTTGAGCAATAACAGTGGATGATTCATACAACGGGCGCAACACTTCAGGTACACTCCATGCCTATTTAGTCACACGCGTAAACAAATTCAATTCAAATCATCACATACATGTTCATATAGAAACGTAGCATCACATAATCAATTGAAGTACATATTTTTACCTCTAAGTTCATATGATCAACAATGTGTATGATTGACCCGCCTCCTTCGCAAGGTCTAATAAGGTAGCCGCTAGGCAGCATTTCTGCGCGTACAAAATTTGGCACCGATGGTATGTTTGGACCGTTCGGGGTGTTAGCAAGCGATCTTTCACATACCTGAGAGCCCACCACTTACATTATTCAAGATTTCAAGGCCATCATATATATATATAAAGAAGCTAAAAATTACTAACCACTAGACTGCCATCTTCTGTAACTGAAGTATAGCGCAACAACAAGAAGTCACGAGCGGCAGCCAAAGTTGTAGGGGCATAAAGCTACAACATGAAACAGATTTAGACTATAATAAACGGGCACAACAAGAGCCGAAAATTTGTTAGTGATCAATGACAATAGGTAAGTCGGATTGTGAACTCACCTGCATGTACAAGAGTTCAATGGTTCCACCATTGGCAGTGGGCAGCACATCGAGGACATCAACGGCTCGGCAGTCACGAAACCACGAGGTGCGATCCTTGAGGATCTCAGCAACCTGAAACATAATACAGTTATTTGCTAAACCCCACATGTTTCAAATTTTAATTATTTTATAGAAAAAATATGGTTAATACCATAAAAGACAATATATTTTCTTTACTGGTTACAAAAATGGGCCATCAACTTAATTTTGGTACATTGATCTCCTTCAACTTGTAAACAAATACATGAAAAATCATACTTTCTGAATGTGTCCAAAATGAGCGTACTGTTAAAAATTTTCAAATATAACGACATGTTAACTCTTAAAGATGGCATAATAAAAGTTTTACTTACAAAACTTTTGATTGTCACTTTATCAAATTTTAACCAATTTAAGAGTTAACAAGTCATTTAAAAAAAATTGACAAGTGCATGAATTTTAGACAAATTTTGATGTCTTCGACAATAAATATAAATCACTTTCGTGGCTTTCTGGTGTATTCTTTTACAAGTTTAAGGGAACTTTTTTATTGAAATATAAAAAGTATATTGGTTTTGTATGGTATTAACCAAAAATATAATACAAAGGAGCCGGTATCTACCCTTGTAGGCTCAAGACTGACTAAGCCGCACGCGCGTGCTGCCACGCCAGTGCAACCATGAGAAATAGCAACGATTCCAATGGAATCCGGACCAGGCTGCATTCAAAAGCAAAGAAATGTTACAGATTAACCAAAGTCCCCTTAATCTCAAAATGCAGATAAATGAATATACAGATAAACAAATTTAACATCATTCAAATATTCATTTATAAATGTTATATGATACCTTCATTCCAGGCATCTGGACCCACTCAACAGCGGTTCCAGTAGCCTTCGAAAGAAACTCTGTTAAAGTTTCCTCTGCAATGGACAAGAGTCTGAAAAACAACACACAATTAAACCAAAATGCTCATGAAATATAACAGAAGACCTTCTACAGAAACACCACTCCTAATAGTGTACACTAGCACACATGTCGCATCATATGAATACAGACCGTATGATAGGGAGAAAAATAGTCATACGGTACGTACGACCTTTTGAGCTTCATGTTGTCATTTCTTTTCAGTAAAAAAAATTATACCGACCAGTATGACATGTTAGTAGAAACACCTCCCCTAATAGTGTACACCAGCACACATGTCACATCATATGAATACAAACCGTATGACAGTGTGAAAAACGGTCATACGGTAGGTACGACCTTATGAGGTTCACATTGTCATTTCTTTTGACAGTCAAAAAAATTATACCGAGCAGTATGACATGTTAGTGGTGTCGGAATAACACGATAGTTAGTGGTGTTTGTTTGTACCCTAACAATAATGTAAATAAATAAACTGAATCAAACATTCAAACTTCAAATAAACTAACCCAGCAGGACTAGCATCTCCTGGGGGATGCTGAGGGGTCAGATGGCGTTGACCACTCGTCACCACCGAGTCACAACTACCATCTTTCGTAGCAACCACCGCCTGCAACCCAAAATACCTCAAAACATCAATTCCTACAAACCACAACAAAAAAAAAACACAAACCCACAAAAAAAAAACTCACATTCTGTGTATGCTGCCTAAAACACCCATTTTCATACACCAGATGAGACACCTGCTTCTGCAGCCGATCATTCTCCTCCATTAACAACTTATTCATAGCTGTTAGCTTCCGATTCACCGACTGCAGCCGTGAAGCCTCCTTCCTCTGTTTCTCCCTGCATCTACAACCAGAAACAAAAAAAATTAAACCCAAATCACACACATTTTCACAATCACTTAACAAATATAGGGTTAGCAAAACATGTCAGAGCCACGCGATAAACACAAGTATCAAACATGAATACCACTCGTTTAACTACTTTAATGAGGGTCATTACTCGCTACAAACCACTAATTATTGCAAGAAAAAAAAAACAATTCTAAATCACTAAATTTTGAGATTTAAGGTTTATATGTTTTATATTTTATGTTTCTTACCTTCATATGAGTATGTATTATATATACATAAAAAAACTATATATTTTTATTTACACATAGACTAAATAAATGTAGGTAATTTAACCTACACATAACATATATACGTGTGGATTATATAAAAACTGAAACTTTTCCATATTTTGTTTTGAATTCTATTATGAGAAACAATAAATCTTACAATTATAACATTTTTGTTCACTTTTAAGGCTTAAAAAAATGGATGATTCATTTTGTCCCTCGTGTTCTCGCAATATTTAGTATTGTACATAGAACCTTTCACAACTACTTTATATCTTATGCTATATCTATATAGCAGAACAATGTTTTAATTATTTTGAAAATAAAATAAAATTATATAGTGTACTTTTTATTAAACAGGTTAATCGTGTCTTTAACGGTCAGGAATAGCAAACCGTATACAAAAACAACAAAAATGGATGTAAAACTGTAAACCCATATCAGATTATCAACAAACCTTCGATTTTGGAACCAAACTTTGATCTGTTTGGGTTCAATGTTGGACAAAATAGGGCATTCACGAATGAGCTGTTGCCGACGAATCGAACTGGGTTTCGGGCACTCATGATAAAGCCTTTCAAGCGCTTCAACCTGCTCCGGTGTGTATCTTACGTATTTCCCATTATCCATTATCGTACACTTCCCACCATCCTTGCAGGGCATCGCCATTACACCTTACTCTGTTTCACTCTGTTTTACTCTGTTTCTTGATTCAAGAAAACTGAACACCAACACCAAAATTGAAGGTTTTAAACACGAATCTGGGTTCAAAGATGGACGAATCGAAGTGGGTTTAGGTTGATTTGATCGTTCCCAGCCTCTGAAACATGGTGAAACAAAGAAACAAGAAAGAAAAAGATTGGATTTTTATGAAACCCTAAAGGTGAAATGAAACAGGGGTGGTTTGAGTGGGTGTGTTGTTAAATGATTATTATGGTTATACTGTTGATGGGTGATGTGAAATGTGGAGTTGTTGGGTGTATGTATGTCTGGCTCATATGCTGTTTGTTTGTTTGTTGCTTTGCTTTTAGATGTTTTCACTTTATTTACTCTGCTCTGCTCTGCTGCTACTCTATCCTTTTGTATCTTTGGGGAATATATTTGCATCTTTGGGAAGTTACTGTTTTGCCCCTGGCTGGAAATATGTTTGCATTGCTGATTTATCCTTGTGATATTGTGATGTGACCTAAGCTGGGAAAAGGAGGGTGTGTTTATAAATAGTTAGAATCTATTAAACTATGGTTATTTTGTGCTTTACTTTAGGGTTTAAAAAGTGTGGTTAAATGTATTTTTTTATATATGTCACTTAACAGTCGTTATACCATTATAAGAGCAGAATTTTTTGGTGTAACACACGGTGGAACAAAAACCCGGGTAGTGCGGGATTCAAACTGAGAGTCTCGCACAAAGTCTAGCTCAAATCATTCATTGCCTTAATCCACCAAAAGTGACACAAATGAAAATCAAACTTGGGTCTCCACTGGAAAACCCAAGCCTCCTACTACTACACCACAAGTGAGGATTGACCCGTTTATTTTCAAAAGAAGGGTTGGTTTGTTAATATTATTTGTATAAACTTTAAAAGTGTAAAATTTTATTGTTTTAAAAATTAAATCAAACCGATATTTGATGGGAGCGGGTAATTGAGACTAGGATTAGAAAAGAAACTCAGGTTACGGTAAACCAGTTTGGTTTCATGCCAGGGCGCTCAACTACGGAAGCAATTCATATTCTACAGAGATTAATGGAAAAGTATAGGGAGAAAAAGCGAGATCTACATATGGTATTCATTGACCTTGAAAATGCATATGACAGTGTGCCACGTAGACTGATTTGGGAAAGCTTGGAGGGTAGGGGAGTTCCTGGGAAGTATATAGACTTAATTAGGGATATGTATGATAGGACTGTGACTAGGGTTCGGGCGCCTGTAGGAGATACAGAGTCTTTCCCCGTGGAAGTAGGACTCCACCAGGGGTCTGCGTTGAGTCCGTTTCTTTTTGCGGTTGTTTTGGATGAGCTGTCCAAGTCTATTCAAGAGACAGTTCCGTGGTGCATGCTTTTTGCGGATGATATAGTGTTAGTTGCTGAAACTAGACAAACCCTAAATGCCAGGCTAGAGGAATGGAGAGCAGCCTTAGAAGGCAATGGTTTAAGGATTAGTCGGTCTAAGACCGAATACCTTTATTGTAATTTCAGCGGTGCAGGTGACAACGAGGACACTCAGGTTACCATTGAGGGTCAAGTGGTCCCACATATTTTTATATATTTCCACCTCATAACGACACCTCATCAAAACAAGACACGTAGGATGCCACCTAGGATTGAAAACTAACTCAGTTACTGATTTTTTAACTGAGTGGTGAAATGACAAACGAAATTAAAAGTTTGGGGTGTCACAGATCAAAGTGTTAGTTGCGGGTGTTATCGGCCAACTCTTCAAAGTTAAAGGTGTTAAAATCTAATTGGCCATGAAAATATGATTAATAACTTACATATCATATTCATACAACATATAACAAACTAAATCAAAACGATTACTTAATTAAGTAATTGTATGAGAACCACCTAATTGCATAAACATCCACATAATAGAGGATGATAGCTTCCCTATCCAATATACATGCTCAAAAATAAGTTATATGTTCACTAGACACTTGCCAAATACATATCCACATATGACTATAAAGAAGATAATAAGTACATGTACTAAGTTTATATATATATAGGATATATATATATATATATATATATATGGAAATCTAAAATATGATACTTTCGGGTATTATTCGGGTAAATGGGCCGGGTATCGGGCGGGTATCACTAAATCCCATACCCGTATCCGTACCCGAATTTTTTCTTTTTTTAAGCCCGTACCCAGCCCAAACCCATTGGGCTTCGAATATATCCGGCCCGTATTTTTCGGGTTTCTGGTATACCCGTCGGGCTTGGGCTTTTTTGCCATCCCTATCTGTACCGCCTATTTTAGAATTTAAAAATATATATATATATATATATATATAAAGTATTTATTTAAATATTTCGTACTCATGATAAAGATTCTATTTGCATTCTTAATCACATCACGTCATTTCAAAAGTAGACTTATAGCCGACCAATGCTAGCGGTTTGGCGGATGGCAGAAACGTAAATATATCAAAGAAGAGGGTTTAAAAGAAAATGGTTCTTAAAAAGAACGAAGGGTGGGCTGTGGGCATGGTAGGTTTCGTGGGACAAAGAGGACACCATGATGATGGCTTTGCATGCGCCTCGATTTTACACTTTCTTTTTTATTTTTATTCTTTTCAAAAACTTTTTTTCATTTTTATTCACCTTTTTCATACCCCTTGGCTTTTCGATATCTTCACACTTTTATTCCTTTATTTGTTTCTTTTATACAACTCAACTCTCAACACAACAAGAATAACATTGTTTTAAGAAAACAAGAAAGCAATGTTTTTAAAATCGGATCGATGGTTAAAGCGTAAATTGGAACATGAAACGGGCCGTTTTTATATGACAAACTGCCCGAAAGGTGAACCTGTCAAACCAAACTTGGATTGTTTTGATGAAAAGTGGGAGTTTTTAAGCTTTTTAAACCATTTTCTATATGTTAGTTTCTATGCACGTTAAAGCATTTTACTCACACTTTATGGTGTTCATGGTTTGGTTTTGATGGAATATTTAAGTTGAATTGGCATTTAGTTTTGTGTGGGGAATAAAACATAAGTAAATGTGTTGTAGACTTGGTGATTTGGTGCAACTTTTGATTCACGCTTGTCATTGTAAGCGATGGTTTCCTATTTTGGTGATTTGGTGTAACTTTTGATTCACGCTTGTCATTGTAAGCGGAGGTTTCCTATTTTAGCTTTCTTGGTAGATCTGTTTTTAAATGAAATTTATTTATCCGTTGAAAACGTATCCATTTTATAGTGTTTATGATCATCATGTCATCTAACTTTAGAATATCAATCAATCAATCATACCCAGTAAAATCCCACAAAGAGCAAAGCTATTTGTAGGGTCTGGGGAGGGTGGGATGTAGGCACACCTTACCTCTACCCCTAGGGATAGAGAGGCTGCTTCCAGAGAGACCCTCGGCTCCAAAACACCCAGGAAAGAAATAAATAGAGCATGGGGTGTGTGTGTGTATGTGTATGAAGCTACCAATGTAGTATGAGTTGCAAAATAGTGCATGGTAGAACAGAACAAATATGACAACACAAACAGTCTATACACATAGTTACATATTTACGACCATACACTACACCTAGAAACACAACTGTACAAAACATCCTATACACATAGTTACTTATGTACGACCATACACTCCACTACACCTAAAAACACAATTGTACCCTTTCCTAGAAATCCTTAACCTTAATCCTACGTCTTCACGAGCTCCTATCATGGACCATGTTCTCAGAGAGGTGCAATTTTTGCAAATCCTGCCTAATCCGCTCATCCCAAGTAATTTTGGGTCTGCCTCTACTCCTCCTCCCCTCCACCTCGAGGGTTTCAACCACTCTAACTGGTTCTATCATCTGCCTCCTCTTCACATGCCCAAACCATCTCAATCTTCCCTCCTTTATCTTATCTGATATACTAGCTACTTCTAACCTTTCCCTAAAAACATCATTTCTTATCCGGTCTAACCTTGTGTGGCCACACATCCATCTTAGCATTCTCATCTCTGCTACCTCCATCTTGCGTGCCTGTACTTCCTTAATGGCCCAACATTCGGTTCCATATAACATAGCAGGTCTAATTGCAACCCTATAGAATTTCCCTTTCAATTTTGTTGGGAACCTCCTATCGCACAATACCCCAGTGGCAGCTCTCCACCTACACCATCCGACCTGGATGCGGTGGGCAACGTCACTATCTATCTCCCCATCCCTCTGGACAAACGATCCTAGATACTTGAACTTAGACACCTGCGGGACCGCTTGACTGTCAATGGTGATCTGAATGTCCTCATCGTTGTCTACTCCACTAAAGTCGCAATACAAGTACTCAGTCTTAGATCGGCTAATCTTTAAACCTCTTCCCTCTAAAGCTGCTCGCCACTCTTCTAACCTCGCATTCAGGCTTTGTTTACTATCAGCAACTAACACAATATCATCTGCAAAAAGCAGGCACCACGGAAGAGCCCCCTGAATTAACTTTGTCAACTCATCTAGGATAACTGCAAATAGAATAGATACGAAATTATTTTGTAGTTAGTAACTTTAGAATAGATACGAAATTATTTTGTAGTTAGTTTAATTATCCTTTTTCTTTTAAATATATTTCTATATATCATATTTGTATTTCTATTAATAGTTTAATACACTATCTATTTTTCTGGGGGAAAATTACAAGTTTTGTCCTTTATCTTTATACCATTTTTCAGGCGGAGTCCTTTTTAACGAATGTTGACAAGCGGTGTCCTTTATTAGGTATTTTGTTGCAAGTTTAGTCCTTTACACCCAACCCAGTTAAAAAACTCTGTTAATTGTTGGGTGTAAATGACTAAACTTGCAACAAAATACCTAGGTAAAGGACTAAACTTGCAACAAAATACCTAGTAAAAGACACCGCCTGTCAACAATTAACAGGGTTTTTTAACTGGGTTGGGTGTAAAGGACTAAACTTGCAACAAAATACCTAGTAAAGGACACCGCCTATCAACATTCGTTAAAAATGACACCGCCTGAAAAGTGGTATAAAGATAAAGGACAAAACTTATAATTTTTCCATTTTCTAGATCGTTAATTTTACCCTACATTTTTTTATACCAAAACTCAAAATTACTCCGTTAGTCTAGGTTTAAACATGAAGCGTCAATTTTAAAAAGTATGTGTCATTAGTTTACCAACTAGTTTAGCCCCACGTTGGTTATTATATACCCTATACAATCACTAAAAGTTAAAACTAAATTATCTCTATATAAATTAATATACAATCACTAAAAGTTAAAAACAAATTATCTCTGTATAAATTAATGAAAGATAAATAATGACTTTGTCGCCATATAGTGTAAACTTTCGTTTGCAACTCATTACTTCAACACCTTCATTGAGAACTCGGAGCTTCATGAATTCGCCATGAAGGGCATAAAATTCACCTTCTATAAAGGTAAAGGTACCAAACATACCCAGGCTTAGTAAAATTGATAGAATCCTACTTTGTGACGGGTTTCTAGAAAGATGGTCAGATGTGTGCCTCACCGTACTTCCGCGCTTTTTATCCGACCATTCGCCACTTGTCCCTACGGTTGATCCTATTGACTATGGCCCCATCCCTTTTCGAGTTTCCAATTCGTGGCTTGATAGGGAGGTATTTCGGACATTTTAAAGCAAGCAAACAGTTCCTTTATCCCTTCGGGCTCAGCTGGTATTCTTTTAGCCAATAAACTAACTGAAACACTTCAAACAAGCTCTTAAGACTTGGGATGCAGTACGTAAACTGAAAGAATAGGAACTAAAGGATAAATTGTTAGCTGAGTTATTTTCTTTGGACTAGGCAATGGAATCAGGGAATATGGAAGAAGAAGATCTATGGGTTTATTCGGAATGCAAAACAGAATTGCTAAACCTTGAGGCTGCGAAAGCTAAAGACCTAAAACAATTGTTTTAAGAAAACAAGAAAGCAATGTTTTAAAAACTGGATCGATGGTTAAAGCATAAATTGGAACATGAAACGGGCCATTTTTATATGAGAAACCGATCGAAGGTGAACCTCTCAAACCAAACTTGGATGATTTTGATGACAAGTGGGAGTTTTTAAGCTTTTTAAACCATTTTCTATATGTTAATTTCTATACACGCTAAAGCATTTTACTCACAATTTATGGTGTTCATGGTTTGGTTTTGATGGAATTTTTAAGTCGAATTGGCATTCAGTTTTGTGTGGGTAATAAAACATAAGTAAATGTGTTATAGACTTGGTGATTTGGTGCAACTTTTGATTCACGTTTGTCATTGTAAGCGATGGTTTCCTATTTTGGTGATTTGGTGTAACTTTTGATTCACGCTTGACATTGTAAGCAGTTGTTTCCTATTTTAGCTTTCTTAATAGATCTGTTTTTAAATGAAATTTATTTATCCGTTTAAAACGTATCTGTTTTGTAGTGTTTATGATCATCATGTCATCTAACTTTAGAATATATACAAAATTATACCGCAGTTAGTTTAATTATCCTTTTCTTTTAAATATATTTCTATGTATCATATTTGTATTTCTATTAATACACTATATATTTTTTCAACAAAGCAAAGCCAAAACATTTTATGGCCAAACTAAAATTGGCAGTTTCAGAACCCCTTTTTCTCTCTAGCATACGAAACGTTAAGAGTGCTCGACGGTGACGATGACATCGGATTAGTGTGAGAGGTCACGGCGAGCTGCCTTTCGGCCGCAGTATATGTCTACCTTTCATCCTAATTTGATCTCTGATTCTCCCATTCGCCTCTTGAGTTTCTTCTCCCCCAAACCATTGTCCTCTCTCCAACTCAAGAAAACTATTACAGACGATTCGTCACGTGGGCTCGACGAAGAAGAAGTTCGTTGATTAGCGTGTGTGGTTGCCGTGATTCGCATATCTTTTGTGTTATCCGGGTCTACCTTACACTCTAATTTGTCCTCTGATTCTTCCATTCGCCCCTTGGGTCTCGTCTGTCCATACCGAAAAATGTACGAGCATTTCGAAGAAGATGACCGGCCATGGAATCTGGCCACCGGAAAACGAAGGAATAAAAGCAACAACCAGAAATCCAAAAGACAACTGTTCGAGTTTGAATACGCGACAACTTTTTTCGTATCAAATCTCCCAGAATACTGCACCAGAGGTGAAATCTGGAACGAGTTTCAAGTGTTCGGTGAACTCAAAGACGTGTTCATACCAAAAAAGCTTGACAGGAGAGGTAACAGATTTGCTTTTGTGAGATACGAAAATGTTCAAGATATTGGAAAAATGTTGGAGGTCCTAAATAAAGTAAAAATGAAGGGAGCTAAGCTGGCCATAGATTTAGCCAAGTTCCGGCGTGACGGAAAACCAGTCAATGGGGGTGTGGGTACAAGAAGAAACGAAACAGTCAATGGAGGTGTGGGTTCAAGACGAAACAAAACAGTCGGGGCAAAACCGTACTTCCAGGATCCCATCATAGACAACAACAGGAATGGTAATGGCTTGAACACGGGTAACGGTAGATCGTACTCAGAAGTTCTGTTGGGTAAGGACAATGGTAAACATAAGACCATTGACTTTCCGACAACTGAATCTAATACAAAGAAGGAATGGAACGGGCTCTCTGTTATGGTAGAAGCAAAGTCATACGACATACTGAGCAACATACTAGAAATCACTGGCAATCTTTCTAAGTTTCTTATTGGCCTTAGATACATTGGCGGATTAAGGGTTCTCTTATCTTTTGCTCAAAAATCTCACTGCGAAGCCTTTATCACTCACTACATGGAGAAACAATCCAATTGGTTTTCAATGATTAAACAATGGGAGGGGACGGAGAAGTTCACAAATAGAATTGCTTGGCTTCGTATCGACGGGGTCCCTATCCAAGCATGGGAACCAGAAGTTTTTAATGTGATTGCGAGTACTATCGGCGCCGTCATCTTGCCATCAAAAGCGACGATAAAAGATTGTAACATGGCATACGAGACTGTTGGTATCCTTACTAATTCCGGGAAAACAATTGAAGAAGGGGTGACCATCAAATGGCATGGTGTCAAACACAAGGTTTGGATATCGGAGACCATGAAAGACTGGGTTTCGGATTTCCTAATTGGAAGCACGGGTGGCCCTACGCGATACCAAACGTCCGACCCGGAAAAACCAGTTGAAGAATTTGCAGTTCCGATAAACACTAATGAAAAATATGTTAACGAGGAAGTGGTCGGGGAAGTTGATGAGACTGACGAGGTATACGAAAAGTCCTGCATGGGTAATGACACTTGCATGGGTAGTAAAAATAATAAAAGAGCAACACCACCTAAAAATAATGATACATCGGGAAGTATGCATAATATGGAAAATACAACTCACTCGACATTCACGGCAAATATTAGTAGTGGGGCCCAATTAGCAAATAAAACCAATAAATCAAAAAGAATCTCTCTAGGGCCTCGTGGCAACAGGCCCAATTCATCTCCTGTTCATGATTCCAGTCCAAGGAAGCCTGCTGCAAAAATGCCTAGACGTGATCCATTTGAACCCTCGGCCCCCTTTTCTTTTCCACTCCCTGAATATCCAGAGTATCTTCATGAAACTTCTTACCAGCCCCCACCGTCATCAACAGAGCATCCAGTAGAGTTGATGATTGATGGTGACATCACCAGTAACACATCGCCGAGTATATCCCCTGATCCCAATCAGGGTCCATCACAATCTCAGGGAGACGACAATGATGCAGGAGATGTTCATATGGATGCCTCGTCGCCGACGCAACCCTCGAACAATAACAGAGCTCCCACGAGTAATTTGGAAGAAACAAATGCAACGATTCAGGTTGGAAATTCGACAGGTATGCACGTTGAAAATTTTATGAACTTGATTGAAGGAATCATTAGGGGTGAAGGAGAAGACAAGGTGAATGACGTGTGCGTATATATACATAATTTTGCAATGAAATTACACACGATTTGGTTTTAAATTTATAAAAGTGATTATTACTTTTACATCAAAACACACACGAAAGAGGCAAGTGTACCCCATCATATATGTAGTAAAGTATCGGTAAGAACCAAGTATCGATCCACGGAAATGGGCGGAGAAATAATACTAGACCTTTGTCACTAAACTACCGGTAAAAACATAAGTTTTGTGATTTTTAAATAAACTAAAGTAAGCATAAACAAAAACATAATAAAAACATAATAGATAATAGATAAAAAGCCTTGCTTAATACACAACCAAAGCATGTCAACTAAGTCGGTTTTGGCACTAGAAGCATTCGGTCAATTTTCCATTTTAAGACAATTAGTATCCCTTTCGGGAATCCTAACATGACAATCATTCGGAAAGTTAAAACCATAAACACACTTTAACCACCTAAAATTGTTCTTTAACGTGCAATTGATAAATGTCTATGAAAATCTCTTAAAAATAAGTTAGTCAGCCGTTAGGATTATTCTAACCTCACTTAAACAAGGAAAGCGACACCGATAAACACAATGCAACCACCGAGAAAAGCATAAACTAGATTAAATCACAACCGAGTTCATTTTACAAATCTTGCACAATAATTCACCAAGATAGCAATTTTGGCCTAAACTACTAACTAAGCTAACAAATCATGGCAAGAATTTATAACGACACCATCTAACCCGTTAAGGTCCTTACGTGACGGCAAGCTCTCTTGATTAACAATAATTACATTTTATTAAATCACTAACCATTTCTAGTATCATGATGCATACATTTAAACCAAGCTAAACTAGTTAACCAAGTTCAAAGTTTACTAATACAAGATTAATTAAGCTTCATTTTTCAACTATCTTAACTAACCAAGCATCAATCATCCAACAAAATTACTTATAATCAAGAAATCAATATCAATAACAAGGTTGCAAACTAATCATCAAAGATTAACATAGAAAATACTTCAAAATGTCATTACAAACAAAGATTAACATACTAATGATTGTAATCAAGCAAGGGATTGTTGTGTTTTTGCCCAAAGGCTACAATAATACATAAACATTAATCTAAGTACTTGAAAGATTAACAAAATCATGGAAAGATTAGAAAACCAAACCATAAACAAGCACTAGACTAAGAATCCGGATAGTAATGGAGCTAAACGGCACGATGTGGCTTGAATCCGGGTCAAAAGCATAGCCTCCGGAGCCTGTAAAATCGCCTGTGAAGCTCCCAAAATTCCAGAATTTCGAACAGAAGGTTTCTGTTCTGTTTTTATACTTTTCGTTGTTGCACGGTCGTTCTCCATATGGAACGACCGTTCACTTTATTCAATTATTGGGGATGGGTCACCATACTGCATACGTCATCGGATCGTTGACCAGATTCGAAATGGCACGACCGTTCTTTGTGTGGAACGGTCGTTCAGTTCCGGGCTACTTGTTGCACGCCGAGTCGCACCGAGCGTTCATCACTGAGATCAGGCTGGATCATCGCAGTCGCACGGTCGTTCTTCGCATGGAACGTCTGTGCATCACCGGTCTGGCCGAGTTTGCCTTGCACGCCCAGTCGCACCTCTCGTTCAATGCCGGACAATTCACCAACTGTCGGAGATGCACGACCGTGCATCAGGTGGAACGGTCGTTCCACAGGCCCAGTTCAGAATCCTTAACAGAATGTCCGCGGCTTTGTCGTTTTGTCCGGAAAGTCCTCGTTTTTGCTATCATCTTGTCTGGTATGCAGTTTTAGGCCTGTAAACATAAATGTAGATAAATAAGTATCCGAATGACGGTTTTACGGCCAAAAACGCATAAAATAGGGGTAAAACGGGGAACTAAAATATGTGTAAATTAACGAATATCAAATCTCCCCACACTTGAACCTTGCTTGTCCTCAAGCAAGCTAAACTAAAAAGCAATAAAAGACATAAACAAACAAGAACGATAATTTACACACTATTTTATTGAAAACTAATATATAAAGGGTTATTGGATTTTATCACCCTTAACTGTTGGCCATTGGCCGTTGCCACCCACAACTATCACTTTGACGCCCGCCACCCCCAACTTAACACTTAGTGTGTTCTGTCACCAGATCACTAACTTTTGATCCTGTTACTATACTTTTGGGGGTGTCCTAAGATCCCTAAAACCTTCTCAAGATCCGAATGACACCCAAAAAAGAGTAGTAACATGATCAAAAGTTTGTGATCAGTTAACGGCGTGGTGACATAACACACTAAGTGTTAAGTTGGGGGTGACGGGCGTCAAAGTGATAGTTGGGGGTGACAGCGGCCAATAACCAATAGTTGGGGGTGATAAAATCTAATAACCCATATATAAACGGTTAGCCGGTTTGTCGAAAGACAACATCAAAAGATTCAAACCCAACAAGCATATGCAATTTAAAAAGCGACAACCAAGAAGCCATGACTAAACATTTAATTGACTCACATGTTAATCTTCACACAACTCACAATGTTCACACACACTCGGTTTTATTTATGAAACATACATAAAATGTGTACGTGTAAACACTCAATGCCTAGTTAATGAAATGCGCAATAACATAAGCTTGTCATAAGATCTCGTCTCCACCAACTAACATGCAAATAAGTGTAAATCAAGAGGTCTTTACGGGTTATAACGTTAGGCTTGGGCGAAGGGTATGGAAGTGGACATATAAAGTGGCGAAAATGGTTAAAACTCGGTAGTAGCGTTTAACTAGCAACAAAATAGTACAACTATACATACAACCGCCTTAAAAAGGCGACTAAAGCGCAATCGAGCTAATCAACTAAATTTTAACATTTAAGCATTCAAAATTGCTCGATTTCTATCAACTTCACCCTATTTTAGGGTGTTTTATTTTCTGTTTTTTTTTAGTAGCAAACTATACAATGAAATATAAACAATAACAAGCTAGTTAAACTATTATTTTAACCGAGTTTCAACACTAAAAAGGTTTAAAAACATAAAAAGGCTAAATTTGGTTAAGTGGGCGATAATGTGGGTAAACAAAGGTGAACGGGAAGGCTCGACATGGTTAATCCTAAAGGGTAATATAAGGTGAACGGGAAGCACAACACAAAGAACAAGATACACAACAAAGGGGTAATCTAAGTGCCTCTATCACGTTTACACAAATCCGCACGTTCATGGTCTTAACAAGCATACTAGTGACAAGTTCTAAATTGCACAAAACATCCGGATCACTCCTATATCCGTAATGAACAAATATATAACAATCTAGGCTCAAATATGCTCACGTAACGGAAGGAATGGGTAAAAGTGTGAAAACTATCATGTAAGTCTTTCTTTGTTTGTCACGCTTTCCGGTTTCTTTTTTCAAAAATATTTTGTTTGTCGAGTTTTTATCAAGTCCGAAGTTTTCTAAAACATAACCAACCGGTTTATTTACCAACATATATACAAAACACAAGTATTTTTAAATGATTTTTCTGATTTTCTGTTTTTTTTTTTAGAGGACAAACAAAGCTAAGTTAACAAAGTTAACCCCCTCCCCACACTTGAACTTCGCATTGTCCCCAATGCGAGACCCGAAATATAGAGAAAGGGATAAAAAATACTCCCCTCAAGATGATGTTGGTGCCACGAGACTTCCGAAGCTGAATCTGGTATGTGCTCCGGTCCAAGATCCGATAGATAAAATCTGCAAGTATGTCGTGTACACCCAAAATATAACAGAAAAAGAAAAATCAAACAACAACCATAATGTACATAAATACTAACATCCAAACAAAACACAAAGGAAATTGTCTGAAAATACATATCCGGGGTGTTTTAAATAAAAGTCAAAATAAACACCCAAATAAAAGCAAAGTACTGAAAGATAAAACACCACCAAATGCTATCACCACCGCCAACTACTCATCATCATCATCATCATCATCATCATCATCATCATGTCTCGTGCCAGATGGGCCCTGATCGCCATAGCCAGGGGGTTCCACGGTGGGAACTCCGGCGGGTGCTGAAAATAGTCGGGGTATGCGTGATGCATCTCCCCGAAAAGATAAGAAAACCCCG
Organism: Helianthus tuberosus; assembly: GCA_030545235.1. Lineage (NCBI taxonomy): Eukaryota > Viridiplantae > Streptophyta > Magnoliopsida > Asterales > Asteraceae > Helianthus > Helianthus tuberosus. Next base: position 212,473,446 of record CM060441.1, on the reverse strand, counting down.
CAGACACCCCCTGGTATAAAGTATCCTGGCGATGCTGAAGCTGGTCATGTGTGGCCCGAAGCTCTGCCTGACTGGCCCGAATCTCGTCCTGGCTAGCCCGGATCTGGTCCTGGCTAGATCTGATCTCGCTGAAGTAGGTACCATGCTGCTCCTGCGTCACACGCATATCCTGGAACTGCTGGTAGAAAGTGGGCCAATCCTCATGCTGATGAAATGCATGGTGCTGCGGCGAGTGTGGTGGTGTCGGTGGCTGGTGCTGCTCTCCCATCTCAACATCTTCCTCTTCCTCCTCATGTTCCTCCTCAGCTGGAGGTAACGGGTCCCAGACCTCGCCATTCAATCCCCTCAACCTATCTCCCCTCTCAAGCTCTACAATCACCCCCATGAACTTCAGAGACCGGATATCAATATGCACCCCCTCAGTAATCAAAGTGAGACCCCTAAGCACCCCCGGCGTCATATAGCGCTCATTGTACGCTATTTCGGTTACATACGAACCGCCATGTATCTCACTATTCTGGGTCCGCCCCGAACACTTGACAAAGTACTCAGCCATTCGCGCGGCGAGGTTGATTGGTGCTTTGTCAACCAACGCATATAGAAAGAGCAAATCAGGTGTTGGACAGTTACCTTGACTGTCCATGCGTCCGCATATCGAATTGCTGAATACATGGTGCATCACTCGCACCAGAGGGTCTCGAAATGGCACGACCGTTCTTCGCATGTGTGGAACGGTCGTTCAGTTCCGGGCTACTTGTTGCACGCCGAGTCGCACCGAGCGTTCATCACCGAGATCAGGCTGGATCATCGCAGTCGCACGGTCGTTCTTCGCATGGAACGTCCGTGCATCACCGGTCTGGCCGAGTTTGCCTTGCACGCCCAGTCGCACCTCTCGTTCAATGCCGGACAATTCACCAACTGTCGGAGATGCACGACCGTGCATCAGGTGGAACGGTCGTTCCACAGGCCCAGTTCAGAATCCTTAACAGAATGTCCGCAGCTTTGTCGTTTTGTCCGGAAAGTCCTCGTTTTTGCTATCATCTTGTCTGGTATGCAATTTTAGGCCTGTAAACATAAATGTAGATAAATAAGTATCCGAATGACGGTTTTACGGCCAAAAACGCATAAAATAGGGGTAAAACGGGGAACTAAAATATGTGTAAATTAACGAATATCAGTGAACAAATGAATTATCTAACAATCAATATCAGGGGGGTGGGTAATATCCAGAAGGCTTCCTGGATCAAGGGTATTAAAAGAGATCATGGAATTACGTTCATTGCAATACAGGATACAATGTGTGCAGGTCAAAAATTGACTACAAGAAATTTTGGGGTAATGATTCGTTGGAATGGGATTGGGTTAACTCGGAAGGTAGATCGGGTGGGTTGGCATGCTTATGGGATCCTAGCATTTTTTGTAGAACCAATACTATCAAGCACAGACACTACCTGTTGCTCAGCGGCAATATCAGAGGCAAATCTGACCTGGTCCATGTGATGAATGTGTATGCTCCACAAGCTAATTCCGCCAAAAGGGTATTGTGGGAACATATTAAAAACTTAAAAGAGACACATGAAGGTATTTGGATTATCCTCGGTGATTTCAATCAAGTCAGATCCGAAGACGAAAGGAAGAATTGCTCTTTTGACTCAACTTCCGCAGCGGAGTTTAATGCATTCATCTATGAAGCTAATCTTGCGGAGTACCTTATGAACGGCTCTAAGTTTACTAGGTGGTTGGACGGAGGCAGTAAGATGAGCAAACTGGATCGGATGTTAGTGTGTGAAAAATTTTGGGGGTTTTGGCCGATGGCATCATTACGGACGTTGCCGAGGAAACTCTCGGATCACTGTCCGGTAATTCTAATCACTACATCTAATGACTTCGGCCGAATACCCTTCAAATTTTTCAACTCTTGGTTATCCAAACCGGGTATCGATACAGTGATACGATCCTCGGTCACCTCTCGTAATTTTAATGGCCCTCCTGACGTCTTATTGGCTGATAAATTAAGGTGCATCAAAGAAGCTGTCAAAGAATGGATGAAAAACGTGAAAAAAAAAAAAAGAAAACGAAAGCCTTATCAAATCGGAAGATGTAATTAAAATTTTGGATTTATTATGTGAGTCCCGAGACTTGACGGATGAGGAAAAGAAAGATTACACCGAAAACAAAAACAATGTGAATATGATCAAAGATGATAGGCTCAAGGATCTACACCAAAAATCTCGGGTTAAATGGGCAATAGAAGGGGACGAGAATTCAGCATTCTTCCATGGATTTATTAAATAGTAGGATATCAAGGAACAGGATGAATGGGCTATACATTGATGGGGAATGGTTTACCGAACCACTGCGGATCAAAGACGAAGTCCGTAAATTTTTTGAAAGTAAATTTGCGGAGCCATATAATAATAGACCGAATTTCACTTGTCATCATATCAAGAAGCTCTCAGACTTGCAAGGTATGACTCTAACATCCCCATTTTCTTTCAATGAAGTAAAAAAAGCAATTTGGGATTGCGGTGGCGATAAAGCGCCCGGACCGGATGGCTTCAATTTTACCTTCATTAAGCACTACTGGGATCTATTAGGTGATGATTTTCACAAAATATTAGTTAGATTTCATGATGCGGGCAAAATATCTAACGGGTGTAGCTCCTCATTTATCACTCTAATCCCAAAGGTGAATGATCCGGAAAACCTAAACGAGTATAGGCCGATTAACCTCATTGGTTGCATCAGTAAGGTAATCTCAAAAGTTTTAGCTAATCGTCTCAAAACGGTTACGGGTCGATAATATCGGAAGAACAATCGGCCTATTTATCAGATAGAAACATATTGGATGGGCCACTTATCACAAATGAAATCATATCTTGGATAAAACGTGCTAAGGCTAAGGCATTTCTATTCAAGATCGATTTCGAAAAGGAATTTGATACGATTAGTTGGAGTTTCATCCTGTCGGTATTTAGACAAATGAATTTTCCTGAATTATGGATCTGTTGGATTCATGGTATTCTTATGTCCTCTCGTTCATCGGTTCTCGTCAATGGCTCCCCAACTGGGGAATTTCAATGCTTCAGAGGAGTTAGACAAGGCGACCCACTTTCGCCCTTTATTTTCATTCTTGCAATGGAAGCGCTCTAAGTTTCATGACTAGTGCAATCATGGCGGGTTGTATTAAAGGGATACATCTTCCAAACAATGGTTCCGTAGTATCACATCTTGTATTCGCGGATGACGTGATGCTCTTGGGTACCTGGGAGGAAGAAAACTTTGTGAATATCAGGAGAATTATGAGATGTTTTTTCTTGGTCTCTGGGCTGAAAATTAATCTCTCAAAGTCATGTCTTTATGGTGTGGGGATCAATTCGGTGGACTGTAATGTCACACCCCAACCGATGGCGGAAACATCGGAGTGAGACGAAGAAAGATTGCTCATCACACATAACGCTAAATTGTGACAATAGAATTAAAGATAAATTGATTTCTTTCATAAATAAATGTTACAATACATGAAATTTGAAATACAACATGTTAAATACAAGAAAACAATACGTCAATAATTATGACATTTATACAATGTATTTGACCTAAACGTCTATATGTGTATCTAGGTATCAACGCTACTTCATTTCATGGCATCATCATCCTCAACCTGTAACATGTTTAAAAATAAAGTTCAATGCAAAAGCAAATGCGAGTATACAAGTTTGGTACGTACATAACAAAAGATAAGTTTCGAACAATTCCTCATAGCAAGCATGTGATTCAAGATAAACATAAAAACATGGCATGTGTCTAACATATCAAACCAAGGAAACGCAACAGGCTCATGACATAACCACAAGTTACGGGTGGCGGGTCGTTAATCCTATAGCTCTAAAATTGGCGGATGTTACAGTATCCCCTACTTTAGGAGATTTCGTCCTCGAAATCTAAGATTAACGTATTTGCATAAAAATTTAGAACAATCCACATGACATACTTAGTTAACAAGATTAACGTATCACTGGCATGTGAATACATAGGTCAACCCATCGTGTATGTTAAGGTGTGGCTTCTTACGAAGTTAATGACAAGTTTATCACATAAAGTTTCACCCAAGTAACACGAATCCAGTATAACATATTAGCATGCACGTGAAATAAATTCCAACTTTTTTGAAAAGGGACGTTTAATCATAAAATTTCATTGAGAACGAAGAAAAGTTGGTAACTACCTCTGAGGTAAGGGTGTCACCCCAAGCTCATTGGTGAAGTTGGAAAGTGAGCGGAGCTAATCATCAAGGTTAGGGAATCACCCCTGTCTTGATGATAAGTTTCCATTTTTTGGGAATATGAGTATTAACAAGCATCAAGATGTATCAAAGTATTCATATATAATGGATTATTTTGTGTTTAAGCAAAATGTTCATGTGTAAGTTTTTTGATAAGTAAACATGTTACACCCCAAAAGTGGTAAAAGTAAAAAGGGGGAAATACGAGTATACTCACAAAGTTTGCATATGCTTTCCGATTATCCAATTATTGACGAGTTGATGAGGTTAAAAGATTGAATGTGTAAGGGTTAAAGTTCAAGTATGCTTAGAGTCGAGATTCGGTATTTAAAACAACATAAAAATAAGATATGAGAATAACATGGGAAAATAATCATCTTCAACACTTAACACTTGTATGACACTTGGTAACCACAAGGGTTATGATAATGTTTTCATGAGTTGAACACCCATAAGAATCACAACAAGGTTTAGGCCTTAGATGATGTTCTACTACTTTAACATATAAACACAAGTTCAACATCAAAGGTTCGAATGAGTGTATATATATATCTAGGTTAAGTATTACATATTATTTAGTCCAATAATTCAAGTAGGAGGTAGAAGATTAGGATCTACATTTAGGCACCTCGAGTATCATAGATGTCATGTATGGGGTAGGAAGAACATGCTCCCATTTAGGAACCCCTTGAATGTTCACCACTTCACTTGATGTAAAAACAACCAAGGAGGGTCACGAACTAGGATTAGTACAATAATATAAATAATCTAATCTATGAGAAATCATCAAATCATGTGAGGATTCTATGTAGGACAACCCAAGTTGTTCCATAATCACTCATTCATCAAGATCTAAGCTTGACATGATTTGTGGGTTAAAAACCCTATCAAAACAGAAAGTATTTGAGGTTTAATCCTCTGATTTCAAGTGTCTCAACCTTGTTTTTAAGCCTAACCAACCATAAGAGAGGTTGTAAGCATTGGGACATAGGTATGAGATGTGTTAGACACAAGTTGGATAAGTTTAAACAAGTTCTTGAAGAACATAAAACAAAACAGAAAGTTTTTGGATCATTTCAGGGCATTTCCAGGTCTGATTTCTCCAAGGAGAAGTCGAGGAATCATACCCTATGATTATCCAAGCAAGTAGGAAGAAGAATCAAGCAATTTCGTTGAGAAATGAGCAAGTTATGCTCACTTTTGTAAAGGTGTATGAATCTGTCCGAATTTCTGAAATATGCAAGAACTTGAGAGTGTTTGAGAGAGATTTGAGGGTTGTGAAAGTGTAGAAATGCTTGGAGAAGGGTTGTATTTATAGTGGAAGAGGTTGGAGGTGATTGGAGGTGATTAGAGGTGGATTAGAGGTGATTGGGTGAGGTTAGATGTTGGGATTTTGTGCCAAATTCGCGTCAATAAGCAGCTGTTTGTGTTTTCTATGAACATGAAGTCCATGTGGCCCGCTTAACATATCAGGGTAAGCTCAGGCGGGCCGCCCGGGCCTTCTGATACGGAAATAATTCTCAGTTTTTACAATTTAGCCCCTGTAGTTTGGTATCTTTAGGTTTTTAGGTATTTTAAGGACTATAATTGTCATAAAAACATAGTTTGAGGTAGAATAAAGTACGAGGAGTATAAACCAAGTATAATTAAGCGTATGAGTATCAAAATCAAGTGTCGTTTACGTTCAAAACACGTTTTATGCGTAAGTTTCATGTATTTACAAGTTTAGCACATTGTTTCCAAAAATTACGAATAAGTATCGATGGTTCCACGAAATTGAATGTACGAGTATATATAAGGTATGTATATCATGTAATTAGCAAAATACGAGTTTTATTCATAATCCAAGTCTCGGATTTTACATCGTTTTTAATGAAATAACGATTACAAGACTACGAAGTTTCCAAAAATAGTTTTACAAACGATGGTTTCTAAATATAGAAAGTATGAAAACGCGGGGCGTTACAGTCTCCCCTCCTTTAGGAAATTTCGTCCCGAAATTTATTCAAGAGGTAGACTCGAAGAGTTTTAGTAAAAATTTGAGACTTGGAAATTTTGAAATATTTTGAAAGGCACAAAACTTTGGAGAGCGACAAGGTAAACTTGTGAGTGAGTTCGTTGCCTAAAATAATTTGAGGTATCTGACATAGTTGAAAACATGTAGGTGCGTATATAGGTGAAGTGAGTCTAACAACTTTGGGTAACTTAGATTGGTGACGTATTTAAAAGGGCGACGTATTAAGAAAGAAGATGTTGACAAACGGTTTGTATTTTGATGGGACGTGGTAACGAAATCGCATTTGTAGAAGATTGTTTATTGAGTGAAACGAGAAGGTTTGGTACTTTAAATAAAGCATTAAAGGTATACTAAGTATAGTTACACAAGTAACCAGAATAGGAGGACTATTTTATAGGTAACATGGCAAGTTAGGACTCGGATGTTTAAACAAGCTTAATTGCGAACGAGGTTTGTATGAACTAAAAGGATAGGGAGAATAATACGAGTGTAGAATGAACGAATGACTCTTAAAGAGTACAAGTATGAGAATAGCATAAGTGTTGGATAGATGAATGTAGTGTGTTAAGGATGAAGTCTCGTCATAATCGGATATAATGCGTTTGTGAGTTGTCTAAAGTTGTATTAGGTCGAAATAGGTCTGTAAAATACTGAATTTCTCGTGACACGTTTTACAAAAGTTTGGTAACGTGGTGAAAACACTTATATATAGGAAGTACCGACGGCGTATCCACCATGTTTCGACCATGTTACGTCCGTTCCGTTATTCGTGTCATGTTACGTTCCGTGTCTCACCATACACAGTAGTACACTCTATGGTTCTCACACGCCTATCACTATAATCCCGTGTGCACCCGTGATTATATTGATCGTCGCCTGATCCGCATAGCTTGTACTAGTTGTGTATGAATTAGGGTATCCATAATAAAAAAAATTAAGAATGTGCACGTGTAAGAATGTAGTATGTAAGCAAGTCCATGCTTAAGTATGTATGGGACCCACGCAAGCGAATCCCTCGGATTACGCTCGCGTATAGGTACGAATGTATGAATCATGTGTATGAATGAAAGCACAAGCATAAATAGAAGTATGAATTCGAATGTATGTATACGCATAAACGTAAGACGTGGAAGTAGTATGTGTATATGTATACGCACGCAACGTATGAGTATAAGTGAAAACATGAAATATATGAGTATGGGTAAAATCATGAAACGTATGAGTATAAGTAAAACATGAAACGTATGAGTATAAGTATGAATACGATTATAAGTATAGGCATAAAACGTATGAATGTAAGTGTAGGTATGAATATTTAAATTTACGTATATAGTGTACGTTGGAACATCACGGATTTAGGTGTATAAAATCGTCCAAAAGGTTAAGTATGTAAATATGAATGATTATAAGTGAATTGTTGCGTTAAAATGACTAAAACGTGTATGATGATACGTGGGTATAGTTGTTTGAACAAAACGTTGAGTTTATCGTGTCAAAATTAGATTGAGCTTGGTTTGAAAGGTAGAATATAGTTGCATATGTAAAAGGACATAAGGTACTCATTGGTTAAGCATAATGCATTTTGTAATGAATGGAAATGCTACTTTTGTTTTAAAAGAGTTTACGAAATCCAAAGATGGTCGGTCTCCAAGAAGTCTTCTTGCCCACGTGTTCTGTAAATTGGCGTAGGAAAAAGGTTTTCAATCAAAAGTAAGTTCGTTTCATTAAACAAGGAATTATGAATTTAGGAGGTTCTTGTGAAAACGAGGATCCTTAGAAAAGAATTTTAGCAAAAGGACTCAGTGATTGTAAAAGTTTTAACAATGATTAGTTGGTGCTAAAAAAAGTCCTTGGCAAAACGATCATATAACGTCCATACGATCTTATAGGTATAAAAGAAGGGTTGGTTGGATCCTCCATTTGAGAATGAAAGTCTTTAGTTTGATGATATATGTCATGAGTACGTTTTAGTGATTAAGTTGAATAAGGAGTTCATGGGCAAGAGGTTCCTTGGACCGATTAAATTGATAGGTAGCATTTCGTAGGGTTTGGAAATTTGTGTAGTAAAACGTTTAAGATATGTTTAAGAATCTCGTGTATATGAGTTAGGTGAAAAATAGGTTGTAGGATAGAAACTACGCTTGATAAAGCAATATATTTTGAAGTCGTACACGTATGTATTTTGAATAATGGTCAATAATTTAGATATAAAACATGATCGAGTTTGCATAATAAGATATTTTGAAGAGGCGTTTTGGAAACAGTCACCTAGGTAAGGGAATCACACCGAACTCGTTGGTGAGGTCGTTTTAAGAAAGGGAAGTGGAGTTAATGTCAAGGTAAGGAAATCACTCCTATCTCGATGATATGTCTCCACCTTTCGTTACAAGAAATATGAATTTAAATTATATGAAATCATGCATATGTATAAGTGTATGAAAAGATTTGGTATGATGCGTGTGTGAGAAGAAAATATCGAAAGCAAATTCGAATTTGAAAGATTGCATCTAATAAAGTAAATAATATAACGTATGTTTGATTAAATTTGAGATGGTTCCAAAACGGAACGTTGACTAACCAAAGTGGTCGAAAAAGTCTTTCGAATTTGAGGAGCATGCTTTGGCCTAATAGGTGAAATACTCTTGCCGACAAGTCGGTTAACGGTATTTACCCTTCCAGTTACTACATGTCCCCAATTCAATTGAAATTTCGAGACTTGGCGGGATTAATGAAAATCAAAGAATGGAACTAGTCGACAAGGTGCGGGTTTCACCCCTAACTCGACGATTTCGTATCCTAAGTGTGGTTGGTACTCGTCGGGTCAAAAGTTAATTTTGACACTTTGACGAGGGTATACTAGAATTTGAAATTTGAATTTCTCCATCAAGGTGAGGATTTCACTCCTAACTTGATGGTGAATTTCGTGTAAAAGAAAAGTAGAAGGATTGAGAATTGTTCACCAAATTGTGGGTTTCACGCCTATTTTGGTGAGGTCGTCTCATTTTTTTGTAATATGAGTGTTGTCGGATTTAGAATAATCGGGTAAAATACATGATGGAAGTGTATGTCAAAGGAAACACATAAACAAGTATAAACACATAAGAAAGCATATCAAGAACGGTGCTCGGATAACGAAATGATAAAACATGTATTAACACATAGAGAAATATGTTTAGGGTAACACATAAAGAACCGAACAATGAAACAAGTGTTAACACAAAATAAGGCAAGCATTATTGCATAAGAATATCATGTCGAATATTACTCACGAGTGATGTACATGTTTAAAATAGCATAACTAAGAAACAAATAAAGTATCATGTAGTAGTTCGAGCAAGATATACGAATAAGACTCTAAAACTATAGACTAGGTAAAAGCATGGCAATTCTACCTAATTCCCTATAGTTATGGCTCTGATACCAATCTGTCACACCCCAACCGATGGCGGAAACATCGGAGTGAGACGAAGAAAGATTGCTCATCACACATAACGCTAAATTGTGACAATAGAATTAAAGATAAATTGATTTCTTTCATAAATAAATGTTACAATACATGAAATTTGAAATACAACATGTTAAATACAAGAAAACAATACGTCAACAATTATGACATTTATACAATGTATTTGACCTAAACGTCTATATGTGTATCTAGGTACCAACGCTACTTCATTTCATGGCATCATCATCCTCAACCTGTAACATGTTTAAAAATAAAGTTCAATGCAAAAGCAAAGGCGAGTATACAAGTTTGGTACGTACATAACAAAAGATAAGTTTCGAACAATTCCTCATAGCAAGCATGTGATTCAAGATAAACATAAAAACATGGCATGTGTCTAACATATCAAACCAAGGAAACGCAACAGGCTCATGACATAACCACAAGTTACAGGTGGCGGGTCGTTAATCCTATAGCTCTAAAATTGGCGGATGTTACATGTAATCACATGGCTCTTAGACTGGGGTGCAAGTCCGGTTCTCTTCCATTTATGTATCTTGGTCTCAAGGTGGGTGGAAATATGAACAAATTCGCGAATTGGGCGCCGGTTATTGAAACTTTCGAAGCTAGACTTTCACTATGGAAGGCTAACACGTTATCAATTGGTGGGAGATTAACGCTCATTAAGTCGGTCCTTGATTCATTACCATTATATTACTTCTCTTTATATCAGGCTCCTCGGAATGTGATTAACAAATTGGAAATGTTAAGAAGAAATTTCTTATGGAGGGATACGGAAGCAAGAAATAGGATGCATTGGGTCCGGTGGGACCGCATTACAATACCGATAAAAAGTGGGGGGCTTGGCTTGTATACTCTATATAATATGAATTGTGGGCTATTATCAAAGTGGGTATGGAGGTATAAAACTGAACCTAACAGATTTTGGAGAGTGATTGTTAAAAGTATCCATTTTAATCTGAAGCTGGGTAATTTCCTTCCATCAAAAAAAGGATTAACGGGCGTGTGGAACAATATTATCAAAAAGGAAGCCAGTCTATGGGATAAGGATATTCATCTCAATAAACTATTCAAATGCAAAGTGGGAAGCGGATCAGAAGTCCAATTATGGACCGATGTATGGGCGTCGGATATTCCATTAAAAATGAAATTTCCAGGCCTCTATATGCTGGAAAAATTCAAAGGATGCAGTGTTCGGGAGCGGCTCCAGAATATGGATACGAACAATGGATTTGGAGTCAACTGGTGCTGGCTACGTAATCCGTTTTCATCACAAGAGTGTGCGGAGTTGTCTGAACTCTTTAATATTTTATCACAGGTTTCTTTATCTTCGTCCAGGGATACATGGTCTTGGACGTCGGATCCTACATGTAACTTCTCGGTGAAATCAGTCAAAAAACTTCTATCTCGGTGCGATCAACAGCCAGTGAACAGCAGTTTCGTGTGGAATAATTGGGTACCACGTAAAGTTAACATATTCGGTTGGCGTTTGGGTCTTGATAGGCTTCCTACCAGGATGGCACTGGCTCATCGGAACATCAACATGGCGTCTGTTTGCTGTCCGTTCTGCCGGGACAAAGACGAATCCAGTTTCCACCTATTTGCTGAATGCTATGTTAGTTCGGTTGTATGGGAGATGGTTTCCAACTGGCTCAACATCCCTCCCATCTATGCATTTACAATGGAAGATCTTCTTCAAGTACACCAGAACCTCTTGGGATCAACTGCACTAAAGAAAATGGTACAAGCAATCGTTTTAACGGCATGCTGGAGCATTTGGAAGCAAAGAAACGAAACCATCTTTTCTAGTTCTCGAGTAGATATCCCCAAAATCTTGGCTGAAATTAAATCCGCAAGCTTCCTCTGGATTAAAAATAGAGCAAAAATGTACTCCTTAGATTTCTCAGATTGGTGTAGCTTCAATGTCTGGTAAATTCTGTTAGTCTCTGTAATCTTTGTATCATTCTGTTTTGGGTCTAGCTGCTTGCTAGTCCGTTTTAATAAAATGGGCCGTCTAAAAAAAATACACTATATATTTTTCTGGATGGTAAATGTCACCCTACATTTTTTATACCAAAATTCAAAATTACTCCGTTAGTCTAGGTTTGAACATGAGGCGTCAATTTTAAAAAAAGTATGTGTCATTTGTTTACCAACTAGTTTAGCCCCACATCGGTTATTATACCCTATACAATCACTAAAAGTTAAAAACAAATTATCTCTATATAAATTAATATACAATCATTAAAACTTAAAAATAAATTATCTCTATATAAATTAATGAAAGATAAATAATGACTTTGTAGCCCTTTAGTTTATTTCATCATTTAGTGTATAATTTCATTTGCAACCCATTACTTCAATTTATCAAGAACTAGGAGCTTCATTGATTCGCCATGAAGGGCATAAAATTCACCTTCTGTAAAGGTACCAACCCCAAGCTTAGTAAAATTGATAGATTCCTACTTTGTGATGGGTTTCTAGAAAGATGATCAGATGCGTGCCTCACTGTACTTCCGCGCTTTTTATCCGACCGTTCGCCACTGGTCCTTGACGTTTATCTTATTGACTGTGGCCCCATCCCTTTTCGAGTTTTCAATTGGTGGCTTGATAGGGAGGGTATTTCGAACATTTTAAAGCAAGCAAACGATTCCTTCACCCCTTCGGGCTCTGCTAGTATTCTTTTAGCCAATAAACTGAAACACTTCTGTAACACCGCGAAAACGGGTTTGGTAATCAAACCACGTTAATACTAAAAGACGGGTAATTTACCGTTAGTGGTAAAAGTAACCCGGTGAATATTAGGATTTTTAAATAAACAAGCCTATTATTAAATTAAAAGCTGAAAGAAAGCTTTTAAGAAAATAAAGTTTATAGAAGCCCGAGTAAACGGGACTTAAAATAAACAGAGTCATAGATTCCCCGAACCCACTAATTTAACTAGGAATGTTTAACCTAGTTAATGAGTGGAAATATTGTTAGAAATAAGTAGGTTATGCCCTACTTAATAACTAACCAAACAAAAGGGGCCAAATCTGGATAAATGGAAAGTTGTGTTATAAAAACAAGAGTTTAATTAAAACATACACTTTGTGTGTTTTGTTGGTGTTCTGTTCGAACACAGGAGAGATCCCCAGGAGCCAAACCCTAACTTTCAACAATCTCATCAAATTGAAGGCTCAAACGAAGTCTAAATTCACAATTGAATGTGAATTAATGATCACCCAAGCTAGGGGATCATAAGGTATGTCAAATTTTGATGATTTGTGAAGTTGTGAAATTTGGATAATCATCATAATCGCGAATTATGAATGAATTATTGAAGCTATGATTGAATTAGTGATGTATACATGCTTAGGAACTAAACCCTAAGTGAAAATTATGCATATGATGATATAATTTGAATGAGTTGATGAATTACCACACTAGGATAAGTGGGTATTAATCATATGATAAATTTGATGATATAATTATGATTAGAATCATCATATCTGATAGGAATCAGGAAAATACTTGAACAAATTGTGTGTTTAAGTATATAATCATACTTACTATAAAATGGGTTTAGTATGATATGATAAAATTGGATGATATGTTCATGATTAATGATGTTTAATATCATCAAGTATTAATTCGGTAACTTATAGTTACAAGAACTTGGTAAATAAGTGATTAAAACGGTAACATATGAATGATGCTTACCGGATAATTGGCCAAGTAATTAAACGAGTAGTTAAGCTACTTCGTATAATTAATTATGTCAATATGCGGTTGACTTTTAAAAGTCAAACTGACCAACGATATGATCGAATGATAAATTCGACATAAGAATCGTAGGATGGAATAGTCGTGAATGATTATGACTAATCTAACCATCTTACAACTTACAATGATAGTTTGACGCTTGACAAGCTAGGTGAAAGCTTGGGAAGGAAGCGGGTCAGACGAATCAAGAATGACGGAAAAGCATAATCTGGATGCTAGGTAAGTACAGCTTACACTCTTTGTATTAAATACCTATTGGTTTTATAGGTTATGAATAATATAAAGTCTTGTTGAATTATGATGTTCCGACACGACATGTGCGATTCGGAACAAAAAGACAATGATAATAAACCATGTTTAATGGTTAAAAAGAGCTAATACGGTTATTTAGTCATGAAATGACTAAAAGATAACGAGTTTTTAATGACTACCTTATAAGGTAAACCAATGCAAATAATAAGGGTAAAACGGTAATTTGGTCACTCGTTGACTAGAACCGTTAGTTTTGAAAGACACTTTATGGCGTAAGTCATAATGGGTCAAAGGAGTTAAGAAAATTGTTTATAAGTAAATTGACCGTACGGTGTAAACCGGTGCGAGCCATGTAGACGAGATGATAATAAATCCATCTCGCAAGATATACAGTCATTTAGACCAAACGGGTCAAAAGGTGAAATTATCACCCTTTGACAATATCAACTAATGGTTTGTCGAGTTGTATGATTATAGGAATAAATATCAAATGGATATTTACATCGTTATTACTTAGCGGCTATTAATGCAAGGTTTCGAAACGGGTCAATATATTGATCCGAGCCAGGTATGTATAATAGGTTAACTACTTAATTTGAAACTAGAGGTTCATTGAGAGTTAAATGAAGTCAAATAGACATTTGGCTACTTTAATAAGTAAACCGAATGATTCATATGATGGTCATTTTGTTTTGAGAACATAATGACTTTTCAAATCAAAATCATAGTTTAAAAGAGGGATTTTGGGTCGAGAATGCGTTTAGAAGTCCTTCATTTTAATGAAAGGTGAAAATCGACCAAAATACCCTTGTAAGCTAAATCGAGCGAACGACCCTTAAAGGTGGTTCGGAAAAGAGTTATATGATGAAATAAATACTTTGAATAAGTATAACAAGCGAAAGATGTAAAATAGTGGTCAAATGACTCTATAGGAGTCTTTGCCGTAAAATGATAATCCGAGTGGTAAAACTCGGAATATATAGATTTCCACACTAAAACCACCACCCATATAGTTGTGGTGGAAGATCAACTACTTGTAAGACCCTAAATCGTATTAGACAAAAAGTCGCAGCGGAAATTCGTGCCTTAAAATTTCTTTCATTACAAACGTCTTGACTTACTTGAAGGTTCGTTTTAATATGTATCTTTTACAAAAATAAGGCATAAGTCCTGTTTACTAATAATACATACTCAATTATTCCCGTACAATCTATCATGTGACTCGGTCTTCGATCTCTATTCCTTGTGATAATCACCCGTGATCCGTATAACCTGCACTCACACATTCATTCATAACATTAGCACACATTATATAAACAAGATTCATTCACACACACTTCACTTTACATCATTTTCCAAACTTTAAGCATTTCATCTGCGTATCCATTTCCTGGTGAGGCTTCAATAATGTACCTGCATTACTTTTCATTCTCAAGGTACACCATTAATAATGTTAACACTCAACGTCTCTAAAATAGGCATACATACGTACTTACACACAAACCATACATAACCTATGTTCTATATGATGATTCTAACACTTATACATGATCAATTTCACCTTAACTTACAGATTAGAACATAACCCACTTCACACATGATCACCAATCTTTGATTTAAGACATACCTTACGATCCCCTTGTGAAGGTGATCACTAATTCATGCTCGGTTGTGAATTTGGGCCTTGATTCATTCTTCAATTTGAAGCTTTTGATGAACTAGGGTTTGGGGCTCTTGAGAGCCCCTGATCGATCTATCCAGAACACACACGAAGGTGTGTGTGTGTGTGTGTGTGATCTTTTCCTTTTAATAACTAAACTTTCATTTGTTCCACTTTAGCCCCCTCGGGTTTACCTTTAAAGCATAACTAACACTACCCTCATCATTTAATACTTTTGACCATACCCTTAACTAGGTTAAATAACCTAGTTATTTATTTCATGACATGTCAACTAAGAACATACGACAAACATTAACATTCAGATTTTGGGGCGTTACAAGTCTACCACCCTTAAACAAGGTTTCGTCCCCGAAACCTTTCTTACCTCTATTTAACACTAATTAATTCTTCTCTACGTCCCATCAACACTACCGCTAGCCCATCACAACGACTATCTTCTTTCTTAAAGAACCCGTTCCGGAGTTCTTATTAGTGTCGCTTTCACTAATGACGCTAATTCCTAACAGCCTTCATAGCTAATGGTTCAATCATCATTCTATTACTCATATATCATATGCATCATATATCTTTTGTTTACTTGAAACCATTACAACATCCCATTACTAACATTCCCATTTGTTCATTTCAACATTCCTAATGTTTTCATCGACTATACGATCTTGCATCGTAATTTGCATATGCTCAGATATGTTTAACTCTAACTAATACGTCATAGTAATGGGTAACTATACATTCTCGATTCATAAACTATTCATATAATTGGCTTTTTCTTAACAAGTCCATACTTTTCATACCATACATTCACGTAACATTCTCATTTCCTTGACCGGTTAATAACGGGTCAATATACATACTTCCTCAATCTGTAATCCTACATACATTTGTATGATCCGTTCATAACGGATCTACTATCTTCTTCTCATTTCTTAAAAGATTACATTCTCTATATGCATTGTATAATATTTAACTCTTGCGTCGTCACCACAACAAAACTACTAGTACATAACCACACCTACATGCAAGTCCCTAACGTTAACCTTATTCCCTAGTTTCTACAGTGACTTGTGTCTTGCATACTTCTACGCTACCTTTAGATCATTTCGTTCATTTCATATTACTATTGCTTTCACTTCATGCATTACTTAATTTACATATATAAATGTGTCATACCAGTTCATATCTATCCAACATAAGTTAAACATTTTTACTAACCTCTTTTTCATTTCCCAAACCAACGATCCGTAACTCAGATCGATCATTTTCCCCTCGATCACTAGCCATAACATGTTAGTTTTCATTCATCTGTGCAACGAGCTTCCGCTCGTGCACATCCTTTCACCAATTCAATTGGTTTCATCACATTAATAGTTCTAGCATTATCATTAATCAACATCGGCGGTTAGCATATGTCATATAGACATTCATTACACTAGGTGATTACCCACCTATATCTTTTCTACAATTTCCTACGTACCTACTATAACGTACCACACATTCTAACTCTTACATGCAATCCTTTCATTCTATTAATCATTTCGCCAACTGAAGTACACGTTCGTACTTCCTTCCATTCATGCTTACTTGCAAAGACCTTATTACATCGTTTCAATATTTCTTCCCAAGCTTACCATTCCCGCCCATACTCAAGTTATTGTCCGGGTCACAGCCCTTCATCATTCTGACTTCTAAGAGTCAATTACTAACACATCTAACACGTAACTTATACAAAACTCCGTCTATTATACTATCACCTTTTACTTAATACTTATTTCTATGACCCATTCGACTCAATCATGGTCAAACTGTCGACATCTTCTTAGGCAGATTAATTTCATTCTATTTATATTTTTGAATCCGTCTCACGGATTCAGGCGCATCATTCATGCTTTTTCATTCCTTGAATCCGCCTTACAGATTCAAACATTATATTCATGCCTTTCTTCCTTCTATGACTTGAATCCATCTAATGGATTCAATCATAACATTCACATCTTTCATTCCTTACATGTGTTGAATCCGTTTCGCAGATTCAGACATATCATCTCTACATTTCCTTTCCTTGAATCCGTTTTACGGTTTCAAACATTCCATTCATGCCTTTCATCACTTGAATCCGTCTCACGGATTCAAACATTGCATTCATACCTTTCATCCTTGAATCTGTCTCACGGATTCAAACATATCATTCGTATCTTATCGATCCGTACTTAATTACGGATTCCACATTCTTCATTCTTATCAGGCATGTTTTCATACTTTCATAGTACTCTCAATTCCCCGAGAGTCTTACTTCCCATTTCACCCACACGCCCGCCTGCTACCTAACTCTACCGGACATACCTGTAACAATCATCATGATCTCACGGACGTCATACGTTTCTCGTGTACTGGCCAGGTACACAATCCACGTAGTAGTTTCGTGCCTTCATGTAATTGTCACCTTATGTCCGTAGACTTAGGTTTCGGCGCGTGTATCACTTTCAGTACTTCATTACTATACAATCATTGGCGTTCATTTAAAATTTTCCTTCCCTTAATGAGTTCTTACCATTACAATGCCCACATATTAAATTCACGTACCTGGGGCTCATTTGCCTATTTGCCTCTTGACTGTTCTAGTCATTCATCCTAGACTGCATTCACGGATCATCCTCTTCCAACACTTATGCTTACCTTGCACATACAAAACCGTCAGTTTCTTTATACATACACATAAGTACCTACTTACATTAGCCTTTACCTTTGGATCTTAACCGAGTCTTAGATTGTACGGATTTCTTATCTCAAGAGCACACAAGTTTGAGTTCAAGTACTTACCTTCTCTTACTTGATTCCCTCAAACCAGGGCTCTGATACCAACTTGTAAGACCCTAAATCGTATTAGACAAAAAGTCGCAGCGGAAATTCGTGCCTTAAAATTTCTTTCATTACAAACGTCTTGACTTACTTGAAGGTTCGTTTTAATATGTATCTTTTACAAAAATAAGGAATAAGTCCTGTTTACTAATAATACATACTCAATTATTCCCGTACAATCTATCCTGTGACTCGGTCTTCGATCTCTATTCCTTGTGATAATCACCCGTGATCCGTATAACCTGCACTCACACATTCATTCATAACATTAGCACACATTATATAAACAAGATTCATTCACACACACTTCACTTTACATCATTTTCCAAACTTTAAGCATTTCATCTGCGTATCCATTTCCTGGTGAGGCTTCAATAATGTACCTGCATTACTTTTCATTCTCAAGGTACACCATTAATAATGTTAACACTCAACGTCTCTAAAACAGGCATACATACGTACTTACATACAAACATACATACACATCTACATCCATACATACCTTTCCTACAGCTTTACATGCGTGCATACACTCATATATGTCTTTATGCATACATACATACACAACTACATACATACATACCTTTCCTACGTCTTTACATACATGCATACACTCGTACCTATCTTTATACATACATACATTCATAACTACATACGTACCTGCCTTTCCTACATCTTTACATACATGCATACACTCGTACATCTCTTTATATATACATACATACATACATACATACATACATACATACATACATACATACATACATACATACATACATACATACATACATACATACATACATACATACATACATACATACATACGTACCTACCTTTACAGACACGTACTAGATCACACGTACCTCTTACATACACATACATTATTTATATGGAGCTTAGGTTTAGATTTATAGCCCATAAACATCTAAGGATTTATCAAAATCATGTTTAGAAAGTCCGCCATAGTCCACGGATAACAAACCGAAGCCTACGACACATAAATCAACCTAAATCACAAATTTCAGACTTTTGGACTTGGGGAGGTCGTCGGCGACGGCCTGTAGTTTTTCCTGTCGGCCAAAACCCCGTAGACAGGTAAATAAGGCGTTTGAGAAAAACTGACTTTCCCTTGCCCGTCGGCGATGGCCTCCTTGCCCGTCGGCGACGGCCTCTCTAAAATGCATTTTCCTGCAGATCCGTTTCGACGTCCGAACGCACTAAAACGCGCATAACTTTCGAACCGTTTACCCGTTTAACCTCCCGTTTCTTCCTACATGCTTGTAAATTCACATTCTATCATATAAACTTAAAATCCCACATCCAGATTAAGGAAATTCTTATCTTACGCTCTATCGGCTTATTATCATTTCCTAATTATTTGACCCGTTATGGGTATTTGCGCATTAATTGGTCTAAGACTAGCAAGACCATACTTCCCACCTCCATACTTGTCCAAAACATTACACCAATCGTATAGCTTGTTTCTAAACCACTTATTAAGATCGTTTGCCCAAAATACCCATCAATGGCATTTTGGTCTACTTTAAATCCCATCCTTCACGACGTAAGACTACGACACATAATTGATCTCAACCATCATGTTTAGTTAATTAAAACACCATATAACTTAATCGAACATAAGAAGTGATTACAGAAATCACTTACCTTATGCGTCCGTGCTCGTATCCAATTCCTTGCCTCTTCTTGACCCGTTAGCCTTTCTCGCTTGAGTCCGTCTTGACATGATTCCTATACTTTCATGTCACCATCACATTCTCGTTAGTATACCCAATTGTACGCTTAACGATCATACCAATCACATAATCCACACTTAACTTCCCTTAGTCATTTCTAACAAGCATACTACACAAAAATCAACTTCATATCCTTTCCAACTCATGTAATTCATCATGTAATCACAAATAACGCATATTAACATAACATGTACCAAACGACTTCCTATAATCCTACCTTTACGACAACGAGTCAAATCACGTTACTTATACTTAGTTGACTTTTGAGAGTCAACTATTAACCATATTTAATTATCGACTTATCATCATATACCCGTAACATCATAGTCGACTATACGGATGATACTATAAACATTTGATCATACACTTGGTGTGAGTACCACCTTCTAAGCATAACGTACAACTAGCTTATACATAAATCTTCTAAGTTCATATATAATTCATCAAATCCTACTACTAATCAACATATAACATTCACACATGAACATCAAACATATCACCACCACATTTCTCTCAATTCAACTTACAAGAATTCATCATATCCATCATAATTCATCAACAATCAACAAGAATTGAACATGGATGATCATTCAAGTCATCATCCTTACTTTAATAAGTGGGTTTCACCTCTAAACATCAAATTAACACAAACCATACATAACCTATGTTCTATATGATGATTCTAACACTTATACATGATCAATTTCACCTTAACTTACAGATTAGAACATAACCCACTTCACACATGATCACCAATCTTTGATTTAAGACATACCTTACGATCCCCTTGTGAAGGTGATCACTAATTCATGCTCGGTTATGAATTTGGGCCTTGATTCATTCTTCAATTTGAAGCTTTTGATGAACTAGGGTTTGGGGCTCTTGAGAGCCCCTGATCGATCTATCCAGAACACACACGAAGGTGTGTGTGTGTGTGTGTGTGATCTTTTCCTTTTAATAACTAAACTTTCATTTGTTCCACTTTAGCCCCCTCGGGTTTACCTTTAAAGCATAACTAACACTACCCTCATCATTTAATACTTTTGACCATACCCTTAACTAGGTTAAATAACCTAGTTATTTATTTCATGACATGTCAACTAAGAACATACAACAAACATTAACATTCAGATTTTGGGGCGTTACAGATAAATAATGTGGAAATAAGATGCTAAAAGCGAATGAGCATGAATTATGCGGAAAAATGCTTAAATACCTATAACGGGTCAAAATAAGCATTTAAGTAAAAACGGATTTAAGAATGTATATAAACCCGAGATTTGAACCTAGTATGATAGCCAACATTGAAATTATAAGGTTCATGAGAAATTAGGATCAAACAAATATGTTTGTTTGATAAATGCATGAACGGATCAAATTTTGGTAAAAAGATAATAAGCCGAAGGCTTAAAAGTCTTAAATTTTGTTAATCCGAATGTTGGATTTTACCTCCATATTATGGAGAATCAATTTACGATCACGTAGGAAGAAACGGATCGTAAAACGGATTAATAACGACCAAGTTATGGCCGTTTTCGTAAAACTGAGTTTGGCTGGAAAATATGCAGATCTGAACCAAACTTGTTGTCGAAATAGGGTCCTCGCGTCGCGCGACGGAGAACCACAAACATGGTCGCGGCACGCGACAGCTAAGCACACATCCCGTCGCGGCACACGACGGGTATTAAATTCAGCAAAAGTTGTTGTTGTGTTGTTTTTACGCTATGGATCTGTTTTAATACTTCATAAACTTCAATAACTGACGTTTATGGCCACTTTGGTTATAGAGACCAAGCAACCGGCGCTGTACGCGACGGGTTAAACATCTGGCAATGATTATATTCTAATCGTTTTGAGTTACGGTTTTGTTTAAATACTTATAAATTTCGTATAACTAAAACATTTCATGTTTTATGAAATGTAGGTATAATGTAACGTACCGCAGGGCGATCAAGCTCAACGAAGAACCGAACACGATCAAGGATTCAAGCTTTCGCTACATGTTTCGTCGTCATGTTTTAAATAACGAATGCATTTACAAAATGTTGAAATGTTTTATTTCTTAAAATGTTTTAATGAACCCGTATTTTTAAGTGTATGTTTAACCGTAAATACACTTGATGTGTGTAAAATGCAACATATAAATTACATCAATTGTGGCATAAAACTAACCATTTTTTAGTACTAATATTGGAAAAAGTGTGTTTTTGTCTTCTGTTTGTATTTTCAGGATTAAATGAGCTCAAATTAACAAAAGAGGCAAAAAGGTAGCTAAATCTAACATAAATACAAGAAAAGGAACAAACGTGGCATGCCCGACCTCCTCGAAAGCATCTTCTCAAGCAAAACAAGAGAACAGAAGGCTGAACACACCCCGTGCTCAGTGAACACGGGGGCGTGCCCAAGTGTCAGCATAAAAGACAAAGCTGTAGAAGCTTCTATCGCCCACCTCGGGGCCGTGCTCAGCGGACACGGGGCCGTGGTCAACTATAAGATTCGCAGAATCCAGGCAAATCTTGATAGTACAGATATGCTTCTGCACACGGGGTCGTGGTCAACTAATGCAGACAAGAGCAATTAATGAAGACAGAGAAGAAGGATGGACACGGGGCCGTGCCCACTGGACACGGGGCCGTGCCCAAGCTACTGTTCAGGCTATAAATATGGGTGCTTGGCTCATTTACAAACCATCCCTTGGCACACCACCTCTCTCACACTTCACCCACCACCCACCACCATCACAACACCATCATCCACCACCATCATCCATTGTTCATCATAGAGTGTGTGAGTCGTCTCGGGATCCAAGATTGATCGTAAGAGTTCTTGACAATCAAAGGCCATGTTTGCCTAAGTCTCTTACATCACTTGGTGAAGACAAGTGTCTAGTGTAATACTTTTTATTTTTAATCTTTTCGCACTTTTTACTTGGTTATGTATTAATGACTTTAATAACTAGTTTCTTATGTTGAAGGTGATTCTTCCTTATCGTTTGTCCGTGGTGTCTTGGCATTATTTTACTGTTTATATAAAATAAAAGATTTTCACCATTCATATCTCCACGGTCTATATGGAGGTATGTTGGCTACCTGGTCGGGGTTTAAGGGAACGGTTTGGTAAGAGTCTTGCCTTGTTCAGTGTATAGATCCTGCAAGGACCTGGGTCAAATTTAGTTGGACCTCCTTCAATACCCACCGGTATTGGATGGCGGGGGTCCAAAATCTTTGATCCCCTCATATGTAAGCTACTATTAATACTTTAACCCGGCTACTTAGGACTGTATCCCTGCTGACTCAGACTACTTAGCCGAGGGTAACGTCACCTTCAAAAGAGGGGCCTACCATAATACGCATTAATAACTTAATTAATTATCTTTCAATAATCCGACCCTTTAGGATTGTATCCTTGCTGACTCAAACTACTGGGTTGAGGGTAACGTCACCTTCAAAAGAGGGGCCTACTACAATAACTAAGATAATCTCTTAAATAGTGCAAAAGTGCGGAAATAATCAAAGGTTACACTAAACACGAGTCGGAGCCAAGTGATTCATCTTGTCTATCTGTTTTTTTTATTTTATTTTTCAGCATTTTAGTTAGTTTTTATTTTTCTTGTTTAAAACCTTTTTCTAAACTTTTGATTTGATTGGACGTTGAGGATAAACCGGTACTAAAAGCTCTTGTGTCCTTGGACGACCTCGGTATCTTGCCAACACTATACTACGCTCACGATGGGTGCACTTGCCCATATGTGTGTTTGGTGTTAGTAAAATATCGTGTTTTATAAATTTAAAACTTGACTAACGTGTAAAAAGGGCTTAAAATATACTTAAATTTTTATACCACCACACACGCATCAAGTTTTTGGCGCCGTTGCCGGGGACACAAGGATTTTAAGAAAGTTAGGAATCAACGGCCTAATCGTTTTTCTTATTTTTCTATTTTTTTAGGATTTTTCTTAGTTTTTCAGCTTCTGCAGAGCTCAGCACGGGCCGTGCTTGGTCGGACACGGGCCGTGCCCAGCATTGTTACTGGCAGTTTTTATTTTCCGAGTTACAGAGAGCTGAGCACGGGGCCGTGTCGGTGCAACACGGGGCCGTGTCCAATTCCCCAGTAACAGGGATCCGGAAAACAATCACTGTATCTCCGACCACGGGCCATGTTAACTGAGCACGGGGCCGTGGTGAACCTTCTGACCAACATTCTTTTATGTTTTTATTGCAGGACTTGGAACCCAGGCGCCACATTTGAACTTCCTACGTAGTGTATGAGCTCCAGTTCTAGTAGAGACATAAAAGAACCTCTAGAAGAACCCGAACGCTTTCTCAGAAAAAGACTTAAAGCTAAAAACCAAGGGAAAGTTTCAGGGGACCCACTTCCAATGGCGGACCAACGTACCCTCATGGATTACCTACGACCCACTGTAGGTAATATCGGCGCCGCTAACAATGCACCGAATGTCGAAGCCAATAACTTCGAACTTCGGCCACATTTGATACAAATGCTTCAAAACTCCGCAACCTTCCATGGGCATGCGAACGAGGATCCCAATCAACATATTACTAATTTCTTAGAAATATGTGATACCTTTCGGATCAATGGAGCATCAAACGACGCCATCCGCCTTCGGATGTTTCCATTTTCACTAAAAGACCGAGCTAAGGCTTGGCTTAATACCCTCCCATTGGGCTCGGTAAACACCTGGGATGAACTAGCCCAAAAGTTTCTATATAAGTATTTCCCTCCTGCTAAAACGGCTAAATTAATGACTGAAATTAATACATATTCACAAGAAGATGGGGAATCCTTATATGAAACTTGGGAAAGGTTCAAGGAGCTACTAAGAAAGTGTCCTCATCATGGTCTTGCGGTGTGGTAACAAGTATCCACTTTCTACAATGGGTTGTTGCCACACACAAGACAAACACTTGATTCTAGCTCCGGGGGACTTTTAGGTAATCGTCGCCCAAATGAAATATATAATCAAATTGAGGAAATTGCTCAAACCAATTTTCAATGGCACACTCCTCGAGGCAATAAATCTATTGCCCCGGGCGCCCATAAGGTTGATGAAAGCACTTCTTTACAAGCCCAAATCGAGGCCCTTTCTTCAAAAATCAAAAAGTTAGAAATGACAAAAACGGTCTCGGTTATGGCTTGTGAAGGGTGTGGTGGGCCACATGAAAATTGGAGTTGTATGAAAGAATTAGATGATCAAACGGAAACGGTAAACTACATTGATAACAGACCTAGGCCGTCAGGTCCTCCAACGGGTACCTACAACCAAGGATGGCGTAACCACCCAAACCTTGGTTGGAGAAATCCCGGCAATAGTAGTAACCAACAAAACCAACGAACTAACTTTCAACAACCACAAAATTTTTCTCAACAACAAAGTGGACGAGAAAGGCTTGAAGATACTGTATCTCGCCTCATCTCCGACACCGAAAAGAAAAACTCGGATCGATTTCAGCAATTGGAATCAAATTTTAGAAATCAACAAGCTAGCATTCAAAACATTGAAAAACAATTAAATCAAATAGCTCAAAATTTCTCCGAGAGACCACAAGGCGCGTTACCGAGACCAACCCAAAGGCGCAAGTACATCTCATAACATTGAGAAACCGTACCGTGGGTCCCGAAGAGGCTCCACTCCCACCAACTGAAAGAAGCCAATCTAGCCCAACCACAACTCCACCCGCGCCCCAACAAGAAAAGGCTTCTCCACCAGTTCAAGAGCCTACTAAGACTCCTCATGTTCCATACCCCGGTCGGTTAATTCGTTAAAAGACCGAAGAGCAATTCGCAAAGTTCAAAATTTACTTAGACAATTGCATGTTAATATTCCATTTATCGAAGTCCTAACTCAAATGCCTAAATATTCAAAATTTATGAGGGACTTCCTCACTCATAAAAGGAAAATTGAATCATTGCAATTAGTTAACTTAGGCGAAGAATGCTCGGCCTTACTACTCAACAAACTCCCGCAAAAGAAGCTTGACCCTGGAAGCTTCACAATTCCCTGCTCGATTGGGAAATCCCCCATTCGTAATGCACTAGCTGGTCTCGGGGCAAACATCAACCTCATGCCCTCATCAATGTTCAATCGACTCGGCTTAGGAAAAACAAGTCCTACAAAAATAAGCATACAACTCGCCGATAGATCCGTCAAATATCCACAAGGTGTCGCTGAAAATCTATTAGTCAAGGTCGGCAAATTTGTCTTTCCGGCCGACTTTGTCATACTAGATATGGAGGAAGATACCAAAGTACCACTCATCCTAGGGAGGCCATTCCTAGCTACGGCCCAAACAGTGGTAGATATGAATGATGGAACACTAACATTGAGGGTTGGGGACGAGGAAGTAAAGTTTGGAGTCGGAAAAAGAGTAGAAGACGAAGACCCGGTCAACTACATGAAGGTCATTGACTCAAGCTTGGATGATGCTCTCCGACGGTGTAGCATGGGATGCAAAACATCCCACTTGGGTAACATATGACCAGGCTTTGGTTCTAGCCAAGGACCCTTATAAACGTGGCGCACCACGGAGGCATTCCGTTGAACTATCCTTAGTTTAGATTAATTTTTTTGTTTTCTAGTTTAGTTTTAATTTTCAGGAATAAAACACACTCGGGATGGTGAAGGATAACAAGGGAAACTTGGACCAGCACCCCATGCACGAAAACAGGGCCATCCGACAAATTTTCTTCATTACAGCAGGTTCAGCAAGGCGCCGTGCCCGCCCAACACGGCCCCGTGCTGCACAGTCTGCAGAAAACGCTCAGTTCAGGTAAACTGGACACGGGCCGTGTTCATCTAACACGCCCCCGTGTCCAGGCTTCTGTTTCTTTTGTTCAACTTTTTGTTACAGGCACCTGAACACGGGGCCGTGTCCAGACGCCCAGTAACATAAAATTTTGTTTTTTTACACCTTTTACATATTCAATCAACCTAAAAACTTATTTTTGGGACACATTGAGGACAATGTGTAATTTAAGTGTGGGGGGGGGGGGGGGATGCTAAAACTTTGAATCTTGCAAGTCCTAATTATAAGCCTTACACAAAACTCTATTGGAACCGCTAATCACCCCAAATTTTTTCAAAAAATTTCAATTTTTTTTTTACTTGTCTAGGTTTAATTTGGGAATTTCAAAATTCTAAAAAGGTTATATTTTTACAAATTTACAACCAAAAGCGTCGTGATAAAAAGAACCAACATAAGAAAATTATGAAAATGCATGACAAGCTTAGTTAAAATTTAATTATATATACTTGATCACATAAAAACCCATTCCCACAAAAGTGAGTTTTGAGCTTTTATTGAGCATACAAATACATATCTTTAAACTAAATGCTTATTTTTCGTTTCTTGTGTGAATAGCCGCTTGGTTCTTATAACTCTAGAACTTGCCACGACGATACATTCCCGGTCCTTACCAACTTAAACCCGAGTAAGTAAATGATGGAGGCATTAGGACTAACCCTTTTTATTTCTACACCATTATTTTTATTTTTTTACCACCTACCCAAAATCCCCCCAGTTAACCCCTTTGAGCCTAAACCTTTTCATTTCTTAACCCAAACCAAACACCCTTTCACCCACCAAAACCTTTTTTTATTTTTAACCCTTTGTTTTAGTAACAAGCTCGGTTTTTTTATATGACTTTAAAAAAAAATTGTTGATGATGAAGCAAAAGAAATAAACAAGCAAGTTCATTAAAAATAACTTTGTTTGAATTATGGCTTCATCAAAATAAAATAAAAAAAATTTGCAAAAATAAAAAGTCTTACGAAAACCGACGCTTTTTACGCTTTTCGCCCTTTTTCTACTAACCACTAACCCAACCACCTACCTTTAACCCAAGCCTAACCCTTCACCCAAAAGTCCTCTTGATATTTACAAAGGTATATAGTTAAAAAGGAGGAGGATTGATTGCTTGGCAAGCCTATGGTAGGAGTAACTTCCATGCCGCTCTCGAGTGATTCACTAAAATACATCTTCGGGCGAGTGTTGAGTGATCCCCCGTGAGGTATGTGAACTTGTATATAAATAGAATTTTAAAGAGGCATGTTATGCCCTAATAAGTAATTTATCTTATGAAAAGTTTTAAATAAATAATGACGAATAGGATTGTAAATAAATAAAAATAAAACTTAATAAAGAATCTTAGAAATCCCGACACTCTATGACAAGCCCAAAAACCTTCTCTTCTACCCATTCCATTTGGGAGTGTAAAGCCACATTATAAAGAGTTTTGCTTGAGGACAAGCAAAGATTCAAGTGTGGGGGTATTTGATGTGTGCAAAATGCAACATATAAATTACATCAATTGTGGCATAAAACTAACCATTTTTTAGTACTAATATTGGAAAAAGTGTGCTTTTGTCTTCCTTTTGTATTTTCAGGATTAAATGAGCTCAAATTAACAAAAGAAGCAAAAAAACAGCTAAATCTAACATAAATACAAGAAAAGGAACAAACGTGGCTTGCCCGACCTCCCCGAAAGCATCTTCCCAAGCAAAACAAGAGAACAGAAGGCTGAACACGCCCCGTGCTCAGTGAACACGGGGGCGTGCCCAAGTGTCAGCATAAAAGACAAAGCTGTAGAAGCTTCTATCGCCCACCACGGGGCCGTGCTCAGCGGACACGGGGTCGTGGTCAACTATAAGATTCGCAGAATCCAGGCAAATCTTGATAGTACAGATATGCTTTTGCACACGGGGTCGTGCCCAGCGGACACGGGGCCGTGGTCAACTAATGCAGATAAGAGCAATTAATGAAGACAGAGAAGAAGGATGGACACGGGGCCGTGCCCACTGGACACGGGGCCGTGCCCGAGCTACTGTTCAGGCTATAAATAGGGGTGCTTGGCTCATTTGCAAACCATCCCTTGGCACACCACCTCTCTCACTCTTCACCCACCACCCACCACCATCACAACACCATCATCCACCACCATCATCCATTGTCCATCATAGAGTGTGTGAGTCGTCTCGGGATCCAAGATTGATCGTAAGAGTTCTTGACAATCAAAGGCCATGTTTGCCTAAGTCTCTTACATCACTTGGTGAAGACAAGTGTCTAGTGTAATACTTTTTATTTTTAATCTTTTCGCACTTTTTAGTTGGTTATGTATTAATGACTTTAATAACTAGTTTCTTATGTTGAAGGTGATTCTTCCTTATCGTTTGTCCGTGGTGTCTTGGCATTATTTTACTGTCTATATAAAATAAAAGATTTTCACCATTCATATCTCCACGGTCTATATGGAGGTATGTTGGCTACCTGGTCGGGGGTTAAGGGAACGGTTTGGTAAGAGTCTTGCCTTGTTCAGTGTATAGATCCTGCAAGGACCTGTGTCAAATTTAGTAGGACCTCCTTCAATACCCACCGGTATTGGATGGCGGGGGTCCAAACTCTTTGATCCCCTCATATGTAAGCTACTATTAATACTTTAACCCGGCTACTTAGGACTGTATCCCTGCTGACTCAGACTACTTAGCCGAGGGTAACGTCACCTTCAAAAGAGGGGTCTACCATAATACGCATTAATAACTTAATTAATTATCTTTCAATAATCCGACCCTTTAGGATTGTATCCTTGCTGACTCCAACTACTGGGTTGAGGGTAACGTCACCTTCAAAAGAGGGGTCTACTACAATAACTAAGATAATCTCTTAAATAGTGCAAAAGTGCGGAAATAATCAAAGGTTATACTAAACACGAGTCGGAGCCAAGTGATTCATCTTGTCTATCTGTTTTTTTTTCAGCATTTTAGTTAGTTTTTATTTTT
Source organism: Helianthus tuberosus (assembly GCA_030545235.1). Taxonomy (NCBI): domain Eukaryota; kingdom Viridiplantae; phylum Streptophyta; class Magnoliopsida; order Asterales; family Asteraceae; genus Helianthus; species Helianthus tuberosus. The sequence goes on along the minus strand of CM060441.1, from coordinate 212,443,577 downwards.
CTTGTTTAAAACCTTTTTCTAAACTTTTGATTTGATTAGACGTTGAAGATAAAACGGTGCTAAAAGCTCTTGTGTCCTTGGACGACCTCGGTATCTTGCCAACACTATACTACACTCACGATGGGTGCACTTGCCCAGGGCCGGCCCAATGGCCATTTAAGTGAAGCAAGGGCTTTAGGCCTCCAAAAATTTAGGGCCCAATTGGGAAAAAAAAATCATATAAATTTAACTTGTATATTAATATGTAATTTTATTGCTAAATTAACTAGTGTTGCTGTAGCTAAGTAGCTTAGTGGTAAGAAATCCATCTAGTCTTCCTGAAGAGCAAAGTTTGAATCCAAGCAACAACAGTGGATTCTTATATTTTTACGTTTCTTTACCTATTTTCTAAATTGGACAAACCTCAAATCACTGTTGTTAAGTATTTCTTGCCAATCTATCAATATATATTGTTTATATTTGTTCAAATTGTTGGGTTTGGTTGGCCGTTAAAATCATCAATGAATTAGCTGTGTAAAATTGTTGGGTAAAGTCGATGATAAAATCAACTATTTTCATGATTTATTTTACTTTTGCAGCAAAAGATTTTTGAATAACATATTTCATCAACCCAAATGAGGTCCAAGGATGATCATCATGTAACATCTTTCTTTTTTTTTTTCTACTGATATTAGTATCATTTTGATTTGGATTTTATTTTTCACGAGAACAACTACTAGTTTTCAGTTCTTGTTATGCAAGTCTTCTATTAGGGCATGTTTGGCAAACCTAAAAGTCCTTTTCAAAATGACTTTTTGAGAAGGAGAAAAAGTTATCAAAAAGTCATTTTTGAGAAGTTAGGGGCTTGTGACTTTTTGATTAGCTTATAACTTTTCAAAGACAAAATTACCAGATTACCCCTGATTTAACACTCCTTACAACTTATTGACTTATGAAAGAATGTTCCTTTTAGTCATTTTACATTAATAAGCTAAGCCAAACACTTTTTATAAAACAACTTATTGACTTATTGGCTTTTCCCATCCCATAATCTAATCCAAACACTTTTTTAAAAACTCATTTTTAAAAATTCATAAATAAATAAGTCCTTTCACAAAAAGTCATTTTCAACTCAAATAAGCTTAGCAAAACATGCCCTTAATCATCTAAACTTGACATTGGTTAAATTCCTTCTTTAAAGAGGGATAAGGACCTCAGGTTTTCATTTCGCTTTGGGCCTCTAAAGCAGTTGAGCCGGCCCTGCACTTGCCCATATGTGTGTTTGATGTTAGTAAAATATCGTGTTTTATAAATTTAAAACTTGACTAACGTGTAAAAAGGACTTAAAATATACTTAAATTTATATACCACCACACACGCATCAACACTATTATAGTCAAAATTTATATGATAAACGTATAATTGGACTAAGGGTCTTACAACTTCAAATAAGCTCTTAAGGCTTGGGCTGCAGTACGTAAACTAAAAGAAGAGGAACTAAAGGATAAATTGCCAAGCTGAGTTATTTTCTTTGGACGAGGCAAAGGAATCTGGGAATATGGATGAAGAAGATATATGGGTTTATTCGGAATGCAAAACCAAATTGCTAAACCTTGAGGCTGCGAAAGCTAAAGACCTGAAACAATTGTCGTGGGTCAAATGGGGTTCCTTTGGGGACGGCAACACTTCGCTCTTTTACGGTATCATCAAAAGCACGGAGGCGAAATGCAAATTACATGGTCTCTTTATCCATGGGGTTTGGTGTAACAATCCAAAACTCGTAAAAAAAGGCTCAACGATTTTTTGGTTCTCGTTTCAAGGAAGAGTTTACCATTAGACCGGTCCTTGTTCAATTTATAAAAAGCTTTCGGGTGAAGATGCGGCCTCTTATTGTGTCGTTTTCGTCTCTTGAATCAAAGAGGCCGTTTGGATTTGTGGGGATGATAAAGCCTCGGGTCCCAATGGGTTTAACTTTCGTTTCATCAAAAGATTTTGGGATCTTCTTAGTTCGGACTATATATCAATTTAATGCACCATTTTTATGAAACGACTTGGAAGACTAGAAACGAGTTTATTTTTTTCGGGGAACAAAAAGAGCATAAATATCGTAATGGGGATATAAAACCTCTTAGTTTTTTTTTTTTTTTTTTTTGATTAGTAACCACTCCAATGTCAAGGATCTAATGTGGAGCGATTGGGTTCGATGCCCCTTGTAATTCGTTTTTTTTCTTGTTTTTTCTAGCTTCTTGCTAGCGTTGTTAATGAAATTCGCCGTTCCAAAAAAAAAAAGTTTTTTTAACAAACACATAAATACTGTTGTTTTAAAAATATTTTTTACCTTTTATTTTTCTTTACTATAACAATTGTGGCGAAAGTTTTTTTAGTTTACTTTAGTTTTTTTTCGTTACTTTTTTACCCTAAATAGTGTTTTTAACGAACACGTTAATACTGTTTTAGTACACCGATGGTCCTTTAGTCTACTTTTTCCTTTAGTTTTTTTTTCGACCGAATTTCTGTCGTTTACCTTTTTATACTGTTGTAGTTTACTATATTGTTTTATTTTTTCTTATTATTGTTATTTACTATATTGTTTTATTTTTTCTTATTATTTTAATATTTAAAGCCGAGTTACGACTCAGATAACATAACACATTTAGATATCATTTTATTTAACTTTACAAACTTATTAATTGGTTGTCATGATATGCTATAGGTTCTGAATTATAACCGCATTAATAATTTCACGCTAGTTACTTTAAAGTGCACAATTTAAATAAGTACGACTATGAATTAAATATTACATTAAATGAATGAAGAGAACGGGTGAGAAAAGTACAAGGACTTAAAGTAGAATAAAGTAAAAGTATATTTTTTTTTTGAAAATTATAAAGTAAAAGTATATGAAGTAAAATGAAAAGTAAGATAAAACAAAAATGAAAGCTGAATATTAGTGGGACCCAGTGGTGCAGGCATAACATACTCACATACATGACGGGAAAGTGACATGACATGTTTGACAAATGACAAATTGTTGAGAAGATGGGATAGGACTCTGTGTGTGCAGACTCACAGTAAATAAGCTGAGGCTGAGCTATGGTTGTTGTTAATGTGGGGCCGCTTAAAGAAAGGATACTGTGCGGACAGCATCACTGCCTTTGCCAGATGACCATTGTTTTGACCGTTGGATCACTGTCGTATCAGTTACTACATTTCGCACATTCACTGAAACTACTGTTTAGTTTGTGAGTGTCATTTATTAAAACAAATTAACAGTCAAATAGTCAAATGTTAATTCGACTGTTTGTTTTTTTTTTTAATATTGTTGCAATCCAAATTCAATCTCTGATTTATATGCATGTATAGTTTGTAAATTATGTTTAAGTGGTTGTACCCTAATTAAATTATGGTTTCATTGTTTTACCAAATTCAATCGGATTGATCCATTCAAAGTTGTGTTGTTTTATGGTTAAGTGGTTGTACCCTAAATTATCATTATTTATAATAATCTAATTAATTTAACCAAAATCTTGTATAAATATAATTTGCAACATATTGATGCAATGGTTGTTGTAATGTATGCATTATGGTTTGTATAGTGGTAATGATATATATTATATAGATTACGATGAACCTGTCAAATAGGAAAAAATAGACGCGGGTTCATCGTAATGCGCGAGTCCTAGATCAACTTAGTTATTTTATTCTATGTTTTACGTTTCGGTTTAATTTTTTCGCATTAACACGCCGCAACTTCAGTGTCAGTGGTCGCTGTCAGTAGTGTGACATTAATGCTCGCCTCCACCGCAACGCGAGGGTGCTTAACACTAATATTAATTTAAAAGACGAACATAAAACTTTAAAATAATAAAATCCTATTCTATATTGGCTATTTAGTTTTTGTTGAAAGGCCAATTGTATTTTATGTTTTATTGAAAAACTGGGTGATTAGTTTATTTAAGATAGATTGCACTAATACAATTGTCTTAAATAAGATTGCAACTCTTATCATTTGAAGGGATGAAATAATACAATATCTTAGCTTATGCGTAATCGCATTAAAGAGGCGTGAAAGAGTTTGATAATGCTCTCACACCATTCCTATGGGTTATAGAGACATAAAGAAGGATGATCATTTCAGAAATAATGCCCAAATAAGGAGGAAAAACATGGAAAATAATGAATAAAAGTGCATTAAGGGGCCTTAATCATTACATTGCGCGTTATGATGCTGGTGTGTCGAAAAATACATCTTAATAAGCTTTTAACCATTACGAATGGTCTTAACACTGTTGGACTACAAGCCCTTTAGTATCACATATGAAGTTATTGGTTGTAATTTTACTTAAACTAGAATTACCCCCCGCCGCAATGCGGCGGGGGATTCGTTAGTTATATATCATATTAGATGAAAGCCAAATGTTTCTTACATGACCACGAGCTTGAGTGTAAAACATAGAAAATAATAACTAAGTCGAACTCTGACCCGTGTGTTGCGACAGACCTAACAAACGAGGGAAATAGACGTGTTGCGACAGGCCAGTGAAACGGGAAAAATAGATGAAAAAACGTTGAACCCCGCACGTACGTTGCGGCGTGATAACTCGAAAAATTTAGAACGAAACGTGGATGATGCTGATTTCTCTTAATAAGCATTAACAATTACGAATGGTCTTAACACTGGTGGACTACAAGCCCTTTAGTATCACATGTGAAGTTAATGGTTGTAATTTTACTTAAACTAGAATTACTACCTGCCGCAATGCGGCGGAGGATTCGTTAGTTATGTATCATATTAGATGAAAGACACATGTTTCTTACATGACCGTGAGCCTTTGTGTAAAAATATAAAAGAATAACTAAGTCGATCTCTGACCCGTGCACTGCGTCATTAAACGGGGAAAAAATAGAAGCGTTGCAATGGGCCTGTCAATCGGGAAAAAATAGATGAAAAGACGTTGAACCCCAAACGTATGTTGCGACGTGTTAATTCGAAAATTTTTGAACGAAACATTAAACAGAAAAGTTGCGAAAAATGAAAAGTATAAGGGACAAAGTTGAAAGTAAAAAAGTGTTGAGTTAAATTGTAAACGATAAAAATCTTTGAGTTAAAGGTAAAAAAATCAATGGGTTAAATTAACAAATATTGAAACTTTAGATTTAAATTGCCAATGAATAAAACTTTAAAGTTAGAAAGAAAAAAATCTATTAAAAAAATACTCACAAAGTCAAGTTTATTTATACTTTAGAATTGTATTAAACTAGTCTTGCCTATTGTTATTTAACTAGGTGTTGCCCCGCCCGCGTTGCGGGGCGATGGCCGAATAATGAGCGAGTGTTAGTTAGCTCATTGACACGAAAAACAATTAAATCGAGTAAACCAATTAAAACAAAACACTTTTATAGTTTTGATAAAAAAAACTAAAACAATGGCAATATTGTAATTTTTAACTGAGGGAAAGTTGTATTTTTTGACTAGGGTAAAATCGTAATTTGCCAAAAGCTAAAGTAATGGCAGTACTGTAAATTTGTCCCAGTGGCAAAATTGTAAATTTTCACAGGAGCAAATTCGTAATTTTGAGCTTGGGGTAACAACATAATATAAATTTGAACTAAGGGCACAGGCGTAATTTTAAACTGGAGGCAAAAGCACAATTTTATTTTGAACCGAGGGCAAAATCGTAATTTTGAATTGGGGGCAAAAACATAATTTTATTTTGAACTGGGAAAAAAACGTAATTTTGAAATGAGGGCGAAATCAAATTTTTTTAGCGGGGAAAAATAACATTTTTGAACAGAGGGCAAAATCGTAATTTTTAGGCGTGGGCAAAAACAAAATTTTATTTTGAACTGGGGGCGAAAAGGTAATTCTGAGCTGAGGGCAAAACCACAATTTTATTTTGAATGGAGGGAAAAATCGTAATTTTGAGCTGGGGACAAAAGCGTAATTTTATTTTGAGCTGGGGACAAAACTGTAATTTTAAAGAGGGACAAAAACGTGATTTTAGAATGAATATAAAATAATAAACTGGTTGGTCCAATGGGAGAGTGCCAGGCAAAGTCGTAATTTTGAATTGAGGGCAAGATCGTAATTTTGAGATGGGGACAAAAGGCGTAATTTTATTTTGAGCTGGAGGCTAAAACGTAATTTTAAAATGGATATAAAACAATAAATGTGTTGGTCCAATGGGGGAGTGCCAGACAGCTGCCTGACACTATTCCCCCCAACTTACAAATGTATATGTAGTATAATGTTTAATTATTATTATTATTAGAGTTAAATGCTTGGTTGGTCCCTGTGGTTTGCAAAAATTTCCTACTTGGTCCTAATGGTTTACTAATTACACGCGTGGTCCCAAAAGTTGTCAAAAATGAACTCGGTTAGTCCCCTGACCTAACCTTTGTTAAATTTCTTAGTTAACTATGTGTGAAATGACTATATTACCATTGAACAATTAAAAACCTAAAACTAAGAATTAAAAATTAAAAAACCCACTGCATCATCTTCATCACCATCAAAAGGAGATTACACAACTTACCACAGAACACCGCTGATGATGTGTTCGGCATCTAACAGTAGTAATCGGAGACCAGGACGACATATGTTGCGAATTGAGAAAATCAAGGTGGGAAGCCGGCTGTTTCGGCTTCGATAACACCATTGACGAATTCAAATAAGAAGCCATTCAATCGTTAATGGCAGCTTGCTTCTTCTGATATATCTAACACAGGAAGAAGAACTTGGTCATTCACAAGGATTTGGTTGGTTGTTGCCCAAATTGTCAATTACGGGATGCTACTATTCTTTATCATCTTCATCACCAACCCACACTATTCAACAGATCCTGGATTTTTAGACCGACAGGTGGATTGGTTGATTCGCCGGAGAACCGGACGACCGACAGGTCGCCGGAGAAATAATCCGGTGACCTGATTTTTAGAGAGAGAGTAGAGACCTTGTGTGCGGCTTAATTTTTTAGAGAGAGAGAGAGCGGTGACCAGATGTGCGGCTTAATTTTTAGAGAGAGAGAGCGGTGACCAGATTTTTAGAGAGAGAGAGAGAGCAGGACCTTTTGTGGGTTGGTGATGAAGATGATGTGGTGATGAAGATGATGCAGTGGGTTTTTTTAATTTTTTTATTCTTAGTTTTAGGTTTTGAAGTGTTCAAGGGTAATATAGTCATTTCACACATAGTTAACTGAGAAATTTAACATAGGTTAGGTCAGGGGACCAACTGAGTTCATTTTTTACAACTTTTGGGACCACGCGTGTAATTAGCATGGTTGCAAAAATCGCGACTAGACGGCGATTAATCGCTGACTAGTCGCTAGTCGCCCATCAACTGAGTAATTTTCAGCTAATCAGTAAAAAAATCGCTAGTTGGCACTAATCGGCCCTAGTCGGCCCTAATCGCGACTAGTCGGTCGGGAAAAATCGGAAAAAATCGGGAAAAAACAAAAAAAAATCGGAAAAAATCAGAAAAAATAAAAAAAATCGGAAAAAACACATATTCCGGCCAAAACCTCCCAGATTCCGGTCAAAACTTGTCCACTTAAAAAAATTACGTATAAAAATATATATATATATGTATAAAAACTTAAAATTATACATAAAAAGTCCGATCCGATTAATCCCGAGTAGTCGCTAGTCCCTACCTCACCGACCCGCTAGCGACTAGCGAGTTCTCCAACCTTGGTAATTAGTAAACCACTAGGACCAAGTATGAAATTTTTGCAAACCACAGGGACCAACCAAGCATTTAATTGTAAATGTTTATAGTGATCGAAGAATATTTTTTTATGTTTGAATTTTATTTTATTTTTTTGAACGGTAAAATTGGATCGCTGACGGACTAATAGAGTATCATCGTATCACCAGCAGAATCATCGGATCGTATCCTTTTCCATTAGGCTATAATTCATCTACACTAATTCAGAAGGAAACCCAATAAATCTGATAAAAACCCCCCTTGTGAGAATCGAACACAGAACCTAATGATCTCTAAGCTTTATCTCACTCACCCCAATATGACACTAGGCTATAATGCCATGGGAAACCACATATAATTACTAATACTATACTAGGTTTTAACCTGCGCCGCGCGTTGCGGCGGCGACATCACGTCACACGCGTGACGATGATGACATTGATGTGTGGCGCGTCACGCGTGACGTGTGAATTTACCTTTGAAAGAAATAAACCAAAAAATACCTTGAAGTGACACCTGCGATCCCATCCTAGCTTTGCAAGCTGATTCAATACACAATAATACAAACTAAAGTTAATTTGAAAAGCCCAAAAAAATAACAAACAAAGAAATAAAAACAACTATTCGACTACTAATTTCAAATTATGTTGGTGTGATTTAGCAACTAATAACCAAGTCAGTGATAGATTGGTATGAACAGTTTACATCTATCAATCCTACGAATCTGAAACATAAATAAATAACTTACATTTGGTGGAGTTTTGTGGTTCCTTTAGAGCATTTCACCTAGAGGAAAACAAACCCAAAACAGATTACAAACCTACTGGTTGTCATGTGATATCAGGCGACCATCTCCTAGCATCATAGCATGAGTATATTGCCCAATCACTTTGTCAAAGCAAAGTAAATCACATGAAGAGGCATTCAAGCCAAACATAAAGCCTAAACTATTCAAGTAGGGAAAAAATTAAAGGACAATGTCAACAAAGGACCGTTAGCATACAAAACAAAGGAACAATGAGGCTCAGATATGTGAAGCTTATGCCCCGCCAAGATACGGAATACCTCATCTTCAAAATGAAGATGATAAACTGCCATGGCTGCATAGTCCGACTGTGATGTAAGCACTTAAACACCATAGCATGTCGGCTGCCCCGCCAAGACACGGAATATCTCATCTTCAAAACGAAGAGGATAAACCACCATGGCTGCATAGTCCGATTGTGATGTAAAAGCACAGACAAATACATGCCAACACTGAACAATGCACAAAGAGTAAGTTATCATCATAGCCCCTAAAATAAAAAGAAACAATAATCATTCTACACATGTCGACTAACAAAACAAAGTATGAATCACTCATTCTTTGATGTTTGCAAGGTGGTCCATAAACTGATAGCAAATAGGCCGAATCTTTTGACTATAGTGATCCACACGTATGTAAATCATCAACCCCTGTAGATTTGACAAACAATCAAAACATTCAAACAAAAAAATCTCAAAAATTCAATTGAAAAGGACTTTGAAGTGACCGTAATATAAGAATTTTTTTTAAGAATACACCTGAATAAATATTATCGGTGCTGTATGATACTTTATCACACTCTCACTGGTCGCCAATTCCACCAACACCAACGCCGCCAGCCCAAGCGCCGCCACGCGCTCATTCGTCCTCTCCGAATATGGGCTAAACCCGAAGTCCACCTTCAACCCACCCGACATCGGCTTCTTTAACGGCAACGGTGGGAGGAACATGTTCAATACATAGATATTGACATTTTCATTTCAAAACTTAATTGATACTTACCGTGAAAAAGAAATTTGACACAATTACCCAACATGTTGCCCTCATTCCACTTGCCACCTCTTCCACAAATCAATTATCACTTAAAAGGTTAAAGTACTCTACAACTGCCTAAAGAGAAAGATGAAATGCTTATGGTACTCAGGCGAGATCCACAGCCATCGGACGGCTGCCGCGACTGCAATACCCTTACCACTGGGACTCCTCCACTCATCTTCATCACTATCGGCAACAACAGTGGTGACTAACAGGCACATCCCACCTACATCGAAAGCGGTTATACACTCACCGAGCAGGTTACTGATGAAGGTGGCCGGCGGAAGGTTTGGGTGACCAAGGTGAGACATCGCCGAGCTCAGCTTCTCTCTTCACCAAAATCAGAAGCGGCGACGGTGGTGTGTGGCATTAACCGGGTATTCCGGTGACCGGATTTTGGGCATACGCGGCGCTGTGGCAGCGGCCTGTTCAACCATGGCGGTAACTTTGGTTGTTGTGGAGCAGATAGATGGAGACGTGGTGGCCAGAGGTTCGTTCCTCCATGTCTAGGCTTCGTAATCCCCCAAATCAAAGAATCATGTTGCTATGAATAATTGAATATCATGTAGTAATTACCGGCAGATGTAGGTCAGGATACTTGGAAACTGGAAGGCATTTGGATGGAGAAACACCAAGATATGGAACGCAGAGGAAGGAAAGAAAAGGACGGGAACTAAAAGAGAAAGGGTAGGTGGCGAAGGCCACCGACCTTTCTCTTTAATATATATAAAATTTCTAAGAATGAGTTACTTTTAAGCACACAAACGAATTTTACTTCGAATATTTAAGAAAACAAAACACCGAAATTAGCGGTAAATCGCATCCCATAAACTTCTTACAAAGAGATCACTTTTAACCTACAATAAAGTATAGATGATGTGTGGGTGTTAAAAAAATCCGTTAAAAAGAACATATTTATCACCCCACGCATCATCTATACTAGATATACAATAAACCTGTTGCATCTGCCTCTATTAATAGTCTTTCTATTAATACTGATAAAACAAAATAATTAGGGATACATGTCCAAATTCTAGATCACCTAAGTTTATTTTTTTCTCACTTAAACCCTTATATCAGTATCTTGGAGACACAAATCTTTGTGCCCTATCTGAGCATAAGCTTTTCACTCCTTTTTCTCTTCTATGTGGAAACCCTAAAATCTTTTCTCATTGGATTCTAATCTCATGTTCGTTCATAAACTGGTTGTCAATGATGTGTGCAAATAGTAACAACAATATTATAAGGATGAACATACTAGTTTTAAAGGTAAAAGTCCTAAAAATACTAAAGGAAAGCTACCTATCATTAGTTAGTTAAGGTAAGTTTCCAAGTATCAATCATTAGACACGATAGTTTCTAATACTAGGCTCATTTATAGATGTGTAATCTACGTAGCATAAATGATTTATACTAAGAAACTAGATACAAATACTAAAAATGAAAATTAAGATTGTAGGATGAAATCAAGATTTTTAAGAGAATATAACCATTGAGAATTAAATCATCATAGAAATAATAGTGTATGTGAAACTGTTTCAAGAACTAACTTGATAATAGAGTACAAAGTGCTAAGATGAATTAATACCGACTTAATCCTACCAAACGAGGGTTGAAAACTATAGACACACCTCAAGACCTAGTTAGGTAAAGCTATAATTACTATGTATTTTTTATGATTTAGGGTTTCTAGTTTGGGTTTAAGATCGATCCACGAACATAGCGACTTATGAACAAATCAAGATCAATCAAATAGAAAACCCTAACTAGTTTCCAGATGCTATTAACCAAATCCTTCCCGTAGGTCGCTTACATATTTAACCAATTATGTTGTTTAGTCGTCTATTACCGATCAAGGTTTCAAGCCCTAAGTTAATAGGCGTTAATACAACTTAAAATGGAAGAAATCAAATCTAACATGCATAACCTCATAAAAAGATCAATCCAACCACACAACAAAACATCATAATCAATACACAACATGTATTCATACACATCTCATTATGTTTAAGCAAGTTGGGTGAACAGCTTGCCGGGTAGACACATGTTTAGGCCTTAGTGTCGTATATGGTTTAGGACACTTGTAGGTATAACAACTCTCATAAAATACTTATAACATCCATATTTGTCCTAAAATACATCCCGTATATGAAAAGTGGGCCCGAAATACCTTAAAATTAACAAAAATCAATAAAAAACAATATTTTATGTCTGTCGCGGGGCGTGACAGACTGTTCTTGATCCGTCGCGGGGCGCGACAGCCTGGCCACCAGGCTTAACCCGGTGCCGCCACGTGTCAGCATTGTGTCGAAGCTACTGGGTCAACTCAGCAACCCTATACGAGACACGTGGTCTCTTGCGGGCCGCGTAAGCCTAACCCTCATCTGTCGCGGGGTGCGACAGACTCCGAATTCAGCACTATAAATAGAGGGCATCGACATTCAGTTCAATTCGTTCATTTTCGATCTTTCTCTCTCAATTTCTGATAGTAATAATAATTCCCGGGTATAATACCCCCCTAATTAGCGAAGCTCCGCCTCGTTGTAAGTATTATAACCCCTGGTTACGTATTAGATACGCTGCCCGATTGATCTAGTGCTCCGTAACGCATGTCGAGGCTCTGCCTGACTCAGTCGTTGGAGTTCTGTCTCGGGGAGGGTATAACTAATGTAAATTTGGGTTATTATACTAACGCCTGTGCATTGTTTAATTTATTAGATTATAACCAGGAAGTTACAAGGGAAATACCTAAAATAGCAATGTGAGTTAATCCTCTTTTTGTGAAACCTTTTTGTGAACTGTTTTTACAAAACCTCAAATGTTTTAAATTGTAATTAACAGTGATTGAGTATTTGTAAATCTACAATTATCGTCGGTATGTTGGGGTTTTGTATACATAACTTGTTACTACACTGTAAGTAGTAACATTTCCACAAGTGAGGATTGACAGTACCATGGGTGGTAATTAAATTAGATGTAAACAAATGTAATTGCTGGATTGCCCTCAATGCTGCAAAATGATAAAACCTATTTTGATTAAACTGGGATTCACTCGCCAGTATTTGTTGCTGATAAAATGTTTTTAAACGCGTTTCTGGTAACAAAATGTGAAAGCCAATTAGAAGCCAGCTGGAGAGCATTGAAGGCTTAGAAAAGTGGCTATAAAAGTTACCTAAATAAAGAAGAAGTTTTATTTCAATAAATTAGGGTTTATCCCAATGTATTTATTATTATAAAATTGTGGTGTTTTCCTCTAATAAACTATTTCCTAACTACGGTCCTGATGTAAATTCCGCTGCCAAATTAATGATAAACACCGATACCACCAGCTCTGAGTAGGCCGCGGCCGCCCGCCTCCCGAGGCAGGGGTCGGGGGTTGCGACAGAAGGTGGTATCAGAGCTACAACCACTGATTTCAGCCACATAAGTGTTCTGCTGACACCAAAATTTTATCCATTATGTTAGGAAATAATCTATGGGATTACGTGCATATCTGTATATTATTGTTTTGTGACAATTTGTTAGTTTACAGTATGAGTGATCAAGGACCATCGGACGCCTATTGTCAACTGTCTAGTTCTCCTAGAGATGAAGGAACTTCTTCCCAGCGTACCCCCTCGGGGTATTCAGCTGACACAGAAGAGGGGATTTTTATATTTAAGGCACAATCCGAAGAACCATTCCCTACCAAAAAGAGAGGATGGTTCAGTCGGGGAGCACACGAGCGTAGAAAGAGAATGAGGAAGTTGCAGCAGCAACGGGCCTTAGCAGCAGCAAATAGGGAGATGAATGCCCAGACCCAGGACATAATCAATAGGCGATTGGCCAATTTTCACATATTAACTACCACGGCCGCAGACCCAAACTTAGAACAAATCATTGCACCACAGCAATTACCACTGTTTCCAACTCAACCCATGGAAATCGAACCTAACCCAGGAGACCAGCTTCCAATACCTGCCTTCGACCCAAACGAAATCCCTAGAGTCCCAGCACCAAATCCTCTAGCATACGACCCGTGGGAGGATGACCATAGGGATTATCGAGAACTCTACCCACAAGAGGAACCCATACCAAACCCAGTAGCACCATACCGTAACCTTGACCCTATAGACCCATATTGGGATAACAACCAGTATATTCTGGAAATCCTAGAAAACCCATACCCATACGAAGAACCGATACCCCAGTATCCTGACCCGATACCAGCACCACCACCACCACCCTTGAGTACCGAAAACGTGCAGGAACTCCGCACTTTTGGTGAGGAGTTATTAGATGAAAGTGAAATGATAAGGCAAATAGGGGAGAGGCTCGTTTGGAAGTACGACGAGCGCAATATGCAGTACTGGATGAACCCCTAATAATAATAATAATAATAATATAGATATAAATAGATATATGCGAGTAGTTTGAAAAAAAAGAGGAAAATCAACTAAAAAAATAGATAATCCACTACCTACTGATGCATAGTTAGTATTGTATTTTAAATTCCAAGTTGCAGCTTGTAATATATATAATTATATGAAATAGAGTAAATGTCGCAATGTACGGCGATTTTGATCAATGTATTTGTTAGTGTGATTGTTCGCACTAAATATTGTTCTGTGATATTAATACTTGGTAAATGTTTATTATCCAGATGGACAACGAAGTGAATCAAGAAAACCTGAATAACGATAATAACGGGAACCAATTAGATAACAGTGCCATCCATCACATAGTGACACAAGGGATTATAGACGCTATGCCATATATTATCAAAACGGTTAAAGAAGCAGAAAATAATAAAAGTAATAGTGGAAGTAAACGACCACCTACTGAACCCAGTCACAACGTAAACAATGGACCGTTACTTCAAGTGCCTATTTCAAAAAGAAGAAGAACCATGTCTTATGGTTGTTCATACAAAAAATTCTGGTCTTGTAAACCAATGGAATTCTCGGGATATGAATGAGCCATTGCAGCTCTACGCTGGATAGAAAAGACTGAAGCAGTCTTAAAAATAAGCAAGTGTGCAGAGGAAGATAAAATCATGTTTGCTTCCAATCTTTTTAAGAATGCAACTCTAGAATGGTGGAACACTATTCTCCCGTCTAGGGGAAGTGACAGAGTCTATAATATGGAATGGACTGAGTTTAAGAACATGTTTGAAAGGAAATTCTGTCCTCCCAATGAAAAAGAACAAATAGCTAATAAGTTCTTAAACCATGGAATGACTGGAGTAGACTGTAAGGGTTACACTACCGTATTCTTTGAATATGCTAGAATAGTGCCAACTCTAGCATCACCAGAACCAGTATTAATCTCCTGTTACATCTGGGGATTAATCAGTGAGATTAGACATGTAGTCAAGGCAGCTAGACCACAAACTATAGAAGAAGCCATATAACTAGCCAATACCTTGACTGATTGTAACACCTCGAAAATTCACGTCCTATAATGTGTAGACATGTGTCATATGTTTGAACGTGTGAAAGAAAGTTATAGAAGGATTTAAGTTGATAGTCGTGGAAAGTATGAGTATATACGAGTTCTAAATGTCAACAGTGAATAAATATATTATATATTAACCCTACAAGATGCTTATTCCTTCAAACGAATAAATCATGGATCATACGAAGCCAAATATGAAAGAAAGTGAGAGATTACAAACTACAGGGGCTAAATGTGTCAACATGTTTAAGTTATACCTCTGAGTGACCTTTTGACAAACCCGAAGCTTTGTAACGGTTAATTATGCTCACTAGAATACACAATAAAAATTTCATAAAGTTTCGTAATCGTATGAGAAAGTTATGATCAAATTCGTATGTGAGGGGTTAAAGCGTAAACGTTGAAAGTTAGGACTTTTCGGGTAACAATAAAGTTAACCGGGGACGTAACAAAGTGGGTATATGTTTTAAAGCCCTTATAAATCAACTTAGAGGGTTCAAAATGCAAGAAAGTGATGCCTAAACAAAGTTTGAAGAGCCAAGGATCAAACCACAAAAATAAAAAATATAAGATCTGGTGCTGGAGGGGGTCGCGCGACACGAAGCCCCAAGGGGGGGTCGTCGCGCCACGGGAGGGCCTATCTGGTCCGAGAATGTTGGTTTCTTGTCTGCCTTTGCATTCTACTCGACTTTTAACCGAATTTCCTCATCTTGGACGACCCCTAGGCACCCCCTAAGCACTAGGGACACTTGTTAGTGAGTTATGGTCAGTGGTAGAACCATGTGTCAATAATCTATGGTGAAAAATTCACTATAAAAGGGCCATGAAGTTGCAAACATTCTTCACACCTTCCTTCAAGCTTTCTGATCATTTCTGGAGCTCAAGTCTTCTTCCAAGTGATCACTAATCAAGCTTAGGACTTCAGTAAGTTTGCTAATCCTTTCTTAATTAAGTTTTAGCTTAGTTTAAGCTTAAAAGTCAAACCGTCGTAATTAACGGTTGACTTAACGATTAATCATTGTTAGTCCAGTGATTAGTCGAAGTGAAAGTAGTTATGAGTTGGTAATTATGTGGGTAATAAACCCTCAAAAGGGTTCCCCCTGGTTCCCACTCTAACTAGGTCAAATGTCGGGTCAAACTTGCTAATAAAAAGTCAACAGGATACTTATTTTCTAGTTTATGCATGATTAGCAATGTAGAACACATACAACCTGTTTGATCATTATTATAACTTGGTAATTAGTGTAAGAACATGTCTAAACATGTTCAACCCGACAATTTCCTGTTTAGACCAGGTTCGGAACCGAAAGTCGCATAGTATGACTTTTGCTTTGACTTTCAGTTCTGACCCGTTTAGGCATGTTTTAGAAATGCCTCAGAGCTTTAATTGGACTAGGTTACATGCTAGTATAACCCTCTGTGATTATACACCTTGGTTCATTAGTTATCCAATTAATATTCATGTTTCCGTTAATTGCTCATATGTTGACCATTATGCCATTTTCACCTTAAAACGTGATTTTGAAAATGTAAAAGAGTATAAACCTTTGTTACTGATATATATACTTGTACCCAAAATTTGAGATCAAGTGGTGGTGTAGATTGAGAGTTATGCTCATTAGCGCAAAATGAAAGCTTTATGTTAATTAAATGGCGTAATTAGCGTATAGCCTAGTTAAGCCTACTTTTTGATATCAAACTTATTACCCACTGATGTAATATATTATTTTGGGATTTTTAAAGATTTTTAATTAATTTTAGGCTGAGCATAACTAATAGTCATAGGCTTAATCCGGTAATTGTCGGTTTTGCCCTAACGGGCCATAAAATGAGTTTTACATATCTAAACGACTCCAAACCTTTTGCTACTGATTAGATATGATAAATAAATTATTTTAAGCCTTCTGGAATAATAAAAATATCAGATTTATGTATCGAACCCGTAAATGGCTTCTAATCGCCTTATTAAGCGTTTTTAGCGCATAGTATGTACTAGAACTATTTTAAACATACTAAGGGTGATACCTACTGATATTTGAGGTAAATAATAATATTTTAACAGTAAGCAAAAGTTGTTTAACTCAGACTTCAGTTTTGAGCTTTACGACTTATGTGAAATGACCAAAATGCCCCTACGGTGCATGGTTTGGTTATAATTGATAAATTTCACATATATACAATACCCCACTGATATAACTTAGCAAGTTGATCATCTTTGCTGATTACATCAGACCTGTAACTCAGGATATTACTTAAACTCTTTTATCACCTTATAAATGACCAAACTACCCCTACGGGGCATAGTTTGTGTTTAAATTCATTTCGGGCATAATAAATGATATCTTACTGATGTCACAACATATTTGAATCATATTAACTTAGGAAACCTGTATATGGCTCTTACGGATACCCGTTACGCTTATTACGCGTTCGGTTCGGTTTATGTAACAAGTTTACATAAATTGGCCGAAACGGGTCAAACCTTATCGGTTTTATCTCAAAATCCAGAATGTGTATGAAATACCCATATTAAGCAAGTCTCCGAACTTGTCGTGTCTAAATCACATTCTATCCGGTCTTTGCTTAATCGTGCGTACGAACCGTATCCTTGAAACTAACCGGTCTAAGCTTAAGCATAACTAAAGACCAGTTAGGATTCTAATAGGTTATTATAAAACCTTCGTTCCAGATTAGGAGGACCAGTAAAAGCGACTTTCATTTTCTTATTGTGATTATTACATTGCTCAGGTAAATACTTTTAACTTATTTTCTCTATACGGGCCTGGGTTACGGTATATAAAATACCGCTTGGTCGGGCATCAAATCTTCCATCGTTTGGTGGTTAGTTGAATAATTTGATAGGCCCGTTTAAACAGTTTTGTTTACTTAAAAGCCTTTGGGGGGTTAATGACCATGTCCCGGATATCCTTGGCATCATTTTACGAAATGGCCACAACCTAAGCGCGGAGTGTAGGCGTACACTCGTCAGTGCATAAATAGTTGATGTGGTGTGTCTATTGATCTTTAATCCGGTACGTCCGGGCTACTGAACGCATAAGGAACATGTAATTCGTTCACAAGATTATATATTTAAATAATTCTCCCAAGTTATAAAATGTTTATGCCACGTGCATCCAAATCAATTTTCAATCGTTTTCCAAAATGAGTCAGTTGATTGTATTTACCAGTGTAAACTGACGTATTTTCCCAAAAAGATTAAATGCAGGTACTAAACGTAATTGGCTGGATTGTCTCCTTAGCATCAATAAAGAGTCTCGCAAGCATAAGATGCCTGAAGTCTGTTGAACTATTGTTTCCATTTTCTTTCTGATCCGTCTGTGGATAAACTTCCGAATATTGTGACATTTGATATTACAATATTAAATTCGGTTGAAACTTATCTTTTATATTGCTTCCGCTATGCATATTAAATATTGTGTTGTTTGACTATTATGTTGCCAACCACGTCACGATACTCCCCACCGGGCCCACCGGTGACACGTGGAAATCGAGGTGTGACAGGTTGGTATCAGAGCCAACACTGAGTGAATTAAACACTAGCCTTTTGTGTTTAATCTCAGTTACACAATTGCACATATCTAAACCTTCGAGTCTAGACAAATAACTTAAGACAAATTCTACCTTGTTTGGTTTTTGTTTTGTCCTTTTAATTTATATATATTGTTGTTGTTATCTCATGCTATATTGACAGGATTTAAAAATGCCACCAAGATTCTTCCGAAGAAGAGGACGAGGAAAGGGGCCAATCACCGCCCCCAATGACAACGAGGCAGGACCTTCGAATGTGCGAGCTCCTTCGACCACAGAGAGTGACGATCCCCGGCAAAACCGGAGGAACCTCTTCGAGCCGGCGAGACGGTCGGTTTCGCACAGTTCAACACCTCCTGTTCATAACTCATATGGGCCACATTCCACGGATCACCCTATGTTGGATCTTCTTTCCACGGATCTTTGACGGATCTTCTTTCCACGGATCACCCTATGTTGGTCCAGATAGCTTTCAAGCTATGTTTACCAGGCACGAATGGTACTATACACCTCCTCCCCATTCACCGCCTCAGCAGCAGCAACAGCAGCAACAGGATCCCTCTGTGGATTCACGGTTTGTGGCAGTTACGCCACCGCCTCCACCGCCGCCAGTTCAGCCGGCACCTCCGCAACCGCCGAGGCGTAGGAGATCTGGACCGCGTATGACTACACGGGGATGGGACTTTCATTTTAGCTCTCCTCGACAATCAAGTGGCAGCCATTACCCGCCACTTCAGGAGGACCCACAAATGGGTGGGCCTTCACACCCAGTTGCACCGCAACCACCGCCGATGGGTTTTGATAACCCAATTCCAGCATACACGGGTTCCATGGCGTATATCCCGTTTGAACAGCCAGTGCACACCAACTACAACTACGCCGAAGCCGACCCATACATGGTAGCGGCTAACTACAACACCCAAGGACCCTATGGAGATCCATGGGGAGTAGGGTACCCAACACATGGGTACCAAATACCTCCAAGACCTATTATCAGGCAACAATCGCAACCACCAAGGTTATCCCCACCAGAGCGTGAAGAAATTCTGCAAAGGTTGGACCATGTAGAGCGAGAGTTTCACAGGGAACGAAGGGAGCGACAAACTTTCTTCCAAGGATTGACAAGTTTGATCAAAGGGAAGAGCAAGAAGGACCACTGAATCCTTCCAATTGTTGTTGAGCCCTGCGTGGGCAAGTCTTGCTGTATAAACCCCTGCGTGGGTATGCTTGTTTGTTTTGACCCCTGCGTGGGTCTATCTTTCTATTAACCCCTACGAGGGTATGTTATTGTTTAAGTCCCTGCGTGGACTATTATGTTATTTGTGTAAGTCCCTGCGTGGACTATTATGATGTTTGTTGTTAAGCCCCTGCGTGGGTAAATCCTTGTTTAAACCCCTGCGTGGGTAAGTTTGTTTATTTAAAAAGTCCCGTTTAGGGCGAAGTGTAACCTTTCAATAAATTAATGGAATGTAAGTTTATAAATTTCATTTTTGCTATTATCTGCATAAATATATTATATGAAATAAATAAAGCAAAATAATTCCTTTTTAATAATAATCTGCCTAATTAAATATTGAATAAGAATCTTAAGAGTGAAACCT
This sequence comes from Helianthus tuberosus, assembly GCA_030545235.1. NCBI lineage: Eukaryota > Viridiplantae > Streptophyta > Magnoliopsida > Asterales > Asteraceae > Helianthus > Helianthus tuberosus. The sequence continues at coordinate 212,423,467 of CM060441.1, read as the reverse complement.
AGCCTGAGTGTCCTTATAAAGACCTGGCCATGATGGTAAGACCTGTGTAAAAGATTCGAATCCCTGTTAACATCTGTAAACATGTTAACACTCCTGGCAGATGTGAATTGTTAAAATCACACACGTCATTTATAAAAGGATTCTTTAGAAGATTCCTAACCCAACTAAATGATCTCTGAATCATGGGTTAAATCATCAAATAAGAAGATCATATTTTGACCATACGTGGTAATATAGTGCCTACGGGCCCTGCTCATTTCCACATGAGCCAAAAGACAGTAGTAGCGATGACTCCCTGTCAGATAAAGGTAATGAACTAGGTTCAAACCTTCATGCTTTGATTCTCTGAAATCATAGCTTATAATTTATAAATGTCCTTGTGACTAGGCCTGTTGTGCCAATATACCTTCATGCTTTGATTCTCTGAAATCATAGCTTATAACTTAAAATGTCCTTGTGACTAGGCCTTATGTGCTAATATATATTGTTATTGTTTATAATTAGGATAAATTCTAATTGAAATCCTAATCAAATTCGATTAATAAATTAACCGAATATGGTCTCTGCTTACCATGGTTAATGAATTACCCTAAGGGGCAATTCCATAATAAACTCCCAAATAAACTATTGTCCTTGTTTTCTGTAACAGTTCAATTAAAATGGCTAACTCAGACGAAATTAATAGCCATCCAGTGGAGAATATTGATAACGCCCGGATTAATTTAACGGGTGCTGAATTGAAAGCGTTGGTTGACGACGCTGTTACAAAGGCATTGGAGCGGCAGTACGAAGAGTATAGTGGGACTCGAAGTAGGACCCTATCTACACCGCATACAAAGCCACCTTCCAAGAAGGATGAACCCAAGAAAGATGATGATAGACTCTCCTCGAACCACCACAGTGCTCCATCTCAGCAGGTCATATTAAATCAAGGACCCCGTGACAAGGGTTGCTCTTATAAATATTTTGTTTCCTGCAAGCCCAGAGATTTTACTGGGGAAAAGGGAGCCATTGACTGCATGACGTGGTTAGACGAGATGGACACAGTTGTGGATATCAGCGGATGCGCTGAGAGGGATATAGTCAAGTTTGTGTCGCAATCCTTTAAGGGCGAAGCTTTAGCCTGGTGGAGATCTCTGATTCAAGCCACCGGGAAAATCCCATTGTACAACATGTCATGGGATCAATTTGTTGCCCTAATCAGGGAAAATTACTGCCCTCAACATGAGGTGGAGAATATAGAGTCTGAGTTTCTATCATTGGTGATGACAAACCTTGACTGTCAAGCTTACCTCACGAGCTTCAACACAATGTCCCGGTTGGTTCCGTATCTGGTGACCCCGGAACCAAAAAGAATAGCTCGTTTTATCGGTGGTTTAGCGCCAGAAATCAAGGCAAGCGTGAAGGCTTCTCGGCCAGCTACTTTTAGATCTGTAGCTGACATATCCTTGTCCCTCACTTTGGATGCGGTCAGGCAAAGATCGCTGAGGAATAAGGAGGTTGAGAAGAGAAAACGTGAAGATGATAGTTCACGGAGGTCGAACAAGAAGCACCGTGGGAACGGTGACAACAAGAAAGGATCTGAGTCAAGGAAAGATGGGCATCATTCTGGTGAGAAGCCCAAGTGCAAGATTTGCAAGAAACAACACTTTGGAAAGTGCAGACTCGAGTCGAACTCACAGACTCAGTCAAAAACCTATGCTTGTGGTATATGCAAGTCCAAGGACCACAAAACCTTGGATTGCAAAAAGATGAAGGATGCAACTTGCTACAGTTGCAATGAGAAAGGGCACATTAAAACCAACTGCCCTAAATACGCCAAGAAGCCTGAAGAGGCCAAGAAGACCAATGCTAGGGTCTTCAGAATGGATGCAAAGGAAGCAGTTCTAGATGACAATGTGATAACAGGTACATTTCTTATAAATGACGTTTATACAAGAGTGATTTTCGATTCAGGAGCTGATAAGTCATTTGTAGATAATAAGTTTTGTAAATTGCTGAATTTACCTGTTAAAAACTTAAGAGTGAAGTATGAGGTGGAATTGGCTGATGGCACCTTAGAAACTGCCTCAACCATATTAGATGGATGTTTCATATCCATTAAGAACCACTCTTTTCCTTTGTCATTACTTCCTTTGAAGTTAGCTAGTTTTGACATTGTTTTGGGTATGGACTGGTTATCTCATAACCAGGCCCAAATCGTCTGTAATAAGAAGCAAGTGGTGATCAAAACTCCGTCTGGTGAACCACTTACCATTCAGGGAGATACACGGTATGGATTTCCTGAGCAAGTGACTATGCTCAAGGCATCTAAGTGTTTGAAGAAGGGTTGTGTCATCTACATGGCACAGGTGACTATCGATGAGCCGAAGCCCAAGATTGAAGAAATCCCTGTTATTTCTGATTACCCAGAAGTTTTTCCCGAGGATCTACCTGGTTTACCACCCGATAGACAAGTCGAATTCAAAATCGACATCATCCCCGGAGCAGCACCTGTTGCTAGAGCACCTTACAGGTTGGCACCAACGGAGATGAAGGAATTGAGAGCACAGCTAGATGAATTGCTGGCCAAGGGTTTCATTAGACCTAGTTCGTCTCCTTGGGGGGCGCCAATCCTGTTTCTCAAGAAGAAGGATGGATCGATGCGTCTGTGCATCGATTACCATGAGCTTAATAAAGTCACAGTCAAGAATAGGTATCCTTTGCCCAGGATCGACGATCTGTTCGATCAGCTTCAAGGGGCAAGTTACTTCTCGAAGACTGACTTGAGGTCAGGCTACCATCAATTGAAGGTTAAAGATGAAGATGTGCACAAGACTGCATTTAGGACTCGTTATGGCCACTACGAGTTCCTAGTGATGCCTTTTGGGCTCACTAATGCGCCAGCCGCGTTCATGGATCTCATGAATCGCGTTTGCAAGCCTTACTTAGATAAATTCGTCATCGTTTTCATCGACGACATTCTCATTTATTCAAAGAACCAAGCTGACCATGAGAAGCACCTTCGATGTATTCTGGAATTACTTCAGCAGGAGAAGCTCTATGCCAAATTCTCTAAATGTGAATTCTGGCTTCGAGAAGTCCAATTCCTTGGACATGTGGTTAGCGAGCGTGGTATCCAAGTGGATCCCGCTAAGGTGGAAGCTGTCATGAATTGGCAGGAGCCAAAGACTCCCACAGAAATTCGCAGTTTCTTGGGATTGGCAGGTTACTACAGGCGCTTCATTGAAAATTTTTCAAGGATTGCTGCACCCCTAACCTCTTTGACTAGAAAGAAAGTGAAGTTCGATTGGGGTCCCAAACAGCAAGAATCCTTCGATATTCTCAAGCAGAAGTTGAGCAATGCTCCTGTGTTGACATTTCCTGATGGAATCGAAGATTTTGTGGTATATTGTGATGCGTCACACACCGGGATGGGATGTGTGCTCATGCAAAAAGGCAAGGTTATTGCCTATGCATCACGACAGTTAAAAGTGCATGAAAAGAATTACACCACCCACGACTTGGAGTTGGGTGCCGTTGTATTTGCACTAAAACTGTGGAGACATTATTTGTATGGTATCAAGTGTGTGATCTATTCTGATCACAAGAGCCTTCAACATCTGTTTAATCAGAAGGATTTAAACATGAGGCAGCGCCGTTGGATGGAAACCTTGAATGATTATGATTGTGAAATCAGGTACCATCCCGGCAAGGCGAATGTAGTCGCTGATGCCTTGAGTCGAAAGGAAAGGGTGAAACCCATCCGAATCAATGCCAAGCGCATGGAGATAAAGAACAGTTTGACTGAAAGGTTGTTAGCTGCTCAGAAGGAAGCTGTGTTGGAAGCTAACTATCCTAATGAAAAGCTAGGAGTAACTGAGGAGCAGTTATCTCTTGGCAAAGACGGAATTCTTAGATTGAATGGACGGATATGGGTTCCAATTTATGGAGGACTTCGGGATGTTATCCTCCAGGAAGCCCATAGTTCCAAATATTCCGTTCATCCTGGAGCTGATAAGATGTACCAGGATCTAAGGGCAAATTATTGGTGGATAGGCTTGAAAAAGTCTGTAGCTGCCTATGTAGCTAAATGCTTGACTTGTGCGCAAGTCAAAGCAGAACATCAAAAGCCGTCAGGCTTGCTGCAACAGCCTGAACTTCCTACGTGGAAGTGGGAAATGGTAACCATGGATTTTATCACCAAGTTACCTAAGACAAGGAAAGACAATGATACAATATGGGTTATAGTTGATAGACTGACTAAGTCAGCACATTTCTTACCCATCAAGGAGACTTATAGCTCCGACATGTTAGCCCAGTTATACGTGGATAAGATTGTAGCCTTACATGGCATACCTGTGTCTATTATCTCTGACAGAGATACTAGATACACGTCTCATTTTTGGAAGAGCTTCCAGCAATCATTGGGCACACGTTTGAATTTCAGTACGGCTTACCATCCTCAGACAGACGGTCAGAGTGAGCGTACTATTCAAACGTTGGAAGACATGCTCCGTGCATGTGTAATTGATTTAGGTGGTAGTTGGGATAACCGCCTACCCTTGATTGAATTCTCCTACAACAATAGCTACCATACCAGCATTAAGGCTGCGCCTTTTGAGGCATTATACGGTAGAAAGTGTAGAACGCCAGTTTGTTGGGCGGAAGTTGGAGATGTCCAATTATCAGGACCAGAGATAGTGTTCGAAACGACGGACAAGATTGTCCAGATTCGTGACCGTCTCAAAGCTGCCCGGGATAGGCAGAAGAGTTACGCAGATCCAAAGCGTAAAGCTTTTCACTTCGAAGTAGGTGACAAAGTGTTGCTTAAGGTATCACCCTGGAAGGGGGTGATGCGATTTGGTAAGAAAGGCAAGCTAAGCCCGAGATACATAGGACCTTTCGAGGTCATCGAACGTGTCGGGTCAGTTGCCTATAAGTTAAACTTACCTGAAGAGCTCAGTGGAATTCACAATGTGTTCCACATCTGCAATCTGAAGAAGTGCTTCGCAGATGAATCACTGGTTATACCACATACAGATGTGCATATAGATGAGAGCTTGAAATTTGTGGAAAAACCATTGTCGATTGAAGATCGACAGGTTAAGAAGCTTCGAAGGAAGCATGTGCCTATTGTAAAGGTCAAATGGGATGCCCGTAGAGGTCCCGAATTCACGTGGGAGGTCGAATCCACGATGAAAGAAAAATACCCTTATTTATTTCAGTAAATCTCGGGGTTGAGATTTCTTTTAAGGGGGTGAGGATGTAACACCTCGAAAATTCACGTCCTATAATGTGTAGACACGTGTCATATGTTTGAACGTGTGAAAGAAAGTTATAGAAGGATTTAAGTTGACAGTCGTGGAAAGTATGAGTATATACGAGTTCTAAATGTCAAAAGCGAATAAATATATTATATATTAACCCTACAAGATGCTTATACCTTCAAACGAATAAATCATGGATCATACGAAGCCAAATATGAAAGAAAGTGAGAGATTACAAACTACAGGGGCTAAATGTGTCAACATGTTTAAGTTATACCTCTGAGTGACCTTTTGACAAACCCGAAGCTTTGTAACGGTTAATTATGCTCACTAGAATACACGATAAAAATTTCATAAAGTTTCGTAATCGTATGAGAAAGTTATGATCAAATTCGTATGTGAGGGGTTAAAGCGTAAACGTTGAAAGTTAGGACTTTTCGGGTAACAATAAAGTTAACCGGGGACGTAACAAAGTGGGTATATGTTTTAAAGCCCTTATAAATCAACTTAGAGGGTTCAAAATGCAAGAAAGTGATGCCTAAACAAAGTTTGAAGAGCCAAGGATCAAACCGCAAAAATAAAAAATATAAGATCTGGTGCAGGAGGGGGTCGCGCGACGCGAATCCCCAAGGGGGGGTCGTCGCGCCACGCGAGGGCCTATCTGGTCCGAGAATGTTGGTTTCTTGTCTGCCTTTGCATTCTACTCTACTTTTAACCGAATTTCCTCATCTTGGACGACCCCTAGGCACCCCCAAGCACTAGGGAAACTTGTTAGTGAGTTATGGTCAGTGGTAGAACCATGTGTCAACAATCTATGGTGAAAAATTCACTATAAAAGGGCCATGAAGTTGCAAACATTCTTCACACCTTCCTTCAAGCTTTCTGATCATTTCTGGAGCTCAAGTCTTCTTCCAAGTGATCACTAATCAAGCTTAGGACTTCAGTAAGTTTGCTAATCCTTTCTTAATTAAGTTTTAGCTTAGTTTAAGCTTAAAAGTCAAACCGTCGTAATTAACGGTTGACTTAACGATTAATCATTGTTAGTCCAGTGATTAGTCGAAGTGAAAGTAGTTATGAGTTGGTAATTATGTGGGTAATAAACCCTCAAAAGGGTTCCCCCTGGTTCCCACTCTAACTAGGTCAAATGTCGGGTCAAACTTGCTAATAAAAAGTCAACAGGATACTTATTTTCTAGTTTATGCATGATTAGCAATGTAGAACACATACAACCTGTTTGATCATTATTATAACTTGGTAATTAGTGTAAGAACATGTCTAAACATGTTCAACCCGACAATTTCCTGTTTAGACCAGGTTCGGAACCGAAAGTCGCATATTTTGACTTTTGCTTTGACTTTCAGTTCTGACCCGTTTAGGCATGTTTTAGAAATTCCTAAGAGCTTTAATTGGACTAGGTTACATGCTAGTATAACCCTCTGTGATTATACACCGTGGTTCATTAGTTATCCAATTAATATGCATGTTTCCGTTAATTGCTCATATGTTGACCATTATGCCATTTTCACCTTAAAACGTGATTTTGAAAATGTAAAAGAGTAGAAACCTTTGTTACTGATATATATACTTGTACCCAAAATTTGAGATCAAGTGGTGGTGTAGATTGAGAGTTATGCTCATTAGCGCAAAATGAAAGCTTTATGTTAATTAAATGGCGTAATTAGCGTATATCCTAGTTAAGCCTACTTTTTGATATCAAACTTATTACCCACTGATGTAATATATTATTTTGGGATTTTTGAAGATTTTTAATTAATTTTAGGCTGAGCATAACTAATAGTCATAGGCTTAATCCGGTAATTGTCGGTTTTGCCCTTACGGGCCATAAAATGAGTTTTACATATCTAAACGACTCCAAACCTTTTGCTACTGATTAGATATGATAAATAAATTATTTTAAGCCTTCTGGAATAATAAAAATATCAGCTTTATGTATCGAACCCGTAAATGGCTTCTAATCGCCTTATTAAGCGTTTTTAGCGCATAGTATGTACTAGAACTATTTTAAACATACTAAGGGTGATACCTACTGATATTTGAGGTAAATAATAATATTTTAACAGTAAGCAAAAGTTGTTTAACTCAGACTTCAGTTTTGAGCTTTACGACTTATGTGAAATTACCAAAATGCCCCTACGGTGCATGGTTTGGTTATAATTGATAAATTTCACATATATACAATACCCCACTGATATAACTTAGCAAGTTGATCATCTTTGCTGATTACATCAGACCTGTAACTCAGGATATTACTTAAACTCTTTTATCACCTTATAAATGACCAAACTACCCCTACGAGGCATAGTTTGTGTTTAAATTCATTTCGGGCATAATAAATGATATCTTACTGATGTCACAACATATTTGAATCATATTAACTTAGGAAACCTGTATATGGCTCTTACGGATACCCGTTACGCTTATTACGCGTTCGGTTCGGTTTATGTAACAAGTTTACATAAATTGGCCGAAACGGGTCAAACCTTATCGGTTTTATCTCAAAATCCAGAATGTGTATGAAATACCCATATTAAGCAAGTCTCCGAACTTGTCGTGTCTAAATCACATTCTATCCGGTCTTTGCTTAATCGTGCGTACGAACCGTATCCTTGAAACTAACCGGTCTAAGCTTAAGCATAACTAAAGACCCGTTAGGATTCTAATAGGTTATTATAAAACCTTCATTCCAGATTAGGAGGACCAGTAAAAGCTACTTTCATTTGCTTATTGTGATTATTACATTGCTCAGGTAAATACTTTTAACTTATTTTCTCTATACGGGCCTGGGTTACGGTATATAAAATACTGCTTGGTCGGGCATCAAATCTTCCATCGTTTGGTGGTTAATTGAATAATTTGATAGGCCCGTTTAAACAGTTCTGTTTACTTAAAAGCCTTTGGGGGGTTAATGACCATGTCCCGGATATCCTTGGCATCATTTTACGAAATGGCCACAACCTAAGCGCGGAGTGTAGGCGTACACTCGTCAGTGCATAAATAGTTGATGTGGTGTGTCTATTGATCTTTAACCCGGTACGTCCGGGCTACTGAACGCATAAGGAACATGTAATTCGTTCACAAGATTATATATTTAAATAATTCTCCCAAGTTATAAAATGTTTATGCCACGTGCATCCAAATCAATTTTCAATCATTTTCCAAAATGAGTCAGTTGATTGTATTTACCAGTGTAAACTGACGTATTTTCCCAAAAAGATTAAATGCAGGTACTAAACGTAATTGGCTGGATTGTCTCCTTAGCAGCAATAAAGAGTCTCGCAAGCTTAAGATGCCTGAAGTCTGTTGAACTATTGTTTCCATTTTATTTCCGATCCGTCTGTGGATAAACTTCCGAATATTGTGACATTTGATATTACAATATTAAATTCGGTTGAAACTTATCTTTTATATTGCTTCCGCTATGCATATTAAATATTGTGTTGTTTGACTATTATGTTGCCAACCACGTCACGATACTCCCCACCGGGCCCACCGGTGACACGTGGAAATCGGGGTGTGACAGGTTGGTATCAGAGCCAACACTGAGTGAATTAAACACTAGCCTTTTGTGTTTAATCTCAGTTACACAATTGCACATATCTAAACCTTCGAGTCTAGACAAATAACTTAGGACAAATTCTACCTTGTTTGGTTTTTGTTTTGTCCTTTGAATTTATATATATTGTTGTTGTTATCTCATGCTATATTGACAGGATTTAAAAATGCCACCAAGATTCTTCCGAAGAAGAGGACGAGGAAAGGGGCCAATCACCGCCCCCAATGACAACGAGGCAGGACCTTCGAATGTGCGAGCTCCTTCGACCACAGAGAGTGACGATCCCCGGCAAAACCGGAGGAACCTCTTGGAGCCGGCGAGACGGTCGGTTTCGCACAGTTCAACACCTCCTGTTCATAACTCATATGGGCCACATTCTGAAAATGAGCCCAACAACCCACAACCTTCCTACATACCTTTACAGCGATCTTTATCGCACCACTCCTTTGGTGACCCTACACCTGTATTTAGGGGCCGGTTTAACCCGGCAAATTTCATACAAGAACCAATGGGTTTCAACCCATTGGGACCGGAGGACCATTTCTCGGGAGACAACGCTATGGATATGGACGAGGATACGGACCCCGTCGAACCTGCCAGTGGTACACCAAACCACCCAATAGAGATCTCTGACGGATCTTCTTTCCACGGATCACCCTATGTTGGTCCAGATAGCTTTCAAGCTATGTTTACCAGGCACGAATGGTACTATACACCTCCTCCCCATTCACCGCCTCAGCAGCAGCAACAACAGCAACAGGATCCCTCTGTGGATTCACGGTTTGTGGCAGTTACACCACCGCCTCCACCGCCGCCAGTTCAGCCGGCACCTCCGCAACCGCCGAGGCGTAGGAGATCTGGACCGCGTATGACTACACGGGGATGGGACTTTCATTTTAGCTCTCCTCGACAATCAAGTGGCAGCCATTACCCGCCACTTCAGGAGGACCCACAAATGGGTGGGCCTTCACACCCAGTTGCACCGCAACCACCGCCGATGGGGTTTGATAACCCAATTCCAGCATACACGGGTTCCATGGCGTATAACCCGTTTGAACAGCCAGTGCACACCAACTAGAACTACGCCGAAGCGGACCCATACATGGTAGCGGCTAACTACAACACCCAAGGACCCTATGGAGATCCATGGGGAGTAGGGTACCCAACACATGGGTACCAAATACCTCCAAGACCTATTATCAGGCAACAATCGCAACCACCAAGGTTATCCCCACCAGAGCGTGAAGAAATTCTGCAAAGGTTGGACCATGTAGAGCGAGAGTTTCACAGGGAACGAAGGGAGCGACAAACTTTCTTCCAAGGATTGACAAGTTTGATCAAAGGGAAGAGCAAGAAGGACCACTGAATCCTTCCAATTGTTGTTGAGCCCTGCGTGGGCAAGTCTTGCTGTATAAACCCCTGCGTGGGTATGCTTGTTTGTTTTGACCCCTGCGTGGGTCTATCTTTCTATTAACCCCTACGAGGGTATGTTATTGTTTAAGTCCCTGCGTGGACTATTATGTTATTTGTGTAAGTCCCTGCGTGGACTATTATGATGTTTGTTGTTAAGCCCCTGCGTGGGTAAATCCTTGTTTAAACCCCTGCGTGGGTAAGTTTGTTTATTTAAAAAGTCCCGTTTAGGGCGAAGTGTAACCTTTCAATAAATTAATGGAATGTAAGTTTATAAATTTCATTTTTGCTATTATCTGCATAAATATATTATATGAAATAAATAAAGCAAAATAATTCCTTTTTAATAATAATCTGCCTAATTAAATATTGAATAAGAATCTTAAGAGTGAAACCTAGCCTGAGTGTCCTTATAAAGACCTGGCCATGATGGTAAGACCTGTGTAAAAGATTCGAATCCCTGTTAACATCTGTAAACATGTTAACACTCCTGGCAGATGTGAATTGTTAAAATCACACACGTCATTTATAAAAGGATTCTTTAGAAGATTCCTAACCCAACTAAATGATCTCTGAATCATGGGTTAAATCATCAAATAAGAAGATCATATTTTGACCATACGTGGTAATATAGTGCCTACGGGCCCTGCTCATTTCCACATGAGCCAAAAGACAGTAGTAGCGATGACTCCCTGTCAGATAAAGGTAATGAACTAGGTTCAAACCTTCATGCTTTGATTCTCTGAAATCATAGCTTATAATTTATAAATGTCCTTGTGACTAGGCCTGTTGTGCCAATATACCTTCATGCTTTGATTCTCTGAAATCATAGCTTATAACTTAAAATGTCCTTGTGACTAGGCCTTATGTGCTAATATATATTGTTATTGTTTATAATTAGGATAAATTCTAATTGAAATCCTAATCAAATTCGATTAATAAATTAACCGAATATGGTCTCTGCTTACCATGGTTAATGAATTACCCTAAGGGGCAATTCCATAATAAACTCCCAAATAAACTATTGTCCTTGTTTTCTGTAACAGTTCAATTAAAATGGCTAACTCAGACGAAATTAATAGCCATCCAGTGGAGAATATTGATAACGCCCGGATTAATTTAACGGGTGCTGAATTGAAAGCGTTGGTTGACGACGCTGTTACAAAGGCATTGGAGCGGCAGTACGAAGAGTATAGTGGGACTCGAAGTAGGACCCTATCTACACCGCATACAAAGCCACCTTCCAAGAAGGATGAACCCAAGAAAGATGATGATAGACTCTCCTCGAACCACCACAGTGCTCTATCTCAGCAGGTCATATTAAATCAAGGACCCCGTGACAAGGGTTGCTCTTATAAATATTTTGTTTCCTGCAAGCCCAGAGATTTTACTGGGGAAAAGGGAGCCATTGACTGCATGACGTGGTTAGACGAGATGGACACAGTTGTGGATATCAGCGGATGCGCTGAGAGGGATATAGTCAAGTTTGTGTCGCAATCCTTTAAGGGCGAAGCTTTAGCCTGGTGGAGATCTCTGATTCAAGCCACCGGGAAAATCCCATTGTACAACATGTCATGGGATCAATTTGTTGCCCTAATCAGGGAAAATTACTGCCCTCAACATGAGGTGGAGAAGATAGAGTCTGAGTTTCTATCATTGGTGATGACAAACCTTGACTGTCAAGCTTACCTCACGAGCTTCAACACAATGTCCCGGTTGGTTCCGTATCTGGTGACCCCGGAACCAAAAAGAATAGCTCGTTTTATCGGTGGTTTAGCCCCGGAAATCAAGGCAAGCGTGAAGGCTTCTCGGCCAGCTACTTTTAGATCTGTAGCTGACATATCCTTGTCCCTCACTTTGGATGCGGTCAGGCAAAGATCGCTGAGGAATAAGGAGGTTGAGAAGAGAAAACGTGAAGATGATAGTTCACGGAGGTCGAACAAGAAGCACCGTGGGAACGGTGACAACAAGAAAGGATCTGAGTCAAGGAAAGATGGGCATCATTCTGGTGAGAAGCCCAAGTGCAAGATTTGCAAGAAACAACACTTTGGAAAGTGCAGACTCGAGTCGAACTCACAGACTCATTCAAAAACCTATACTTGTGGTATATGCAAGTCCAAGGACCACAAAACCTTGGATTGCAAAAAGATGAAGGATGCAACTTGCTACAGTTGCAATGAGAAAGGGCACATTAAAACCAACTGCCCTAAATACGCCAAGAAGCCTGAAGAGGCCAAGAAGACCAATGCTAGGGTCTTCAGAATGGATGCAAAGGAAGCAGTTCTAGATGACAATGTGATAACATGTACATTTCTTATAAATGACGTTTATACAAGAGTGATTTTCGATTCAGGAGCTGATAAGTCATTTGTAGATAATAAGTTTTGTAAATTGCTGAATTTACCTGTTAAAAACTTAAGAGTGAAGTATGAGGTGGAATTGGCTGATGGCACCTTAGAAACCGCCTCAACCATATTAGATGGATGTTTCATATCCATTAAGAACCACTCTTTTCCTTTGTCATTACTTCCTTTGAAGTTAGCTGGTTTTGACATTGTTTTGGGTATGGACTGGTTATCTCATAACTAGGCCCAAATCGTCTGTAATAAGAAGCAAGTGGTGATCAAAACTCCATCTGGTGAACCACTTACCATTCAGGGAGATACACGGTATGGATTTCCTGAGCAAGTGACTATGCTCAAGGCATCTAAGTGTTTGAAGAAGGGTTGTGTCATCTACATGGCACAGGTGACTATCGATGAGCCGAAGCCCAAGATTGAAGAAATCCCTGTTATTTCTGATTACCCAGAAGTTTTTCCCGAGGATCTACCTGGTTTACCACCCGATAGACAAGTCGAATTCAAAATCGACATCATCCCCGGAGCAGCACCTGTTGCTAGAGCACCTTACAGGTTGGCACCAACGGAGATGAAGGAATTGAGAGCACAGCTAGATGAATTGCTGGCCAAGGGTTTCATTAGACCTAGTTCGTCTCCTTGGGGGGCGCCAATCTTGTTTCTCAAGAAGAAGGATGGATCGATGCATCTGTGCATCGATTACCGTGAGCTTAATAAAGTCACAGTCAAGAATAGGTATCCTTTGCCCAGGATCGACGATCTGTTCGATCAGCTTCAAGGGGCAAGTTACTTCTCGAAGATTGACTTGAGGTCAGGCTATCATCAATTGAAGGTTAAAGATGAGGATGTGCACAAGACTGCATTTAGGACTCGTTATGGCCACTACGAGTTCCTAGTGATGCCTTTTGGGCTCACTAATGCGCCAGCCGCGTTCATGGATCTCATGAATCGCGTTTGCAAGCCTTACTTAGATAAATTCGTCATTGTTTTCATCGACGACATTCTCATTTATTCGAAGAACCAAGCTGACCATGAGAAGCACCTTCGATGTATTCTGGAATTACTTCAGCAGGAGAAGCTCTATGCCAAATTCTCTAAATGTGAATTCTGGCTTCGAGAAGTCCAATTCCTTGGACATGTGGTTAGCGAGCGTGGTATCCAAGTGGATCCCGCTAAGGTGGAAGCTGTCATGAATTGGCAGGAGCCAAAGACTCCCACAGAAATTCGCAGTTTCTTGGGATTGGCAGGTTACTACAGGCGCTTCATTGAAAATTTTTCAAGGATTGCTGCACCCCTAACCTCTTTGACTAGAAAGAGAGTGAAGTTCGATTGGGGTCCCAAACAGCAAGAATCCTTCGATATTCTCAAGCAAAAGTTGAGCAATGCTCCTGTGTTGACATTGCCTGATGGAATCGAAGATTTTGTGGTATATTGTGATGCGTCACACACCGGGATGGGATGTGTGCTCATGCAAAAGGCAAGGTTATTGCCTATGCATCACGACAGTTAAAAGTGCATGAAAAGAATTACACCACCCACGACTTGGAGTTGGGTGCCGTTGTATTTGCACTAAAACTGTGGAGACATTATTTGTATGGTATCAAGTGTGTGATCTATTCTGATCACAAGAGCCTTCAACATCTGTTTAATCAGAAGGATTTAAACATGAGGCAGCGCCGTTGGATGGAAACCTTGAATGATTATGATTGTGAAATCAGGTACCATCCCGGCAAGGCGAATGTAGTCGCTGATGCCTTGAGTCGAAAGGAAAGGGTGAAACCCATCCGAATCAATGCCAAGCGCATGGAGATAAAGAACAGTTTGACTGAAATGTTGTTAGCTGCTCAGAAGGAAGCTGTGTTGGAAGCTAACTATCCTAATGAAAAGCTAGGAGTAACTGAGGAGCAGTTATCTCTTGGCAAAGACGGAATTCTTAGATTGAATGGACGGATATGGGTTCCAATTTATGGAGGACTTCGGGATGTTATCCTCCAGGAAGCCCATAGTTCCAAATATTCCGTTCATCCTGGAGCTGATAAGATGTACCAGGATCTAAGGGCAAATTATTGGTGGATAGGCTTGAAAAAGTCTGTAGCTGCCTATGTAGCTAAATGCTTGAGTTGTGCGCAAGTCAAAGCAGAACATCAAAAGCCGTCAGGCTTGCTGCAACAGCCTGAACTTCCTACGTGGAAGTGGGAAATGGTAACCATGGATTTTATCACCAAGTTACCTAAGGACAAGGAAAGGCAATGATACAATATGGGTTTATAGTTGATAGACTGACTAAGTCAGCACATTTCTTACCCATCAAGGAGACTTATAGCTCCGACATGTTAGCCCAGTTATACGTGGATAAGATTGTAGCCTTACATGGCATACCTGTGTCTATTATCTCTGACAGAGATACTAGATACACGTCTCATTTTTGGAAGAGCTTCCAGCAATCATTGGGCACACTTTTGAATTTCAGTACGGCTTACCATCCTCAGACAGACGGTCAGAGTGAGCGTACTATTCAAACGTTGGAAGACCTGCTCCGTGCATGTGTAATTGAATTTAGGTGGTAGTTGGGATAACCGCCTACCCTTGATTGAATTCTCCTACAACAATAGCTACCATACCAGCATTAAGGCTGCGCCTTTTGAGGCATTATACGGTAGAAAGTGTAGAACGCCAGTTTGTTGGGCGGAAGTTGGAGATGTCCAATTATCAGGACCAGAGATAGTGTTCGAAACGACGGACAAGATTGTCCAGATTCGTGACCGTCTCAAAGCTGCCCGGGATAGGCAGAAGAGTTACGCAGATCCAAAGCGTAAAGCTTTTCACTTCGAAGTAGGTGACAAAGTGTTGCTTAAGGTATCACCCTAGAAGGGGGTGATGCGATTTGGTAAGAAAGGCAAGCTAAGCCCGAGATACATAGGACCTTTCGAGGTCATCGAACGTGTCGGGTCAGTTGCCTATAAGTTAAACTTACCTGAAGAGCTCAGTGGAATTCACAATGTGTTCCACATCTGCAATCTGAAGAAGTGCTTCGCAGATGAATCACTGGTTATACCACATACAGATGTGCATATAGATGAGAGCTTGAAATTTGTGGAAAAACCATTGTCGATTGAAGATCGACAGGTTAAGAAGCTTCGAAGGAAGCATGTGCCTATTGTAAAGGTCAAATGGGATGCCCGTAGAGGTCCCGAATTCACGTGGGAGGTCGAATCCACGATGAAAGAAAAATACCCTTATTTATTTCAGTAAATCTCGGGGGTCGAGATTTCTTTTAAGGGGGTGAGGATGTAACACCTCGAAAATTCACGTCCTATAATGTGTAGACACGTGTCATATGTTTGAACGTGTGAAAGAAAGTTATAGAAGGATTTAAGTTGACAGTCGTGGAAAGTATGAGTATATACGAGTTCTAAATGTCAAAAGCGAATAAATATATTATATATTAACCCTACAAGATGCTTATACCTTCAAACGAATAAATCATGGATCATACGAAGCCAAATATGAAAGAAAGTGAGAGATTACAAACTACAGGGGCTAAATGTGTCAACATGTTTAAGTTATACCTCTGAGTGACCTTTTGACAAACCCGAAGCTTTGTAACGGTTAATTATGCTCACTAGAATACACGATAAAAATTTCATAAAGTTTCGTAATCGTATGAGAAAGTTATGATCAAATTCGTATGTGAGGGGTTAAAGCGTAAACGTTGAAAGTTAGGACTTTTCGGGTAACAATAAAGTTAACCGGGGACGTAACAAAGTGGGTATATGTTTTAAAGCCCTTATAAATCAACTTAGAGGGTTCAAAATGCAAGAAAGTGATGCCTAAACAAAGTTTGAAGAGCCAAGGATCAAACCGCAAAAATAAAAAATATAAGATCTGGTGCAGGAGGGGGTCGCGCCACGCGAAGCCCCAAGGGGGGGTCGTCGCGCCACGCGAGGGCCTATCTGGTCCGAGAATGTTGGTTTCTTGTCTGCCTTTGCATTCTACTCGACTTTTAACCGAATTTCCTCATCTTGGACGACCCCTAGGCACCCCCAAGCACTAGGGACACTTGTTAGTGAGTTATGGTCAGTGGTAGAACCATGTGTCAACAATCTATGGTGAAAAATTCACTATAAAAGGGCCATGAAGTTGCAAACATTCTTCACACCTTCCTTCAAGCTTTCTGATCATTTCTGGAGCTCAAGTCTTCTTCCAAGTGATCACTAATCAAGCTTAGGACTTCAGTAAGTTTGCTAATCCTTTCTTAATTAAGTTTTAGCTTAGTTTAAGCTTAAAAGTCAAACCGTCGTAATTAACGGTTGACTTAACGATTAATCATTGTTAGTCCAGTGATTAGTCGAAGTGAAAGTAGTTATGAGTTGGTAATTATGTGGGTAATAAACCCTCAAAAGGGTTCCCCCTGGTTCCCACTCTAACTAGGTCAAATGTCGGGTCAAACTTGCTAATAAAAAGTCAACAGGATACTTATTTTCTAGTTTATGCATGATTAGCAATGTAGAACACATACAACCTGTTTGATCATTATTATAACTTGGTAATTAGTGTAAGAACATGTCTAAACATGTTCAACCCGACAATTTCCTGTTTAGACCAGGTTCGGAACCGAAAGTCGCATAGTTTGACTTTTGCTTTGACTTTCAGTTCTGACCCGTTTAGGCATGTTTTATAAATGCCTAAGAGCTTTAATTGGACTAGGTTACATGCTAGTATAACCCTCTGTGATTATACACCGTGGTTCATTAGTTATCCAATTAATATGCATGTTTCCGTTAATTGCTCATATGTTGACCATTATGCCATTTTCACCTTAAAACGTGATTTTGAAAATGTAAAAGAGTAGAAACCTTTGTTACTGATATATATACTTGTACCCAAAATTTGAGATCAAGTGGTGGTGTAGATTGAGAGTTATGCTCATTAGCGCAAAATGAAAGCTTTATGTTAATTAAATGGCGTAATTAGCGTATAGCCTAGTTAAGCCTACTTTTTGATATCAAACTTATTACCCACTGATGTAATATATTATTTTGGGATTTTTGAAGATTTTTAATTAATTTTAGGCTGAGCATAACTAATAGTCATAGGCTTAATCCGGTAATTGTCGGTTTTGCCCTTACGGGCCATAAAATGAGTTTTACATATCTAAACGACTCCAAACCTTTTGCTACTGATTAGATATGATAAATAAATTATTTTAAGCCTTCTGGAATAATAAAAATATCAGCTTTATGTATCGAACCCGTAAATGGCTTCTAATCGCCTTATTAAGCGTTTTTAGCGCATAGTATGTACTAGAACTATTTTAAACATACTAAGGGTGATACCTACTGATATTTGAGGTAAATAATAATATTTTAACAGTAAGCAAAAGTTGTTTAACTCAGACTTCAGTTTTGAGCTTTACGACTTATGTGAAATTACCAAAATGCCCCTACGGTGCATGGTTTGGTTATAATTGATAAATTTCACATATATACAATACCCCACTGATATAACTTAGCAAGTTGATCATCTTTGCTGATTACATCAGACCTGTAACTCAGGATATTACTTAAACTCTTTTATCACCTTATAAATGACCAAACTACCCCTACGGGGCATAGTTTGTGTTTAAATTCATTTCGGGCATAATAAATGATATCTTACTGATGTCACAACATATTTGAATCATATTAACTTAGGAAACCTGTATATGGCTCTTACGGATACCCGTTACGCTTATTACGCGTTCGGTTCGGTTTATGTAACAAGTTTACATAAATTGGCCGAAACGGGTCAAACCTTATCGGTTTTATCTCAAAATCCAGAATGTGTATGAAATACCCATATTAAGCAAGTCTCCGAACTTGTCGTGTCTAAATCACATTCTATCCGGTCTTTGCTTAATCGTGCGTACGAACCGTATCCTTGAAACTAACCGGTCTAAGCTTAAGCATAACTAAAGACCCGTTAGGATTCTAATAGGTTATTATAAAACCTTCATTCCAGATTAGGAGGACCAGTAAAAGCTACTTTCATTTGCTTATTGTGATTATTACATTGCTCAGGTAAATACTTTTAACTTATTTTCTCTATACGGGCCTGGGTTACGGTATATAAAATACTGCTTGGTCGGGCATCAAATCTTCCATCGTTTGGTGGTTAATTGAATAATTTGATAGGCCCGTTTAAACAGTTCTGTTTACTTAAAAGCCTTTGGGGGGTTAATGACCATGTCCCGGATATCCTTGGCATCATTTTACGAAATGGCCACAACCTAAGCGCGGAGTGTAGGCGTACACTCGTCAGTGCATAAATAGTTGATGTGGTGTGTCTATTGATCTTTAACCCGGTACGTCCGGGCTACTGAACGCATAAGGAACATGTAATTCGTTCACAAGATTATATATTTAAATAATTCTCCCAAGTTATAAAATGTTTATGCCACGTGCATCCAAATCAATTTTCAATCATTTTCCAAAATGAGTCAGTTGATTGTATTTACCAGTGTAAACTGACGTATTTTCCCAAAAAGATTAAATGCAGGTACTAAACGTAATTGGCTGGATTGTCTCCTTAGCAGCAATAAAGAGTCTCGCAAGCTTAAGATGCCTGAAGTCTGTTGAACTATTGTTTCCATTTTATTTCCGATCCGTCTGTGGATAAACTTCCGAATATTGTGACATTTGATATTACAATATTAAATTCGGTTGAAACTTATCTTTTATATTGCTTCCGCTATGCATATTAAATATTGTGTTGTTTGACTATTATGTTGCCAACCACGTCACGATACTCCCCACCGGGCCCACCGGTGACACGTGGAAATCGGGGTGTGACAGGTTGGTATCAGAGCCAACACTGAGTGAATTAAACACTAGCCTTTTGTGTTTAATCTCAGTTACACAATTGCACATATCTAAACCTTCGAGTCTAGACAAATAACTTAGGACAAATTCTACCTTGTTTGGTTTTTGTTTTGTCCTTTGAATTTATATATATTGTTGTTGTTATCTCATGCTATATTGACAGGATTTAAAAATGCCACCAAGATTCTTCCGAAGAAGAGGACGAGGAAAGGGGCCAATCACCGCCCCCAATGACAACGAGGCAGGACCTTCGAATGTGCGAGCTCCTTCGACCACAGAGAGTGACGATCCCCGGCAAAACCGGAGGAACCTCTTGGAGCCGGCGAGACGGTCGGTTTCGCACAGTTCAACACCTCCTGTTCATAACTCATATGGGCCACATTTTGAAAATGAGCCCAACAACCCACAACCTTCCTACATACCTTTACAGCGATCTTTATCGCACCACTCCTTTGGTGACCCTACACCTGTATTTAGGGGCCGGTTTAACCCGGCAAATTTCATACAAGAACCAATGGGTTTCAACCCATTGGGACCGGAGGACCATTTCTCGGGAGACAACGCTATGGATATGGACGAGGATACGGACCCCGTCGAACCTGCCAGTGGTACACCAAACCACCCAATAGAGATCTTTGACGGATCTTCTTTCCACGGATCACCCTATGTTGGTCCAGATAGCTTTCAAGCTATGTTTACCAGGCACGAATGGTACTATACACCTCCTCCCCATTCACCGCCTCAGCAGCAGCAACAACAGCAACAGGATCCCTCTGTGGATTCACGGTTTGTGGCAGTTACGCCACCGCCTCCACCGCCGCCAGTTCAGCCGGCACCTCCGCAACCGCCGAGGCGTAGGAGATCTCGACCGCGTATGACTACACGGGGATGGGACTTTCATTTTAGCTCTCCTCGACAATCAAGTGGCAGCCATTACCCGCCACTTCAGGAGGACCCACAAATGGGTGGGCCTTCACACCCAGTTGCACCGCAACCACCGCCGATGGGGTTTGATAACCCAATTCCAGCATACACGGGTTCCATGGCGTATAACCCGTTTGAACAGCCAGTGCACACCAACTACAACTACGCCGAAGCCGACCCATACATGGTAGCGGCTAACTACAACACCCAAGGACCCTATGGAGATCCATGGGGAGTAGGGTACCCAACACATGGGTACCAAATACCTCCAAGACCTATTATCAGGCAACAATCGCAACCACCAAGGTTATCCCCACCAGAGCGTGAAGAAATTCTGCAAAGGTTGGACCATGTAGAGCGAGAGTTTCACAGGGAACGAAGGGAGCGACAAACTTTCTTCCAAGGATTGACAAGTTTGATCAAAGCGAAGAGCAAGAAGGACCACTAAATCCTTCCAATTGTTGTTGAGCCCTGCGTGGGCAAGTCTTGCTGTATAAACCCCTGCGTGGGTATGCTTGTTTGTTTTGACCCCTGCGTGGGTCTATCTTTCTATTAACCCCTACGAGGGTATGTTATTGTTTAAGTCCCTGCGTGGACTATTATGTTATTTGTGTAAGTCCCTGCGTGGACTATTATGATGTTTGTTGTTAAGCCCCTGCGTGGGTAAATCCTTGTTTAAACCCCTGCGTGGGTAAGTTTGTTTATTTAAAAAGTCCCGTTTAGGGCGAAGTGTAACCTTTCAATAAATTAATGGAATGTAAGTTTATAAATTTCATTTTTGCTATTATCTGCATAAATATATTATATGAAATAAATAAAGCAAAATAATTCCTTTTTAATAATAATCTGCCTAATTAAATATTGAATAAGAATCTTAAGAGTGAAACCTAGCCTGAGTGTCCTTATAAAGACCTGGCCATGATGGTAAGACCTGTGTAAAAGATTCGAATCCCTGTTAACATCTGTAAACATGTTAACACTCCTGGCAGATGTGAATTGTTAAAATCACACACGTCATTTATAAAAGGATTCTTTAGAAGATTCCTAACCCAACTAAATGATCTCTGAATCATGGGTTAAATCATCAAATAAGAAGATCATATTTTGACCATACGTGGTAATATAGTGCCTACGGGCCCTGCTCATTTCCACATGAGCCAAAAGACAGTAGTAGCGATAACTCCCTGTCAGATAAAGGTAATGAACTAGGTTCAAACCTTCATGCTTTGATTCTCTGAAATCATAGCTTATAATTTATAAATGTCCTTGTGACTAGGCCTGTTGTGCCAATATACCTTCATGCTTTGATTCTCTGAAATCATAGCTTATAACTTAAAATGTCCTTGTGACTAGGCCTTATGTGCTAATATATATTGTTATTGTTTATAATTAGGATAAATTCTAATTGAAATCCTAATCAAATTCGATTAATAAATTAACCGAATATGGTCTCTGCTTACCATGGTTAATGAATTACCCTAAGGGGCAATTCCATAATAAACTCCCAAATAAACTATTGTCCTTGTTTTCTGTAACAGTTCAATTAAAATGGCTAACTCAGACGAAATTAATAGCCATCCAGTGGAGAATATTGATAACGCCCGGATTAATTTAACGGGTGCTGAATTGAAAGCGTTGGTTGACGACGCTGTTACAAAGGCATTGGAGCGGCAGTACGAAGAGTATAGTGGGACTCGAAGTAGGACCCTATCTACACCGCATACAAAGCCACCTTCCAAGAAGGATGAACCCAAGAAAGATGATGATAGACTCTCCTCGAACCACCACAGTGCTCCATCTCAGCAGGTCATATTAAATCAAGGACCCCGTGACAAGGGTTGCTCTTATAAATATTTTGTTTCCTGCAAGCCCAGAGATTTTACTGGGGAAAAGGGAGCCATTGACTGCATGACGTGGTTAGACGAGATGGACACAGTTGTGGATATCAGCGGATGCGCTGAGAGGGATATAGTCAAGTTTGTGTCGCAATCCTTTAAGGGCGAAGCTTTAGCCTGGTGGAGATCTCTGATTCAAGCCACCGGGAAAATCCCATTGTACAACATGTCATGGGATCAATTTGTTGCCCTAATCAGGGAAAATTACTGCCCTCAACATGAGGTGGAGAAGATAGAGTCTGAGTTTCTATCATTGGTGATGACAAACCTTGACTGTCAAGCTTACCTCACGAGCTTCAACACAATGTCCCGGTTGGTTCCGTATCTGGTGACCCCGGAACCAAAAAGAATAGCTCGTTTTATCGGTGGTTTAGCCCCGGAAATCAAGGCAAGCGTGAAGGCTTCTCGGCCAGCTACTTTTAGATCTGTAGCTGACATATCCTTGTCCCTCACTTTGGATGCGGTCAGGCAAAGATCGCTGAGGAATAAGGAGGTTGAGAAGAGAAAACGTGAAGATGATAGTTCACGGAGGTCGAACAAGAAGCACCGTGGGAACGGTGACAACAAGAAAGGATCTGAGTCAAGGAAAGATGGGCATCATTCTGGTGAGAAGCCCAAGTGCAAGATTTGCAAGAAACAACACTTTGGAAAGTGCAGACTCGAGTCGAACTCACAGACTCAGTCAAAAACCTATGCTTGTGGTATATGCAAGTCCAAGGACCACAAAACCTTGGATTGCAAAAAGATGAAGGATGCAACTTGCTACAGTTGCAATGAGAAAGGGCACATTAAAACCAACTGCCCTAAATACGCCAAGAAGCCTGAAGAGGCCAAGAAGACCAATGCTAGGGTCTTCAGAATGGATGCAAAGGAAGCAGTTCTAGATGACAATGTGATAACAGGTACATTTCTTATAAATGACGTTTATACAAGAGTGATTTTCGATTCAGGAGCTGATAAGTCATTTGTAGATAATAAGTTTTGTAAATTGCTGAATTTACCTGTTAAAAACTTAAGAGTGAAGTATGAGGTGGAATTGGCTGATGGCACCTTAGAAACCGCCTCAACCATATTAGATGGATGTTTCATATCCATTAAGAACCACTCTTTTCCTTTGTCATTACTTCCTTTGAAGTTAGCTGGTTTTGACATTGTTTTGGGTATGGACTGGTTATCTCATAACCAGGCCCAAATCGTCTGTAATAAGAAGCAAGTGGTGATCAAAACTCCATCTGGTGAACCACTTACCATTCAGGGAGATACACGGTATGGATTTCCTGAGCAAGTGACTATGCTCAAGGCATCTAAGTGTTTGAAGAAGGGTTGTGTCATCTACATGGCACAGGTGACTATCGATGAGCCGAAGCCCAAGATTGAAGAAATCCCTGTTATTTCTGATTACCCAGAAGTTTTTCCCGAGGATCTACCTGGTTTACCACCCGATAGACAAGTCGAATTCAAAATCGACATCATCCCCGGAGCAGCACCTGTTGCTAGAGCACCTTACAGGTTGGCACCAACGGAGATGAAGGAATTGAGAGCACAGCTAGATGAATTGCTGGCCAAGGGTTTCATTAGACCTAGTTCGTCTCCTTGGGGGGCGCCAATCTTGTTTCTCAAGAAGAAGGATGGATCGATGCGTCTGTGCATCGATTACCGTGAGCTTAATAAAGTCACAGTCAAGAATAGGTATCCTTTGCCCAGGATCGACGATCTGTTCGATCAGCTTCAAGGGGCAAGTTACTTCTCGAAGATTGACTTGAGGTCAGGCTACCATCAATTGAAGGTTAAAGATGAAGATGTGCACAAGACTGCATTTAGGACTCGTTATGGCCACTACGAGTTCCTAGTGATGCCTTTTGGGCTCACTAATGCGCCAGCCGCGTTCATGGATCTCATGAATCGCGTTTGCAAGCCTTACTTAGATAAATTCGTCATCGTTTTCATTGACGACATTCTCATTTATTCGAAGAACCAAGCTGACCATGAGAAGCACCTTCGATGTATTCTGGAATTACTTCAGCAGGAGAAGCTCTATGCCAAATTCTCTAAATGTGAATTCTGGCTTCGAGAAGTCCAATTCCTTGGACATGTGGTTAGCGAGCGTGGTATCCAAGTGGATCCCGCTAAGGTGGAAGCTGTCATGAATTGGCAGGAGCCAAAGACTCCCACAGAAATTCGCAGTTTCTTGGGATTGGCAGGTTACTACAGGCGCTTCATTGAAAATTTTTCAAGGATTGCTGCACCCCTAACCTCTTTGACTAGAAAGAAAGTGAAGTTCGATTGGGGTCCCAAACAGCAAGAATCCTTCGATATTCTCAAGCAAAAGTTGAGCAATGCTCCTGTGTTGACATTGCCTGATGGAATCGAAGATTTTGTGGTATATTGTGATGCGTCACACACCGGGATGGGATGTGTGCTCATGCAAAAAGGCAAGGTTATTACCTATGCATCATGACAGTTAAAAGTGCATGAAAAGAATTACACCACCCACGACTTGGAGTTGGGTGCCGTTGTATTTGCACTAAAACTGTGGAGACATTATTTGTATGGTATCAAGTGTGTGATCTATTCTGATCACAAGAGCCTTCAACATCTGTTTAATCAGAAGGATTTAAACATGAGGCAGCGCCGTTGGATGGAAACCTTGAATGATTATGATTGTGAAATCAGGTACCATCCCGGCAAGGCGAATGTAGTCGCTGATGCCTTGAGTCGAAAGGAAAGGGTGAAACCCATCCGAATCAATGCCAAGCGCATGGAGATAAAGAACAGTTTGACTGAAAGGTTGTTAGCTGCTCAGAAGGAAGCTGTGTTGGAAGCTAACTATCCTAATGAAAAGCTAGGAGTAACTGAGGAGCAGTTATCTCTTGGAAAAGACGGAATTCTTAGATTGAATGGACGGATATGGGTTCCAATTTATGGAGGACTTCGGGATGTTATCCTCCAGGAAGCCCATAGTTCCAAATATTCCGTTCATCCTGGAGCTGATAAGATGTACCAGGATCTAAGGGCAAATTATTGGTGGATAGGCTTGAAAAAGTCTGTAGCTGCCTATGTAGCTAAATGCTTGAGTTGTGCGCAAGTCAAAGCAGAACATCAAAAGCCGTCAGGCTTGCTGCAACAGCCTGAACTTCCTACGTGGAAGTGGGAAATGGTAACCATGGATTTTATCACCAAGTTACCTAAGACAAGGAAAGGCAATGATACAATATGGGTTATAGTTGATAGACTGACTAAGTCAGCACATTTCTTACCCATCAAGGAGACTTATAGCTCCGACATGTTAGCCCAGTTATACGTGGATAAGATTGTAGCCTTACATGGCATACCTGTGTCTATTATCTCTGACAGAGATACTAGATACACGTCTCATTTTTGGAAGAGCTTCCAGCAATCATTGGGCACACTTTTGAATTTCAGTACGGCTTACCATCCTCAGACAGACGGTCAGAGTGAGCGTACTATTCAAACGTTGGAAGACATGCTCCGTGCATGTGTAATTGATTTAGGTGGTAGTTGGGATAACCGCCTACCCTTGATTGAATTCTCCTACAACAATAGCTACCATACCAGCATTAAGGCTGCGCCTTTTGAGGCATTATACGGTAGAAAGTGTAGAACGCCAGTTTGTTGGGCGGAAGTTGGAGATGTCCAATTATCAGGACCAGAGATAGTGTTCGAAACGACGGACAAGATTGTCCAGATTCGTGACCGTCTCAAAGCTGCCCGGGATAGGCAGAAGAGTTACGCAGATCCAAAGCGTAAAGCTTTTCACTTCGAAGTAGGTGACAAAGTGTTGCTTAAGGTATCACCCTGGAAGGGGGTGATGCGATTTGGTAAGAAAGGCAAGCTAAGCCC
This sequence comes from Helianthus tuberosus, assembly GCA_030545235.1. NCBI lineage: Eukaryota > Viridiplantae > Streptophyta > Magnoliopsida > Asterales > Asteraceae > Helianthus > Helianthus tuberosus. The sequence goes on along the minus strand of CM060441.1, from coordinate 212,397,337 downwards.
GAGATACATAGGACCTTTCGAGGTCATCGAACGTGTCGGGTCAGTTGCCTATAAGTTAAACTTACCTGAAGAGCTCAGTGGAATTCACAATGTGTTCCACATCTGCAATCTGAAGAAGTGCTTCGCAGATGAATCACTGGTTATACCACATACAGATGTGCATATAGATGAGAGCTTGAAATTTGTGGAAAAACCATTGTCGATTGAAGATCGACAGGTTAAGAAGCTTCGAAGGAAGCATGTGCCTATTGTAAAGGTCAAATGGGATGCCCGTAGAGGTCCCGAATTCACGTGGGAGGTCGAATCCACGATGAAAGAAAAATACCCTTATTTATTTCAGTAAATCTCGGGGTCGAGATTTCTTTTAAGGGGGTGAGGATGTAACACCTCGAAAATTCACGTCCTATAATGTGTAGACACGTGTCATATGTTTGAACGTGTGAAAGAAAGTTATAGAAGGATTTAAGTTGACAGTCGTGGAAAGTATGAGTATATACGAGTTCTAAATGTCAAAAGTGAATAAATATATTATATATTAACCCTACAAGATGCTTATACCTTCAAACGAATAAATCATGGATCATACGAAGCCAAATATGAAAGAAAGTGAGAGATTACAAACTACAGGGGCTAAATGTGTCAACATGTTTAAGTTATACCTCTGAGTGACCTTTTGACAAACCCGAAGCTTTGTAACGGTTAATTATGCTCACTAGAATACACGATAAAAATTTCATAAAGTTTCGTAATCGTATGAGAAAGTTATGATCAAATTCGTATGTGAGGGGTTAAAGCGTAAACGTTGAAAGTTAGGACTTTTCGGGTAACAATAAAGTTAACCGGGGACGTAAGAAAGTGGGTATATGTTTTAAAGCCCTTATAAATCAACTTAGAGGGTTCAAAATGCAAGAAAGTGATGCCTAAACAAAGTTTGAAGAGCCAAGGATCAAACCGCAAAAATAAAAAATATAAGATCTGGTGCAGGAGGGGGTCGCGCGACGCGAAGCCCCAAGGGGGGGTCGTCGCGCCACGCGAGGGCCTATCTGGTCCGAGAATGTTGGTTTCTTGTCTGCCTTTGCATTCTACTCAACTTTTAACCGAATTTCCTCATCTTGGACGACCCCTAGGCACCCCCAAGCACTAGGGACACTTGTTAGTGAGTTATGGTCAGTGGTAGAACCATGTGTCAACAATCTATGGTGAAAAATTCACTATAAAAGGGCCATGAAGTTGCAAACATTCTTCACACCTTCCTTCAAGCTTTCTGATCATTTCTGGAGCTCAAGTCTTCTTCCAAGTGATCACTAATCAAGCTTAGGACTTCAGTAAGTTTGCTAATCCTTTCTTAATTAAGTTTTAGCTTAGTTTAAGCTTAAAAGTCAAACCGTCGTAATTAACGGTTGACTTAACGATTAATCATTGTTAGTCCAGTGATTAGTCGAAGTGAAAGTAGTTATGAGTTGGTAATTATGTGGGTAATAAACCCTCAAAAGGGTTCCCCCTGGTTCCCACTCTAACTAGGTCAAATGTCGGGTCAAACTTGCTAATAAAAAGTCAACAGGATACTTATTTTCTAGTTTATGCATGATTAGCAATGTAGAACACATACAACCTGTTTGATCATTATTATAACCTGGTAATTAGTGTAAGAACATGTCTAAACATGTTCAACCCGACAATTTCCTGTTTAGACCAGGTTCGGAACCGAAAGTCGCATAGTTTGACTTTTGCTTTGACTTTCAGTTCTGACCCGTTTAGGCATGTTTTAGAAATGCCTCAGAGCTTTAATTGGACTAGGTTACATGCTAGTATAACCCTCTGTGATTATACACCTTGGTTCATTAGTTATCCAATTAATATGCATGTTTCCGTTAATTGCTCATATGTTGACCATTATGCCCTTTTCACCTTAAAACGTGATTTTGAAAATGTAAAAGAGTAGAAACCTTTGTTACTGATATATATACTTGTACCCAAAATTTGAGATCAAGTGGTGGTGTAGATTGAGAGTTATGCTCATTAGCGCAAAATGAAAGCTTTATGTTAATTAAATGGCGTAATTAGCGTATAGCCTAGTTAAGCCTACTTTTTGATATCAAACTTATTACCCACTGATGTAATATATTATTTTGGGATTTTTGAAGATTTTTAATTAATTTTAGGCTGAGCATAACTAATAGTCATAGGCTTAATCCGGTAATTGTCGGTTTTGCCCTTACGGGCCATAAAATGAGTTTTACATATCTAAACGACTCCAAACCTTTTGCTACTGATTAGATATGATAAATAAATTATTTTAAGCCTTCTGGAATAATAAAAATATCAGCTTTATGTATCGAACCCGTAAATGGCTTCTAATCGCCTTATTAAGCGTTTTTAGCGCATAGTATGTACTAGAACTATTTTAAACATACTAAGGGTGACACCTACTGATATTTGAGGTAAATAATAATATTTTAACAGTAAGCAAAAGTTGTTTAACTCAGACTTCAGTTTTGAGCTTTACGACTTATGTGAAATTACCAAAATGCCCCTACGGTGCATGGTTTGGTTATAATTGATAAATTTCACATATATACAATACCCCACTGATATAACTTAGCAAGTTGATCATCTTTGCTGATTACATCAGACCTGTAACTCAGGATATTACTTAAACTCTTTTATCACCTTATAAATGACCAAACTACCCCTACGGGGCATAGTTTGTGTTTAAATTCATTTCGGGCATAATAAATGATATCTTACTGATGTCACAACATATTTGAAGCATATTAACTTAGGAAACCTGTATATGGCTCTTACGGATACCCGTTACGCTTATTACGCGTTCGGTTCGGTTTATGTAACAAGTTTACATAAATTGGCCGAAACGGGTCAAACCTTATCGGTTTTATCTCAAAATCCAGAATGTGTATGAAATACCCATATTAAGCAAGTCCCCGAACTTGTCGGGTCTAAATCACATTATATCCGGTCTTCGCTTAATCGTGCGTACGAACCGTATCCTTGAAACTAACCGGTCTAAGCTTAAGCATAACTAAAGACCCGTTAGGATTCTAATAGGTTATTATAAAACCTTCGTTCCAGATTAGGAGGACCAGTAAAAGCTACTTGCATTTGCTTATTGTGATTATTACATTGCTCAGGTAAATACTTTTAACTTATTTTCCCTATACGGGCCTGGGTTACGGTATATAAAATACCGCTTGGTCGGGCATCAAATCTTCCATCGTTTGGTGGTTAATTGAATAATTTGATAGGCCCGTTTAAACAGTTTTGTTTACTTAAAAGCCTTTGGGGGGTTAATGACCATGTCCCGGATATCCTTGGCATCATTTTACGAAATGGCCACGACCTAAGCGCGGAGTGTAGGCGTACACTCGTCAGTGCATAAATAGTTGATGTGGTGTGTCTATTGATCTTTAACCCGGTACGTCCGGGCTACTGAACGCATAAGGAACATGTAATTCTTTCACAAGATTATATATTTAAATAATTCTCCCAAGTTATAAAATGTTTATGCCACGTGCATCCAAATCAATTTTCAATCATTTTCCAAAATGAGTCAGTTGATTGTATTTACCAGTGTAAACTAACGTATTTTCCCAAAAAGATTAAATGCAGGTACTAAACGTAATTGGCTGGATTGTCTCCTTAGCATCAATAAAGAGTCTCGCAAGCTTAAGGTGCCTGAAGTCTGTTGAACTATTGTTTCCATTTTATTTCCGATCCGTCTGTGGATAAACTTCCGAATATTGTGACATTTGATATTACAATATTAAATTCGGTTGAAACTTATCTTTTATATTGCTTCCGCTGTGCATATTAAATATTGTGTTGTTTGACTATTATGTTGCCAACCACGTCACGATACTCCCCACCGGGCCCACCGGTGACACGTGGAAATCGGGGTGTGACACTGATGAACTAGTATGTACACAAGAAGAAAACCAAAGGAAGAACCTAGCTCAAAAGCTTACCCAAGAATTTTGCTCCGGTAATTTCAACCGTGGGAAAAATATAGGTTCTACCTCTACACCTTACTGTAAGGCCTGCAAGAAAAAGCATTTAGGGAGATGTTCTACATACTGCAATTTCTGCAAGATACCAGGACACAAGGAAGAAGATTGCAGAAAGAAACCCAGCAATGGATTATGCTTCAATTGTGGGGAGAAAGGGCATATCAAACTGAACTGTCCGAAACTAGCTCCAGCCATGAACAAGAAGACTACTAAGAATGCTAGAGTATTTGTTCTGACTGCGGAAGAAGCCAAGATGATTCCGGATGTGATTGCCGGTATGTTTTTAGTTAATGATGTTTTTTCTAAAGTATTATTTGACTCTGGTGCGAACCAAAGTTTTATTAATACTTCCTTTTGCAAACTTCTCAATCAACCATTAACTAAACTTCAACAAGAATGTCTAGTAGAAACAGCAAATGGAGAATCCATTAAGATCACCGAAATCTAGAAGGGAGCAAGAATATATATTTTAAATCAAAATTTTATTGCTCATCTTTACTCAATGAATCTGGCTGGATTTGATGTCGTATTAGGAATGGATTGGTTAATAGCCAATAAAGCCAGTATTCTCTGTGATCAAAATTCAATACAAGTAAATTCACCAAAAGGTGAAAAGATCACAATTAAAGGAGACAAGCCAACTAGGTCCACAAAATTCATCTCTGTGATGAAAACAACCAGTTATGCAAGAAAAGGATCATTAGTGTATATGATTTCCATAATCTTTAACACTAAAGGAAAGGAATTGAAAGATATTCCCGTAGTATCTCAATTCTCAGATGTTTTCCCAGAAGAATTACCTGGACTACCGCCGGACAGGGAAGTCGAATTCAGAATTCACCTGCTACCAGGAACATCACCGATTGCCAAGGCACCTTACCGTTTGGCACCCGCAGAGATGCAAGAACTAAAGAAACAGTTAGATGAACTGTTGGAAAAAGGATTCATACAACCCAGTTCATTGCCATGGGGAGCACCGATCCTGTTTGTTAAAAAGAAGGACGGGTCAATGCGTATATGCATTGATTACCGATAGTTGAACAAAGTCACGATTAAAAATCGGTACCCATTACCGAGAATGATGATTTGTTTGATCAATTGCAAGGAGCTTGATTCTTTTCCAATTAAAGGTACAGGAAGAGGACATTCCTAAAATTGCCTTCAGAACGAGGTATGGCCATTATGAATTTACCGTCATGTCATTTGGTTTAACCAATGCCCTAGCCGCATTTATGGACATGATGAACAGAATATGTAAACCATATCTGGATAAATTCATAATTGTCTTTATAGATGATATTCTCATTTACTCTAAGAGTAAAGAGGAACATGCAGCACATCTGCATGCACTCCTTACATTATTGAGAAAAGAAAAGCTTTATGCTAATTTTTGAAATGTGAATTTTGGTTAGAAGAAGTGCAATTCCTTGGACATATAGTCAATCATGAAGGAATTCATGTGGATCCCACAAAGACCGAGGCGATTACTAAATGGAAAGTCCCTGAATCACCAACAGAGGTGAGAAGTTTTCTAGGACTGGCAGGTTATTATAGATGGTTTATCCGAGATTTTTCTAGAATAGCCATTCCCTTAACAAAACTGACATGTAAATCAGTTAAGTTTGAATGGGGACCAAAACAGGAAGAAGCCTTTAGAATTCTTAAGCAAAGATTAACCAACGCACCCATATTAGCATTACCGGAAGGAACTGAAGACTTTGTAGTCTATTGTGACGCTTCTAAATTAGGTTATGGATGTGTGTTGATGCAACGTCAAAAGGTCATAGCTTATTGTCACGGCCCCGTCCCGGTTTTACCCGGTCCAGGAGCCGCGGGACAGAAACCCGTGGTATTTATTAATTGAGTTGACAGCGGAAGTTTTTAACAGGATATTTTGTATCTTGAAATGCCCGATTATTTTATTTCATAATTTGGGATAAAACCCCGTAATTTACAATAGAGGAATTTTACTAGGAAATTCCCTGGTTTGCAAAACATGTTTATTTATTTAACTGAGCCACTACTTCAAGCTTGTTAGTGCTCCGTAGCAATTTTCCTTGGTTCACAGTAGTCACCTAAAACATGTTTTGAAAATATTTTATCAGCGGGGAAATACTAGCGAGTCATTCAAATTTGATAAAACGACACATAGTTATAAATTACAGCATAAGAGCGATTACAATGGCTTCTATCTTAGTTTTATTTGGCGCCGTGTCACCTCCTGGTGACGATGGTCATACCACTATTGGGTCCTTTCACCCAAGTAGTGATGATTATCACTGTTAGGATTTATTAGCCTAACCGTGAGAAATTAGTAATGTGCACAATACCCCACTAGCCAGTGATTCAAGATAACCACGACTTAATCCCTGTAATTATAACTTTTGAAAATAATTGGAGTATTGTAAAATACTTTTGATAAAAGAGAATGACTCACATTGCAGATTTAAATGGGCAGAGTTTAGCCAACTGATTAGCCTTGTAACCTAATTTAAAGAACAATGCACACGAACTAGGTCAGTAACTAATACAGCATTTACGATAACTCACGAGATTAAAACCCTCACAACGAATGACAAAGTGCAATACTTAAACATCCATCGAATTAACGACGAATTGTAGGTCCCTCTCGAGGATGAGATACAACCTTTTCCTTGTTATATCAAACACACTAGCGAGTGCGGAATCCAAGCTAGCATGCAACCGAGAATTTATACAAGAACAAGCACAAACACAACACGCAAGATTCACCGATTAACACCACTTGTATTAATACGAATGAAGGGTCCGGTTACAAGCTCAATGTTTACAGATATGTTCTATAAACTCTCAGAGTGTGTGTGCTCTCCTGTCTCTCTCTGCCTTATCTAAGTGTTCTCTCGCCTAATCTTAACCTTCTTGTCACTTGTATCTAACTGAACACAACACATGGGTATATATACCCGACACAGCAGGTCTGGTCGAAGGATCAGACAGATTGATCGAAAGATCATCTGTCGACCAGAAAGCCCATCGAAAGATCACATTCACCACGAAGGATGATATCCTTCGTGGTCTATCCTTCGAGTTCATCCATCGAAGGTTATGTTTCGAACTCATCTATCGAGGTCCATCTTTCGAGCTCATCATCATCGAAGGATATAAGTAATCCTTCGATGACCATCCTTCGACTCAAACATTTTTCCACCATGTGCTAACTGTTTGGCCAAGTCAAACCAGGAGGATGGTTGACTTGGTCAAACTTACATCGAACGCACATTGTAACAAACTAAGACGTAACCCAGACTAACATAAGACATCGTTTTGTATCATGACGAAATACAGACAAAGTACAGACACAAGTGCACCAACAAACTCCCCCTTGGCTGTAGCTTTGTCTCGATCTTCGTGTCTTCAAGTCTTCAAGGCCGAGTCGAACCGAGCCGAGTCGCGTCCACACAAAGTGCATCAACAAACTCCCCCTTGGACGCTACTCGTGATGGTTCGTCTTCTATGTCTTTCATGTCGGAGGATCTTCAAAGTTTTCACGCGTCGTAAGCAGAAAGTGTATCAACAAACTCCCCGTTTCATGTAGAAAGTGTGTTGACAAACTCCCCCTTAGATTGAACTCTCCATTGAGTCATGCTCGTGAATCGTTTGACTTGTCAATTCTTCAGATCCTTGTGGTGTTGATGAAGGGACAGCGGCAACTCGATCATTTTATCCTTCGAGTGCCTCCACTTCGTGTCTTCATTCCAAAGCTATTCATCGAACATGTTTTCCTCGCCTTTAGCATCTGCACATGCAAGAAAGCTAAACGCATAATGAGAACACCCGCTTGGAATGTAGTTAACATTTAAACTAACGACACGTATGAGATCAAATCTCAATCAACCACCAACCGACAGCAGTTTGAAAGTTTAGAAAAATATTCATTTTAATCCTTTAACTTTCAAAACTCGTTAACTTCGACTGTTTATGAAGATGCAATTGTTTTCCAGCTTACGATCAGGATTTTGGGTAGGATAGACTCGAGTTCCAACATCAGTCAATCAAAAAATAAACTTGAAGAAAAATCTTTTTGAAATTTTCATATTTCAAATGTAAAGACGGAAAGCAATAAATAAATATATACAAAGATGCATAAACAGAAAACATTAAATAAATATTTACAGACATTCTTTTTGCGAGTTTCGAGGGTAAGAGAATCATATCAGTGTACGGTCATGCCAAAACGCTCTTGTTGTTCAATTAGATAACATTAAGATAAGCATCCTATAATAATTATCGGTATTGTTGTCCACATAAGCTCAACTTATCATTTGTAATCATGGCGAGGGGATACGTTAAGGTATAATTTATACTTACCGACCGGTGTTCATCCACATCACGACACATTCCCGTATCAAGGTATGCACGAGGATTCATCTTACCGGTGAGTATACCGATTATCATCTGTTTGACCGTATATGATGTGAGATTCTCACTTATTTTGATTGAAAACAAGCCCTGTGTGATAAAATCACTTATTGATGAGGAACTTGATTTTCGATGCATGAGGGCACAAGAGCAAGTCCGTGAACAGGTCAGTACTTTCGTACAGCAGAGAGACGAACTTGACTCCCGGAAAGAATTTGTGATATATTATCACTTATTTGTTTGGACATGTGATTGTTGATCACTTATTGAGGTCGTATGCAATATGTACACGTATGTATAGTATCATGGAAGATCTAGACTTGCGTCCCCGTTATTTTTCGGAAAAAGATACAACCATGATACCCAGATGATAAGCAGCATAAAGACCGAATATCTCAGAACCTCGGCAATCTCTCAAACGAAATTTCGGTACTAAGACCATATGCCAATGAATGGTTCCCACCCAGTCTTCAGTCGATTTAAGATTTATATCACCCTGCACACTTTAAAATGATTGTGAGCCTACCGATACATCTTATATAGAGCTGCTTATCGTTTTTCATTTTGGGTTTAAAGAGGTTTAGATAGACCACTGATGTACTATCATTTTCTCTTTTGCTCGCCAGGAAACTCATTTTTTTTTTATTGTTTTTGTGTTTTTGAAATTTTTCGATGTTTTTGGATTTTCAGATTTGGATTTACTCCCCCTAAAATCAACAAACTAAGATAAAATTTAAAAGACACAAGGATATTTACAAAAATGATTTTCCGATGTTGGTTAACTCATGTTTTACCTCAATGCCGTTTACCAAAAATTAAGTTGAATTTTGGAAAAATCAGTTGGCATGTCGGTAAGCGGTGCGGACCAGGACAGCATTGTCTGGCCAAAGAGTGCTGAACGAGATAATAATTCACAAAGCAGCTTAAATATCGACAAGTATAGGAGAGATTAGAAATTTAAAACCGTATCCTGCAACTTCATCGTGCATTGCCAGGAATTTGAGTGCTCTCCCAAACTGGATATCCACCCGGTGTGGATTTCAAAGTCGATTCTTTGTAGCTACTGAAATCTCTTGACAGCAACAAGATCAGAAACCTTTGGGTCCTGCTGGTCGTCCACATTACACCAGCGAAGGTCTTTGTCTTTCTCTTTCAGAAGTAGTGTGCGGTTGTTCAACCCATGCCAAGGCGTCCGCACACCTGGTTGGTTTGTTCAACAAACACATTTTCTTCAATCACACCACGAAGAAATGTACACTGCACGTTCATCTTGTAGATTGTTGAACTTCAGACGTGCTGCAGGAGCGTACATTTTGATTTGAATCTATCTCGGGGACCCGATCAAAGCCTTGAACATTCTCATTTTGAAATGATTTTCATTTTTGTCGAAGCTTGTCAAACTTTTTCAACAGACATTTCTGTTTCCCTTTCCTTTTTCTCTCCATCAAAGGCAGCAATTTCTTCTGTTGCCTATTTTGTGCAAGGATGCTCCACTATCAACAATCTTACGACTATCGAGAGTTCCTCCTGGAATATCCTACATGCTTACTCAAAAATTAGTTGGAGAGAGGGACCCAAGCCTTTGTGGACTTGGGTCGTCCTTGATCATCAAGGTAAGTGATTTCAATCACTCGATGATTAGGAAAAAGAACCTGTGGTGCTCCCCCTGATTGAATTACCTGCTTTTGCTTCCAAGCTGTTTGTTCTTTACCAGTATTTGCATTAATTGTTTTAGCATTTACTGGTTTTACAGTTTTAGGTTTTGCTTTAACAGGTTTTTCTTCTTTGACCTCTGATTTTAAGGCCTTCTCAATTACCTTTTGATTCTTTTGTTTTAACTTCTTTTCCCTTTCTTTCAAGACACGTGGATCCTGTTTCGGGGAAAATGATCGTTTTTGGTAATTGTTTTCTTGGGGAGCACTTGTTTTTGCCTTCAACTTTTGCAGGTATGGGCAGTATCTTACAATATGCCCAATTGTGCCACACTCAAAGCACATTCTCCGCTCTACAAACCTCGGAGAAACACGTTGATGACCAGACTGAGAACCAGACAATGAACTTTGTGATCTAGACGTGCTTGGACCTAAATCACATCCGTTGGTGTGTTGGGTGTAATTATTCTGATCATTTCGTTTTAAAATTCTAACTTGTTTTATAAAATCAAGGTTAGATTTATCCTGAAATGTTTCAAGTTTGTCTGAACCCGTGGATCCAACAAAGTTCACTTTCGGTTCTCTTTTCTTAACAGGAGCTCTTTTGTTTTGCACCCATTGTTGTTGAACCTTAGGTGCTTGAACATTCTTGTTCTGAGCCTTCTTTCCCTGTACCTTACCCTTTCCGGAGTTGACTTGTTGTTTTCGCTCAGCTTGTAGTTTTTGGTTTCCGTACTGTTTTCTAATTTGTTCACACGGAATTGGATCACATTGAGTGACAGTAACTTTGCCACTTTTGTTCCCCAAAAACTTATCAGTGCATCCTTCAAAAATTTGCTCAATTAAATCTTGATTTACATTTTTAATTGGAAAATCTTTGTTAGAGTAAATTTTGTCATCTCCTTTGAGCGTGTACAACAAGTTACTCCCTTCAAAACTTGATACACTCGACTCCATTTCTTTTGACATTTCAGTCTCACTCGGTTTCACTGGTGGATCACACAGGATGTGATTCTCAATTGGAATATCTGTTGTAACCGAGTTAGACTGTTGTTTCACAATTACTTCAGATTCATCATCCGAAGAATCAGCATCCTCAACAGTGGGAGGACTCTGTTCCTTAACACATGATGAATCTGTCACATTCTCAGATTCAGATTGACCTGAGGATGATGTACCAGTTGTGAACCCGAGGCCTGCTGCAAAGTCATCTAGACCGAGTGGCACAGTAGGTTCAAAACGGGGCATATCCTCGTCATCAGGCAATTTGGAGTAATTGTGATTCATTGGGGGAGGACATGATTTGAATCCATTACCCTTCTTATCCCCCTTTTTCTTTTGAACATCAATAATGTGATCCAATACATAGCGGGAATTGGAATAACTTTCCAATTTGTGCTTGATTGTTTCACATTCACATCGAGCGGTTGCCAATTCTACCATCTGCTTTTCAATTGTGTCTATAAGATCATTGTTAGCATGTTGTTTTCGCAAAACAGCTTTTTGTAATTCTGAAACATCATGTCTTAATGACGCAATTGTTGTTTTAAATTCCTTTTCATTTCTGGTTAAAAACACGTTAGCTTCAGCTGCTTTAGAAAGATCTACAATCAATTCTTGATTGTGTTTGGATAGGATTTCAATCTGACTTTCCTGTTCAGCATATTTAACATTTAAACTATCACAATTATCACAGCTAACTACAGTGGGTTCATCGACATTTACCTGGCTAGATGAACTGTCGACATTAGCCATAAAGGCTGAATGGAGAGAAGACGAAGAATGAGCAGTTTGATCCACCAAATTAGATCCTCTTTCAGTTACTGCTGCAGCTTCCTCCAAAAGCTCATCAATATCTGCATCGACTGACGCTCTTGATGTCTCATCCACATGATCATTTCCTGAAGTGGAGGATTCTTCATCTGAGCTTCCACTATAACCAGAACTGTCTTCATCTCCAGAAGATGCAACACCATTGGTGGAATATTCTCCACCACTGGCGTGCTTTAAATCCTTTACTACTTCAGCAAAACATGCTGTTCCACCATTTCCTCCTTCTCCAAGCTGAAGTGACCAATCACAACCCTCATCTATTTGAACCAACAGCCCCCGGTTGGTATTTGATGACCCTGCTTGGCCTTGGTTGTTGACAGGTATCAACATACGCTCATTGTTCCTGTTCTGGTTCTGCTGGTTGCCTTGGTTTCTGAAGGGATTCTGGTTTCCATGCTGAGCTGGTCTTGTGCATTCCCTTTTGAAATGGCCACGTTCACCACAGTTAAAGCACGTTACAGCTTGCTTGTCGAACCCATACTTGGTGTCTTTCTTGCTATCCAAGTTGGTTCTCCCCGTCCTTTCCATAAACTCCTTAGCTCTTCGAATTGCACTAGCAAGAGCCCATTTTATATCCATCATTTCAAACTCTTCTTTATCCACTTGCTGATAATCTTCATTGGTTAGATTGATATTCCCAATCTGACCTGCAACTAATCCACTATAAGCACTAACCAAGGTACTCAACATCTCCATATGCTCCTTGGCTACTTCGACACTGACTTTGGAAAAGTTGGAAGTGTCTAATCTGACTGTGTTAGGATTGGAAGTGGCTTGAAAGTTTGAAGAGCTTCCATAAAACCCTTGCTGTTGCGGTTGTTGCTGCTGAGCTTTCGGTTGCACATTCGGTCTAGAAAACATCGTGTAGGCTGAAGGATCAAACTGATCTGCTGTTGAAGGTCCGGTGTTGGAGACGAAAGCTGTTTGAAGCTTCGCGTGTTGAGAAGCTGGTCTTTCTCCACTGATACCTCCTGCAATCCCAAAGTACATTTCTGGATTTTGAGGAGTTTGTGTTCTTTTTGCCTTAAGCTTTTCTTCAACATCCTTGTTCTCCAGTTTTTGAATCAACTCATAAACGTTGATTGTGTCTAGAACACCATTTTCTTTGAGAATTTCAAGATAGCTGCTCCACTTTGCTGGTAAGCTATCAGCGAATCTCTTCACCATTTCTTGTGGAGTGGCAGTGACTCTAAAACCAAACATCTCGCTCAACAAGTGATGGAATCTTGTAGATAACTCTGCCAAAGTCTCATTCTCCATACACGTGAAACCTTCAAATTCTTTCTTCAGTAATTCTTGCTTGATCTTTCTAGATTGAGCATTTCCTTCACATCGTAATGTAAGCATATCCCACAAGCTTTTAGTAGTCGTGCAGTAAACAAACTGGTGGTAAATGTCTTTGTGAAGAGCTTGTGTGAGAATCATGAATGCCTTCTTTTCTAACTCAAATTTCTTCTTATCATCATCAGACATAGTGCTGTAAGTTTCTGGATTAGATCCTGCAACTTCCAAATCACTATCAAATGCGGTGAAGAAGCACATCCATAGATCTTGACCTTGCCCCTGAACGTAAGTTCTCAGCCTTTCTTTCCACCATCCCCAATCATTGATATGATTTAGCTTTGGCGGTTTCGTGCTTGTACCAGTCTCACTGTCGTTCTGCATCATAGATTGAATGCTGTTGCTTTGATTTGTGACCAATGCCCATTGATTTGCAGTTATCATTGCTGCTTGAGGTGGGACAATAGCCTGCATCCATGCTTTGTTGAAATCTGACGCAGATTGTGTAGCTGATGATTGCAAAGCTGCTGATTGTGGAGTTACAGTCCACGCGCTTGGATCCCACTGACCGTTTGTTCCCATTTTATGAAAATTAATATATTAAGTGAAAAATGATTTAAAAATGAAAACAAGTTTTCTCTTTAAAAATTTAATTTTCACAAACTATGTTAAATTATCGAGAGATAACAAACAGCCGAAAGATCCTAGATCGAAAGACCTGAAAAACACAAACTGTTAGACTTAAACAAACAAGGATCGAAAGATCAACACCTGTTCGAAAGATCAACAGGGTTCGAAAGATCACTGTTGAGTTTCGAACAATGTTTTCGAAAGATTCTCCAACGAAGGATCCTTATCCTTCGAAAATGTACTGTAGACCGAAAGATGAACACTGAAGAATGTCGAACGATGACTTCGAAAGACTTCGAAAGACTCCCCAGTCGAAGGATCCTTGTCTTTCGAGAAAGAGCAGCAAACCGAAAGATATATGTTTCGAAATATTCCTTGGACCGAAAGATAAGTCTCACACTTCGAAGGATGCTCGAAGGATGACTATCTGTCGAACCTCCTTTGGTCGAAAGATGATCTTTCGAGTTCGAAGGATATCTTTCGAATGGTTCTGACACAGTTGACAATCGGTGACAAGTTGGTGAAAAAGTTGACGGGTTGGTGAGGACTTTCGGCAGAAAGTATGTTCAGACCATATCTTCCAGGTCTGAACATCCAGGTTTTTCACCAACCGGGTAATGATCAATATTTTAATCAGTAAACAACTCCCAACACACAAACACTTTGAAAATTAAACTTTTTAAGATCAAAAGTGTAAAATACCAAGAACACTATGAATATCGGTTGAAGATAAGAAGAACAAACCCAGAAATATGAAAATTTCTGCAAACCGACAACAAACCGAAACCCGATTTTAACAAGTTTTTCAGAAAAGTGAACCTTTTAAACCCGAAAAACAGTCCGAAAACTCTCGGTTTTAACAAGGAGAAGAGCCAAAGCTCTGATACCACTTGTAGGTCCCTCTCGAGGATGAGATACAACCTTTTCCTTGTTATATCAAACACACTAGCGAGTGCGGAATCCAAGCTAGCATGCAACCGAGAATTTATACAAGAACAAGCACAAACACAACACGCAAGATTCACCGATTAACACCACTTGTATTAATACGAATGAAGGGTCCGGTTACAAGCTCAATGTTTACAGATATGTTCTATAAACTCTCAGAGTGTGTGTGCTCTCCTGTCTCTCTCTGCCTTATCTAAGTGTTCTCTCGCCTAATCTTAACCTTCTTGTCACTTTTATCTAACTGAACACAACACATGGGTATATATACCCGACACAGCAGGTCTGGTCGAAGGATCAGACAGATTGATCGAAAGATCATCTGTCGACCAGAAAGCCCATCGAAAGATCACATTCACCACGAAGGATGATATCCTTCGTGGTCTATCCTTCGAGTTCATCCATCGAAGGTTATGTTTCGAACTCATCTATCGAGGTCCATCTTTCGAGCTCATCATCATCGAAGGATATAAGTAATCCTTCGATGACCATCCTTCGACTCAAACATTTTTCCACCATGTGCTAACTGTTTGGCCAAGTCAAACCAGGAGGATGGTTGACTTGGTCAAACTTACATCGAACGCACATTGTAACAAACTAAGACGTAACCCAGACTAACATAAGACATCGTTTTGTATCATGACGAAATACAGACAAAGTACAGACACAAGTGCACCAACAAACTCCCCCTTGGCTGTAGCTTTGTCTCGATCTTCGTGTCTTCAAGTCTTCAAGGCCGAGTCGAACCGAGCCGAGTCGCGTCCACACAAAGTGCATCAACACGAATGACAAAGTATAGCCCTAATTTGGGCAGCACTTAAACATCCATCGGATAGTTTCAATCGATCGGACATTGAATCGTAGCAGCGATCGAGTTAATACCCTGTATCGTAGCATCGCCTCACTACTGTGAATTTGATTTTCGACTTTTGAGCAGTATAACTTCGTTTTTGAGAATTGATTTCGACACCAGATGAAAGCCCCATGCATGGGCTATTTATAGGTGAAAAATGGGTCTCACGCGGCCCGCGTGAACCCTTGCTCGATCCTTACGCAGCCCGCGTGGCCACCTAGTCTACGTGTAGGTTTGCTGGGTCACGCGTAGGGTTGCCAGGTGGATGCCATGTGGCCTGGGAACGCTTATCCAGTCAAACACATGTTGACGCGGCCCGCATGAGGCTATTCTTAACCCTTACGCGGCCCGCCTGAAGACCAGATTTCTTGTTTTCTTGGTTTTTGATATGGATTGGGGTTTCAGGGGTCTGGGTTTTCACTTATGGGTCGTTTTAGGAAATTTTTGAAGGTCCTTACACTTATGCCTCTAGACAACTTAAGAATCATGAAGAGAACTATACAACCCATGATCTAGAGTTAGGAACCATAATTTTTGCCCTTAAAATTTGGAGACATTACCTTTACGGTAGTAAGTTTACCGTCTTCACCGATCATAAGAGTTTAAGATATGTTTTTGGGCAAAAGGAGTTAAATATGAGACAGAGACGCTGGATGGAAATTCTTAGCGATTATGATTGTAATATCCAGTATCATGCAGGAAAGACTAATGTAGTAGCTGATGATTTAAGTCGAAAGTATCATGAAAAGCCAATAAGAGTACGTTCTCTCAAATTAAATCTGCAGATAGATTTAAATGATCAGATTAGAGAAGTACAGGGTTCAGTAATCAAGGACGATACTGAAAAATTAAAAGGAATGATTAAGGAATTAGAACAAGGAACATATGGAATTTGGAGATTCCATAAGAAAAGAATTTGGATACCTAAACGAGGAAACCTACGCCACCGAATTTTAGAAGAAGCCCATAAGTCTAAGTATATGATACATCCTGGAAGTGATAAAATGTATCAAGACTTAAGAAAAAATTTCTGGTGGATAGAAATGAAAAAAGATGTAGCAGCTTATGTTGCCAAGTGTTTAACCTGTTCATAAGTTAAAGCTGAACATAAGAAACCCTCAAGTTTATTGCAGCAGTTAGAAATGCCAATATGGAAATGGGAATTGATAACAATGGAATTTGTTACCAAATTACCCAAGACACGAAAAGGTAATGATACAATCTGGGTGATTGTAGACAGGCTAACCAAGTCTGCTCATTTCTTACCGATGAAGGAAACTTTCAGCATGGAACAATTAGCCAAGTTATATGTAAATGAAATAGTTTCGTTACATGGAATTCCTTTATCAATTGTTTCTGATAGAGATAGTCGTTTTACTTCTCATTTTTTGACTAGTTTCCAAAAAGCAATGGGAACTAAGTTAAATCTAAGCACTGCTTATCATCCTCAAACGGACGGACAAAGCGAAAGGACAATTCAAACAATGGAAGATATGCCTAGAGCTTGTGTAATTGATTTCGGAGGAAATTGGGACGATCATCTACCATTAATAGATTTTTCTTACAATAACAGCTATCATACCAGTATTAATGCTGCACCATTTGAAGCACTTTATGAACGAAAGTGCCGAACTCCAGTCTGTTGGGCAGAAATTGGAGAAAAGCAACTGTTTGGACCCGAGATAGTACAAGAAACCACAAACAAGATTATTCAAGTCAAGGATAGACTAAAAGCAGCACGCGATCGTCAAAAGAGTTATGCTGATAACAGGCGAAAACCGTTGGAGTTCCAAGTAGGAGATAAAGTATTATTAAAGGTTTCTCCATGGAAAGGAGTGGTCAGATTCATCAAAAGGGGAAAGCTAAGCTCCACGTATGTTGGACCTTTTGAGATTATTAAAAGAATAGGACCCGTAGCATACCAGCCACAACTGCCAGAGGAAATGGCTGGAATACATGATGTATTTCATGTATGTAATCTCAAAAAGTGCTTAGCAGATGAGTCATTAGTGGTAACTCTTAAGGACATAGAGGTAAATGAGAAACTTAAGTTTGTAGAGAGACCCCTACAGATTGAGACATAAAGATCAAGAATCTCAAACGCAAGAGATTGGTTCTAGTCAAAGTGAAATGGGATTCCAAGAGAGGACCATAATACACTTGGGAGCTCGAATCGGAGATGCTGAGGAAATATCCGCACCTGTTCCAGCAGACCTCGAGGACGCGTTCTAAAACAAGGTGGGGAGGATATAAAAACTCTCCTAAAATACTTATAACATCCCTATATGTCCTAAAATACATCCCGTATATGAAAAGTGGGCCCGAAATACCTTAAAATTAACAAAAATCAAATAAAAACAATATTTTATGTCTGTCGCGGGGCGCGACAGACTGTTCTTCATCCGTCGCGGGGCGTGACAGCCTGGCCACCAGGCTAAACCCGGTGCCGCACGTGTCAGCATCGTGTCGAAGCTACTGGGTTAACTCGACAACCCTATACGAGACACGTGGTCTCTCGCGAGCCGCGTAAGCCTAACCCTCATCTGTCGCGGGGCGCGACAGACTCCGAATTCACCTAATAAAACAAAATAATTAGGGATACATGTCCAAATTCTAGATCACCTAAGTTTATTTTTTTCTCACTTAAACCCTTATATCAGTATCTTGGAGACACAAATCTTTGTGCCCTATCTGAGCTTAAGCTTTTCACTCCTTTTTCTCTTCTATGTGGAAACCCTAAAATCTTTTCTCGTTGGATTCTAATCTCATGTTCGTTCATAAACTGGTTGTCAATGATGTGTGCAAATAGTAACAACAATATTATAAGGATGAACATACTAGTTTTAAAGGTAAAAGTCCTAAAAATACTAAATACACACGTGAAAAGGCAAGCGTACCTATCATTAGTTAGTTAAGGTAAGTTTCCAAGTATCAATCATTAGACAAGATAGTTTCTAATACTAGGTTCATTATAGATGTGTAATCTACGTAGCATAAATGATTTATACTAAGAAACTAGATACAAATACTAAAAATGCAAATGAAGATTGTAGGATGAAATCAAGATTTTTAAGAGAATATAACAATTGAGAATTAAATCATCATAGAAATAATAGTGTCTGTGAAACTGTTTCAAGAACTAACTTGATAATAGAGTACAAAGTGCTAAGATGAATTAATACCGACTTAATCCTACCAAACGAGGGTTGAAAACTATAGACACACCTTATGACCTAGTTAGGTAAAGCTATAATTACTATGTATTTTTATGATTTAGGGT
This sequence comes from Helianthus tuberosus, assembly GCA_030545235.1. NCBI lineage: Eukaryota > Viridiplantae > Streptophyta > Magnoliopsida > Asterales > Asteraceae > Helianthus > Helianthus tuberosus. The sequence goes on along the minus strand of CM060441.1, from coordinate 212,378,440 downwards.
TTCTAGTTTGGGTTTAAGATCGATCCACGAACATAGCGACTTATGAACAAATCAAGATCAATCAAATAGAAAACCCTAACTAGTTTCCAGATGTTATTAACCAAATCCTTCCCATAGGTCGCTTACATATTTAACCAATTATGTTGTTTAGTCGTCTATTACCGATCAAGGTTTCAAGCCCTAAGTTAATAGGCGTTCCTAAAACTGCCTTCAGAACGAGGTATGGCCATTATGAATTTACCGTCATGCCATTTGGTTTAACCAATGCCCCAGCCACATTTATGGACATGATGAACAGAATATGTAAACCATATCTGGATAAATTCATAATTGTCTTTATAGATGATATTCTCATTTACTCTAAGAGTAAAGAGGAACATGCAGCACATCTGCATGCACTCCTTACATTATTGAGAAAAGAAAACCTTTATGCTAATTTTCGAAATGTGAATTTTGGTTAGAAGAAGTGCAGCAAGACTGTGAGATTCGTTACCATCCAGGCAAAGCAAACGTCGTTGCCGATGCTCTCAGTCGACGAAGCTATTTGCATAACATTCGTAATTCCCAAGCCCAGTTTAATCTTGAAGCTCTCATCCGTGACGCGCAGCATGCTTGTTTTACCGAACGTACTTTGAAGAAGGAAAGGATTCTAAAAGATGGCGCCTAACTCGAGAATAAATCTAACGGTATCTTTCATTATTTAGATCGAATTTGGATTCCCAAGCGTACGAATTTGCGACAACTTCTGATGGACGAAGCCCACAAAACTCGGTATTCTATTCATCCCGGTGCTGACAAGATGTACCAGGACATGCGCTACAAGTACTGGTGGCCGGGCATGAAGTAGGACATCGCTATCTATGTTTCGAAATGCCTGACTTGTTCCAAAGTCAAGGCCGAGCATCAACGCCCCTCTGGCTTACTCGTACAGCCCGAGATCCTGATGTGGAAATCCGCTCATTTAGAAATCCGCTCAATTAGGTCATGACAGCATCTGGGTTGTCATCGACCGTTTGACTAAATCCGCTCATTTCCTACCAATACGAGAATACTTTAAGGTAGAAAAATTAGCCCGAATCTACACCGATGAGATCATTTGTCGACACGGGACGCCTCGTGACAACATCTCTGACCGCGATGGCCGGTTTACCTCGCATCTTTTAGAAACATTTCAATCAGGTCTCGGTACTACTCTTAATCTAAGTACCGCTTTCCACCCCCAAACCGACGGTCAGACTGAAAGAATGATTCGCACCCTTGAAGACATGCTCCGATCGTGTGACATAGATTTCGGTGGTAATTGGGACAAGCACTTACCTTTGGTCGAATTCTCGTACAATAACAGTTATCATTCTAGCATACAAATGGCACCATTTGAGGCATTATACAGAAGGAGATGTTGATCGCCTATTGTATGGCACGAGATCGGAGACGCGCAAATTACCGGTCCTGAGCTGTTGCAAGAAACGACTGACAAAATCCTCCAGATTCGAGACAATTTGCTGATAGCTCGGAGCCGATAGAAAAGTTACGCCGATAGATGCCGCAAGCCCCTTGAATTTGACGTTGGCGATCACGTACTCCTAAAGGTTGCACCTTGGAAGGGGATGATTAGATTCGACAAGAAAGGGAAGCTCGCGCCTCGATATGTTGGACCCTTTAAAATCCTAGAAAGGATTGGGAAAGTGGCCTATAGACTCGAACTACCGGAGGAACTTAGTAATGTCCACCCGACTTTCCACGTTTCGAACCTCAGAAAGTGCTTAGCCGCCCAGGAATTACATGTCCCTCTCGAAGATTTACAAGTGAACGAAACATTACACTTCGTGGAAAAGCCTGTCGAGATCATGGGACGAGAAACCAAGGTGCTCAGACGCTCACGCATTCCCATTGTGAAGGTTCACTGGGAAGGCAAACGCGGTGCCGAGTTTACCTGGGAACTCGAAAGTGACATGAAAGCGAAGTACCCGCAACTGTTCGTTACGCCTACTTCTTAAATTTCGAGACGAAATTTCCTAAAGTAGGGGAGGCTGTAACAACCCGCCGTTTGGAAAGTGAAAGTACAAGTCAAAGTCAAAGTCAAAGGAAGAAAAGATTGCTAATTGCGATCTGTCACTCCTTGCTTAACTATTGATTATACATTAATGACTACGCATTCCCATTATGAAGGTTCGCTGGGAAGGCAAACGCGGTGCCGAGTTTACCTGGGAACTCGAAAGTGACATGAAAGCGAAGTACCCGCAACTGTTCGTTACGCCTACTTCTTAAATTTCGAGACAAAATTTCCTAAAGTAGGGGAGGCTGTAACAACCCGCTCTTTGGAAAGTGAAAGTACAAGTCAAAGTCAAAGTCAAAGGAAGAAAAGATTGCTAATTGCGATCTGTCACTCCTTGCTTAACTATTGATTGTACATTAATGACTTGTAATCGAATCTTTTTATTTAATCGCTTTAGTTGTATTATGTGGAGTATCTATTAATAATCGAGGTTTAATCGCATGTTTAATCGATAATCGACTTATCGCTAATCGCATCGCAATCGCATTTCAACCCGAATTATGTGTTCTGGATATTGTTCTACGTGTGTGTGCCATTATGTGTTACTTGTGCATGTTATGTTTATGTTGAGGTGTTTAATCGCAATTCTATCGCAATCGCAATCTAATCGCATACGCTAAACGCAAGTTATTTATAGTGATTGTATGTTAGATATAGTGGTTAGGTTATTTGTATAACTAATGGGTAATACTATCGCATCGCTCACTCGAATCGCATCCCAACGCTTAACACACGAACCAAAATGACAAAACTCAACACGCCGGACACCTGGATCGAATGGCCAACCGATCGAGTGGCCATCCGATCGGTGGCTAATTCGACACTTATGCACTTTCCTCTTTTGGAAACCCTATAGTTACCCTCCTGTCACATCACAAGTGATGTGACAGCTCCCTCATTCGACCAGCCGCACTCAAGACCTCTTTTCTTTCGATTTCTCGCGATTCTTGTAAGTTTTCAACTCAAATCTTGTGCTTCTATGATCTACACGCACTCTTTCATCTTTTTTCACCTTTGAATCTTAACTTTTAACCGTGAAATCAATGGATTTGAGGTGTTCTAGGGTGATGTCATCATGGAGTTCTCATGAACTTCAAGTTTTGGCTTCATTCCACCAAGAACAACTTAGATCTGAAGGATTCCCACATGAATAAACAATGATTTTGCATAGATCTAAACATTTTCAAAGTTGAAAGGATTGAAAGATGGTTTTTCCAACTTTCTTTCAACTCTTTTACACTCAATGCACTCAAAACCGATAGAATCGGAGCTCGTTCTGATCTTCTACTCTTTCTTAGTGATGAGTTGGTTCAAGATCTGCTTTCTATCAAGGAGACAACCGATTTCGGGTTAAACAAGTACAACCGTCACGAACTAGTAAACTGATCGGATTTGGGTGATTCCTGTTCGATCGGACGACTTGGGACTTGATGAGGTTCTGTTGTTTAGTACGTTGTCAAACCATCTCGAACAAACCGCAAACTTTCAAAATAATCAAGTTCAACACGATTGGATTCGTTGGGACGGGTTGCCGTCCGATCGGATTCCCATCCGATCGGATTGCCATCCGATCGAACCGCAATCCGATCGGATTGCACTTGAGGTTCAACACTTAACAATTTTCAACATGTTAATGTTTAGTCAGTACTAACGGATTGCCATCCGATCGGATTGCTATCTGATCGAGTGACCATCCTGTTGTGAACTTGTTCTCACTGAGTGTCTTGCCAATCGGATCGCTATCCGATCGAACGACCGTCCGATCGATCGACTTGAAGGGTAGAGATACTTCTCTGTTTTCAAAATGCTACAACGAAAAATTCAAAGCCATCATACACAAACACATCCTTACCAAAGGAATGTCAATCCCCGGATGGCCATCCGATCGGATGACCATCCGAACGGATTGACATCCGATCAGATTACCATTCGACACTTGGTCACTTTTCAACGTTTTACGCACCACTCTTCGCTTATGCAATCGTTAACTGTTCAGGCTAATCACTCTAGTGCTCCCTTCAATCCATTTCCATCGCTGTGAGTATACTCAACCCCTTTTTGCTTTATGCACTTTTTGGTGTTACATATGTTACTTATTCTAAATCACATCGACACACAACGCAAACACTATTTATACGTTGACCGTTATTGCATGATACGTGTTACTCGATGAATGCTTGTATGTTATGTTAACACAGTGATTGTTGCCTGACGCCTTAGCAACAATAGTACTATTTGTTTGGACTCAGCACCTGTCGTGTACAGGGGTTGTTAAGGTTACCTCTCACATGTCACAGTGGTGATATGTGTTGCGCATTCTACAACTCGCAGTCTAGTATGTGCATATTTCATTTTCGATAACCTACTAGCTTCGCATTATACATGTTACATGCTGGTTACGCGTAAACGCTTTCGAACTCTACTATTACTTTAAACTTGTATGCTCACCTTTACACTACGTGTATTGACCTTTATTTTAACGTACGTGACAGGTGTTTAGGATGTTGTGCTTTGCTTGCTATTTGATGGAACCGAGTAGGAGAGTCTAGAAACAAAGACAATTTATTTAATTAAATTTGAGTTGTCGGAACATGTTTTGTTTTGAGAATATCTATGTCTGTAATAATTTGATTGCTTGGTAGGTTATGGTATGGGACATAATATTAACTATCTGGTAATCCAGTTGTTATGGAATTTCTCTTGACAATCTGTTTTGCTCAGTGCCATGCCCTGATGTTTCCGTCATCGGTTGGGGTGTGACACTACTTGCCTTGTGTTATTGCTTTGCTGAATGTTTGTAGCTTGAAGCCTTCAAGGCTTCCAGTTGCTACTTTATTTTTTGTGACTTGATGCTTTGGTTTGTATTTCTGAGTTTGGGTTGTATGCAACCTTTTACTATGTTGTTTTGTTGCTCCTTCAATCATTCTTTATCTTTATGGTATTGTCTTTGTTGGGTTTGTGTTATCTTTTGTTTTTTTATACCTTAAAGGGTTCAGTGCTGCAGTCACTTAGCCTTGGTATTTTTAACAAGAAGATATAGCACCTATCCTATTCATTACTTTCCTTAGTTTGATTTCAGTTTGTATGCCTGTTTTTAATAAGTTTTCTAAGGCTTAGGGAACATTTGGTGTAGGCTGTTTGGACCCGTCTATGAGACAACTTTGTTTTTGATTATTTCATAAGTCTCATGGAGTTGTATTGATTTAGGAACTCACCCCTTATATAGGTTCATTCAACCCTTGAACCTATTGAGCGATATGGCCTGGGAGCTCATCCCCTTACATGGCCCTTGCCATGGAGTTTTTTGCTAGGTTCTCAACCTGATTTTAGGATTGAAAGACAAATTTGATAAAAAAAATCATCATTCATTCAAGAGATATTGTTTTACAAAAAGTGAGCAAAAGATAACTCTTGAAATAGAACTTGTGAAATACAAACCAATCTTTCTTAATCAAACATGGAACCTTTTAAGGGTTTTTCCATTCCAATGTCTGGGAAGCTTTTTTCCTTCTGCGTCGGCTAGTTTATAGGATCTGCCCTTATGTGCCTCAAGGATTGTATATGGCCCTTCCCATTTTGGGCCAAGTTTTCCTTGGTTCTCTTTTTTACTAGCCTCATTGTTTCTAAGCACCAGGTCTCCTGGCTTGAAGCGTTCATGCTTGAATCTTTTGTTGTAATAAGCTTCGATCATTTGTTTGTATTTGGCTTCTTGAATTGTGGCTTGGTCTCGTGTTTCCTCGAGGAGTTGTAGGTTCAACATGGTCTCTTTGCTGTTCGCTTCGGGATCCATGTTGACTGTTCTTTGAGTTACAACTCCTACTTCAGCTGGAATCACGGCTTCGAATCCAAACACCAAGCTGTAAGGTGTTCTTTTGTGGCTTGTTTTTTCCGTTGTTCTTATAGCCCATAGAACGCTTGGCAACTCTTCAATCCAATTGCTTTCATGCCTTCCCAATCGGGTTTTGATTCCTTCAACTATGCATCGATTCAACCTTTCAACTTGGTCGTTTGATTGTGGATATGCAACTAAGCTGAAAACATGGGCTATCCTGAATTCTTTGCACCAAACGCTAAAAGGCTTCTCAGCGAATTGCTTTCCATTATCGGTAACCAGCACTCCCCGCAACCCATAGCGACAAATGATGTTTTCCCAAACAAAGTCAATGACCTGTTTGCCCGTGATTTTTGCAAGTGGTTTGACCTTAGGCCACTTGGTGAAGCAGTCTATGGCCACCAATAAGAACTTCACTCCACATTTGGCTAGTGGGAATAGGCCGACAATGTCCATTCCCCATTTATAAAATGGCCAGGCTGAGGATATCGGGACAAGGTCATGCTTGGGGCTCTTTGGGACCGGTGCATGAATTTGACAAGCATCACATTTTCTCAGTTGTTCAGCGGTGTCTCGGTGCATGGAAGGCCAAAAATACCCGAGATTCATTAACTTAGCAACCACCATTCTTGCTCCAAAATGAGCTCCGCAAATCCCTTCATGAACCTCTTTGACCAAGTACTGGCTTTGTTCTGGACCGACGCATGTCAGTAAGGGTGCAAGGTAACCCTTTTTGTAGAGGATTTCACCTTGCAGCACATACTGCCTAGACTTGATTTTAACCCTTTCAGCCTCTATTTGATCAGCAGGTAATTCACCGTTTTAAAGGAATTTTTTAATGGGAGTCATCCAATTGGGGCCCTCTTCGTTGATTACATCTTGAACTTCCAATTCTTCAATCGATGGAGTTTTCAACACCTCTACTAATACCTTTTTGGTAAGGTGGGCAAAGGTGAGATAGGCGAGTTTACTCAAGGCATCAGCTTTCTTGTTTTGAGACCTGGGAATTTGCTTGATGGTACATGTTTTGAATGTGTTCATCAGCTCCTTAGATTTTTCTTTGTACCTCTTCATATTGGGCTCCTTTGCAACATAATTGTCATTCACTTGACTTGACACCAGCAACGAGTCTGTGAAGACTTAAAGCTTTTGAACCTTCATTTCCTTGGCCAACCTCAAGCCGGCTATCAACGCTTCATATTCAGCTTCATTGTTGGTGGTCTGAAATTCAAATCGAAGAGCGTATGTAAATTTTAACCCTTCAGGGTTGATCAGAATGAGCCCAGCCCCTGACCCTTTAACGCTTGAAGCCCCATCGGTAAAAAAACTTACAGGCTTCAAGGTCAGAGGGTTCAGTGGCAGCTGTGTTAACTTCAGTGATGGTTTGCTTTGGGACTTCTACAATGAAATCAGCCAAGACTTGGGCTTTGATGGCTTTTCTAGGGACATAGGTGATTTTGTGTTCACCTAGTTCCACGGCCTATTTGGCTAATCACCCTGAGTTTTTCGGTTTTTCAAACACACTCTTGATGGGTTGGTCGGTGACCACTTGTATAGGGTATGCTTGGAAATACCTTCGATGCCTTCTAGCCGTTTGGACTAGGGCTAGAGCAAGTTTTTTCCAAGGGAGGATACTTGATCTCTGCCAGTTTTAGAGTTTTGCTGAAGAAATAAACAGGTACCTGAACTGTGTCTCGTTCGATGGTTAGAACCGCACTTATTGCTTCTTCAGCAACCGAAAGGTATACAAAGATCAACTCTCCTGTTTCTGAGGCTGCAATGTCAGGGAGGGAAGCTAGGTGTTGCTTCATCTGGTTGAAGGCTTCCTCAGCTTCTTCAGTCCATTTGAAATCTTTTTTTTCAGAGCACCCTTTAAGCGTTTTAAAGAAAGGCAAAGACTTTTCGGCCAACTTTGAGTTAAACACTTCAGGGCAGCAAGCTTCCTATTCAGGCTTTCCACCTCCTTTTTGCTTCGTGGTGGTTTGGTTTCGAGAACAACTTTGACTTTGTTTGGATTGCCCTTTATACTCTGTTTTCCCACAATATGCCCCAGAAATTTACCTTCTTCAAATCCAAACGAGCATTTCTCGGGGTTGAGTTTCATGTTGACCTTCCTTAAGTTCTTGAAGGTCTCTTGGATGTCATCAAGCATTTGGTATTCTATTTTGCTTTTGATTACCAAATCATCGACATATGCTTCCATCTTCCTGCCAATTTGACTAGCAAAGGCCTTGTCAACTAGGCGTTGGTAGGTTGCACCCGCGTTTTCAAGGCCGAAAGGCATCTTTTGGTAGCAAAAGATTCCTTTATCCGTGTGAAAGGCGATTTTCTCTTCATCTTATTTTTTCATGAGAATTTGATGGTAACCCTTGTAGGCATCAAGAAAACACTTGAAAGGGTAACCAGTGAGGGAATCAACCTTAAGATCGATTTCTGGCAACGGGTAACAATCTTTGGGACAAGCCTTGTTCAAGTCCTTAAAGTTGATGCACATTCTCCAGGATTTGTCAGGCTTACGAACGATGACTAGGTTTGCAACCCAGGACTGATACTTAACTTCCCGGAGAATTCCGACTGATACAAGCTTTTCAACTTCTTGGCATGCAACCAAGCTTCTTTCGGGTGCTAGACTTCGCTTCTTTTGAACAATAGGCTTGACATCGGGTGGTATTTTCAGCTCGTGTTCAGCAATGCTCTGAGGGATACCCGCCATATCTTCCGGGCACCAAGCAAAGACATCGCTATAATGTACTAGCAGTTTTTCAAGATATGAGAGAGTTTCTTGGGAAAGGCTTGGATTAACCCTTATCCTTTGCTCAGGATACTTGGGGTTTATAATCAGCCATTGCTTGTCTTCTTCACTTTTGGAACTTTCCCCTTCAACCATGTAAGCCTCTTGAGTAGGTTGAAGGGTTACAATCCCTCTCTCGGTAGGAAACTTGACTGTGCCATGACCAACAGAAACAACCATGTAGAATGCACAGTGCCCCGGCCTTCCTATGAAGACATCATAGTTTGAGGTATATTGATGACCACAAAAGTGAGAGGTTGGACTCTCTCCATCTTGCCTTCACTGAAACGGACATCAAGGGTTAGTTGCCCTAAAGGCTTGAGGGGTATGTCGGCAATACCTTTTATGGAGGTTCCGGAGGGTTGAAGCTTCGAACGTTCCTCATTGCTCAAACGGTTGAAGAACTTCTCAAACATAATTTCAGTGGCTGCACCAGTGTCTATGTATGCTCTGCTTGTCTTTAGTGTACCCACAGTTGCTTCAACCACAAGGGGCTTTGAGAGTGGGTTCTTTTCTGTTGGAGGGAAGCAGACACACTGAAGCTCCCAAGCTTCCAACCGTTGCCGTTTGTAAGGAACCTTTCCATCAAAATCCACCATGTTAACTTCCTTGCCTTTCCCTTCGGCCATCCTGTCCCTTACCCCCTTTACTAAGTGGGCAAGTTCCCTGGACTTGACGGCCTATTCAATTCTCTTTTTGAGTTGGAAGCAATCATTAGTATGGTGGCCCTTTTCTTCATGAAATTCACAAAATTGGGTGAAATTTTCATTTCTTTTGCTTTTAGGGAGAGGTCTGGGAGGTCGGAAGCTTTGTTTCACTTCCTATGTGGCAAGAATCTCTTGAGGGGTCTTGGTAAGGGGTGTGAAGTTCATGGCCTTCTCCCTGCTTGAAGGGTTCCGGCCTTCAGACATTCGCTGCTCTAAACCCCTTTGGCGTCTGTCATAGGAATGAAAGTTGCCATTTTTTCTAGCTGGACTGTTGCCTTGCCAAATAGATCCCCTTTTTCTTTGCTCTTTTATGTCTACAGCCTCTTTTCCTCTGATGTGGGATTCGGCCCTTTCGAGAGCTTCTTCTAAGGTTTTTGGCAGGGACTTGTTGAAATCCCTGTTAAGATATTTGGAGGTAATTGCAATCATGAAACCGGCTACTCTTATCTTTTCATCCGCCCCCACATACGTCAGACCTTCCTTTTTATACCTTTCTATGAACCCTCGAAGGCTTTCATCATCCCTTTGTTTTATCTGGAAAATCACTGTGGCATCTTTAACGTACCGCCTTTGCTGGGAGAAGTTGGCCAGGAACCCTTTGCTAAGGTCATCGAAGCTTCGAACGCTTCTGGCAGGTAAATCATTGAACCAGATTCTGGCTGACCCGAGAAGGGTTTGCATGAACATGAGACAGCATTCAGCATTTTACCATTTCTCGATCCTAGCGGCACCAGTAAAGATCTGGAGATGATCCTCGGGGTCTTCAGTCCCATCATATGTTTTGATGTGGGACGGCATTTTGATCTTTGTTTGAAAATCGTAATCAGCAATCTGCTGAGAGAAGCATGACAAATTGCTTGGTTTATATGGCTTGGCCAAATCCTCTTCCACTCTCGCACCTATGTTAATGTTGTTATTGTTGTTCCCTTGGGTGGCCAACACTTGATTAATAAAGTACTGCCATGGGAAGCTTGCCATCATCTGAGGCATAAAGTTGAAGCCTTGAAGGCTTCCAGGTGCAACTGGGCAGTTTACCCCCAAAGGAGTGCTCATAACGGCACTCCGTGCCAAGGGAAGCACAGACAAAGCCTATTCCCACTTAGTTGTCGCTGAGGGTGTAAGGCTTGATGCCGGAGATTGTGGGAGCTGGTCCAAAGTCAGCTCGTGCCCCAAGGGAGCACCGGTTGCAACTGGTTGTGAAGAAAAGAGGGGAAAAGACGTTGGATCTGACCTCGTGTACAAATATGGGTTAGGGTTCGGAGGAGGATTGCTGGGACCAGCCTCATTCCTGTACACAGTTGGTTGTGAGCTTGCAAAAGGAAGAGTGGGAGGTCCAGGAGATAGTGATGGTTCTGGCTCGTCATAATCCAGACGGATCCTCACTCCCTTGTCTCGTTCCCTACTCACGTATTGGTTAAGGAGAGACCTTAACTCGAGAAAGTTATTAGCAACCCCTTCGGGTGTAAGGTCAACACGTGAGGGGGTATTAGAAGCACCAACGTTGGGAGAAGGTACTCCGGAATGAGATGGTGTTGGCGTTTGGAAAGTGAGAAACTCGGGGTATGTTGCTCCAGTTGGAGTGCTTCCCGGTGTTGAGATGGAGGCTGGTATAGACACAGGAGTTTGGCTAGTGTTTGGGGTAGAGGTACGTGGGATTTGGTTTACCTCTCCCGGAGACTCACCTTCCGACATGTTGATTTTTGAACAGAAATGGAGCTACACTACTAGGTCTTTTGAAGAAAATCAGTGGCGTAGCCCCACGGTGGGCGCCAACTTGTTGATGCAACAAATTCTAGACCGATGGTAGTAGCTAGGCTGGTTAGGCAAAATGGTTGGATGGTTCCGGTTTGCCTAACGCAGGTCGTGGGGTCCCCCCGCGTTTGCAAGACGTGGAGAGAGGTTCACTAGTTAGATTTTATTGTTTGCTCAAGATCCCCCACTGAAGTGTGTTCAGCTTCGGATGTAGGAGCAGTGGAAATGTGTGCGTTGAATGTGAAGAATGGAGTCTTGCATGGAACACGTACTCGAGAAGAAAGACCAGAGATCACAATGGAATCAGAGCTGATCGGAATGTCCTTCAGCACTAAATGAAGTGTCATTTTATATGGAAGGACATCGCCCAAAGAGGAAATCATTGACTAGTGAAACATGCTTGCAGTGGGGGACTTACCTTTTAGGGGTTGAAGCATTTGGACCTGCGGGTAAAAGACTACACTCTGTGCACATGTTCTCTTTTACGGCTGTGAGAGGCTGGGCAAACAATCAGTGAAGTGATAGTTTACTGTTCACATACTTTTTACTGCTCACCCGAGTTCGCGGGATTTGAACATTTTAACCCTTTAACCTTTTAAGCGTTCATGTGTCTAAATTATTTTATTTAGTCTTGGGCTACCACCGTCATCACTCTCAAAATACATACCTGGCTCTCTAGAGTGTCAGTTTGCTACTATATATAGTTAACACAAAGTCATACATTTTTATTTAAGAATTAAATGCCATTTTAGTCCCTGTGGTTTGGGCAATTTTGTCAGTTTAGTCCAAAGGTTTCATTTTTAACCTGTGGGTCCAAAAATGTTTCACAGTTGCCATTTTAGTCCACTGGGTTAACTTCATCCATTTTTTCTGTTAACGAGAAGGCCAATTTGGTCATTTTGTATGTAATTCTGTTAACTAAAAGGACAATTCAACCATATAAAATGACCGAATTGGCCTTCTCGTTAACAGAAAAAACGGATGAAGTTAACCCAGTGGACTAAAATGGCAACTATGAAACCTTTTTGGACCCACAGGTTAAAAATAAAACCTTTAAACTAAACTGGCAAAATGGCCCAAACCACATAGACTAAAAATGACATTTAACTCTTTATTTAATTATAAAAAACTAAGATGAAATTAAAAAATATAGACTAATGAAAGTAAAAGTAAATTTTACATTTAAGACCCCCAATCTTTTTCTTTAAATGCAGTAGGGGAGGGATTGAGCCAGATAGACAATGATGGGTCTACAACCGTTGAAAGTAGGGGGGCGTAGAGTGGTGAAATAAAATTCATGAGCAGAGGATCATAAATTAACACATAAAATCCTCTTCCATCTAATTGGTGTACCGGTTTATAAATAGATTACACGTAAAATGTGTAGGATGGTTCGGTTTAGTTTTGAGTCTCTATCTTTTATTTAACGGCTGATTATATTTTTTTTAACGTCCAACATAAGAATCGCCGGGTACTACATACACGACACCCATTGGCCGAAAGGTAGGCCGCGGCAGCCCAACCTGCACGCACGGAGCCCTTAGCCCACCATGCCACCAGTTACGGGGAAAACCCGACCCTGCACTCGCCCGAGGGCACGACAATGCAGAGCCGATAAAACATATTAAACACAACAACTAGCAAGATGCTAGGACACAAGATTACAACGCGAAACAATTAGATTGTTACATGACATTAAAGGAACACCAATCTGACCATACTAAAGAAGACAATCTTGCTCTACTTTTTACCCACAAGAAACTTGATGCCTTCACGTCTGTCATTAATCTTGATATGTCTACTCACTTGCTTGAGAAAACGACCTCGTTGCGTATTTTTCATATTCCCCAATGTGATAGGTCGTAAAAGAATATGGAAAGAAAAACGCAAACCAATAAAACCGGGGTGTTAGAAACATTAAGATGACCCGGTAACGGGTTGAAGGGAAATAGGGGCGAAAAACACATAACAGCATGAGTAAGATAAACCAACGCGAAAATGACGGAAGAAGTCATAGGGTCGGAAGAATAGTTCAAAAGGAAACGGGTGTAGACTTAGATTACGGTCAAATCGATAAAAAAAAATTCGAAAATGAAATGATAAACACGCAAAGAGCCGTTGACGACAATATAGCATACCCGAATGACGAGGTATGAGGTAAAATGGGGACCAATTAGTCTAGGCAATAAAACAAGTTGTAGTCAAAATAATGTTGTGACCTATGTAGAGCGCTTGTCAATATAAGACTAGCGTGAAGTAAGTATGCTGACAAACTCGGTGACTGGATGGTCAAAAGACAACCCGATCAAAAACGCAACAAAGGATAGGAAATAGGTGATATAGTTATGCTAAAAGTTTTCCCTAAGGAAGGGTGTTATCCGATTCAGAAAAAGAGAGAAACTAAGCCCGAGGTTTATCGGGCCATTTAAAATCATCGAACGGGTTGGCAAGGTGGCTTATCACCTCGAGCTACCGGAAGAGTTGAGTGGAATACATGGCACGTTCCACGTGTCACAATTACGGAAATGTCTAACGGAGGAAACAACTTATATCCATTACTACGATATCGAGGTGGATAATAGCCTGAATTAGGCGGTAAGACCATTGGAGATTTTAGATCGAAAGGTCAAGCACTTGCGAAACAAACAAATCGATCAAGTCAAGACCAAATGGGAGCATAGGAAAGGTTCGGACACTACATGGGAGTCCGAAGAAGAGATGCGACGTCTCTACCCTACACTATTCGGTATGTACTCTGATTTCGGGGACGAAACCCTTTTAAGGGGGGTGGACTTGTAACACCCCGAAATTTATAAAACTTTATGTTAAAATAATATAAAGTTAAAAATAAATAAAATAATAATAAATAAACGAGAATGAACTAACTAGGAAATAAATAACCTAGTTAGTTAGTTGGCATGTTTTAAAGCATAAATGAATTTAAAATGCCAAAGATATAAACTAGTTAGAAGTGGAGGGACCTATGTTGTTAAATTTGAAACTTGAGAACATGAAACACAAATTAAAACAAACCAAACACCCACTTTGGGGGTGTCTGGTCGAACAAGAAGCAGGGGGCGACAAGAGGCTCCTCACCCAACCCCCATCTTCACAAAAACCACAAATTGAAGGCTTAAATCATGTCCAAATCGATTTTCAAGCATAAATTAATGATCACCTAGTTGAGGGGATCATAAGGTATGTAAAATCTTGATGTTTCGATTCATCTCAAGTTCTAGGTTAATTATGAAATATCGAAATTTAGCTTGATTATGTAATGCATGAATGTGATTAGAAGAAATATGGTGTCTAGGGATGAACCCTAGGTGAAATCTTGTTAAAAGATTTCATGATAATTATAGAGTTTATAACCACCATTGTAGGTGATTAATGAACTTGAAGAAAACTTGATAAGCCCTAAAATTGTGATCTTGTTCTAACATTAATCTGAATTTAAGAATAAATTTCAGAAATATTGATGTTAAGACATGTGTAGAATTGACTAATTAAAGTTAGTTTAGATGATAATTACAAGCCATGAACTTGGTTTTGTTTATATAAAAATCTGACCCGCTAGGTGTTTGACGGAACGCCTAAGTGAGGGTTAATATGTTAAAAGTTAGGTAAAAACGCAGATTTGATCATTGTAGAGGATTATGCGTTAAAGCTTGTGAAAGAGTTCTAAACTTATTGTGAATTGAATTCTTTAGGCAAAGAATCCGGAACGTCAAGCGGACACGCCGGGGGAGATACGCGCTTGAAGGGTGTGCTCTAAAGATACGCGACTTGTTGTCTCGTTACATTCATGTAGATAAGCCTAGTCGTAAATATGCGTAATGTTGTTATAGCGAAAATAGTTGCGTTTGGTGAGTCTAAGAAGTGATGGAATTCACTAGATGAAGAATGTGTTAAAATAATAGTCAAAATGGTAGTGTTTGGAGTGACTCGAACGTCACTCGTTAAATTGAGTTATAAAAGCAGAAACCGTGATTAGAAGGGATACGCTAAGGTCGACAAGCCCGGGAATGGGTAATTATGGTTAGAAAGCAATGTCGACGAATTATGAAGGTATGTAACTTGACTCGTTACATTTGGGTAAATTTTTATATTTAGCATACATGTAGTTGAATTGTGGAATAAAAGTTGAGTTGGATTAAAGCAATAATGATTGCTATGTCGAATTGTAGGCCTAGAATTTGGTTAGACCTCGTTGGTAAACGGGTCGAATAACCAAATAAGGCATGATAATGCTTAGTAGTATGGTCACTCGGCCTTTATTAATGTTCATAAAAGACATATTAAAATATGAGAAATCAATGTATTGGTTTGTTGGAATGAGAAATCCGAGAATTTGGTTGGGCAAAATAAACAAAACAGTCAAAACATGAACTTACAGGGACTACCGTAAGTTACGGTACCCACCGTAACTTACAGTAGAGGTCAGGAACTTTACGGTGGTTCCATACTGATTTACGGTGGACCAGATTCTTTTAGTGACTACCGTAACTTACGGTAGATATCGTAAGTTACGGTAGAGTCCCGGAATTTCTATAAGTTTTTGCATATTACAGTTAATCGAATCCGTTTTGATTGTAGTTTCGATTATGTAATATTTATAAGAACTCTAACACTAAGATTTGTTAAAAATCTTCAGTTTTCAGGATTTACAAGTATGTGGACGATGATCAAGCATGTTTTGAAGAACCGAACACGAACTTTTGAAGCTTCCGCGTAAATTTAATTCTGTTTAGACAATGTTATCATATAAACAATTTGCTAAACAACTTTGAATGTTTTAAATTAGTCGGTAGTTGACTAATGTTTGTTACCTTAGAATTTTACTTTTGGAACTTATGTCTTTAATTAGACATCTTTTATATAAAATCTTATGAATTATGATTAATTTCAACTAGAAATTAAGACGGGTGTTACAAGTTGGTAATCAGAGCTTAAGGTTGTCAACAAAATGTTCGGTTCAAGCTTGATCGATCGTCCGGTAAGAATTAATTGCTTTAGTAGACTTATTAGAATTCTAAAAAAAAAGGAAATTTGATTTGATTTGATATGCACGGGAAGTGCGTGTTTACACACTCAAACCCGGAAAAGTGCACTAAGCATAAATGGTTTAAGCAAGTGGTGAACTTGGCTAGATCAAAATGAATGACGCATATGTCATAGATGAAATGTTTAACAATTAGTGTAAACATTTCAATTTCAAGATGACGGAAAGATGGGAGGAGTGTATAAATACGCTCGAACCCGGGAAAATACACTAAGTAAGAAAGGTAACGCAAAATATATACTTGACCAAACCGAAAAAGAATAACACATCATTTATGATTGAGTGAGAGTGATATAAATTTCCGTATAATAAGATGGAAATAAATTAAATAATTATTGATAAATCGTGATGGATGTTTCAGTTAAAGAAATGTTTGGAGTAACCGGAGATGATTCGACATCTCAATTGACTGAACAAATGAAAGCTAAGATTTCCGAGGCGGTCGGAAAAGCTCTAGAAAATAGTCTATCACAGTATATTGATAGATTACAAACCACAATCGTGCCGGTGGTGAACGACATGATGGCTGAATTGAAAAACAACATACTACAAGAAATAGAAGAAAGGAGGGTGTTGGATATGAATCCAAGTTCCGTAAAGAAATCCAAGTCTAATAAAACTCCCAAGAAAGGAGTTACAAAAAGTGTAGTACATCAGTGTAAATTCTGTGGAAAAATCCACAAGGGCACATGTGGTAAGCCAAGACATAAGAAGTCTAAATGTCCAGAGAGGCTTGGAACCAAGGACACAACCGACACAAAGTCTGATGCCCAGAAATAAAGGACAAAGTTGTTTTATATAACAGCCACAGAGGCTAAAGCTGAACCTGATGTCGCTTCAGGTATACTCTTGTAAATTAAATTTCAGCATGAATTTTTAATTATTATAAGTGCAAATAAATCGTTTGTTTTACATCGAATTATTCAACATCCTACATTAGTGTTAACGAAATTACCTAAGCTTTGAAAAATAGAAATAAGTAATAATAAAAGTTCTATTGTTTATAAGAGGCGCTGAAACTGTACGTTGAGCATCAAGGTAAAAGTAATCTCGATAGATATTGCAATGGGAAGGAGCGCGTGTACACCCGAACCCGGAAATTGCAATAATAATAAATGGCGAAGACAAGGTTATAGACTTGGCCGAACTAAATAAAGCGCGTAGGAGCGTCATTTACGTCAGCAAACGATGTGGATAAATTTCATGCAACGATAAATAATAATAAAATTAAATGAATTAATTTTGTTATTGTTTCAATAAGATTAAGGTTAAAGATGAGAAATTAAGACTCGGACCAAGAATATCCGCGAAAAAGAAGTTAAATGAATAATACGTATTATTCGCTACTATGAATAATAAAGTATCAATAAATGCAAATTCAGAAACTTGGGTATGGGTAACCATCCAAGTAATACATTATTAATCAAATCCTCATAAGAAAGAACGATGATCGTAGTAATGGATGTGATTGGGTAAAATCCTAGTAAAATAAACTTTATGAAAAGTGCTAGAATAAGAACGGGTAAACCCCAAAAGCCGTATTACCATAACGGTGGTTTTACCAAATAAGGCTTAAGAAATGGGCCTTCGGAACATTAGTAAGAGAAACAGACCTAAGGATCGCTAACAAAAGGAAGGTAGTGTTCGGGTCGAATAAGCAAAATGCTTGATAATAAAGGTAAACGGAAGCCGGATGACGGGAGTGTGTTACATTAAGGTAATAAGCCCAAGGGAAGGGATAAGAATCAAGGTAAATAAAAGTATAAACCAATAAACAAGAATGTTAGGGAATAAGGGTAAAGTTTGACTATCATAAGTGATGACACACGAACAAGTCAAACAAGATGAATGAAAGAATAAAGGACTTGGTGGAATAAGGGCGACGGAATACGCTAATACCACTGAATAAATCAAAACGAAGTCTTAATGCATGCCGGAATGGCTGCTTTGATAATTAATTCGGTAAAATACCCGATAGATGGGTAGGAATACGAATATATATGTAAACCAAGGGAAGGTGACGCAGATTAAAAGTCAAAAGACTTGGATTAAGAATTATGACTAAAGAATAATAAAATTTCGCAAAAACAGAAATTTTGATAGTTAAGTTCAACTATTTTAATACTGGACGGGCCGAATAAAGTATAATACTTAATATTCCAAGTAAGCGCAACCCGAATGATGAAAGTGCGAAATATTACTGAACCAATGTGATAGGTCGTAAAAGAATATGGAAAGAAAAACGCAAACCAATAAAACCGGGGTGTTAGAAACATTAAGATGACGAACCCGGTAACGGGTTGAAGTGAAATAGGGGCGAAAAACACATAACAGCATGAGTGAGATAAACCAACGCGAAAATGACGGAAGAAGTCATAGGGTCGGAAGAATAGTTCAAAAGGAAACGGGTGTAGCCTTAGATTACGGTCAAATCGATAAAAAAAATTCGAAAATGAAATGATAAACACGCAAAGGGCCGATGACGACAATATAGCATACCCGAATGACGAGGTATGAGGTAAAATGGGGACCGATTAGTCTAGGCAATAAAACAAGTTGTAGTCAAAATAATGTTGTGACCTATGTAGAGCGCTTGTCAATATAAGATTAGCGTGAAGTAAGTATGCTGACAAACTCGGTGACTGGATGGTCAAAAGACAACCCGATCAAAAACGCGACAAAGGATAGGAAATAGGTGATATAGTTATGCTAAAAGTTTTCCCCAAGGAAGGGTGTTATCCGATTCAGAAAAAGAGGGAAACTAAGCCCGAGGTTTATCGGGCCATTTAAAATCATCGAACGGGTTGGCAAGGTGGCTTATCACCTCGAGCTACCGGAAGAGTTGAGTGGAATACATGGCACGTTCCACGTGTCACAATTACGGAAATGTCTAACGGAGGAAACAACTTATATCCATTACTACGATATCGAGGTGGATAATAGCCTGAATTAGGCGGTAAGACCATTGGAGATTTTAGATCGAAAGGTCAAGCACTTGCGAAACAAACAAATCGATCAAGTCAAGACCAAATGGGAGCATAGGAAAGGTTCGGACACTACATGGGAGTCCGAAGAAGAGATGCGACGTCTCTACCCTACACTATTCGGTATGTACTCTGGTTTCGGGGACGAAACCCTTTTAAGGGGGGTGGACTTGTAACACCCCGAAATTTATAAAACTTTATATTAAAATAATATAAAGTTAAAAATAAATAAAATAATAATAAATAAACGAGAATGAACTAACTAGGAAATAAATAACCTAGTTAGTTAGTTGGCATGTTTTAAAGCATAAATGAATTTAAAATGCCAAAGATATAAACTAGTTAGAAGTGGAGGGACCTATGTTGTTAAATTTGAAACTTGATAACATGAAACACAAATTAAAACAAACCAAACACCCACTTTGGGGGTGTCTGGTCGAACAAGAAGCAGGGGGCGACAAGAGGCTCCTCACCCAACCCCCATCTTCATAAAAACCACAAATTGAAGGCTTAAATCATGTCCAAATCGATTTTCAAGCATAAATTAATGATCACCTAGTTGAGGGGATCATAAGGTATGTAAAATCTTGATGTTTCGATTCATCTCAAGTTCTAGGTTAATTATGAAAGATCGAAATTTAGCTTGATTATGTCATGCATGAATGTGATTAGAAGAAATATGGTGTCTAGGGATGAACCCCAGGTGAAATCTTGTTAAAAGATTTCATGATAATTATAGAGTTTATAACCACCATTGTAGGTGATTAATGAACTTGAAGAAAACTTGATAAGCCCTAAAATTGTGATCTTGTTCTAACATTAATCTGAATTTAAGAATAAATTTCAGAAATATTGATGTTAAGACATGTGTAGAATTGACTAATTAAAGTTAGTTTAGATGATAATTACAAGTCATGAACTTGGTTTTGTTTATATAAAAATCTGACCCGCTAGGTGTTTGACGGAACGCCTAAGTGAGGGTTAATATGTTAAAAGTTAGGTAAAAACGCAGATTTGACCATTGTAGAGGATTATGCGTTAAAGCTTGTGAAAGAGTTCTAACCTTATTGTGAATTGAACTCTTTAGGCAAAGAATCCGGAACGTCAAGCGGACACGCCGGGGGAGATACGCGCTTGAAGGGTGTGCTCTAAAGGTACGCGACTTGTTGTCTCGTTACATTCATGTAGATAAGCCTAGTCGTAAATATGCGTAATGTTGTTATAGCGAAAATAGTTGCGTTTGGTGAGTCTAAGAAGTGATGGAATTCACTAGATGAAGAATGTGTTAAAATAATAGTCAAAATGGTAGTGTTTGGAGTGACTCGAACGTCACTCGTTAAATTGAGTTATAAAAGCAGAAACCGTGATTAGAAGGGATACGCTAAGGTCGACAAGCCCGGGAATGGGTAATTATGGTTAGAAAGCAATGTCTAAGAAGTGATGGAATTCACTAGATGAAGAATGTGTTAAAATAATAGTCAAAATGGTAGTGTTTGGAGTGACTCGAACGTCACTCGTTAAATTGAGTTATAAAAGCAGAAACCGTGATTAGAAGGGATACGCTAAGGTCGACAAGCCCGGGAATGGGTAATTATGGTTAGAAAGCAATGTCGACGAATTATGAAGGTATGTAACTTGACTCGTTACATTTGGGTAAATTTTTATATTTAGCATACATGTAGTTGAATTGTGGAATAAAAGTTGAGTTGGATTAAAGCAATAATGATTGCTATGTCGAATAGTAGGCCAAGAATTTGGTTAGACCTCGTTGGTAGTCATCAAAATGGAGGATCCCTTAGATGAGCCAAACGGGTCGAATAACCAAATAAGGCATGATAATGCTTAGTAGTATGGTCACTAGGCCTTTATTAATGTTCATAAAAGACATATTAAAATATGAGAAATCAGTGTATTGGTTTGTTGGAATGAGAAATCCGAGAATTTGGTTGGGCAAAACAAACAAAACAGTCAAAACATGAACTTACAGGGACTACCGTAAGTTACGGTACCCACCGTAACTTACGGTAGAGGTCAGGAACTTTACGGTGGTTCCATACTGATTTATGGTGGACCAGATTCTTTTAGTGACTACCGTAACTTACGGTAGATATCGTAAGTTACGGTAGAGTCCCGGAATTTCTATAAGTTTTTGCATATTACAGTTAATCGAATCCGTTTTGATTGTAGTTTCGATTATGTAATATTTATAAGAACTCTAACATTAAGATTTGTTAAAAATCTTCAGTTTTCAGGTTTTACAAGTATGTGGACGATGATCAAGCATGTTTTGAAGAACCGAACACGAACTTTTGAAGCTTCCGCGTAAATTTAATTCTGTTTAGACAATGTTATCATATAAACAATTTGCTAAACAACTTTGAATGTTTTAAATTAGTCGGTAGTTGACTAATGTTTGTTACCTTAGAATTTTACTTTTGGAACTTATGTCTTTAATTAGACATCTTTTATATAAAATCTTATGAATTATGATTAATTTCAAGTAGAAATTAAGACGGGTGTTACAGTACTTAGGTACAAATTGGTTAAATTTGGTTTCCAACCGAAACCAAACTGAATTGAATTAGGTTTGGTTTGGTTTGATTTGCATATTCCTAATTTGGTTTGGTTTGCCTTTGGGGTACAAAATTTTGAAAACGAATAAACCGAACCGAATAAATCAAATAAACCATAAACCGAACCGATGAACACCCCTATCGTCATGCAAACATGGCAATTGATGAATAGGTGCTCCGCATATTCTCCCCTTTCACCACAAAGAGGACAAAGAGTAGAAGCCATGTTGATGTTGCGCCTAACCAATGCCATTTTTATTGGCAGACGATCCAAGAGTAAACGCCACCCGAATATGTTGATTTATCTCGGCACCCACTTGTTATTATTGAAGATAACCTGATCCGCCTCCTCTTCTGATTTTTCTGAATTAATATTCCTCACCGATTTTACAATGCAGTCGCCCGTAGTACCCTGTTTCCACTGCCATGTATCCCTCAACTCAGTTACGGTTGCTTGCCTCAATAACCTTGTGATTTCCTCCGATTCACTTATCTCCTGCACTGAAATGGGCTGCCTGAACTGGCTCCAATTACTTCCTCTGAATGCCAATTCCTTCTTTATAATATTATTCCAAACACCTGAATTCCCGTGTTTTAGAGGGAGAAAATTACCGTGCCTTGGATTAAAGTGTATGCTGGTAATAACTTTTCTCCAATGCCTACCCGATTCAGTTTTATATCTCCATGCCCACTTCGCCAAAAGCCCACACTTCATGTCTTTTAACGAACTGAGACCAAGACCCCCTTTTGCAACGGGTTGTATTACTTTTGCCCATTTCACCCAATGCATCTTGCTTCATGTATCCGAATTACCCCTAAAGAAGTTTCTTCGATTTGATGAGCGTTGTTCTACCGCCAATGGATAAAGTGGTAGCTTTCCAAAGTGAGAGTCTTGCTTCAAATGCTTCAATGACCGGAGTCCAGGTATTATACCGGTTCATGTTACCCCCAACTTTGATGTGACAACCCGAATCTCTAAGGTTAGCGTTACTTAAACTCCACAATCTTTGGCGTTGGATTACACGTGTACATCACTAAATATTTATGTGTGCATATTAACTATACACGAAGTCGTTAAACGTATTATATGTGCTAAACGTGTTATATGTGCTTAGTTACTTATGTCGCATTGGCGTATTCGTACGTACGTAGTAGAGTAAATAATGTAGTGAGCCTCGTCTAGTTTCTCACTTGGGCCGAATTAGAATCTAGTTATACACTTGGGCCGCGACACACTTTTTTCAGGCCGCGATGCATGTATTAGATCACACACTTTAAACCTTCATCTTATTCTCTGAACCCATCGGCCCACACTTGTTGATTAAGCCCAAACCCATCATGGGTTTCGTATACAAGAGAGATAAGGGGGGGGGGGGGGGCACGTAAACTGTGATTTGAAAGTTTAACAAACCCTAACTTCTTCCCAAACGTACGAGTCGGCAGCGAAATTCCCCCCATCCTCTCGAAGCTTTCTCGCACTCTCGCTACTCTCCGGTTAGTTACTGATTCCGGTTTAGTGTTGAGTATTTTTGTTAATCTTGGACGTGTGATACATGCTAGGGTTGTTATGCTATATACATGAAACTAAAACACGACTCAGGATCTTGATTGTATACGTATATGAATACTAGTAAACCGATGGAACTAATGATTAGTGATGATGTATAATAACCTGGTTCAATGTGTTAAATATATGAATTCGGCCCATAATCGCGAGAATTAGAGGCTGCTAGTGGGCCGCATAATTATGAGGAGCATGATTTGATGATGAACAGTGGGTAGTAATATGACTGGTACTTGAATTGTGTGGCAGTAGGATTGCTAGTTGGTTAATCATTATTGTTTAGGAATGTTAATGCATGATAGAGTGGCTTCAAATGATTTACGGTAAAAATTAACGTGTTAGTATACATGTTATGATGGTCATGAGTTTTATTAATGTGGGTAGTAATAATAGGTTCATGCTAGTGAATTTGTATTTAAATTGGTTAAATATGCGTAAATATGAACTGATATCACAAATGAGTTCATGAGTTTGTGTTGCATGATTATGTTCTTCGGGTTGTATGTGATGTAAGTGATTAGGGGTTGTTAATTAGACTCATGAACCTCACTGTCTGGGATTGATAAATGGTGTAAATTGGGCTACAGTGGGTTGCTTAATTAGCCTTGAAACACTACACATATTAAACCATAAAGTGGACTCTAGTAACCATATTTCACATAAATGAATTACATACAATACTTCTGGTCGTGCAACATAAACACGAATGAACAAGCCCACTGATGTTGGGCTTCACACACTTTTGGCCCGCTTTTGGGCTCGGTCCGAGTAGTAGGCGACGATGGGGCTTTGGGCCTAGCGCAAGTGTTTGTTTACATGATATACGTTGGGTGTGGTTAATTTGTATTTAAAGTAGAACTCGGTGAATAAGCGATATGGGGGATTCGAGACATTTAGTACATGAAATCATGGTGTATGCTAAAGTGCATAATCAAATAATTTGTATGTTGTTATACGGTGCTACTTGTGTAACGTGTGTATAGAATGTAAGATTTCGTGCCACGTGACTGATTGTTAATGGTAACCATGTTAGGATTGATTTGAGCAACTTGAACACATAGCTAGTCTTACTGAGCAAAACCAAGGTGAGTTCATCTCTCTTGAGCATGCGTCCCGGTGGTTGGGACAGTCTTTGGGTATCTCTGAGAGGGATGGCTTGGGTAAATCATGGGTATTCCTGCGAGGAATATGTCTTTTGGGTAAATCTGGAATGTTGGATAATATACTCATCCTATCACCATTAAAGTCCCTCCGTGTTGTTTGGTTACCTGAGAGGTAACAAGGTATTAGTTGGTAGCGCTACTTAGGTTTGGCACCCTCACCCCGTACCTGAGAGGACGGGTGTGAACTAATGACTTAGTCATGACCAATGCTTTGATAGGAGCATTGGAGAAAGGGCAATGTAAATCAGGAGCCGTCTTGTATTCGAGGTATTATCAACATTGTAAACAATGAACGGAACTAAACACTTGGTAACTAACGTTTTCGTAAAACTATGAACTCACCAGCGTTGTCTGATACACGTGTGTGCATGCTTGCAGGTTATTGATACGTGTGTATGTGGAACTTGCTGTCTGGGATGCTGGAGTGGTCATGGGTCGAGACACATGGAATCGCGAGACGAGTTTAATGGTTACAATACATATGGTTTATGAAACACTTAACTAATGATTTATGCTTCCGCTAAATACGATGGTTGTAATTCTTGTTTTGTAACACTTTATATTAAGAGTTAATTGCCATTTTAGTCCCCGAGGTTTGTTCAAATTTGCCATTTTAGTCCAAATAGTTTTTTTTCCGCCTCTGAGTCCCTGACTTTTCCCTTTTGTTGCCATTTTTATCACATACCCTAACTCCATCAAAAAACCCCATTTTTAACCAGGGGTATTTTGAGGATTTTCATTTTAAATCTTTTCAATTGCCATTTTGATCCAATTCTAAAAAATCAGAAAAATAAAAAACAATTCTAAAAATTCTAAAAAATCAAAAAAATTCTAAAAAACAAGGAAAAAATCACAAAAATAAAAAATTGTAAAAATAAAAAAAATCTAAAAAAATTAAAAGATTCATAAAAATTCTAAAAAATCATAAAAATTATAAAAAGCAAAAAAAATCTAAAAATAAAAAAAATTCTAAAAAATAAAAAAAAAATCTAAAAACTCAAACATATTTTAAAGTTTCAAATTCAAAAAATGACGATATATTCCTCGTCCAGACGAATATATTTTCAAGTTTTATCTATTTTGTTGAGTGAATGAGTGGTCATTGTTATGGGTGAAATTCTGAGCCCATATCCTGACAATATATCTTGATTTAATGTTAGCTGTTTATGATCAGGATACCAGACCAGGATATTGGTAACATCCTGAGGCAGTATCGATCAGGATATCAGACCAGGATATTGGTGACATCCTGACGCAGTATCCTGGCAGTTACTAACGATTTTCTTTTGTAGCAAAGTACCAACGTTAAAGGACTTGATCTACCTGAAGATTCGCTCAAGGTGGTTGAAAAATGGACGTTGATGGTGGAAGAATGGGTCTTGTAACGGTCAGAATAGAAGAAAGGCATATTCCGCGAGAATATCGGATGCTGGTCAATGCTATTGAGGTTGTAACGGTCATATGAGCTGAAGACTCGGTTTTATAGTTAATAAGCACGTGGAAAACAAGTTAAAAGAGTCCCCCAACGTTCAGAATGGAATATTCCCAGCATCCCGGAATAATAGGAGAGTTAGTTTGTTACTTGTAACTATAAATAGGAGGCCAGATCAATAGGAACACACACTTGACTCTCCACATTCGAACTCACACTTCTTTTTTCTTTCTATCACGCACAAACACTCAACACTTGTAATCGTGGTACCACTTAGCATTGATCTGCGCCATATCCTGCACTGTATCCTGATATTTGAAGTAATAGAAGAACAAGGCAGTTGCGATTGTCAGCTCCCGAGGTTTTGTGCTGGCGATCTAGATTGATCAAGGGCTTTCCTCGTACATCTCGTGTCAACCTTTACTTTTTTGCTCATTGTTTGATCACAGATACAGCTCTATATCCTGAGCTGTATCCTGAAACTGTTTTTGCAAGTAATTTGATTAACATATTTTCGACACTCATTTCTAACACACTACCTCACTTAACTAATTTGATCACTTAATTGCTTCGGTAATTTTTGACCAAAACAGTCATTATGAGATAGAACCATTTATCCATTTAAAAAAAAAACAAATTTCATTTTAAGTTGACATCTTTCACAAACATTCTTACATTTCCACATTAATTATCACCCTTTTGGCCTTTTTATATATGTTTTCAAAGCAAAACTATTTATTACAATAATATTTTCATCTTTAGTTTTGTATCAATTAATATAATTTACTAAATATAAATATAATGAAATATAAAATTTATAAACTAAACATAACATGCATGTTCGTTAGTTAGTGGTTCTATCTCATCATGACCACTCATTCACTCAACAAAATAGATAAAACTTTAAAATATATTCGTCTGGACGAGGAATATCGTCATTTTTTGAATTTGAAACTTTATAATATGTTTGTTTGAGTTTTTAGATTTTTTTATTTTTTAGAATTTTTTGATTTATTAGAATTTTTTTGATTTTTTAGAATTTTTATGATTTTTTTTAGATTTTTTAAGATTTTTTTTTGATTTTTTAGACTTTTCTTGATTTTTTAGAGTTTTTATGATTTTTTTTTGGTTTGTTAGAATTTTTTATTTTTTAGAACTTTTTTGACTTTTAGAATTTTTTTTTTATTTTTTAGAATTTTTTGGATTTTTTTAATTTTTTTTTTGATTTTTTACATTTTTTTTGATTTTTTAGAATTGAGTAAACTGCCATTTTGGTCCCTGTGGTTTGGCCAGTTTTGCCACTTTAGTCCAAATCTCAAACTTATTACATCTGGGTCCCTGTGGTTTGCATTTTGTTGCCATTTTAGTCCAAAATCCAAAAACCCTATTTTTTTGACTGTTGCAACCTCCTATTTTGTCCTGTAGTGCAGGGGCATTTTGGTCATTTAATTTTCATTAAAGCAATTCTTTTATTAAAAACCCCCAAATATAAAAACCCCTGATCATCATCATATTCAACCTCTGCATAACCCAAACACCACCACCTCCTCCACCATCACAACCTGGATTTAAAAAAAAATCATATCTTCAAGAGAAAATAAATTAAATGCAAGGAGACAGGCTCAGATCTGTAATTGGGGGATGGGGACAAAGAAGAAACGAGTTACGCCATGGCTGCAGAATACACAGTTGCTTGGTGAGAGAATGTCAAATTCTTCTTCACTATGCCATCTGGATTTTGCCCCGCCAAGATGCGGGTCGGATCTTCAATGTCCCTTTAATTTTGCTCAGGATACTCTGATTATCATAGCCTTGAAACAAACGTAATAAATAATAATGCCACTGCCAGAACAACAACAGCAATAACCACTGCCAGAACAACAACAACAACAATAACCACCACCATCACCACCACCGCCATAGAAGCGATGACTCTGATCACCGAGATCACAGAGATTCACAGAGATGCAGCACAGATTCAAGTAACAAAGTTGGGAGATGCGGATGCAACAAAAACAAAAACAAAAACCACCTGCAACTCAATCCGGGAGTGAAGATGCGGGAGTGGAGCAAAAACAAAAACAAAAACAAGCACCACCACCTGCCACCACCACCACCCCCCTCTCGCCACCAAGCACCACCACCCTCTCGCACCCCCTGCAACCACCGCACCTCTCTCTCTCTCTCTTACATCACAACACCATCTCCTTCAAACAACATTCCACTAGAAAGAGAGAGAGAGAAACAGGAGAGAGAGAGAGCCGAACGAGAGAGAAACATGAGAGAGAGAGGAACGCAGAGATGACGATGACGATGTTGGATCTGAGTTTCATCTGGATCTGATCGATTTAGAGAGAGAAGAGAGAGAATCATTATTTGGGGATGATGATGATGATTTATTTATTTGGGGATGATGTTAATAAAGAAAATGTAAAATGAAAAGCAAAATGACTAAAATACCCCTGAACTAAAAGACAAAATAGGTGGTTGCAACAGTAAAAAAATAGGGTTTTTGAATTTTGGACCAAAATGGCAACAAAATGCAAACCACATGGACCCAGATGTAATAAGTTTGAGATTTGGACTAAAGTGACAAAACTGGCCAAATCACAGGGACCAAAATGGCAGTTTACTCTTTAGATTTTTTTGTATTATTTAGAATTTTTTTGATTTTTATAATTCTTTTTTATTTTTTTAGATTTTTTTTGTTTTTTTTTAGATATTTTAGCTTTTTTTAATTTTTTTTTTGAATTGAATCAAAATGTCAATTGAAAAGATTTAAAATGAAAATCTCCAAAATACCCTTGGTTAAAAATGGGGATTTTGGATTAAGTTAGGGTATGTGATCAAAATGGCAACAAAAGAGAAAAGTCAGGGACCCAGAGGCGAAAAAAAAACTATTTGGACTAAAATGACAAATTTGGACAAACCTCAAGGACTAAAATGGCAATTAACTCTTATATTAATGAATGAAAGTTTTATTTAAAATGTTGTATGAGTTCAATGTGATTGGTGGCTAGATCCTGGTACGTCACACGCCTCGCGGGGGTTTCCGCTTGAGGTATTTTTGGGGGTGTGACATTTGAGACCAAGGTACGCGAAAGGTAGAGAGCCCGATTTACATCCAAGGAGATTTGGCATATGGTCACTTTCACCCTGAGACAACCCCACACCATACAAGCACAATTTATTGAGGTTAATTTTAAACCCGAAACTAGGTAAAAACACCTCATTAAGCGCCTTATATTGTTAATGTTTTCGATCAAGCATTCTCCCAAGAGCATTACATCATCCACAAACACAAGGTGTGAAACGGTCGGTCCCCCATTTGGAGTAATCTTGAAAACAAATAAAATTTAGGGTTTATTTTGATTTTTATAATTAAAGTTTGGTTTATTTTTGTTTAATGATATTGTGTCGTGTTTTAGAATTAGATTGATCATTTGAGAACAAGTTAGAAGAATCTTATAAATGGGGTTGAATGTTACATAATCTCATGGACTCGTTTGGTTTGATCTGAATATACATAAAAGAGTCGTGGGTTATCCCCATATATACTTGTGTTTGTTCGTTTGAAATGTTATTTATTTGGAATAATTATTTATTTTTCTTACATTTGAGCCATTTTAACTTAAAAAAATATTTTCTAAATTGGTCTTGAAACTTATGTTGGAAGGATACTGTATTTGACAAATTAGATACTAATAATTCAAATTATAATCTATAGTGACTATGTAACAAATGGCATTCTTAAATTTCATTTTATGTCTCAAAGGGAATTTCACTCTGACATGAAAGTAACTTCATAAGCTCCTATAGAGCAATTGAGTAACTTTATCTCAATTGGAATGTTATAAATTTTATCGAACTGGCATAATTGAAAATTAGGAGGTGACAGAGGAGTTACATCTACGTTAGGGTGGGATTGCCTTAGGGGTGTAATTATTCACATTGCTAATATGGATACTTATTAGCTAAAGATTATCAAAATCCAAATTGTCTTTATATTTCAGTAAATCTAATAAAAAATATTCACATGTTTTGAATAGCTATGTGTATAATAAGTTTGGTATTGATTAGTTCTGTGAGAATGTAGTGGAAAACGTATAAACATAATATCTGTTACACCATTCAGGTCAGTACCAGAAACCGATGCTTGAGTTTGACATGTCAGTTAGCTTGATATGGTTCCCATTTAGGATGCATATTGATGATGGTGATTACGAATTCTATAGGGTTAGGAATTCGTGATTATGGAGAGAGAGGAGGTCGAACAATGTTGTGATGTTACGATTAATGTCTAATATAAAACTTTTTCTAGTTATCTCCTTAAATACACCTAAAGGGAACTTTATTAGTTAAGAAGGGTAATAAGGGTCTATTAACAATTACCAACTAATATTAATAAGGTATAACAAATATTATTTTGATCCATATAATATAAATGATAATGATTGCTATTTGATTAAATACATAATATATATATTTAGTCTTACATTTGGTTAATTTAGTTATGACCACACACCGAAATCAAACCATAATTTTTTGTTAATCAGTTTTAACCGAACCATCAGTAATTGTTTGGTCTAGGTAATTCGGTTACCATATGGTGAATTAGGTTATTTGCTCATCCCTAATGAAAAGTGAACCCAATATTATAAAGACAAAGATAAAATACACTAGACATAACCTGATCTGAAGTCGACAGAGCCCCATTTCGGAGGCAGAGTTAGTCCTTACTAAGACATGGTACGGAATTCGCTCCAATATTAAAGAAAGGTACAAGAATGTGATGCATATGAATATGATAAATGAAAGCATGGATACAAAAAGAGGTGGAGTGTATATGACAAATGTGCATGTCTGGAAAAACCATTGTTGTAAAACAAGGTCTCAAAGGCCGAGTATTCCCCGTGTACTTGCTACAAGGTAAGTTGCTGAGACCCGAGTACTCACCGTCTAGGCCAAGTACTCCCCAAGTACTCACCGTCTAGGCCGAGTACTTCCCTAGTACTCTCAACTCCGACTAGAGAGCGTCTAACGACTTTTATGACCATGAAAAAAACTAGTTAACGGTCTGGTTAACGGCGTTAAACTTATAACATGTCGTATAAAGCAAATCGGTCTTTAACCTTTAGATCCATAATCTAAAACTCCAACATTATGGTATGATAATCTAAGAACGAAAGCCTATTAATCATTTAACTATAAATGTTTCTTATTGATATAATTCGGTAGCAATCCAAAGGACATGGGTGAATAATTTTTAGAGAAATCTACTTAAAGTCTTTAATTGAATAATTGTAAGAGAAAACAAAAATGAGTATGTCAGTATGAGATGTTATGAAAACTTGTATAAAAAGTATGTAAAATAGACCAAAGCCTTTTATATATAAACATGTAACCATTACAACATTTAACTTAAAACGTCATAGCTCTACGTGAAATAGCAAGTCGATAACTCATTTACTACTAATAATTCGTCTGTCAGTAGTAACCCGTTAACACTAACGATTAGTTCCTACTAAGTAACAATTTTCATGCAACTTTTCACCAACCATGCAAATCCGATGCAACTTTAAATGATTTTTTTAATTAAGGTGATATAAAGTTTTCCAAGATACCAGGGGCTTTGCTCCTTGGACCCCACCTTAGAACGCTTTGGTCACTAGGGGATTTGCCCTCTTGAACCACCGGGTTTGAAAATAGCCCCCCCCCCCCCCAAAAAAAAAAAAAAAAAAGAAAAAGAAAAGAGAAAAGCAGACTTGTACAATGCGAATCCATAAGTTTTTGTTACTGAGGTAAAATCAGGTCTGATATAAAATGGATTATGTAAAAATAATTTTCAAGTCAAAAAAGTTAACAAATATTAATAGAATAAAATGACAGTGTACTCTTATAAGTGATTTAGATGGTTATCATGATTCATGACCTTTTTGTTAATTAATTAAAATTAGGATTTGTAGAGAATATATATTAGCATACACAAACAAGTTATTTTGGCAATTTCAATAATTAATTTAACTTGGTTAAACAAAAAAATAAACACAATTAAACCTGAAGAATAGAAAAAAGTTAGTTAGATAAACAATAAAATAATTAACTAAAAGGGTTAGATTAGTTGCTGAGTACCCTTGGGCCCTGGATGTCTATTGCTTTTTATTTTATTTTTCACATCGAATCCAACTATCCATGTAGATCAAAAGCCCATAAACCTTTAGTATGGTCCAATACAAAGAGACAGAGGGAAGAACTCATGGCCCATCCCCCCCCCCCCCCCCCCCCCTACCTTGTGGCCTAGAAGGCTAGAACTAACCGTGCAAAATGTGTTTTATATTTTGATACGAGAATTATTCTCTATTGGCTTGTGTGTAATACTTTCTTATCAATGGGGTGGTGATCCATTGGCAAAAACAAAACCTTTAAAAACACCTAGGTTGGTGGAAAGTGGAATGTCTTGGGTTCAAGTCCCACCAACGACAGGAGATTAAAGAAATTAGCCGTTCAAAAAAATAATATAACCATAAAACATATGGGTATCCATACTTCTTATACTTAGACCTGTTTTGAAATCTTTATTGTACTAATGTGTGATTACGTATGTACTTACCAACCCCATGAAGACTGTGGCCTAGTGGTAGAGAGACTTTGGTTTGATGGATACTCAAGTTCAATCCTTACTTGTGTCATTTTGGTGGATTAGGCATACAGTGTAGGAACCGTTCGCGTAAATAAATAAAATAACAAAATTTTATTACTAGATTACAATACAGAAACAAGAAAACAAAATTACTAGAACAATTACAACTGAAATAAATGACAATACAAGAATGGTGTAGAAGCAGAAAGACTGAGGCACGTGTTCAACACGCTTCCCTTAAAACAAATTCCGAGTCTCCCAGGAGTACTCGTTTTGTTTCCCAGGGTACAACAGCCGGAGCAGTAGTACTGCCGGAGTTCGCCTACAACCCGAAGGTTACCTTGAAAACTGCAAGAAAGAGATCAAGAAATTCTAGAGAGAAAGTTGAATTTGCTGTTGTATTTCTGGTGTTTTCGTAGTGTCCTCTACAACAAGGTATGGAGCTGTATTTATACAGCTCCCGGTTTGAAACAGCCAAAAACGAATTAAATGAGAGGTTTAAATTGCATTAAACGTCTTCAATGCAATTTAATACGTCATTTAATTCTCAGTCAAAGCTTATTAACTCGTCAGTTACGAAGCTGGACTGAAACTGCACTGTCATTCAATGCTGCAAGCTTCTGCGCGCGCGTGCGCGCGCAAGTCACCCTGGTGCGCGCGCGCCCAGGTCTGCATGCCCATGCGCGGTGCGTCCTCTTGGCTCACTGCCATGCGCGCATGCGCCACGTCACCATGCGCGGTGCGTCCTCTTGGCTCAAGTCCATGCGCGCGTGCATCACGTCACCTGTGAGCCTATACGAGCGCGCCACACAGTCGCGCCGTATTGGCTCACTCTGGTGCGCCGCGCACGACACAGCAGGACCTATGCACCATGCGCGCAACCGCGCGCCTCCGTGCCTTGTGTACTCGCGCACGCATGCGCATGACTGCCACGTCATGCGCCGCATCACCTACCACTTGGTCCTTGCAACCCTTGTGATCCACCACGCACACGCGGTCAAAAATACAAAGGCGGCTCTCAAGCGGCTCGCGGCGATGCGAGCGTGCAAAGTGCAAAGTGCGCCATCAAAGCGCCACATTGCGCCTCATCGCCCACGCGCGCGCGCGCGTGAGCGTGAGCGTGTGCGAGTGCGAGTTAGGGTGCTCCGCACCCTTCGCGAGGACACTAGTGTGTGCTTCCATGAAACAATAAGGATGGAGAGTTCCACCTTAAATATCCATTTAAGTTCCATCTCTCCTCCTATGTGGGACAAGGTGCTACTTTCCCTTTTGTTTCAGCATTCAATGTTTCAAACACCCAACTTTGAGCATCGATATCTCATTCATCTTAGCTCGGTTTTGGACGTGGTTTAGTTCGTTGCGAAGCTCTTCCAACATAGAACACAAACCCACAAATAAATATATAAAACCCGCTCATTTTATTATATTTATTTGTAGTCCAAAATAGGAAAAAATCATTTTCCTATATTTGTGAAAAATGCTATTTTCACCTATTTTTCCAACAATCCCCCACATGAAAAATGCTATTTTCATCAAATTTCCAACAATCCCCCACATGTATGGAAATGGATCTTTTCCTTACACCTTTCAACGATAAACTTCGACAGTTGAGCATTGCAAGATAGGTAGGTTGAAGCCTTTGAACCTTCTTTTGTGAAGCGCACTTAGCTTACTAGCGGTGTGTAGACGCGATGTCCTTGAACATACCCCCATTTGTGTAAACGACAATACACTTCACACAATACTCTCCCTGGTTTGGCCAACTCCTCATTGTCGTGTCCTATTATGGTCCTGGAACACTAGCCTGGTTCTGCGAGAGCTCTAGGATTTGCGCACCCCACAAATCCATTCGAAGCGACCCCACTTCTCTCTAACATAGGTGATTCCCCTGAATCATTAAAAGCATCATGGTTATTTGATTTCCCGAAATCGTTAACCTTAATATGCTTAGCCTCACATCAATGTCACTGATTGGAATGGACTAGGAAGTATATTTAACTCCCTTTTAGTTTTGTTTGGGGTACTCCCCCACAGTGACTCCGTTTTGGTAATATGATTAAGTTGTCCTATTGAACTTAGATCTTGGGATCTCCAGTCAACTAAGTTAGGTTTCCCTCATATTCCCATTTACCACGGGCTTTAGTCCCATTCCTCTTGACGACGTTTCTACTAACTCTCTGCTTAAGCCTTTTGTAAACGGGTCCGCAATGTTATCCGTTGATCTCACATAATCAATTGTGATAACACCCGTTGAGAGTAGTTGTCGTATCGTGTTATGTCTACGTCGCATATGCCTTGATCTGCCATTGTACATCAAGCTTTGAGCTCTACCAATCGCTGATTGGCTATCACAATGTACACATATGGCTGGCAAAGGCTTTGGCCATCTTGGAATATCTTCCACGAATTGACGTAGCCATTCCGCCTCCTCGCCTGACTTATCCAAGGCGATAAATTCGGATTCCATTGTGGATCTTGCTATCACCGTTTGCTTAGAAGACTTCCAAGCAATAGCAGCTCCTCCAAGTGTAAACACGTAACCACTTGTTGATTTGGAATCTTTATTATCCGATATCCAGTTTGCATCAGTGTATCCTTCGATCACTGCTGGTTGTCGGGTATAATGCAGTCCATAATCTCTTGTGTATCTTATGTATTTAAGCACCCTCGTGATAGCTTTCCAATGATCCGCGCACGGATTGCTGGTGTATCTACTTAGCCTACTCACCGCGTAAGCCAAGTCGGGTCTAGTACATGTCATTAGATACATTAGACTGCCAATAATTCTTGAATACTCTAACTGAGCAACTCCATCTCCTTTATTCTTCTTAAGATGTTGGGAGGTATCAACTGGAGTTCGAGCTACACTCGTATCTCCCGAGTTGAATTTTTCAAGAATTTTATCCACATAGTGAGATTGACTTAACACAAGACCATCTTGGGTTCTTATGATCTTTACTCCAAGAATCACATCAGCTAAACCCATGTCTTTCATGTCAAATCTCGCTTTCAACATGCTTTTAGTAGCTTTGATAATTTTTTCATTACTCCCAATGATAAGCATATCGTCTACATAAAGGCATAATATCACATAACCTTCATTTGTGTCTTTGAAATAAACACATTTGTCGCACTCATTTATTTTGAAACCATTGTCAATCATGACATGATCAAACTTTTGGTGCCATTGTTTTGGTGCTTGCTTCAAGCCATACAAAGACTTGACGAGTTTACATACTTTACCCTCTTGACCTGGGGCGGAGAAACCTTCAGGTTGCTCCATGTAAATCTCTTCTTCTAAATCGCCATTTATAAATGCGGTTTTAACGTCCATTTGGTGAACTTCCAAATTTCTTAAAGCCGCTATAGCAAGAACCAATCTAATCGAGGTTATGCGCGTCACAGGCGAGTAGGTATCAAAGTAATCTAGACCTTCCTTTTGTCTAAATCCTTTAATCACCAACCTAGCCTTGTATTTATCAATACTTCCATCAGTTTTCATCTTCCTTTTGAATATCCAACGATATCCAAGTGGTTTGCAACCAGGTGGAAGATCTACTAACTCCCAAGTATGATTTTGCAATATAGAATCAATTTCATTCCTTATTGCTTCTTTCCATTGAGGTCCTTCTGAAGAAGAAACCGCTTCGCGATATGTATTGGGCTCGCCCTCAACCATATAGCTAACGAAGTCTGGACCGAAGGATTTTTCAACCCTTGGCCTTTTGCTTCGCCTACGGTCACTTTCTTCAACCTCTGGTTGTTCATGTGTCTTATCATGAACTACCTCATCAACTCGTCTAGAGGAGCTTTCACCTACTTCAAAATTAGGTGTTGATGACGTTGCATGTGTTTGTCTTCTCAAAGGAAACACATTTTCAAAGTAAGACACAACGTTAGGATTCACCTCCATGATAGTGTTTACGTGTATATCAGGATTCTTGGACTCATGTACAAGAAAGCGATGTGCACTACTTTGATGCGCATACCCAATAAATATGCAATCAACAGTTTTGGGTCCTATCCTAAGAGCCTTAGGAGGTGGTACAATCACCTTTGCTAGGCACCCCCACACTTTCAAGTATTTGTATGAAGGCTTCTTCCTTTTCCATAACTCATATGGAGTTTCGTCTTTCTTTTTGAGTGGTATCTTATTCAAAAGATAATTAGCCGAGAGAATGGCTTCCCCCCACATTTCCTGGCTCACCCCAGAACTTATCAACATGGCGTTCATCATTTCTTTCAAAGTGCGGTTCTTTCGTTCCGCCACGCCATTTGATTGTGGAGAATAAGGAGGTGTACACTCATGTACAATGCCACTTTTTGCGCATAAATCGGCAAAAGGTGCAACATATTCGCCTCCTCGGTCGCTTCGCAAAGCTTTTATCTTCTTTTGAAGTTGATTCTCAACTTCATTCTTATACAAGATAAATTTACTTATTGCTTCATCTTTACTTTTTAGTAAATATACATAGCAATATTTAGTACTATCGTCAATAAACGTGATGAAGTACTTATTTCCACCTCTTGTGGGTACCGCTTTTAAATCACAAATATCGGTGTGAATTAAGTCAAGGGGTTCGGTTATTCGTTCAACCGATTTCGATGATGATCTTGTAAGTTTGGATTCAACGCAAGTTTCACACTTATAGTGTGAATCAATATGGAATGTTGGTATACAATTTAAATTGATTAAACGGCGTATAGAATTAAAATTTACGTGACCTAATCTACCATGCCATTTATTCGATTCAGAAAACTCAAGCATATAAGTAGAAGTAGTAGCAATTTTATTCATGTTCTTCTTGACTGCCATTACATTCAATTTAAACATACCATTTTGGGCATAGCCCTTGCCTACATACATTCCTCGTTTAGTAAGTACAAATTGATCGCTCTCAAAAACTAAACGAAATCCAAACTTATTAAGCAACCATCCCGAGACTAGGCTCTTGCGCAAGTCTGGAACATATAACACGTTGCTTAAAGTGAACTCCTTCCCTGAAGTCCACTTCAAAATCACCATTCCTTCACCCTTGATGTCCGCGGTGGCTGCATTTCCCATGTACAGCTTCTCATCTCCCGCAAGCTCCTTGAAGGTGGTAAAGAGGCTCCTGTCTGGGCACACATAACGGGTCGCTCCCGTATCAATCCACCACCCTTTTGGAGTGTTGGTCACAACATTGACCTCATCCAACATTGCGGTTTTGTCGGAAATCATTGCCACCAAAGGCATTCCGTCTTCATCCACCATGTGCGCGCGCTCACGCTTTGGTTTCTTGCATTGGTTAGCCCGATGCCCCGGCTCGTCACAGTTGTAACAAGTCCCTTGGAACGTTGGAGGTTTCTTTTTCACAACCCCTTTCTTTGGTCCAAGTTTGCTAGCCTTTGCTTTTTCCTTGTCCTTTTTCCCCTTACCCTTTGCGCCCTTAGAGGATTGCCCATGCTCAACCACGTTTGCGCTGGCAGAAGTTTGCGCATGGCTGCCTTTTAGGGCAATTCTATTGCCCTCTTCAATCCGAAGACGAACAATAAGGTCCTCTAAAGTCATCTCCTTTCGTTTGTGTTTAAGATAATTCTTAAAATCCACCCAACCAGGAGGTAACTTTTCAATCAACGCTGCCACTTGGAATGTCTCGCTAAGTGTCATGCCTTCCGCAAAGATGTCATGTAGTATAATTTGGAATTCTTGGACTTGATTCATAACACTTTTAGAATCAACCATTTAGAAATCCAAGAAACGGGCTACCACAAATTTCTTTGTGCCAGCATCCTCCGTTTTGTAATTTTTGTCCAAGGCATCCCAAAGGTCTTTGGAAGTCTTGACGTTGTAGTACACATTATACAACGCATCTGACAGCCCGTTTAACACATAGCCTCGACAAATAAAATCCGAGTGCTTCCAAGCCTCTACCGCGCTCAGAGCCTGAGCGCTGGTCTCCCCTTCCGCAGGTTGGGGAGCGAATTTAGTTAAGAACCTCGCAAGGTTCATGGTGGTCAGGTAGAAGAACATCTTCTGTTGCCACCGCTTAAAGTGTAGACCCGAGAACTTCTCGGGTCGTTCAGCGTGATTGGCCACTGTGGACGCTCCCACAGTGGTGGCGTTGAGGGGGGTTCCCGTCACAACATTTGTGGTGTTGTTAACGTTGACATTATCGTTCGACATGCTGAAAAAATTAAAATTTAAAGTTTAGTCAAAAAATTTTGATTTACGCAAAAATCAGAAATAACTATTAAATTTTAATTTTACCACAAAATTACTGTTTTGGCTTCTAAGTCCAACTTTGAAGACCCAAAAACAGAAATCTTATAATTTTTAGAACTTACTGATTGGCTTCTAAGTCCAACTTTGAAGACCAAATCAGAAAGTTTTAGCAATTTTTATGACAAGTCTGAATGTAACCAGAATTAGTTTTCAACCAAAGTCGCTCATTTGAAGATGAAAACTAAAAAAAATATGTTTTTAAAACACAAACTGAGTGAAAACAAAACTGGTTTGAATCACAAACAGAATGGTTTTGATTACACGAACGGTTTTAAAAATTTGTTTTAAGATTGTAGGAACCGTTCGCGAAAATAAATAAAATAACAAAATTTTATTACTAGATTACAATACAGAAATAAGAAAACAAAATTACTGGAACAATTACAACTGAAATAAATGACAATACAAGAATGGTGTAGAAGCAGAAAGACTGAGGCACGTGTTCAACACGCTTCTCTTAAAACAAATTCCGAGTCTCCCAGGAGTACTCGTTTTGTTTCCCAGGGTACAACAGCCGGAGCAGTAGTACAACCCGAAGGTTACCTTGAAAACTCCAAGAAAGAGATCAAGAAATTCAAGAGAGAAAGTTGAATTTGCTGTTGTATTTCCGGTGTTTTCGTAGTGTCCTCTACAGCAAGGTATGGAGCTGTATTTATACAGCTCCCGGTTTGAAACAGCCAAAAACGAATTCAATGAGAGGTTTAAATTGCATTAAACGTCTTCAATGCAATTTAATACGTCATTTAATTCTCAGTCAAAGCTTATTAATTCGTCAGTTACGAAGCTGGACTGAAACTGCACTGTCATTCAATGCTGGAAGCTTCTGCGCTCGTGCGCGCGCAAGTCACCCTGGTGCGCGCGCGCCCAGGTCTGCATGCCCATGCGCGGTGCGTCCTCTTGGCTCACTGCCATGCGCGCATGCGCCACGTCACCATGCGCGGTGCGTCCTCTTGGCTCAAGTCCATGCGCGCGTGCGCCACTTCACCTGTGAGCCTATACGAGCGCGCCACACAGTCGCGCCATATTGGCTCACTCTGGTGCGCCGCGCACGACACAGCAGGACCTATGCACCATGCGCGCAACCGCGCGCCTCCGTGCCTTGTGTACTCGCGCGCGCATGCGCATGACTGCCACGTCATGCGCCGCATCACCTACCACTTGGTCCTTGCAACCCTTGTGCTCCACCACGCGCACGTGGTGCGAAGTGCAAAGTGCGCCATCAAAGCGCCACATTGCGCTTCATCGCCCACGCCACGCGCGCGCGCGCGCGCGCGCGCGTGAGCGAGTGTGAGTGCGAGTTAGGGTGCTCCGCACCCTTCGCGAGGACACTAGTGTGTGCTTCCATGAAATAATAAGGATGGAGAGTTCCACCTTAAATATCCATTTAAGTTCCATCTCTCCTCCTATGTGGGACAAGGTGCTACTTTCCCTTTTGTTTCAGCATTCAATGTTTCAAACACCCAACTTTGAGCATCGA
The DNA here is from genome assembly GCA_030545235.1 of Helianthus tuberosus. NCBI lineage: Eukaryota > Viridiplantae > Streptophyta > Magnoliopsida > Asterales > Asteraceae > Helianthus > Helianthus tuberosus. Next base: position 212,338,142 of record CM060441.1, on the reverse strand, counting down.
TATCTCATTCATCTTAGCTCGGTTTTGGACGTGGTTTAGTTCGTTGCGAAGCTCTTCCAACATAGAACACAAACCCACAAATAAATATATAAAACCCGCTCATTTTATTATATTTATTTGTAGTCCAAAATAGGAAAAAATCATTTTCCTATATTTGTGAAAAATGCTATTTTCACCTATTTTTCCAACATACAGAGCCTAACCTCCTTGTAGAGGTGTCAGGTTCTATCCTGAGCCCACTTGGGTTTTCCTCCCACCGTGTGTTACGCAAGAGAGTGTTTAGCTCTTGTGGTGGCACAACCTCTGTCAAATGACAGTCGACGGTATGGTTCCTGAGAAACGCCCAAGCCAAATTCTGAAGTCAGCGTGAGCTTAGTTAAGACATCATAGTTTGACCGGAATGGACAATAGAGCTCTCCAATTTGAGGAGTGCGATGACTTAATGTAACATTCGTCAAAATGGATTCCCAAAATCCGACTCGTTTTAAAATTTGGATCCTAACCCTTGAAACTCGAAGTCTTAATCGTTGAAAGAATTGTTTTTATTGTTAATTTGACCCGTTTATAAATATATTTATTTATTTATTCATTAGTGTAATTAATTAAATTTACAATTACAAAGTTTAATCTTTTTTCTTATTTAAACTAGTTAATTAAGTTATTTATTTCTTTAATTAATTAATTAATTTAAAGATTTATATATATAACCAAGTTAGTTAGACATGAGTTTTTAAGGTTATATAACTAACCAAGTTAACCATTCTAAGTTAAACAAGCTTTATTAGTCAAGGGTGTAAATTGTAACTTATAACATTTATAACCTCCATGCCTTTAATTTCCTTTCCTTTTGCCGCCAAAAAAAAAAAAAAAAAAAACAATGCCAACAATGTAAAAGTTGTCGTTTCCTTTTCGTTCACGCTGATTCTCGAGACGTTGAATGCTTCCACATTTCCATTCTCCAAAGCAACCTTGAACCAAGACTCTTTATCATACGCATACAATCAATTGTAACCGGTTTCCCAAAAGTCCCGAGATGTGAGAATACTATATAAACCGACACCTTCATCACCAATTTACCTACCCTCACAACACCGTATGTAAACCTTTGCACTCGCCGGAGAAGAAAGCTCACGCCGGAGAACTTACACCTCGCCGGAAAGATCAGGAGCCACCAGAAGTCACCGGAGACAACTGGTTTGTAGTTCACCAAGCACGACGTCGGAGTCGAGGATTTCGCCAGAAAACCTTACGAGATCATGTCCGCATATCTCGGTGTCGGTATACCTTTACCTCCTGTCGATTCGTTTTTACCTCTATACAAATAGATACTGCATCTTTCATATAACAATTGGCCTAGGATACTAATGGCTCGTTACCACTCCTCTCTCTTTCTGCTCTCAGATGAACCTGCAGCCTACCAGAGATCAGCGGCGACACCGGAGCCCGTCGCCAGAACAGGGCTCACGTCGGGCTTAACTCGGCACGTTTCGGTATATATATTTCTTTATAATTCGAACCAATTCTCCCCTTTATACAAAGAAAACATCATCTAATGATTAATGAAAAAAAACGGGTTGCAACAGTGGGTGGGCTGTAACTTGTCTGGTCTTGGTCGTGATCATGTTCATTTGGTTTTATTCAAATGAAGAAGATGATGAACAGTTTATGTTCTTTGTTTTTTTTGTGATCTACAAAATGAGTTTTATAAAACCACCCACAAAATATATACATATGTATATTATCGTTGCAATATTCCCAGTTGTTAATTTTAGTATGTGGTATGTACATTGTCTAGTTAATTACCAGTTGTTAACTTTAGTACATGGTGTATACACCACCTGGTTAATTAATCTAAATCTTCATAAACTAACAAGTTCCACATCGTAAACCTATTTTTGAGACATAGTTGTTGGTTTAAGAAAATAAGTCTTCATCATATTATAAACAAATATTTTTATACCATTATGTTGTTTTGAATGTAAATAATTCTAAGAAGTTGTTTTGTATATAAATAATTATAAAAAGTTGTTAATAAGTTAAATTATAATATTTAATTAAATCGTAATCAGAAACATTAGGGATTATATTTAACCTACAAACCTTAACGAGTTCGTTATGTGTTATTTTAATTATCTAGGATAACCGTTTCGTTCGTTCGTTTTCTCAATCCTTACTCGTGCGTAATTTCAAGAAATTCTTATACGCAACCAATGTGAGTATACTCGATCCCTTTTTCCCCTTTACACTTTGGGATGCAACATGTATAATTATGTAAACAACTTTTTGAACTAAACATACTCATCCTTTGAACGAATGCACGAAACTAATGTGATTTACTTGCTATTCTTGTATGCTCTATGAACGATTTGGAACGTTATATGCTCATTGATTTGTTCGCCCACCTTAACAATTATAGCGCTATAGGATTTACGCCCCGCCTGCTGAACTATTGGGTATTGTTAAGTTTACCATCCCGCTGAACTATTGGGATTTTATGCGTTGTGTTCTAGGGTTTGATCATATTGTACGCCAAAATTGCATACTAGCAAGCACATATTATGAATCATGTTGGATTGAGTTTTTATTCTATTATGCTATGTAAACAAACTTGTATACTCGCTCATTGCCTTTGCATTGAAACTCTATTTTAATACATGTTGCATGTTGATTAATGAAGTATGGATGATTGATGAAACAAGTGTAGGATGGACTTAGATACTCATTCGATAATAAACAATGTTGTTGCAATTTGTTTTTATTTGAAACAATGTATTCAAATTTTAGTCATTAATGAAATTGGATTTAAACTATATTGTCACATAGTGTTATGATGCTTTTGAGCGATTTGTTTGTCTCATCCCGATGTTTCCGCCATCGGTTGGGGTGTGACACTTAACACAAAAAAAAATCGTCGCTCAAAAAGAAGGTATCTCCTTCAATGTCATGATCCAACTATCTTGTTACCACTTATTTAGATCATTCCATCTCACGCCTTATTGATCACAACACATAAGCCCAAAGCCCCAAACACGATCGCATTCTAAAACCTATTGATATTATGACAAAAGATCAAATACAAAGTATGTTATCGTACAAAACGTACAAATGAAGTGGAAAAGTGTAAAAAAAAAACGCAGTAACATTTTCGTAATTATTTTTGTTGTGGGTAATTATCAAAAATACTTTACAAATGATCTTTTGGGTAATTTTGTAAAATGATCTTGTAGGGTAATTACGATTAAAATAATTACGAAAATGACAATGCATTTTTTTATTCGTACGTTTTGTACGATAAAATACTTTGTACGAGATCTTTACTCTTGATATTACAATGAGTTGTCCGCCAAGTTTAGACGTTAGAATTTGAATATTTATTTTATCAAGATTGAGTGTGTACACAACGATTATGCCCTACCACATGGTCCACATCACCCTCACCTTCACATCAAAATAAAGACTTCAAAGCAAATGGTTTTAGATTGAAACCCGTATGGGCTTATTTGTTCGGCCTAAACGATCATCCAGTCTTTGTGATGTGAATGGCATGGGCCCTTCCGCCCTTCTTTTGCCAATATTTTTGGATTTTTAGGTCTAGTTATATGATATTTTGTTTTTAGGTCTAATTATGTGATATGAAGCTTATATGTTTCTAGAGTTGATTATAAACGAGTAACCGCTCATGAGGTACATAAGATCGGCTTGTTAAAAACTTGAATTGACAAGCCCGAGTCGACATCAAGCCTAAAATAAACTTGTTTAATAAACAAGCCGAGCTGGCTTACAACATAAATGAGCCGAGCCCAATCCGTATTTGAGCTCTTTTCATAAGTTAAACAAGTTAAGTTCAAGCATAGTAGAACTCAAACCAAATCAAACAGTCATATATGCCCATAATCATTGGGAATACCTAGGGGTGATTTTCTCACGCTATTTTTGGTAATGTGATTATATTATCCGTGTTGAGTGACATAATTTATTTTATTTAGTAATATAACTTAAGGAATGTTATTAACATAAAATGATAAAAACACAAGGTAATAAATATTACTTGAAATAACTAAAAAGATCAAAATTCGTTTTGGTTATGAGTAGATGAAAATCATCCGACAGTTATTATCAAAATATAATCATTTTCAAAACCTAACATGTTTTGCGTTAATTAAATAATATTAAAATGCTAACCTAAAAAAAGACACAACTTAAAAAAGGCCTTAAAAAAATGTTTAACTTATCATAAAACTCATAATCAACACATACATTACACCTTAATTTTATTTTTCAGTTACAACAACAGTATTAAAAACCTAATAAATACTTGATTAATTAAGAAAATAAAAAAAAAATATTAACCATCAGACAACCAATCCTATGGAAGTTAACCATATCATTCTGACCAGGTCAATATTAATCCACTCCAAATAGTACAACCTTTTATCCCAACAGTACAACCACCTTAAGCACACGACTTTTCAACACCCCTCAAATAACCACCACCACCCCACCACGTCCCCACGTCTACCACCCCCATAATTCCCGCCAAAACCTCACCACCACCACCACCCATATAAACCCCCATCGCCACCACAACAACCACTCTTCTCACTTCAACCATTCCACACAAATGGCTTCCATTTCTTCACGCTCACCTCTCCTCTACTCCTTCATCTTCACCATCGCCGTTGTCATAACCACCATCTCCGCCACCGACTTCCAAGTCGGCGGCACCGTCGGCTGGCGTATTCCGGCCACCAACGAATCCCAACTCTACAACGTCTGGGCTTCCCGTCGCCGCTTCCACATCGGCGATTCTCTCCGTAAGTTCATTTTTTTATTTTATTTTTCACCAATTTTAAACTCATCATCATTTAATAATTATTTACTTGTATTTTGTTTTTTTATAGATTTTCGTTACAAGAACGATTCTGTTACAGTGGTTGAAAAATGGGGGTTCTACCACTGCGATTCAAGCAATCCGATCGCGTTCTTCAACGACGGTGATACGGTGATCGACCTCAATAACATTGGGACGATGTATTTCATTAGTGGTGATTCTGATCGGTGTAAACAAGGTGTGAGTATGATGGTTGAGGTGATGAGTCCGGTGCCGGTTAGGTACTTTCCGCCTGCGATTTCTGCTCCGCCGGAGGGTTCTTTTTCTGATGTGGCTCCGTCTCCGGCACAGGTTATGAGTTCTGGTGATGAGCCGGAGGCTAGTCCTGGACCTGATTCGTCGGATTCGGTTTCGGTTTCTGGAATTGCAGTTGTTTTAGGGTTAGGGTTTGCTGTTTTGAGTCTGTAGGTTTTTTAGTTTATTTTTAGTTTTATGGTGATTATGATGCATTGGATTTGGATTGATTTGGTTTAATTGAAGTGTTTTGTGATTTTGAATTATTATTATTATTATTAATTTAATTTATATTATGTTTCAGAGATGAAATTTTGATGATGATGATTATATTCATATGTTAGATCCTTTTTTTTTATCAAAGAAAAATTAAATTTTGTGTGATGCATGAGTGATATAGTATGATTTGAAGCTTTGGATAATATCATTATATAATTGATAATTGTTTCAAAGATGAAATTTTAATGTTGATAATGATGAATATTAGATTTTATTCCATGACATTTAATTTTGTGTTATGCATGATTCAAATAACTTCTAGAAGATTCCATGAAAATGGAGCTTCCAAAATCCAAAATGGTAAGGACTGAGCTAACGTAACCCTTAGACTGCAGAGAGTCGGCGTGGGTTAGGAGGGTGGGCTACGAACTCGCGCCTGGTACACCGCCTCGAGGTGCGCCCTCGAGGTGCGGTTGGGTTTGGCGTGGCCCTTTTAGCGTGGGGGAAGTCACCGACGCAGGGCATTTTCCAAAGGGGACGTGGCAGGTGTGTTAAAAAATTTCACCGTTGGGGGATTATGCCGTTCAACGCGCTACTTCATTTAAAAAAAGTTTAAAATTTAAATAACCCACTATATATATAAAACCCAACCACACAAAAATAGTGTCACGCGTCAACTCATGCCCCAAACTCACGACGCTCCACTACCTCCCTTTTTTGGGCTTGAGTTGTGGAGCCCACAGTGCCTACGTGGATGTCACATGGCGACTCATGTCCCCAACCCAAGCCCCCCACTCCCTGTAGTCTTAAACACTAAAATTTATCATTTTAAACTCACTAAAACCAACTTACTCTCCTTGTGTAAAGTCGATAACATAGACAATCTGTTTAACAAAATTAAGGCGGTTGGTTTCCTTTGGTTAAAAAATAGGTCTAAACATAGGGAGATTTCTTGGAATAATTGGTGTAAATTTGTAATTATGCAGGTTGTTGGCCTCCCGGTTTTCAGGTTGATGCTGTTTCTAATGATGTTTACTTTAAAAAAAACTTACTCCTGTGCATTCACTCATAATTACTTTTCGTCGAGTCGTTTGGGACACAAAAGCCAGAATGTAGAAAACAAGTTCTCTAAAGGTTAAATGGGGAAAGAATTGTACTTCATCTCGGCATTACGTTTCATGATGACACTTTGTGCTGATACGTGTGTGCAATGGTGTGTAGGCAGTAGGCTGGTGTCAACAACTTGGCCCAAAAGGGCGCAATGTGGTATTAAAAAGTAAATATTGGTCTCCGAAAATTGTCCATCTAGTTCAAGTATGAGCTAGCTAGCTCCGTATCAATTGGTAACCATGGTGACAATATCTTAACCAGCTTAACATTTGCTGTTAAAATTCCGGTTAATGACGTGAGCTGGCTGATGTGGCGGCCGTAAGCGCAAGGAACAATTATGAGGTGGGAAACATGATTGCTGTAGCAATGAACAATTATGTTTTTTTACCAAACTGCTTAAATTTAATACTGAACTTTATGCAAATTTCCATTTTAGGTCATCATTTCTTTTATCAGAATAACGTGTCAAAACATTTCTTATGCATAGGCAACTAAGGTGATGTGGCATGTCAAGTGAAATCACGAATTGAGTACCGCAATCGAGAGGAATAATTATTGATCTAATGAACTTGATAAACCCACTAACACAATCATCATTCATTCAATTGCATATTTACGCTACACAAACTGATGAAACTCGCATCGAAGCAGGGCCGGCCCTGAGCATGTGCCGGGTGGGCGCCGGCTCAGGGCCAAAAACGTGAAAGGGCCCGTAATATTTTTATATATTATATACAAAAGTTATATGATATATATAGTTAAAACTCTTTGGCTGTGACAATCTACCAACTGCAGTCAACTAGTTGCTTGCACGCCTTTTAACTCGCTGGTCTTGGGTTCAAGACTGACTGTCACCGTTTTTTACAATTTTACTACTTATTCAGTCTTTCTAGGTGCTGCTGTCACCGTTTTTTTATAATTTTACTACTTATTCGGTCTTTCTTTTAGATGCTGCAACGTGGATCATTGTATCCACAACACCACAACCCTTTCATATTTCATCTACAAAAGAGCATTGATATAATTCCATTTTTTCTCCTGTTGTGTTACCTTGTATCTTAAGTTTTTTTTTTTCTAAACAATTAATTATTTTATTTTTTAATGTTATTATATTAATTATAAAGATGTTTTGTTTTTCTCTTAAATTTAACTTTTTTACAAATTATTTTCTCTTAACTTCTAAAATAATTCTTTTACAAGTTCTTCGGACTGGCCTGAATATGTTTGGTTTGTTATAGTGTCCATAATAGAGTTCGATCGAATTGTTGAGTGACGCAACAATGGCAGTGAATTTTTGTTTTACTAGGGTGGGTAGGGCCCGGTTTTTTATCTCGCCCAGGGCCCAAATTTTTTTTAACGTTTTCGGAGACGGCCCTGCATCGAAGTAATGAATGAAAACGATTATTCGACACATGAAATACCTAACTAAAAGAAATTAAAACATTTACATTGTTGTGAATAATCTGAGTGACTCCCCTGCTGCTGCTGCTGCATCTTCATTTAACAGTGGAATCAACTTCGCTGGCGGGTCATCATAGACGACAAAGTCTTCAACCTGTGTTCTCCCAAGCCTTGCCATTAGATCAGCACAACGGTTTTTATCTCGCTTTACATGAACCATATAACATTTTAGCTGTGCCATATCGTTCTTGCACGAGTTTATCATCGAGCTTAGTGGATGAGATTCATCCACACCATGCACCGTGATTAGTAAAAGCGCAGCCTGAGAATCTGTTTCAATGACAACATTGTTCAACCCCATGACTTTGATGAAACGTAACCCCATCATTATTCCCCAAATTTCAGCAGCAAGACTTGTATTATATCCAATATTTCCTACGTAACCACAAACCCATTCACCATGAGTATTCCTTACAACACCTCCATAACTTGACTGCCCTGGATTTCCTAACGAACTACCGTCCGTATTGAGTTTGAGCCAACCCGAATTAGGCGGATCCCAATAAACTTTCATTGTAGAAACGGATTGGAAATAATAATATCTGCGTTTTCTTTTGAAATGAATGAGAGACAAATAGCATCTACGTATAGTTGCACTCTTTTATATAGGCATGCATGCAGTTGATGATGTAATTCACCGACTTATTTATCATATATAAAAGTGATGTTAACTGCATCCATCCTATAATTTCGTTATAAGACTACGATAAACTCGATTACATTATCTTTTTATACATAACTAATTGATTTCATTATCTATTACTGATCTAATTGATTTCATTAGATTTCATTATCTATTACTGATACTTTCATTATCTATTACTTATACTGATTTCGATACCTGCCTAAAATATTTAGATTATGTATTTTGTATATTTTATAACTAGGTTATAACCCCGTGTATTACATGGGTTGAATAAATAAATTTTATATAGTAAATAATAAAACAATATATCTTTAAAAACCTCCTTTATTGCATAGGTTAAATAAATATAATTTTATATATTAAATAATAAAAATTTATATTTATAAGAATCATATTGTACGGGTTGAATAAATGTAATTTTATATACAAAATAAAAAAGTTATATCTTTAAAACCACGTGTATTACATGGGTTGTGATTTTATATACCAAATAATAAAAAATTACATCTTTAAAAATATGCGTATTACACGGTTTGAATAAATGTAATTTTCTGTACTACATAATAAAAAAAATATATATCCTTAAAAACCCCGTGTATTGTTCGAATTAAATAAATCTAACTTTATATATCAAATAATAAAAATGTTATATCTTATAACACCTCATGTATTACATGGGTCGAGTAAATGTAATTTTGTATAGTGAAAATAAAAATATTTAATATATTAATACAAAGTTTGGTTTTCGTAATAAAAATAGATTATTCTGTTGTTGCAAAATTTATTAACGAAGTGTCAATAAATGTAACCCTTTATTTAAAACTTCGTAAATATATAAATGATAAATAATATTAGTTAATTTTATTTCAAGTTTCGTAAAATCTGTTTGATACCAAACTAAACAAAACATTCAAATATATAGTTAAGATCAAATTAGATAACTAAGTTTGAATTTGAAGTAAATAGATAAATATAAAAGTAATAATTAATTGAGTTAATTAATGTTTTCATCCATGTGGTTTGTCAAAAATCACTATTTCAGTCCCTTAGTTTAAAAATTGCGATTTCAGTCCCTGTGGTTTCACTTTCGTAACCATTTCTGTCCCTATGGTTTCAATTTCGTAACAATTTCAATCAATTATTCTGTTAATTACAGGGACTGAAATTGTTACGACGTGGACTGAAATAGTTAACAAAGTGAAACCATAGGGACTGAAATCGTAGTTTTTAAACTAATTGACTGAATAGTGATTTTTGACAAATCACAGGGACGAATACAGTAATTAACTTTAATTAGTTCAAATAAATAATATTATAAATGAGAAGGAGATTAAACTAAATAATAATTATCTATAAGTTTTTAAACTAAATAATAGTTAATAGGAGGATTATCTATAATTAATTAGAATAGATTAAACTAAAATAATAATTATCTATAAGAGATGACCTAATATGATGACAAGTGTCCCCAAAGTGGTTTCTTTTATTATATAGTATAGATTTAAAAAATATATAATATTTTATTTAAAATAAATATATTTAAAACATATATATATATATATCTTAAATAATAATATAATGTAACATGACTCTTTTTATTATCAATATTTTTAATAATTATATATATTAAATGGATATCTCATCGTATATCTCATAAATATCAATATTTTTAATAATTATATATATTAAATGGATATCTCATCGTATATCTCATAAATAATTATTTAATTTTAATAGGCTAAAAAATAGATGGCTCAAATGAATGACATGTGTCCTATAAATGGTTTATTTTATTATATAGTTGTTATGGGCCATTTTCTGAGTATACATATCCTGACTAATATCCCGCTTTTTATTGTTTATTTGTGACCAGGATACTGGACGAGGATATTGCTAACATCTTGGGCGATATCCTAAGTCTGAGTGAATTAAACACGTGCAGGTTAATGGCTGTAAGTTACTAACGGTCATCAGGACTTCTTCTCCTCAAGACTCGGACGTATTTGTTATGAAGAAGCCGTTGAACCCGAAAGACTTGGTCCTCAACGTTCAAGTGGGAATATTCGCTGGATCCCGGAAGTTTAGGATAGTTTGTTACATTATCTTTACTATAAATAGATGGGGGCGGATCAGTTTAAGGCACACAATTTACACTTACACTCTCGAACACTTTCACTCTCTAGCTCGTTGCAAACACCACACTTGTATTCAAATTTCATTGTAACACATAGTCGATCCGCACCACATCCTGCACTGTATCCTGATATTTGAAGCAATAGAAGAACAAGGCAGCTGCGATTGTCAGCTCCCGAGGTTTTATGCCGGCGATCTAGATTGATCAAGGGCTTTCCTCGTACATCACGTGTCCACCTTTACATTTTTGCTCATTGTTTGATCATAGATACAACTCTATATCCTGAGCCGTATCCTGAATACTGATTTTCTAAATAACTTAACAAGCGTATTTTCAATACACTTTCTAGCACACTACCTCACTTAACTAATTTGATCACTAAATTGCTTAGGTAATTTTTGACCAAAACAATTTGGCGCCCACCGTGGGGCAAGTGGTGCTCTCTTTACTAAATTTTTTTGTGAAATCGCTAATCGGCTTTCTATTTTCAAAACTTTTTGCCACATTGTCCATAATGGCCTCAAGATCAAACATGAGTTCCTCTACTGTGTCTGCTATGACTTCTGCTACTACTGGTTCGGTGCTTCCACCACCTCCTCCAAGGATGCCAGCCTCTTCACGACCTCAGGATATTATCCATACTCGCAGTGTTCAGGAATCTGCTCCCGTTCTAGCTTCTAATGATGAAATTCTTACTTTATTTGGAAGTGTGCAGGAACAAATGAGGCAGCAACAGGAAACAAACCAAATGCTTTTAAGGGAAATACATCTCCTGAAGTCTGGCTCGAGCAGATCTGCTGAGGATAATGTCACTCCATTACATCCCAGAGCGTTGAACTTTAGTTCAGCTGTGTATACCGAGGATAACCGGGGGAATATTGTGCCCAGCCTTCCTCAGAATCATACTCCTGAAATACCCTCCTCGGTCAGGATGTCAACCATGAGGAGCTCAGGATATGCTTCAGGATATGGGCAAAATCCTCCAACGGGTAACGTGTCAAATAATAATAATACTCATGCTACTAACAATAGTGGATCTTTGCAGGATACAGGTGTAACATCAGCACTTACTAGGGAACTTCAGAAGTTGAAGGACATGATATCTAGTGTACCTGGGGTGGTCCAGCCGATCCCGGAAGTGTCCCAAGACAGCCACAAGATATCTCGTTTTGCATATCCTATCTGTGATGCTGAGATCCCAAAGAGATTCCAAACCCCCAACATGAAGCTTTATGATGGGACTACGGATCCTGAAGAGCATATTGCTCAGTATAGGGAGAGAATGGAGATTAACCCTATCCCTCCGGAGCTCAAGGAAGCATGCTTGTGCAAGGGATTTGGTTCTACTCTAACAGGATCAACCTTAAAATGGCTGTTAAACGTTCCTCCTCACTCAATTACTTCGTTTGCCCATTTGGTTAATTTATTTAACAGTCAATTTTCTTGTAGTCGGAGTTTTGAGAAACTAACCAGTGATCTTTACAGGATAACTCAAGGGCCTCAGGAATCCTTGAGGGATTATGTGAACAAATTCAGTCGAGAATCCTTGGATATCCCCCATCTTGATGTTGCAACAGCTGTGCAAGCTTTTAAGATGGGATTACAAAAGGATTCTCAGTTTTATCAGGATCTTGTAATGAATCCCTGCAGGAATCTCGACGAAGCTCGTAACAGGGCTTTGAGATATATCCGTCTGGAAGATGACAGGAAGATGCAAGAAAGGATGAACTCATCTAACACTTATGAGTCAACTAACAGGAAGTCAGAATCCTCATTCAAATCATATCGGCCTAAGCCATATGGTAGAAATGAAAACAAGAGAGTGAATGCTGTCGAAGATGAGGATCCTGAAGAGTATCCTGAGTTGTCTGAATATTGCTTTTCTGTTAACATTCCTGAATTGATGTATGCCATGCAGGGTCTAGGAGACAAGGCTAGGTGGCCTCGAAAGAATCAACAAAAGGCTGACTGGAAAGATAAGTCAAAATGGTGTGCTTTCCACGAAGATTTCGGACATGTAACTGAGGATTGCATTGCTCTAAGGAAAGAAATAAGCTATCTTCTAAGCAAGGGATATCTGAAAGATCTCTTAGGAAGAAAGAAGAATAAGGGTCAGGATACTGAGAAGGATCCTGAGTGGGCAGCATCACCTCCTGCGGATGCCAAGATAATCAACTTCATTTCGGGAGGATCCGACATTTGTGGAACTTCGTATTCGGCAGCAAAGAGACATGCAAAGGAAGCTAAGGCCGAAAGGGGAGACAAACCTGTCAGGATGACTACCCTTACGACTGACAAAGTGATCACTTTTGATGTTGATGACAGGGATACTGTCCAGGATCCTCACCATGATGCTCTGGTAATAACGTTATATGTGGCTAACCATTTTGTACGCAGGATATCGGTTGATAATGGCAGCTCCGTCAACATAATCCAACTAGAAACTCTGAAGAGAATGAATGTATCTCCAATGGATATCACTTCAAAGTCTACCGTGCTTGTTGGGTTCAGTGGAGAGGCTAGAAACACAGTGGGAGAGATAAAGTTGCCAGTATACGTTGAAGGAGTCAACTCGATACAACGTTTCTGTGTGATGGATTCTCTATCCTGCTATAACATCATACTGGGAAGACCATGGATTCACGATATGAAGGCTGTGCCATCAACATATCACCAATGCATCAAGATACCTACCCCTTGGGGAGTTGTCAAAGTTGATAGTGATCAGCAGGAGGCGAAAGAATGCTACTCATCCTCGATGAAATCCTCAACCAAACCTAGTGCAGCATAGTAATTAAAGACGCGGGCCCAGGATATCGTGGAGGATCTGGAGCAGGATGTGAAGAAAATTATCCTGGACCAGGATAATCCCGATATTTCGGTGCTCGTAGGGACCAATATCCCTCAGGATATTGAAAAACAGTTAATTAACTTTTTGAAATGCAGGATGTCAACGTTTGCATGGAAGCATGAGGATATGACAGGCATATCCAAAGACATTATTACTCACAAGCTTGGAATTGATAAATCATTCATGCCTGTTCAGCAAAAAAGAAGGAAGTTTGCTCCTGAGCGGAACACGATTATCCAGGAGGAAGTTGAGAGATTATTAAAGTCCAGGATGATCAGAGAGGTTAAGTTCCCGAGGTGGCTAGCAAACGTGGTTGTGGTACAGAAGAAAAATGGGAAATGGAGAGTTTGTGTAGACTACACAGACTTGAACAAAGCTTGTCCTAAAGACCCATTTCCTCTTCCCCACATTGATGCAATGGTAGATGTCACTGCCGGGCATGAAATGCTGACCTTCATGGACGCATCCTCAGGATTTCAACAGATCCAAATGGAGCCTTCTGACCAGGAGGATACTGCCTTCATGACACCAACATGTATTTATTGTTATACAGCTATGCCTTTTGGTTTGAAAAATGCAGGTGCAACATACCAAAGATTGGTAAACATGATGTTCAAAGACAAACTGGGGGACACCATGGAGGTATATATCGATGATATGGTGGTGAAATCTAAAAAGGCTGAGGATCACCTCCAGGATATCAAGGGAGCATTTGATATCCTGTATCAATACAACATGAAGCTGAATCCTGCTAAATGCCATTTCGGAGTGGGGGCAGGAAAGTTTCTTGGATATATGGTGACAAAAAGGGGGATAGAAGCAAGCCCAGAGCAGATCAAAGCTATCCTAGATATAAAATCACCCTCAAATATGAAGGACATACAAAGATTGGCAGGCCGAGTAGCAGCCTTAAACAGGTTTATCTCGAGATCCTCAGAGAAGTGCAAAGATTTTTATGATATCCTGAAGAAGAACAAAAGATTCGAATGGGGGGGAGAAGCATGAAGCAGCCTTGCAGGATTTGAAACGATATCTCTCAACCGCACCTCTATTGATGAAGCCTGGAAATGGTGAACCACTATCCCTATACCTTGCTGTATCAGGGAATGCTGTAAGTGCCGTTCTTATAAAAGACCATGAAGGTCAGCAATATCCTGTTTATTATGTTAGTAAAAGTTTGTTAGATGCTGAAACTAGGTATTCTCATTTAGAAAAATTAATATTAGCTCTAGTCATGGCATCAACGAAACTTAGACATTACTTTGAGACACATAGGATTCATGTTAAAACAAATTATCCTGTCAAAAATGTGCTTAGGAAACCAGAGATGTCAGGCAGGATGGCCAAGTGGTCAGTAAAGTTAAGTGCTTATGATTTAGTATATGAACCTAGAAATGCCATAAAGTCTCAAGCTTTAGCTGACTTTGTGGCTGATTTCAGTAGTGATATTCAGGATGAGGTAGACCTAGAAGTTCAACAGTTAGGAGAATCCTCAGGATCCTGGACATTATATACTGACGGTGCATCTAATGTAAGAGGAGTAGGATTAGGAATACTACTAAAATCGCCACAAGGGGACATATTACCCCAGGCTATTAGGTGTGAATTTCCTGCTACTAATAATGAGGCAGAATATGAAGCTTTAATTGTAGGATTAGAATTGGCTAAGAGTATGAGTATCAAAAATTTGCAAGTATATGTTGACTCTTTTGTTTTGGTCAAAAAATCTGATGAGGATATTGCAACCAAACTCTCTGTTACGGGGTATGATGCTTGAAATGTAGAACAATGACAAGGATCACTTTAATGTAAATTGCACAAATGACACAAGGATTTATACGGGGAAAAATCCCTTGATCAAGAGTTGATCTCTGGCACAAAAAACCCCGGGTGATGGAAACTACCGATCACCAAGCTCAAATAAATCAATAAACGTTTACAACTTCGGATAGTAACGAGCTAGGTACAAGGATCACTATCGTGAAATGTGTAAAAGTGAGTGAAAATGAATGAATGTTCGTCGAGAGCTTCAAGTGTGCGAGTATATGAGAGTGTGTGTAGCTGAAAAAAATGACTAAGTGTTCTAATTCTAGCTCGTTACTCCTTTTAAAATAGAAGTTAACTACACTAACTAACTATCCGACTTTTGTGCCAAGCTCCCACATTCTCCACAACGTCCATTTTTGGTCAATCGTGTGCGAAATGCCCGCGGAATATTCCTTAATACCGTTGCCAAGACCAAGTCAAGCTTGTTACTCCTGCGAAGTAATACAAAACACAAATAAACAATCGTCAGTACGAGGATCCTTAAAGTGATCCATGATCCTGATCCTGAAGCTCATCTGAGGATCACTATCTGTCACAGAAGTAAGGATCATTAATCAGGATAATGAATAAGGATCACTAATTGTTAGAAAATCCTCCCCTAACAATTGCTCCCAAAATATAAGGAGTAATTTGTAAAATAAGCGAGTTATATTTTCTTGATCTTATCCGCAACTAACTAACGGATATATAGCCGTTGATATCGAACTAGCCGTTGCAACCATGACGTCACAGAAGTGACAACCCTGCACGATCATGATTATAAATAGGAGATAGAGATAGGATCAAATGCATTTAAATCCGAAAGAAACTCCCTTTATATTCTCAGTCGAAGATCAATCAGGTATCTCTTTCTCCTCTTTCTCCCTCTCTTACTCTGTTTTTCTTTCTTTATCACCATCACTTTGAGAATGACGCTCCGAAGCTCACCGGGCAAGGATCACAAGAAGGATAGCCCTTTGAAGAGTCAAAAGATCATCAAAGACTCGGCGAATGAGAGGTGTTGCTTTAACGATGCACAAGTAGATAAAATCCGTCACTGTTTTCCGGCGAATGCCTTTTTCAAACCCTTCGTTCCTACTATTCTGAGCGACTATGTTTCAGAAACATGGGTTGCCTTTCCAGTTACTCCATTTGCCATAGGATACACCTATCCTTTCCCAGAACTTACACAATCCTTCTTTTCCCTTACCGGCATCTCTTACATCCAAGCCATGCCGATGATTTGGAGGGTTTTGTACACCCTGGAGAGGATCATCGAACAGGAAGGCATTGATTTAGGCATGTCAGAGCTGACACAATTGTATGATCTTACTACCTTTGGTTCCCATCGTTATTTGTTCAAACGAAAACCCGGCGGAGAACACCCCCTTCTTAAAGTCACCAAGAATGACACAAATTGGAAACGTCGCTTCTTCTTTGTCAGGAGGGATACCATTCCAAACGGAAATGATCTACCAAAGACCTGGTCCACCCATGGTAGGCCAGAGGATCCTGAGAAGGATCACCAGGTAGTCTTGTTTTGGTATAAGGATTACTGACCCCTTTTGTCTTGTGTTATGCAGCTATTTCCGTCTCACACATCATTACATCACCTGCAACCAAGGATAGGCTTGCTGCTTTTTGGAAGCTTGATCCTGAAACAAGGACATTCAAGATAGACACCCAAGACTCACAGGAAGTATCCTCAGGTTCCATTACCATGTCAAGTAAGTATCCTGCCTTTTGCATAGTTGGAATATTAAAATAAATAAGTAAATTGAAATAGGATAAGGATACTTATCTTGCTTTGAATGTGTAGGTGCCGGAAAATCTGCCAAGCATGTATCCCAATTCAACACGGCTGACCTTGATGTTGTTCGATCCAGGAAGAAGAGGTCCACTACCAGTCCCAGCATCTCCATTCCCAAGGCACCCACTAAAGGAAAGGGTGGCAAAAAGAGAAAGACCTCCGAGGGTGAGAATTTGCAGGGTCTGCCTCTGATCCGTCACCAATTCCTCGAGTACTTCAATGATGTAAGGATCACCGTATCTGCCTGTATATCCTGCTGGCATATCCTGCTGATATATCCTGCTGACTTGAGGATCACTCGGTCCTGACCTTATCTTTCATCTCCTTTGCAGAAATTCGCTGAGATTGAGGATTATGTGGGGAATGTCGAGGAGCAGGACAAGAAGATTGCTGACCTCCAACAGGTTGCAGTGCTCAAGGACCTTGCAATTGCTGATCTTCAGAAGGAACTCCAAGATGCCAAGGCTAAGACGGCTAAGCTTCTGATTGACCTTGACTATGAGAAGCATGATCTCATAGAAAATGCTAAGGTCTCTGCTGCCATCACAATGTATCAGACTAAATTGAAGATGGCCCAGGAAGCTCAAGATCCTCACTTTGACAAAAGCAGCTGGGATGTTGAGGGCTGGAAAGCAAGGTTGGCCGATCTTGAGGATGATGAGGAAGAGGCTACTGATGTCTTGGCGATTGAGGCAAGTGGCAGTGGGAAGGATCTGATGAAGGATACCACAGCTGGAGGAGAAGAGGATGCAGCAAAGGTGTAGGCTGCACAATTGGGCGATGATGGACATTCCTAGACGCAGCCGGAGCCCAATTTTTTAGTTTGATGGTAGTTTTTTGTGGTTGTGATGTTGAACAATTTAATGGGTTGTAATGAACAATAGTTTCTAGGATTAAGGATCATGTATGATCCTTTGGACAATAGGCAGGATTGCAATTGGTGGAGGGATCCTCTGTTTGGGGGATGAAGCCATTGTGATCCTGCCGCCTTTATATTCCTGCACTATCTTTGAACTTATAATCATGGACACCCTTTACCTACCCCAGCGGATGGGCCACGTTTTGCTGGTAGATGCTCGGGTAGGTAATTTTGACAACCTTTTAAGGGTTAGTCTTTTGTTAATAAATAAAATCTTAACCTTTTGTCGCTTATCTTGTGTTGTTATCCTTTTGTTTCTTTAATTTTCCTTTGTTTTGATGTATATTTATTGAATAAACAATTTTGAACAAGTCAGATTAAAAATATTTAGGACATGATCCAAGATCAAGTATCCTATAGTTAAAGAATCCAAAAAGTAAAATATTTTAAGGATCACAAGTTTAGTTGTCAAATTTTTAGGGTTATTCAAATAAATAATGAATAGAATTAAAAATAGTTAAGGATCATACCTGAGGATCCAAGTTAGGATTCTAACCATAATAAGGATAACTATAAGATAAACCTTAGAGAGAAGTAAGGATCAAGGATCCCTAGTTGCCTATCTTCAGGAACCTGAAATAGAGCATAACTTGGGACTAAGCCAATATAAGAAAAGAGTTAGCAACCGGGGACAAGCCCAAGGATAACTGGGGACAAGCCCAAGGATAACTGGGGACAAGCCCAAGGATAACTGGGATCGTATGTAAACTGGAGTATGGCCCTAGCTGGCGACTATCCAAACTTAGTGACATGAAAATGCCAAAACCTTAGCTAACGTGAAAACGTTAGAAACCTTAGCTAACGTGAAAACGTTAGAAACCTTAGGAACGGATGTATGGTACGTCTACCATTATACGTAGGATCCTAGGCATAGCCAGTACAATGGAATTATCAGCCCCTAAAACGAGTACTGGTCCCACTGCCTTGAACTATACCAGGATCATCATGCGCTACAGGCGGAACTGGGGTCAAGCCCAAATAACTGGGGTTAAACCCAAGGAACGGATTGCTTCTGCGGATAACCAATGTTATGCTAAGGATACCTGAACTTTCAAAACTTAAACTCACGTGAGAGACGGATAAAGGACACATGATCCTTATCCTTATATGAGAAAATAAAGAAATGAAATAGTTCAAGTTTAGGATATTACCTAAGTAAGGATCACTGATACTTTAAGGATCCTTTAAGGATACCCCTATCGTGAGGATCATCTGTGCCTTGGGGATCCTCGTCACATGAAATATTTCTTCAAGTGGACAGCATTCCAAGCTCTTGGTAGCAAATCACCTTCCATGGTTAGCAATCTATATGCCCCCTTTCCTGCTTCAGCTTCAATCAAATAAGGGCCTTCCCATTTTGGAGCCAATTTTCCATCAGCAGGATTGGTGGTATTCTGAAATGCTTTCCTTAATACCATATCTCCAACTT
The DNA here is from genome assembly GCA_030545235.1 of Helianthus tuberosus. NCBI lineage: Eukaryota > Viridiplantae > Streptophyta > Magnoliopsida > Asterales > Asteraceae > Helianthus > Helianthus tuberosus. The sequence continues at coordinate 212,318,632 of CM060441.1, read as the reverse complement.
GAAACCTCCTGATCCTGACGTTTTTGTTGTAAGCACCAGCCATTCTTTGTTGATAACTGGCCATCCTTATCCTAGCCATATCCCTGATTTCTTCAATAGTATCCAGGTCTTGAGCCAAGTTCTCATCATTCTCCTCAGGATCACGGGTACTTGTTCTAGCAGTTGGAACCACCATTTCTGTTGGGATCACTGACTCTGCCCCAAATACCAAAGAGAATGGTGTTTGACCTGTAGCATTCTTAGGGGTTGTCCTATCAGCCCAAAGCACATAGGGTAGTTCTTCTGCCCATTTCCCTTTCTTGGATCCAAGCTTCTTCTTCAAATTGTTGATGATGATCTTGTTGGATGATTCTGCTTGACCATTAGCTTGTGGGTGGACTGGTGTTGATGTTATCATCTTAATCCCCCAGTTGTCACAAAAGTTAGTGGTTCTGCCCCTAATAAATTGGGAACCATTATCACATATAATCTCAGAAGGAATTCCAAATCTAGTTATAATATTTCTTTTAATGAAGGATATAACTTCCTTTTCTCTGACTTGGGCAAAAGCTTCAGCCTCTATCCACTTGGAGAAGTAATCAGTCATAGCTAGCATGAATACTTTTCCACCAGGTGCCTTAGGGAGCTTACCAACTATATCCATTCCCCATCTCATAAATGGCCAAGAGGAGGATATAGGATGCAATAATTCAGCTGGTTGATGAAGGATATTGTTGTGTCTCTGACAAGGATCACATCTCTTAGCATACTCCACAGCATCTCTCTTCATGGTTGGCCAGTAGTATCCTGTCCTCAGGATCCTTGAGAATAATGCCCTGCCCCCAGTGTGGTTTCCACAATCTCCTTCATGGAAGTCTTTTAAAACTTCTTGGATTTCAGGATCCTCAATGCATCTCAAGTATGGTCCTGCAAGAGATCGTCTAGACAACATATTATTTAAAATTGTGAATTGAGATACCTTAATTTTGAAAGCCCTAGGGTTTTCTCCTATAGGAATCTCTCCATGTTGTAAGTATCTCATAATTGGTGAGATCCATGATCCTGATCCTGAATGGGATTGAGTATCCTCACTAGGGATAATTGCAGAATCATTTCCTATCTCCATAACCACATGATCCTCGATAGCCGGGGTCAGGATATGGATAATAGGGATCTTGATATCCTCAGGGATCTTCAAAGATGATCCTAAGTTAGCCAATGCATCAGCTTCTGTATTTTCTTCCCTTGGTACCTGTGTCAAACTAAAGGAAACAAAAGAGAGTGCCAAAATTTTGACTATCTCTAAATATTTGGTTAGCTTTTCACCTTTAACAGCATAGGATCTATTAAAGTGGTTTGTAATTAGTAATGAATCTACATGTACCTCAAGATACCTGATCCCCATTTGCTTGGCAATTTGCAAACCAGCAATTAAGGCTTCATATTCGGCCTCATTGTTAGTGGTTTGGAACTCACAAGCTATAGAGTGGGGTATTATGTCCCCCTGTGGCGATTTTAGTAGTATTCCAAGCCCTGTGCCTTTGACATTTGAGGATCCATCAGTATAGAGTATCCAAGGATCCTTGGTCTCCTCTAGCTGCTGGACTTCTAACTCAGCTTCTTCTTGTAAATCACTACTGAAATCAGCCACAAAGTCGGCTAATGCTTGGGATTTGATGGCTGTCCTAGGCTCATATCTTATATCATAGGCACTAAGCTTCACTGCCCACTTAGCCATCCTTCCTGACATCTCTGGTTTCCTGAGGACATTCTTAATTGGAAAGTTAGTTTTAACAACAATAACATGAGTTTCAAAATAATGTCTCAACTTAGTAGATGCCATAATTAATGCAAGAATAAGTTTTTCAAGGTGTGAATACCTGGATTCGGCATCAAGTAAACTTTTACTTACATAATAGACAGGATGTTGTGTACCTTCATGATCCTTAACAAGGACCGCACTTACTGCTTTTGAGGATACTGCAAGATATAAGCATAGCACATCGCCTTTTTCTGGTTTCATCAAGGCTGGGGCTGAGGATAGATAATCTTTGAGAGCTCTTAAGGCATTCTCATGCTTCTCAGTCCACTCAAATTTCTTGTTCTTCCTTAGGATATCATAGAATTCTTTGCACTTCTCTGAGGATTTGGATATGAATCTGTTCAAAGCTGCTATCCTGCCTGTTAGCCTTTGAACATCCTTAGCATTGGCCGGAGATTTGATGTTCACTATAGCTTTGATCTGTTCCGGACTAGCTTCAATGCCTCTCTTTGTCACCATATATCCTAAGAATTTACCTGCTTTAACACCAAAGTGACATTTTGAAGGATTAAGCTTCATATTATATTTATCAAGGATATTGAATGCTTCCTCCAAGTCTCTTAGGTGATCCTCAGCTTTTAAGGATTTTACCACCATATCATCTATGTAAACCTCCATAGTTTGTCCAATCTGATCCTTGAACATCATATTCACCAGCCTTTGATATGTTGCACCTGCATTTCTTAATCCGAACGGCATAGCAATATAGCAGTATATACCAGTTGGAGTCATGAAGGCTGTATCCTCTTGGTCGGATGGTTCCATTTGGATTTGTTGAAATCCAGATGAGGCATCCATAAAAGTTAACAGTTCATGACCCGCAGTTGCATCCACCATGGAGTCAATGTGGGGTAATGGGAAAGGATCCTTGGGACATGCCTTATTTAAATCGGTAAAATCGACACATACCCTCCACTTTCCGTTTTTCTTTTGAACAACAACCACATTGGCCAACCATCTTGGATATTTGACCTCTCTAATCATACCTGCCCGGAGCAATTTCTCTACCTCTTCATGGATAATGGCATTCCTTTCCGGTGCAAACTTTCTTCTCCTTTGATGGATTGGTTTGAAGGACCTGTCAATGCCGAGTTTGTGAGTGATTACATCTTTGGATACACCAGTCATGTCTTCGTGTTTCCATGCAAAGGTAGTCTTTCTCCTTTTGAGGAAGGATACAAGGTCTTTCTTCATTTCGCCAAGGATCCCTGATCCGATATAGATTTTGGATTCAGGATTATCGGGATCCATGAGGATTTCTACCACATCCTGCTCTCTTGCCTCCAAGACATCCCTTGGAGGATACCTTGATTGCTATTGCTCCCTTGACTTCGAGGCTGGTTTCATCGATGAAGTGTAGCAATTCTTAGCCTCCTGCTGATCACTATCAATCTTCACTATTCCCCAAGGACTAGGGAGCTTGACACATTGATGGTAGGTAGATGGGACTGCTTTCATATCGTGTATCCAGGGCCTGCCAAGGATAACATTGCAACAAGATAAACAGTCAATAACACAAAATTTTTGATAAGAGTGTAGGCCTTCGATATATATTGGGAGTTTAATGTCCCCCAGGGTATTCTTAGTTTCGCCACTAAATCCTACAAGCACGGAGGATCTTGGTATGATATCTGATTCAGGAATTCCCATCTTCTTTAGAACATCAAGCTGGATAATGTTCACTGAGCTTCCTTCGTCTATAAGGATCCTGCGGACAAAATGGTTAGAAATGAAAAGAGTAATAACTAAACCATCGTGATGAGGATCCTGGATATCAACACGATCATCCTCATCAAAGGTTATGACTTTTCCTTCGGAGACACTTGATATTCGAACTGGTCTTTCTCCATTATCCATTTTAGTTTCCTTTGCATGCCTTTTAGCCGCTGAGAAGGATGTGCCACAAATTTCTGATCCTCCAGAAATAAAGTTTATCACTTGTGCATCTGCTGGAGGGGCTGGAGCCTTCTCAGGGATCCTTTCAGGATCCTGAGTCCTTGACTTTTTTCTTCCCAACAATTCTTTTAGATGCCCCTTGCTCAACAAGTATCCAATTTCCTTTCTTAGTGCAATGCATTCTTCTGTGAGGTGCCCAAAATCTTCATGGTATGCACACCACTTTGATTTATCCTTAGTTGCAGCTGGCCTATCATTTTTTCTGGGCCATCTAGCTTTATCACCTAGATTCTGCATCGCAAGGATTAGTTCATTGTTATCAACAGAAAAACAATATTCAGAAATTGGAGGATAATCCTCATCATCCTCTTCTTGATCAACATAATGCACGTTCTGGTTATCAGATCTGTTGTAGGATCTGAACTTGTTGTTCCTGAATGAGGATCCTTGCTTTTCCTGCTTTGAGGATCCTGCTAACCTCTCCTGGATCCTCTTGTCATCCTCTAGCCGAATGAACCTAAGTGCTCGGGTTCTTACCTCATCTAAGTTCCTGCATGGTGTCATAACAAGATCATCATAGAACGACGAATCCCTAAGCAATCCCATTTTAAAGGCCTCAACAGCCGTGGCTATATCTAAGTTGGGAATGTCTAAGGATTCTTTACTGAATTTGGTAATGTAATCCCTTAATGATTCATTATGACCCTGGGTTATCCTGTATAAATCACTAGTTAATCGTTCAAATTTTCTACTACAAGAAAACTGATTATTAAACAGGTTAACTAGATTAGCAAATGAGGTAATAGAGTAGGGGGGAGACTTAGCAGCCATTTGAGAGCTGATCCAGTAAGAGTGGATCCGAATCCCTTGCATAGGCATGCTTCCTTTAACCTTTCTGGGATTGGATTGATCTCCATCCTCTCCCTGTATTGTGCTATATGCTCTTCAGGATCCGTCGAACCATCATACAGCTTCATTGTTGGCACATGGAACCTCTTGGGTATCTCAGCATCACAGATTGGTGGTGCAAAACGAGATATCTTGTGGCTCCCATCTGCAATCTCTGGGATAGGTTTGACCACTCCTGGAACACTTGATATCATATCCTTTAGCTTTTGCAATTCTCTGGCCATGGCATGATTGATACCTGGATCCTGCATAAGACCATGGTTAGTAGTATAAGAATTATTAAAAGTGTTACCTCCCATCGGATTCAAATTAGAAAGAATGGATGTTAATCCATATTGTTGGGGCTCTGGAATGATCGAGGGACCAGTAGAAGCATTGGTCTGCATTGGAATAAAATCTCCCTGATGGACATCTGAACTTCCTGTTTGCAAACTCCTCAAGGATCCTGGCATCTGGAAGGATCCCTGAAATTGGGACGGTCCTGGAACAAAGGAGGATCCTTGAACCTGGGATGATCCTGGAACAAAGGAGGATCCTTGAACCTGGGATGATCCTGGAACAAAGGAGGATCCTTGAACCTGGGATGATCCTGGAACAAAGGAAGATCCTTGAACCTGGGATGATCCTGGAACAAAGGAGGATCCTTGAACCTGGGATGATCCTGGAACAAAGGAGGATCCTTGAACCTGGGATGATCCTGGAACAAAGGAGGATCATTGAATCTGCGGCATTCCTGAATATCCTCCTGAATTCGTGAGGGATCCCATATGCTGAGGATAGGATCCCGCTGGCTGGAAATATGAACATGATGCCTGGGTCACTGTTGTTGTTCCGTAGTGCACTCCTTTCGGTCCACCCACATATTGAACGTCTGGAACCACTGATGGCTGAGAAGTAATCACCGGAGTATCAAAATTCAAGGATTTCGGCACCAGTGGGGAATGATCCTCTGCCGTTGTCTTTTGTTTCTTGAGATCTCCGATTTCTTTGAGAATCCTCTCATTGGTCTTATCCTGCTGCCGTATCTGATCCTTCATCTGCAAAATCAAAGTAAACATGTCACTAGTAGTGGGAGTGTAAGAAGCAGAAGAAGTTGGAGGTTTTGAGAAAATGGGAGTTGGTTTCTTCGCAGCATTCTCAGCATTCTTCTGGGATCCAGAAGGTGGTGGAGGCAAATGGGGAACGCCTTGTGAAGAAGTGAATGAGGGTATCAAATTTGAAGCATTCTTCGCTGAGGAAGCCATTTGCTTGGTTGTAGTGAATTGAAATGAGCACAGAAATGCGAATTTTTCTAAGGATGAAGCACCAATTGCCCCACGGTGGGCGCCAAACTGTTTTGGTCAAAAAATCTTATGAGGATATTGCAACCAAACTCTCTGTTACGGGGTATGATGCTTGAAATGTAGAACAATGACAAGGATCACTTTAATGTAAATTGCACAAATGACACAAGGATTTATACGGGGAAAAATCCCTTGATTAAGAGTTGATCTCCGGCACAAAAAACCCCGGGTGATGGAAACTACCGATCACCAAGCTCAAATAAATCAATAAACGTTTACAACTTCGGATAGTAACGAGCTAGGTACAAGGATCACTATCGTGAAATGTGTAAGAGTGAGTGAAAATGAATGAATGTTCGTCGAGAGCTTCAAGTGTGCGAGTATATGAGAGTGTGTGTAGCTGAAAAAATGACTAAGTGTTCTAATTCTAGCTCGTTACTCCTTTTAAAATAGAAGTTAACTACACTAACTAACTATCCGACTTTTGTGCCAAGCTCCCACGTTCTCCACAACGTCCATTTTTGGTCAATCGTGTGCGAAATGCCCGCGGAATATTCCTTAATACCGTTGCCAAGACCAAGTCAAGCTTGTTACTCCTGCGAAGTAATACAAAACACAAATAAACAATCGTCAGTACGAGGATCCTTAAAGTGATCCATGATCCTGATCCTGAAGCTCATCTGAGGATCACTATCTGTCACAGAAGTAAGGATCATTAATCAGGATAACGAATAAGGATCACTAATTGTTAGAAAATCCTCCCCTAACATCTTTGTTAATTACTAACCATTTTAATGGATCCTATGCAGTTAAGGGTGAGAAATTAATCGGATATCTCGATATTCTCAAAAAATTAGCAGGATATTTCGATATTTTTATACTTGAACAGGTACCAAGGGAGGATAATGCTGAAGCGGATGCCTTAGCAAATTTGGGATCATCGATCAGGATACCTGAAGGGACCCAAATACCAATATTACATGTCTTATATCCTGCAACGAATCCTCAGGATAAAGAAGTAGCGGGTATTCAGGATCCTGGAGCAGAGCATCCTGAAGAGGATCCTAAATCCTGGACGGCTCCAATCACGAGATATCTCAAAGAAGGACACATCCCTGGAAATGAAAATCCTAAGGCATTTAGGATGAAGGTATCACGATTCACTATTATAAATAATATTTTATACAAGAAATCTCTTGCAGGACCGTATTTGAGGTGCTTGGAGGATCCTGAAGCCAAAGAAGTACTTCAGGATATACATGAAGGGGATTGTGGCAACCATACTGGGGGCAGGTCGTTATTCTCAAAAGTATTAAGGACAGGATATTATTGGCCAACAATGAGAAAAGATGCCGCAGAATATGCTCGAAGATGTGACGCATGTCAAAGACATAGTAACATACTGTATCAACCTGCTGAACCATTATATCCTATTGTTTCCCCTTGGCCATTTATGAAGTGGGGTATGGATATAGTGGGAAAGCTACCAAAAGCTCCGGGAGGAAAAGTCTTTATGCTAGCAATGACGGATTATTTCTCTAAGTGGGTTGAAGCCGAAGCATTTGTTCAAGTTAGAGACCAAGAAGTGGTATCCTTCATAAAAAGGAATATCCTGACCAGATTCGGAGTACCAGCCGAGATAATCTGTGACAATGGTTCTCAGTTTATAAGCAAGAGAACTACTGACTTTTGTAAGAGTTGGGGAATCAAAATGATAACATCTACTCCAGTACATCCTCAAGCGAATGGACAAGCAGAATCCTCAAACAAGATAATTGTCAATAACTTAAAGAAAAGGCTTGGGGCCAAAAAAGGAAGATGGGCAGAAGAATTACCCTTTGTTTTGTGGGCTGATAGAACAACGGTAAAGAATGCAACAGGCCAAACCCCGTTTTCCTTGGTATTTGGAGCAGAAGTGATGATTCCAACAGAAATGACAATACCTACTGCAAGATCTACCCTAAGTGATCCTGAGCAGAATCCTGGAGCCTTGAGTCAGGATTTAGACACTATAGATGAGAAGAGAGATGCGGCAAGGCTAAGGATGGCAGCATATCAACAGAGAATATCCAGGGCATATAACAAGAATATTAGGACCAGAAGGTTTAAGGTTGGAGATTGGGTGTTAAGAAAGGCTTTTCAGAATACTACTAATCCTGCCGATGGCAAGTTAGCTCCAAAATGGGAAGGACCATACGAAGTTGAATCAGAAGCAGGGAAAGGAGCATACAGACTCAAGAATATGGAGGGGGATATGCTACCGAGATCTTGGAATGCTATACACCTTAAGCTCTATTTCAAGTGAGTTTAGAATTTAATTTCTAACTCAGGATGGTATGAATTCTACCTTTTTTAAATATGTTTGGTTTAATTTGTAACCCAATACTGACTTAAGCATCGGAGGGGTGTTAGCCAAGCTAACACCCACCTTAGTTTACAATTGTTTTGCAGGATATGTTTCAGGATATAGCTCCAGGATATGTACCCAAGATAAATCGAAAGATTAGAGGATTGGCCCCCTCTCTCACGTTTAAGGGATACTGATCCCTTCACAGGTTTAAAGGTATTCACCTTTCTTCCGAATTGGGTTTAAACACCCCGCCTGGAGCACAAGTTATTCAGGGATAGTTCAAGGTGGTGGGACCAGTCCATGTAAAAGTGGCTGACAATTTCGTAACTGTTGGCTATATCCTGAATCCTAAAGGTATATGAGGATTGATCACCCTCTCTCACGAAAGGGTATTTTCATACTCTCTAAGGTTTAAAGGTTTTCACCTTTCTAAGTCTTGGAATTTATACACTCCCGCCTGTAGCGCATGAAAATTTGGGATTTTCCCCAGGATTTCAGAAGATTTCTAAAGTATTTGAAGACATTGTACACAGGGGACATCCCTGCCAAGATGGTGATGTAAAGCTAAAAGGATGAGGCTCGAAACTAATGCACTAAGTACCTCGCACAGGGGACATCTTCATTAAAGAAGTTGCAAAGACATTGAGGATTGGTAATAGGGTTATATACTACTCCGGGTATGATCTTTCCTTTGTAAACATCGTCTAAGTTTTTAGTAACATTATGTTAAGTATCCTGATATATATTCTCAAAGTCCTTTTAAGGATATTTGGTTAAGGTGTTTGAAACTAGTATTAGTTTGGAACTTTGATCATTTAATTATTATTGAAAACTGGTTTTGGAAAAATAGATTGTTTTTCAAAAGCTTTCTGCAAAATTGAACGAGCATTTGGGGGTCCTACCTAATAAAAAAGTTTTTATAACATATTGCTGAGCATATTGATCAGGATATAACAATATAAAATTTTTTGCAAAGCTAAGATTTATACTTAGGGAAAACGGAAGATGATGGCAAGAAAAATAAAAAGATGAAATTATTCTTGAAGCAATCAATACTGGTTGATAACCGAAGGTTTCATCCTGAAACCCAGGACCCATCCACCTTCGGCTATCAAATTGTTTCGATACAAAAATAAAAATTGTTCATAAAAACCTAAAATTGTTCAAACGATTTAAGGTAAATAAGCTTTAGGGGGTAGTGCCTTCTTCGTCCATAGTAATTTCAGCAGCATCCGTCTTGGGATCCGCCTCAGTATCCTTCTCAGCATCAGTTGTTTTTTCAACTGCTTTGGAAGATTCTTCGACAGCTGATTTGAAAGAAACGCCGCCGAGGTTCTTTAGCTTGGTCTCCCAGGCACCTACATCCCAAGAAGGGCATTCGAAGCCTAATGATTTGGCTTCGTGGGCCATCTTCAACCTGGCTTGAAGGAGAGAAATGACAACGGAACTCTTGAGGCTTTCCCGGTAGCTGACCATATCTCGTTCGTATTGCATGTGGGCAGCTTCAAGGTCGGTCTGGGCTTGAAGAGCAGCTTTGTTGAGAGCAGCTTGGTGTTCTTGAGTCATGGCTTTAAATTTCTGCTCGTAATGACGAGATTTGGCGGCTGCAATCATGCCTTGATCTGAGATGGTGGTTTCAGCTTCCTTTAGCTTGGTTTCAAGCGTCTTGTTGAGCTTGCAGGATTCTTGATATAGGTTAACCAAACGCTCAAGACCCTACAAAGGTAAAAGGACAGGTATTAATATTGATAAATCTTTGAAAATAATGTAAGCCGCAGGATGTGATATGAGAAAACTAACCTGGTTGAGAAAGGAAGTCATAAACCCGCTGGCTTCAATGAACCCGTGTTTCTCATAAGGAAATGTGTCAGAGATGACAGGGGAGTCAGGCTCTTTCCTTTTGCGGGAACTTGAACTCCGGGGCTTAGTAGCCGGTGAAGGTTTGGGGATAATGATAACTTTGGAGCTGCTGGGTTTGGATGTGGCTGTGGTCTTGGGGCTAGGTTCTTTCTTGACCTGGATCTGATCAGAATAACTGTCCAATTCGTCGAGGTCAAAGACTTCAGGAATCTTGGCCGGTGCTGCATAAAGGGAAAAGTTTTACTCTTCATTTTACTATTATACTGTCTTGACTAATTATTTTGAAAGTAATCCTTACCAGACATTTCGGATGACGAGTATTGACTGGAACTGGGGACGTGTGTGGTGAAGGTCCTGTCTATTGCTGGTAACTGGTAAACTGTATTGATTCTTTCTTCTGACTCGGCGGTAGGAGGAGCGACTTCCTTGAAGTTCACTGAATAAAGATCGAAAAGAAGGATATTAATAGAAGATAAGAATTAAATGGTCTATGAGAATATTTATAACCCTACCGGTGGTTAACCACTCCACCGGAAGGTTGGCACCCTCAGCAATGGAGTCTCGTTTGACAAAGAAAATTTTGCGTTGCCATCCGTCTTCGTTTTTGGTGGCCTTGAGAATTAGGGGTTTGCTGGAGGTTGAGAAGAGCAAGAACCGGCTAGAGCCATGGGATCGGAGGCGATAAGCAATAGGCAAATCCTCGATGCGAAGGTCGGAACAATGGAGGTTTTTGATTTGATTAAGTACAATTAGTACTCTCCAAACCATGGGCATGGTTTGAGCAAAAGAGATGCCGGTGGTTCGAAAGAATTGCATCATGAATTCAGGAAAAGGGTATCGAAGACCTAGCGAAAAAGGATATGCTGGAAAACAAACCCATTCAGTGGAAGAAACATCCGATCGGATTGACCGATCGAATGGTCTGAAGACCGTGTTATCAGGGAAAGCGCCGGAGGCTCTTAAAGCTGCAATGTCTGCGTTGTCAAAAGCACAGATCTCCTTTTCGGGATTTTTAAGGAGATTCTGCTGGGTGAAGGTCTCGACATCCATTGCGTGTAAGGCGATGTAAATTGATAGAAAGTAAATCAGAAATGGAGAATTACCTGAAGGTTCTGTTGAAGATATCTGCTTTTCAAACAAGAAAAGAGAAGATATAGGGGCATTGTGGATCTCCATTGAGTAAAAAACGCGTTGGAAGTTACGATGTGATCTTGACCGTCGCTTCGTTTTAAATGCCTTGAGTTATGGGATAAGATTTTTGAAATATATCCGTTGGATTGGTATACCAACCGATATATTTGGGGACAATTGTTATGGGTCATTTTCTGAGTATACATATCCTGACTAATATCCCGCTTTTTATTGTTTATTTGTGACCAAGATACTGGACGAGGATATTGCTAACATCTTGGGCGATATCCTAAGTCTGAGTGAATTAAACACGTGCAGGTTAATGGCTGTAAGTTACTAACGGTTATCAGGACTTCTTCTCCTCAAGACTCGGACGTATTTGTTATGAAGAAGCCGTTGAACCCGAAAGACTTGGTCCTCAACGTTCAAGTGGGAATATTCGCTGGATCCCGGAAGTTTAGGATAGTTTGTTACATTATCTTTACTATAAATAGATGGGGGCGGATCAGTTTAAGGCACACAATTTACACTTACACTCTCGAACACTTTCACTCTCTAGCTCGTTGCAAACACCACACTTGTATTCAAATTTCATTGTAACACATAGTCGATCCGCACCACATCCTGCACTGTATCCTGATATTTGAAGCAATAGAAGAACAAGGCAGCTGCGATTGTCAGCTCCCGAGGTTTTATGCCGGCGATCTAGATTGATCAAGGGCTTTCCTCGTACATCACGTGTCCACCTTTACATTTTTGCTCATTGTTTGATCATAGATACAGCTCTATATCCTGAGCCGTATCCTGAATACTGATTTTCTAAATAACTTAACAAGCGTATTTTCAATACACTTTCTAGCACACTACCTCACTTAACTAATTTGATCACTAAATTGCTTAGGTAATTTTTGACCAAAACAATAGTATAGATTCTCTAATTGATTAATTAATTTTGCTAAAAAGTATAATTTAGAGGATCATATAAATAATAATACCATTAAATATAGAGTAAATTACAAAACTCGTCCTTTATGTATGCTACTTATTGCAAACTGTGTCCGTTATCTTTAATAAGTACAAAAACTGTACTCAATGTTTGCAAACCCTTGCACATTATGTCCTTTAGCCCTAACTCTATTATTTTTCATAGTTAAATCAGACAAAGGGTACCCCACACGAGGGTATTTTGGTAATTTTACTAATTTATTAAAAATATCTCTAACAAAGAAAATAAAAAAAGAATTTTAAATAATCTATACAATGTAATAAAAGAAACCATCTGTGGGACACATGACGCTCTATGAATGATTTCAATTGTATTTTTCCACCTAAATAAATAGATATTATGACTATTAATTAATTTAAGGTCATCTATAGGTTAGTTGAATTATCTTTTTATTTTTTACCCTTTTGTTTTTCCTATTTATTTATCCTATATGCACTAAATTAGGAAGTAATAATTGTTATGTGGCAATTGCAATCGTTAAACCAAATTTATGGAATTTGAAAACTCAATGGATTAGGATAAATTTAATTGGTTTAAAATATTTTCTAAGATTATTGAAGAATTATTTGAAATAGATAATAATAATAATAAGTAGGTACACTAACATACGGACTTTGGATTAAAATTAATATGCAAATCACAACTATTACAGTAATAATAAAATAAGCATAAATAATCTTTTTAATGTAAAAATATAAGTGAAAACACAAGTAATAATAAAATACATAAATGATAACCTAACAAAAAGTATATTTTTTAAAAAATATATGTCTTGACGACTATATGTATTAATCGATTACATTATATTCAACTCGTGCAATACACACATTTTTTAAAAATATAACTCTTTTTTATTTACTTAGTGTGTAAAAGTATATGTGTTCAAATTATATCGTATGCATTCAATTTACAACATTTATGTACAAATACTTAGTATTGTTATAACTAAATTTTCAAATAATTTAATTATCTGTTATAATTATTTAATTTACAATATTTATGTACAAATAATATATTGTAGTTATAATTAAATTTTCAAGGGGGTAAGTTTAACATATGTTAGATATTAATTTTATTATCATAGGTTGCATTTTTTATATAATGGAAATCACGTTTCAATTGTAAGTCATCTAAAATTTGGTTTCACCGTTTCTTTCTCATATTAAATATTCGATTTCATATGACAACTTCAAATGAACTATAGATTTTAAGAACTATATGATATGTTATATAATTAATATTTAAAAAAATATTTATTCAACCTGTGTAATACACAGGTCCCTAATCTAGTTAAACATATATAAAAAATAAATTAAGTCCTATCTCATAACTGATTTTCTTTCTCTCTCTCAACTCTCCCTCTCTCTAACCTTAAAACCAGAAAACCCTAAAAATTCAAATTTTTCATTCCTTTGAAGAAGTAGAATGGGGAAACCTTCAAATTCGTCGAAAGATATTCACGCAACAGCTCGAGCAGGTGACCTCGTTACCGTACAGACTATTATCACCTCTAATCCGCTGTCCGTTAACTCCAAGGATAAACACTCCAGAACTCCTGATCCCACCACTGTAACACCCCTAAAACGGGTTTGATAATCATACTCCGTTAATACCAAAAGACGGGTAAAGTACCGTTAGCAGTAAAGTTAACCCGGTAAATATTTGGATTTAATAAGAAATCCTAATAATTTAAATACAAGCGAATCAAAGAATTAAGGAATTGACTTTATAAGAACCCGAGTCAACGGGACTTAAAATAGAACGGGTTTTTAGCTCCGGGAACCAACCAAGTTAACTAGGTAAAATTAACCTAGTTAGTAAAGGGTAATTAAATAATAAACTATGAGTTATAGTTTCATATATGAATCTCTAAACTTGAGGGACTAATCATGGGCAACTAGAATAGTGTTTTATTAAAACACTTATAAAAAAAATAATAGAAATCAATACACACACATACGTATGCGACCAGGGGAAAGCTCCATGGGAGCTCAAACCCTAACTTCAACAAATCAACAAAATTGAAGGATCAAACCAAGTCCAAATCGAAAATTGAGCATAGATTAGTGATCCTCATCACAAGGGGGTTACAAGGTATGTAAAATTTGGTGTTAATTCTCTACTTGAAATTCTCATGAATTTAGGGTATTCGAAATTTGTTGATGCATGCTTGTTATATGGATGAAATAGGAACCTTGTAGTGTTTAGGAGTAAACCCTAGACAAGATATGTTGAAATCGTACCAAATTTTAGTAAAAAAATCCATGAACACCATTGAAGGTGATTGTTGTTAGGGTTTTTGATTGCTAAAATGGTGTTATGATGTCAAGAACTTGCTTAAATTGAAAGCTGAATTCAAACGACTCTTGATCAGAATTTACAGCCGACTTGTATCGGCTGTAACCTGGACAAAACGTGATAAAAACATGTGTTTCTTGAGTCTAAAATGTAATTCCAGGAAATATCTTTAAAACCCCACTGGAATCGCATTTTTTCGACGAGAATTGAGCGTTTTTTGAATTTTTCCGTATCAAAGGTTCAAGCTGCGTTTTCTGGCAGAATTTGCAGCCCATTACGAATGTCATAACTCAATTTAGGAATTGAGTTATGGTCTCAAATTCTTACTGTAGAAAATTTTAAGTGATTAAAAGAATCGCCAACTGGAATTTCGTCAATCGGATAAACGAGGAATTTTAAATGAATTTTTCCGTAAGCTGCAGTCAGAAGTGACGAATCTGATTGCAGCTTAGTAAATGAATTTTTATGAATTTTTGGTAAAGAGTTAGATCTTGAAATTTTAACACAAGGCTTAACCCTCTGAGATGTACGCCATATAAAAAAATCATAATTTTTGAAGACATGTAAACAGGTTAAACAAGTCACCAAAAACAGCCCATTTTCAGTGATATGAAATGCCTAAATGAAATCGCGGCCTACTAGTTAGTATGTGAAATTTGATTTCGTTAAGAGTTCGGATGAAATATGCCTAAGTGAGTTCATTGAACCAAATGTGCATTTGAATATGTTGATAAGTCAATTGACTTTTAAAAAGCCAAACTGACCAATGATTAGATCGAATGATAATTTTGATATTGACGAATGATAAATTCGACATAAAACCCGTAGGATGGAATAGTCGTAAATGATTATGACTAAACTAATCGTCTTACGAATTATGATGATAGTTTGACGCTTGACAAGCTAGGTGGAGGCTTGGAAAGGAAGCGGGTCAAACGAAGCAAATAAGAAGTAAAAGCATGTTTCGGATGCAAGGTAAGTAAAACTTACACCTACTTGTAGTATACGTGTTTATTTTATAGGCGATAAATACAACAAAGGATTTGGTTCGAATTATGAGTTCCAACATGAAACGAATTGGGTTGGAACGAATAGAAACATTTTAAACCATGATTAATGGTGAAAAAGGCAAAATGGTAAACTAGTCATGAATTGGTTAATAGTTTAAGAGTTTTCTTAAAGTTACCTTATAGCGTAACTAGCAATGGAAAATGGGTAAAAATGGAAATTTAGTCAAGTATTGACTAAAGTAAAATAAGTTTCAAAGGACACCCATAGCATAAGCCGAATGGGTTAAAAATATAGGAAATTGACTTTAGAAAGAAAGGGATCTAGTGAGAAAATCCGAAATGGTTCGGATGTGTGATTTGTAAATAAAAACCATGTTTTTGTTACATATGAAAATGTTGTGTTATATATAGATCGAACGGGTCAAATGGTGGGAATAATGTCATTTGACAAAATCAACTAATGTGGTGGTCAAGTCATGTGTTACAGGAGCGAATAGTAATTTGGATAATTGCGTCGCCATAGAATATCGGTAATATAAGCAAGGTGTTGAAACGGGTCACTAGGTTGACTCGAGCCAGGTACGTATAAATACGATTGTGGTTAAACATACATTTTTTTTTGGGTCAAATTGTAGCAAATGCCCTTCGTCGTAAATGAGGGGCTAAAGTTGACTAAAATGCCCTTGTTGGGTAAACCGGGCAAACGACCTTTAAAGGTTGTTGGAAATAAGTGTTTTGGTAGATTAAATCCTTAAGATAAGTATAAAAGGGATGTATGGGACCTTAGTGCATAAATACCCTTAATGGGTCAAAATAAGCATACAAACGAAAACGGGTTTAATTTGTGTATTAAACCGGGGACTATAATCTAGTATGGTAAATAACATTAAGTTGAAGAAGTATATGAGATATAAAGGTCAAATACACAAGTTTGATGATGAAATCACGAACGGGTCAGAAGTTGGCAAAAAGGGTAATAAGCCAAAGACTTAAAAGTCTGAAATTTTGTTAAACCGGATGTTAGATTTTAACTCCATATGATGGAGAATCAAATTACAAACACGTAGGAAGAAACGGTAGGTTAAACGGACGAGCGGATTGAAAGATACGAAAGTTTTCGTGTCGAAAACGACAAAATGGAAAATTGGAATGCAGAGACCACCGTAACTTACGGTGCCACCGTAAGTTACGGTGGAGCTGAAAAGTGTTACGGTAGCCCCCTACTGGTTTACGGTAGGGGCATGTCAAACCAGTGGCCACCATAACTTACGGTGCCACCGTAAGTTACGGTGGAGGCCAGATTGAAATTTTTGTTTTTGTTATCAATTGTTTCTCGGACTCATTTAGACACGTTTTAAGCCTTGTATGACTAAAGCATTTCATGTTTATGAAATGTAGGTACACCTTGGATGCCGGAAGACGATCAAGCTTAACGAAGAACCGAACACGATAAAGACACACGCTTCCGCACTTTGACACATTGTAAAATTTAAACAACGAATTCAACCACGTCATGTAGAATAACTTATGATTTGTAAAAGTTTTAATAAACCCGTATTTCCGATGTATATGATAATCATTAATTACATGATTATCTTTCAAAATTTACGTTAAACCTTGAATAATAAGAACGGGTGTTACAAGTTGGTATCAGAGCCTTGGTTTAAGAGATTCGAGTATGGTGGGGAGGAACCATGCTTGGACTTAAACCTTATGCTCTTGACAAAGAATAGTGTTCGGTTCGAAGCTTGATCGCAAATCCGGTAAGTACATGTATGTTAATAGTTTAGCATGCTAAAGTGTTGTAAACAACACATAGGGCTATCGTGTGATACACGTTACCCCAATTAAATTGATTGATGTAGTTGATGAAAATACGCGCGTTGACGCGTATAGTAGAAAAAGCCTTGTATTATAATACGGGCGATTATTGAAGTTGACGTTACTAACCTTTGTGAATGTTTTAATTGAAGGACACTCGCGTTTGAAGACGACGAGAGTCAAACGAATTGTGGATATGATGATAGAACGGTCCGAGATATGACAAGAAGAGCATACTCATCAAGGACCTGAATCGCGTAACGATCGCAAATAAGTAATGGCAAGAAAGCCCGTTAAGGCAAGCATTACCAGGTGCACATTTTAAATATGATTGCACAAATAGTAATATGCAACAAATATGTAGAAAGTGAAAGTTGCATATGTAGATTAAAAACTTGGAAAAACCCGAATAGAAAATGTGTTCGGGATATTGTTTCCAAGAGAAACAAATAGAGGCATTACTTACATAGGGCGTGATGTGAAAACTATAAAAAGGTCATGCGTGTCATGTGTTAATCGCTTACTCTGGCCAAGTAAGTAGTGGCATATGATACCATGAACTTCTTATGGCGGACACGTTTACATCCGATGTAGTAAGGGCGGGGTGAATGGGACTAAGTAAAAAGTACCCAAATGAATCAGATAAGCAAAATATTTGATAATAATGTAAACGCACAACCGAGTGACGGAAGCGTATTACATTAGGATAATGAGCCCGAGTGAAGGGACAAAGAAGCATGTAAAATGAATTAGACAAGTATTGGGAGGGGGTGTACTTACACTCGAACCCGAAGAATAGAAACATGTAAAATAATCAAGATATGCATTGGGAGGGGGTGTACTTACACTCGAACCCGGAAAATGCAAACATGTAAAATGATGTAAGCATGTATTGGGAGGGGGTGTACTTACACTCGAACTTGAAGAATATAAACATGTAGAATGATCAAAATATGCAGTGGGAGGGAGTGTACTTACACTCGAACCCGGAAAATGAAAACATGTCACTAAGCGGGTCGTTTTTGTAAAACGTCAAACTCAAGGACAAAGTCGGAATATAAAAATGAAGCGAGGTCTTAATGCATACCGGGAGGGTTGCAATAATAACGACTTCGGTAAAACACCCGGTTGATGGGTAAGAATTAAACACACGCGTAGACCGAGAAACGGGAACTCCGATGGAAGGTTAAAAGACTCGGGTTTTGAGTCATAACTAAAAGGCAACAAGATAATGTAAGAATGGAAATTTTGAATAAATTATGTTCAACTATTTTAAAGTTGAACGGGTCGAATATAATATCATGCCGGACGACGTGAGTAAACGCAAGCAGGATAATGGTATCGTTAAAAGCAAAAGAATAATGAGCCCGGTAATGGGACATAATCAAATATGAATGTGTGTAAACCAGATAATAGTGAGCATTAAAGATACAAGTCTTGACACTGATAGGAGCAAGACGATATACTTGAAAAATGATAATTTCGAAAATGAAAAGTTAATATAAATTAAACATGATGTGACAAGATCACGGTCAAGAAATGCAATGTGAAGTAGAATCACATTATAACCAAGCAAGCGGTAAAAAGTAACTGGACTAATCAGTCTAGTTAGTGAGACCGGTTAAGGTCATTTAAATAAATTTGCCCGTTGTAAGCGGTGGATTCGGTATAACCGAATCGAATAAATAAATCTGAAAACAAAAGAAATTATTGCTAAAAGTGAAATATTTCACTAAAGACCTTTAAACGGGTCAAGGTAACGGATTCACCAAGAGTTCGATAATATATAAAAGCGATGGAAGTCGCTAAGTTAACTAAACTAGTAGAAATAACGGAATTACGTTATTTCAAGATACATTATGTCGTAGGAGATATGTAGACAATTAGTAACCAAAAAGATGTTACCATACTTTTCGGGTAATACTAACGATTGGTTAAAAAGTATAATTAATGTTTAAAATATTTCTCGGACAGAATACATTGAGTTTAAACTCAATGAATTATGTAAGAAAAGGTTTCGGGGACGAAACCTCTTTAAGGGGGGTAGACTTGTAACACCCCTAAAACGGGTTTGATAATCATACTCCGTTAATACCAAAAGACGGGTAAAGTACCGTTAGCAGTAAAGTTAACCCGATAAATATTTGGATTTAATAAGAAATCCTAATAATTTAAATACAAGCGAATCAAAGAATTAAGGAATTGACTTTATAAGAACTCGAGTCAACGGGACTTAAAATAGAACGGGTTTTTAGCTCCGGGAACCCACCAAGTTAACTAGGTAAAATTAACCTAGTTAGTAAAGGGTAATTAAATAATAAACTATGAGTTATAGTTTCATATATGAATCTCTAAACTTGAGGGACAAATCATGGGCAACTAGAATAGTGTTTTATTAAAACACTTATAAAAAAAAAATAATAGAAATCAATACACACACATACGTATGCGACCAGGGGAAAGCTCCATGGGAGCTCAAACCCTAACTTCAACAAATCAACAAAATTGAAGGATCAAACCAAGTCCAAATCGAAAATTGAGCATAGATTAGTGATCCTCATCACAAGGGGGTTACAAGGTATGTAAAATTTGGTGTTAATTCTCTACTTGAAATTCTCATGAATTTAGGGTATTCGAAATTTGTTGATGCATGCTTGTTATATGGATGAAATAGGAACCTTGTAGTGTTTAGGAGTAAACCCTAGACAAGATATGTTGAAATCGTGCCAAATTTTAGTAAAAAAATCCATGAACACCATTGAAGGTGATTGTTGTTAGGGTTTTTGATTGCTAAAATGGTGTTATGATGTCAAGAACTTGCTTAAATTGAAAGCTGAATTCAAACGACTCTTGATCAGAATTTACAGCCGACTTGTATCGGCTGTAACCTGGACAAAACGTGATAAAAACATGTGTTTCTTGAGTCTAAAATGTAATTCCAGGAAATATCTTTAAAACCCCACTGGAATCGCATTTTTTCGACGAGAATTGAGCGTTTTTTGAATTTTTCCGTATCAAAGGTTCAAGCTGCGTTTTCTGGCAGAATTTGCAGCCCATTACGAATGTCATAACTCAATTTAGGAATTGAGTTATGGTCTCAAATTCTTACTGTAGAAAATTTTAAGTGATTAAAAGAATCGCCAACTGGAATTTCGTCAATCGGATAAACGAGGAATTTTAAATGAATTTTTCCGTAAGCTGCAGTCAGAAGTGACGAATCTGATTGCAGCTTAGTAAATGAATTTTTATGAATTTTTGGTAAAGAGTTAGATCTTGAAATTTTAACACAAGGCCTAACCCTCTGAGATGTACGCCATATAAAAAAATCATAATTTTTGAAGACATGTAAACAGGTTAAACAAGTCACAAAAAACAGCCCATTTTCAGTGATATGAAATGCCTAAATGAAATCGCGGCCTACTAGTTAGTATGTGAAATTTGATTTCGTTAAGAGTTCGGATGAAATATGCCTAAGTGAGTTCATTGAACCAAATGTGCATTTGAATATGTTGATAAGTCAATTGACTTTTAAAAAGTCAAACTGACCAATGATTAGATCGAATGATAATTTTGATATTGACGAATGATAAATTCGACATAAAACCCGTAGGATGGAATAGTCGTAAATGATTATGACTAAACTAATCGTCTTACGAATTATGATGATAGTTTGACGCTTGACAAGCTAGGTGGAGGCTTGGAAAGGAAGCGGGTCAAACGAAGCAAATAAGAAGTAAAAACATGTTTCGGATGCAAGGTAAGTAAAACTTACACCTACTTGTAGTATACGTGTTTATTTTATAGGCGATAAATACAACAAAGGATTTGGTTCGAATTATGAGTTCCAACATGAAACGAATTGGGTTGGAACGAATAGAAACATTTTAAACCATGATTAATGGTGAAAAAGGCAAAATGGTAAACTAGTCATGAATTGGTTAATAGTTTAAGAGTTTTCTTAAAGTTACCTTATAGCGTAACTAGCAATGGAAAATGGGTAAAAATGGAAATTTAGTCAAGTATTGACTAAAGTAAAATAAGTTTCAAAGGACACCCATAGCATAAGCCGAATGGGTTAAAAATATAGGAAATTGACTTTAGAAAGAAAGGGATCTAGTGAGAAAATCCGAAATGGTTCGGATGTGTGATTTGTAAATAAAAACCATGTTTTTGTTACATATGAAAATGTTGTGTTATATATAGATCGAACGGGTCAAATGGTGGGAATAATGTCATTTGACAAAATCAACTAATGTGGTGGTCAAGTCATGTGTTACAGGAGCGAATAGTAATTTGGATAATTGCGTCGCCATAGAATATCGGTAATAAAAGCAAGGTGTTGAAACGGGTCACTAGGTTGACTCGAGCCAGGTACGTATAAATACGATTGTGGTTAAACATACATTTTTTTTTGGGTAAAATTGTAGCAAATGCCCTTCGTCGTAAATGAGGGGCTAAAGTTGACTAAAATGCCCTTGTTGGGTAAACCGGGCAAACGACCTTTAAAGGTTGTTGGAAATAAGTGTTTTGGTAGATTAAATCCTTAAGATAAGTATAAAAGGGATGTATGGGACCTTAGTGCATAAATACCCTTAACGGGTCAAAATAAGCATACAAACGAAAACGGGTTTAATTTGTGTATTAAACCGGGGACTATAATCTAGTATGGTAAATAACATTAAGTTGAAGAAGTATATGAGATATAAAGGTCAAATACACAAGTTTGATGATGAAATCACGAACGGGTCAAAAGTTGGCAAAAAGGGTAATAAGCCAAAGACTTAAAAGTCTGAAATTTTGTTAAACCGGATGTTAGATTTTAACTCCATATGATGGAGAATCAAATTACAAACACGTAGGAAGAAACGGTAGGTTAAACGGACGAGCGGATTGAAAGATACGAAAGTTTTCGTGTCGAAAACGGCAAAATGGAAAATTGGAATGCAGAGACCACCGTAACTTACGGTGCCACCGTAAGTTACGGTGGAGCTGAAAAGTGTTACGGTAGCCCCCTACTGGTTTACGGTAGGGGCATGTCAAACCAGTGGCCACCGTAACTTACGGTGCCACCGTAAGTTACGGTGGAGGCCAGATTGAAATTTTTGTTTTTGTTATCAATTGTTTCTCGGACTCATTTAGACACGTTTTAAGCCCTGTATGACTAAAGCATTTCATGTTTATGAAATGTAGGTACACCTTGGATGCCGGAAGACGATCAAGCTCAACGAAGAACCGAACACGATAAAGACACACGCTTCCGCACTTTGACACATTGTAAAATTTAAACAACGAATTCAACCACGTCATGTAGAATAACTTATGATTTGTAAAAGTTTTAATAAACCCGTATTTCCGATGTATATGATAATCATTAATTACATGATTATCTTTCAAAATTTACGTTAAACCTTGAATAATAAGAACGGGTGTTACAAGTTGGTATCAGAGCCTTGGTTTAAGAGATTCGAGTATGGTGGGGAGGAACCATGCTTGGACTTAAACCTTATGCTCTTGACAAAGAATAGTGTTCGGTTCGAAGCTTGATCGCAAATCCGGTAAGTACATGTATGTTAATAGTTTAGCATGCTAAAGTGTTGTAAACAACACATAGGGCTATCGTGTGATACACGTTACCCCAATTAAATTGATTGATGTAGTTGATGAAAATACGCGCGTTGACGCGTATAGTAGAAAAAGCCTTGTATTATAATACGGGCGATTATTGAAGTTGACGTTACTAACCTTTGTGAATGTTTTAATTGAAGGACACTCGCGTTTGAAGACGACGAGAGTCAAACGAATTGTGGATATGATGATAGAACGGTCCGAGATATGACAAGAAGAGCATACTCATCAAGGACCTGAATCGCGTAACGATCGCAAATAAGTAATGGCAAGAAAGCCCGTTAAGGCAAGCATTACCAGGTGCACATTTTAAATATGATTGCACAAATAGTAATATGCAACAAATATGTAGAAAGTGAAAGTTGCATATGTAGATTAAAAACTTGGAAAAACCCGAATAGAAAATGTGTTCGGGATATTGTTTCCAAGAGAAACAAATAGAGGCATTACTTACATAGGGCGTGATGTGAAAACTATAAAAAGGTCATGCGTGTCATGTGTTAATCGCTTACTCTGGCCAAGTAAGTAGTGGCATATGATACCATGAACTTCTTATGGCGGACACGTTTACATCCGATGTAGTAAGGGCGGGGTGAATGGGACTAAGTAAAAAGTACCCAAATGAATCAGATAAGCAAAATATTTGATAATAATGTAAACGCACAACCGAGTGACGGAAGCGTATTACATTAGGATAATGAGCCCGAGTGAAGGGACAAAGAAGCATGTAAAATGAATTAGACAAGTATTGGGAGGGGGTGTACTTACACTCGAACCCGAAGAATAGAAACATGTAAAATAATCAAGATATGCATTGGGAGGGGGTGTACTTACACTCGAACCCGGAAAATGCAAACATGTAAAATGATGTAAGCATGTATTGGGAGGGGGTGTACTTACACTCGAACCTGAAGAATATAAACATGTAGAATGATCAAAATATGCAGTGGGAGGGAGTGTACTTACACTCGAACCCGGAAAATGAAAACATGTCACTAAGCGGGTCGTTTTTGTAAAACGTCAAACTCAAGGACAAAGTCGGAATATAAAAATGAAGCGAGGTCTTAATGCATACCGGGAGGGTTGCAATAATAACGACTTCGGTAAAACACCCGGTTGATGGGTAAGAATTAAACACACGTGTAGACCGAGAAACGGGAACTCGGATGGAAGGTTAAAAGACTCGGGTTTTGAGTCATAACTAAAAGGCAACAAGATAATGTAAGAATGGAAATTTTGAATAAATTATGTTCAACTATTTTAAAGTTGAACGGGTCGAATATAATATCATGCCGGACGACGTGAGTACCAGCAACAGTTGATGGTGAAGTATCCGTAATCGACGCTGCACAAACCTTCGACTTCGAATCAAAACTCTCCAAACAAATCCCCAAATCCAAAACCCTAAAAATCGCCATTGTTGGCTTCGGTAACTTCGGTCAATTCCTCTCCAAAACGCTCGTCCATCAAGGCCACACCGTGTTAGCACACTCACGCTCTGAGTACTCCGCTGTCGGCGCTAACCTCGGCGTCGCGTGGTACTCAACCCCAGAATTTTGTTTAGAGAGAAAAAGGAGAGGTCGACGGGATCTGGCTGAATCACGGTGGTTGGCGACGAAATCTGGTTGAACCAGGGTGGGTTGATGACAGGATCTGGCTGGATTAGGGATCAGACCAACTCATCAGTGAGGCAGGTGAGTATGATAACGACGATGTTCGTGATATGGTTTTTATGTATTTGATCTGATTCGATCTGGCTGTATGTGTGTGTTTATTTATATATAACAATATATAAACAAAATTCTTTTATTTATTATTTTTATAATTGTTTATTATAGTAATAAGAGTAAAATGATCAAAATACCCTTATGTGGGGTTCACTAGGTCAGATTTAACCGTAAAAAAATAACTTGGTTAAGGCTAAAGGACATAACTTGCAAGGGTTTGCAAACATCGAGTATGTTTTTTATACTTTTTGAAGATAAAGGACACGGTTTGTAATCTAGTGTCAACATAAAAGACGATTTTTGTAATTTACTCTTAAATTTACTCTTAATCTAGGGTTTGCAAACATCGATTATGTTTTTTATACTTTTTTGAAGATAAGATGGCAAACTAGAGGGACTAAATGTGGAGAATTGGTGATTGGGATTAAAGTTTACAACTCAATACAATGTTCAAGAACATGTATGTCTGTGTTGTGTGTGTGTCGACACACATAAGAGAGAAAAAGAGGGGTTCTCAAACAAGCCTAAATCCAAGAAATTGATGATGAAAATTGAAGATAAATCAAGCATGAATGAAGAATTAGCATCATCCAACCTTAAAAGACACATGGTAAGTTGTAGAATGTAATTTGATGATTTTGTATGTAGTGGGGTATGATTAATCTGTGAATTAGTATGAAATTAAGCATGAGCATGTATTAGAATCGATATGTGAAACATGGGTTATGCGTGATTCTAAGTAATTTGATGTTTTGAGATAAAACCCACTTGTGATAGTAAGGATGGTGAAATGAATGAATTACCATGTTCAATTCTTGTATAATTTTGATGTACGATGTGGTATATGTTCGATTCTTATTAGTTAGATTGAGTATGATTTGGAAGTAATGTGATTTGGTGTTATTGTTGACGATTGAAAGCAAGATGGTAGAAGATGAGCATGAAATACTTGTACATTGTGCCTTAATTGTTGTACACCCGCCAAGTGTTTGATGAAATGCCTATGTGATGATTTTAGATGAAATTGTGTACAAGTGATGGACGGAAATGTATAGAATGTAACAATGAGGTGATCAACGACAGGTTAACATGAGATATGTGTTTTGTTTGAAATACATATGAATATTTAGTTTGATAAAACAATTTTGGTAAAAAGTATACTTAGGAGTTTTACTCCTTACTTAAAATGAGTGGTAAAGATCATGTGTCGGACTAGTGGCTTAATGGTAATTTGGATATGGATGTGCACTAAAGTTATAGCTTGTGGACTTGCAATCAAAGAATGATGTTGAGATTATGTTAAATTACTAGCTTTGAATATAGTTGACAATTGTAGGATCATTAGAGCTTAAGTTTGTATTGATTTGGTTATACATGTGCATAATATAACTAGGTGATCATGTGGTTGAAAGCATATTGCATCATGAGTATGAAACATATATAGTGTCATTAGTATAGTCTAATATGATGATACGAATATATGAGGTTAAGTTGAAAATTCATATGATAAACCGTTGACCGAAAGTAAAGCACGCATAAATATGAGGTTAAGTTGAAAATTCATATGATAAACCGTTGATTGAAAGTCAAGCGCGCATAAGAATCGTGGTTAGACTTGTTGTCAAAATTGTAAGATTATAAAAAATGTAATTTTTAAAATTATAAAGGGGCTTTTATCTACATTAGTAAGATAGGGCCAAATAAGTACTTGTAAAACAAGCACATGGTCATTTTTGCTGAATAATGATGAAAATTTTGTTAAAAGGATATTTTAAAAAGGACTTTTAAGCCTTGAAATTTGCAAATAATTCTTTGTTATTTTTATTTTTTATAGTTTTAATATGGTCAATAAGAAAGTAGGAAAATGTATCGACACGAAGTGTATTTTGCAGTTGGAATAAGAATCATTTACTTCCATTCCAAATGTAGAGATAGGTCCTAGAGGTAATTAGGAAAAAAACTTATAGTGTCCTTTTGTGAAGATTTGGTCCTCATTCGATTGTAACTCCTCGAAATTTAAAGAGAGAATCAAGAATGAATAGATAAAGAGATCAACTGTATCGCTTAAAGATCATATGTGCATTAAAAATCAAGTCTCGGTCGAGAGGAGAATCCATAGATTATCACTCGCATAGGGTGTGATTAGATTGAGAGGGATACCGCTCATGGTTTTATAGCCTAGTGTCATCTTCGAGGTGAGATAAGGCTATGAGACCAATAGGTCTTGAGTTCGATTCTCACAAGGGAGTTTTCCTAATTTATTGGGTTTCCTCCTAAATTGGTGTATAAGCATTATGCCTAGTGGAGATGGATATGATCGGATGGTTCTGCTGGTGGCACGATGATACTCCAGTAGTCCGTCAGTGATCCAAATTTGCCGTTAAAAAAAAAAAATGAGAGGGATAGCTGAATAAAAGAAAAAAAAAAGGCCGTATGAATGAAAAGTTAGTCAAAACTATAGATTTTTTTTTTCTAATTTTTAAACCATATATTTAAATTTTTATCACATGGTGATAAATAATTTTCACTAGTTCTCCAATATATTATAGCTATATACGAAGAAAATGAATATGGTATTATTAGCCATAGGGGTGAGCAAATTAACCACTATAACCGATAACCGAATCATAATCGACATAACCGAACCACTAATAACTGATAACCAATATAACCAATGGTTATGGTTATGAAACTTTGTATAACCACTCAATCGGTTATGGTTATGGTTATGAAGCTTTGGTTAACCGAATATAACCGAAACCGAACCGAAGTTGTGATGTCAACTTTATATAATAGATTTGTGTTTTACAAAACCATATAGAGGGTTTTTACTAAGAGAAAAGTATGTTAGTAAAAAAATGATATTGATATAGATGCCATTTATTTTGATAAAGAACTAAGGTGTTATGGCCATAATTGTTTTTGTTTGAGAATTACCTTATTAAAAAGAACTCTAAATCGGTAGTTTAACCAAAAAGTTTAGTCTTCGTTATCTTATAAAATAGGCTCATGCTAAGTTCAAATCGTGCACAACCCTATTTATTTCAAACCTTGCTTGGTTACTAAACCGAAATTAACCAAAACCGAACCATAACCGACTTCATAACCGATTAACCATAACCGAAGTTTGGTTATGGTTATGGTTACCAAAACTCCATAACCGAACTAGCGGTTATGGTTATGGATAATAGTAAAAACCGACCCATGCACACCCCTAATTAGCCATATGTAAAACTAAATGTTTAGAACTTTTGATTAACCCAATTTTATTTAAATATCTTTATTTCAACGTTTGATCTTCATCCATTTCACTACCCATTGTTTATCTTTCCTTTAATCAAGAGTGGATTATAAGTTTTGTCCTTTTTTTTGAGTTAAATGTCCGGATAGTCCCTGTGGTTTGGCTTTTTTTTTTTTCACCTTTAGTCTCTAACTTTCTAAAATTACAGCTATAGTCCATAACTTTTCAATTTTCATTCCCGAATAGTCCCTAGGCCTAACATCAGTTAGTTTTCTCAGTTAAGAGTGTGTGAAATGACATAAATACCTTTCCTTAAAATATATAAAAATTAATAATTAAACAAATATTAAAATATAAACAAATGGGACCCACCTTCTCCTCCTACTTCATCTCCTCAACCCCCCTCTCTATGTGCATATCACCACATCACTCCTACAATCCCCACCAATTATAGTCGTAACCAGTCGCAGTTGACTGAAAATCGTGAAGTGGTTGCGATTCAGATTTGTACGGTGGTGGGATTTGAAAGCGGTGGTCGTTCGGTTGTGCGGATGTGTGGTTTGAATAGGGCTGTGGTGCGGTGGTGGTTTGAAGACGGTGGCAGTGGTGATGTTTGATTGACGAGGATGGTGGTGGTGGTTCAGACGGTGGCATCAATGGCTGCACAAGAAGGTAACTATTAGTTATAATTGCTATAATTAATGATATTAGTCAATTGACACTTTTATTTTTCTACCCAAACAATTTGCTTGTTTTGCCGGGCCAAGCAAAAAGCATAAAGTAAGACCTGGAGCTATGTAATCTGGACAATCAGTAATGAAGCAAAAGATCTCAAAGTAAATAGTCATGATTCAAACCATCACTACATATTAAATATCAAAAAGTAGAATTCTTATGACAGGTTAACTGCAATTTGTTTAAATTTATCAGTTTTCACTAATAACTTCCCTACCTTAGTCTTAACTAATAAGACTTCTAAATTTGCTCATTAAAAAGGTGCACCTTCTTCCTTTATGAAGCTAATTGTTTTTCCTTCACGAGATGATGCCATTGACAACGACTTCAAGTCCATCAAGTGCTTTTGGGCTTCAGAAGAGGAAGGCGACACAACATAATTGTGGTATATAAACAGGTGGAGTGTGGTGGTGGAAGGTGAGGCTGCAAAGGGTGGGTGGAATAGGTTGAAGATGGAGATGGTGGGTCCCACAAAGAAAGATTGGAGGTGTTTGATTGGGTGAGGGGTTGAGTGGGGCTTATTGAATTTATAAATGTTTTATTGTTTTTATTATTTTGTTTTGTAGTAAAGGCATTTTAGTAACTTCACATCCACTTAACACTAAAAACTAATCCTCATCCACGCCAGGGACTATCTGGGAACGAAATTGCAAAAGTTGGGGACTATAGCGGTAATTTTAGAAAGTTAGGGACCAAAGGTGAAAAATGGGCAAACCACAGGGACTATCCGGGCATTTTCTCTTTATTTTTTATCAAATTTTAGGCGGTGTCCTTTGTCTTTAAAATTGACCAGTCTTGTACTTAATGTTCTAAAATGTTACACGTCATGTCCTTTAGCCCTAAGCAAGTTAATGTTCTTAGTTAAATTAGATCATATGGACCCAATGTGAGGGTATTATTGTCATTTTCCCTGAAAAGCAAATAAACTTGCTCATCACATGCCCCACACCCACCCAACCCTTTCTTTCTCTCTCAACATTCTAGCCACCACCCACCACAAAAAAATCACCACCACCACCACCACCACCCCCTGACCCCTCATCTGAAAATCAAGTCTTCTAAACCACCGGTCATTTACACGAGCTCTGGCCATCCACCCACCGCAATCTGGTGTCTCCCAAACCAACCCTACCCAACAACCATTTCCAAATTCCCAATCTTTATCCACAATCACTCCTCAACAACGTTAGATTTTGAAGAAGATGATGATGAAATCTACCATTTCAATGAAGAAGTTGATCATAGATTCAATAACTTTTTCACAAAATGATACGAGATTTTGGGTTTGTTTGTTTGTTTCTTTCCAGCAAAACAATTGGATACAAAAAAGATGAATCAAATTTATAGATGAATCAACATCACATTTCTTTTCAAGATTTGTTTGTACATTCAAAAACCTCTAAAGCTTTCAAAACATTATATGATCACACGTTTCTGAAACTATCAACATTTTGAGATCTAAAAACTAAAATTAAGATCTCGATTAACGTGTCCGTATGATCGAAATCGCATTCCAGATCCGAATTGATTTTTTTTATCGTTATAGTTCATCTAGTGATTCGGTGACTCGTTCTATTCTAGCAAAAATCGGCATTTTTAGAAGATATTGTGTACTGTGGGTGTTATAGAAATGAAGAGAATTTTAAGAAAATTTATAGATGAAATGTGTGGAATTGCAAGTCTCAGGGGGTGTTTGTTTTTTCAGAAAAACCTCTTCTGACCTCTTATGTCTGCGTCACGCAGACCACACGTAGGCGTTTAGCTCTGCAGACCGTTTATTTTTACAAGACATTTCATTAAAAAATGTCTTCAAACCTCTGTGCGTCCTTTTCCCTACGCAGACATGGTCAAATATCTTCCCACTTCTTCCAACCCTCTCTCCACCCATCTCCTCCTAATCTATGAATCTGTTTCTTATTTTCACATCAGTTGAATCAATATATGATAAAGTATCTGAGTTATATAATAAATAAATAAATAAATAACATCTAAATCATAATTCAAGGAAGTAACCTGTTACTTTCGACGAGGAGCTCATTAACAAGGTAAGACATAACACGTTGCACAAAATTTCCTCCCGCCATGAATGATCTTCTTCTTCCTGTTCCTGTATAAACAAATCAAATAAAACCTAATTCTTTATTGATTGAAGTATAATAATAGGATTTGTGGTCGCAATCTTCGAATTAAGGCAAAGATTAAGGTCTATTAGATGTACCTGATGGATGGATTATTTGTGCCTTAGTTTCTCGAGAGAGGGAACCAAAGCAGGGAGATCTCTGGAGAGTATTTCGAAGGACTTTTGATTTGGGTTATGGCTGAATTTGTTGAAGAAATAATTGGGGTTATGGCTGAATTTATGGCTGATTTGGGGTTTGGGAGAAGAGAAAGGGAAAAAAAGTTTGCAGATGTGGGGTAAAGAGGTGAGATAATCAAACACTCTTTTTATTACACTCCGCAGACATTTGGTTCACCTCTTCTCGTGCAGACGTTTGCAGATGTGGTCCGCAGACTGCAGACCTTTTGCATCTGAAAAAACAAACACCACCTTACTCTTGAGAGTATTCAATTTTTAAAAATGATAAACAATCTTGAGAATAACAAACTTGGCTTCTTTTAGGTTTAGTTTGTGTTCGCAAGTTGAGCTATGAATCTTTGAGTGTTAATTCTTAAAGGTCTACGGTTTTGATGATGGATTTGGATAAAGAGGTGATTGAACCAAGATCTCTAGGAATTGGAGTGGAGGAGAATTACCCTATCTATTAATTCACAAAGCTTGTGAATAGTAGAAGGTGTTTTTGTAGTTTCATAGGTGCGGTCATTTTTTTGAACGGTCAACAAATCCTCCAAATGAGCTACTGGCAAAATTCACAACGGATAGTAATTTTAATATTATAATAATATATAGTTCTTTTAATACTTTTATTATTTTAATATTATAATAATAGTTATTTTAATATATGTATAACTAGTATTAAGCCCCCGCGTTGCAGCGGTTGTCATAAAACCGTGTTAAGTAATAACAATATTATACCATTGTCAGCGACCATCAACACCGGAAAAGCTCGTAAAAATAAAATAAATAAGAACGGGAAAAAATAACGGCTAGCGAAAAGCAGACGTAAAATCTTTGAATGACGTACGCTCGTTGCTAAGAAATTAAACCGAAACGTAAAACATAGAAAAAATAACTAAGTCCATCCAGGACCCACGTGTTGGACGAACTTGTCAAACGCAGAAAAATAGATGTGACGCGACGGGCCAGTCAAATAGGAAAAAAATAAACGAAAAAATGTTGAACCTCATACGCACGCTGCGGTGCGTTAACTCGCAAAATTTAGAACGAAACGGAAAACTTGGGAAAGATGAAAAGTATGGTAGACTAAAATTGAAAATAAAAAAGAGTTGGGATTAAATTTGAAAAGATGAAAAGCTTTAGATTAAAAGTAAAAAAAGGGTCTAAATTGCAAAATTGAAGTTATTTATTAATTTTAGATAAAGATAAGTGATATCAATATATTGGTTATTAATTAATTAATTAATATTAATATTAAAAGAAATTTATTAAACAAATATAAATAAAATTTATGAGGTTGAATGAGAGAATAACATGTGTTATTATTTGGAGTATTTTATTATAAGTTAGATAATAGTTATTTTCTTTACTTTTTAACTTTAATCATTTTTTAATGTCACGGGTTGGGATAAGTTTGGTGTCAACTAGTATCAAGCCAGTACTGGTATCGAAATTATATTATATACATATATTAAAATTAGAATCTAATGAATAGTAACTTTAATATTATAATAATAAATAGTTTTTAGAGTAAACTGCCATTTTGGTCCCTGTGGTTTGGCCAGTTTTGCCACTTTAGTCCAAATCTCAAACTTATTACATCTGGGTCCCTGTGGTTTGCATTTTGTTGTCATTTTAGTCAAAAAGTGAAATTTGACCAGATTACCCACTTTTGACCCTGTTATTTTGTCTTCACCCTCAGGGGCATTTTGGGCATTTTAGGTTTATTATAACCTAATATTAATTAACCCCATTAATATATAAACCCCACCCCACCATCACTGAAGATCAAACCCCACCCCACCATCACTGAAGATCTTCTTCTCAAACAATCACCACCACCACCGTCACCCTCACATCACCGCCTCCACCATCACCGCCGCCACCCCGACACCCTCACCTCCTCCACCTTCACCTCCCCCGGAATTGGATTTACTGTTCTTGTGAATCACCTCCGTCAATCACCACCACCACCGTCGCCCTCACCTCACCGCCTCCACCATCACCGCCGCCACCCCCGACACCCTCACCTCCTCCACCTTCACCTCCTCCTGAATCGGATTTGAATCACCTACGTCAATCACCACCACCACTAAAGATCCACTACCACCACCGTCGGCCTCACCACCTCCACCATCACCGCCGCCACCCCTGACACCCTCACCTCCTCCACCTTCACCTCCTCCTGAATCAGAATCAGGTCCATTTTCTGAAAGGGAAATCCTGGGGTGTCCTGGTTGAAACCCTAGATTGAAGCAGGTGAAATTGAGGGGGGACACATGGGGATTTCTTCGCTGTGTTGATTGACAAGCTGTTCGGAGGTGCAATGGTGGTGGTTGCAGGGGTGATTTTAACAGTGTGTTTGGACGGTGTGTGGTGGAGGTTGTAGTAAGGAAGAAGCTATTATTAGAGTTTTTGTTAATTGATTGAGTTGTATGTATTTGATTCTTTTCTTAAGACGTTACACATAATGAAGTTGATTTTGAATGAATTGGAATTTGATAACTATGGTGGTGGTTGAGGTTGGGTAGTAGTAGGTGGTCGTGGCGGGGGTCGGTGGTGGCAGAGGTATGGAGTTGACACAGGGGTGGGCAGCGGGGGGTCGGTGGCGGAGGTGTGGTGGTGGCAGAGGTATGGAGTTGACACAGATGTGGTGGTGGCTGAGGTGTGGCAGTGGTGTAGAGAGAGAGAGAGAGAGAAAGAGAGAGAGAGAGAGAGGGGGGGGGGGGGGTGATGGTCGTGGTGGTGAGAAGGGGGAGGAGGTGGCGGTGCTTGTGGCGACAGAGTGGTGGTGGTGGCGCTGCAGATCCGGTGGTGGGGGTGGGGGTGGTGGTGCTTGTTGTTGATGTTGTTCTGGCAGTGCATTATTGTTGTTGTTCTGGCAATGGCATTATTATTTTTTAATTTGAGTTATAATAAACCTAAAATGCCCAAAATGCCCCTGAGGGTGAAGACAAAATAGCAGGGTCAAAAGTGGGTAATCTGGTCAAATTTCACTTTTGGACTAAAATGGCAACAAAATGCAAACCACAGGGACCCAGATGTAATAAGTTTGAGATTTGGACTAAAGTGGCAAAACTGGCCAAACCACAGGGACCAAAATGGCAGTTTACTCTAGTTTTTAATACTTTTATTATTTTAATATTATAATAATAGTTATTTTAATATATTATAAAAATACCGCTACGGTCCTGTTCGGTATCGGTATATAAAGGTAAAAATCGGCACTAGTACAGAAAACGCCAAAAAGTTGGTGCCGAAATGATATTGGAAATCTTTTGGTTCGAGAAATTCATTATATTAAAGTTCTAATGTAATTGATGGGTTGAGATAAAAGAATTTTTCTTTACTGTTACATATTTTTATTCAAATAATTGTATAGAAACAATAAACTACAAACGGTTAAATATTTACAAATGTGCTCATGAACCAAATTTTTACTCATTTAGTTTCTATTATGTATTCACTACGTATTTAACTTTCAAGATACCATGTTTTAAAGTTTTTTGAGTATGACGTTGCAACGTGTCTTTTTTTATCACATCTCGACAAAAAAATTAGATATCGAGTTGTGAGGGGTAATGTACATTTAATCTAAGCAGAAATACATGTTATCAAAGTAAATCGGGTAAATTATAATTAATTTTTTTGTTCTTTGCTATGACAAATCGAACCAGTAATGTCTAAACCACTTTGGGACAAATATAGAGTATAATTTAATTATTCTAAGCTATATTGAGCTTCGGTACGGTATCATAACAACCAAATTACTATTGTCTAGTAAAATCGATGCGCTGTCGATTTCGACCGAACAACATTGGTACTAGTACCGGTACTATTAGAATTTAGAACTGTCACTAATATCATTTTGGTCATATCATGACATTATTTTAGGGTTTTAACCTTTAGGTTGTTATATCGGACGCCAATACGTGATACCATAATGAATCAAACCGATACTAACCTAAAACCTGTTGGAATGCACGAGGGAAAAGAACTACAAAAATATTCATGAACCATATCTGTATGTATTTAATTATTTACTATCGTATGGTCTCTCCATGTTCTCTCTTCGAAAAAACAATTGGCAAAATAATATTGTGTTGATCAAGAAAACACGCACTTGTATTCATAAGGAAAATAAATAAAGCACGATCAATATGAAAGTAATTTGATATTTGAAGTATCAAAAAAACCTTAATGGGAATATATTAAGTGGTGTTAATTAATTTTCAAAATAAAATAAAATAGAACAATTTGTTTGCAATATGAGGTCTTTAAGTATCTTACGACCAACCAAATTAATATTGTCTAGCACCATCAATGCCCTATCGATTCGATTTCGACGGAACAACATGGTACTGGTACAATTAGAGTTGTTGTAAACATTATTTTGGTCATATCATGATTTTTTTTTGTTTTAACCTTCTATGCATGCTCAAACCGATACTAACCTACAACCAGCTGCAATGCCCGACGAAGTTTTACTATTTTTTTAAAACAATATATTACAAACATTTAAATATTACAAACATGTTCATGAACCATATATGTACGTATTTAATTATTTACTATCACGTGGTATCTCCATGTTTTCTTTTCGAATAAAAAAATCTTGCAAAACAATATAGTGTTTTGCAAGAAAATACGCACTTGAATATTATATTCATAAGGAAAATAATTAAAGCACGATCAATATTATAGTTTTATGCTATTTGAAATATCAAGAAAACTTTTATGGGAATATACTATGTGGTATTATTAATTTATCCAAAAAAACGAAACAATTTGTTTGCGAAATGAGGCCTTTAAGTATCTTACGACCAACCAAATTAATATTGTCTAGCACCGTCAAGGCCCTAACAATTTCGACAACACAACATTGGTAGGTACCGATACCATTAGAATCGTGTTACTATTACTGACATCATTTTGGTCATATCATGACATTATTTTTGGTTTTAACGTTCTCGTTGTTTGAAGAAACACGGAACTAATTTTAGGTTATTAGTTGGGTTTATGTTTCAAACATGAGGGTTAATCTTCTTAATCTTTCCTGAGCTCAAATGTTATCTTTCGTTCCTGCAAAACAGTAACACCCCGTTAGCTCGTTAAGAGGGAAATATAGGGGTTTCCCTCTTAACCAGACTCTGGCGTGAGAATAAGTAACCGTTTTTAGGAGAATAAAGTGTGTGTTAAGAGTGAGAGTAGAGAGAACGGAAGTTAAACCTGTGTATGGGGGTCTCTATTTATAGCCAGAGTGGTGTAGGAGGAGATGGGGTGATGGGCCTTGGGCCGAAAGGCGATAACAAGGAATATCCTCTTTGTCTCACTAGTATCGACCGTTAGTGGCTTCTAGAAGATCTTCGGTGCTGGCGCACCTTGATTGGAGCCACGTGTCTGAGTCGTCGGCCTTGTTGTCCTTCAGTCATCAGCAGGTGAGTGGAGATCATGGGGCAGTTGTCGACACCCCCTGATTGGTGCCACGTAGGCGTCCTTGTGTACTCTCTGTCTCCTGTAGGATTGTTAATCATGCAGCACGATGGGGTACAACCTGCCGGACGCTGATTGGCTCGTTCTTCTGCCACTTGTACCTTTGATGCTTCCTGAACTGATCCTGCGCCGCTACCCTGCGCGCGAACCTTGGTGTGTGTCCAAGTAATCGGCGTAGGGCTCAGGGCTTGTGGGCTGTTATTCAGGATGTTAAGTGTGAAACCTGATGGCATGTCTTGCCTGAGCCTCGCGCGAGCCCTAGGTATTGCGTAAGTAGCTCACGCGCGGACTGCAGAACAATCTGGTTAGTGAATAAGGAGTATGGTTCAGCGCGCGACCTACATGGTCTACGCGACTTTTTGGGACCATACCCCTTCAAGTCCCCCCAGTCCAGTGCTGCTTCCATGCGCGAAGTACATGGTTGGAGCTCTGGACTCAGAAAAAAGAAAGTGTGTTGGTCTGCTAAAGTATTTGCTAGGTCTTGGTAGGTGGCGCGCGTGTAGGTGGTTGTTGCTTACTACGGCACGGCTACCAGGTTTGCCTATGATAGCTGTTGCTTTTCAGGGTGAGGGCACAAGCTCATTGGCTAATGATGTGTGCGACGCAGTCCTTGCTAACTTCTGCATGAAGTTTTGTAGTAAGTTTAGGCAGGAAAACTCTCAAAATTTGAATTCTAACAGGTTGGTGCAAATGTCATTGAAGGCGACGGTTGAGTTAACTGCTGACACGGCGATCATCATGCTGCCACTGACGGTTCGTCTTTCTGTCAGGCGAGTGAGGCCGACGCGCGCGTGGTAACTGTCACCGTGATAATCCCGCCTTACATGGCGATTGCTAATTGGACACGCACGCGGTGATCTCGGCACGTTTACCCATCGCATTAAATGCGATGGGTATATATATATCCAACGATAGGAGAGAGAACTACATAATCGTTCGTCTGTCTTCTCTTTATTCTTCAAACTTTCTTTAAATCTTCAAGGATTTCACAGCAGATCTTCAAGCTTTCCCAGAAGTTGGTGAGTCTTCATACTCAAATATTCATGGCTGACGAAGAATCGGTGTAAGTCGAAGAAGGTCCACTCCCTGTCCTTAAGTGGGATCAGGGATTGTTCGAGCAACTAGTCAGAGGTTTCTAGTTTCCGGCGGAGTGGGATGCCCGATACCCTCAACAAGGGCAAACGACGGCCGATTCACCACCGGGTTATATTACTCTCTTTGCCGATTTCTTTCTTGAAGGCAATTTCCGTTTGCTGGCGACTCACTTTATGGCCACCATACTGCACTTTTATGGCTTTCACATTTCACAGATGAGTCCCATGGGGATGGTTAGGGTTCGACACTTTGAGTTCCTCTGTAGATCCCATGGGCTCGAACCTGACATTGAAGAAAATCTTGCTGAACCCTCCTAAGAGTTTTCACGATTGGAAAATGAAGTTTTTCTTTATCCGAGAGGAGGTTATGCCCATCACGATGATATTCTGGGAATACGATGAGATTATAAAGGAGGACGTCCCCTTGCCGAAGAAGGAGATGTGGTATGTGCGCTTGACTGCGACACCCAACAGGATCTTTGGTGAGATTATACAGGCATTAGCGATAGGTGGCCTACGCGCAGTGAGGAGGTTTTGGTTTTGTTGATTAACGGTGAAGGTATGTCTTGATTCTTTTGTTCTTTACTTTAATGATATTAGTGCCTGATCGTTATTTCTTAATGCAGTTGCGCAGCTGTATCAAGCTGCTTTTACTACCTTTGGTGGAGCTATGGGCGTGCGCCCCTTGCAATCTGGCGAGGCGTACTGTTATGAGCAGATAAATGACAACTTCATGTACCCTCCTGCTGGAATCTTTGCCAATCCTCCCTCTGTAACTGAAGGTGCGCATCTTCCCAACCCGAGGCCCTTGCGGGCTGTACCTTCCGCTGGGAAAGAGATTCTTTATCTTTCCAGCGAGAAGTCTGTAGGTTCGTCGAATGGGGAGCGGGGAGCTAAGTTCCTGGTCTAACATCTTTGCAGGTGTGTTGCGCAACCTGGGGATAGACCCTGAAGAGAAGAAGAAGAAAGCTGCGGCCAAGAAGAAGATTACGAAGAAGGTGGTGACTCTTGATACTGGCGCGCGAACAGTAAGAAAACTGAGGGTAGTCGCGCGACTGGTGTGCCTCCTGAAAAAGGTACTCTTCGATTTCGACAGAGTACCCTCGAGGATTATGTTATCACGAGTGACTCACTAGAGGGTTTGTCCCGTATAGGTGGGAGGAAGAAAGGTGGCGCTATTGGATCGAAGAGCTCTGGGAGCGCTGGGTCCAGAGTACCTGAATCTGGCGCCACCCCGTCGTCAATCAACCTAGATGAGGTGGAAGAACATGAAGAAGAGGCTGCCAAGCTGGTGACTAGGAAGAGGTCACGTGAGGAAACTGTTGGGGTTGGGCCGGCGCAGAAGGCTGGAGAGGGCCCAGTGATAGGGAAGTAAAGCATGCTGCGCTCCCATTACAAGTTTTCCCCAGGTTAGTGCTGTGAACCTCATGCTTTATGTTTTTCCTCCTTAGTAACATTTCTGACATTTAACTTCTGCAGAGGCCTTGAAGAAGACCCCTGAGAAAGTTAAGGGTGTTGAGCCGGAGAAACCGAAGTAGCCGGCGCCAAAGATGACAAAGTATATCATCAAGCCTCCTAGAACTACCGAGGAGGAGGTTGAGAAGATAGTTGAAGAGCCTGTGGGCGTTGTGGTTCCTGAGAAGGAAAAAAACCAAGGAGACCGAGACTGCTGCTACTACCCAGCATGATAAGGCGTAAGGTCCGGATGTCGTACATATCACAGGGCTTGACCAACCCTTCAAGAGAAGAGAACTTGAAGTTGTTAAGCCCACGGAACCTCCGCAGCATGACGCCCCCACCCAAACTGTACAAGTGACATCCGTTGCTGGGGGGCCAACTGCTCCCGTGCTAGAGCAGACGACGCATAAAGATACTGCTGTTGGTGCGGCTGGTGCAGCTGCTGGAGGTTCTGGCTCGGTTGCCCAGAAGGGTGCAGGGAGCAAAGGGTCGACACTACGAACCCCCATAGGTGCAGAGGATACCTTGGGGGATATCTATTACAAGACCTATATTGAAGAACAACGTGGCGAAGCTTCGCACCAGCCCGTTTGGAGTTTGAAGCAAAAGGACACGTTTGTCGAGTTTGGAGCCTGCCGGGATTGGTACTTGGGTTCTTTTCCTCCTGGTGAAGTGAACAGGCAAAGGGCGCGTACCCATCAGGGATTGTATCACGCGTATGTTGTTGGGGAGGCTAACGCCCGATCTGCCAATCACCAGATTGTGCGTGAGTGGCGCACGATGTGTAAAGAGCGGACTAGCTGGGAGAAGTACCGGGAACGCCTGCTGAAAGAAGTCCAGGACTTTGAACAAATAAAAAAATACATTTGCAGAACAGAAGGCCTCCTTTGAGGCGGAGAAGAAGGCGGAAGAGTGGGGTCGCGAGGGGTTGAAGAGTAAGCTCCAAGCTGCTGAAGAGCTTTTATCGAAGGAGCGCGCGGAATGGAAGAAGGTATGTGAGAAAGATAACCAACGTATGTATGTTGCGTGCTCCAAGATTACCGACCTCGAGGTTGAAATTGCCACTCTTAAAGGGAAGGTTGGGGAAGCTCAAGCAGACAAAGGGCGTGTTGAGGTTCACCAAACTTTTAACTCTTTATCCTTTTATATCGCTTTTATTTATCAAAATTTCTCTAACTCCTTATTTCAACATTTGCAGGCTGAGTTGAATGCACGGGTTGAGAATAAGGATAAGGAGTTAGCTGCGAAGGATGTGGAGATTGTAGAGTTGAAGTGTCGATTGTTTGAGGCTCACGATAAGAATGAATCGTTAGAGATCGATCTTGAGGCCGAGAGGGGGGAGGCTGAGACTGCCGAAGAGGCGAAGAAAAAGGCCGAGGAGGCGCGCGACCTCAGCACTTCTGCCCTGAATGTGGCTCAGAATAATTACGCTGAGACCCAAACAATCGTTGATATGCTTGTTTCTGAATCCGAGTGGATGCGCAGTAGAGGAGTAGCTGCGGTGAGTTTCTCCTCTTTTGCCTTTTGTTTATGCTCCTTGTCGACTTTTGATTTCATAATTTTCTTGTTTTGTATAGATTGCCAACTCTGTGTTGAATGCTACTGAGCTGGATCAGGCTGTCGCTGCACTGACCAATGTCGCGCGTTCCGTCGGGCATCGTGGTGGCTACTTGGAGTGTGCTCATCACGTCGAAGAAGCGCTTGGCCAGCAGTTTGATACTCGCCATTGCTCAGTGTCTGATCAAGCTGACTCTATGCTTTCCCGTGCTGAACACGTTTATGACCATCTTTCATTACCTGTTATGGAGTTGGTCACTGATGCGTTAAAGCATGATGACTGGAGTGCTCGGTTGAAGTCCATCCTTGATCCTCCAGAGACTGTGGAGTTGACAGATGAGGAGGAGGAAGCAGGCGGTGACGGTGATGGTGATGGTTATGAATAGGTGGTAGGATTTATAGGCCGATGCCTTGTAATTTTCCTTGTTTTTAACTTATGTAATCGTTGCGCGGTTGCGCTTTTTGAATGGACTATATTATGTTTGCTTTTTATTCTTCCCAAGTTACAATTATTGCATTGTTGCTAGAAACTTTGTTTAAGTTAGCGCGAATAAATGTAAGTGTGGCTCGTTTGTGAGTGTTATTGCCCGGTCTCACGCTATGTTCGCGGAGGACCTTGGAGGCGTGACTCAAGAGCTCGTAATTTACTGAAGTGTTTTAATGCTAATCAAAAGTTTAACATGCATTTGTAACGTAGAAGACATATGATGATAATCATAAGACTTATCCAACCGTTGCATTAAGTAGCTAGAAACAGGTGCAAGGCCATCATACATAATCGAGAAACGAAAAGGCGCGTGACCAACATAGATAACTAAAAGGCGCGTGGCCAACGTAACTAATAGAAAAGGCGCATGGCCATACAAATTTGATAATCACATGTAGCACTTGCGCAATTGTTGCGCGTTCCATGTGCGTGGTATGATGTGGCCATCTAAAGTGAGCAGTTTGTACGCCCCTTTTCCTAGCACCTCGTGAATCAAGTATGGGCCTTCCCATTTAGGTGCTAGTTTTCCAGGGCGCTCGGCATTAGAGGCTTCGTTGTCCCTGAACACGTATTCTCCTGGAGTGTAGGTACAAATGCGCACCCTTGCATTGTAGTACCTCTCCAATTGGGTCTTATACTTGGCCTCTTTGATTCGCGTGATTTCGCGTCTTTCTTCAAGCAGGTCCAAGTCTAAGCGGCACTCCGCCTCGTTATCGATCTTGTTAACTGCTGATAAGCGCGACGATGGGAGGCCTATTTCTACTGGAATAACCGCCTCTGAGCCATAGACAAGGCTAAAGGGGGTTTCGCCATTGCTTGTTTTTGGCATGGTTCGATGAGCCCACAAAATGCTAGGGAGCTCATCTACTCGACCTCTTCTTTTGGTGCCCAGACGGGCCTTTATCCCTTCAACAATGCATTTGTTGACACTTTCTACTTGACCGTTGCCCTGAGGGTGCGCAACGGAAGAGAGAGTATGCTCAATATTCAGCTCGTTCATCCATGTCTAAAGATCTTCGGATGCAAAATTGGTGCCATTATCAGTCACGATCTTGAGTGGGAGGCCAAATCTGCAAATGATGTGCTCCCATATGAATTTTCGCACCATCATCGCAGAGGTTGAAGCAAGGGCCTTTGCCTCCACCCATTTAGTGAAGTAGTCAGCAATAACAATTATAAATTTCACTGCGCTGGGAGCTTCAGGAAATGGTCCCACCATGTCAATCCCCCACTGTTGGAAGGGCCAAGCTGTTAATACAGGGATCAGATCATTTTGTGGGCACAGGTTCTTCGGCGCGTGCCTCTGACAGGCATCACATTTGCGCAACTCTTTTAGAGCGTCGACGTGCATCCCTGGCCAGTAGTAGCCCGCGTTCATTATCTTCGCCACAACCATGCGTGGGCCGGCGTGAATACCGCAGATGCCTTCATGTTTTTCCTTGATCAAATAACTTGCATCTTGAGGATCTACGCACCGTAGTAGTGGGCCTAAAAAATATCTCCTGTAAAGAATGCCTCCGTTCATTTCGTAAAACAACGCTTTGTTTTGTATCTTTCGGGCTTCCGCTTTGTTTTCTGGGAGAATTCCCTCTTGCAAATACTGAATGATAGGGGTCATCCCAGAAGGTGGCCCTATCTCTATGACATTCACCTGGCGCAGGAGTACTGACGGGTTTTTCAAAACTTCGATTCTTACATCTTTGGTGAGGTGCTGAAAAGCTGTTGAAGCAAGCTTGCTTAGCGCGTCAGCGGGCTTGTTTTCTAGATCGGTTGATATGAACAACCTTGTATGATTTGAACTTTTGGAGTAATTCTTTTGCTTGCTCCAAGTATAAAGCCATGACCTCGCCCTTTGCATCATACAAACCATTGATTTGACTCGCAATCAGAAGAGAGTCGACATGCGCTTGTAAATTCTGTGCTCCCATCTTGATGGCCAAGTGCAAGCCTGCCAAGAACGCTTCATACTCTGCCTCATTGTTGGTATTTTTGAAATCCAACTTGATGGCATAGGTAAACTCATGCTTCTCTGGGCTAACGAGGCGCAAACCAGCACCAACACCTCTTCATTTGAGGCTCCATCGGTGAATAACAGCCATAATTCATCCGATGTGTCTTTGATGGGAGTATCTACTGCTTCACATTCCTTGATCTTGTCTTCTGGAACTTCAGTGATGAAGTGTGCTAATACTTGGCCTTTAATAGCTGGGCGCGGCCTATACAGGATGTTATGGCCCCCAGTTCAATTGCCCATTTCGCCAAACGGCCTGATGTCTCCGGTTTTTGCAAGATGGTGCCAATATGGAAGTTAGTGAGTACAGTGATGATATGCCCAATGAAATACAT
The DNA here is from genome assembly GCA_030545235.1 of Helianthus tuberosus. Taxonomy (NCBI): domain Eukaryota; kingdom Viridiplantae; phylum Streptophyta; class Magnoliopsida; order Asterales; family Asteraceae; genus Helianthus; species Helianthus tuberosus. The sequence goes on along the minus strand of CM060441.1, from coordinate 212,275,208 downwards.
GCGCATCCTTCTTGAGGCGTGTAGCAGCGCGAGCACTAACTTCTCCATGGTTGAATATCGTGTTTCCGGATCTGTGAGCACCCTACTTACATAGTAGATTGGAGTTTGAACCTCGTCTCTCTCCACTAACAATACCGACCTGATATCCTTATCTGAAGAGGACAAGTACAAAATAAGCGGTTCCTTCTCGAATGGCGCGGTTAAAGTAGGGAGCTTGATCAAGCACTCTTTCATCTGTTGGAAGGCTGCTTCCGCTTCTGGTGTCCATTTAAACTCTTGTTTTTTCGCGCAGTTGCGCAACATACTGATGAAAGGATAAGATATCGCTGCGTGATTTGACAGAAAATGATTGAGCGCGGCTAAGCGACCGGCTAATCTTTGCATTTATTTGATCGTGCGCGGTGATGGAATTCGCTCAATGGCTTGAACTTTTTCAGGGTTAACTTTGAAACCACCGTTTGTAACCACGAAGCCTAGGAACTTGCCTTCCTCCATTCCAAAAGAACATTTTGCTAGGTTCAGCTTCATGTTCACGCTTCTTAGAGAGTTGAATGTCTTCTCTATGTCTTTCAGCATCTGATCCTCCTCGGGACTCTTGATCACAAGATCATCGATGTATACTTCGATATGTTTTCCGATGTCATTACCAAATATCTTGTCCATTAATCGCTGGTAGGTTGCGCCAGCATTCTTGAGCCCTAAGGGCGTTTTTGTGTAGCAGAAGATTCCGATGTCAGTGCGGAAGGCTGTTTTATCTTCGTCTTCCAGCTTCATCTGGACTTGGTGATATCCCTTGTAGCAATCCAGAAAACATTTCCACCTGAATGGCGCGAGAGAGTCTATCTTCTTATCGATCTCAGGCAATGAATAGCAATCTTTGGGACACGCCTTGTTGAGATCTATGTAGTCAACACACATGCGCCATCCACCAGTAGACTTCTCAACCATTACTGGGTTTGCAACCCAGCTTTGTTAGCGCACCTCTCGCAATATGCCTGCTTTAATTAATTCGCATACCTGTTCATTCATGGCTTTCATCTTGTCTGATCCAAGGCTGCACTTTCTCTGGACCTTGGGCTCAACGGATGGATATATGTTTAAGCAATGCTCTGTTATGTCATGCGGGAGTCCTTTCATGTCAGACGGGGTCTAGGCGAAGATGTCCATGTTCCTGAATAACAACTGCTTGAGGTGCGTTCTGATACTTGGTGAGATTGCATGACCGATCGTCACCGTTTGTTCTGGATACTTGCGGTTCAAGACCCATTTTTCTGGTTCTGTTGTTGAGACTTTAGCTGCTTTGATTGGGCGCGCGTCTTCTGCTAACATTACCTCTTTCTTTGATAGATGATTGCCACCCCCGTTTCGATCGGGAAACCGATGGCTGAATGGGGCGTTGAAGTCACCATATTCATTTCTCCCTAGGTTTCTCTGCCAATTAGGACATCGTGTCTTAACTTGACTGGCATCACCATGAAGTTGACGGTCGTAGTTCTTGAATGCTTCCCATCAGACAGCGTGACGGGGAAGCTGATTTGACCCAATGGGTAGACTGTCTCATTGCAGAATCCGGATAGAGGATAATCAACAGGCTCGAGATGCGCTTTGTCTTCTGGATCAAACTGGTTGAAACATTGTTCATAAATGATGTCAGATGTGCTTCCTGGATCGATGAAGACGTATTTTGTTTCATAGTGGCCTATGATGCCAGTGATAACAACGGGGCGCATGGCGCGTGGTCCCCCGTGCACCACTAGAAAAATGACTTGTTGTTCTTGCCATGCTGGTTCAAATGGGCGCTTGCCCTTGTTTCTCACGCTGTGCCTTGGTCCATCGACCATGTGAGTTTGCAGGCGCCTAACCTTCTTCTGGTTTCCATCGTCATTCCTTTGAATCTGACACGTTTCTTTTGCGCACATTCTTCACCAAGTGGCTTAACTTGCCGCTCTTTAAAGCCTTCTCGATCTCTTGCCTTAGGCTAATACAGTCATCTGTCAAGTGACTTGTATCCTTGTGAAAATCGCAGTCAAGATTGGGGTCTTGCCCCTTCTAGTTGGTCATTGCCTTGGGTGCTTTAAAATCGTGGTTTTCCATCATAAGCACTTCCTTCGGTGTCTTAGTGAGCGGAGTCCAATGTTTCTCTCGGTTCTCATTCTTTACTGCCTTTCGGTAGCCGATACGATCAATTGTGTCTCGCGCATCTTCTTTGAAGCGAGGCCTTTCTTCGTAACCGCTGGATTGGCTTGACTTCCATCCAGGGTTTCTGTTTTTGTTTGGCTTACTATTGTCACGCTAGCTTGCTCTTGAAAAATGATCTTCAGTGTAAGAGCTTTTGGTTCCTGCCAATGATTCTTCAGTCTGCGCTACAATCTTTGCAGCTGCCATGAGTTTGTCCCATTCTTTGGGTATACCGTCCTTTCCTGTGATAGTCTTGATTCGACTATCGCAACGGATGGGCTTTTTGAAGTGGGCGTGCATTAATTGTTCGCTTACATCTCCAATTTCTAAACACTCCTTGTTGAAGCGGGTGATGAAATCTTCTAACCCCTCATTTTCTCTGCGCCAGATGTCTGTCACTTCGGATGTATCATGCTGATAACGTCTCTGCTGGCTGAAGTGGGCTACAAATTGGTCTCTGAAGTCGACCCATGACTTGATTTTTCCAGATGGGAGGCTGTCGAACCAGGCACGATTTTTCTACAAACGGTTGAAGACTAAGGAACCTTCATTATCTTTCCAAGTAGGATCATCCGGGTCTGTGTCATCCCACTCATTGTTCATGTTGCGCGGCCCTAGCCGGCTGTGAACTGGACGCCTTTGTTGCATGTTAGATGGATGGTCATAGTAACTGTCTGTTTCCCCGTATGTGTCACGTGTGTCATGTCACACCCCTTTCTAAGGTGGAAGCACGAGGTGTGATCTGGAAAGGTTCTCATTGCATACGAATGGTAAACATACTACATGATCATAAAATAACTCCAAATGCCATTAACATTACATAATTAAACACATAAGTTAAGTTTTGAGTTTACATCACGGCATAAAATATTGTCTGAAAAGTTTACAACTTATTTCAAAGACCAACATAAGGGTTTTGATCCTTATATCACCACTCAGGATGGGACATAACAAATCAAATCCCGCAAAATGGGCATAGGAGTCTTGACACAAGATAACTAAAAACAAAAGCGACATCCAGGAGCAGGGTAAGACCGCACGCACATCCACTTTAGTTACCTGACATGCATGTGGGTTTTGGAAAATCGTCAACATAATGTTGGTGTGAATTCATGCAGTTTTGTGTAAAACCTTAAAGCATTCATTGTAGAAAACATGGTATGTATTTGTATGAAATAAGTACTTTTGTAAATGTAAGGAAATCGAGATCGCTAATGGTTTGCAAGGCCATTAACATGTGACACGACATAGGAAGCATCCAAACCATATGCATTTTTACTGGTCGATTCACGACAAGAGACACAAAAGCACTGCTTGGTAAAAGTGTGGCCAAGAGTGTGGTTGCCTGAAACCCATTAGATCTAAACTTTTGTTCCGCGGTCTTGGTATGTAATTGATTAATGGTGCTTATGGCACCCTATTCGTGACATGATCTAAAGTATCATTCCTTAGTTTTTGTATTCAACATACCACAACACATGTATTTTCCCCAAGTTTAGAAAACAAATAAAAGTTTAAAAGTAGGGACATGAACTCACAACTTTGCGTATCCTGCGCCGTAAACTTCACCAGTTGGTTTCGTAGCGTCGTGACCTATACGTGTTCTATTAATGTTAGTCACTAGACTTGTATCACACAAGTACAAGTCACCATATTTTGTTTATGTATATGTTCTTTGTATGTTCAATCTTTGTGAGGGTCGTGCCCTTGTTTGTCGGGTCTTGCCTGCTTGTCGTGTCTTGCACTTTGAGTTTGTAATGTGTCTTGCAAATATATATTTTACTCCTCAAGTATATATTTGTTTATGTAGACTTTTCGAGGTAATAAGTTGTTAAAAATAATTTATATTTTTAACTTTTCAAGTATGTTACTTATATTATTTTTGTACAAGTATTCTTAGGAAAGTATACTTGTATTTTTTGTAAATACTTGTGTATTTTGTATTTTTCACCAAAAATCAATACGTTGACTCTTATTACTTTCCGGAATTATATTTCTTAAAAATAATATATTTTTAAGAATTGTAAGAAATATATATATATATATATATATATATATATATTGTCTTGTTATAAAATATATAGATGGTTATTCTTGTTATCCACCCGATTTTTGTTTAAATTCCAATACTTGGTATAGGTTATATATTTGTCCAAAAATATATTTTTAAGTTCATAACTTGTCCAAGTTCAATAATATGCTAATAAATATATTTTCATAAATATATTTTTCTTGTATTTGTCCATGTATATCCTTGTGAGGAATTTTTGTATACTTGTATACTCATGTATTTAGTGTATTTTCAAGTTCCTAATACACTAATATATATAATACACATAATATACACTTAGCACAAAATTTGGTGATCACTAAATATATATATTTTCCCTAAAAATATACATACTTAATATAAGTTTTAACTTAAAGAAATCATCATTTCTTAACTTTTAATTTCTTACAAAAAATAGAGAAACCTTGGTAAATATTTTTAGGTGAATTTTTAGGGAATAAGTTTCACCAAAACTTATATTTTTCTAAGTGTCAAAATTTTATAAAATTTTTGACATAGTTTCTCCTAAAAATGGAGGTTTCCCATGTTTTCAAAACATGTGTTTATTTTCTTTTCAACACCAAAATGATTTTCAACAATAATCATCAACAACATACACTAATTTCTTCATATGAAACATCATGGTGAACTTGATTCTTGTTAAAAATGTGTAGTCTTTTAGATCTACACTTAACATATTATGATCTTTCTAAAAATAAGTGTTCTTGAGTATTTTAAACAAACTTTCATGAAACTTTATTTCATTAACCAACTCATCCTTGAGTTTAATGGTCTTTAAAGTTTTTAAATCATGTTCTAAAACCACTTTTATGTTTATTAGAAAGATCATTATTTTTAACATCATGTTTAACCATGGATCTTTCAAGATCCATGCTTAATATCTTTAGATCTTTCATAAACAAGCTTTATGTTAACTTTTTAACAAACTTTCCATGAGTTTTAGTTTCAAAAATTAGGTCTACACACACTTTATTTCTTCGAGATTACAAGATTATGCATCAAAATTCATTCTTCATGTTCACATAATGCTTCATATGTTCATCTTCAAGTTTAACCATGGATACTTCAAGATCCATGCTTAAACTTGTTAGATGTAAGCTTTTAACAAGCTTATCATACTTGATCTAAACATAAACACAAGATATAACACCAACAACTTCATTACACACACTAAAAATTCATATAATCACTTGATTTCTTCATAAATATGTTAGATCTTCTCATTTTCTTCTTTAAAAGTTAAGTTGTTTAGATGGTGAAACTTGTACATAACATAAACATGACTTATTTTAGTGATCAAGAAGCTTACTGCTAGATCTAATGGCTAGGGAAGTGGCACAAGAATGAAGAAGTTGAACAAGGAAGAAAATGAGAGGTTAAAAGCTCCAAAGTGAGGTCATTCCACTTCTAGCACCTTACACCTTCTTAGATGAGCTTCTTACACCTTGTAATAGCCTTGGATTGCTAGGAAATGAAGTGAAAATGGGTGATGTATGGGTGTTGAAGGTGAGCCGAGAGCAAGGGAAGCAAGGGGAAGAAGATGGTGAATTTTTGTGAATGATGGATAAAGTATACACACTTTGGGTCTTTATAAGACAAAGCTCCAACATGTTAATCTTTAGGTAGATTTTATGCATTCTAGTTAGGGAACATAGTTATTTAAAATAATAAAAGTTATGTGGCCCCACTTGGGGCCGGCCAAGGGTGAGGGGGGGGGGGGGTAAAGTGTAAAATTTGGGAAGTTAGGGGTTTAAAGTGCAAACGAGGGGGTTTAAGTTAGTTTAGGTGTTTTTATGATTTTTAAGGTGTTCTAGCATCAATACTAGTTTAATATCATAAAAACATTACTTCTAGTCATATTTTGATGTCCCGGTTATTGTCCGGTTGTTCGGTTCGTTACGGTTCGTTAAAGTGCTAAATTGCGCAGTTTCACTAAGTATGAAGCCCTTTTTTTGGCAGTTTCAATTCCCGACACTTTGTAAGTTATTCTGGACAATAAAACATAATTTCTGCATGATATTATAGTGTTTAAAAGCTGAATATAGCTGAATTGTGGCTGAATTATGCAAAATTCTGCATTTAAAGTGCGTTTCGGGTGCTTTTTAATGCATGGTTTAGCTTCCGGAAAGCTTATATGTTAACCCTTGTATCCATACTTGGGTTTTAATGTATTTTATATGTTAGACCTACTTCTAGGCCCTAATTGTATTATCTGGCTGCTTTCTGCAGAATTGCTGACACAGCGTGTCTTACCGTTGAGTTTACTAGTCTTTCTGACGCAACGCTAAAAGTAATGCATAATGCAATATTTGAAGTATAAAACGTGCATGAATTCACATGTATAGCATGAAATCAGACAATGCTAACATTTAAGCACATAATTGCAGATAATAAATAATAATTAAAACTGTACGGAAATTACTAGTTTTGTGCCAGTTGTCACATGTCATGCACGCTTGGTCTTCTGTAGGGAGGAGGTCTATTGAATTGCCCTTGTATGTCTTGTTGAGGGGGTGTCTGGCGCACCCCCTGAGTTGGGCCCAGAGGTGTAACCAAGGATGGTTCTGCTTATAGAATCGTCTGTTGTGTACTTAAAGACTAATAAGCAGCATTTATAGTGGCAATCTGCTTCGCATACCAAGAGGCGAGGGTTTCGCCTTCTGGCAGCAGTAATAGCGCTGAGATGTTTAGATTTAGGTGTCACACCCCAACCGATGGCGGAAACATCGGGACGCGGCACTGAGCGAAACAGATTGTCCAGGAGAAACCATAACAACTATTTGTTATAATATATTAAAGGCTCATGTCCCATACCACAAACATATAAAATAAAAAACAGTTATTACAGACAGTGTTCTTAAAGACAAATATCTATTCCGACAACTCATATTTTATTTAGTTTGTTTCTAGACCCCATCCTAGCTCGGTTTCATTAAACAGCAAGCAAACATCCAAAGCACCTGTCACATACGTCAAAATAGAGGTCAATACACATAGTGTAAAGGTGAGCATACAAGTTTAATAGTATAGTAGTGTTCGAAATAGTTTACGCATAACCAGCATGTACAATGTATAATGTGAAGCATGTAAGTTATCGACAAAGATCCTATCAATATCAATGACTGCGAGTTGACTGCGAATAGCGAGTGCGCATCACATGTTCACCACTGCGAACACGTGAAGTATTGTCCTTAACAACCCCTGAATGAACAGGTGCTGAGTCCAAACTATAGTACTATCGTTGCTAAGGCAGGTAGACAACAATCAATGAGTAAACATAACAAACAGGCATTCATCGAGCCACGTATAACATGCAATAGCGGTTAGCGTATAAATAGTGTTTGCGTTGTGTGTTCGATGTGATTTAGAATAAGTAACGTATGTTACACCCAAAAGTGCATAAAGCAAAAAGGGATCGAGTATACTCACAGCGATGATAGCTAATGGATTGAAGGGAGCGCTAGAGTGAGATTAGCCTGATCAGAACGATAGCATAAACGATGAGCGGCGCGTAAAACAGTGCAAAAAGAATAAGTGACGAGTGGTCATCCGTTCGGATGGCCATTCGGGCGGATTGACACTCGAATGGATGTGTTTGTGTATGATGGTTTGACCTTTGAATATTTCGTTATAGCATTTTGAAAACAGAGAACTATCTCTACCCTTCAGGTCGTTCGATCGAACGGCAGTTCGATCGCGTGGCGATCCGTCCGGCGAGACATTTCTCAAAGAACAAGTTCACAGCAGGATCAACATCCAGTGGGATGGTCTACCGATCGGGTGACGGTCCGTTGGAATCGACCATGCATAGAACATGTTGAAAATTGTTTAAGTAAGAAATCCTCAAATGCAGTCTGATCGGATTGCGGTCCAATCGGGTGGCGATCCGATCGGACGGCGACCCGTCCCGGGATCTGGTCTTTTGCAATTTGAAGTTTCATTAAGTTTTGTGGTTTGATCGAGTATGACCACGTGCTAAACAACAGAAACCCCATCATGACCCACGCTGTCCGGTCGAACAAGAATCACCCTAGTCCGACCTGTTTGCTGGCTCGTGACGGTTGTTCATGTTCAACCCGAAATCAGTCATCCCTTAGATAGAAAACAGATCTGGAACCAATGCTTCACCAAGAACGGGTAGAAGATCAGAACGAGCTCTGATTCTATCGGTTTTGAGTGCATTGAGTGTAAAAGAGTTGAAAGAAAGCTGGAAAACCATCTTTCAATCCCTTTAAACTTGGTTATGTTCAGATCTATGCAAGATCTTTGTTTATTCATGTGGAAATCCTTCAGATCTGAGTTGTTCTTGGTGGAATGAAGCCAACACTTGGAGTTCATAAGAACTCCATGGTGACATCACCCTAGAACACCTCAAATCCATTGATTTCACGGTTAAAAGTTAAGATTCAAAGGTGAAAAAGATGAAGGAGTGCGTGTAGATCAAAGAAGTACAAGGTTTAGGTTGGAAACTTACAAGAATCGCGAGAAATCAAGAGAAATGTGAGCTTGAGTGCGGCTGGTCGAACAAGGAGCTGTCACATCACAAATGATGTGACAGAGGGGTATTTATAGGGTTTCCCAAAAAGGAAAGGCACAAGGGTCGAGCGGGTCACCGATCTGATAGCTGTCCGATCGGGTGGCAATCCGATCGGATGGCCACTCGATCGGGTGGCCATTCGTTCCAAGTGTTCGTCGTTTTGATTCGCGTGTTGTGCGTTGCGTTTCGAGTGAGCGATGCGATAATATTACCCATTAGTTACACAATTAACCTAACTACTATATCTAACATACAATCACTATAAATAACCTGCGTTTAGCGTTTGCGATTAGATTTGCGATGTGATAGAATTACGATTGCGTTTCGATTAGTCACCATACATAATATAAACATGCACAAGTAACACATAATAAGCACACACACGTAAAACAATATCCAGAACGTGTAATTCGTGTTGCGAATGCGATTAACGATAAGTTGATTAGCGATTGATAGTCGATTAAGTAGCGATTTATTAACATGTACTCCACATAATACAACTAATGTGTTTTAACTACACAACTAGTTATAAGTCAAGGTGGTCAAATCCGTAGTTAAGCAAGGAGTGACAGATCGCAATTAGCAATCTTTTATTCCTTTGACTTTGACCTTGACTTTGACTTCCCGAACGCGGGTTGTTACATTAGGGCTGGGTTTGATGGACCAGCAACATTACTCGTTGGGGTACCCGTTTGAGTGATACGAGTGATGCTCGCGCGGGGTCCCCTGGTGTTTGCACCTTCGCCTTCGACTATCTTGTCAGTAGGATGGAGTTGGACATGCGAGTTGTCCTCCCCCATTCCTACTTGACAGGCAGTGCCGAAGCCAAAGTCTGGAATTCCCTGACCAGCCATGATTGAGAGAATGGAAAAAACTCAGAAAAAAGAAGATGAAGTGATTGTAAAAAATCGGTGGGCGCCAATGAAGAAACACGGAACTAATTTTAGGTTATTAGTTGGGTTTATGTTTCAAACATGAGGGTTAATCTTCTTAATCTTTCCTGAGCTCAAGTGTTTTCTTTTGTTCCTGCAAAACGGTAACACCTCGTTAGCTCGTTAAGAGGAGAATACGAGGGTTTCTCTTTTAACCAGACTCCGGCGTGAGAATAAGTAACCGTTTTTAGGAGAATAAAGTGTGTGTTAAGAGTGAGAGTAGAGAGAACGGAATGTTTAACCTGTGTATGGGGGTCTCTATTTATAGCCGGAGTGGTGTAGGAGGAGATGGGCTGATGGGCCTTGGTCCGAAAGGCGACAACAAGGAATATCCTCTTTGTCTCACGGGTATCGACCGTTAGTGGCTTCTAGAAGATCTTCGGTGCTGGCGCACCTTGATTGGAGCCACGTGTCCGAGTCGTCGGCCTAGTTGTCCTTTTGTCATCAGCAGGTGAGTGGAGATCATGGGGCAGTTGTCGACGCCCCTTGATTGGTGCCACATAGGCGTCTTTGTTACTCTTTATCTCCTGCACGATTGTTAATCATGGAGCATGATACGGTACAACCTGCCGGACGCTGGACGCTGATTGACTCGTTCTTCTGCCACTTGTACCTTTGATGCTTCCGGAACTGATCCTGCACCGCTACCCTGCACGCAACCCTTGGTGTGTGTCCAAGTAATCAGCGCAGGGCTCAGGGCTTGAGGGCTGTTATTCGGGATGTTAAGTGTGAAACCTGATGGCATGTCTTGCCTGAGCCTCGCGCGAGCCCTAGGTATTGCGTAAGGAGCTCGCGCGCGGACTGCAGAACAATCAGGTTAGTGAATAAGGAGTATGGTTCAGCGCGCGACCTGCATGGTCTGCGCGGCTTTTCGGGACCATACCCCTTCAAGTCCCCCCAGTCCAATGCTGCTTCCATGCGCGAAGTACATGGTTGGAGCTCTGGACTCAGAAAAAAGAAAGTGTGTTGGTCTGCTAAAGTATTTGCTAGGTCTTGGTAGGTGGCGCGCGTGTAGGTGGCTGTTGCTTACTACGGCGCGGCTACCAGGTTTTCCTATTGATAGTTGTTGCTTTTTAGGGTTAGCACGCAAGCTCATTGGCTAATGATGTGTGCGGCGCAGTCCTTGCTAACTTCTGCATGAAGTTTTGTAGTAAGTTTAGGCGGGAAAACTCTCGAAATTTGAATTCTGAGAGGTTGGTGCAAATGTCGTTGATGGTGACGGTTGAGTTGACTGCTGACACGACGATCATCATGCTGCCACTGACGGTTCGTCTTTCTGTCAAGCGAGTGAGGCCCACGCGCGCGTGGTAACTGTCACCGCGATAATCCCGCCTTACGTGGCGATTGCTGATTGGATACTCGCAGTGATATCGGCACGTTTACCAATCGCATTAAATGCAATGGGTATATATATCCGAAGATAGGAGAGAGAATTACACAATCGTTCGTCTGTCTTCTCTTTATTCTCTCTCTATTCTTCAAACTTTCTTCAAATCTTCAAGGATTTCATAGCAGATCTTCAAGCTTTCCCAGAAGTTGGTGAACCTTCATACTCAAATATTCATGGCTGACGAAGAATCGGTGCAAGTCGAAGAAGGTCCACTCCCTGTCCTTAAGTGGGATCAGGGATTGTTCGAGCAACTGGTCAGAGGTTTCCAATTTCCGGCGGAGTGGGATGCCCGATACCCTCAACAAGGGCAAACGGTGGCCGATGCACCACTGGGTTATATTACTCTCTTTGTCGATTTCTTTCTTGAAGGCAATTTCCGTTTGCCGGTGACTCACTTTATGGCCACCATACTGCACTTTTATGGCTTTCACATTTCACAGATGAGTCCCATGGGGATGGTTAGGGTTCGACACTTTGAGTTCCTCTGTAGATCCCATGGGCTCGAACCTGACATTGAGAAATTTAGGTCGATGTTTCAGTTAATCAGGAACCTGGGCTTTTATTCTTTCGCTTCTCGAAACGTGAAGAAAATCTTGTTGAACCCTCCTAAGAGTTTTCATGATTGGAAGATGAAGTTTTTCTTTATCCGAGAGGAGGTTATGCCCATCGCGATGATATTCCGGGAATCCGATGAGATTGTAAAGGAGGACGTCCCCTTGCCGAAGAAGGAGATGTGGTATGTGCGCTTGACTGCGACACCCAACAAGATCTTTGGTGAGCAGGTGCTCGTTGCTGCAGGCATGAGAGATAGGTGGCCTGCGCGCAGTGAGGAGGTTCCGGTTTTGTTGCTTAATGGTGAAGGTATGTCTTGATTCTTTTGCTCTTTACTTTAATGATATTAGTGCCTGATCGTTATTTCTTGATGCAGTTGCGCTGCTGTATCAAGCTGCTTTTACTACCTTTGGTGGAGCTATGGGTGTGCGCCCCTTGCAATATGGCGAGGCGTACTGTTATGAGCAGATCAAGGACAACTTCATGTACCCTCCTACTGGAATCTTTGCCAATTCTCCCTCTGCAACTGAAGGTGCGCATCTTCCCAACCCGAGGCCCTTGCGGGCTGTGACTTCCGCTGGGAAAGAGATTCTTTATCTTTTCAGCGAGGAGTCTGTAGGTTCGTCGAATGGGGAGCTAAGTTCCTGGTCTAACATCTTTGCAGGTGTGTTGCGCAACCTGGGCCAGTCAAACAGGAAAAAAATATACGAAAAAATGTTGAACCTCATACGCACGTTGCGGTGTGTTAACTCACAGAATTTAGAACGAAACGAAAAACTTGGGAAAGATGAAAAATATGGTAGACTAAAATTGAAAATAAAAAAGAGTTGGGATTAAATTTGAAAAGATGAAAAGCTTTAGATTAAAAGTAAAAAAAAAACAAAGGGTCTAAATTGCAAAATTGAAGTTATTTATTAATTTTAGATAAAGATAAGGATAAGTGATATCAATATATTGGTTATTAATTAATTAATATTAATATTAAAAGAAAATTATTAAACAAATATAAATAAAATTTATGAGGTTGAATGAGAGAATGACATGTGTTATTATTTGGAGTCTTTTATTATAAGTTAGATAATAGTTATTTTCTTTACTTTTTAACTTTAATCATTTTTTAATGTCACGGGTTGGGATAAGTTTGGTGTCAACTGGTATCAAGCTAGTACTGGTATCGAAATTATATAATATACATATATTAAAATTAGAAGCTAATGAATACTAACTTTAATATTATAATAATATATAGTTTTTTACTACTTTTATTATTTTAATATTATAATAATAGTTATTTTAATATATTATAAAAATACCGCTACGGTCCTGTTCGGTAGGTATCGGTAGATAAAGGTAAAAATCGGCACTAGTACAGAAAACGCCAAAAGTTGGTGCCGAAATGATATTGGAAATCTTTTGGTTCGAAAAATTCATTATATTAAAGTTCTAATGTAATTGATGGGTTGAGATAAAAGAATTTTCTTTACTGTTAAATATTTTTATTCAAATAATTGTATAAAAACAATAAACTAGAAACGGTTAAATATTTACAAATGTGTTCATGAACCAAATTTTTACTCATTTAGTTTCTATTATGTGTTCACTACGTATTTAACTTTTAAGATACCATGTTTTAAAGTTTTTTGAGTATGACGTTGCAACGTGTCTTTTTTATCACATCTCGACAAAAAAATTAGATATCGAGTTGTGAGGGGTAATGTACATTTAATCTAAGTAGAAATACATGTTATCCAAGTAAATCGGGTAAAATATAATTAAATTTTTTGTTCTTTGCTATGACAAATCGAACCAATAATGTCTAAACCACTTTGGGACAAATATAGAGTATAATTTAATTATTCCTGCTATATTGAGCTTTGGTACGGTATCATAACGAACCAAATTACTATTGTCTAGTAAAATCGATGCGCTGTCGATTTCGACCGAACAACATTGGTACTAGTACCGGTACTATTAGAATTTAGAACTGTCACTAATATCATTTTGGTTATTTCATGACATTAGTTTAGGGTTTTAACCTTTAGGTTGTTATATCGGACGCCAATACGTGATACCATAATGAATCAAACCGATACTAACCTAAAACCTGTTGGAATGCACGAGGGAAAAGAACTACAAAAATATTCATGAACCATATCTGTATGTATTTAATTATTTACTATCATGTGGTCTCTCCGTGTTCTCTTTTCAAAAAAACAATTGGCAAAATAATATTGTGTTGATCAAGAAAACACGCACTTGTATTCATAAGGAAAATAAATAAAGCATGATTAATATGAAAGTAATTGATATTTGAAGTATCAAAAAAACCTTAATGTGAATATATTAAGTGGTGTTATTAATTTAAAAAAAAAATAGAACAATCTGTTTGCAAAATGAGGTCTTTAAGTATCTTACGACCAACCAAATTAATATTGTCTAGCACCATCAATGCCTTATCGATTCGATTTCGACGGAACAACATGGTACTGGTACAATTAGAGTTGTTGTAAACATTATTTTGGTCATATCATGACTTTATTTTTTTGTTTTAACCTTCTATGCGTGCTCAACCCGATACTAACCTACAACCAGCCGCAATGTGCGACGAAGTTTTACTATTTTTTTAAAACAATATATTACAAACATTTAAATATTACAAACATGTTCATGAACCATATATGTACGTATTTAATTATTTACTATCACGTGGTATCTCCATGTTTTCTTTTCGGATAAAAAAATCTTGCAAAACAATATAGTGTTTTGCAAGAAAATACGCACTTGAATATTATATTCATAAGGAAAATAATTAAAGCACAATTAATATTATAGTTTTGTGCTATTTGAAATATCAAGAAAACTTTTATGGGTATATACTATGTGGTATTATTAATTTATCAAAAAAAAAAAAAACGAAACAATTTGTTTGCGAAATGAGGCCTTTAAGTATCTTACGACCAACCAAATTAATATTGTCTAGCACCGTCAAGGCCCTAACAATTTCGACAACTCAACATTGGTAGGTACCGATACCATTAGAATCGTATTACTATTACTCAACATTGTTAAATGAGTATTGATATCATAATGAATCAAACCGACACCGACCTAAAACTTGTCACAATGTGGAATAGAATTTTATTAGTTTTTAATTCTTTATTGATTTAGTTCTAAGCATGGTATCTAAAACAATATACTACAAAATTTAAATATCTACAAACATGTTCATGAACCATATCTGTACGTATTTAATTATTTACTATCATGTGGTCACTCCATGTTTTCTTTTCGGAAAACAAAAATGAAGGCAAAAAATAAACTATTGATTAAGAAAACACGCACTTGAAAATTATATTCATAAGGAATATAATTAAAGTTCAATCAATAGGAAAATACATTTATACTTGAAATATCAAGAAAATCTTTATGGGAATACCCTAATGGCATTATTGTTGTATAAAAATATGCAACATTTTGTATGCAAACAAAATGAGGCCTATAAGTACCTTATGATTTTCTACATCTTGATTAACTAAAGCGAAGAAAAAACCTAAGGTTACATTAGTTACCTCATTCCACAATGATGCCTAGAAAGAGAAACAGTCGCCAAAGGATCCAAATGGCAAGAATGGAGAAAGCAAGCACCTTACTGGTTACCTTCTCTAAACGCCGTTGTCGCTTGTTTACAAATGTAAGTGAGCTTAGCATCTTGTGCGGGGTTGAAATTGCTTTCATTTTCTTCTCTCAAGGCAAAAAGGTATTCTCCTTTGACGATCCGTCTCTAAAGATAGTGATGATTGTTAATAGCTTCCTAACAAAAAATCATGCTTGGATCTCAGTCGTTGAGCAAGGTAAGATGTTTATAATTTCATAGTCCGTTAAACCGTTATCACCTCACATACAAATTTGCCAAATAAATTCAAAAACAACCAAATTACCAAATAAATTATATGTAATATATCAAGAGTTGGAATTGTCATTAGTGTCATGTGCGTTTCCTTGGTCTCAAAAAATATTATATATGTCAGACTTGTTAATGTGATGCTTATTTTGTCACTTATATTTCATAATTTAACACCAAAATATACATCAGAAATGATTTTTTTATTAAACCCTGACTACTCAAACTTCTTCCATTTACAAAAAATTCTTCAATTGTTTCATATGAAGAAATTTCAATTTGTTTTAGAAATAAGAACTAAAAGGGTTTTCTTTTACATGTAATGTAATTCATAATCATGAAATGTAAATCCTGTAAACTTCTTAATTTTATCTTTAGAGCTAGCTATCGAGTTTTAAAGTTCTAAACCAAAACTCTTCATCTCTTCAGTTTTCAATTTCAAGACAACTATCGGGACTACAATGGCTGCTGTGATTGCAAGAGATTAAATCTTCTATGACAAAATGATGCCTTTAAGTATCCTAGAAGTTTATACATTTTCACCATAAAAAACAAACAAAATTATGATATTCTTTTGTTGCTTCATCTCACAATGACACCCAAAAAGATTAATGGTTGTCAAAAGATCTAAATGGCAAAAATGGAGAAAGAAAGCAACTTAAATGTTACCTTCTCCAAACGCCGACCTGGCTTGTTTAAAGTGAGTGAGCTTTACATTTTGTGCGGGGTAGAAATCGCAATTGTCGTTTTCTCTTCAAGCCAAAAGGCCAAACTCCTTTGGCCATCCGTCTGTAGAGATGATTGTTGAACTCGTCATCACACAAAATTCGAATACAAATTCTAGCAACTCCCAACTTGTTGAAGCATATCAAAATGCCAATATTTATGAAGTCAATAGGCAACTCGCCAATGGGTTTAGTCAACTGGTGGTTGAGAAGAACAAAAGTGAGGAGGTTACAAATATAAGAAAGGAAGGCATAAATAATCATTTATGGAAGGCTACAATAGAAAGCCTAGGATTAGAATAGCTTGAGCACTTGAAGGTGGCTATGGAGTGGTCGAAAAGGGAAACTCGGGAACAGAAGAAGAGGACCACGGCGGTTAACCAATTGCCTATAGTCCCCATTTTGGTGCCAATGGTATTGGTGGTGGTTACAATCAATTGTTGGATTCTACACATGGATTCTAGCTGGGAAATGGTCATTTCAGTCTCTAAGCCAGGTTAGTTGTTTTAGATTTTAAGGTCCCAAATCGCATACTTTGTTCTCCAACAAACGGAATATTAAGTACGGGCCTGTAAACTCCTTAAAAAAATTTCAACCAAGCCAATCAGTTTTGAAGTTCTAAACCTAAAATGTGCATCTCTTCAGGTTTCAACTTTCAAGACAACTATGAGGACTCATGTGGCTGCTGTGATTGCAAGAGATAGATCATCCTGTTGGGCGAATTGGTGTGGAGGCCCGATCAAGGGAGGGCGGCCAACCCTAGCTTTGAGTCGGCCCACACGTCTTTATTTGGCAGTTAAATTAGGATTTTAATTTAGCATGCCCTAGTTATCTCTATGTGAGCTTGGGCCCAACTTGGGGATCAAGTTTCCTGACCCTAGATTAGTCTCTATATATTGATATCATTATACTTGTAATTCCTTAAGCATCTGAATAATAAAGAAACCCTAGTTGCAACATAGTGGACGTAGGTCAGCTGACCGAACCACTTTAAATCTTTGTGTCGTTTATTGCTTTCGTGTGTGTGTGTTCAGTTTCGTGTGTGTATTCAATCTCTATGTATGCATACATGTATGCATGCATGCATGTATGTATGGGGTTGTTTAATTTATTTATTATATTATAATATTTTTGGTGAAAAGACAAATGTACCCTCGTGTGCGCTGCACGTGACACAATTAAACTGAGAATTTTAACTGGGTTTGGATTAAAGAAAATAACTTGTAAGATTTTGAAACGTTAAGTGCAAAACTGATCACTTTTAAATGTAAAGGACACCGCTGCAATTTCGTACAAACACAAAAGGACATCATTTACTCTTAAATCAATTTGCAACATCTCTTTCTTTAGATTGATCTACATTGTATATCTTTCTGCCTTCCCAAAATGTATCTTAGACGTATATGCATTTGTTTCTTTTTACATCATTTCATTCATGTATCCATCATTCTTAGAGTTGTCGTTTTCTATGTTCATATTATTTGCAATAGTTTTCTTGTTGTTTCGTGAGAATTTAATTACGTGTATCTCAAATAGAGAATATAAGTCGTTCGTTGATAAGGAATTTCGTACAAGATTATCAATTGACACAACATAACAATAGTTTGATCTAATCACGTCTCTTCACCCTGAATGTCTAAAGTGTCACACTTGGTTTTAACTTCACCTTAATTACATTTAAACAATTAAAATGTGCTATTTTTAAATCCAAAATTTCAATATAACCATTTTTATATGTAAAATATTTTAAATATTAAATTAGATTTGTTAGCAAATAAATAATAATCATAATATAGCAACATCCACTAAGTAAAAAAACATGTAATATCACCTTTAAAGATTAAAATTTAAAAGCCACCCAAATCTTATGACATGTGAGACAATCTTGAAAAATTTCAATACCCAAATTTGTGTCACCAAACTCTATATACAACTCTACTCGATTTGAAAGCTCCTATTTGACACTATTTTTATTTAATATTGAAGAGGATCATTGAAGTTACAAAGATATACGACTACAAGAAGCAACGGGTTGAATTTCTCTGACATGTTGTAATTAGCAAGTTAATAACTTCAATTAAAAGTTCGAGTATATGCTCGAAAATCAGCAAGCTTGTAAATGATTTACATATACATAATATTATCAGGGATGATGTTTAGATTGGCAGTGAGAATTTTCGTTCTAGATTCCCAACGTTGGTTCCGTTTGGAGACAAAGAAAAAAGCGTAAGTTGATTTCCTTTATAAAAAGAAGATCTCAATGAACTTCTATGAAATGATTTTACGGGATTCAGCCAGTTTAATTGATCGTGGAATATCATTGAGAAATAGGAATCCGTGTTATTAGGGCTGCAAACGAACCGAACGAACACGAACAAGTCTTTGTTCGTGTTCGTTTGTTAAGAAATATATGTGTTCACGAACCGTTCACGAACACTTATCGAACGAGATTTTATGTTCGTGTTCGTTTGTTAAGGAAGTGAACTTGTTCGTGTTCGTTTGTGTTTGTTTGTTAATTTTAGGCAACGAACAAAAACGAACGTTGACGAACACAAATGAGCACAAATTAATGTTCATGAACACAAATGGAAACAAATGAACACAAACAATCGTTTCATGAACAGAATATATAATATACTAACACTTATTAGATATTTAATTTGTCGGAATTTTGAAATATTTAAATATATATAAAAATAAAGACACTAATGAACTATCGAACACAAACGGACACGTTACCGAACGTTCACGAACATAAACGAACGAACACGATCTCTGTTCATGTTTGTTCATTTAACTAAACGAACGAAATTTCTTGTTCGTGTTCGTTTGTTTATTAAACGAACAAACACAAACGAACTTCCTGCCGAACGGTTGACAAACTGTTCGCCGAACGTTTGGTTCGTTTGCAGCCCTACGTGTTATCAAAGGATTTCCTGCGATTATTTCTACTATGGAATGAGTCAATCATCCACTTTGGTATCTTATTGAACAAAAATGGTGATATTGTTCCTCCATTGATCAAGAATTTCGATTTTTGGCAAGTCTCATGATCATCCAATAAGAAGGGTTTCAATTTTTTCAAATGAACGATTTGAAGACCTATTGATTCTAAAAACAGTGGATCGTTTGGACCTTTCAATTGATAGATGTAGATCTTGGACCTATGAATGGGGATATTCTCGAAACTGACAAACAAAAAAGGAAGTGAGTTCGACAAAATCATCTCAGTATTGAAGGCCCTATTTGGAGATGGTCTCGGCAGATTAGAGGGGTATCAAATTTGTTCAATTCTTTAACTTGTTATCCGCTTTGCTGGGATTTTTCTTAAATGGGGAGGAAGATAAACGGGAATGGGATTGAGATTGGGATTTGGATAATTAGTTCTCTATGAAAAATGTTAGAACTAATGTAAATCTATGTGCCCTGCCTGATGGTACTTATACTTCTAGGCGGTATAAGTGTGTCCCTAGAAAACTCAATATACATTCGTGGAGATTATTCATCGATCGTCTTCACTCCCAGTCGATGTGGTTTTGAGATAGTGGCAATTATGTGTCCGGTTTGTCCAAATTCAGTAGAGTCTTCCGACCATGTTTTTGGTGATTGTGTTATGGCCTCTAAAGTATGGGATTGTGTAGGTCGCTAGCTTGACTTGAAAATGTTGGTTTCTAACATCCCGCAAAACCTGATTACTTGGCTAGATTCGACTCTGTTGTCTAGAGAAAAGAAACATGTGTTAGAAATAGTTTTGTTATTTCCTGGTGGCTTATCTGGAGAACTAGGAATGAATTTATGTTCGACTCCAAACATCCAAAGAAGCAATATTTATTTGATCCAATTGTTTCTTTATCTTAAAGTGGATGAAAAATCTCAATATTTATTTAACTGAAAGTTGCATAATGCGCATTTAAACAATAAAAATCCTTCCAATAATATTCTCTTAACGGAATTCGATAATTATTCTAGTTAGTCGTTTATATAAGTCATTATTACGATAGTCGTTAAGGTTGAACAAAATATGACGGAAAGTGGCGATGAATCAAGAGGGCCGGTTATGATTCTTGTTTATGTTTTTTTCAAAGGTAAAAGTTATCACACTCTTTAAATTGGAGAGCCCCGTATTGCGTCACGGCCAGACTATGTTGTCTTAACCGGGTCTACGCTGGCTTCAAAGTTTGGCTTTTTTGGGCGTTTCCCTGGGAAACCATACCGCCGACTGCCACTTGACAGTCGTTGTGCCACTACAAGAGCAGAACTCTCTGGCGTAACACACGGTGGGACGAAAACCCGGTTGGGCTCGGGAATCGAACTGACAACCTCACACAAAGCCTAGTCCAAATCCTTCATTGCCTATATCCACCCCAATATGACACAAGTGAAAATTGAACTTGAGTCTCCATTGGAAAACCCAACACTCTTACCACTAGGCCAGAAGTGGGGGGACGATTCATGTTTATGTGTAATGGCATTAAAATGTGATGAAAAGTTGTCCCCAACTCTAACGGTTCAGATCTCTTATTGGTGCAATACTTAATGGTTCAAACTGTTTGTTTTGCGAGCAAATGTCTGAATGATTAAGACATTTACCTATGAATGGTTAAGTATTATACCGAGTATAAATGGTTAAGACCTCTTATTTGAATTGGTCAGACATTTGCCTCTGAATGGTTAAGCATTATACTGACTCTTAATGGTTCAGACCCTTACTGATTCAACACTTAATAGTTCAGACCTCTTAATAGTTAAACACTTACCCATTCAAAAGTTGTCACTTAGGAGTTAAAAAAACTTTTAATTATTTGTTTTTATTGGCGGACCAATGTGGACCATGTGGGCGGCTGGCATTTTACTATGAGGCTGTTTGTTTCAGTTCTTAATGGGCTCTTAATGGTTTAGACATGTTCATCACTTAGTGATTCAGACTGTTTGTTTTGTGAGCAGATGTCTGAATGGTTCAGACATTTGAGTTTGAATGGTTAAGTATTATACTGAGTCTGAATGATTAAAACATCTTATCTGAATTGTTCAGACATTTGCATCTGAATGATTAAGTATTATACTGGCTTTTAATGGTTTAGACCTCTTACTAATTTAACACTTAATAGTTCATGCCTTTTACTGGTTTAGCACTTATCTACAGCCTCTAAGCATTCTTAAGTTTTCTCCATTGCAAATCATATTATACATTGCATTAGTCATTTAGAAGTATTATATGATGCATTAAGAATCTTTATCTTATCCATTTTGATTTGTGAGAAGAAACTTTCGGTTAAAAATTAAAGCAATTATTTAATCGTGTGTGCAATTGACACTTCTAATCAAGATTTGTCTTGTACCCAACCTCATGATGAAGTCATGAAACTTCCCTTCATCAACAATTTTAACAATCATATAGCTTATGATAATAAAAGCAATAAATGTCGATTTCCAAACTTTTGACAATCTAAAAGTTAATCACCCAGAAAGAAAGAAACTACACAAATGTCAAACACAATTTGTATTTTTCTTTGTAATGGGTGTGACTAATAGTTAACTTCCATTTTAGATAAGTGTTATTTTTTTTGTGAAACAACAGCCTCATGACAATATCCCATATACTTTTTAATGGGTGTGACTAATAGTTAATTCCATTTTACATAAGTGTTCTTTTTTGTGAAACAACAGCCTCATGACAATATCCCCCATATGCATCATGTGTGTATAATATACAAATACAATGTGTAACTAACTGAAAAATCAGGCACCGGATCAAATATATATGAGTTTTCTTTAAAAAGTAGGTAAAGTACACGGATAGTCTCTGTGGTTTATCAAAATTTTGAAAAAGTACGCGGATGTTTCCTGTGGCTTGCACTTTTTAACACATTTAGTCTTTAACCGACAAATTTAAAGGTTTGTGCAGTCCAATTCAGGACTAAATGTGTTACAAAGTGCAAACCACAAGGACTATCCATGTATTTTGAAAAAAGTTGAGGACTAAATGCATTACAAAATGCAAACCATATGACCATTTATGTACTTTTGAAAAGTTAGGGATCAAATCCAAATTTTTGATAAAATCACATGAACCACATGTATACTTTACTCATAAAAATTCTAAGAATAAATAAGAGAGTTACACGTGACACAATTTAATCAGGGTTAATGGATATTTTAGTCTTAAAAACACTGCTTGAAAATCCAGTACAAAAAATAAACACAAGATATAATACTAACAAATATAGTATAAATATACATCACGAAAATCACAAAACATAATACAACATACAAATATAACACAATATCTACAAAACATAAGTAGAACATAAAAATACAACATAGATTTAGTTTTTTTTTTTTTTTAAATTGTCGTTTTTATGTAGTAACTAGAAAAATTCCCCCGCGCTATGCGGCGGGTATTTCGATCGCTATTGATTCGTTTCATTTCTTAACGGGATTAATACGACATCGGCACTCGGTATAGCAACCGAAAGAAAAAAACATAAAAAGGCCGTGCATGACAAATACGATATCCACACGTAAAAAACACATTACGTCTAGTAAGGTTCAAAGCATGCTACATCACAGGAAGAATGTATGATAAAAAGCGTTAACATGTTATTTGTTTAAAAACATACGATTTTAAAATTCACAAATTAGGAAGAAGAGAAAACTACATAAAAAACAGAGGAAATAAATAACAAAAAGAATAGAGGAAAAGAAGATAAAATACAAAAAATAATAAATTACACAATTTATTCTTTAACTTTTATTAGGTTGCACAATCCATAATTAAAAAAAGAAACTTTGCCATGATGGGATTCAAAACCAAGCAAGCCTAATTATACGCAAGTATGTTGTACCCAATGTTTTCAGAACCGGACCGGAGGTCGACCCGGTCGCCTTACGGGGTCAAAGGTCGGACCGGTCCGACCGGTTCGACCGGATTTAATACCCGGATTACATCATAAATTTTATAAAGATATAGATTAGATTTATCATCAATTTCTTTGGAATTAATCCCAATTCTTAAAAAAACGGGTATAAGATCCATGCATTAAAATATTTTAAAAGGCCCAATAGTAAACAAATTAGGTCATTTAAAAGGCCCAATAGTCCAATACTAAACAAATTAGGTCAAATTCCAATAAGGCAATAACCATTTGTCTCCTTCTTTCTTACTGCATCACTTTTCTAACTTTCAATCTACACATCTTAGCAATAGTCCCTGTTTCCCTTTTCTCTCAACAAGTCTCTGTTTCCCTTTTCTCTCAACTGATCTGAGCAACATATTTCAGTTGATTGCTTCGATTATGAACTACATATTTGGATCGAATGTTTACTAGTGGTGTTGCGAACACTCAACCGTCGACAATCCCATCCCTAATCGTCACAACTCAGTCGCCAGAAGGAGGCGGAAGAGAAAAAGAAGAAAATAGGTTCACCAACCGGTCTGACCATAAGCGACGACCCCGGCCTGACCGCCCGGCTCCCGGCCCGATCGGCGGCCCAATGTTGGTAGCGGCTGTACATGTGAACCGGCCCGGATAAGCTTACGGTTCCCGGCCGGACCGGTCCGACCGGCCGGTCCGGTCCGGTTTTTAAAACATTGGGGTATAAGTTGTACCAACTGAGCTGCTTTAGTTTTGTTATCTGTTTGAGGAAATATTGCTTATAACCTACTATATAAAATAGAAAATGATAAAATAAAAAGCATCCAATGACCACCTGTCATGCAGGTTGGCAGCTAGTGTACATGCATATTCATAAATGTTATAAAACAATAGTAAAAAAATGTAAATCTTTATCTAAACATATCAAGAAGTTAGACACTAAAACATTTCTTTTGGGATATGTATAACTAACTTTAGATAATTATATCATAAGTTTGCTAAACTTGATTTATTGTATGGTGCTTGCAGTAGACTTCTTGTGTCCATATTTATTGATTTATCATTTAATGGTTGGATTTGAGTTCTTCTATCCAATGTTTAA
This sequence comes from Helianthus tuberosus, assembly GCA_030545235.1. Lineage (NCBI taxonomy): Eukaryota > Viridiplantae > Streptophyta > Magnoliopsida > Asterales > Asteraceae > Helianthus > Helianthus tuberosus. The sequence continues at coordinate 212,250,945 of CM060441.1, read as the reverse complement.
GGTTACTGGTTTTTATACTAGTTTCAAGTTTAATGTTCGTAACCTGTGTTCACGAACTGTTCGCTAACAACTAAAATTTCTTAACAAACGTTTACGAACATAAACTTCTGTTCGACATGTGTTCACGAACATCTGAATTTGCTTAACGAACGAACACGAACATGGCCTCGTTCGATTCGTCACAACCCTATAGGGGTATTGTCGGGTTGACGGGTTAAGTTCTTCAACTCTGCCCCAACTCAAATAATTACTTGTGTCATGTTGGAATCATTTACAATCAGGTCGTGTTTTCGGCCGACCCGTTTTTATTTTTATATGTGAATGTGAGTAATGCCAAATGTTTAGTAATAATTTAAATGATTAGTTACTTCAACTTAAATGAAACATTTTTGTAAACGGTGTCACTTTAATTGTTTTTGTTTCTTTTTTTTCCCATTCCCAATTAACAAACTTGAGTTTATATAGTTAGCTCGAGATTAAAAGAGGGGATGCAAAATATTAGAGAATGGGTAGTTAGAACTAACCAAAAGTTAAAAGTTAGGAAAAGAAGTTATAAATTAAAATTTTTAATTTTAAGTTTTAACACTTTTCATATTAAAAATCAAAATAACAATTTTATTAAAAACCCATAGATGGGTTAATAGGTCAACACACTTATTAAACATGTTGTGTTCGAGTTAACCCATTTATCAAATAAGTCGGGTTCTGGTTAATCCATATCTTAGACTATGCGGTGTGGAGAGACTTGAAAATTGGGCGTTATTCGACACGTGGAGGACACGTCGGCGTGTGTCAGAAACGGGGAGTGGTGCAAAATCTGGGGTTGTGGGACGGGCGTGGAAGAGTGAGTGTTATTCGACACGTGACACCTGGTTTTTGTTATTATTTTTATTATTTAACACTGTAATTTTTTAAAATACCTATGTAAAAGAAAAAGATTACATAAATAAAATAAAAAGAAGATTACACAATTTAAATAAAAAAAGGCTACATAAATTAAAAAAAAAGAAAGCTAAAAAGACCGAAGCTTAAAAAAACCGAAGCTATGTACGATATTTTGCCTTTATTCTTCTTTCAGTTTCTTGTAAATTCCCCTTTCTTCAGCGTCAAGATGGTCGATCTTTATAGCGAGGAATTTCATAACCGATTTCCTTTCCTTATGCTTGAAAATCTCAAGGGCTTTCATTTTTTGGGTGTTTCTTTTTTGTTGAATGTCGTTGAACGTAGTTTGATCTTCGATGTCGGCCAACGCAGTGTTTCTTTTCGTCACTCGTAGTGTATGATTTTTGTGCCATCTTTTTTTATTTATCTCTTCCAGGTGGGCGTTCGGCTTCAAAATCATCGTCGCATAAGTTGATGTCAAACTCTATATGATACCTTTTGGACGATGATTGTCCTGCTAAAGGTACTCGTCCCCTTTTTGGGGAGTTTTTCGCAACTTCCTAACAATGCATTAATATAAAGGTGGCTTTCTTTCCTTTTGAATACAAGGTCCGCAATTTTTTGGGTTCTTCTTTAGGTTGTTGTAGTGACCATTCACTAGTACAAAACATATTTTTTGCAGCATTGGATTTGATTTGTAGAAGTGTTTTCCAAACGCTTCAAAAAGTGGTGCCTCAAAAAATAGTTTTTCTTTTGAAGCGTTTATAAAGACATTTTTAGCAGCGTTTAGGAAAAAATAAATTAAAGAATAAATAGTTTTTAAAAGACATTTTTTACAGCGTTTTGAAAATAAAATAAAGAAAAAATATATTTGTAGCAGCGGTTTAGATAAATTTGGAGCCCTAAAATAAAAACAATAAAATAAATATATTATTTAGCAAAAAACCTGGAAATATATTTAAACCAATTGAGGAATACACCATTTACAATATTCTTTTGCTAGACAAATCTATATATGAACACTTATTTAACAAACCTGGAACAACACCAAAGACCAACTCAGAAATTTACAATATTCACAAATTCAACACTAATTCATAATTTTCAAACCTGGAACATATATTCAAACCAAAATCAGAGACAAATTCACAAATTCAAAAGGAAACTTTAGATTCAATAACACTGATTTAACAAATCCAACAAAACATAAATTTCTACGAGATATAAATCCATACTAAGAAAATAAAGAGTAGTAACACCTAAATCTATTTAAAAGTATAGCTCCAATTTGGAAACATTTTCACAAAAAACCAAGGCATTATGATCCTTAGTAACTGGTCGATGTCCTTCTGTGTAGCAACTCTTGTTGTTTGCCAAATCTAAAAAGAAACAAATAAATATAAGTTAGATCTAAACTATATACATATATAAACACTAAAAGACATGGTATATATAAAATACTTACGTTCGTGGGAAAATTTTCTTGGTATGTATAGACAAACTCCATCATATATCCCAACACCATGAATCCGCACTCCCATCCGCCATTTTGTTGTTTACACTACAATAAATTAACAATTAATTATGTAAAACTTAAGAAAATCAATTAACTAAAACATGCCTCAGTCATGTTATGTTTGATGTCATGCAAATCCTAGTAAACTTTGAATTGTGACCACCAACTAAGGATAAGAATAAAAAACTGTAAATGATACTGGATGTTGATATAATTGCTAGCCATGGAGGAGAGACTATAAAAAAAATATAGACACGGACTGGAGCATTCATGCACTTGGTTTATAAGATGCAATTGTAGAAAGTGTGAATGTCCAGAAGTCGTTAGACCCACCCAAGACCCGAACCATATGTACATTTAAACTGTTATTTTCGGTTCTCGCTTTCTTCATAATTCAGTCCAGGTTTGGGTCCGTTCCAGTTTGGTTCTAACTCAATGCTCAGCCTTAGTAAGTGTACACTCTGCTAAGGGAGCTGTTTTTTTTTCAATATAATACTTGCGTTGATTGTTCAAAAAACAATTAACTATGACATAGAAATAACTAAGACATAGAAATGCATACCTCGACCATGCTCCATGTGAACTTTATTCCCTTGAAAACATCTTCAATTACTTCCGAAAGAAGATAACTGTTTTTGTCCTTGTTGCCCTTTAACGAATCCAAGATGAATACTTCTTTCTTTGTAGGAGAAATGATAAACAAGGACCAATGATTACTGAAAAAAGAAAGTTACAAAATAATTAAGTAAATTATAATTAATACGATAAAGGAAAGCTAATAACAATAGACTAATATGCAAAAAAAAATATATATTACTTGGCTAAATATGGTGCAAGAAAGTATTGTTTGTCCATATGAAGCTCATATACACCAAGAATGTGACCTTTAACTTCTTCGGGATTACGTTGGCACATCTCACCGTTGATCGAGTTCGGACCGAAGAAAGCGCATGGGTTGCATCTTTCACCATCATTTGACATCGTATAAAACAGCCTTAAATAAAAAAAAAAAGTGTTCAGTTAACAAATTCAGTTATCTACAAATGAAATTGTACAAAATAGATAATTCAAAACAACTTACGCCGCAAACCAATGTATGATCGTGATATCAACCCAGCCGTTGGCGAATACTTGTAACAACGCCTCAATTTCAATGAAGTCTTTTAAGATATAGGGATACATCCCTTCAGGGATAGAAAACTCGAGTGGAACAGGATTCAAATGATAATTACCAACGTGCTTTTCTAATTCATTGACAATGCCTTGAACCCATGCAGGTCTTTCTTTTATTACATTCAAAGCACTCTTTATTTTTCGGGCTTGCTTTTCTTGATCAGATTCTTCATTTTGTGGTCGTAGAATTTGATTTACTATGGGTATCGCCCACTAAAATAACAAGAGACATGGTTATAACACACACAAAAATAATAAACAGTTGGTTTGAATACGGTAAAGTGATTAATTACCAGAGACTCGACAAAATCATCTGAATCGTCAAAATCAATTGCATCGATACGAACGGTGGACGGTCTTTGTTGTTGATCTTCATTGACTTCAGGCGATACGAACTAAAATAACAAACAATTTATTATAACATATAAAACAACTCAAACTAAAGGGTATAAATTACCTCACATATATAGACTGAAGTGTTTTTTTTGGGTAAAGATATAGACTGAAGTGTTCACTAAAGGGTATAAATTACCTCAGGTATATAGACTGAAGTGTTCGTTTCAATTTCACAAGCTGGGACCTTTCTCGAGGCACTATTTGATTTGTGAGGTGCCTCGCTGTTGAAAATCTACAATTAAACAAAAACAATAATTTAAAACTAAACATGAAATTTACATAAATGACATCAGGGTGTTGTGAAACGGCAATTCAGAATATTAGAATATTGAGGACTATATCAAGGATTGAAAGTCTATTTAAAGTTTAAAGACCACATTTCTGTTTTCCTATTTGGATAGGTGGTGCTACAGAAAATATAAGAAAACATTAAGTAATATATATCATAGTCATCAAAGACGCTAGGCGCACTCAAGGCGCAAAGGTTGCGCCTAGCAAAAAAAGCGAGGGTCCGAGAAAAAAAAAACGCACTTAGAATTTTTTTTTAAATATATCATGTATTGAAAAATTATATTATCTTCAAATAAGTTAATCATAACTTGAATGTAATTAAAAAAATAATAAAGAAAAAACTTGATTAAATAATTTTGCCTATGAAGAATTTACTTTGAGCATTATGTTCGTCCCCTAGAAATCATGTAACTGAACATTAATTAAATGCTTATAAAGAATTTAGCATTAAATAAATAAGAAAACTACATTAATTATAAAGAAATTAGCATTAAATACATAAAAAATCTGAATTAATTAATATGCATATGAAGATGAAAATTTTACGTTAACTTAATGTGATCGCTGAAAAGCAAGAAATAAATTGAACATTTAATGACTATGAAGAATTTAGCATTAAATAAAAAAAATGCTGGATAATTATCATTAATTAAGCAGCGCCTTAAATACCTAGGAACTAAAATGCGCTACGCTTGGAAATCGCGCCTAGGCGCAGAGAGCGTTCGCCTTTGATAACTGTGATATATATATCTATTATGTATATTAAAACAATACATTTTGGTGCCACTTGGCATATTTTTAATCCACTAATTGCCACCTGTCCTCTCTACAGCCTCTAATTTTACAAAATCCCGCTCAAACTAAAACCCTAAACCAAAACACGCGTAGATGGCTTCCTTCTCCTACAATCTTCTTTCCTTATGGCAACATAGGTAACTTTTTTTTCCTTCTTTTACTCTTCATCTCTTTCCTTCTGTCACTCGATTCCTTACAATCACCAACCCTATTTCTCAGCCGTAATAGACATTGGCGTTTTCAACGTTGGCGATTTCATCAGACGATTTTATTTACATCGGTCTTATCTTGATCCTGGTATGTTTATCTGAATTGTTCAATTGTTTTTTCAATCCAAAATTTCTATAGATGCTGATGATTTCATCTACAATTCCTTATTTTCCCATTCAATTATTTCTCGATAGATTTTTGGGCCAATATTCATCCATTAATCTTCATCGTTGTTTTCTTCTTCATCTCATAATTCCTAATTTTCAAACAATAGCATAAAAACCCACTTCTTCCCTCTCCAAATTTGCATTTTGGGTTATCAAATTCGTATGTTATTTCGTCAAATTTGAGAAATCAAATTAGAATTTCCAGTTTGTGTTCAGATTAGGATTGAATTTTGGATTCTATTTGCGAAATTTTTGCTTTAAACCGGTGAATTTTGACGTATTGATCTGAATGGAATTAGGGTTAGGGTTATAATTAGGGTTTAGATAGTTTTTTGTATGAAGAATTTTGATGTGAATATGTGATTAACATTGAATGTGTTAATGAGTAAGTAACGTTTGATTATCACTAACATGCACACAAGCATCATTTTGATCATTTTGTATATGTTTTTAATGTTTTGTACAGTCAGCAGATTATCGCACACCAAGTGTTTGTTTAAATGTCTAAGTTGTGTAGCATGCTTATGATCTTGGCCATATCTCACTATTTTAGTTGTCATCCTTAGATTGTCTGTTGAACCTTTAAATTGAAATCAATATTACAAACCCTCATGTTGGATCTTTATTAATTACGCGTCTTGCTTTGTTATGATCTAATAAGCATTTTGTATTACTTCTAAATGGCATGGTGTGACCTTTGAATTTGTTTGCAGATTTGGGATCTTTTTTTGCTGTGAAGGAGGTTGATTTGCTGATCAAGGTGGCCAAGGAACACCGAGCGTTATTCAACTTGAACAGGTGATCTATATATCTTCATCATTTCTTCGTTTATATGTTTCTAGGTTTAATATCTATCAGATCCCGAGTGTCTGCATACTTGGCTTTTATTTTGTTCTTCCTTTTAAATTTTCAGGAAATATCTTTATTAAGTGAGTCCCAACATGAAAACATTGTTCGATATCTTGGAAGAGGTAAGGTATGCATTTCCTCTCTCGAGTTCTTTCTTAAACACATATATATAGGATTTGAGGCTTCGATGTTGATGACAAACAAAGAGATGAAATTCAATTTCTTTGTTACAATATCTCATAATTACATACAAGCACAATATGCTATCTGATCCACAGTTTCTTATGCAGGTAAGTTCAAATGATTATGAAGAACCGTTTGTTCATGAGATTGTTTTAGTCAAAAAAAAAAAATTAAAATATGTCCTGTTATGTTGAATATTGAATACTAAAAAAAGTTGCATGTTCAACCTGTGTAATACAAAGTAACAAGTTTTTAGTGATGCTCTTGCTCGCAAATGGTTTTTTGACTCCTTGATTGAAAGATGATTCTTTTTGTGTGTATACTTCATTTTTTTGTTGAACTGCTCAAAATTTTATATTGGTTATAACTTTGTGGATCATAACTATAAGGGTTAAAGGATGTGGTGGAAGGGGAAGATTTAGAGGAAGGTACGAAGTCACACCCTTTCAAGTGAATGGTCCTTATTTCTCATATATCTCATACATTAATTTCTACCTTTTGTTTAAATCAAGTCTCATGTAATCCTTATGTTTCCAAGTTCAAGTTCAAATGATTTAAAAGAATGTGATATGTATGTTTTTACTAAAAGAATGACTGCAATAAAAGAAATGGCGGGAATGGATGTACTTCGCAAGGATAAGACATGAACACTGGCTATTAACAACCTTACAACTGATAAATTTGATAGAGTTGATAGAGAAAGCTAATGGATTTGTTGTTGCTTTCCTGAGGTTAGTATTTTTTTATCCTTTTAAAGTTAGTGTAATAGTATTAGCTCACTTTTTATCTGAATATGCAGAACACAAGTGTAATAGAAGTAGACCAGTTTGCCGGAGGAACTCTAAAAATTTAAAATGGACGGTGGTTGCTGAATAAAAGGTGTTCGATTGGAATATTCTTTTTGGTATGTGCTTTTTATTTTTAAAAATAGGTTTCGTTTGTCTTTGAATATTGTACTGTCATTTTTGTATTGTTAATTTTGAAGGCTAATTGTCTATTGAGTGTCAATGATACAAATGTGCAACCAATTTTTGTTTACGTTGGTTCCTGAAATTACCTTGCTTTTTATAGTCTTGGGGAAAAAAATTTGAAGGCTCACATTGCTAATAGCACTCTACAAATGCTAATGCTGGTGGTAAGGCTAAGCATGTGTTGGGATTCGGCTTGGAAAAGATTGCCAGATGTAGTTGAGGAGAAAGATGAAGTCGCAGCGTTAATGGATGCCTTCAAAACTCAGCAGGTAACAAAATTAAAGGATAAGTGGAGGTGGAATTCTAATGGCGATTTAGGCGATTTCTCAGTTAAGCTAAGCTGGCCTGGATTGCCTTAGACGAAGCAACTGTGGCAGGTAACGGCCCTTCATTCGTATGGAACAACATGGCGGTCCCTAAAGTGAACTGTTTTGCGTGGAGGGCATTTAGGGATAGAATCCCCACTTCAGATGCCCTTCTTATGCGATTGGGTAAAGATTCCAGGGTTGCCCACTCCAGAAGGTATCTATATGGCGACTCTTAGACATGATGCCTAACTTTGGAAAGGCCTAGAACAAAAATGATGGTCTACATGGGCTTCAATGCCACTAGATATTATATGTTTTTGTTAAGCCACCCGCGAAACTCGCGGGATCTTAGGCTAGTATATATATATATTAATAAACCAAATATACCTTTAGAGCGCTTCTTGGCCATTGGATAAAACCAGCAAGTGTGTCATCCATATGTTTAACTTCATCATCAGCAGTCTCTGAAGGGACATCCATGTCCTCATAACCTGGTAAGATGGTATCCACTTGTACTTTCACACAACCGTCTTTCATGTGTTTTGTATGTAAAGTCCTAATTCTAGTAGGATATGCCTGCCCCTTGGCTATCGTTATCTCTCTCGGCAAATCATCGACCGATAATAGATCACACTTACATATATCCTATAAAACCATATAACTCATTAAAATTATAAACTTTACTAAGATGTCATCCTCTTTACCCAAAATATAATAAAAATGTTTGAATGCAAATGTGTGTGTGGATATTACATGAATATCTGGATAGTCCATATATGATCCACCCGGCGCACAACTACGAAAACTCATGCTTGGGTCCACGCTTTGTCCATCCTGGTTCGCATTCACCATCTCATTACTTCTTGTTTGAGTGGTAGGCACATCATTCGGAATTGGTTGCCTACCACATTTATACAATCCTCCATGAACTTTGGTTGAACCTATAAAGTAAATATTATAAAACACACATCTGGATATATATTTATACACACATAGTAACCTCATACCTATGACATATGAAACTGTCCGTGATTGGCCCCCGCGTTCAGGCCCAAAACATCTAGTTAATGGATCTTCCCGCCCTTGATAATACGTACCATCCGCTTTCATTTCACTTAATGAATCACTGTAAAAGTTGCTTTGGAAATCGATGAGTATGAGTGTAACTTTCAAAGATGGGGTTTTAAATTTGTCACTAAAAAGTCATATAATATTAGACTTGTATAGACAAAATAAGCTACTAATTTATATTCTCAAAAACCCCATAGCAATTAAATTGCTTTGAACACGATTAGGGATGGCAATTGAACCCGAACCCGACACACTTGGGATAGGATGGCAATTGATATATTTCTTTAGTGATAGTACAAACTAAAAATTATATATAATTTTATCGTTCGACTTTAAATACATAAGTCCAACAATGATTAAATATTTACATAAATCCATCTTATAAAGATAGCAAAATAACGCATACCTCTGTTTATATCTAAATTCTATAGACTAAATTTTAATATATTACAATACTATAGAATAAATTCTAATATATAATTAGGTATATTTACAATAAAATCCATAAATTTGTTAAAAAGGTTAAATATGATATGATGGTAGTCTAAACGGGTGATGGTGGTTTGGCTAGTGGTGATGGTGTGTCCCAACCGCGGTGGTGGCGATAGTTAGAAGGGCAGTGCTATGAGTGTAAACGAGCCAAGCTATTTGTGATCGATTTAAAAAAAAAAAACCTCAAAACAAGCCCAAAGCCAAACTTCACTTATTGAGGTTGAGCCGGTTTGCAAGCCCATACGAACGTATTATTTATACATTTGTAAAATAAATATTAAATTAAATAAATATTTATATAATACAAACTTATTTAGTTTACTACGTTGTGGATTAAAAACTTATAAATGATAAGGGGAAACGGTTGAGTAAAATAAATTTTAAATCAAATAGATATATGGAATATCATAAACTCAATCCAATGTTTATCTATTTTTAAATTTTAAAATGATAATATTTGGAAGCGGATATAAATTATATATAGCCTTATTAACATCATAAATATATTCAGATAAACTAACACTTAAAAAATGGGGTTTACTAGATGATATATATGAAGGTTGAAAAACAAGCCAAAATTCATACGGAATCGAAATCAAGTAAAATAAAATATTGAGTGCTGAGGCATAATTAATGAAACACCACCAAGCCAAACGAATTCGAAGAGCTAGAGCTATATTTCCAATTATTCCTATAAAAAAGAAAACAATTATTAATAAATTGACAATTATAAAAAAATGGATTTAGAAAGAGTATATATATAGAGTATCAAACCTTTATCAATTAGTTCAACACGGTGCATCAAACATATATCCCATCGGTGTGGTCAGATCGTAAGTATGCAGTGGTCTGATCATTTGCATCATTCCCTGGTTGAACACCGACAGAAAATGGTGGTAGGTCGTCAAACTGGTTGTATTCTTCCTCGTCGACGACATCATCAACACCAAGGATACGTCGTTTACCTTGCAATACAATGTGGTATCTTCGTTTGCTCAGGTCATTGACAAAGAACACCTGTGTGACTTGTTTTGCGAGGATGAATGGTTCGGATGCATATGAATTTGTTGCGAGGTCGACTTGTGTAAAACCATATTTGTCAACTATAACACCTGTATGGTTATTTACCCACTTACATTTGAACACAGGTATCTCGAAGGCATGGTAATTCAATTCCCAAATTTCTTGTATGACACCATAATAAGAATCCTTGGCAATTCTTATCCTTGTAGAATGATTATTCTTGTCAAACTCTGCCCTTGATGCTATCACTGTAACTCCACTATTCTGCATTGTACTTTTTTCATCTTGATCTTTTGTGTAAAACGTATACCCGTTAATGTCATACCCTTGATAAGTTGTTACTCTAACATCTGGACCCCGCCCCAACCTTTCCACGGTTTTATCAACATTTTTTTGGCCAGAAGATCTCATTACCTTAGTTTCAATCCAATCAGCAAACTCTTTGTTATGCTTCTTTTCATACCACATTTCGCTCTTACCCGGGTATGTTGACCGTAATGTTCCCTTGTGTTCGGTAATGTATGGAGCAATACAAGCCATGTGTTTCAAGACCTCAAAATGTGCAAGTTGTAAATCATCATGGTTTGGGAGGATTGTTTTCATTCCAACACCTCCTTTCCCTGCAAGTCTACCCGAGTGGCGAGATTGAGGAACACCAATACTTTTGACACCATCCAAATAACCTGTGAATAAACCAGTTATTACATTGTAAATTATAACTAATGAAACTTATATATATTACTATATATACTACAAATGTTATGAAATCAATACCTGTGCAAAACTCAGCCACCTCTTCAGAAGTATATCCCTCAACAATGCTACCCTCAGGTCGATTATGGTTTCGTACATAACCTTTTAAGAAACCCATATATCTTTCAAAAGGGTACATGTAGCGTAGAAATACAGGGCCACATGTCTGGATTTCTCCTACGATATGGATTACAAGGTGAACCATCACATCGAAAAAAGATGGAGGAAAGTACATCTCAAGTTCACAAAGCGTGATGATAATTTCTTTTTGCCACTCATTAAGTGACTCGGGCTCAATAACTTTTGAGTGTATCTTGTTAAAAAACAAGCAAAGTTTTGTAATTGTATGTCGGAGGTAATCCGGTAACAATCCTCGTACTGCAATTGGAATCATATGTGTCATCAAAACATGACAATCATGAGACTTCATACCAAGCAATTTTAAATCTTTCATCGACACCAGCTTTTTAATGTTTGCAGAATAGCTGGATGGAACTTTAATATCTTGTAAACATTTACAAAACTTTGTTTTTTCATCTTTTGACATAGTATAGCACGCAGGTGGCAGATAAAATTTTCCTCCGGGTGTCGCGACAGGAGCAAGTTTTTTACGTATTCCCATTTCTTCCATGTCTTTACGGATATTAATCCCATCTTTAGTTTTCCCGGGTATGTTTAACAATAAGCCTATCAAGCTCTCACATACATTTTTCTCTATATGCATTACATCTAGACAATGTCGAACTTGTAAATTCTTCCAGTAAGGTAAATCCCAAAAGATTGACTTTTTTTTTCCAAATGGCTTCTTTCTCAACCCGATTTCTTTTTCCCAACACAACATTTAGTTTTTCAACTCGTGAAAATGCATTAAATCTTTTCCTCACTGAACGGTCCTCAACAGTTCCGTCAAACTCCTCTTTTTTATTTCGATAATTATGACCTTGGGGAAGGAATCTTCGATGTCCCATGTATACAGTTTTTTTGCAATTATTTAACCACATAGAACTTGTATCATCTTCACAAACAGGACAAGCTGACTTACCTTTCGTCTTGTATCCTGACAAATTACCATATGCTGGAAAATCACTTATGGTGCAAAAAATCATGGTCCGCAATTTAAAATATTCTTTCTTATAAGCATCATATACTTCTACACCTGTATTCCATAGAGTTTTTAAGTCATCAATTAAAGGAGACAAATAAACATCAATGTTATTACCAGGTTGTTTCGGACCTTGAATCAACAAAGACATCATTATGTATTTTCGTTTCATGCATAACCACGGTGGAAGATTGTAGATGCATAGAAGAACTGGCCATGTACTATGACGACTACTCATGTTTCCAAAAGGGTTGAACCCGTCTGAACTAAGTCCAAACCGTATGTTTCTTATCTCGTTACCAAACTCAGGAAACATGTTATCAATATTTCTCCATTGGGGTGAATCCGCTACATGTCTTAATTTTCCATCCTTTACACGGCTATCTGAATGCCAACGTAATAACTTTGCTTCTTTCTCATCTGAAAATAACCGTTTCAGTCTAGGTATAATTGGGAGGTACCATAACAATTTAGCTGGTGGTCCATTTTTTGTCACATCATCGTTAACTTCATCTGTTTCAAATTTACGCTTATACCTTGACACACCACAATAAAAACATTTATGATCTTGCTTGAAATCCTTTACATACAACATACAGTCATTTGGACATGCATGTATTCTTTGAACTTCTAATCCCATCGGACACGTCATTTTTTTTGCTTGGTATAACGAAATTGGTAACTCATTACCTTTCGGAAGAATGTCATGTAAAAGCACTAATAGATCTGTGAAACTTTTATCACTCCATCCGTGTTTTGACTTTAAGTTAAACAACTTCAACACAACATCTACTTTACTAATCTCAGAACCGGTATATAATGGTTTTTCTGAATCATCAATTAGCTGCTTTAACTTTTCTTGATCGATATCATCAACATTAGTCTCTAAATCATTAAGCATTTCACTTAAATTGTCATTAGGGACATTAAAATTGTCACTGGGGACATTTAAATTGTCATTGTCGTGATTGCCTAAACTAATTGACGACGTGCCATGTTCAACGCGTGATTCCCCATGCATTGACCAACAAGTGTATTTAGGCATAAAACCATCTTTCATCAAATGAAACTCTATATCTTTGACATCATCATATTGTTGGAAATTTTTACAAATCATACAAGGACACCAAATCTTTTGACTTCCAACATTCAATCTATTAGCTTCGGCAACTTTAATAAAACTTTCTATGCCATCCATATATGCTGAGCTAGTACGTGCACTATCGTACATCCATTTTTTACGATCCATCTAAAAATTAAAATAAATAAATAAATGATATAAACGTGTGTGTGAAAAAAACGATAAATGAAATTAGCTGTATTTCAATCTATCAATAAACAACGAAAATAAATGGAGTATTAACCATATATATAAAAATAAATGTAATATAATAAGAAACTTCTAACCTAAATGGAATTAAATGGTGGTTTTTAATGACTTTCAACCTGATTAACTTTTGTGTCGCTCAAACTATAAATAAACTAAATAACTAATACGTAAATACATATTGTTTATTATTAATTATATAACATTATATTATCAACACGTGTGATACACGAGGTTGTAACCTAGTAAAATAATACAATCAAATTAGAACCTAAATTGTATGAGCATTTGGTATTGGGTACTAGATGTTGATGTAATTAAGGGGCACTTTTTTTATGAAAAAAATCCGATATGTATATTTAAAATATTTTTTTAATAGGGTACACCCGTACAAACACCAACATATGCCCCTACTTACAAAACTATTCTTATGGTTTAGATTAGTTATTAACCACTTTGGCATTAGGTTTAGACTTTTAGTGAGCCCAATACCCCAGTTTCGTTAAGTACTAAGGACACGTTTTTTCAAGCTCGAACAGAGTGCACGAATTCTCAGGGCCGGCCCTGATCTATGATTATTATAGGTTGGAGAAGACGAATTATGGAGTTGTAGTAGAGGACGAACGGTTTAGGATTAATATATAGTTATATACCTAAGAATGAAACTTTGAAACTTTCAGTAGATAATTACAACCGACATAATTTTATTAATGTAAAACTTATATTTTTGTTATTAATTATTATAAAACGGCTTCTAGAAAATAGGTTATGAATTAAAACTTTGAAACAAATATTACTTAAGTATTTTATATATGTGTAAATAATTATTTGGCTTGGATTTAGAACTTAATTAAATTTGTTCTTAATTGCTAAATTCACATAATAGTCTTCAACTTTTATAATAACTTATTAAAAATAATTGATCGTATGTATAAATTTCAATTCACCGACTTGATAATCTTGAAATTTCAATATTTAGTAAATATAGTACTATTGTAGTAAAATATAGTGTCAAAACTTGTCAGAGGACATGAGGGTTAAAAAATTAAAACAAAACAAAACACTTATTTAATTTTAATACATATATAAACATAAATATATAATTATGTAACCAAATTTTCTAACCTGTATGATGATGGTTGAACCAAGTCTTTTTTTTTCAGACGGTTCTTTCTGATGATACGCTTGATATTGATGCTATTAAGAAAGACAAGCCAATACATAAATGGATTAATTAATTAATAAGTATATATAAAAACAAATATAATATAATTAAAATTTCCAGACCTTAGATGAATTAATGGGATGGTGAGGAAGAATTAGATGAATTTAATGGGATTGGTGAGGAATTGCGGAGGATGGAAGGTTGAAGGTGACCAATTCTGTATTTTTTTTAGGATGATGAGTTATTTAGGTGTGATATTTATATAGATAGGTATTGGAAACTGATTAGGTTGATAATTTTTTTTTTAAAATACGAAGTAACAAGAGATAACATGTTATCAGATGAAAAAGGGTGTTCCTAACCATATAGGTTGGGGTTTAAATTACTTAGAATAAAATAAAATAATAAAATTAAAATAATTAGAACGCTACAAACGAACGAAAACCTCAAATTAAAATATCAATTTTCGGTTAAAACTTAATAACAAATATTATATTGAGTCGCTTCTAAGATATTGTGTTTTACAAGAAACAATTAAATATTAAATAAAAAATGAAAACCGCTTCTAAATAGATTTTGGAAAATTAACTGTAAAATGATTCTCTTTTGTAGCGTTTTGTGATTCAACCGCTTCTATTAAAAATATTGGAACGCTTCAAAAATCGACTTTTGTACTAGTGATTGAAAGTGGTCATGGCGGTATTTATTTCACTAAAGGTACCTTTTAGACGATGACTATCCCGCTAAAGGTACTCGTCCCCTTTTTGGGGAGTTTTTCGCAACTTCCTAACAATGCATTAATATAAAGGTGGCTTTCTTTCCTTTCGAATACAAGGTCATCGCAAGCATCAACAAGTCAGAGTCCGTTTCGCAACTTTTTGGGTTCTTCTTTAGGTTGTTGTAGTGGCCGTTGAAAGTGGTTATGGCGATATTTATTTCACGCCACTTTGACGAGAGACTATCATTTTTTTGATAGTAATCTCGTCTCAAGGTTTTGTGATATAGGTCGTTTATTCGGTTCCAAAAATCGTCACTATGTTGGTTGGTACCTATTTAAAAAGTATATGTTATAAGTATAAGATATATTTTTTACAATATATTAAAAGCAAATTATACCTAAAACCGAATTCTCCGAAATGAAAAGCCAAGCTTTCGTCAACACTAACTCTTCGTCATTCGTCCACGGATAAACACGACGATCCTCTTTTGTTTTTTCCTTCTCAGTCTCGGTTTTCTTTTTATGGTTTCATTTTTTTCGCGTAGATGATTCGGGTGGTGTAGGTTGATTTTCCGGTATGGATTCGGGTGTAGAGGGGTTTGGGATAGAGGAGTGAGCGGTTGTTGTTGAGCTTGCATTTGATGTGGAAACATAAAAAGTAAGTTCGCAAGTAGATGGTCGTATGCCATTATGCTCGGATCGAAGTTGCGGACTGGTTGAGACCCTTGAGGCGAAGTGGTGTTTAGTACCTCGCCCACACCATAGGGATTGTTCGGATCGAAGTTGCGGTTGTGTAGATGCATTAATTTTTACAAAAAGTTGAGAGGTTTATAAAAATGAAGGATGAAATGGAGTTGGGTAGAAGAAAGTGAGGTAAAAATGGTGAAAAGTTTGAGTTTTTTATATAGGTGGGTTAAATTATTTTTTTAATTGAATTTTTTTTAAATTGCGTCGTTGGGGTCCAACGACTATAAGCGACCCCAATAAGCACACACCACGTCAACCCACAAATCACCTCCACGCCGGTGGAAACCCCAAGCCCAAACATAAACACCATAGACAACATCGTTCCCGGGGTTTTGTGGCATAAACGCCAAAAAACCACACCCAAATCGTGTGGTCTTATAAATAACTTTTGTTTGGGTGGACCTGTTTAATAAACAGGTCGCATCTGCCAACCCTATTTTATCATGCCGTGTTAGGAATTGCCGCTACACACGATGGGTGTTCATCGTCATTTGTGATAATTAGTGATTTTATATAAGTGAAACAAATCACTATCTCCATGCAAACTCACCAAAGTTCAATCGAATCAATACATGGTTTAATGTTTTTTTTTTCTTTGAACACAAATTGTATAAATAAATTTGTCTTTGAAATGTGAAAGGGGTGACTTCACCATTGTTTACGGACTCACAAGGACTTTGAGAAAAAGCTTGAAGACGAAAATTCACTAGTTTACGATGAAGATGAAGACGTAAGAGAAAATTTTGGTTTCATTTTTTAGTAGAAGAGGGAAAATTATATTTTTATATTAAAATAATATAAACATATTTTCTTCAAGTAACATACATACCTATTTTTAATATATCAAGTACTAGGTTATAACCCCGTGTATTACACGGGTTAAGTAAATAAAATATCAAATAGTTAATAATGAAGATTTAACAATTATAAAACGATATTTTAAGATACTTTTCTAATATCCGAACAAGTTTTTGTTTTATGTATGATCAAAACTTGTGATGTTTGTCAAGTTTATAAATATGAAAGCATTTGGATTAGAAGACAAACTGTATCATCGACTTTCTCACGACGTGAACCCAAGTTTTATTTAAATAACAGTGGTCTTAATTTATTAGTTCTAAAAATATTGTTGAAATGTTTAGATTAGACATATAGCAATTAGCCAATTAGATAAACTTGTAGCTACAAAATAATATTTAAATTAATTAGATAAATATAAATTATCGGTAATTATTAAGTTATATAACTATAAAATTTAAATATATGGACTTGAGTTGCATGATGGTTGTTTTTGAATAAATTTATTAGTATGATAAATGTCGTTATTATTCTTCTTTTATTTTAAATATATTAAATAAATAAATTATTTGTTAAGCAAGAAAATTGTTCCCTCCACCCTCGTTATGAAAATGGTCGATATTTGTTTCAATTATTAAAATATAATTTCTAACCTAGTAATTAATATAAATAAGAAAATTGTTCCCTTTACCCTCGTTATGAAAATGTCTGATATCTGTTTCAGTTATTAAGATATAATTTCTAACCTAGCAATTAATATAAATAAATAATAAGATAATTTATGAAACTTTATCTGTAATTTCTTAAATGTTTGAAACCTATATTAAATTTAATAATTTAAATTAAATAATAATTATCTAATAGTAGATGGTCTAGAATAATGACAAGTGTTTTTTTTTATTATATAGTATAGATAACTAAACTAGTATTAAGCACCCCCGCGTTGCGGCGATGGCGAACATCAATGTTACACTACTGTCAGCGACCACCAGCACTGAAGTTGCGGCGTGTTAATGCAAAGAAATTAAACCGAAACTTAAAACATAGAATAGAAAAACTAAGTCGATCTAGGACCCACGCGTTACGATGATCACCTAAAAGATACGATACAACACCCACATAGCCCTATATATGTAGTATAGATCTCATATTGCACTATAGGTGTAGTTTAGGCCCTACAAGACCTATAGGGGACCTACACGAGACTTATAGGGCTGCATCCATATGCCCATATGAGGCCTATACGAGACTTATGCTACAATATATTATATGATACAATATAATACGATACGATACAACACACGTATAGGCCTATACGGGACCTCAACCACATTTATAATCCTATACGGGACCTATACTACACCTATAGGCTATACGGGTGTTGTATCATATCATATAGTATTGTATTGTATCGCATCGTATCGTATAGTGTATAGTATAATTCTCGTATAGGTCCCCTATAGGTCTTGTATATGCCTATAGTCCTATGCGGGACCTAAACCACTCGTATAGTTCTATATGAGACCTATACGACACCTACAAGCCTATACGAGTGTTGTATCATATCCTATAGTCGTGTATCATATTGTATCGTATCGTAAGTGTAATATAAGTCTCGTATAGGTCTTGTATATACCGATAGGCCTATACGGGACCTATACTACACCTACAAGCCTATACGAGTGTTGTATTGTATCATATAGTATCGTATCATATCGTATTGTTACATATCGTATTGTATCGTATCGTATCGTATCGTATCGTATCGTATCGTATCGTATCGTATAGTGTAGTATAAGTCTCGTATAGGTCTTGTATAGGCCTATAGGCCTATACGGGACCTATACTACTCCTATACGGGTGTTGTATCGTATCTTATAGTATCGTATCGTGTTTTATCGTATCATATAGTGTAGTATAAGTCTCGTATAGGTATTGAATAGGACTATAGGCATATACGGGGCCTATACTACACCTATAGGCCTATACGGGTGTTGTATCGTATCCTATAGTATCGCATTGTATCGTATCATATAATGTTTAGTATAAGTCTCGTATAGGGTCCCCTATAGGTTTAGTATATGCCTATAGGCCTATACAGGGACCTATATACTACACCTACAAGCCTATACAGGTGTTGTATTATATCCTATAGTATCGTATCGTATCGTATCGTATCGTATCGTATCGTATCGTATCGTATAGTGCAGTATAAGTCTCGGATAGGTCTTGTATAGGCCTATACGAGACATAAATCACACCTATAGTCCTATACGAGACCTATACTACACCTATAGGTCTATACGGGTGTTGTATCGTATCCTATAGTATCGTATCATATAATGTATAATATAAGTCTCGTATAGGTCTATACAGGTGTTGTATCATATCCTATACTTATTATTTTTATTTATTTAAAATATAAAACTTATTTTTTATAAAAGTTTGCTAAAATGATTAATATTGTATAAAATATTTGTAAAAAAAACCCTTATAGACGCCCCCATATTGGCCTATACGTGGCATATATGGGGCACGAGTCATATACGAGACTTATACGAGGGGTCCTATACACCGCGTATATGCTTGTACGCGGCTATAGGAGTAACCAAAACAGAATTGACATGAGTTAGGCACTGAGTTTGATGTAACCCTATGTAACAACCCTCGGTAAAACCAACACCCTTATAAATATTTATTACACCCTATTATATGTTAGAATGTCCCAATACGTCTTATGTTACACCCCGTATGCGAAAACCGAGCCGTATTATGTTATAGTTTATAAAAATAAAATAAAAATCTAAATTTAGAACTGAGGCGGGCCGCGTAAGATCCCACCTTAAGTTCATGCGGGCCGCGCGGACTCATAACACGCGATCGCACCAGAGGCCGACACGTGTCGACATCGTGGCGGACCTACTAGCTGACCCAGCTAAGCTACTGCGTTGACTCATGTTGACGCGGGCCGCGTACATGTTCCTTGTCTTTGACGCGGGCCGCGTGGAAACCCAATTACACAACTATAAATAGATGGCATCAGATTTCAATTTCCGTCGCTCACATTTCAATCTCAATCTCGAATTCTGAAGTATTAAGCAAAATATTTGGGTATTATACCCCTAATTTAGCGAGGTTCTGCTCTGTTGTAAGTATTATAACCCTGGTTTCATAATAGTTACGCTGCCCGATTGATTTAGGGTTCCGTAACAACTGTCGTGGTTCTGCCCGACGTAGTTGTTGGAATGCCGTCTCGGGGAGGGTATTATTAATAATTTCAAAGGGTTATGATACTAACCAATGTACATTTGTATAAATTATAGATTATATCCAGGAAACCCTTACGAAAAGCCTAAGACAGCAATGTGAGTTATCCTCTTTTTGTTAATGTTTTTGGTAATGTTTTACCAAACCTTAAATGTTTTACTATGAAAATTAGCAGTGATTGAGTCTTTGTAGTCTTCAATTACTGCCCGGTATGTTAGGGCTTTCTATACAAAATTTGTACTACTTGCGAGTAGTGAGTCGGGATGACAATACGTTACCATTGGACAATGAGTTAGCCAATGGGTAATATGACCCACAAGTCAGGATTGATAGTACCAAATGGAGGAATTGTGTAGACATAAACATTGTAATCGTCCTCGATACTGTTTAATTTGATAAAATGTTTCTTGATTAAACCGGGATTCACTCACCAGTATTTTCGACTGACAAATGTTTTTAAAACGCGTTACAGGTAACACAATGTGAACAGCCAATTAGTGGAAAGCCAGCTGGAGAGCACTGAAGGCTTGGGGATAATGTGGCTATAAAAGTTACCTAATAAACGATGTTTTAAATTCAATAAAATAGGGTTTATCCCTATAATGTATTGTAATAAGAAACTTGGGTTTTGCCCATGTTATTATAAAAGAAGGTGGTTTTTACTCTGATAAACATTTCCTAACTACGGTCCTGATGTAAATTCCGCTGCGAGACTAAACAAACTGATACCACCAAACTCTGTGATCACGTCCGCCCGTTCCCGGGGAACAGGGATCCGGGGTTGTGACAGAAGGTGGTATCAGAGCCTAGCCACTGGTCTGAGCCAAAGAAGTGTTCTGCTGACACTTAAATTTTTAAAATTTTGTGTTAGGAAATAAACTACGGAAATATGTGCATAACTGTAATTATGTGTTATGTGTTATTTGACTATTTGTTAGTTTTCAGTATGAGTGATCAAGGACCATCAGATCTAAACCGTCAGTTATCTGATTCACCTAAGAGTGAAAGTACATCATCACAGCCTGCCCTCTCGGGGTATGTTGCTGATCAGGAGGATGGAATATTTGCTTTTAGAGCTAAATCTGAAGAACCATTTCCTAATAAGAAACGAGGATGGTTCAGTAAAGAAGCTTTTGCTCGTAGGAAGAGAATGAGGAAATTGCAACAGCAAAGGGCTTTAGCAGCTATTAAGAAAGAGACAGATGCCCATACTCAAGAGATACTTAATAGAAGCCTAGCTAATTTCCATATCTTAGCTACAACTGCTGCTGACCCGAGTCTGGAACATCTAGTAGCCCCACAACCACAAAACCCAGAACAACCTATGGAGATAGAAAATCAGGAAGAAGAGATGTACAATTTTAATCCAGAAGAGATCCCTAGAGTGCCTGCACCAAACCCTTTAGACCCGAATTACGACCCCTGGTGGGACAACAATAGGGATTTTGTGCAACGTTATCCTATTCAGGATTATCCACCCATACAGAACATAGAAGCTTACCCAGGTATGGACCCTTTAGATCCCTATTATCAAGATGATTATATTAGGGAAATATTAGAGGATCCTTACCAATTTCAGGCACATACACCCCCATATTAGGAACATGTACCCCAGATTCCAAACCCAGTCCAAGAACCTGCACCCCCAATGAGTGCAGAAAACGTTCAAGAACTTAGGACTTTCGGGGAGGAGATCTTAGAAAGCAGTGAGAGAATGCGTCAGGTTGGAGAGCGTCTCGTATGGAAATACGATGAACGCAATATGGATTTCTGGATGAATCCATATCCATGAATGTTAGAATGGAGAAAGCAGTAATAATAATAATAAAAATAAAAATAAAATATGTGTGTACGGATGCATATTATTATTTTATTTCTGTTGGTATTGTAATCTTTATTTCTGTACTAGTGTGTAATAGACGCATAAGTATATGAAAAGAGTAAGTAGCAATGATCTACGTTTTTGGCTAGATTGTGTGTCATGTGATTAATTATACTAGATATTAATTGTGATATTAATATGGGGTAAATGTTTAAAATTCAGATGGCCGACCAAGGAAATCAAGTCAATTTGGATAATAACCCGGAAATCCAGAATGATAATATTCAGAATGATAATGAGAATCTGAATAACAACAATGGGAACCAGATAGATAATAGTGCTATCCAACACATTGTAGCACAAGGAATTATAGATGCAATGCCATTTATTCTTCAAACTGTTAAAGATGCTGATAATAAAAGTAAGCATAGTAGTAAGTGTAGGTCCCGAAATCTGAGGATCGATAACGAACCGAATCACTTGTTTATAGCAAACACGGTCACGTGTGCGGAATCCACGTAACTATGCCAAATCAAACATATAAAGCAATAACAACAAAGGATTAATCAATGAAACACACTCGATTGATTAAACGGGATGAGAACCGATTACAAACTGATACAAACACAGTTCAGACAGAATTTCGACAGAGTTTCTTTACTGGTAATTATCTCATCTACCTTCAAATGAAAGCAGACTTGGTTTATATAGTCCCTGGGCCCAACAGTCGACGAAACACAAGGTGTCTCGGCGAAACAGGATATGGGCCAGTCATTGGGCTTGAAACAGCCCATTACACGACGAATCAAGTGTGATTCGTCATGACTGTCGGCGAAACAGAATGACTAAACACAAGTCTGTTTCGTCGTGAGTTGTTCGACGAAACAGACCTGTTTCGTCGAGGACTGCATCAGCTGTTCTGTTTGCTGTAAACAGACAGCAAACAGATAGAATATATAAACACATAATGACCATTATACCCTTGTCATGCAACATGCATTGTTCGTTAAACATTACATAACTAAATGAGACAAACAAGTCGTACACAAGCAGATAGGAGGATATCTGACTTGGTAGACATCAAATACATACTCGATAAACGTTAAAGACCGTACAAAATACATCATAAAGTACAAGACTAGTTACAGACACTAAAAATGCATCAACAAACTCCCCCTTGTCTGTTACTCGTCTTCGGTCTTCTAATCTTCTATCTCAGTGTTGTTCGGACCACGAACTGCCCGAATGTATGCCCCGGTAGTAGCAAAAACACGCTACGCGCTGAAACTTTAAAGCTTGACGTGCGTCCTGATCTTCATAGAAAATATCATGACGATATAATCTGCTGATGTCACCCTCGGACATGTTGACGATCCACATCGGATCCAACATCCGGTAATTTGCACTATTATCTCTAAACACAATCACGGCTTCATGCGTGTCCGAGTCGTAGCACCATAATGCCATATTTTCAAGAAAATCCTGTTGCATAGGCATCAATGGGATTTTATCTACGACCCTCGGAGGCTGGTACACAAGCTTGTATCTGCAAGTGTTGGTGTCAGGATCAAGAGTAAACTTGATCGGTTGATAGATGGGAAATTGTGGCTTGTATGATTCATCCTTCCAGCCCGACTTCTTGTTTACTTTAATCAGTCGCTCAAATAAAGTAGCGCCATCGTAGTTTGAACGATTAATAAGCTCAAGCCTCGTCAACGCAGCAACATCATAAAATGGCAAAGAAAGAATGCTCAGCAGAGAGTTGAAATACAGGATTCCGTATTCACGTTTGATGGCAACACAGTGAATATCCTTAACAAACATCCAGCATAGAATTCTTCCACTTGGCTTTGCCTTTTCAAATTGCAAGTAGTCGACTTGAGCTTTTTCAGGCACAGGCTTGGAGACTTTAGATAGAAACTGTTTTCTCCATTCAGAAAATGCATCTGTGTCTTTTTCAGATGAATTACGATTCTTTAAGTGCTCGTCTATGTCATTAATATTCTCCTTCATCCAATCTTCATCAAACGAAGCGAATTCAGTACCATCTTTTCGAACATACGTTGATTTTGTTGCTTCGCCTTCAAACACGATCTCATCAATATCTTCTATATTAGTTGTATCAGTCTCAGTCGACATTTTATCTATCTCAGCATCATCAATTTCTCTCATAGAATGTAGAACACTCAATTGCTCCTGAGAAAGATCTTCTATTAACTCTCCTTCTTCAAGCAACTCTCCCGTAAATGGATGAATAGCCTGTAAAGCAATATCAGCACTGCTTACGACAGAAGAAGTACCTGCGATCTATTGGACTTTTTCAGTAGAAGTTCCCTGAGATGATTCGACCACTGTAGGTTGAACTGCAACGACTTCAGAAGAAGGTGCGGTTGGCTGCTTCTGTGATGTACCAGAAGTGTCAGGATTCCCTTGGTCTTCCGGATCATCATCCTTTTTCTTCAGTACTTCTTGTTGTTTACAATGATAATCCCACAGAGCAGCAAGTCGTGTTTGAAGTATAGAGTTATTCTTCTCTCTCTTTTCATCAGCAGCCTTCAAACGAGCATTCTCGGCTTTAAGCAAAACAATCTCAGCTTGTTGTCTCTCAATCACCGTTTGCTGTTGACCAACGGTGGACTTCAAGTTGTTAATTTCCACCGATTGTTTAAGCTGATCATTCTTCGTGAGATTAATGAAATGAGATTGCCTTTGAATCCTATCAGCAGCTGCTTCCAGTTGAGTGAATAGGTATCTGTTCTTTTCGTCTTAAGAATATCCGGAAAATACCCTATGACGTTCAGAACTGATCTGCGAAGTGGTTGCTCTGATTGCAGAAGCCATAGTTCTTTCAGGAACTGCCTGTGGTGTAACAGATGGAGTTTCAGCAGCTGATGTAACTACTGGAGTTTCTGTAGCTGATGTAACTACAGGAGCTTCTTGTACAGGCTCCTGAGGTACAGATGAAGGCTCTTGAGGCACAGGTTTTCTAGTATAAGTACTCAAATATCTTCTTGCTTTCTTCTTTTGAGTTTCAGCAGCTTTCTCAGCTCTCCTTTTTGTTCTTCTTTCACCTTCAGGATCCTCTAGAACGTATGCTGGATCATCTTCAGTTCTAATCTTTCTATATCTTTTCACTCCACGTACATCGATATACATTTCATATCCAGGCTCGACTATATGATCACTAGAGCTAGAATCAGATTCATCATCGCCACTTGCTGAAGAACTACTAGCTGATGTACCACCAGCTGCACCCTTTCTCGATGTACCAACAGCACCAGCATCACCAGCATCATCGCTTTCACCACTACTGTCATCACTATCACTCCCAGACTCATCTGAATCAACTGGATCAGGACCAAATTTCTCTATCCTTTTTCTTTCCAACTCAGGCTCTTCGTTGTCAGATTGGCTGTCATCATGACGCCATTTATCATTTGCTGGAGCAACATAATCAGGATTCTCAAGTGCGCCAAAAAGCTTCCTTGGAGGAACGCTTTCTTTGTATCTTTTGGCGGCAAGATTCTTGATTAACCTTAAAGAGTTGAAATTCATCGCCTCTATCTTCAGAAGATCATTGTCAGCTTTAGGAAGGTCAGGATGTTGAACATTCATAATCATTTGAAGAAAACGCGGATACATCCAAAACTTGTTTCCGGTTGTTCTACTTCCTGTCCTTGTCATATTTTCTTTCATGTTGCTGAAAATATACTTTGAGATGCTAAACGGTTTGTTTAACACCAAAGCAACCATGAAACCAACGAGATCATCTCCAGCCATATCATATCCAGACCGTCTATTGCTGAGACACTGAATAAGAATATGCAATAAAAACTTGTAGCGTAATGGAAGATCACCTTTGTTGATTTGTTTGACGAAAATGTCTCCTTTACACTTCATGCGTAGTAAACAGCCTCGCGTACACATAATCGGAACAGAATATGGAGCGTCCGGACTATCTTGTAATTGAAGAACTTCATTCAGTATATCCGGAGATACGATAACATCCAGATCATTCACACGACCCCTGATAACTTCCTTTCCATCCAGTTGTACAACGCTTGCAGAATTCCAGAAAGCCTTGATAAGTGATTTGTAAACGGGCGTCGAGAATGTAATAGCATAATTAATACGTGACTCCCTGATCCACTTCGTGATATCTTTAAATTCCGTGAGCTTGTCATCAGGATCCAGATATACAACTTGATTATGATGCTTCTCTGACATAATCTCCTCTTCAGTTTTGTTTTCCTTCTTTATCGCCTTCTTGCGTTTTCCTTCTTTCGGTGCCTTTGGTGCCATCTGTACATGAAAATGTCCATAATAAGCAACAATTACATTACTTATGTATTTAGACATGTATGGATACAAGTTCATGTATCCACTTAACAGATAACCTATCAAAACAAGTCTACTGTGAACAAACAGCAAAAATAGAAAACTGCTAAGGCATGGACGACGAAACAGAAACACTTCGATGAAACAGAAGATGTGCGACGAAACAGATCTGATTCGTCGTTGGTTTGATACGCCATGTCTGTTTCGCCGTTTTTGATTCGTCGTCTGTTTCATCGTTTCTGATTCGCCGTATGTTTGATTCGCCGGAATTAGGGTTTATGTGATTCGTCGATTTGGGGGTTTATCTGTTTCGCCGTTTTGGGTTTAAACAAGGATCAGTTTTATCAAACAAAACCATTTAAACTTATTTTTTATAACCAAACCAACTGATAACACCCATAAATGATTTCCGATCAAAAACCCTTTTGAAAACAGTCGAAAACTTCAACAATCAAAAACCCCTGTTTTGTTCTATGAAACCCAAACCTAAAAAACAAACATCAATCAAAGTAAAATAACCTAAATCTAACAGTTCTTGATACAAATCATAACAAGCACAAGTTCAGATTAATAAAACAGCAAGTAAGATCGATTTCCAAGGGTTTCGAACAATTTCAAACGGTTCAAAAGATTCGGAATGTGAACCGGAACATTTTTCTACCTTTGATTTTTGTACGGTTTTTGATAAAAATAAGGGTTGGGGAACTTGGATGATAAAAGATGATGATGGGTATTGTGTGAGAAGAAGAAGGAGAAACTGTTGTTATTTTGAAAAAGTGAACAACAGGGACCCATTTATACACCGCCTCATTTCGACGAAACAGAGATCTCGACGAAACAGGATTGGGCTCGACGAAACAGAACGAAGTTGGGCTTACACTTGGGCCTGAAATTAGCCCATGACGAAACTGATTTGGGCTTATGTGATTCGTCGTAACTTCGACGAAACTGATCTGTTTCGTCGTCACAGTTTTGATTCGCCGTACACATTCTGTTTCGTCGACATTAAATTTTCAAAACACAGAGACATGAAAGATTTCTGCAGACTGAACAAATTATGATTTAAAATGAACACTTTTCCATTTTGTTTTGGTTTCCAAATGCAAGAACATGTTATGAAGTAGGTTTCAGCTTCCGGTAGAAAACACCAAGCAACAACTTCGGCTTAATCAAAAACGAACTTTACAAATAACAAAAAAAAAAAAAAAAAATTTAAAGCACGGTAAACTAAACGAAAAGGTAATAAACTGAGAAAAACAGTAAGCAACTGTACAAATGCAATCTTTTTGCGAATCTCAAGGATAAGGAATCATACCAGCTTACGGTCTTAGTCAACATGATTTTGATTTCTATTTAAAGCTCTGGATAAGTATACTACCTCGATTATTGGTATTGTGGTCCACATAAGCTCAAACTGATCAGACGTAATCATAATTTAAGAGATACGATTAACGGTAAGAATTATACTTACTTGTCGATGTGAATCCACTCACGACACATTCCTGTATCAAGGTATGCACGAGAATTCATCTTACCGGTGAGTATACCGATTATCATCTGTTTGACCGTATAAAAATGTGAGAAACTCACTTATTTTGATTGAAAACAAGCCCTATGTGATAGAATCACTTATTGATGAGGAACTTGATTTTCAGATGCATGAGGGCACAGGAGCAAGTCCGTGAACAGGTCAGTACTTTCGTACAGCAGAGAGACGAACTTGACTCCCGCAAAGAATCTGTGATATAAAATCACTTATTTTGTTTGGACATGTGATTGTTGATCACTTATTGAGGTCGAATGCAATATGTACACGTATGTATGCTATCATGGAAGATCTTAGACTTCGTCTCCGTTATTTTTACGGTTTGATACAACCATGATACCCAGATGATAAGCAGCATAAAGACCGAATATTTCAGATCTCGACAATCTCTCAAACGAGATTTCGGTACTAAGACCATATGCCAATGAATGGTTCCCACCTGACTTGAAGTCTGTTAGGTTTGTATCATCCTGCACATTTTAGTCTGATTGTGAGCCTACCGATACATCGTTAGTAGAGATACTTATCATTTTTCTTTTTGTTTTTTTTTTATTTTGAACACGTTGACCGACCACACCAGTGAACATCATCATTTTCCTTTATCCAAGAAACTCATTTTTGGTTTTTCTATTGTTTTTGAAATTTTCATTTTTCAAACGAAAAGACAGAAAGTAACGACATCTTTTTGGATTTTGAAATTTTGCAATGTTTTTGTATTTTCTTGAAATTTCTCCCCCTAAAATGCTAAAAGGTTACGAAAACTAAAATCTTTTTGAATTTTTAGAGTTTATAAAGAAAATATTTACAAAAACGATCAGCCAAAGAAGTTTACTCGGGTATCACCTTAATGCCATTGACCAAAAGTAGATAATCAAAACGTGATTTATCAAAAGCTTTTGTAAACAGGTCGGCACGTTGGTGATCAGTGGGGACATGAACGACATCGATTAACCTCTTGTCAAAACAATCACGTATGAAGTGATATTTAATGTCGATGTGTTTAGTCTTGGAATGCTGCACAGGATTTCTAGTGATCTGTAAGGCAGCATTATTATCAACAAAAATATGAGTAGATAGGAATTCTAAACCGTAGTCGCGCATTTGTTGTTGTATCCAAAGAACTTGGGAGCAACAACTCGAGGCAGCAATGTATTCTGCTTCACATGTTGATGTAGCAACACACGTTTGCTTCTTGCACTGCCACGTGACCAGGCGATTTCCTAAGAACTGACATCCTGCTGTTGTTGATTTGCCATCGATTTTGCAACCACCAAAGTCAGAATCACTGTATGCAATTAATTCAAAACTATCATCCCTAGGGTACCAAAGACCAAGGTCCGGGCATCCCTTCAAATAGCGAAAAATCCTTTTGATAGCTGACAGATGAGAGGCCTTCGGGTTTGCTTGATATCTTGCAAGCAGGCATGTTGGATACATTATGTCAGGCCTCGAAGCGGTGAGATACATGAGAGATCCGATCATGGCACGATAGTAAGAAGAGTTGACACTTTCTCCCTTCAAATCCGGAGTAATCCCGTGATTCTGCGGAAGTGGAGTACCAATGGGCGTTGCATCTGACATTTGGAATCGGCTCAAAATGTCACCAACATATTTAGTCTGATGGATGAATATCCCAGACTCTGTTTGTTGTACTTGTAGTCCCAAGAAAAAGTTCATCTCTCCCATAGCGCTCATTTCGAACTTTTCCTGCATAACACGTTCGAATTGCCTGCACAAAGATTCATTAGTAGAACCAAATATTATATCATCAACGTATACCTGCACCAGCAGAAGATCTCCATCTAGTTCTTTGATAAAGAGTGTGCAATCAATAAGACCTCGTCGAAATCCATTCTCCAGAAGATAGTTGGATAAGGTTGCGTACCAAGCCCTAGGTGCTTGATGTAAACCATAAAGAGCTTTGTTTAGCAACCAAACCCGATCGGGGTGAATAGGATCTTCAAAACCTGGAGGTTGTTCGACGTGCACCTCTTCTTGAACTATACCATGAAGAAAAGCACTTTTAACGTCCATCTGGTAAACTTTGAATCCTTTGAAAGAAGCATAAGCTAAGAAGATCCGAATAGCTTCCAGACGTGCAACAGGTGCATAAACTTCATTGTAGTCAATGCCTTCTATCTGGCGAAAACCCTGAACAACCAGTCTCGCCTTGTTGCGAATAACAATTCCACGGTCATCTTTCTTGCATTTGTAAACCCATCGAGTCCCAATTTTCTTGTAATTCTCCGGTTTTTCAACAAGCTTCCAAACACCAAGCTTTTGAAATTGTTGCAGTTCGTCCTGCATGGCTTCAACCCAAGAATTATCTTTTAAAGCTTCCTTCCAAGATTTCGGTTCTTCTTGTGAAACGTAACACGCAAAGGACCGATCGTTTTGAAGACCAGATTCTCTAATTGCTGAATATAAACCAGCATTCTGGTTATTTCTCAGCTGATTACGCGTCTGCACACCGCGTTGGACATCTCCTATTATGTTCTGCTGGGGATGGGTATTGTGAATCCTCAATTCAGGATTTTCAGGAATACTAGCATTAATACCCAAATTGTTAAGATTAAGATCAGCAACCAACTCCGCACCGGGAATATGAGTGGAAGTGGATGCATTTCCTTCAGCAGTATCATCATTCTGCACTTGAGGAGTTTCTAAAGAAGTGCCATGAACAGGAACAACCGGGGCAGAAGTGCCTTCAGTCGTATCAAGATATTCATCATCTTCCGATGACTCATTGTAGTCAGTGGCATCTTCAAATACCTCATTTTGAACAGTATTGTTAACTGAATTAGAACCTTGAGGGCTAACAATAACAGGTCTTACCAATGGCGAACCAGCAGCGTTGTCACTATCAAATAACATTTGAACAGCTGCAGATTCTTCATCAAAGGTAGGCAGATTAAAGGAGTCGAATAACCCATCGTAATCGAACATCCAAGGATCACCCGGAGATCTAACAGGATTTGTGTACCTTTGAACCCTTACTTCATTCCAAAGCTCAATCTTTTTGGTGGTCAGATTCCAAACACGAAAATTCGGAGTTGCATATCCAAGGAAGAAACCTTCGATAGCTTTAACACCAAACTTTCCATCTGGGTCAATCATGGTACATGGACCGCCAAAAGGTTCAAGGAAAGAAAGATCCGGTTTCCTTTTCTGTAGAAGTTCGAAACAGGTTTTGCCATGCCTCTTAACTGTAAGAACTCTGTTCAAAGTGTAGCAAGCAGTCGACACAGCTTCTGCCCAGAATTGAACAGGAAGCTCCGACTCTACCAACATAGTTCTTGCAGTTTCGATAATCGTGCGATTCTTCCTCTCAGCGACACCGTTTTATTGTGGAGTATAGCGAGAACTGTATTCATGAAGAATGCCTTTAGAAGTACAGAACTCATCCATCACACGGTTTTTGAACTCAGTTCCGTTGTCGCTTCGGATCCTCTTCACTTTCAAAGTGTATATATTTTCTAACATTGTGAGAAGATCCTTGAGGATTCCAGGAGTATCACTCTTGTGTGCCATGAAAGCTACCCAAGAAAATCTAGAATAATCATCAGTAACAACCAGACAGTAAGCATCTCCGAATGTTGTCTTGTGCTTCATAGGTCCAAAGAGGTCCATATGAAGACGTTCGAGAGGCATGCTAACAGTGTTGATTTTCTTCAGAGGGTGAGATTTCTTTGTTTGTTTCCCTTTCTGGCACGAAACACAGATATCTTGTAGATGAAAACTTCTCACAGGCACACCATTCACAAGGTTATTTTTCACCAACTGGTTCATTTTTCTCAAGTGAATGTGCCCCATTCTTCTGTGCCAAGAAATAGACTCCTTCTCTGTGGCTTTTGAGACAAAACATGTTACTTGCGCAGATGACGTAATCGCTTGGCTCATATCAAGAATATAAAGATCATTAACTCTTGGAGCCGATAAGAGAATCCATTCATCTGGAATCTTGAATCCAGGTTTAAGCACATAACAACCGGCATCATCAAAATGCACGGTGAACTTTTTATCGCAGATTTGCGACACACTGAGAAGATTATGATCAAGTTGACGAACATAATTAATCTTTTCGAAACATACCACACCATTTGAGATCATTCCTTCTCCGGTGATATATCCGCCTTTGTCTCCTGCGAACGCGACATAGCCTCCTCTAATATTTCTCACATCGTACAGAAGCCGTAAGTCGCCCGTCATGTGCCTGGATGCCCCACTATCAACAATCCAATGACTACTGATAGTTCCTCCTAGAACACCCTGCACATATCATCCAATGATTAGTTAAGGATGGGGACCCAAGCCAAAGTGGTCTTGGGTCGTCCCTGAGAATCACGAATAGTGATCTCGATCTGGTGATGATTTTCTAACCTAACAGCTCCCCCTGAACTTTCACCCTTCTTAGGTTTCCAAGTTTGTTTTTGTTTACCAGATTGAGTTTTATAAACAGATTTTGAAACTTCTGGTTTTAAAAGTGAACTTGATTCCCTTGGAACAGATTTGACCTCAGATTTTAAGGCCTTTTCTATTTTATTCACATTTTGATGTCGTTGTTTCGTTTCCTGTTCTTTAACAGTTCTTTTATCATGTTTTGGCGAAACGGAACGACATTGAAGGTGAATCTTTTCAGGTGGTGCTTTCTCAACAAATTTCTCTTTTGGAGTGTTTGCACAATCTTTGATGATGTGCCCAAACTCCCCACATTTAAAACACGTTCTCCTCTCAACAAACTTAGGAGAACCGGATCGACGATCAGATGTCGAACCTGTAGAACCTGAGGTACTTGCCTTTTCATTACACCCGTTTGAATGTTGAGTGTAATTATTTTGACTGTTACGCTTTAAAATCTTGACTTGTTGTACAAAATCAGTGTTTGATTTGTTAGCAAAAATCTCAATTTTATCAGTACCCTCAGATGCCACAAATCTGACATCATTGTTTTTCTTTTGATAACGAGCTCCTGATGTTTCAACTTTTGACTTAGAAACATTTGACCTTTGAGCTCGTTGAAATGGTTGTTTACCCTTAGGAGTAAAAGGTTGTTGCTTTGTTGGGGATTTTTGATTTCCAAATTTCTTTTTGATTTCAGCCTTAGGAATTGGATCACATTGAGTTACAGTAACTCCTTGAATCGACTTTCCCAAAAACTTACTTGTGTTATTTTCAAAAACGTTATCAATCGATGATGGATTGACATTTTTAATTGGAAAATCATTATCTGAATAGATTTTAGAATCACCAACCAAAGTATACAACACATTGTTACTCTTAATGGTAGACACAGGTTTCTTGTCATCCATGACAGGATTAATCACTTGTTTGGCAACTTGTTGCACAACAGGAATAAGAGGATCACAAAGAATATGATTCTCAATTGGAATTTCTATTCCCTTTTTCTTGTCAAGTGATTCATCCTGGTCATTAGCATCTGTTTCATCATCAGATGAATCATAATCCTCAACAGTTGGAGGACTTTGACTCACTGTTGTTGAAGTTTCTGTTTCAACAGATGAGGTTTCCGAGGAATTGTTCGGTTTGAACCCTAATCCAGTAGTAAATTCCTCATAATTAAGAGGCACACTGGGTTCAAAACGAGGCATATCCTCTTCGTTAGGTGGTGCAGCATAATTGTGTCTCAAAGGGGGCGGACATTTCTTATACCCAACACCACTCTTGTTTTTCTTCAGTTGTTGAACGTCAATTATGTGATCGAGCACAAATCGGGAGTTAGAATAACTGTCCAATTTTTGCTTGATCGCATCGTGCTCGCATTTTGCAATGGCTAATTCCTTTTTGGTTTCCTCAACGATATTTATGTACTTGTTAATACTAACTTGTTTGTGATAAACAACTTTAGTAGTTTCGGAAACACTTTTCTTTAAATTTTCAATTAAAGATTTAAAGTCCTTTTCGTTTCTTGTTAAAGCCATATTTGCTTCTTTGCACTTTGACATATCAACAACCAAACTTTGATTGTGACTATGAATTTTGTCACATTCAAGTTTCACTCTATCAAATTCCTGTTTCATATAAGCACAATCAGTACATATTCTAGGAGTTTCAGATGTTACCTGACTCGAAGAGGCTGAAACATTTGCCATAAAGGCAGTTTGAAAAGAAAAAGATCCGTCTTCAGAGAAGAACTTCTCCATTTCCTTAGATGCTATCCCAGCTTTCTTGATAAGAACAGATTTCTGAGACTTCAACTCCTCTGCTTCATTTAACAAGTCATCAATAGAAGTCGCTTCTTCTTTCACATCTCCCGAAATAGAACTTTCTTCATCCGAACTCCCGGTATAACCCGAACTGTCGTCACTTTCAGAAAATTCTTCTTTATGAACGTGCTTGATGTGATTGATGATCTTTGCATAGCACGCTGTTCCTCCTCCTTCATTATCACCTCCCCCTAATTGTAAAGACCAATTACACCCTTCATCTGTTTGAACAGTCAATGCACGAGTGTTGTTAGATGGTCCAGACTGGTCCTGGCTGGTAGTATTATTCACAGCTACTATCCCTTTTCCACGATTTTCTTGAGTGCCTTGATTTGCATTTGAAGTACTTGTCTGATTTCTGAACGGGTTCTGATTGCCTTGCTTGGCTGGTCGGGTGCACTCACGTTTGAAGTGACCCTTTTCGCCACAATTAAAACATGTAACCGCTTCTTTATCAAACCCGTACTTCGTTTCCTTCTTACTATCCAAAGAACTTCTTCCTGTTCTACTCATGAAATCCCTTGCCCTTCTTACTGCACTTGCAAACGCCCACTTTATATCCATCAACTCCATTTCATCACGATCGATTTGTTGATAATCTTCGTTGGTCATACTGATGTTTCCAATTTGACCTGCAACCAAACCGCAGTATGCACTGACCATTGTATTAATGAGTTCCATGTGCTCCTTTGCTACTTCAATGCTAACTTTTGAGAGGTTCGAAGTATCAACTTTGACAGTGTTCGTGCTTTGGGGTGGAGGATTGTTGGTATAATGTGCTTGTTGTGGTGGTGGTTGGGCTTGAGATGAGGGTATTGACTGTGAAAGATAAGTACCTAAGTCAAACTCTGGTTAAGTAGTAACTTGAGGTGGAGGTTGAGATTTTAATTTGGATAGCGATTGTGAAAGATAAGCACCTAAATCAAACTCTGGTTGAGTAGGTTTGAATGGAAACGGAGATGAGTTTGTGTTGGAAACAAACGCCGTTTGAAGCTTAGGTTGCTGAACAGAACTAGAACTTGCAGAAGGAGCAAAACCAGGCAAATAAATTTATGTGTTCTGAGGAGCTCCAATCCTTTTAGCTTTCCGATTTTCCTCTTCGTTCTTGTGCTCCAACTTCTGAACGAATCCATAGATAGTGACAGTTTCCCCATCCAGAGCACCAGTATGCTTTAGAAGTTCAATGAATGGACTCCATACAGGAGGTAGAGCATCAGCTAAACGTGCAATCATTTCCACATGACTTACAGCAACCTTATAAGAACTCATTTCACTTATCAAATGATAGAAACGAGAAGTCAAATCATTTAAAGTTTCATTTTCCAAAGATTGAAATGATTCAAATTCTTTCTTCAAAAGATCATGGCGAATTTTTCTAGAAGCTGCATTTCCTTCTCCTCTTGTTTCCAATGCATCCCATAAAGCTTTTGTGCTCTTACTATAAGAAAATTGATGATAGATGTCTTTATGAAGAGCTTGTGTTAGAAAAGCAAACGCCTTCTTCTCTAATTCATAGGCTTTCTTGTCTTCTTCAAGCATATGAGAAATACCAGCGGCAGTTGATGCTGCTGCTTCCAGTTCCGGACTACATTCAGTAGTGAAACACGTCCAAAGTTCAACGTTTTGCCCTTGAATGTATGTGTGAAAACGACCCTTCCAAGATAGATAGTCGTTCATATGATTTAGCTTTGGCGGGCGATTGTTGCTTCCCGTCTCACTCTCACTGAGCAATAGATTTTGAATGTTTTGATTTTGATTAGAAACCATTGCCCATTGACCTGCATTTATTGATTGTTGTTTTTGAGGCAATTGGTTCATTAAATCGGCAAGCGAAGGCTGATTTTCACTTGGTCTTGAGTCCGAACTCCAATCCCACAGACCTTTGTTACTCATATTTGGTATATGTATGATAGTACCTGCACACACACTTGAAAACACAAAGTTAGAATGGTTTTGCAAAGCCTCTGTGTAAAACAGATCTGTTCTCGACGAAACAGATTTCACGAAATAGGTTTGTTTCGTCTAAATGAATGATGACGAAACAGACTTGTTTCGTTTGAAGATATTTTGACGAAATAGACTTGTTTCATCGAAGATATTTTTGACGAAACACTTGTGATTCGTCGACTACTTGTTTCGTCGAAACTGAGTATCAGACAGCTGGTTTAGATATTTAAAATATCTTACTGACACAAAGTATGTTTGTAACACCAATTTTCAACCCAACATGCTTTTTCAGAAACTAATGATCACAATTTTACACCAAAGTCAATTTAATGTATAATATGTTATAACACTTAGGTTTCAACAATTTATAGATCAAGATCACAACAATGATAAGAACACTATGAAGATTGTCAAGAACACACTCAAGAACATGAGTTTTCCGGTCAGTTGATAATTTTCCGAAACACGAAAATACACAAGATTTTCACTAAAAACCCGGTTTAAAGCATGAACAAACAATCTAACTAGGTTTTTGATAAAAATCTTTAGCAAACAACAAGAAACCAACAGATTTTATGAATATTTTTCCAGAATTTATGATTTTTCAAGAACAAATTTTCAGAAAAACACACACAAATACTTGATAAAAACCGAACAATGTTTGATTTTAAACAAGGATTAGAGCCAAACGCTCTGATACCAATTGTAGGTCCCGAAATCTGAGGATCGATAACGAACCGAATCACTTGTTTATAGCAAACACGGTCACGTGTGCGGAATCCACGTAACTATGCCAAATCAAACATATAAAGCAATAACAACAAAGGATTAATCAATGAAACACACTCGATTGATTAAACGGGATGAGAACCGATTACAAACTGATACAAACACAGTTCAGACAGAATTTCGACAGAGTTTCTTTACTGGTAATTATCTCATCTACCTTCAAATGAAAGCAGACTTGGTTTATATAGTCCCTGGGCCCAACAGTCGACGAAACACAAGGTGTCTCGGCGAAACAGGATATGGGCCAGTCATTGGGCTTGAAACAGCCCATTACACGACGAATCAAGTGTGATTCGTCATGACTGTCGGCGAGACAGAATGACTAAACACAAGTCTGTTTCGTCGTGAGTTGTTCGACGAAACAGACCTGTTTCGTCGAGGACTGCATCAGCTGTTCTGTTTGCTGTAAACAGACAGCAAACAGATAGAATATATAAACACATAATGACCATTATACCCTTGTCATGCAACATGCATTGTTCGTTAAACATTACATAACTAAATGAGACAAACAAGTCGTACACAAGCAGATAGGAGGATATCTGACTTGGTAGACATCAAATACATACTCGATAAACGTTAAAGACCGTACAAAATACATCATAAAGTACAAGACTAGTTACAGACACTAAAAATGCATCAACAGTAAGCGACCAAGTGAACCAGAAAATAGTGTGAACAATGGACCGGTACTTCAAATGCCTATTCCCAAAAGAAGAAGAACCATGCCTTATGGTTGTTCTTATAAAGAATTCTGGTCTTGTAAACCAATGGAATTCTCGGGCAATGAAGGGGCCATTGCAACCTTACGCTGGATAGAAAAGACTGAGGCAGTCTTAAGGATAAGTAAATGTGCTGAAGAAGATAAAATACTGTTTGCTTCTAATCTGTTTAAGAATGCAGCACTAGAATGGTGGAACACTATCCTCCAGACAAGAGGACGTGATCAAACCTATAATATGGAATGGGAAGAATTTAAGAACAAGGTAGAAAGGAAATTTTGCCCACCCAATGAAAAAGAACAGATAGCAAACAAATTCCTAAATCTTAGGATGACTGGTGTGGATAGCAAAGGGTACACAAAGTTATTCTATGAATATGCTAGGATAGTACCAACTCTTGCTTCACCAGAACCAGTATTAATCTCTCGTTATATTTGGGGAGATAAGACATGTAGTCAAGGCAGCTAGACCTCAAACCATAGAAGAAGCTGTAGAACTAGCCAACACCTTGACTGATGAGCTAGTCCGTACTAGAGAAGAAGACCAGAGAAGGAACCTAACTCAAAGGCTTACTCAAGAATTTCGTTCTGGAAATTTCAATCGTAGGAATACAGGTTCTACTTCTGCACCATACTGCAAGGTCTGTAAGAAAAAGCACTCGGGAAAATGCTCCAATCTCTGCAACTATTGCAAGATGTCAGGACACAAGGAAGAAAATTGCAGGAAGAAAACCAGTAATGGATTTTGCTTCAATTGTGGAGAAAAAGGTCATATCAGGCCAAATTGTCCAAAATTAGCCCCAGATGCAAACAACAAGAATACTAAAAATGCTAGAGCATTTGTGCTGACTACAGAAGAAGCCAAGATGATCCCAGATGTCATAGCTGGTACGTTTTTAGTTAATGATATCTTTGCTAAAGTATTATTTGACTCTGGTGCAAACCAAAGTTTTATTAATACATCGTTTTGCAAATTACTAAATCAATCATTAACTAAACTACCACATGAATGTTTAGTAGAAACAGCCAACGGAGAAACTGTTAGAATTTCTGAAATCTTGCAGGGAGCAAGTATAGAAATTTCAAATCAGAAATTTATTGCAAATCTTTATCCCATGAATTTGGTAGGATTTGATGTTGTTCTAGGAATGGATTGGTTAATAACCAATAAAGCCAGTATTTTATGTGATCAAAAGTTAATTCGTGTAAATTCACAAAAAGGTAAAACGATCACAATTAAAGGAGATAAGCCCTCTAGATCCACAAAATTCATCTCTGTGATGAAAACTGCAAGTTGTATAAGAAAAGGTTCTATAGTGTATTTGATATCCATAATCACTAACACTAAAGGAAAAGAACTAAAAGATATTCCAGTAGTATCTCAATTTTCAGATGTCTTTCCAGAAGAATTGCCAGGACAACCTCCAGACAGAGAAGTTGAGTTCAGAATTCACCTGCTACCAGGAATATCACCAATTGCCAAAGCACCTTACCGTTTGGCACCCGCTAAAATGCAAGAATTGAAGAAACAATTAGATGAATTATTAGAGAAAGGATTTATACAGCCAAGTTCGTCGCCATGGGGAGCGCCGATATTGTTTGTTAAAAAGAAGGACGGATCAATGCGTATGTGCATTGACTACCGTGAATTAAACAAGCTCACGATTAAGAATCGATACCCATTACCGAGAATCGATGATCTGTTTGATCAGCTGCAAGGAGCTCGATATTTCTCTAAAATCGACTTAAGGTCAGGATATCATCAATTAAAGGTACAGGAAGAGGATATTCCTAAGACCGCATTTAGAACAAGGTATGGCCATTATGAATTTACTGTTATGCCATTTGGTTTAACCAATGCCCCAGCTGCATTTATGGACATGATGAACCGAATATGTAAGCCATATTTGGATAAATTCATAACTGTTTTTATAGATGATATTCTAATTTATTCTAAGAATAAAGAAGATCATGTAAAACATTTGCACGCACTTTTAAGTTTGTTAAGAAAGGAAAAGCTTTATGCTAAGTTTTCAAAATGTGAATTTTGGTTAGAACAAGTACAATTCCTTGGACACCTAGTCAATCATGAAGGAATTCATGTAGATCCAACAAAAATCGAGGCAATTACTAAATGGAAAACCCCTGAGTCACCAACCGAGGTCAGAAGTTTCTTAGGATTGGCTGGTTATTATAGAAGAGTTATTAAAGATTTCTCTAGAATAGCCATTCCCTTAACTAAGTTAACCTGTAAATCTGTTAAGTTTGAATGGGGAATAAAACAAGAAGAAGCCTTTAGAATTCTTAAGCAAAGATTGACCCATACACCTATACTAGCATTACCAGAAGGAACTGAAGACTTTGTAGTCTATTGTGATGCTTCTAGATTAGGTTATGGATGTGTGTTGATCCAACGTCAAAAGGTTATAGCTTATGCATCTAGGCAACTTAAGAATCATGAAGAGAATTATTCAACCCATGATTTAGAATTAGGAGCTATAATTTTTGCTCTTAAAATTTGGAGACATTACCTTTACGGTAGTAAGTTTACCATATTCACTGATCATAAGAGTTTAAGGTATGTTTTCGGGCAAAAGGAGTTGAATATGAGACAAAGACGCTGGATGGAATTTCTTAGTGACTATAACTGTGATATCCAGTATCATGAAGAAAAAGCAAATGTAGTGGCAGATGCTTTAAGTAGAAAGCATCATGAAAAGCCAAGAAGGGTACGTTCTCTTAAATTAAATCTGCAAGTAGATTTAAATGATCAGATAAGAGAAGCACAAGAATCAGTAATCAAAGATGATTCTGAAAAATTAAAAGGTATGTTAAAAGAATTGAAACAAGGAACGGATGGAATTTGGAGATTCCATGAAAAGAGAATGTGGATACCTAAATTAGGAAATCTACGTAATCGTATATTAGAAGAAGCCCATAAGTCTAAGTATACGATACATCCAGGAAGTGATAAAATGTATCAGGATTTAAGGAAAAATTTCTGGTGGATAGGAATGAAAAAGGACGTAGCAGTCTATGTTTCTAAATGTTTAACTTGTTCACAAGTCAAAGCTGAACACCAGAAACCTTCAGGTTTGTTACAGCAATTAGAAATGCCGGTGTGGAAATGGGAATTAATAACAATGGATTTTGTTACTAAATTACCCAAAACTAGGAAAGGAAATGATACAATCTGGGTGATTGTAGATAGATTAACCAAGTCAGCTCATTTTCTACCAATGAAGGAAACAATTAGTATGGAACAATTATCTAAATTGTATGTAAATGAAATTGTTTCTTTACATGGCATTCCTTTATCAATTGTTTCTGACAGAGATAGTCGATTTACATCTCATTTCTGGTCAAGTTTCCAAAAGGCAATGGAAACCAAGATAAAGCTAAGCACGGCTTATCATCCTCAAACAGATGGACAAAGTGAAAGAACAATTAAGACAATGGAAGACATGCTTAGAGCTTGTGTAATTGACTTTGGAGGTAATTGGGACGAACACTTACCTTTAATAGAATTTTCTTATAATAATAGTTATCACACAAGTATCAATGCTGCACCATTCGAAGCACTTTATGGACGAAAGTGTCGAACCCCAGTCTGTTGGGCAGAAATTGGGGAAAAGCAATTATCTGGACCTGAAATAGTACAGGAAACAACTGACAAGATTATTCAAGTCAAGGAACGACTGAAAGCAGCACGTGATCGACAAAAGAGTTATGCTGATAACCGACGCAAACCCTTAGAATTTCAAGTAGGAGATAAAGTATTGTTAAAGGTCTCTCCATGGAAAGAAGTGGTAAGATTTATCAAACGGGAAAAGCTAAGTCCCAGGTATGTTGGACCTTTTAAGATTATTAGAAGAATAGGACCAGTAGCCTATCAGCTACAATTGCCAGAGGAAATGGCAGGAATACATGATGTGTTTCATGTATCTAATCTTAAAAAGTGTTTAGCTGATGAATCATTGATAGTACCTCTTAAGGATATAGAGGTAAATGAACAACTCAAGTTTGTAGAAAAACCTCTACAAATTGAAGACAGGAAAGTCAAGAATCTCAAACACAAGAGATTAGTTCTAGTCAAAGTAAAGTGGGACTCCAAAAGAGGACCTGAGTACACATGGGAACTCGAGTCAGAAATGAAAACAAAATATCCGAAATTGTTTCAGTAGATCT
The DNA here is from genome assembly GCA_030545235.1 of Helianthus tuberosus. Lineage (NCBI taxonomy): Eukaryota > Viridiplantae > Streptophyta > Magnoliopsida > Asterales > Asteraceae > Helianthus > Helianthus tuberosus. The sequence goes on along the minus strand of CM060441.1, from coordinate 212,209,166 downwards.
CGAGGACGAGCTCAAAAACAAGATGGGGAGAATGTAACAACCCTCGGTAAAACCAACACCCTTATAAATATTTATTACACCCTATTATATGTTAGAATGTCCCAATACGTCTTATGTTACACCCCATATGCGAAAACCGAGCCGTATTATGTTATAGTTTATAAAAATAAAATAAAAATCTGAATTTAGAACTGAGGCGGGCCGCATAAGATCCCACCTCAAGTTCATGCGGGCCGCGCGGACTCATAACACGCGATCGCACCAGAGGCCGACACGTGTCGACATCGTGGCGGACCTACTAGCTGACCCAGCTAAGCTACTGCGTTGACTCATGTTGACGCGGGCCGCGTACATGTTCCTTGTCTTTGACGCGGGCCGCGTGGAAACCCAATTACACAACTATAAATAGATGGCATCAGATTTCAATTTCCGTCGCTCACATTTCAATCTCAATCTCGAATTCTGAAGTATTAAGCAAAATATTTGGGTATTATACCCCTAATTTAGCGAGGTTCTGCTCTGTTGTAAGTATTATAACCCTGGTTTCATAATAGTTACGCTGCCCGATTGATTTAGGGTTCCGTAACAACTGTCGTGGTTCTGCCCGACGTAGTTGTTGGAATGCCGTCTCGGGGAGGGTATTATTAATAATTTCAAAGGGTTATGATACTAACCAATGTACATTTGTATAAATTATAGATTATATCCAGGAAACCCTTACGAAAAGCCTAAGACAGCAATGTGAGTTATCCTCTTTTTGTTAATGTTTTTGGTAATGTTTTACCAAACCTTAAATGTTTTACTATGAAAATTAGCAGTGATTGAGTCTTTGTAGTCTTTAATTACTGTCCGGTATGTTAGGGCTTTGTATACAAAATTTGTACTACTTGCGAGTAGTGAGTCGGGATGACAATACGTTACCATTGGAAAATGAGTTAGCCAATGGGTAATATGACCCACAAGTCAGGATTGATAGTACCAAATGGAGTAATTGTGTAGACATAAACATTGTAATCGTCCTCGATACTGTTTAATTTGATAAAATGTTTCTTGATTAAACCGGGATTCACTCACCAGTATTTCCGACTGACAAATGTTTTTAAAACGCGTTACAGGTAACACAATGTGAACAGCCAATTAGTGGAAAGCCAGCTGGAGAGCACTGAAGGCTTGGGGATAATGTGGCTATAAAAGTTACCTAATAAACGATGTTTTAAATTCAATAAAATAGGGTTTATCCCTATAATGTATTGTAATAAGAAACTTGGGTTTTGCCCATGTTATTATAAAAGAAGGTGGTTTTTACTCTGATAAACATTTCCTAACTACGGTCCTGATGTAAATTCCGCTGCGAGACTAAACAAACTGATACCACCAAACTCTGTGATCACGTCCGCCCGTTCCCGGGGAACAGGGATCGGGGGTTGTGACACCCTATACGCCCCGTATAGGCTTCGTAGGCATATACGAGACACATATTGTGACAAGTGTCAAAAATCCAGGTATCCGTACAATTAATTAATCTTGATTAGTGCTAAATGACTGTGCTGAATTACAATTAATTGCTTTCTGATTACTGCATCATACTTACATGTGTATCACATATTGCATAATGTCACATCACTTTTACATACAAACTTTGTTGACATACATGATGCACAGAGCACAGCTAGCACAGTTAGCGGATAACCCAGAAAAATGCTGGCAATGTTCATTACATAGACAAACAATGTTTGGAGACCCTGTATGGGCCAGAGACTAAGTTTCACACTAGTATAGTGTGTAGGACAGTGAGGACCGTAAAACTGCTTCACTAGGTGATAGTTTAAATGCCGGGAAGTGCCTAAAACCCACTTAAAGTGCTGACTTCGGCACATTTCAGCAAAAATCAGCAATTTAATGAGCTAGTAACATGCAAAAATATGGCAAAATGGTCATGTATGCTTTCCTAAGTGTCGGGAATTAAAAGTGTCACAAAAGGGTACTTAAAGAACACTAAACGGAATAGTTTGACACCCTAATGAACCGGTATCTAACCGAACAACCGGACACTACCCGAAACACCAAAATTATACTAGAAGCATTGTTTTAATGTTTCTGAGCTAGTTATGATCCCCGAACACCCTAACACACTACAAAACACATATTATGCATAAACACTAACTAATATACTTAGAAACCTAACTAATAATCTAACTTACCATTTAAACCCAACTAAATACCCCCCACCCCCTAAGTGGACGGTCACTTATGTGACCCCACCATAATCTTCCATTGATTTTGCTTGATTTGATTTAAGATCTTGTCATGTACTATTGAAGACATATGAACCATGGGGTAATAACATTAGATGGTTATAAGTGAAGCATGAGTCCTAATCTTTCTCACACACACAAACACCTCAACTCTCTCCCTCTCTTCTCACGGCCGAGAACTAGCACCACCACTGTTAGGGGAGGATTTTCCAAAGATCAGTGATCCTCAATTACTGTCGGGCTTAGGGATCCTCAATTCTGTTTGAATTAGTGATCCTCAGAGAGTATTGTAGGATCAGGATCCAGGATCATCATAGTGATCCTTACACTAACGATTGTCTGCTTTGAATATGAAGTTGTTTTGCAGGAGTACGTGCTTGGACTTGGTCTTGGCGATATTCCTGGAGCATATTCCCTTTTTATTCCGCACGTGCTTGACTAATATGGACGTTATGGAGGTCGTGGAAGACTTGCACGAAATGCGGATAGTTAGTTAGCTTAGATATTTTTCCAAATTTATAAGGGGATAGTGAGCTAGATTAGAACACTTGGCTATTTTTGGCTAAACACACACACTCGTAACTGCTCTCATCAACTCTCGATAGTTTGCTCGGCGATTACACACTTTTTTGCACATTACACTCTAGTGATCCTTGTAACAAGCTCGCTATCATCCAAAGTTGTAATACATTTTCTGTTTAATCTGAGTTGGTGATCGGTAGTTTCCATCCCCCGAGGTTTTTTATGCCGGAGATCAACTCTTGATCAAGGGCTTTTTCCTCGTATAAATAATTGTGTCACTTGTTCATTACATTTCTGAGTGATCCTTAATATTGTTCATTGATTCAAGCATCACACCTCACAACAAAAGATTTGGTTGCATTATCTTTGCTTGATTTTTGACCAAAACAGTTTGGCGCCCACCGTGGGGCAATTGGTGCTTCGTTCTTGAGAAATTATTGTTCTTGTGATCATTTCGGTTCATTACAACCAAGCAGATGGCTTCTTCAGCAAAGAACACATCAAGCTCTATGCCGGCAATGAGTTCTTCATAGGGCGTTCCTCCTTTGCCTCCACCACCTTCTGCATCCCAGAAGAATGCTGAAAATGCTGCGAAGAGACAAACCCCCATTTTTCCAAAACCACCAACTTCTTCTGTTTCCTCTAATCCTACTACTAATGATCTTTTTACTCTGATTTTGCAGATGAGAGATCGCATGCAAGAGCTGGACAAAACCAATGAAAGGATCCTCCAGGAGATTAGTGATATCAAGAAACAGAAGAAATCAGTGGAGGATCACTCTCCTCTGATACCAAGGTCATTGAATTTTGACACTCCAGTTGTAACTACCCTACAATCGGCAGTTCCGGGCATCCAGTATCAAAGTGGTCCATCAGAAAGGCGTTATGGAACGGCAACTATGAGTCAGGCATTTGGCTCTCACTTCCAGCCTCAAGGATCCTATTCTCAGCCATCGGGATCCTCTTCTCAGCATCAGGGATCCTTCGTCAGCTCAGGAGGATATTTGGGAATGCACACAGTCCAAGGATCTTCCCAGGTCCAAGGATCCTCCCAGGTTCAAGGATCCTCCCAGGTCCAAGGATTCTCTATGGTTCCAGGATCCTTTCAGGTTCAAGGATCCTCTCAGCCCCAAGGATCCTTTCAGGCTCAAGGATCCTCTCAGGTTCAAGGATCCAACATCTTTCACGATCAAGGATTCTTAAGAAGTATGCAGCCTCTAAGTTCGGATGTTCATCAAGGAGACTTCATACCAATGCAGACCATTGCTTCCTCTGGTCCTTCAATCATACCAGAATCCCGTCAATATGGATTCGCATCGGCAATTCCAAACTCGAATCCCATGGGAGGTAACACTTTTAATAATTCATATAACACTAACCATGGCTCTATGCAGGATACAGGTATCAATCAGGCTATGGCTAGGGAGTTATAGAAGCTTAAGGATATGATATCCAGCGTACCATGAGTGGTTAAACCCATTCCTGAAATTGCAGATGGTAGCCATAGGATATCTCGCTTTGCACCACCTATTTGTGATGCTGAGATACCCAAGAGGTTCCAAATACCAACTATGAAGCTATATGATGGTTCAACGGATCCAGAGGAACATGTAGCTCAATACAGGGAGAGGATGGAGATCAATCCAATTCCTGAGAGGTTAAAAGAAGCATGTCTATGCAAGGGTTTTGGATCCACACTCACAGGATCTGCTCTTAAATGGCTGTTAAGTCTTCCCCCTTACTCTATTACTTCATTTGCTAATCTAGTTAATTTGTTTAATAGTCAATTCTCTTGTAGTAGAAAATTTGAACGATTAACTAGTGATCTATATAGGGTAACACAAGGTTAAAATGAATCACTTAGAGATTACATCACTAAGTTTAGTAAAGAATCCTTAGATATCCCTAACCTGGATATAGCTACGGCTGTAGAAGCCTTTAAAATGGGTTTGCTTAGGGATTCATTGTTCTATGATGATCTTGTTATAACCCCATGCAGGAATCTTGATGAAGTAAGAACCAGGGCCCTCAGGTTCATCCGTCTAGAGGATGACAAAAGGATCCAGGAGAGATTGACAGGATCCTCAAAACAGGAAAAGCAAGGATCCTACTTTAAGAATAACAAGTTCAAGTCCTACAACAAGTCTGACAACCAAAATGTGCATGCAGTAGAGCAAGAAGAGGATGATGAGGATTATCCTCCAATTTCTGAATACAGTTTTTCTGTTGATAACAATGAGCAAATTCTTGCAATGCAGAATCTAGGTGAGAAAGCTAGGTGGCCAAGAAAAAGTGATAAACCAGTTGCTACAAAAGACAAATCCAAGTGGTGTGCATATCATGAGGATTTCGGACATCTCACTGAAGAGTGTATTGCACTTAGAAAAGAAATTGGTTACTTGTTAAGCAAGGGGCACTTGAAGGAGCTTTTGGGACAAAAGAAGTCAAGGATCCAGGATCCTGAAAGGATCCCGGAAAAGGCTCCTACTCCTCCAGCAGATGCACAAGTTATAAACTTCATATCCGGTGGATCAGACATTTGTGGTACTTCCTTTTCAGCAGCCAAAAGACATGCCAAGGAAACCAAGATGGATAATGGAGACAGACCCATCCGGACCTCCACTGTCACCAAGGATAAGATCATAACTTTTGATGAGGATGATTGTCTTGATGTTCAGGATCCTCATCATGATGGTCTTGTTATTACCCTGTTTATTTCTAACCATTTTGTTCGCAGGATCCTGATAGATGGAGGAAGCTCAGTAAACATCATCCAGCTTGATGTCCTCAAGAAGATGAATATCCCTGAATCAGACATTGTCCCAAGATCCTTAGTACTTGTGGGATTCAGCGGATAAACCAAGAATACATTAGGGGACATCAAACTCCTTATCTATATTGAAGGACTCCATTCTTATCAAAAATTTTGTGTTATAGATTGCTTATCATGTTGTAATGTTATCCTTGGCAGGCCATGGATACATGACATGAAGGCAGTCCCATCCACATATCATCAATGCGTAAAGCTTCCTAGTCCATGGGGGGTGGTGAAAATTGAAAGTGACCAGCAAGAAGCTAAGAATTGTTACACATCATCAATGAAGCCAGCCTCAAGACCAAGGGAGCAATAGCAACTAAAGTATCCTCCAAGGGATGTCTTGGAGGCAAGAGAACAGGATTTGAAAGAGATCCTTATGGATCCTCATGATCCTGAATCCATAGTCTTCATAGGATCAGGGATCCTTAGCGACATTGAACAGGATCTAGTATCCTTCTTTAAAAGAAGGAAAACTACCTTTGCCTGGAAGCATGAGGACATGACAGGTATATCTAAGGATATAATTACTCATAAGCTTGGCATTGACAGGTCATTCAAGCCTATACATCAGAAGATGAGGAAGTTTGCACCTAAAAGGAATGCTATTATCCAGGAAGAGGTAGATAAACTACTTCGGGCAGGTATGATAAGAGAGGTTAAGTATCCAAGGTGGTTAGCCAATGTGGTTGTTGTTCAAAAGAAAAATGGAAAGTGGAGGGTATGTGTCGATTTCACTGATTTAAACAAGGCATGTCCCAAGGATCCTTTCCCATTACCCCACATTGACTCCATGGTAGATGCTACAGCGGGTCATGAGTTGTTGACTTTTATGGATGCTTCATCTGGATTTCAACAAATTCAGATGGAACCATCTGATCAAGAGGATACAGCCTTTATGACCGCAACTGGTATATATTGTTATATTGCTATGCCATTTGGACTAAGGAATGCAGGTGCTACTTATCAAGGAATTCTATGACATCCTGAGGAAGAACAAGAAATTTGAATGGACTGAGAAGTATGAAAGTGCCCTCAAAGCTCTTAAGGATTACCTATCCTCAGCCCCCGCCTTGATAAAACCAGAAAAGGGGGATATATTATCCTTATACCTAGCAGTATCCCCAAAAGCAGTAAGTGCGGTCCTTGTTAAGGATCACCAAGGTACACAACATCCTGTTTATTATGTAAGTAAGAGTTTACTTGATGCTGAATCCAGGTATTCACACTTAGAGAAACTTATCCTTGCATTAATTATGACATCTACTAAATTAAGACATTCTTTTGAGACTCATGCCATTATTGTTAAGACTAATTTTCCAATTAAGAATGTTCTCAGGAAACCTGAAATGTCAGGAAGGATGGCTAAGTGGGCAGTGAAGCTTAGTGCATATGATATAAGATATGAACCAAGGACTGCCATCAAATCTCAAGCCTTAGCTGACTTTGTGGCAAATTTTAGTAGTGACTTGCAAAAGGAAGCTGAGTTGGAAGTCCAACAGCTAGAAGAAACTAAGGATCCTTGGATACTCTTCACTGATGGTGCTTCTAATGTCAAAGGAACAGGGCTTGGAATACTACTAAAATCGCCACAGGGGGACATAATACCCCACTCCATAGCTTGTGAATTTCAAACTACCAACAATGAGGCTGAGTATGAAGCCTTGATAGCTGGTTTGCAAATTGCTAAGCATATGAGGATCAGGTATCTTGAGGTACATGTAGATTCGTTGTTAATTACTAATCACTTTAATGGATCCTATGCTGTTAAAGGTGAAAAACTAATCAAATATTTAGAGATAGTCAAAGAATTGGCACTCTCTTTTGTTTCCTTTAGTTTGACACAGGTACCAAGGGAAGAGAATGCAGAGGCTGATGCATTAGCCAATCTAGGATCATCCTTGAAGATCCCGGAGGATATCAAGATCCCTATTATCCACATCCTGACCCCTGCTATCGAGGATCATATAGCCATGGAGATAGGAGAGGATTCTGCAATCATCCCTAGTGAGGATACTCAATCTCATTCAGGATCATGGATCCTTCCAATCATGAGATACATACAACATGGAGAGATTCCTACAGGAGAAAACCCTAGGGCTTTCAAAATCAAGGTATCTCAATTTACAATATTGAATAATATGTTGTATAAACGATCTCTTGCAGGACCATATCTAATATGCATTGAGGATCCTGAAATCCAAGAAGTCCTAAAGGATTTCCATGAAGGAGATTGTGGAAACCACACTAGGGGCAGGGCATTATTCTCAAGGATCCTGAGGATAGGATACTATTGGCCTACTATGAAGAAGGATGCTGTGGAATATGCCAAGAAGTGTGATCCTTGTCAGAGACATAGTAATATCCTTCACCAACCAGCAGAGGTCTTGCATCCTATATCCTCTTCTTGGCCATTTATGAGATGGGGAATGGATATAGTTGGTAAGCTTCCTAAGGCACCTGGTGGAAAAGTACTCATGCTTGCTATGACTGATTACTTCTCCAAGTGGATAGAGGCTGAAGCCTTTGCTCAAGTTAGAGAAAAGGAAGTGATATCCTTTATTAAGAGAAACATTATTACTAGATTTGGTATCCCTTCTGAAATTGTTTGTGATAATGGATCCCAATTTATTGGGAATAGAACTACTAACTTTTGTGACAGCTGGGGGATGAAGATGATAACATCAACACCAGTCCACCCACAAGCTAATGGTCAGGCAGAATCATCCAACAAGATCATCATCAACAATTTGAAGAAGAAGCTTGGATCTAAGAAAGGGAAGTGGGCAGAAGAACTACCTTATGTACTATGGGCTGATAGGACAACTCCCAAGAATGCCACTGTCCAAACTCCATTTTCTTTGGTATTTGGGGCAGAATCAGTGATCCCTACAGAGATGGTGGTTCCTACTGCAAGAACAAGCATTCGTGATCCTGAAGAAAATGCTGAAAACTTGGTTCAAAATTTGGATACTATAGAAGAACTCAGGGATTTGGCAAGGATAAGGATGGCCAGTTATCAACAAAGGATGGTTGGAGCTTACAACAAAAATGTCAGGAGCAGGAAATTCCAAGTTGGTGATATGGTGTTAAGGAAAGCATTTCAGAATACCACCAATCCTGCTGACGGAAAGTTGGCACCAAAGTGGGAATGCCCTTACTTGATCGAAGCTGAGGCAGGAAAGGGGGCATATCGATTGCTAACAATGGAAGGTGATTTACTACCAAGAGCTTGGAACGCTGTCCACTTGAAGAAATACTTCTTGTAATAAGGATCCATGATCCTTACCTGACAAGTATCCTTGAAGGATCCTTACAGGACAGAGGATCCTCATTTTGGTAATATTCTAATCTCAAACTATTTCATTCTTTAATTATCTTATATAAGGATAAGGATCCTGCATCCTTTATCCTCCTTTCACTTGAATCTGAGTTTTGTAGAAGGTTTAGGTATCCTTAACAAAGGATTGAGTATCCACAAGAAGTATCCAGTTATTTGGGCTTGACCCCAGTTATTTGGGCTTGACCCCAGTTTGGGCCTGTCCCCAGTATCGCCAGTAGCGCACGATGATCCTGGTACAGTTCATGGCAATGGGACCAGTACTCGCTTTAGGGGCTGACAATTTCATTGTACTGGCTGTATCCGGGATCCTACGTATAATGGTAGACGTACCATACATCCGTTCCAAAGGTTTCTAACATTTTCACGTTAGCTAAGGTTTTGGCATTTTCATGTCACTAAGTTTGGATAGTCGCCAGTGAGGGCCATACTCCAGTTTACACACGATCCTTTGGGCTTGTCCCCAGTTATCCTTTGGGCTTGTCCCCAGTATATTGGGCTTGTCCCCAGAATTGTTGGGCTTGTCCCCAGTTACTAACTTTTATCTTATATTGGCTTAGTCCCAAGTTGTATCCTATTTCAGGTTTTTGAAGCTAAACGACCAAGGATCCTTGATCCTTACCTTCTACTAAGGTTTGTCTTTTGGTTATCCTAATCATAAGTGTTAAAGATTAGGATCCTAACTTGGATTCTCAGGTATGATCCTTAATTACTTTGATTTTATTTATTATTTATATGAGTGACCCTTATCCTTTGACAACTGAACTTATGATCCTTAAACTACACTACTTTTCAGAACTTGTCGACTATAGGATATGTGATCCTTGATCATATCCTAAACTTTTTGAGGATATTTATTAAATTTTTTCTTCTTTACTTAATAAATTCAGACAAAATGTATATCACAACAATTGAAAAGTAAAGTATTCACAAGGATAACAACACGGGAAATAGCCAAGAAGTTAAGGTTTTATTTATTCACAAAACGTTAAACCCTTCAAGGTTGTCAAAATTGCCAACCCACGTTTCTACCAGCAAAACGTGGCCCGTCCACATGGGTTGGCAAAGGGTGTCCATTGTTAACGGGTCTTAAGAGTGCAGGAAATAAAAGATGGCAGGATAACAAGTGGCTTCATCCCCCAAACAGAGGATCCCTCCACCACCTATTATCCTACCTATTGTTTAAGGATCCTTGATCCACAACCCTAGAAACTATTGTTCAAAGTACAAACCAACATTGTTTCAAAACACCATGACCAAAATAAAACTACTACCAAGTCCTAAAAAATGGGCTCCAGCCGCGTCTAGAAATGTCCATCATCGCCCATTCCTGCAGATTACACCTTTGCTGCATCACCATCACCTTCACCAGCTCCTCCAGCTCCGGCATCACCCACATGATCCTTAACCCCACTGCTGCCAGCGTCAATTTCTAAGACCTCACCAGCCTCTTCTTCGTCATCCAGCTCAGCCAACCTAGACTTCCAGCCCTCTATGTACCAGTTGCTCTTGTCAAAGTTAGGATTCTGAGCTTCTTGGGCCATCTGCAACTTGGTTTTGTACATAGCAATGGCAACGGAGACTTTAGCATCATTTGTGATTTCAGCCTTCTCCTGATCAGCAATGATATGAGCCAGGACAAGTTCCTTCTTCACCAGATTGACATCGTTTTCGAGGGAGGCAATCTTCTGATCCTTGGCCAGCATGATCTTTTGGAGGTCCAAACACTTTAACTCAACCTCTTCAAGACTCCCTACGTAATCTTGGATTTTAGTAAATTTCTGCAAAAGAAAAGATACAATTCAGGATCCCTTACCCTCAGTATGGGAGGATCATGTACAAGAATCACATTTAAGGATAAGTTATTCTCACCTCAGCAACGTATTCCTCGAACTGATGCTGGATCAGAGGCAGACCTTCAAGGGTATCAACAGTCTTCCTTTTCTTTCCGCCCCTTCCCTTAGAAGTGGTTGCCTTGGGGACCGTGACGGATGGACTAGCAGCAGGCTTCTTCTTTGCGGATCGGACAGCATCAAGGTCAGTGACACTGAAACGAGTAGCAGACTTCGATGATTTTCCAGCACCTACACATCCAAAACAGATAAGTATCCTTATTTCATTTTAATTTAAACATTTAGTTATGCACAAGATGGGATACTTACTTGACATCGTAACAGAGCCTGAGGATACTGTTAGGGGTGGATTTCTAAATGATCAGTGATCCTTGTTTACTGTTGGGTTTAGTGATCCTCAATTCTGTCTGAAGTAGTGATCCTCAGAAGTGTTGCAGGATCAGGATCATGGATCACTATAAGGATTCCTGTACTAACGATTGTCTACTTTGAATTCGTAATTATTTTGTAGGAGTATCAACTTGGACTTGGTCTTGGCGATATTCCTGGAGAATATTCTAAGTCTATTCCGCACGTGCTTGGCCAGAAATGGACGTTGTGGAGTCGTGGAGGACTTGCACCATTTGCGGAATGTTAGTTAGGCTAGATATTTTCTAATTTAAAGGGGGTAGCGAGCTAGTTAGACAACACTTGGCTATTTTTGGCTACACACACACACTCGTACAACTGCTCTCACCAGCTCTCGGCAAAACACTTAGCATTTTTCATACATTTCTACACGATACACTATAGTGATCCTTGTACTTAGCTCGCTATCATCTGAAGTTGTAATACATTTCTTGTTTAATTTGAGTTGGTGATCGGTAGTTTCCATCACCCGAGGTTTTTTATGCCGGAGATCATTCATTGATCAAGGGCTTTTTCCTCGTATAAATCTTCGTGTCACTTGTTCATTACACTTCATAGTGATCCTTATTGTTGTTCATCAATTCAAGCATCATACCTCACAACAGAAAGTTTGGTTACATTGTCATTGCTTGATTTTTGACCAAAATAGTTTGGCGCCCACCGTAGGGCAATTGGTGCTTTGTTCCTAGAAAGATTCGTATTTTTGTTATCATTTCGGTTCGCTACAACCAAACAGATGGCTTCCTCAGTGAAGAATACTTCAAGTTTGATGCCCTCATTCAGTTCTTCACAAGGCGTTCCTCCTTTGCCTCCACCACCTTCTGGATCCCAAAAGAATGCTGAGAATGCTGCGAAGAAACCAACTCCTATTTTCCAAAAACCGCCTACTTCTTCTGTTTCAACTAATCCTACTGTTTTGGTCAAAAAATCTGATGAGGATAATGCAACCAAACTCTTAGTTACGGGGTATGATGCTTTAAATGTAGAACAATGATAAGGATCACTTCAAGGTAAATTGCACAAACGACACAAGGATTTATACGGGGAAAAAGCCCTTGATCAAGAGTTGATATCCGGCACAAAAAACCCCGGGTGATGGAAACTACCGATCACCAAGCTCAAATAAATCAATAAATGTTTACAACTTCGGATAGTAACGAGCTAGGTACAAGGATCACTATTGTGAGATGTGTAAAAGTGAGTGAAAACTAATAAGTGTTCGTCGAGAGCTTCAAGAATGCGATTATATGAGAGTGTGTGTAGCTGAAAATGGCTAAGTGTTCTAATTCTAGCTCGTCACCCCTTTAAAAATAGAAGTTAGCTACACTAACAAACTATCCGACTTTTGTGCCAAGCTCCCACGTTCTCCACAACGTCCATTTCCAGTCAAACGTGTGCGAAATACCCGTGGAATATTCCATAGTAACGTTGCCAAGACCAAGTCAAGCTTGTTACTCCTGCGAAGTAATACAAAACACAAACAAACAATCGTCAGTATGAGGATCCTTAAAGTGATCCATGATCCTGAAACTCTTCTGAGGATCACTATCTGTCACAGAAGTAAGGATCATTAATTAGGATAACGAATAAGGATCACTAATTGTTAGAAAATCCTCCCCTAACAATTGCCCCCAAAATATAAGGAGTGAAATGTTAAATAAGCGAATTATATTTTCCTGATCTTATCCGCAACTAACTATCGTAAATATAGCCGTTATTGTAGAACTATCCGTTGCAACCATGACGTCACAGAAGTGACAACCCTGCACGATCATGATTATAAATAGGAGATAGAGATAGGATCAAATGCATTTAAAATTTCAGAGAGACTCCCTTTATAACTGCATTCCGAAGATAAACAGGTATTCTCTCTTCATCTTCTTCCTTCTCTTGCTCTGTTTTCCGTTTCTTTTCACCATTCTATCAAAGATGTTGCTTCGGAATTCCCCAGCTAAGGATCACCCGAAAAACAGCCCACCAAAAAGCCAGGGGATCATCGAAGATTCCATAAAAGAACGCTGCTGTTTCAATGATGCACAAATTGATAGGATCCGCCACTGCTTCCCGGCGAACACCGAGTTCAGACCTTTTGATCCCAATGCCCTGAGTGATCAAATTTCCGACAAGTGGGTTGCTTTTCCTGTCACTCCGTTCACCATAGGCTATACATATCCTTTTCCAGCCTTCACCCAATCTTTCTTTTCCCTAACCGGCATCTCTTATATCCAAGCCATGCCGATGATTTGGAGGGTTTTGTATACCCTTGAAAGGATCATCGAGCAGGAAGGGATAGACCTAGGAATGTCAGAGCTGGGAGAGCTGTATGATCTTACTACCTTTGGTTCTCATCATTATTTGTTTAAACGTAAGCCTGGTGAGGAACACCCGATCTTCAAAGCCACTAAGAACGATGCTAATTGGAAGCGGCGTTTCTTTTTCGTCAAGAGAGATTCTATTGAGGATGGAAAGGATCTACCCAAGAAATGGGCTACCCATGGTAGGGTGGAGGATCCTGAGAAGGATCACCAGAAACTTTCTTTTGATGTAAGGATCACTTATATTTTTGCTTTCTTGTTATGCAGCTGTCACCGTCTCACACCTCAGATTGTCTCCTGCTGCTAAAGAGAGACTCATCGCTTTCAAGAAACTTGATCCTGAAGCAAGAACTTTCAAGACAACAACCCAAGATTCTCAGGAGGTATCCTCAGGCTCTGTCACGATGTCAAGTAAGTATCTTTGTTTAAAATTTAAATAAATAGTGAAATATAAGTTAAGTGAAGATACTTATCTTGTTTTGGTTGTATAGGTGCTGGAAAATCCACCAAGACTGCTTCTCAATTCGACACGGCTGACCTTGATTCTGTTAGACCTAGGAAGAAAAGGTCCACTACTAGTCCTAGCATCTCCATTCCCAAGGCACCCACTAAAGGAAGGGGTGGCAAAAAGAGAAAGACCTCCGAGGCTGAGGATTTGCAGGGTCTGCTTCTGATCCGTCACCAATTCCTCGAGTACTTCAATGATGTAAGGATCACTGTATCTGCCTGTATATCCTGCTGGCATATCCTGCTGACATATCCTGCTGATTTGAGGATCACTTGGTCCTGACCTTATCTTTTATCTCTTTTGCAGAAATTCGCTGAGATTGAGGACTATGTGGGGAACGTCGAGGAGCAGGACAAGAAGATTGCTGACCTCCAACAGGTTGCAGTGCTTAAGGACCTCAAAATTGCTGACCTTCAGAAGGAACTCCAAGATGCCAAGACTAAGACGGCTAAACTCCTGATTGACCTTGACTATGAAAAGCATGATCTCATAGAAGGTGCAAAGGTCTCTGTTGCCATCACAATGTATCAGACAAAACTGAAGATGGCCCAGGAAGCTCAAGATCCTAACTTTGACAAAAGCAGCTGGGATATTGAGGGCTGGAAAGCAAGGTTGGCTGATCTTGAAGATGATGAGGAGACTGAGGAAGTTTTGGCAATTGAGGCTGGAGGCAAGGGTGAAGGTGGTGAAGCAAGTGGAGCCGGAGGTGGTGATGCAAGGAAGGTTTAGGATGCATGATTGGGCGATGATGGAAACTTCTAGACATAGCCGGAGCCCAATTTTTTTTAGTTTGATGGTTGTTTTGTTTGAACAATTTGATGGTTTGTACTGAACAATAGTTTTTAGGATTAAGGATCATGTATGATCCTTTGGACAATAGGCAGGATTGCAATTGGTGGAGGGATCCTCTGTTTGGGGGATGAAGCCATTGTGATCCTGCCGCCTTTATATTCCTGCACTACTTTTTGAACTTATTATCATGGACACCCTTTACCTACCCCAGCGGACGGGCCACGTTTTGCTGGTAGATGCTCGGGGTAGGTAATTTTGACAACCTTTTAAGGGTTAGTCTTTTGTTAATAAATAAAATCTTAACCTTTTGTCGCTTATCTTGTGTTGTTATCCTTTTGTTTCTTTAATTCTCCTTTGTTTTGATGCACATTTATTGAATAAACAATTTTGAATAAGTCAGATTGAAAATGTTTAGGACATGATCCACGATCAAATATCCTATAGCTAAAGAATCCCAAAAAGCAATATATTTTAAGGATCACAAGTCTAGTTGTCAAATTTTAAGGGTTATTCAAATAAATAATGAATAGAATTAAAAATAGTTAAGGATCATACCTGAGGATCCAAGTTAGGATCCTAACCATAATCAGGATAACTACAAAATAAACCTTAGAAAGAAGTAAGGATCAAGGATCCCTAGTTGCTTATCTTCAAGGACCTGAAATAGAGCATAACTTGGGACTGAGCCAATATAAGATAAGAGTTAGCAACTGGGGACAAGCCCAAGGATAACTGGGGACAAGCCCAAGGATAGCTGGGGACAAGCCCAGGGATAACTGGGGACAAGCCCAAGGATAACTGGGGACAAGCCCAAGGATCGTGTGTAAACTGGAGTATGGCCCTAACTGGCGACTATCCAAACTTAGTGACATGAAAATGCCAAAACCTTAGCTAACGTGAAAACGTTAGAAACCTTAGGAACGGATGTATGGTACGTCTACCATTATACTTAGGATCCTAGGTATAGCCAGTACAATGGAATTATCAGCCCCTAAAGCGAGTACTGGTCCCACTGCCTTGAACTATACCAGGATCATCGTGCGCTACAGGCGGAACTGGGGTCAAACCCAAATAACTGGGGTTAAACCCAAAGAACGGATTGCTTCTGCAGATAACCAATACTTTGCTAAGGATTCCTGAACTTTCAAAACTCAAAATCACGTGAGAGATGGATAAAGGATACATGACCCTTATCCTTATATGAGAAAATAAAGAAATGAAATAGTTCAAGATTAGGATATTACCAAAGTAAGGATCACCGATACTTTAAGGATCCTTTAAGGATATCCCTAACGTAAGGATCATCTGTGCTGTGAGGATCCTGCTCACATGAAATATTTCTTCAAGTGGACAGCATTCCAAGCTCTTGGTAGCAAATCACCTTCCATGGTTAGCAATCTATATGCCCCCTTTCCTGCTTCAGCTTCAATCAAATAAGGGCCTTCCCATTTTGGAGCCAATTTTCCATCAGCAGGATTGGTGGTATTCTGAAATGCTTTCCTTAATACCATATCTCCAACTTGAAACTTCCTGATCCTGACATTTTTGTTGTAAGCACCAGCCATTCTTTGTTGATAACTGGCCATCCTTATCCTAGCCATATCCCTGATTTCTTCAATAGTATCCAGGTCTTGAGCCAAGTTCTCATCATTTTCTTCAGGATCACGAGTACTTGTTCTAGCAGTTGGAACCACCATTTCTGTTGGGATCACTGATTCTGCCCCAAATACCAAAGAGAATGGCGTTTGACCAGTAGCATTCTTAGGGGTTGTCCTATCAGCCCAAAGCACATAAGGTAGTTCTTCTGCCCATTTCCCTTTCTTGGATCCAAGCTTCTTCTTCAAATTATTGATGATGATCTTGTTGGATGATTCTGCTTGACCATTAGCTTGTGGGTGGACTGGTGTTGATGTTATCATCTTAATCCCCCAACTGTCACAAAAGTTAGTGGTTCTACCCCCAATAAATTGGGAACCATTATCACATATAATTTCAGAAGGAATTCCAAATCTAGTTATAATATTTCTTTTAATGAAGGATATAACTTCCTTTTCTCTGACTTGGGCAAAAGCTTCAGCCTCTATCCACTTGGAGAAGTAATCAGTCATAGCAAGAATGAATACTTTTCCACCAGGTGCCTTAGGGAGCTTACCAACTATATCCATACCCCATCTCATAAATGGCCAAGAGGAGGATATAGGATGCAATAATTCAGCTGGTTGATGAAGGATATTGCTGTGTCTCTGACAAGGATCACTTCTCTTAGCATACTCCACATCATCTCTTTTCATGGTTGGCCAGTAGTATCCTGTCCTCAAGATCCTTGAGAATAATGCCCTGCCCCCAGTGTGGTTTCCACAATCTCCTTCATGGAAGTCTTTTAAAACTTCTTGGATTTCAGGACCCTCAATGCATCTCAAGTATGGTCCTGCAAGAGATCGTCTATACAACATATCATTTAAAATTGTGAATTGAGATACCTTAATTTTGAAAGCCCTAGGGTTTTCTCCTGTAGGAATCTCTCCATGTTGTAAGTATCTCATGATTGGTGAGATCCATGATCCTGATCCTGAATGGGATTGAGTATCCTCACTAGGGATAATTGCAGAATCATTTCCTATCTCCATAGCCACATGATCCTCGATAGCCGGGGTCAGGATATGGATAATAGGGATCTTGATATCCTCAGGGATCTTCAAAGATGATCCTAAATTAGCCAATGCATCAGCTTCTGTATTTTCTTCCCTTGGTACCTGTGTCAAACTAAAGGAAACAAAAGAGAGTGCCAAATTTTTTACTATCTCTAAATATTTGGTTAGCTTTTCACCTTTAACAGCATAGGATCCATTAAAGTGGTTTGTAATTAATAATGAATCTACATGTACCTTAAGATACCTGATCCCCATATGCTTAGCAATTTGCAAACCAGCAATTAAGGCTTCATATTCAGCCTCATTGTTAGTGGTTTGGAACTCACAAGCTATAGAGAGGGGTATTATGTCCCCCTGTGGCGATTTTAGTAGTATTCCAAGCCCTGTGCCTTTGATATTTGAGGATCCATCAGTATAAAGTATCCAAGGATCCTTGGTCTCCTCTAGCTGCTGGACTTCTAACTCAGCTTCTTTTTGTAAATCACTACTGTAATCATCCACAAAGTCAGCTAATGCTTGGGATTTGATGGCTGTCCTAGGCTCATATCTTATATCATATGCACTTAGCTTCACTGCCCACTTAGCCATCCTTCCTGACATCTCTGGTTTCCTGAGGACATTCTTAATTGGGAAATTAGTTTTAACAACAATAACATGAGTTTCAAAATAATGTCTCAACTTAGTAGATGCCATAATTAATGCAAGAATAAGCTTTTCAAGGTGTGAATACCTGGATTCGGCATCAAGTAAACTTTTACTTACATAATAGACAGGATGTTGTGTACCTTCATGATCCTTAACAAGGACCGCACTTACTGCTTTTGAGGATACTGCAAGATATAAGGATAGCACATCGCCTTTTTCTGGTTTCATCAAGGCCGGGGCTGAGGATAGATAATCTTTGAGAGCTCTTAAGGCATTCTCATGCTTCTCAGTCCACTCAAATTTCTTGTTCTTCCTTAGGATATCATAGAATTCTTTGCACTTCTCTGAGGATTTGGATATAAATCTGTTCAAAGCTGCTATCCTGCCTGTTAGCCTTTGAACATCCTTAGCATTGGCCGGAGATTTGATGTTCACTATTGCTTTGATTTGTTCCGGGCTAGCTTCAATGCCTCTCTTTGTCACCATATATCCTAAGAATTTACCTGCTTTAACACCAAAGTGACATTTTGAAGGATTAAGTTTCATGTTATATTTGTCAAGGATATCGAATGCTTCCTCCAAGTCCCTTAGGTGATCCTCAGCTTTTATGGATTTTACCACCATATCATCTATGTAAACCTCCATAGTTTGTCCAATCTGATCCTTGAACACCATATTCACCAGCCTTTGATATGTTGCACCTGCATTTCTTAGTCCGAACGGCATAGCAATATAGCAGTATATACCAGTTGGAGTCATGAATGATGTATCCTCTTGATCGGATGGTTCCATTTGGATTTGTTGAAATCCAGATGAAGCATCCATAAAAGTTAACAGTTCATGACCCGCAGTTGCATCCACCATGGAGTCAATGTGGGGTAATGGGAAAGGATCCTTGGGACATGCCTTATTTAAATCGGTAAAATCGACACATACCCTCCACTTTCCGTTTTTCTTTTGAACAACAACCACATTGGCCAACCATCTTGGATACTTGATCTCTCTAATCATACCTGCCCGGAGCAATTTCTCTACCTCTTCCTGGATAATGGCATTTCTTTTCGGTGCAAACTTTCTTCTCCTTTGATGGATTGGTTTGAATGACCTATCAATGCCAAGTTTGTGAGTGATTGCATCTTTAGATATGCTTGTCATGTCTTCATGTTTCCATGCAAAGGTAGTCTTTCTCCTTTTGAGGAAGGATACGAGGTCTTCTTTCATTTCGCCGAGGATCCCTGATCCGATATAGATTTTGGATTCAGGATCATGAGGATCCATGAGGATTTCTACAACATCCTGCTCTCTTGCCTCCAAGACATCCCTTGGAGGATACTTTGATTGCTATTGCTCCCTTGACTTTGAGGCTGGTTTCATCGATGAAGTATAGCAATTCTTAGCCTCCTGCTGATCACTATCAATCTTCACTATTCCCCAAGGACTAGGGAGCTTCACACATTGATGGTAGGTAGATGGGACTGCCTTCATATCGTGTATCCAGGGCCTGCCAAGGATAACATTACAACAAGATAAACAGTCAATAACACAAAATTTTTGATAAGAGTGTAGGCCTTCGATGTATATTGGGAGTTTAATGTCCCCCAGGGTATTCTTAGTTTCGCCACTAAATCCCACGAGCACGGAGGATCTTGGTATGATATCTGATTCAGGGATACCCATCTTCTTTAGAACATCAAGCTGGATAATGTTCACTGAACTTCCTCCGTCTATAAGGATCCTGCGGACAAAATGGTTAGAAACGAAAAGAGTAATAACTAAACCATCGTGATGAGGATCCTGGATATCAACACGATCATCCTCATCAAAGGTTATGACTTTTCCTTCGGAGACACTTGATGTTCGAACGGGTCTTTCTCCATTATCCATTTTAGTTTCTTTTGCATGCCTTTTAGCTGCTGAGAAGGATGTGCCACAAATGTCTGATCCTCCAGAAATAAAGTTTATTACTTGTGCATCTGCTGGAGGGGCTGGAGCCTTCTCAGGGATCCTTTCAGGATCCTGAGTCCTTGACTTTTTTCTTCCCAACAATTCTTTTAGATGCCCCTTGCTCAACAAGTATCCAATTTCCTTTCTCAGTGCAATGCATTCTTCTGTAAGATGCCCAAAATCTTCATGGTATGCACACCACTTTGACTTATCCTTAGTTGCAGCTGGCCTATCATTCTTTCTGGGCCATCTGGCTTTATCACCTAAGTTCTGCATCGCAAGGATTAGTTCATTGTTATCAACAGAAAAACAATATTCAGAGATTGGAGGATAATCCTCATCATCCTCTTCTTGATCAACAGCATGCACGTTCTGGTTATCAGATCTGTTATAGGATCTGAACTTGTTGGTCTTGAACGAGGATCCTTGCTTATCTTGCTTTGAGGATCCTGCTAACCTCTCCTGGATCCTTTTGTCATCCTCTAGCCGGATGAACCTAAGTGCCCGGGTTCTTACCTCATCTAGGTTCCTGCATGGTGTCATAACAAGATCATCATAGAACAATGAATCCCTAAGCAATCCCATCTTAAAGGCCTCAACAGCCGTGGCTATATCCAAGTTGGGAATGTCTAAGGATTCTTTACTGAATTTGGTAATGTAATCTCTTAATGATTCATTATGACCCTGGGTTATCCTATATATATCACTAGTTAATCGTTCGAATTTTCTACTACAAGAAAACTTATTATTAAATAGGTTAACTAGATTAGCAAATGAGGTAATAGAGTAGGGGGAAGACTTAGCAGCCATTTGAGAGCTGATCCAGTAAGAGTGGATCCGAATCCTTTGCACAGGCATGCTTCCTTTAACCTTTCTGGGATTGGATTGATCTCCTTCCTCTCCCTGTATTGTGCTATGTGTTCTTCAGGATCCGTCGAACCATCATACAGCTTCATAGTTGGAACATGGAACCTCTTGGGTATCTCAGCATCACAGATCGGTGGTGCAAAACGAGATATCCTGTGGCTCCCATCTGCAATCTCTGGGATAGGTTTGACCACTCCTGGAACACTTGATATCATATCCTTCAACTTTTGCAATTCTCTGGCCATGGCATGATTGATACCTGGATCCTGCATAAGGCCATGGTTAGTAGCATAGGAATTATTAAGAGTGTTACCTCCCGTTGGATTCAAATTAGGAAGAATGGATGTTAATCCATATTGTTGGGGCTCTGGAATGATCGAAGGACCGGTAGAAGCATTGGTCTGCATTGGAATAAAATCTCCCTGGTGGACATCTGGACTTCCTGTTTGCAAACTCCTCAAGGATCCTGGCATCTGGAAGGATCCATGAAACTGGGAGGATCCTGGAACAAAGGAAGATCCTTGAACCTGGGATGATCCTGGAACAATGGAGGATCCTTGAACCTGGGATGATCCTGGAACAAAGGAGGATCCTTAAACCTGGGATGATCCTGGAACAAAGGAGGATCCTTGAACCTGGGATGATCCTGGAACAAAGGAGGATCTTTGAACCTGGGATGATCCTGGAACAAAGGAGGATCCTTGAACCTGGGATGATCTTGGAACAAAGGAGGATCCTTGAACCTGGGATGATCCTGAAACAAAGGAAGATCCTTGAATTTGCTGCGCTCCTGAGTACCCTCCTGAATTCATGAAGGATCCCATATGCTGAGGATAGGATCCTTCTGGCTGGAAGTATGGACCTAATGCCTGGGTCACTGTTCTCGTTCCGTAGTGCACTCCTTTTGGTCCACCCACATATTGAACATCTGGAGCCACTGATGGCTGAGAAGTAATCACCGGAGTATCAAAATTCAAAGATTTGGGCACCAGTGGGGAATGATCCTCTGCCGTTTTCTTTTCTTTCTTGAGATCTCCAATTTCTTTAAGAATTCTTTCATTGGTCTTGTCCTGTTGCTGTATGTGATCCTTCATCTGCAAAATTAAAGTAAACATGTCACTAGTAGTGGGAGTGTAAGAAGCAGAAGAAGTTGGAGGTTTGGAGAAAATTGGAGTTGGTTTCTTCTCGGCATTTTTCTGAGGTCCAGAAGGTGGTGGAGGCAAAGGTGGAATGCCCTGAGATGAATTGACCGCAGACATTGCAGTAGAGGTATTCTTCAATGATGAAGCCATGTATTTGTATGCAATGAACCGGAACGACCACCAACAGAAAAACTTCTTAGGAATGAAGCACCAATTGCCCCACGGTGGGCGCCAAACTGTTTTGGTCAAAAAATCTGATGAGGATAATGCAACCAAACTCTTAGTTACGGGGTATGATGCTTTAAATGTAGAACAATGATAAGGATCACTTCAAGGTAAATTGCACAAACGACACAAGGATTTATACGGGGAAAAAGCCCTTGATCAAGAGTTGATCTCCGGCACAAAAAACCCCAGGTGATGGAAACTACCGATCACCAAGCTCAAATAAATCAATAAATGTTTACAACTTCGGATAGTAACGAGCTAGGTACAAGGATCACTATTGTGAGATGTGTAAAAGTGAGTGAAAACTAATAAGTGTTCGTCGAGAGCTTCAAGAATGCGATTATATGAGAGTGTGTGTAGCTGAAAATGGCTAAGTGTTCTAATTCTAGCTCGTCACCCCTTTAAAAATAGAAGTTAGCTACACTAACAAACTATCCGACTTTTGTGCCAAGCTCCCACGTTCTCCACAACGTCCATTTCCAGTCAAACGTGTGCGAAATACCCGTGGAATATTCCATAGTAACGTTGCCAAGACCAAGTCAAGCTTGTTACTCCTGCGAAGTAATACAAAACACAAACAAACAATCGTCAGTATGAGGATCCTTAAAGTGATCCATGATCCTGATCCTGAAGCTCTTCTGAGGATCACTATCTGTCACAGAAGTAAGGATCATTAATTAGGATAACGAATAAGGATCACTAATTGTTAGAAAATCCTCCCCTAACACCTACTACTAATGATCTTTATGCCCTGATTTTGCAGATGAGGAATCATGCACAAGAGCAGGATAAAACCAGCGAAAGGATCCTCCGGGAGATCGATGAAATCAAGAAACAGAAGAAATCAGTGGAGGATCACTCCCCTCTGATGCCAAGGTCGCTGAACTTCGACACTCCGGTCATAACTTCCCAACACTCAGCAGTTCCGGACGTGCAATACTTGGGTGAACTACCAAGAAGGCGCTATGGAACAACAACAATGAGTCAGGCATTTGGCTCTTACTTCCAGCCGCAGGAATCCTCTTCTCAGCCATCAGGATCCTCCTCTCAGCACCAGGGATACTTCATGTCAGGAGGATATGTGGGAACGCATGCAGTACAAGGATCCTCCCAGGTCCAAGGATCCTCCCAGGTCCAAGGATCCTCCCAAGTACGAGGATCCTCCCAGGTCCAAGGATCCCCCCAGGTCCAAGGATCCTCCCAGATCCCAGGATCCTCTTTGGTCCCAGGATCCTCTCTGGTTCCAGGATTCTCCCTTGTTCAAGGATCCTCCCTGGTCCCAGGATCCTTTCAGGTTCAAGGATCATCTCAATTTCAAGGATCCAACCTCCTTCAAAACCAGGGATCCTTGAGAAGTATGCAGCCTCAGAACTCGGACGTTCATCAAGGAGACTTCATACCGATGCAGACTATTACCTCATCTGGTCCTTCAATCATGCCAGAGTCTCGACAAGCTGGATTCACATCCGCAATTCCAAACTCGAATCCTGTGGGAGGTAACACTTTTAATAATTTATATAACACTAACCATGGCTTTATGCAGGATACAGGTATCAATCAGGCCATGGCTAGGGAGCTACAGAAGCTAAAGGATATGATATCCAGTGTACCAGGAGTGGTTAAACCCATTCCTGAGATTGCGGATGGTAGCCATAGGATATCTCGTTTTGTACCACCTTTATGTGATGCTGAGATACCTAAAAGATTCCAGATACCATCAATGAAGCTATATGATGGTTCAACGGATCCAGAAAAGCATGTAGCTCAGTACAGGGAGAGGATGGAGATCAATCCAATTCCTGAAAGGTTGAAAGAAGCGTGTCTATGCAAGGGATTTGGATCCACACTTACAGGATCTGCTCTTAAATGGCTGCTGAGTCTTCCCCCTTACTCTATTACTTCATTTGCTAATTTAGTTAACTTGTTCAATAGTCAATTCTCTTGTAGTAGAAAGTTTGAACGATTAACTAGTGATTTATATAGGGTAACACAAGGTCAAAATGAATCACTTAGAGATTATATCACTAAGTTTAGTAAAGAGTCCTTAGATATTCCTAATTTGGATATTGCTACGGCTGTAGAAGCCTTTAAAATGGGATTGCTTAGGGATTCATTATTCTATGATGATCTTGTTATGACACCTTGCAGGAATCTTGATGAAGTAAGGACTAGGGCCCTTAGGTTCATCCGCCTAGAGGATGACAAAAGGATCCAGGACAGATTGACAGGATCCTCAAAACAGGATAAACAAGGATCCTACTTCAGGAACAACAAATCCAAGTCCTACAACAGATCTGATAACCAGAATGTGCACGCAGTGGAACAAGAAGAGGATGATGAGGATTATCCTCCTATTTCTGAATATTGTTTTTCTGTTGATAACAATGAACTAATCCTTGCAATGCAGAATCTAGGTGAGAAAGCTAGGTGGCCAAGGAAAAGTGATAAACCAGCTGCTACAAAGGATAAATCCAAATGGTGTGCATATCATGAGGATTTTGGGCATCTCACTGAAGAGTGTATTGCACTTAGAAAGGAAATTGGTTACTTGTTGAGCAAGGGGCATTTAAAGGAACTCTTGGGACGAAAGAAGTCAAGGACCCAGGATCCTGAAAGGATCCCGGAAAGGGCTCCTGCTCCTCCAGCAGATGCACAAGTCATAAATTTCATATCCGGTGGATCAGACATCTGTGGTACATCCTTCTCAGCAGCAAAAAGACACGCTAAGGAAACCAAGATGGATAATGGAGACAGACCCGTCCGGACCTCCGTTGTCACCCAGGATAAAGTCATTACTTTTGATGAGGATGATCGTGTTGACATCCAGGATCCTCATCATGACGGTCTTGTAATTACATTGTTTATTTCTAACCACTTTGTTCGCAGGATCCTTATTGATGGAGGAAGCTCTGTGAACATCATTCAGCTGGATGTTCTTAAGAAAATGAATATCCCAGAGTCTGATATTATCCCAAGATCCTCAGTACTTGTGGGATTCAGTGGAGAAACAAAGAATACATTGGGGGACATCAAACTCCCAATCTATATTGAAGGATTGCATTCTTATCAAAAGTTTTGTGTTATTGATTGCTTGTCGTGTTGTAATGTTATCCTTGGCAGGCCATGGATACATGATACGAAGGCAGTCCCATCCACCTATCATCAGTGTGTAAAGCTTCCAAGTCCATGGGGAGTGGTGAAAATTGAGAGTGATCAACAGGAGGCTAAGAATTGCTATACCTCATCAATGAAACCAGCCTCAAGACCAAGGGTGCAATAGCAATTAAAGTATCCTTCAAGAGATGTCTTGGAGGCAAGAGAACAGGATTTGAAAGAAATCCTCATGGATCCTGATGATCCTGAATCCAAGATCTTCATAGGGTCAGGGATCCTTAGCGATATTGAACGGGAGCTAGTATCCTTTCTCAAAAGAAGGAAAACCACCTTTGCCTGGAAACATGAAGATATGACAGGTATATCTAAAGATATAATTACTCACAAACTTGGCATTGACAGGTCATTCAATCCGATTCATCAAAAGAGGAGGAAGTTTGCACCTGAAAGAAATGCTATTAT
This sequence comes from Helianthus tuberosus, assembly GCA_030545235.1. NCBI lineage: Eukaryota > Viridiplantae > Streptophyta > Magnoliopsida > Asterales > Asteraceae > Helianthus > Helianthus tuberosus. Next base: position 212,183,305 of record CM060441.1, on the reverse strand, counting down.
CCAGGAAGAGGTAGATAAGCTACTTCGAGCAGGTATGATTAGAGAGGTTAAGTATCCAAGATGGTTAGCCAATGTGGTTGTTGTTCAAAAGAAAAATGGAAAGTGGAGGGTATGTGTCGACTTTACAGATTTAAACAAGGCATGTCCCAAGGATCCTTTCCCATTACCCCACATTGACTCCATGGTGGATGCTACCGCGGGTCATGAGTTGTTAACCTTTATGGATGCTTCATTTGGATTTCAACAAATTGAGATGGAACCATCCGATCAAGAGGATACAGCCTTTATGACCCCAACTGGTATATACTGTTATATTGCTATGCCATTTGGATTAAGGAATGCAGGTGCTACTTATCAAAGGCGAGTCAATATGATGTTCAAGGAGCAAATTGGACACACTATGGAAGTCTATATTGATGACATGGTGGTTAAGTCCAAGAAAGCTGAGGATTATCTTAAACACTTGGAGGAAGCGTTCAATATCCTTGATAAATATAATATGAAACTTAATCCTTCTAAGTGTCATTTTGGTGTAAAGGCAGGTAAATTCTTAGGATATATGGTGACAAAGAGGGGCATTGAAGCAAGTCCAGAGCAAATTAAGGCTATTGTGAATATCAAATCTCCTGCCAATGCTAAGGATGTGCAAAGGTTGACTGGCAGGATCGCAGCCTTGAACAGATTCATATCCAAATCCTCAGAAAAGTGCAAGGAGTTTTATGACATCTTGAGGAAGAACAAGAAATTTGAATGGACTCAAAAGCATGAAAGTGCCCTTAAAGCTCTTAAGGATTACCTATCCTCAGCCCCAGCCTTGATGAAACCAGAAAAGGGAGATGTGTTATCCTTATACTTGGCGGTATCCTCAAAAACAGTAAGTGCCGTCCTTGTTAAGGATCACGAAGGTACACAACATCCTGTCTATTATGTAAGTAAGAGTTTACTTGATGCTGAATCCAGGTATTCACACTTAGAAAAACTTATCCTTGCATTAATTATGGCATCTACTAAATTGAGACATTATTTTGAAACTCATGCCATTATTGTTAAAACTAATTTTCCAATTAAGAATGTTCTCAGGAAACCTGAAATGTCAGGAAGGATGGCTAAGTGGGCAGTGAAGCTCAGTGCATATGATATAAGATATGAGCCCAGGACAGCCATTAAATCCCAAGCATTAGCTGACTTTGTGGCAGATTTCAGTAGTGATTTGCAAAAGGAAGCTGAATTAGAAGTCCAGCAGCTAGAGGAAACCAAGGATCCTTGGATATTGTTCACTGATGGATCCTCCAATGTAAATGGAACAGGGCTTGGAATACTACTAAAATCGCCACAGGGGGACATAATACCCCACTCCATAGCCTGTGAATTTCAAACTACCAACAATGAGGCTGAATATGAAGCCTTGATAGCTTGTTTGCAAATTGCAAAGCACATGAGGATCAGGTACCTTGAGGTACATGTAGATTCTTTGTTGATCACTAATCACTTTAATGGATCCTATGCTGTTAAAGGTGAAAAGCTAATCAAATATTTGGAGATAGTCAAAGAATTGGCACTCTCTTTTGTATCCTTTAGTTTGACACAGGTACCAAGGGAAGAGAATGCAGAAGCTGATGCATTAGCCAATCTTGGATCATCTTTGAAGATTCCTGAGGATATCAAGATCCCTATTATCCATATCCTGACCCCTGCTATCAAGGATCATGTAGCTATGGAAATAGGAGAAGATTCTGCAATCATCCCTAGTGATGATACCCAATCTCATTCAGGATCATGGATACTCCCAATCATAAGATACATACAACATGGAGAAATCCCTACAGGAGAAAACCCAAGGGCTTTCAAAATTAAGGTATCTCAATTTACAATATTAAATAATATGTTGTATAAACGATCTCTTGCAGGACCATATTTAAGATGCATTGAGGATCCTGAAATTCAAGAAGTCCTAAAGGATTTCCATGAAGGAGATTGTGGAAACCACACTGGGGGCAGGGCATTATTCTCAAGGATCCTGAGGACAGGATACTATTGGCCCACTATGAAGAAGGATGCTGTGGAGTATGCCAAGAAGTGTGATCCTTGTCAGAGGCATAGTAATATCCTTCACCAACCAGCAGAGCTCTTGCATCCTATATCCTCTTCTTGGCCATTCATGAGATGGGGAATGGATATAGTTGGAAAGCTTCTAAGGCACCTGGTGGAAAAGTATTCATGCTTGCTATGACTGATTACTTCTCTAAGTGGATAGAGGCTGAAGCCTTTGCTCAAGTCAGAGAAAAGGAAGTTATATCCTTTATTAAAAGAAACATTATTACTAGATTTGGTATCCATTCTGAGATTATTTGTGATAATGGATCCCAATTTATTGGGAACAGAACCACTAACTTTTGTGACAGTTGGGGGATTAAGATGATAACATCAACACCAGTCCATCCATAAGCTAATGGTCAGGCAGAGTCATCCAACAAGATCATCATCAACAATTTGAAGAAAATGCTGAAATCTTGATTCAAGACTTGGATACTATAGAAGAAATCAGGGATTTAGCAAGGATAAGGATGGCCAGTTATCAACAAAGGATGGCTGGAGCTTACAACAAAAATGTCAGGCTCAGGAAATTCCAAGTTGGGGATATGGTATTAAGGAAAGCATTTCAAAACACCACCAATCCGGCTGATGGAAAGCTAGCACCAAAATGGGAAGGCCCTTATTTGATTGAAGCTGAAGCAGGAAAGGGGGCATATCGATTGTTAACAAAGGAAGGTGATTTGCTACCAAGAGCTTGGAATGCTGTCCATTTGAAGAAATATTTCATGTGATCATGATCCGTGATCCTTACCAGACAAGTATCCTTGAAGGATCCCCACTGACAGATGATCCTCTTTCTGGTAACATTCCAATCTCAAACTATTTCATTCTTTTTATTCTCTTACAAGGATAAGGATCCTGCGTCCTTTATCCTCCTTTTACTTGATTCTGAGTTTTGAAGGTCCAGGTATCCTTAACTAAGGATTGAGTATCCACAGAAGTATCCAGTTATCCTTTGGGCTTGACCCCAGTTCTTTGGGCTAGTCCCCAGTTTGGGCCTGTCCCCAGTTTCGCCAGTAGCGCACGATGATCCTGGTATAGTTCATGGCAATGGGACCAGTACCCGCTTTAGGGGCTGACAATTTCATTGTACTGGCTATATTCAGGATCCTACGTATAATGGTAGACGTACCATACATCCGTTCCTAAGGTTTCTAACGTTTTCACGTTAGCTAAGGTTTTGGCATTTTCATGTCACTAAGTTTGGATAGTCGCCAGTGAGGGCCATACTCCAGTTTACATACGATCCTTTGGGCTTGTCCCCAGTTATCCTTTGGGCTTGTCCCCAGTTATCCTTTGGGCTTGTCCCCAGAATTGTTGGGCTTGTCCCCAGTTACTAACATTCATCTTATAGTGGCTCAGTCCCAAGCAATATCTTATTTCAGGTTTGTGAAGATAAATGACCAAGAATTCTTGATCCTTACTTTCAACTAAGGTTTGTATCTTGGGTTATCCTGATTTTAAGTGTTAAAGGATAGGATCCTAACTTGGATTCTCAGGTATGATCCTTAACTGTTTTGATTTTATTCATTATGCATTTAAGTGACACTTATCCTTTGACAACTGAACTTATGATCCTTAAACTATTTTGTATGTGATCCTTGATCATATCCTTAACTCTTAAGGGATATTTTTTTTTAATTTTTCCTTACTTGATAAGTTTAAACAACATGAACATCACAATAGATTGAAAAATAAAATAACCATAAGGATATCAACACAGGATATAGCCAAAAAGTTAAAGTCATTTTATTCACAAAAGCTTAAACCCTTTTAAGGTTGTCAAAATTGCCAACCCACGTTTCTACCAGCAAAACGTGGCCCGTCCACATGGGTTGGCAAAGGGTGTCCATTGTTCATAGGTCTAACAAGTGCAGGAAATTAAAGACGGCAGGATCACAATGGCTTCATCCCCCAAACAGAGGATCCCTCCACCATTTGTAATCCTACCTATTGTTCAAAGGATCATCCATGATCCTCAACCCTAATTACTATTGTTCAAGTACAGACCAACCATTGTTTATCAAAACATCATCAAAACAAAAAACCATAACCAAACTAAAAAATGGGCTCCGGCTACGTCTAGAAATGTCCTTCATCGCCCATTCAAGCAGCCTACACCTTCGCTGCATCACCATCTCCCGCTCCACTAGTTTCACCACCATGATCCTTGCCGCTGCCTCCAGCCTCGATTGCCAGAACCTCATCAGCCTCATCCTCATCCTCCAATTCAGCCAGCCTAGCCTTCCAGCCTTCCACATCCCAGTTGCTCCTGTCAAAGGCAGGATCCTGAGTTTCTTGGGCCATTTGTAGCTTGGTCTTGTACATGGCTATGGCAGCGGAGACCTTAGCATCCTCCGTGATCTCGCTCTTCTCATAATCAAAATTAATCAGGATTGTAGCTGTCTGAGCTTTGGCATCTTTGAGATCCTTTTGGAGGTCAGCAATCTTAAGATCCTTGAGCAATGCGACTTGTTGGAGGTCAGCAATCTTCTTGTCCTACTCCTCGACATGCCCAACATAGTCTTCAATCTCAGCAAATTTCTGCAAAGAAGATAAAGAACAGTTCAAGAACAGGTGATCCTCAAATAAGATGGATACCTAAAGCAGGGACAAGGATCCTTACATCGTTGAAGTATTCAAGGAACTGATGGCGGATCAGGGGCAGACCTTGCAAATCCTCAGCTTCAGAGGCTTTTCTTTTCTTGCCACCCCTTCCTTTAACGGGTGCCTTGGGGATCGAAGCAGTTGGGCTGGCAGGAAGTTTCTTCTTGGAGGATCGTACGGTGTCAAGCTCAGTGACACTAAATTTGGAAGCAGATCTTGATGACTTTCCAGCGCCTACACACCCAAAACAGATAAGTGTCCTTATTCTATTTATATATAACTATTTATTTAAACATTTGAATATAAAAAGAACAGGATACTTACTTGACATGGTGACAGAGCCCGAGGATACCTCTTGAGAATCCTGGTTGTTTGTTTTGAATGATCTCGTGGCAGGATCGAGTTTTCCAAAAGCAGCAAGTCTCCCCTTGGTGGCAGCTGAAGGGATAATATGCGAGAATGTGATAGCTGTACAAAAGAAACAAAAGCATATTAGCAATCATTATCAGACATGAGCTTACTTAGTGATCCTTCTAAGGATCCTCCTACCCTACCATGGGTGATCCATTTTCTTGGCAGATCCTTCCCATCCAGGATAGAATCCCTTCTGATGAAGAAGAACCGTCGTTTCCAGTTGATATCATTTTTAGTAGCTTTAAAGATGGGATGTTCTTTTCCGGGTTTACGCTTGAATAGATATCGGTGGGATCCAAATGTGGTAAAGTCATACATCTCAGCCAATTCTGACATTCCCAAGTCAATTCCTTCTTGCTCAATGATCCTTTCAAGGGTATACAAGACCCTCCAGATCATTGGCATAGCTTGAATATAGGAGATGCCGGTGAGGGAGAAAAAGGATTGGGTAAATTCAGGGAAGGGATACGAATATCCTATTGTGAAAGGTGTGACTGGGAAGGTTACCCAAGTTTCAGAGACATAATCGCTTAAAACGGTGGGATCAAATGGTTTGAAAATGGTGTTCGCCGGGAAACAGTGGCGAATTCTGTCTATTTGTGGATCAGAGAAACAGCATATTTCTTTCACCGAATCTTCAATGATCCCCTGGCTCTTGAGAGGACTTTCCTTCTTATGATCCTTGGCTGGTGAGGATCTCAGCATCATCTTGATTCGAAGAAGGTGGAGAAAGATGGACAGAGGAAGAAAACGTGAAAGAAGAAAAGGAAAAGAGTTACCTGCTTGATCGTCGGATGAGAATTTAAAGGGAGTTCTCTTGAATTTGAATGCTGATTGATCCCTATCTCTAACTCCTATTTATAATAATGATTCTGCAGGATAATCATCTCACTGACGTCATGTTCGTAACGGCTAGTTCGACTCCAACGGCTAGTTATCTGATTAATTCGTTACGGATAAGAACAAAATATAACTCATTTATTTACATAATTACTCCTTATATTTTGGGGGCAATTGTTAGGGGTGGATTTCTAAATGATCAGTGATCCTTGTTTACTGTTGGGTTTAGTGATCCTCAATTTTGTCTGAAGTAGTGATCCTCAGAAGTGTTGCAGGATCAGGATCATGGATCACTATAAGGATTCCTGTACTAACGATTGTCTACTTTGAATTCGTAATTATTTTGCAGGAGTATCAACTTGGACTTGGTCTTGGCGATATTCCTGGAGAATATTCTAAGTCTATTCCGCACGTGCTTGGCCAGAAATGGACGTTGTGGAGTCGTGGAGGACTTGCACCATTTGCGGAATGTTAGTTAGGCTAGATATTTTCTAATTTAAAGGGGGTAGCGAGCTAGTTAGACAACACTTGGTTATTTTTGGCTACACACACACTCGTACAACTGCTCTCACCAGCTCTCGGCAAAACACTTAGCATTTTTCATACATTTCTACACGATACACTATAGTGATCCTTGTACTTAGCTCGCTATCATCCGAAGTTGTAATACATTTCTTGTTTAATATCACCCGAGGTTTTTTATGCCGGAGATCATTCATTGATCAAGGGCTTTTTCCTCGTATAAATCTTCGTGTCACTTGTTCATTACACTTCATAGTGATCCTTATTGTTGTTCATCAATTCAAGCATCATACCTCACAACAGAAAGTTTGGTTACATTGTCATTGCTTGATTTTTGACCAAAACAGATACTTCTTGAGAATCCTGGGTATTTGCTTGAAATGATCTTATTGCAGGATCAAGTTTTCGGAAAGCAGCGAGCCTCTCCTTGGTGGCAGGAGATGGAATAATATGCGAAACAGAGACAGCTGCACAAAAGAAGCAAAAGGATGTTAGTGATCCTCAGCAGAAACAAGGTTATCCTGTGATCCTTCTAAGGGTCCTCTATCCTACCGCGGATGGCCCACTTTCTTGGCAGATCCTTCCCATCAGGGATGGAATCCCTTCTGACAAAGAAGAATTGCCTTTTCCAGTTGGTGTCATTCTTAGTGGTTTTGAAGATTGGATGTGGTTCACCGGGTTTATGTTTGAATAGAAAGCGATGTGAACCATGGCTCACAAGGTTGTACATTTCTGCTAACTCTGACATTCCCAGATCAATACCTTCATGCTCAATGATTCTTTCAAGGGTATACAAGACCCTCCACATCATTGGCATCGCTTGGATGTAGGAGATGCCGGTGAGAGAGAAGAAAGATTGGGTGAAATCAGGAAAAGGATACGAGTATCCTATCGTAAATGGGGTGACCGGAAAAGCTACCCAGGTTTCAGAAACAAAGTCGCTTAGGACAGTGGGGTCAAAAGCTTTAAAAACGGTGCTCGCCGGAAAACATTGGCGAATCCTGTCTATCTGCGGATCAGTAAAGCAGCATCGTTCCTTCGCAGAGCCTTCGATGATCCCTTGGCTCTTCAAGGGACTGTCCTTTTTGTGATCCTTAGCCGGTGAAGATCTTAGCATCATCTTGGTCATGATGATGGTGAAGAAGAAGAAACAGAATGAGAATATGAAGAGAGAAAGGAAAGAGAAGTACCTGATCAGATCTTCGAATGAGGATTTAAAGGATGAAACGCACGAATTTAAATGCTTCCTAACCCTTATCTCTAACTTCAATTTATAATCATCATTTTGCAGGATAGTCACTTCAATGACGTCAGATTGGCAACGGCTAGTCAGAATGTAACGGCTATATATCCGTTGGTTTGTTACAGATAAGAGCGAGAAAATATAACTCGTTTATTTACAATTTACTCCTTATATTTTGGGGGCAATTGTTAGGGGAGGATTTTCCAAAGATCAGTGATCCTCAATTACTGTCGGGCTTAGGGATCCTCAATTCTGTTTGAATTAGTGATCCTCAGAGAGTATTGTAGGATCAGGATCCAGGATCATCATAGTGATCCTTACACTAACGATTGTCTGCTTTGAATATGAAGTTGTTTTGCAGGAGTACGTGCTTGGACTTGGTCTTTGCGATATTCCTGGAGCATATTCCCTTTTTATTCCGCACGTGCTTGACTAATATGGACGTTATGGAGGTCGTGGAAGACTTGCACGAAATGCGGATAGTTAGTTAGCTTAGATATTTTTCCAAATTTATAAGGGGATAGTGAGCTAGATTAGAACACTTGGCTATTTTTGGCTAAACACACACACTCGTAACTGCTCTCATCAACTCTTGACAGTTTGCTCGGCGATTACACACTTTTTTGCACATTACACTCTAGTGATCCTTGTAACAAGCTCGCTATCATCCAAAGTTGTAATACATTTTCTGTTTAATCTGAGTTGGTGATCGGTAGTTTCCATCACCTGAGGTTTTTTATGCCGGAGATCAACTCTTGATCAAGGGCTTTTTCCTCGTATAAATCATTGTGTTACTTGTTCATTACATTTCTGAGTGATCCTTAATATTGTTCATTGATTCAAGCATCACACCTCACAACAAAAGATTTGGTTGCATTATCTTTGCTTGATTTTTGACCAAAACAACCACCACCATCATTTTCAACTCAATCCCATCCATTCCAAGTTCATTTCAAGGTGTAAGAAGCTGTTTAAGGAAGCTTGAAGCTTGTGGATCTTGAACGACCTCACCCGATTTCTTTTATCCAACACTTTTGTCATCACCATCATCTTGAGTTCTTCCCTAGCCTTGTGCTAGTAGTAAGGCCCTTATGATCTCTTGATTCTTCATATTTTGATGGTTAAAAGATGTTGTACATTGATAAACATGATGAACATTAAAAGACATAATCATAAATCTCTAACATAAGCTTATAAACATATACTTGTTGATTTGTGTTTATTTGTTTCTTGTTGATTGATTACTAGTGTTAGTGATGTTAGACATCATATGGAACCTACTAGATTGTGATTAAACACATGATCTAGTAAGTTAATGTGATGATCCTGTGAAAGACCAAGATCATCATGCCTTATGTTTACATGAACTTGAATAATAAAAGTTATTTTCATGTGATGATGATTTAAACAAGATACAAGTCTTGTGAGTGGATGATTTCTAAAATAGTTTTCCAAAGAAACCAAGCTAAATCACAAAGATTTACATGAACATTGTTTTAAAAAGAACGAATCATGTTTCTAGTGTTGAAACAAGTATAAGAACACTTTGTTACAAGAAGAATTCAAAAGAAAGATTTTTGGAAAACTCATCTAACAAGTTGTAAACACTCAAATCTTTCAAGAATGAGTTTTTTAAAGAAATAAACACGCTTTAAAGGGTAACTAAACCTACTAAATACACTACCAAATTACTACAAGTTTTTATGAAAGTTCAAGTTCATGATTATTATGTAGATAACTTTGTTTTAGCACTTGGTAAGTGTAGATTGATTGTTAATTGTTTATGATGATTTTTGAAAAGAAAATGATATGCTTTAATAGCATGGACACCTCCATTTTTAGGGGAAACTATGGCAAAATTTTCTAAAAATACAAACACTTAGAAAAATATTTTCTAAACAAATATTAACAAGTGAGTTTTAACTATGGTTTTCAATATAAACTTTGCCATAGATTTTGTTACAAAAATACAAGTATTGGAGGTTGGTTTTTGTAAATAAAAATGAGTAAATATGTATTTAGAATATATATATTTACACATTGTGTGTGATTATTTGTATACTTGGTGTAATAATTATATTATTTTAGGATTTAAAGTAATATAACTTAACAAAATACCAAGAATTCACAATCCAAAATAATACCAAAATTCACAAGGAATAAATATATAAGTTACACGCTTAATATCGTGAAACCGAACGCAAGAACGTAACTTACAAAATATTCCGGAAAATACTGTTACAAATATATTTTTAGTAAAATATTATTTTGGATACAAGAAATGAAAATATGATTTTTTACAAAAGTAATATTGTATTTTCGACAAGGAGAAAATATATTATTTTGGGAAGTAAAAATATATTTTCTTGGAATATTTAAAAGATATATGATTTTTGGGAAAAATATATATTTTCTTGAAATACAATATTTTTGACAAGTAAGTTTAAATATATTTTCTAAAAGTAAGATTTGAAAATATATTTTGAAACTACAAATACAAGAATACGAATATACAATTATAAGCTGCCCCCATCCTTGGGAAGGAAATACGAAAATAAATACTTGGGAAGTATTGTTACCAAAATATTGTTTATCAAATTATTCCAAAATTAAATATAATTTAAGGTTAAAATAATTATTATTTTAACAAGAAAATTATAACTTGGGATAATATTAAAAGAAACGTAACTCAAAAACGTAAACACTAAGGCAAGGCATGGCCCGTTCGTCTAATAGACATTAGTACGCTGTAGGTAGTCGGGTTTGCTGAAGAGATTTGGGTTACGATTCTGAAGACGCAATACTGTGAGTTCATGTCCCCCTTTTCTTTTAACTGTTTTCAGTTTTATAACTACGGGGGTGAAATACATGTTACAATTGTTTACAAACGTTTTATACATGGTATGATTAGCTTAAGGAGGGTTACTGCTTGATCATGTGAAAGGTGGGTATAACACTTAAGGCCATTAATCCTCGTCGTAGGACCGAGGGACATGAGTGATAGATCTATTTGGGTGTAGCGAGCCCACACCCATGCGGACCAGGCTGGCCCATGTGGTGACTGTGTCTTATTCCCGGAGACAAAATTGCTAGGTTTGAGTTTTCCTGCACCATTTCACACATACCATTGGCCTTGCAAACCATTGGTGATATGTTTTTCCTTATTGCTACATACCAGGGACATACAGACATACTTTAAAGGTTTATTCATACACATACACATACACATGAACTCGCTCAACTTTTGTTGATGTTTTTCAAATTACATGTATTTCAGGGAACTAAGTGGATCTGGCAGGTGTTTGCATGGTCAAGCTGCGTCATAAGTAAAAGATGTCATCCAAGTCTTTAGGGTTTAGGAGATGTATCTTACTCCTGGACGAGATACATGGTCCTAAACTCGATTTTATTTAAGGTCTTTTGTTGAGTCTTCGCGAACTCATTTAAACATGTTGTGGTTTGTATCTTAAGTTTGGTGTCGATGTTTCAAACAATTATGTTGTGTCATTTTCAAACTTAAATTTATGGATGAACATCTACTGGTTTTATCATATAGCGTTGTTATGATTGAATGTTATGGTATTAAGAAAGTCACACCAATAACCACGCTTCCGCAAAAGTCAGGGTGTGACACATAAGAAGCAGAGGGTATGCAAATAGGCAGAGGGGTATGTGTAGTGGTGTCTTTGAGAATTCACGTATCCTGTTCGAGCTCGAAAAATGTGCCCATATGCTTTAACGATTTTTATTTTTATTTTTTTTTTAAATCATATTAGTATTGGGTTGGGCCAAATAAACCTAATGTTAACTTGGGTAAATTATAAAGCATAAAAATGTATTTGATAATAGGTCTCTATATTGGATTTGTATGTGTTTACAATTTTTTTTAAAATAACATATATATATATATATATCGATTTTTTTTTAAATCCCGTGCCCCTCGAAATCACGGCCTTGTACGGAAGTCCTCTCCGTAGACCATAAGAGTCGCCCCTGGTTGTGTGGATAGTTTGAGCCCAAATAAAACCAAACATATCCTTTCAAGGTTTTTTTTTTTCACTCATTATTTATCGAAGTGTGGTGATATTACCATTCAAATTTTTGTGTTCGAGTGAGAATCCTTAGGATTTGTTTAAAACTTTAAAAAAATGTCTTTCTCGATACATCATTCTAATCATCCTAATCAATATGTGAGAAAAATATTACGACTGATGTTGAAATGTCAAAAAAATTGCACAAAGGTATCTTTTTTATATAGGTCAATTTTTGTATTTATTTTAAGAGAAGGTTTCCAAACTTAACCAAACAAATAAAGATAAAACAGTGGAGTATGAAACCATTGTTTTAGAATCTTCTCTTAGAAAGGTTTAAAGGTCATAATAATTCAAGTTTGCTCGTTTCGATTGTCAAAACAAAGAATCAGCAAGTCTCATTCATTCATCATGTAATTTAATATGACCCAATTATTTGACGTAGTAATTGAAATCTTTAAAATGAAATGTGAGATAGAACAAGCACATCAAGAAGCAAAATTTATATATATGTTTAAAGATTGGTATCAATTGTATATTGATTGTAATTGTAATTGTGTGAATGATACAATGTAGGACAAGATATATATAGATATTCTAGACCTAATCTAATTAAGGTAATACAATTAGCCAGTTGCATTAATATTCAGTCTAATATTCCCCCGCAAGCTAAGGCCGGGGACCGACTCTTAGCTTGGACTTCAGAAAGAGAAAGCGATCTGATGGCAGCGGCTTTGTGAAGACGTCAGCGATTTGATCATTTGTAGAGATATGTTGAACACATAGTTTTCCTTGAGCAACCTTTTCACGAACGAAGTGAAAGTCAACTTCAACGTGCTTTGTTCTAACAGGATTAGCGGATAAGTATGTTGCCCCCAAATTGTCACACCATAAGTTTGGAACAGAATGCATGGGAACTCGAAGTTCTGCCAGTAATGTTTCAAGCCACGTTAATTCTGCCACCGTATCAGCCATAGCTTTGTACTCTGATTCTGTAGATGACTTCGAGACAGTCTTTTGTTTTCTTGCAGACCAGGAGATGAGATTTGATCCAAGATAGATAGCATAGCCCCCTGTGGAACGACGGTCATCAGGGCAACCTGCCCAATCAGCATCAGAGTAGGCACTCAAGGTATTGAAATGAACATCCGTGTAGGCATGCAAAATAGAGGATGCAGATCGGGTAATGACAAGACCCTGATCGGCAGTTCCATGAAGATATCTCAAAATACGTTTAACTGCGGACCAATGATTTTCAGTGGGAGCGTGCATAAATTGGCAGACCTTGTTAACTGCAAAAGTAATATCAGGACGTGACAAAGTAACATACTGTAGTGCCCCCACCATTTGTCTGTATCTAACCGGATCATCAAAAGGAGAGCTGTCACCAAGATAGAGAGGAGCAGTAGTGGTGCATGGAGAAGGAACTGGCTTCGCCTTGGAAAGAGATGCCCTGACCAATAGATCATTAATGTATTTTCTCTGAGATAGGATAATATCAGAACCTCGGCGAGCCACTTCAATACCTAAAAAGTAGGATAAGGGCCCCATATCTTGTATTGCAAATGTATGGCTCAGACTGTTGACCACTTTATTGATGGCGGCATTGTTATTCCCTGTCAAGATAATATCATCAACATATACCAGCATATACATGAGAGTCCCGTGAGAGGAATAAATAAACAGAGAGGGGTCCGTCTTAGACCCTTTGAAGCCAAGAGACAGCAATGCGGAAGATAGCCGCTCAAACCAAGCACGAGGTGCTTGTTTCAGACCATACAAAGCCTTATGAAGGAGGCACACGTGGGCTGGTCTAAGTGGGTCAATGAACCCTTGGGGCTGTTTTAAATAGACCTTTTCTTTCAAGTCTCCATGTAAAAAGGCGTTTTGCACATCTAGTTGTCGGAGCGGCCATTGTTTGGTAACCGCTAGAGAAAGGACAACTCGAATGGTGGTAGATTTGACCACGGGACTAAAGGTTTCTGTGTAGTCAATACCAGGTTGCTGATTGAAGCCCTTAGCCACCAGGCGCGCTTTGTAGCGCGTAATTGGTCCATGTTGATCACGCTTGACTTTGTAAACCCATTTGCAGTCAACAATATTAGCATTAGGTGGAGCTGGTACTAGTGTCCAAGTGCCATTCCGTATAAGGGCCGAATATTCATCTGCCATAGCCTTACGCCAATGAGAATATGTGTTGGCAGTGGCGAAGGTGGTGGGTTCGGTGGTGGAGGGAGATGGAGTGGTATGAAAGGATGAGGGATTGTATGGCTTGGATTGTTTAGGGTTTTGTCGTAAGTTAGATGGACGAGAGCGGTGGGTGGCTTGAGATGGTTCAGTGGTGGTGTTAGTTGGTGGTATAGGGAGAGGAGTGGGAGTGGTATCAGATGGTGAGGAGGATGTCGGTTGAGGATCGACATTCTGGTGTGTTTGGGAGTATTTTTCAAAAGCAGGGATGGTGGGACGGATGTTAGTTTGGCGAGAGTAGATTTGAGGTGGAGGGGTGGGAGGTGTAAGGTGATTGTCGACATGAGGGGATGGAGGTGGCTGGGTAGGGAAATCAGGTGTAGGAGTAGGAATAGGAGGTGTAGGGTATGAGGATATGTACGGGCTAGAATCGGGTTGTGAAGAAGGTGAAGGAATATAGGGTTGAGCTTTGAAAGGAAAAGAGGTTTCATTGAACCGAACATGACGGGCAATGTAGATGCGTTCGGAAACGGGATCAAAGCATCGGTACCCGTGATGAGATGTGCTGTATCCAAGAAAGATACAGGGGATGGACCGAAAATCCATCTTGTGTGGATTGTAAGGACGCAAATAGGGATAACATTGGCAACCAAAGACACGAAGAAAGGAAAAGATTGGTTTCCGTTTAAAAAGGTGTTCAAACGGTGAGACGATGTAATTGGAACGTGACGGCATACAGTTTATGAGGTAGACAGCAGTTTCGAATGCAAAATGCCAAAACCGTTGTGGTGTATCCGACTGTGCCATGAGAGTGAGACCGGTTTCAAAAACATGACGGTGTCGTCGTTCAACGACACCGTTTTGTTCACTTGCGTGACGGCAAGATAGGCGATGTATGATGCCTATGGAGGAGAAAAAGGTAGAGAGATTCTTGAACTCCCCTCCCCAATCGGTTTGGACAGTTTTTAGTTTGGTTGAAAACTGTCTTTCAGCCATAGTGACGAATTGTTTAAAGGTTTCAAAGACATCAGATTTACGTTTTAATGGAAACTGCCACATAAATTTAGAGAAATGGTCAACACATAATAAGAAATAGTTATGACCATCGAAAGACGGGACAGGTGCGGGTCCCCAAACATCACAAAACACTAAATCAAGAACATGTGAACTTTTGTTTTCAGAAGATGACAAATGTAATTTTGTAGATTTTCCAATGGAACAAGAGTCACAATGCAAAACAGAATCTTTATTGGAAACTGGTAAACAATATTTAGAAAGCATAGAATGAAAAAGCTGGGAGTGTGGATGTCCCAATCTTTGATGCCATGTAGAAGCCGGTGCACGGGTTGTTGAAAAAGCGACTTTTGGGATTGGTTGATGTAATAACTCTCATCAAAAGTCCTATTTATTTTATTATTTTATCCAATAGAAAACCCTAATTGAGACACCCAAGTGATTCTGCACAAACCCTAAAATTTTCAGAACAATCAGAATCAGGATCAGGGCCCCTAAAACTCAGGGGGGGTAAACCCTAGTTACGATTATCTACATAAAACGTTGTCAAAATTGAATTTTACGAAATTTTCAACTCAGCAAGCCTACACACACACACGGGGCTACTCTATGAAAAATAGGTGACCCTTACGGACCGTAAGGGACAAGGCTTACGGTCCGTAAGCAGGGCAAATTTCGTGTATAAATAGTGGACATTGGGTCTTGATTTCTGGAATTAAAACGACGAACAAACTCGCTATACACACTGAATTACGTTCTGTTTACTATAAAAACACACACGAATCCCGAATCGCTGCCCGCAAAACAGGGTAATAACTCGATCGCTGCTACGATTCAATGTCCGATTGATCAAAATATCCAATGGATGTTTAAGTGCTGCCCACATTAGGGTTATGCTTTGTCATTCGTCGTTAATTCGATGGATGTTTAAGTATCGCACTTTGTCATTCGTTGTGAGGGTTTGATCTCGTGAGTTATCATAAATGTTGTATTGATTACTAACCCAGTTTTGTGTGCATTGTTATTTAAATTAGGTTAACAAGGCTAATCCGTAGACTAGACTCTGTCCGTGTTAAATCTGCAATGTGAGTCATTCTCTTTTTATCAAATTTAATTTCAAAAGCATGTTTATTTTCAAAGTTATAATTACAGGGATTAAGTTTATGTAGTCACCAAATTACAGCCGGTATGTGGGGTTTTGTATACATTACTTTATAATCGTCACCATTGGGGCAGCCAATGGGGGATATGACCACAGTCACAGAAACGAGTCTAGTGACAAATACTGTGGGTAGTTGGTTGATATCTGAAACATTGTAATCTCTCTTAATACTGTAAATTATAACAAATGTGTCGTTTTAATAAATAGAATGATTCACCAGTATTTCCCGCTGACAAAACCTTTTTCAAACATGTTTCAGGTGATCTGTTGTAATCCAGGAAAAGTGCCGGGAAGCACTGCAAGCTTAAGAAAGTGGCTCATTATATAATAAAGAAATTATGTTTTGTAACATAAAGATTTCTCCGTGAAATCATAGTATTGTAAATTACCGGGGTTTTATCCCGAGTTGTGAAATAAAATAATCGGGAAAATTTTAGCTTTAAAAAGATCCTGATGATAAACTTCAGCTGTTAAACCCAATTAAATAAATACCACGGGATTTCTGTCCCGCGGCTCCTGAAACAGGTTAAACCGGGTCGGGGCCGTGACAGAAAAAGGTGGTATCAGAGCCACTGAGTTAAGCTAATTAAGTATTTAGAAATACTTAATTTTTTTCTGATTACTATTATGTGATTATGTGTTTTATTAACTGACTATTTGTTAGTTACAGTATGGGTAAGCAAAAGCTTTCAAACATCTATCTTAAATTAGATGGGTCATCAAATGAGAAGGGAAGTTCATCCCAAACTCCTGAAGAAGGAATATTTGTTCGAAAAGCCCAATATGAGGAACCACTTTCTCCTGATAAAAGAAATTTGATTATTAGAAAAAGTCAGGAGAAATTAAAGAAATCCCGAGAAAAGAAAGTTAAAAAGGAAACCCAGGAATTAATCAGTAAATTACCATGGGAAGACAATTTAGATGAAAAATGGGCGGATCTTTATATGCTAGCCACCGTAGCAGTAAATGCTAATCTTTAAAATACCATGACTCCGTATTAGCAACTTATAAGCTGGAAATATCATCTAGTAAATAAATAAAATTACAATAAAACTTAGTATGTTTTAATTGTCAATTTTTTTTTCCTTTGTATTAAATTAGTCACAGAATATGCAATAATATTTGAGGTTTATCTGTAAAATTTGTTATAAAATTTAATTTATTATTTTTACATATATGTTAAACAGCATGAATGAGTTATCTGGAGCCCTAGAGAATCTCAACCTTTACCCTGTAAACATAGAAGTTTCTAAAGAGTTTACTGGGTACTTTCCTGGTGTGGAACAACCTATAGAATTCAACGCTCCACCTCTGGAAAAGCCAAAACCTAAGAAAAGAAAGAGATTCGTATGGGGGAGGCGTGTACATAGGAAAAAGCCAGCTAAGAGACTTCCTAAAATAAACAATCCCTTAGAAAAAGGAAAAGAAATTGAAACCGGGGAAAGTTCGAGACAGCAGGAATTGGAGATTGAAGTAGGGGAAGATGCTAGACAAATGGGAATACAGTTTGAGGAATATTCTAAGCAAATAGAAATGGAGGTTGGAAAAGGTTCTAGACAAACCAAGATGGAAATTGGAGAAAGCTCTAAGCCAACTCAAGAAATGACATTTTTGGAAGAATTAGATTCTATATTGACAAGCTGTGATACTATTAGGCCTGTCAATAATAATAATTTTTACTCTAATCCTATCGAAAATCAACTCCCTATAAATCTGGAACCAGCAATTCCAGAACCAATAATCCATACTCAACCTTTAGGAATGGATGAATGGTGGACGAATGATTGGCAATTCCAAAACCTTATCAACAGTCCTTATTCCTTTCTCCCACAATTCGATCCAGAACCCCTACCAAATCCACCGATGAGTAACGAGAATATGGCTGAACTTCGCCATTTTGGTGAAGAGTTGATGGATGCTGGAAATAGGATCCGAGAGATAGGAGGACAAATTTCATGGAAATATGATGAGAGGGAACATCGTTATTAAAGATACAAGTTGACGAGGGAGAAATGGGTTATGAGTCTGTATTTGTATAATAACCGTAATATTAATGAAAATCAGTATGTGTGAAATAAACAATAAAACGGTTGTATATAGAAGCATAATATATAAATGAAAATTTAGAAAATTTACAATTTTGTCTGTATAATTGTTTACGTGATTATGTGCAATTAATTGTGACATTGGATTGTTTCTTATTTTATACTAATTATTTATCTATAAATTAATTATCAGATGGCAAATATTGGTAATGAACCAGTAAATGAAGTAAATCAATCCGAGCAAATTCAGGAAGAGCAATTGTTAAATAGGCAAGATATAGAGGATATCGTTGCACAAGGAATAGCCAATGCTATTCCAGCAATTGTTGCTGCTGTTCAAAAACCTGTTAAACCTCAATCAATCATTCCTAGTAAACGTACCCAAGGCGACAATTTTAGTAATAGTATAAACGGAGGCAGTAATCATATTAATAACAATAATGATCTGCAAGCTCCAATTTTCAAGAAAATGAAAGCTGCAACACCTGGTTGCACTTACAAAGAATTCCTTGCCTGTAAACCAACTGAGTTTGCAGGTAATGAAGGGGCTATTGCAGCACTACGTTGGTTAGAGAAAACTGAGGCAGTGATTACTATAAGTAAATGTGCTGAGGAAGATCAAGTTATGTATGCGTCGAATCTTTTTAAAGAAGGGGCGCTAGAATGGTGGAACACAGTGTTACAAGCGAAAAGAAGGATCGAGGCATATGCCATGAAATGGGAAGAATTTAAGAATCTGGTAGAAAGAAAATTCTGTCCCGAGTATGAAAAATATCAAATGGCAAATAAATTTTTAAATCATCGAATGCTGGGTGTAGATTGTCGTGGTTATACTTCGATATTCTTCGAATATGCTAGAGTGGTACCAACACTGGCTTCGCCGGAACCGGTACTCATTTCTCGCTATGTTTGGGGATTAATTAGTGAAATCCGTAATATCGTTAAAGCTGCGAGACCTCGCACTATTGACGATGCGGTAGAACTAGCTAACACCCTAACTGACGAACTGGTACGCACAAGAGATGAAAACAGGAAGAAGGAACTAGCTCAGAAAATTACCCAAGGATTTCGTGCGGGTAATAGTAGTAACTTCAAGAAAAGAGGAACAGGGCAATCCTCAACTCCTTAGTTCTGCAGGAATTGCAAAAAGAAACATTATGGAAGATGTAATGTAACCTGCAACTTTTGCAAAACTGTAGGACATCATGAAGAAAACTGCAGAAGGAAAACCATAACCTGCTTCAACTGTGGAGAAAAAAGGGCATTTTAAAACAGAATGTCCTAAATTGGTCAAACCGGCAGACAATAAAGCCAAAGCTGCAGAAGGAGCTACTAAGAAGAATGTCAGAGCATTCCAGCTGACCACTCAAGAAGCAGAACTCATCCCAGATGTGATAGCTGGTACGTTCCTAGTTCACAACGTTTACGCAAAAGTATTATTTGACTCTGGTGCAAACCAAAGTTTTATAAATACTTTATTCTGTCAAGCTCTTAAGTTACCTTTAACCAACATTAGGCAGATTTTTACAGTCGAAACTGCAGATGGGAATTCAGTTAAAATAGATCAGGTTTTGCAAAAAGTAGAAATAGAACTTTCAGGTCATAAATTTTCTGCAAACCTATTACCTATGAAATTAGCTGAATTCGATGTTGTGTTAGGAATGGATTGGTTAGTAGCCAACCATGCTCGAATCCTTTGTGACCAGAACTCTATATAAATTCAGGCACCTACTGGAGAAGTAATCATGATTACAGGAGATAAACCACGTAAACCCATGAAATTCATATCAGTAATAAAAGTTGCTAGTTATGAACGAAAGCAAGGAATAGTATATATGATTTCAGTAATCATTAATACTAAGGGTAAAGAACTTAAGGAGATTCCTGTAGTCTCAGAATACTCAGATATATTCCCAGAAAAGTTACCAGGATTACCACCAGATAGGGAGGTAGAATTTAGGATTCATCTAATTCCTGGAACTACACCGATAGCCAAAGCACCTTATCGGTTAGCTCCTACCGAAATGTTAGAACTGAAAACGCAATTAGATGAATTACTAAGTAAAGGTTTCATACAACCTAGTTCATCCCCGTGGGGAGCACCAGTGTTGTTCGTAAAGAAGAATGATGGTTCAATGAGAATGTGTATTGATTATAGAGAATTAAATAAGGTTACAATTAAGAATCGATACCCATTACCTAGGATTGATGATCTTTTCGATCAACTTCAAGGAGCTTGATATTTTTCTAAGATCGATTTAGGTTCTGGATATCATCAATTGAAAGTACAAGAAGAAGACATACCTAAAACTGCTTTCAGGACTAGGTATGGTCATTACGAGTTTACAGTCATGCCATTTGGGTTAACAAATGCACCTGCTGCATTCATGGACATGATGAATAGAATCTGTAAACCATATTTGGATAAATTTGTAATTGTTTTTATAGACGATATACTTATTTATTCCAAAAGTCAGACAAAACATTGTGAGCACTTGCATGCACTCTTAACTTTGTTAAGAAAAGAAAAGCTTTATGCCAAATTCTCGAAGTGTGAATTTTGGTTACAAGAAGTGCAATTCTTAGGACACATGGTGAATCATGAAGGTATTCATGTAGATCCTGCTAAGGTAGAGGCGATTACCAATTGGAGGGTTCCGCAAACCGCAATGGCAATTAGAAGTTTTGTAGGATTAGCTGGATATTATAGACGGTTTATGTTATGGGTCATTTTCTAAGCATACATATCTTGACCAATATCCTGCTTTTTATTGTTTATTTGTGACCAGGATGCTGGACGAGGATATTGCTAACATCTTGGGCGATATCCTGAGGTTGATCGAATTAATCACGTGCAGGTTAAAGACTGGGACTTGCCAACGGTCAAATGGACTTCATCTCCTCAAGACTCAGGCGTATTTGTTATGGGAGAGACGTTGAACCCGAAAGACTTGGTCTACAACGTTCGACTGAGGAATATTCCCTGGATCCCGGTTATTTAGGATAGTTTGTTACATTTGTTTTACTATAAATAGATGGGGGCGGATCAGATTAAGGCACAACGCAACTTTCACACACTCTCAAACACTTTTGCTTTCTAGCTTTCAACAATCACTACACACAAACACTTGTAATCGAATTACATTGTAACACCTAGTTGATCCGCACCACATCCTGCACTGTATCCTGATATTTGAAGCAATAGAAGAACAAGGCAGCTGCGATTGTCAGCTCCAGAGGTTTTGTGCCGGCGATCTAGATTGATCAAGGGCTTTCCTCGTACATCACGTGTCAACCTTTACTTTTCTGCTCGTTGTTTGATCGTAGATACAGCTCTATATCTTGAGCCGTATCCTGAAACTGTTTTTATAACTAACTTGGTTAACATATTTTCCACACATAATTTTAGCACACTACCTCACTTAACTAATTTTATCACTAAATTGCTTCGGTAATTTTTGACCAAAACAATTTGGCGCCCACCGTGGGGCAAGTGGTGCTACTTTTACTAAAAATCTTTGTGAAATCGTTAATCGGTTTTCTATTTTCAAAACTTTTTGCCACATTGTTTACAATGGCCTCAAGATCAAACATGAGCTCCTCCACTATGTCTGCTGCAACCTCTGCTACTACCGGTTCGGTGCTTCCACCGCCTCCTCCAAGGATGCCATTTTCTTCACAACCTCAAGATGTTATCCCTACTCGGAGTGTTCAGGGATCTGCTCCCGTTTTAGCCTCTAATGATGAAATTCTAACTTTATTTGGAAGTGTGCAGGAACAAATGAGGCAGCAACAGGAAACTAACCAAATGCTGTTAAGAGAAATACAGCTCTTAAAAGCTAGCTCGAGTAGACCTGCTGAAGAAACTGTCACTCCTATACAGCCCAGGGCTTTGAACTTCAGTTCCGCAGTTTACACTGAGGATAACAGGGGGAATATCGTCCCAAGCCATTCTCAGAATCATACCCCTGAGATACCCTCCTCGGTCAGGATGTCAACTGTGAGGAGTTCAGGATATGGCCAAAATCCTTAGACCGGTAATGTGTCAAATAATAATATTCTTGCTACTAACAACAATGGCTCCTTGCAGGATGCAGGTATGACGTCAACATTTACCAGGGAGCTCCAGAAATTGAAGGACATGATATCCAGTGTACCTGGAGTGGTCCAGCCAATTCCGGAAGTATCCCAAGACAGCCACAGGATATCCCGCTTTGCATATCCTATCTGTGATGCTGAAATCCCAAAAAGATTTCAGACTCCCAACATGAAGCTGTATGATGGGACTACGGATCCTGAAGAGCATATCGCCCAGTATAGGGAAAGAATGGAGATTAACCCTATCCCTCCGGAGCTCAAGGAAGCATGCTTGTGCAAGGGTTTTGGATCTACCCTGACAGGATCAGCCTTAAAATGGCTATTAAATGTTCCTCCTCACTCAATTACTTCGTTTGCTCATTTGGTTCATTTATTTAATAGTCAGTTTTCTTGCAGCCGGAGTTTTGAGAAACTAACCAGTGATCTTTACAGGATAACTCAAGGGCCTCAGGAATCCTTGAGGGATTATGTGAACAAATTCAGTCGAGAATCCTTGGATATCCCACATCTTGATGTCGCAACAGCTGTGCAAGCTTTTAAGATGGGGTTACAAAAGGATTCTCAGTTTTATCAGGATCTTGTAATGAATCCCTGCAGGAATCTCGACGAAGCTCGTAACAGGGCTTTGAGATATATCAGTTTGGAAGATGACAAGAAGATGCAAGAGAGGATGAATTCTACCTCAACCTATGAATCAACTAACAGGAAATCAGAATCCTCATATAAGCCATATCGCTCCAAGCCATATGGCAGAAATGATAACAAGAAAGTGAACGCTGTTGAAGACGAGGATCCTGAAGAATATCCTGACTTATCTGAATACTGCTTTTCTGTTAATATACCTGAGTTAATGTATGCTATGCAGGGTTTAGGGGACAAAGCTAGGTGGCCTCGAAAGAACCAGCAGAAAGCTGATTGGAAGGATAAATCCAAATGGTGTGCCTTCCATGAAGACTTCGGACATATGACCGAGGATTGCATTGCTTTAAGGAAAGAAATAAGTTACCTGTTAAGCAAAGGGTATCTGAAGGACTTGCTGGGAAGAAAGAAGAATAAAGGGCAGGATCCCGAGAAGGATCCTGAACGAGCAGCATCACCCCCAGCAGATGCCAAGATAATTAACTTTATTTCAGGAGGATCCGACATTTGTGGGACTTCGTATTCGGCGGCTAAGAGACATGCAAAGGAAGCTAAGTGTGAAAGGGGAGACAAACCAGTCAGGATGACTACCCTCACAACTGATAAAGTGATCACTTTCGATAGTGATGACAGGGATACTGTTCAGGATCCTCACCATGATGCTTTGGTAATAACATTATATGTGGCTAACCATTTTGTACGCAGGATATTGGTGGACAACGGTAGTTCTGTCAATATAATTGAGCTGGAAACATTGAAAAGGATGAATGTATCTCCGATGGACATTACTTCGAAGTCCACTGTGCTCGTTGGTTTCAGTGGAGAAGCTAGAAATACTGTAGGAGAGATAAAATTACCAGTATACGTTGAAGGGGTCAACTCGATACAACGCTTCTGTGTGATGGACTCCTTATTCTGCTATAACATCATACTGGGCAGGCCATGGATCCATGACATGAAGGCTGTGCCTTCGACTTATCACCAATGCATCAAGATTCCAACCCCTTGGGGGGTCGTCAAAGTTGATAGTGATCAGCAAGAGGCGAAGGAATGCTACACATCCTCAATGAAATCCTCGACCAAGCCTAATCCAGCATAGCAATTAAAGATGCGGGCCCGGGATACCTTGGAAGCTTCGGAGCAGGATGTGAAGAAAGTTATCCTGGATCAGGATAATCCTGATATCTCGGTGCTCGTAGGAACCAATATCCCTCGGGATATTGAAAAACAATTAACTGACTTTTTGAAGTGCAGGATGTCAACGTTTGCATGGAGGCATGAGGATATGACAGGTATATCCAAAGACATTATTACTCACAAGCTTGGAATTGACAGGTCGTTCAAGCCTGTTCAGCAAAAAAGAAGGAAGTTTGCTCCTGAGCGGAATATAATCATCCAAGAGGAAGTTGAAAGATTGTTAAAGTCCAAAATGATCAGAGAAGTCAAGTTCCCAAGATGGTTGGCGAATGTGGTCGTAGTGCAGAAGAAAAATGGGAAATGGAGAGTCTGTGTAGATTACACAGACTTGAATAAGGCTTGTCCTAAAGACCCATTCCCCCCTTCCTCATATCGATGCAATGGTGGATGCTACTGCTGGGCATGAAATGTTAACGTTCATGGACGCATCCTCAGGATTTCAGCAGATTCAAATGGAGCCTTCGGACCAGGAGGATACTGCTTTCATGACACCAACAGGTATATATTGCTATACTGCTATGCCTTTCGGTTTGAAAAATGCAGGTGCAACATACCAGAGATTAGTGAACATGATGTTCAAAGATAAGCTGGGGGACACCATGGAGGTATATATTGACGATATGGTGGTGAAATCTAAAAAGGCTGAGGATCACCTCCAGGAAATCAAGGGAGCATTTGATATCCTGGATCAGTATAACATGAAGCTGAATCCTGCTAAGTGCCATTTCGGAGTGGGGGCAGGAAAGTTTCTAGGATATATGGTGACGAAAAGGGGGATAGAGGCAAGCCCGGAGCAGATTAAAGCTATCCTGGATATAAAATCACCCTCGAATATGAAGGACGTTTAACGGTTAACAGGCCGAGTAGCAGCTTTGAACAGATTTATTTCAAGATCCTCGGAAAAATGCAAGGAATTCTATGATATCCTCAAAAAGAATAAGAAATTTGAATGGGGAGCAAAGCATGAAGCAGCCTTGTAGGATTTGAAGCGATATCTCTCAACTGCACCTCTATTGATGAAGCCTGAAAATGGTGAACCACTATCCCTATACCTCGCTGTATCAGGGAATGCTGTAAGTGTCGTTCTTATAAAGGACCATGAAGGTCAGCAATATCCTGTTTATTATGTTAGTAAAAGTTTGTTAGATGCTGAAACTAGGTATTCTCATTTAGAAAAATTGATACTAGCATTAGTTATGGCATCAACGAAGCTTAGACATTATTTTGAGACACATAGGATCAATGTTAAAACAAATTATCTTGTCAAAAATGTGCTTAGGAAACCAGAGATGTCAGGCAGGATGGCCAAGTGGTCAGTAAAGTTAAGTGCTTATGATTTAGTATATGAACCTAGAAATGCCATAAAGTCTCAGGCTTTAGCTGACTTTGTGGCTGATTTCAGTAGTGATATTCAGGATGAGGTAGACCTAGAAGTTCAACAGTTAGGAGAATCCTCAGGATCCTGGACATTATATACTGATGGTGCATCTAATGTAAGAGGAGTAGGATTGGGAATACTACTAAAATCGCCACAGGGGGACATATTACCCCAGGCTATTAGGTGTGAATTCCCTGCTACTAATAATGAGGCAGAATATGAAGCTTTAATTGCAGGATTAGAGTTGGCTAAGAATATGAGTATCAAGAATTTGCAAGTATATGTTGACTCCTTGTTAATTACTAACCATTTTAATGGATCCTATGCAGTTAAGGGTGAGAAATTAATCGAATATCTCGATATTCTCAAAAAATTAGCAGGATATTTCGATGTTTTTACACTTGAACAGGTACCAAGGGAGGATAATGCTGAAGCAGATGCCTTAGCAAATTTGGGATCATCGATCAGGATACCAGAAGGGACCCAAATACCAATATTACATGTCTTATATCCTGCAACGAATCCTCGGGATAAAGAAGTAGCGGCTATTCAGGATCCTGGAGCAGAGTATCCTGAAAAGGATCCTAAATCCTGGACGGCTCCAATCGTGAGATATCTCAAGGAAGGACACATCCCCGGAAATGAAAATCCTAAGGCATTTAGGATGAAGGTATCACGATTCACTATTATAAATAATGTTTTATACAAGAAATCTCTTGCAGGACCGTATTTGAGGTGTTTGGAGGATCCTGAAGCCAAAGAAGTACTTCAGGATATACATGAAGGGGATTGTGGTAACCATACTGGGGGCAGGTCATTATTCTCAAAAGTATTAAGAACAGGATATTATTGGCCGACAATGAGAAAAGATGCCGCAGAATATGCTCGAAGATGTGATGCATGTCAAAGACATAGTAACATATTACATCGGCCTGCTGAACCGCTGTATCCTATTGTTTCCCCTTAGCCATTTATGAAGTGGGGTATGGATATAGTGGGAAAGCTTCCAAAGGCTCCAGGAGGGAAGGTTTTTATGTTGGCAATGACAGATTATTTCTCCAAATGGGTTGAAGCCGAGGCATTTGTCCAAGTCAGGGATCAAGAAGTAGTATCCTTCATAAAGAGAAATATCCTGACCAGATTCGGAGTACCAGCCGAGATAATCTGTGACAATGGTTCTCAGTTTATAAGCAAGAGAACTACTGACTTTTGCAAGAGTTGGGGAATCAAAATGATAACATCTACTCCGGTACATCCTCAAGCGAATGGACAAGCAGGATCCTCAAACAAGATAATTGTCAATAACTTAAAGAAGAGACTTGGAGCCAAAAAAGGAAGATGGGCAGAAGAATTACCCTTTGTTTTGTGGGCTGATAGGACAACGGTAAAGAATGCAACAGGCCAAACCCCATTTTCCTTGGTATTTGGAGCAGAAGCAATGATTCCAACGGAAATGGGGATACCTACTGCAAGATCTATCCTACGGGATCCTGAATAGAATCCTGAAGCCTTATGTCAGGATTTGGATACTATAGATGAAAAAAGGGATGCGGCAAGGCTAAGGATGGCAGCATATCAACAAAGAATATCCAGAGCATATAACAAGAATATAAGGACTAGGAGATTTCGAGTTGGTGATTGGGTGCTAAGAAAGGCTTTTCAAAATACCATTAATCCTGCCGATGGCAAGCTAGCTCCAAAATGGGAAGGACCATATGAAGTTGAGTCAGAAGCAGGGAATGGAGCATATAGACTCAAGAATATGGAAGGAGATATGCTACCGAGATCCTGGAATGCAATACACTTAAAGCTCTATTTCAAGTAAGAATAGAATGTAATTTCTATCTCAAGATGGTATGAATTCTATCTTTTTTAAATATGTTTGATTTGATTTGTTCTTTGAAACCCAATACTAACTTAAGCATCGGAGGGGTGTTAGCCAAGCTAACACCCACCTTAGTTTAAGGATGTTTTGCAGTATATGCTCCAGGATATAGCTCCAGGATGCTCACTCAGGATACTTCGGAAGATTAGAGGATTGGCCCCCTCTCTCACGTATTAGGGATCCCGATCCCTTCACAGGTTTAAAGGTATTCACCTTTCTTCCGAATTGGGTTTAAACACCCCGCCTGGAGCGCAAGTTATTCGGGAATAGTTCAAGGTGGCGGGACCAGTCCATGTAAAAGTGGCTGACAATTTCGTTACTATTGGCTATATCCTGAATCCTAAAGGTATATGAGGATTGATCACCCTCTCTCACGAAAGGGTATTTTCATACTCTCTAAGGTTTAAAGGTTTTCGCCTTTCTAAGTCTTGGAGTTTATACACTCCCGCCTGTAGCGCACGAAAATTTGGGATTTCCCCCAGAATTCAAGGGATTTATTTCCAGTACATTCTTGGGTTTTACCCCTGTAACATGAAAAATTGTCTATACAACAGGAACTGATATCCAGAAGAATTCTAAGTATTTGAAGACATTGTACACAGGGGACATTCCTACTAAGGCAATGATGTAAAGCTCAAAGGATAAGGCTCGGAACTAATGCACTAAGTGTCTCAGACAGGGGACATCTTCATTGGAAAGGTTGCAAAGGGATTGAGGTTTGATAATAGGGTTATACCCTATTCCTGGTATGATCTTTCCTTTGTAAACATCGTTTAAGTTTTTGACAATACTAAGTTTGGTAAAAGGTTAAACATCCTGATTAGGATAAATTCTCGGGATATATTCTCAAAATATATTTTCAAAATACTTTTCAGGATATTTGATTAAGATATATGAAACTGGTACTAGTTTGAAACTTTAATTAAGTTAGTACCGTCATAATAGGTTTTAAAATGAACTATCTTTTAATTTTCTCTAAAGGTGATTGAATTAATAAAAGTTTTGGTAATATATCACTGACTATATTTTGCAAAACTAAGGTCTATAATAAGAAAGACAGAAAGTGATAGCAAGAAAAATGAAAGATGAAATTACTGGAAATAAACGGTACTAGCTGATAACCAAAGGCTTCATCCTGAAAACCAGGACCCATCCGCCTTCGGTTATCAAATTGTTTTAATGCAGGAAATAAAAATTGTTCATAAGACATAAAATTGCTCAAAAAAAAGGAAATAAGTTTTAGGGGGCAGTGCCATCTTCGTTCGCGGTAATTTCAGCAGCATCCGTCTCAGGATCCACCTCAGCATCCCTCTCAGCATCGTTAGCTTTTTCAGCTACTTTGGAAGATCCTTCGGCAGCTGGTGTGGTAGAAATGCCGCCAAGATTCTTTAGCCTCGTTTCCTAGGCACCAACGTCCCAAGAAGGGCATTCAAAACCCAGTGTTTTGGCTTCATGGGCCATCTTCAGCCTGGCCTGGAGAAGAGAAGTGACGACGGAACTCTTAAGGCTATCCCGGTAGGTGACCATATCCAGTTCATGTTGCACATGGGCAGCTTCAAGATCGGCTTGGGCTTGAAGAGTAGCTTTGTTGAGAGCAGTCTGGTGTTCTTGAATCATAGCTTTGAACTTCTCCTCGTAATGACGAGATTTGGCGGCTGTAATCATGCCTTGATCGGAGATCGTGACTTCTGCTTCCTTTAACTTGGATTCAAGCGTCTTGTTAAGCCCGCAGGATTCTTGATATAGATGAACCAGACGCTCAAGACCCTGTGAAAGTAAGAGGACAGGTATTAATATTGATAAATCTTTGTAAATGATATAAGCTGCAGGATGTGGTTTGAGAATACTAACCTGGTTAAGAAAGGAAGTCATAAACCCGCTAGCTTCAATGAACCCGTGCTTCTCATAGGGAAAAGTGTCAGAAATGACGGGGGAATCGGGCTCTTTCCTTTTACGTGAGCTGGAGCTCCGGGGCTTGGTAGTTGGCAAGGGTTTGGTGATGACAATGGCTTTGGAACCACTGGGTTTGGATGAGGCTGTGGCCCTGGGACTAGGTTCCTTCTTGACCTGAACCTGATCAGAATAACTGTCCAATTCGTCGAGGTCAAAGACTTCAGGGATCTTGGCCGGTGCTGCATAAAGGAAAAAGTTTTGCATTATTATTACTTTTCATTCTATTATGCTATACTAACTAACTATTTTAAAAGTAATCCTTACCAGACATTTCAGATGACGAGTATTGACTGGAACTCGGGACGTGTGTGGTGAAACTCCTGTCTATTGCAGGTAATTGGTAAACAGTTTTGATTCTTTCCTCTGATTCAACGGTAGGGGGAGCTACTTCCTTGAAATTCACTGCATAAGAATCAAAAAGAAGGATATTAGTAAAAGATAAAAATCTAAAGGTACATGAGAACATTTATGACCCTACCGGTGGTTAACCACTCCACCGGAAGGCTGGCACCCTCAGCAATGGAGTCTCGTTTGACAAAGAAAAATTTGCGTTGCCATCCATCTTCGTTTTTGGTGGCTTTAAGAATAAGGGGTTTGCTAGAGGTCGAGAAAAGCAAAAACCGGCTAGAGCCGTGGGATCGGAGGCGATAAGCAATAGGCAGATCCTCGATGCAGAGGTCGGGGCAGTGAAGGTTTTTGATTTGGTTAAGTACGATTAATACTCTCCAAACCATGGGCATGGTTTGAGCAAAAGAGATGCCGGTGGTTCGGAAGAATTGCATCATGAATTCGGGAAAGGGGTATCGAAGACCCAGCGAAAAAGGGTATGCTGTAAAGCAGACCCAATCTGTGGAAGAAACATCCGATCGAATTGACCGATTGAACGATCTAAAGACTGTGTTATCAGGGAAAGCACCGGAAGCTCTCAAAGCCGCGATGTCTGCGTTGTCGAAAGCGCAGACCTCCTTTTCAGGATTTTTGAGGAGATTCTGCTGAGTGAAGGTCTCGGCAGCCATTACGAATAAGGCAAGAAAAATTGACAGAAAGTGAATGAGAAATGGGGAATTACCTGGAGACTCTGTTGGAGATATCTGCTTTTCAAACAAGAAGATAGAAGATATAGGGGCGTTGTGGATCTCCATTGAGCTAAAAGCGCGTTGGAGGTTATGATGTGATCTTGACCGTCGTTTTGTTTTAAATGCCTTGAATTACGGGATAAAACTTTTAAAATATATCCATTGGATTGGTATACCAACCGATATATTTGGGGACAATTGTTATGGGTCATTTTCTAAGCATACATATCTTGACCAATATCCTGCTTTTTATTGTTTATTTGTGACCAGGATGCTGTACGAGGATATTGCTAACATCTTGGGCGATATCCTGAGGTTGATCGAATTAATCACGTGCAGGTTAAAGACTGGGACTTGCCAACGGTCAAATGGACTTCATCTCCTCAAGACTCGGGCGTATTTGTTATGGGAGAGACGTTGAACCCGAAAGACTTGGTCTACAACGTTCGACTGAGGAATATTCGCTGGATCCCGGTTATTTAGGATAGTTTGTTACATTTGTTTTACTATAAATAGATGGGGGCGGATCAGATTAAGGCACAACGCAACTTTCACACACTCTCAAACACTTTTGCTTTCTAGCTTTCAACAATCACTACACACAAACACTTGTAATCGAATTACATTGTAACACCTAGTTGATCCGCACCACATCCTGCACTGTATCCTGATATTTGAAGCAATAGAAGAACAAGGCAGCTGCGATTGTCAGCTCCCGAGGTTTTGTGCCGGCGATCTAGATTGATCAAGGGCTTTCCTCGTACATCACGTGTTAACCTTTACTTTTCT
This sequence comes from Helianthus tuberosus, assembly GCA_030545235.1. NCBI lineage: Eukaryota > Viridiplantae > Streptophyta > Magnoliopsida > Asterales > Asteraceae > Helianthus > Helianthus tuberosus. The sequence goes on along the minus strand of CM060441.1, from coordinate 212,152,131 downwards.
GCTCGTTGTTTGATCGTAGATACAGCTCTATATCTTGAGCCGTATCCTGAAACTGTTTTTATAACTAACTTGGTTAACATATTTTCCACACATAATTTTAGCACACTACCTCACTTAACTAATTTGATCACTAAATTGCTTCGGTAATTTTTTACCAAAACAGTTTATTAAGGATTTTTCCAAGATAGTTGTACCATTAACTAAGCTAACCTGTAAAGCCAATAAGTTTGAATGGGGATCTAAGCAAGAAGAAGCCTTTAGAATCTTGAAACAGAAATTAACAAATGCTCCAATCCTAGCTTTACCAAAAGGGACTGAAGATTGTGAAGTATATTGTGATGCTTTAAAACTAGGATTTGGATGTGTGCTAATGCAACGCAAGAAGGTAATTGCGTATGCTTCAAGACAGTTGAAAAAGCACGAGGAAAATTATACAACTCGTGACTTAGAGTTAGGCTCCATAATTTTTGCCCTTAAGATTTGGAGACATTATCTTTACGGAAGTAAATTTACTGTCTATACAGACCACAAAAGTTTAAAATATATTTTTGGGCAAAAAGAGTTAAACATGAGGCAAAGGAGATGGATGGAAATCTTAAGTGATTACGATTGTGATATTCAATATCACGAAGGAAAAGCAAATGTAGTTGCAGATGCTTTAAGTCGTAAGTACCATGAGAAACAACGACGGGTTCGTGCTCTCAGATTAAATCTACAATTAGATTTAATGGAACAACTGAAGTGTTATGGGTCATTTTCTGAGCATACATATCCTGATCAATATCCTGCCTTTACTTGTTTATTTGTGACCAGGATGCTGGAAGAGGATATTGCTAACATCTTGGGCGATATCCTAAGGTTTATTGAATTAACCACGTGCAGGTTAAAGGCTGAGACTTGCTAACGGTCAAGTGGACTTCTTCTCCTCAAGACTCGGACGTGTTTGTTGAAGGAGAGACGTTGAACCCGAAAGACCAGGTCTACAACGTTCGATTAAGGAATATTCGGTGGATCCCGGAAGTTTAGGATAGTTTGTTACATTATCTTTACTATAAATAGATGGGGGCGGATCAGTTTAAGGCACACAATTTTTCACTAACACTCTCGAACACTTTCACTCTCTAGCTCATTGCAAACACCACACTTGTATTCAAATTTCATTGTAACACATAGTCGATCCGCACCACATCCTGCACTGTATCCTGACGTTTGAAGTAATAAGAAGAACAAGGCAGCTGCGATTGTCAGCTCCCGAGGTTTTATGCCGGCGATCTAGATTGATCAAGGGCTTTCCTCGTACATCTCGTGTCGTTTACTTTCCTTTTGCTCATAGTTTGATCATAGATACAGCTCTATATCCTGAGCCGTATCCTAAATACTGATTTTCTAAATAACTTAACAAGCATATTTTTCACACATATTTCTAGCACACTACCTCACTTAACTAATTTGATCACTAAATTGCTTAGGTAATTTTTGACCAAAACAATTTGGCGCCCACCGTGGGGCAAGTGGTGCTCTCTTTACTAAAAAATTTTGTGAAATCGCTAATCGGCTTTTTATTTTCATAACTTTTTGACACATTGTCCATAATGGCCTCAAGATCAAACATGAGTTCCTCTACTGTGTCTGCTATGACTTCTGCTACTACTGGTTCGGTGCTTCCACCACCTCCTCCAAGGATGCCAGCCTCTTCACGACCTCAGGATATTATCCCTACTCGCAGTGTTCAGGAATCTGCTCCTGTTCTAGCTTCTAATGATGAAATTCTCACTTTATTTGGAAGTGTGCAGGAACAAATGAGGCAGCAATAGGAAACAAACCAAATGCTTTTAAGGGAAATACAACTTCTGAAGTCTGGCTCGAGCAGATCTGCTGAGGATAATGTCACTCCATTACATCCCAGAACGTTGAACTTTAGTTCAGCTGTGTATACTGAGGATAACAGGGGGAATATTGTGCCCAGCCTTCCTCAGAATCATACTCCTGAAATACCCTCCTCGGTCAGGATGTCAACCATGAGGAGCTCAGGATATGCTTCAGGATATGGGCAAAATCCTCCAACGGGTAACGTGTCAAATAATAATAATACTCATGCTACTAACAATAGTGGATCTTTGCAGGATACAGGTGTAACATCAGCACTTACTAGGGAACTTCAGAAGTTGAAGGACATGATATCTAGTGTACCTGGGGTGGTCCAGCCGATCCCGGAAGTGTCCCAGGACAGCCACAAGATATCTCGCTTTGCATATCCTATCTGTGATGCTGAGATCCCAAAGAGATTCCAAACCACCAACATGAAGCTTTATGATGGGACTACGGATCCTGAGGAGCATATTGCTCAGTATAGGGAAAGAATGGAGATTAACCCTATCCCTCCGGAGCTCAAGGAAGCATGCTTGTGCAAGGGATTTGGTTCCACTCTAACAGGATCAGCCTTAAAATGGCTGTTAAACGTTCCTCCTCACTCAATTACTTCATTTGCTCATTTGGTTAATTTATTTAACAGTCAATTTTCTTGTAGTCGGAGTTTTGAGAAACTAACCAGTGATCTTTACAGGATAACTCAAGGGCCTCAGGAATCCTTGAGGGATTATGTGAACAAATTCAGTCGAGAATCCTTGGATATCCCACTTCTTGATGTTGCAACAGCTGTGCAAGCTTTTAAGATGGGATTACAAAAGGATTCTCAGTTTTATCAGGATCTTGTAATGAATCCCTGCAGGAATCTCGACGAAGCTCGTAACAGGGCTTTGAGATATATCCGTCTGGAAGATGACAGGAAGATGCAAGAAAGGATGAACTCATCTAACACTTATGAGTCAACTAACAGGAAGTCAGAATCCTCATTCAAGTCATATAGGCCTAAGCCATATGGTAGAAATGAGAACAAGAGAGTGAATGCTGTCGAAGATGAGGATCCTGAAGAGTATCCTGAGTTGTCTGAATATTGCTTTTCTGTTAACATTCCTGAATTGATGTATGCCATGCAGGGTCTAGGAGACAAGGCTAGGTGGCCTCGAAAGAATCAACAAAAGGCTGACTGGAAAGATAAGTCAAAATGGTGTGCTTTCCACGAAGATTTCGGACATGTAACTGAGGATTGCATTGCTCTAAGGAAAGAAATAAGCTATCTTCTAAGCAAAGGATATCTGAAAGATCTCTTAGGAAGAAAGAAGAATAAGGGTCAGGATACTGAGAAGGATCCTGAGCGGGCAGCATCACCTCCTGCGGATGCCAAGATAATCAACTTCATTTCGGGAGGATCCGACATTTGTGGAACTTCGTATTCGGCAGCAAAGAGACACGCAAAGGAAGCTAAGGCCGAAAGGGGAGACAAACCTGTCAGGATGACTACCCTTACGACTGACGAAGTGATCACTTTTGATCCTGATGACAGGGATACTGTCAAGGATCCTCACCATGATGCTCTGGTAATAACGTTATATGTGGCTAACCATTTTGTACGCATGATATTGGTTGATAATGGCAGCTCCGTCAACATAATCCAACTAGAAACTCTGAAGAGAATGAATGTATCTCCAATGGATATCACTTCAAAGTCTACCGTGCTTGTTGGGTTCAGTGGAGAGGCTAGAAACACAGTGGGAGAGATAAAGTTGCCAGTATACGTTGAAGGAGTCAACTCGATACAACGTTTCTGTGTGATGGATTCTCTATCCTGCTATAACATCATACTGGGAAGACCGTGGATTCACGATATGAAGGCTGTGCCATCAACATATCACCAATGCATCAAGATACCTACCCCTTGGGGAGTTGTCAAAGTTGATAGTGATCAGCAGGAGGCGAAAGAATGCTACTCATCCTCGATGAAATCCTCAACCAAACCTAGTGCAGCATAGCAATTAAAGACGCGGGCCCAGGATATCGTGGAGGATCCGGAGCAGGATGTGAAGAAAATTATCCTGGACCAGGATAATCCCGATATTTCGGTGCTCGTAGGGACCAATATCCCTCAGGATATTGAAGAACAATTAATTAACTTTTTGAAATGCAGGATGTCAACGTTTGCATGGAAGCATGAGGATATGACAGGCATATCCAAAGATATTATCACTCACAAGCTTGGAATTGATAAATCATTCAAGCCTGTGCAGCAAAAAAGAAGGAAGTTTGCTCCTGAGCGGAACACGATTATCCAGGAGGAATTTGAGAGATTATTGAAGTCCAGGATGATCAGAGAGGTTAAGTTCCCAAGGTGGCTAGCAAACGTGGTTGTAGTACAGAAGAAAAACGGGAAATGGAGAGTTTGTGTGGACTACACAGACTTGAACAAAGCTTGTCCTAAAGACCCATTTCCTCTTCCCCACATTGATGCAATGGTAGATGCCACTGCCGGGCATGAAATGCTGACCTTCATGGACGCATCCTCAGGATTTCAACAGATCCAAATGGAGCCTTCTGACCAGGAGGATACTGCCTTCATGACACCAACAGGTATTTATTGTTATACAGCTATGCCTTTTGGTTTGAAAAATGCAGGTGCAACATACCAAAGATTGGTAAACATGATGTTCAAAGACAAACTGGGGGACACCATGGAGGTATATATCGATGATATGGTGGTGAAATCTTAAAAGGCTGAGGATCACCTCCAGGATATCAAGGGAGCATTTGATATCCTGGATCGATACAACATGAAGCTGAATCCTGCTAAATGCCATTTCGGAGTGGGGGCAGGAAAGTTTCTTGGATATATGGTGAAAAAAAGGGGGATAGAAGCAAGCCCAGAGCAGATCAAAGCTATCCTGGATATAAAATCACCCTCAAATATGAAGGACGTACAAAGATTGACAGGCCGAGTAGCAGCTTTAAACAGGTTTATCTCGAGATCCTCAGAGAAGTGCAAAGATTTTTATGATATCCTAAAGAAGAACAAAAGATTCGAATGGGGGGAGAAGCATGAAACAGCCTTGCAGGATTTGAAACGGTATCTCTCAACCGCACCTTTATTGATGAAGCCTGAAAATGGTGAACCACTATCCCTATACCTTGCTGTATCAGGGAATGCTGTAAGTGCCGTTCTTGTAAAAGACCATGAAGGTCAGCAATATCCTGTTTACTATGTTAGTAAAAGTTTGCTAGATGCTGAAACTAGGTATTCTCATTTAGAAAAATTGATATTAGCTCTAGTTATGGCATCGACAAAACTTAGGCATTACTTTGAGACACATAGGATTCATGTTAAAACAAATTATCCTGTCAAAAATGTGCTTAGGAAACCAGAGATGTCAGGCAGGATGGCCAAGTGGTCAGTAAAGTTAAGTGCTTATGATTTAGTATATGAAGCTAGAAATGCCATAAAGTCTCAAGCTTTAGCTGACTTTGTGGCTGATTTCAGTAGTGATATTCAGGATGAGGTAGACCTAGAAGTTCAACAGTTAGGAGAATCCTCAGGATCCTGGACATTATATACTGATGGTGCATCTAATGTAAGAGGAGTAGGATTAGGAATACTACTAAAATCGCCACAGGGGGACATATTACCCCAGGCTATTAGGTGTGAATTCCCTGCTACTAATAATGAGGCAGAATATGAAGCTTTAATTGCAGGATTAGAATTGGCTAAGAGTATGAGTATCAAAAATTTGCAAGTATATGTTGACTCTTTGTTAATTACTAACCATTTTAATGGATCCTATGCAGTTAAGGGTGAGAAATTAATCGAATATCTCGATATTCTCAAAAAATTAGCAGGATATTTCGATGTTTTTATACTTGAACAGGTACCAAGGGAGGATAATGCTGAAGCGGATGCCTTAGCAAATTTGGGATCATCGATCAGGATACCTGAAGGGACCCAAATACCAATATTACATGTCCTATATCCTGCAACGAATCCTCAGGATAAAGAAGTAGCGGGAATTCGGGATCCCGGAGCGGAATATCCTGAACAGGATCCTACATCCTGGACGGCTCCAATTGTGAGATATCTCAAAGAAGGACACATCCCCGGAAATGAAAATCCTAAGGCATTTAGGATGAAGGTATCACGATTCACTATTATAAATAATATTTTATACAAGAAATCTCTTGCAGGACCATATTTGAGGTGCTTGGAGGATCCTGAAGCCAATGAAGTACTTCAAGATATACATGAAGGGGATTGTGGTAACCATACTGGGGGCAGGTCGTTATTCTCAAAAGTGTTAAGGACAGGATATTATTGGCCAACAATGAGAAAAGATGCCGCAGAATATGCTCGAAGATGTGACGCATGTCAAAGATATAGTAACATACTGCATCAACCTGCTTAACCATTATATCCTATTGTTTCCCCTTGGCCATTTATGAAGTGGGGTATGGATATAGTGGGAAAGCTACCAAAAGCTCCGGGAGGAAAAGTCTTTATGCTAGCAATGATGGATTATTTCTCTAAGTGGGTTGAAGCAGAAGCATTTGTTCAAGTTAGAGATCAAGAAGTAGTATCCTTCATAAAGAGGAATATCCTGACCAGATTCGGAGTACCAGCCGAGATAATCTGTGACAATGGTTCTCAGTTTATAAGCAAGAGAACTACTGACTTTGCAAGAGTTGGGGAATCAAAATGATAACATCTACTCTAGTACATCCTCAAGCGAATGGACAAGCAGAATCCTCAAACAAGATAATTGTCAATAACTTAAAGAAAAGGCTTGGGGCCAAAAAAGGAAGATGGGCAGAAGAATTACCCTTTGTTTTGTGGGCTGATAGGACAACGGTAAAGAGTGCAACAGGCCAAACTCCATTTTCCTTGGTATTTGGAGCAGAAGCAATGATTCCAACGGAAATGACAATACCTACTGCAAGATCTACCCTAAGTGATCCTGAGCAGAATCCTGAAGCCTTGAGTCAGGATTTAGACACTATAGATGAGAAGAGAGATGCGGCAAGGCTAAGGATAGCGGCATACCAACAGAGAATATCCAGGGCATATAACAAGAATATTAGGACCAGAAGATTTAAGGTTGGAGATTGGGTGCTAAGAAAGGCTTTTCAGAATACTACTAATCCTGCCGATGGCAAGTTAGCTCCAAAATGGGAAGGACCATATGAAGTTGAATCAGAAGCAGGGAAAGGAGCATACAAACTCAAGAATATGGAAGGGGATATGCTACCGAGGTCTTGGAATGCTATACACCTTAAGCTCTATTTCAAGTGAGTTTAGAATTCAATTTCTAACTCAGGATGGTATGAATTCTATCTTTTTTAAATATGTTTTGGTTTAATTTATTCTTTGAAACCCAATACTAACTTAAGCATCGGAGGGGTGTTAGCCAAGCTAACACCCACCTCAGTTTACAATTGTTTTGCAGAATATGTTTCAGGATATAGCTCCAGGATATATACTCAGGATGACTCGAAAGATTAGAGGATTGGCCCCCTCTCTCACGTATAAGGGATCCTGATCCCTTCACAGATTTAAAGGTATTCACCTTTCTTCCGAATTGGGTTTAAACACCCCGCCTGGAGCGCAAGTTATTCAGGGATAGTTCAAGGTGGCGGGACCAGTCCATGTAAAAGTGGCTGACAATTTCGTTACTATTGGCTATATCCTGAATCCTAAAGGTATATGAGGATTGATCACCCTCTCTCACGAAAGGGTATTTTCATACTCTCTAAGGTTTAAAGTTTTTCACCTTTCTAAGTCTTGGAGTTTATACACTCCCGCCTGTAGCGCATGAAAATTTGGGATTTTCCCCAGGATACAAGGGATTTATCTCCAGTACATCCTTGGGTTTTGCCCTTGGGACCTAAAAAATTGCCTATACGATGGAAATTGACATATAGAAGATTTCTAAGTATTTAAAGACATTGTACACAGGGGACATTCCTGCCAAGGCAATGATGTAAAGCTCAAAGGCTAAAGTTCGGAACTAGTATGCTAAATGTCTCACACAGGGGACATCTTCATTGGAAAAGTTGCAAGGAGGTTGAGGTTTGATAATAGGGTTATATCCTACTCCGGGTATGATCTTTCCTTTGTAGATATCGTTTAAATTTTTTAGTTACACTATGTAAAATATCCTGATATATTCTCTAAATCCTTTTCAGGATATTTGATTAGGATGTTTGAAACTAGTATTAGTTTGGAACTTTAATCATTTAAATATTATCAAAACTTGGTTTTGGAAAGATAGATTGTTTTTCACTCTCCAAAGAACTTTCTACAAAGTTGAAGGAACGTTTGGAAGTTCTATCTAATAAAAGGTTTTTACAGTATATCGCTGAGCATACTGATCAGGATATTTTCATAAGATGGTAATATAAATTTTTTTACAAAGTTAAGAGCTACACTAAGTAATGCAAGGCAATAACAAACAAATAAAAAGATGAAATTATTCTTGAAGCAATCAATACTGGTTGATAACCGAGGGTTTCATCCTGAAACCCAGGACCCATCCACCTTTGGCTATCAAATTGTTTCGACACAGAAATAAAAATTGTTCATAAAAACATAAAATTGTTCGAATGATTTAAAGGAAATAAGCTCTAGGGGGTAGTGCCTTCTTGGTTCATAGTGGTTTCAGCAACATCCGTCTTGGGATCCTCCTCAGCATCCTTCTCAGCATCGGTTGCTTTTTCAACTGCTTTGGAAGGTTCTTCGACAGTTGATTTGGAAGAGGTGCCGCCGAGGTTCTTCAGCTTGGTCTCCCAAGCACCAACATCCCAAGAAGGGCATTCGAAACCTAATGTTTTGGCTTCATGGGCCATCTTCAACCTGGCTTGAAGGAGAGAAATGACGACGGAACTTTTGAGGCTTTCCCGGTAGCTGACCATATCCCGTTCGTACTGCACATGGGCGGCTTCCAGATCGGCCTGGGCTTGAAGAGTAGCTTTGTTAAGAGCAACTTGGTGTTCCTGGATCATAGCTTTGAATTTCTCCTCGTAGTGACGAGATTTGGCGGCTGCAATCATGCCTTGGTCGGAGATTGTGATTTCTGCTTCCTTTAGCTTAGATTCAAGCGTTTTGTTAAGCTTGCAGGATTCTTGATATAAATGAACCAAACGCTCAAGACCCTACAAAGGTAAGAGGACAGGGACTAATATTGTTAAATCTTTGAAAATAATGTAAATCGCAGGATATGATATGAGAATACTAACCTGGTTAAGAAAAGAAGTCATAAACCCGCTGGCTTCAATGAACCCGTGCTTCTCATAAGGAAAGGTGTCGGAAATGACAGGGGAATCAGGTTCTTTCCTTTTGCGGGAACTGGAACTCCGGGGTTTGGTAGCCGGTGAAGGTTTGGGAATAATGATGGCTTTGGAACTGCTAGGTTTAGATGTGGCTGTGGTCTTGGGGCTAGGTTCTTTCTTGACCTGGATCTGGTCAGAATAACTATCCAATTCGTCAAGGTCAAAGACTTCAGGGATCTTGGCTGGTGCTGCATAAAGGGAAAAGTTTTACTCTTTATCTTATCATTATACTGTTTTGACTAATTATTTTGAAAGTAATTCTTACCAGACATCTCGGATGATGAGTATTGACTGGAACTCGGGACGTGTGTGGTGAAAGTCCTGTCTATTGCAGGTAACTGGTAAACAGTATTGATTCTCTCTTCTGACTCAGCGGTAGGGGGAGCAACTTCCTTGAAGTTCACTGTATAAAGATCAAAAAGAAGAATATTAATAGAAGAAAACAATCAAATGGTCTATGAGGATATTTATGATCCTACCGGTGGTTAACCACTCCACCGGAAGGCTGGCACCCTCAGCAATGGAGTCTCGTTTGACAAAGAAAAATTTGCGTTGCCATCCGTCTTCGTTTTTGGTGGCCTTGAGAATCAGGGGTTTGCTGGAGGTCGAGAAGAGCAAGAACCGGCTAGAGCCGTGGGATCGGAGGCGATAAGCAATAGGCAAATCCTCGATGCGAAGGTCGGAACAATGGAGATTTTTGATTTGATTAAGTACAATTGGTACTCTCCAAACCATGGGCATGGTTTGAGCAAAAGAGATGCCGGTGGTTCGAAAGAATTGCATCATGAATTCAGGAAAAGGGTATCGAAGACCTAGTGAAAAAGGATATGCTGGAAAACAAACCCATTCAGTGGAAGAAACATCCGATCGGATTGACCGATCGAATGGTCTGAAGACCGTGTTATCAGGGAAAGCGCCGGAGGCTCTTAAAGCTGCAATGTCTGCGTTGTCAAAAGCACAGATCTCCTTTTCGGGATTTTTAAGGAGATTCTGCTGGGTGAAGGTCTCGGCGTCCATTGCGAGTAAGGTGATGTAAATTGATAAAAAGTAAATCGGAAATGGAGGATTACTTGAAGGTTCTGTTGAAGATATCTGCTTTTCAAACAAGAAAAGAGAAGATATAGGGGCATTGTGGATCTCCATTGGGTAAAAAACGCGTTGGAGGTTACGATGTGATCTTGACCGTCGCTTCGTTTTAAATGCCTTGAGTTATGGGATAAGATTTTTGAAATATATCCGTTGGATTGGTATCCCAACCGATATATTTGGGGACAATTGTTATGGGTTATTTTCTGAGCATACATATCTTGATCAATATCCTGCCTTTACTTGTTTATTTGTGACCAGGATGCTGGAAGAGGATATTGCTAACATCTTGGGCGATATCCTGAGGTTTATTGAATTAACCACGTGCAGGTTAAAGGCTGAGACTTGCTAACGGTCAAGTGGACTTCTTCTCCTCAAGACTCGGACGTGTTTGTTGAAGGAGAGACGTTGAACCCGAAAGACCAGGTCTACAACGTTCGATTAAGGAATATTCGGTGGATCCCGGAAGTTTAGGATAGTTTGTTACATTATCTTTACTATAAATAGATGGGGGCGGATCAGTTTAAGGCACGCAATTTTTCACTAACACTCTCGAACACTTTCACTCTCTAGCTCATTGCAAACACCACACTTGTATTCAAATTTCATTGTAACACATAGTCGATCCGCACCACATCCTGCACTGTATCCTGACGTTTGAAGTAATAAGAAGAACAAGGCAGCTGCGATTGTCAGCTCCCGAGGTTTTATGCCGGCGATCTAGATTGATCAAGGGCTTTCCTCGTACATCTCGTGTCGTTTACTTTCCTTTTGCTCATAGTTTGATCATAGAAACAGCTCTATATCCTGAGCCGTATCCTAAATACTGATTTTCTAAATAACTTAACAAGCATATTTTTCACACATATTTCTAGCACACTACCTCACTTAACTAATTTGATCACTAAATTGCTTAGGTAATTTTTGACCAAAACATGAAGCATTTTCAAGAAACAGCAATAGAGGATGCTGCTGAAGGAATGAAAGGACGAATAAAAGAACTAGAACAGGGAGATGATGGAATTTGGAGATTCCATAAGAAAAGGATTTGGGTACCGAAGCAGGGAGAAGTAAGAAATAAGATCTTAGAGGATGTTGGTGCATGTTATGTGACAACAGCGTTGGTTTGGTCTTTGGATATTGAACACGTGTTTGGGCCGCGAAGACTCGCGAAGACTTATGAAGACTTAAGGAATTCGAGTTATTGAAGCCCAATCAAGTCCAAGTTTGTATCTAGTTTATTAGGTCCGAATTTGTGTATACGGGCCAGAGCCCAATTCGTGTATGGGAGGTTGTGGTATATAAACAACCTCTTGCTACATGTTTAGGGTTAGACTTTTGTTAGACTTTTGGAGATTGTGTGAGAGCATTCGTATTGTGAGAGAGTTTAGAACAAACAGAAATCGGCTGTTGGGTTCTAGGAGATCTTTAGTGATTGTAAACGTTTTCGTTGGATAATCATAGAAGATCAGTTGGTAAACCGTCTTGTGTTCTTGTTTCTGTTTATTTGGTTTATCAAGGGGATTCCGCACCCTTGGTAGATTGTTAGTTTTGTTACGATCCATACGGGATAGGGACCTACAATTGGTATCAGAGCGTTTGCTCTTGTGTACGGTTCAAAACTGATATTACAGATTCAAGGATTTTGTTTGTTTGAAGATTTTCGGATTTTGTGTGAAGAACAAGGAAGAACATCAAAGAACAGTCAAAATTTTCGTGATTTTGATCGGTTTTGGTGTTATTTGGAAGTTGTTTGCTGATTTTTTGGAGTTTTAGTTGGAAGGTTATCAATCAGAAGATTCTACGGTGTAAAAGGTGCTGATTTTTCGGTATTTATTACTGGAAGATTGCTGGTCTCGACAGGGTACTGCTCACTCGCAACCGTGGTCTCGACTCGCAACCGTGGTTTCGGCTTGTGCTGATTTGACTCGCAACTGTGGTCTCGACTCGCAACTGTGGTCTCGACTTGTGCTGATTTGACTCGCAACTGTGGTCTCGACTCGCAACCGTGGTTTCGGCTTGTGCTGATTTGACTCGCAACCGTGGTCTTGACTCGCAACTGTGGTCTCGACTTGTGCTGATTTGACTCGCAACTGTGGTCTCGACTCGCAACCGTGGTTTCGGCTTATGCTGATTTGACTCGCAACCGTGGTCTTGACTCGCAACTATGGTCTCGACTTGTGCTGATTCGACTTGCAACCGTGGTCTCGACTCGCAACCGTGGTCTCGACTGGACTGAGTAGTTGCACGAGTGAAAGTGGTGGAATTTTTCTAGGCAATCGTAGGAAAAATTTCACTGTTTCGTGTTTAGAGAATTACCCGTAACTCATCTGGACAAACCGCCTAAGATGATGAAGGTGGAGAATTACCCGTAACTCATCTGGAAAATCCCGAAAACGGTTTTAAACATTATATATCATTGGAATCGTAATCTCGAGACGAATCTAACGGTATAACTTAGTAAAAACAGGTAAAAACAGGTTTCGGACTAAAATTTGTACGGTTTTACCAGTCTGCTTAAGTTAAAATGTCGAACATGTCCAAATTGAACGAACTCTTAAGGATGGAACATGAGGTAGGCACAACGAACAAACCGCCTAAGATGATGAAGGTGGAGAATTACTTGACATGGAAGGATAGGTTTCAATCTTTCATTGAATATCAGGACACACGCATGTGGATTTGTATTGAAGATGGGTACACAAACCCTACACATGACTTTGAAGGCAGACCGCGTGTCACACCCTATGTGAACATGCAAGATAATGATAAAAGGATGTATGAGGCTGAAAAGAAAGCATTGGCTGCTATCAAGATGTCCCTACCTGATAGCATCAAACACACCTTTAAGAAATATACTACTTCAAAGGAAATGTGGGATGCGTTAGAGAAGAGATATGAGGGAAATCCTGATGTCAAGAAGAACAAAGTTGATCTACTCAAGAAGCAGTTTGCAGTGTTCAAGTTTATGAAAAATGAGTCACTTGAGGACATCATCACGAGATACTACCATCTGATGTCAGAATTGGACAATTATGACATAGATTGTTATTCTGACATAGAGAAAAATGACAAGCTGCTTGATGCTCTACCTACGAAATGGGATATTTACACTCTCATGATAAAGGGAGAAGCTGATTATGAAACAAAGGAACTGGAAGAAGTAGTTGTAAAGCTAAGAGCTTATGAGCTCAGCATGAAAAAGAAGGACACTGGATATGATCAGGTTCAAGATCCAGGGATCTACAATGGGCTTACATCTTCTTCGTCTCATGATGCTTCTAGCGACTCTGCTACTGCGTTTCTTTCATGTGATAATGAGCAGGTCACAGTAAATGAGGATGGTGATGTGTGTTTTGTTGCTGCTTCAGGAGGATCAACAGGAGTTAAGAGATCATCAGCTGCTAAACAAAGTAGTAGTACAAAGTCGATGCCAATGAGTGTGAAGTCTGCTGAAGAACATCTTGCTCTACTTGCTTCGTTTGTTGCCTCTTATGAGAACTATATTCAGGGGAAGATATCTGATCCTGCCACTTTAGATGAAGATTATGATCAGATTGACCCTGATGATCTAGAAGAGATGGATTTACAATGGCAGATGGCCATGATTTCGAGACGTGTGAAGAGGTTCATGAACAGAACTGGAAGGAAGTTTGTAGGAAAAAGTGTTGGTTTTGACAAGGCCAAAGTCAGATGCTTTAATTGCCAAAGTTATGGTCATTTCGCTAGGGAATGTCAGAAACAAAAGCATGAGACTTCGAGTCAGAATTCAAACAATAGAAATTCATCAAACAACTCTAACTCAAGGGCGTTGATCTCTACTGCAAGAGAGGGTTCGTATGACTGGAGTATTCACTTGGAAAATGATGAGAATGTCACTCAGGCATTCATGGCAGAGATTGTGCCAATTGATGATGGTGAAGCTACAGTAGATGAGGCTAAAGTTGAGCAGAAGAGTGAAGCTGAGGAAGATAAGGCTGATCAGACAACAGATGTTGAAGAGAAAAAGCCACAGTCTGAGCATGAAATGGGAGCTAATGAGAAAGATGAAATCATCAAAAGAATGGAAGCTCAACTTGCTGCTCTCATGGCCAACTCAGACAGATCGACAGGAGAGGTAAGTAACTCTGCCACTTCTGTTTGTTTAAAGTGTCGTGAACTACAGGGTGAAGTTGACAAATTGTCAACTCAAAACAAAAGTCTTGTGAGCGAAATGTCTAACGTAAAGGAATCAAATTTCTTTGCTAAAAGGAACGAGTCATCATATTTGAAAAAGATAAAAGGCTATGAAGCTGAAATTGAAGCTTTAACCTGCAAATTAAATGAAAAACTTCAAGTCATAGACTTAGCTCATGACATGATGGCTGAGAAAACAAAAGAGATTTCTGATAAAAACAAAGAGTTGTCAGATGCACAACTTAAAATTGTTGAACTTGAAAAGAAGTTAGGTCAATTCAGAGATTCTACTTTTGTTATGAAACACATGATGGGTGGGTTAAAGAAGAGTAATGACAAGACCAGTGTGGGATTCAAGGGATTTAATGAAGTCCCACCTCCTCTTAGTCATGACTATTCTTTCTTGCCTGATGAAGATGACCTCATGGACTTTGGGTCAACATCACCAAGTAGTTCCACGTCACGTCAAGGAAATGTGTTTGAGAATGCTGATGCTAAGAAGGATAATAACAGCAAACCTATTTTGAAAAAGAATACATCACATCCTAAAAATAACAATCCAACTTTTGTTAAAAAGGTTAATTTTGTTCAAGGAAGTGACATGAAAAACGAAACCGCTGTTATTGAAAATGAATCTAATATAGAGTTTGCTAAAAACAAAAACATAGAAAATTCTGAAACTAAGCAAACTACACCAAATCCTTCTAAGGCATCATCAGAAGAAAAACCCGAATCTAGTTCAAAGGCTTCAGAAAAGAAGTCTTCGAATAAGAGATCGTGCTTCAAATGTCACACCAAGGGACATGTAGCTAGCTGCTGTCCTAACAAAAAGAGTGAAGCACAAGTGAGTGAGAGGAAGAGCGAGAAGTCACCAGAGAATAGTGGTGATAAACAGGAGAAAGTTGCAAATTCTCCAAAGAAATCTGCTCCTAAGCAACCAGAGAATGTTGCTGTTGGTGTAGATAAGGCTGAAAAAGGAACTCCACAAGTTCCTCGTTTTCAAAGAAATCAACCAAGATTTCAGCCTAGATCTCCACCAGGCAGATTTGAGAGACCTAGAAGCAGTTCACCAAGAATGAACAATTATAATGCTAATAACTTCAGAAGTCAAGGTCAATATCAAAATCGATACCAGAATAATGGTGGTCGAAATTTTTATAACAATGGCTTCAGAAATTACAACAATAATGCTTCTTGGAATCAAAATTCAAGGTTTCAAAATCAAAATTTTCAAAGGTCAAATAGTCCAAATACATATAGGAACCCTCAGGACCAGAGACCCAAGACTCCAGCTAGGAGTGATGGATACTGGATGGATGTTCCTGTAGTTGATGAATCTGGAAGACCCAAGACCATTAAGGCTTGGGTCCCCCAATCTAACTAATTTCTTAGTTGGTGTGTGCAGGAGCTGCTAAGGAGGATTATCAACTTATGTTGATAATGGCTGCTCTAGGCACAGAAAGGGGGATGTAAGATTGTTGTTATATATATATTGATTGATTTAAATTGAAGTTCAAAGTGCTGAGTCGACACACTAGATAACCTGGCAGATCTTTATACTAAAGCTTTTCATTGAGCTCGCTTTGAACACTTAGTCGAACTCAACGGGATGAGGAATCCTGAATAACTGGTTTTTCATAAGAATTTTGTAAATAGTTTACTGTTTTTCTTAAAAATCAAAAATACAAAAACAATAAAAAATCAAAAACATAAAAAAAAAAATAGGAAAATTAAAAATGAGTTATCACTGTGTGAAAAAGAAGAAATGATAGTACATCAGCAAGTTAGACTGTCACATTGAAACTGAAATTAAATTGCTTAAGTGTGATAGCAGCTTCATCATATGATGTACCAGTAGGCAAAAGCATGAAATAATCAACTTACCAATGTGATATAAACCTAAATGAACTGTGTATGAGTGGGTAACACATTAGTGGTGTATGGTTTAATGACCTTAATTCTTGCGTTGATAGATTGCCAAAATCTGAAGTTTTGGGTCTTTATACTGTTATTTCATCTGGGGATATCTTGGCTGTCATTCTGTTTGGAACTAAAATTGTACATAACCCCAGGAAAGAAAGTCACTTGGAATTAGCACATTTCTATTTGAATGTCTGTATGTGTCCCGATACACACAATTTTGATCTGATTCTGAAATCTTCTCTGAAAAAGTCGTGTACCTCCTCTGCTGCATCCAGATATATGCTGACCTGGAGGTGCTAGGCAACGACAGCTTTTGCTGCATCCAGATACATGCTGACCTAGCTGTACGTTGTCGCGCTATAGATCTAATACACCCGAAAGAGGCCCTCTAGTGCCCAAATGAAACCCAATAAACCTATATCAAACTGAGTAAAACTCATTTGATCTGTATATTATACCATCTCTGCTAAAGATCTATTCTGTTCTTTTCTCAACCTATTCCCAGTTAAGATTTCAGAAATCTGGATTGGACTTGTGAAATATGTGGTAGGGAAGATACTTGCATGATAGAGTGTGTTGTTTATATTTCCAGGATTTGATTAGTATTTATTTGGGTGTTCATTGTTAAGCAATCAAAACATAATAAAACAGATTATATACAGACCTAGACATTGTCAGGATATCTTAAAGGATGACATCAGTATACTCACCTACTACGATGAATCTTTGTGCATACCTTGATCGTGGGGGTATATCCTGAAGTGGGACACACTAAATATATCAGAATAAAATTACCTTAACGTATCATATGGTAATGGTACTTGAAATGTTCATGCATTTTGTTTAGATGGACAAACATACTGGTAATCGTCTTGAACTGCTTTTCATGGAAAATTACATAAAGAATTAACTAATGGTGTGAAACTGTTTGATTATGCTGATATGATCTTCTTACCAGTGATTCTCACAAAAATAGAGTGTTTATTGCTTTTGTTATTTACTTGCTTTCAGAAAAAAAAAATCCAAAAATAGTGTTTTTTTTCTGTTTAAAATTCTTAATGTACGGAAAACTGTTATTCTTGGAGGAGTTGTTACTGATAGGGGGAGACGGTGTTAGTAAGTGGGTTCAAAATTTTGAAATGATGCAGGTTATAAGGTGTTTGATTAAAGTTTCCTTTGCAAGCTATTGTCAAGGGGGAGTTTGTTGGTGCATGTTATGTGACAACAGCGTTGGTTTGGTCTTTGGATATTGAACACGTGTTTGGGCCGCGAAGACTCGCGAAGACTTATGAAGACTTAAGGAATTCGAGTTATTGAAGCCCAATCAAGTCCAAGTTTGTATCTAGTTTATTAGGTCCGAATTTGTGTATACGGGCCAGAGCCCAATTCGTGTATGGGAGGTTGTGGTATATAAACAACCTCTTGCTACATGTTTAGGGTTAGACTTTTGTTAGACTTTTGGAGATTGTGTGAGAGCATTCGTATTGTGAGAGAGTTTAGAACAAACAGAAATCGGCTGTTGGGTTCTAGGAGATCTTTAGTGATTGTAAACGTTTTCGTTGGATAATCATAGAAGATCAGTTGGTAAACCGTCTTGTGTTCTTGTTTATGTTTATTTGGTTTATCAAGGGGATTCCGCACCCTTGGTAGATTGTTAGTTTTGTTACGATCCATACGGGATAGGGACCTACAGAGGAAGCTCATAAATCTAGGTATACCACACACCCTGGAAATAATAAGATGTACCAAGATTTAAGAAATAATTTCTGGTGGATAGGCATGAAGAAGGATATAGCTAGATATGTTTCTAAGTGTCTTACTTGTTCACAAGTTAAGGCAGAACATCAGAAACCTTCAGGTCTACTCCAACAATTAGAAATGCCAGTATGGAAATGGGAACTCATAACAATGGATTTTGTTACTAAGTTACCCAAAACCAGAAAAGGTAATGATGCGATTTGGGTAATTGTAGATCGATTAACCAAATCAGCTCATTTTCTACCCATGAAGGAAACCTTTAGTATGGAAAGGTTAGCCAAATTGTACGTAGACGAAGTAGTATCTTTACATGGAGTTCCAGAAAGCAATGGGAACTCGACTAAACTTAAGCACTGCATATCATCCCCAAACTGACGGGCAAAGTGAAAGGACAATCCAAACTCTAGAAGACATGCTCCGAGCATGTGTGATAGATTTTGGTGGAAATTGGGATGATCACTTACCTCTGATCGAAGTCTCCTATAATAATAGTTATCATTCAAGTATTGAAACTGCCCCATTCGAGGCACTATATGGAAGAAAGTGCAGAACTCCAGTTTGTTGGGCAGAAATAGGAGAAAGTCAATTGTCAGGTCCTGAAATAGTGCAAGAGACGACCGATAAGATTACACAAATCAAGGAAAGACTGAAGACGGCTCGAGATCGTCAAAAGAGTTATGCAGACGATAGAAGGAAGCCATTGGAGTTCCAAGTCGGAGATAAAGTACTTTTGAAAGTTTCTCCTTGGAAAGGAGTAGTCCGATTCGGTAAGAAAGGAAAGCTAAGTCCAAGATACGTAGGACCATTTTCGGTGATCCAACGTATAGGATCAGTTGCTTATCGATTACAACTACCAGAGGAGTTAGCTGGAGTACATGACGTATTTCATGTATCCAATCTCAAGAAATGCTTATCAGACGAATCTTTGGTAGTACCTCTTCAAGATATAGAGGTAAACAAAAAGTTAAAATTTGTTGAGAAACCTCTTCAGATAGAAGACAGAAAAGTGAAGTTTCTCAAGCACAAGCGACTAGTTCTAGTCAAAGTCAAGTGGGATTCAAAGAGAGGAGCTGAATACACTTGGGAGTTGGAATCAGAAATGAAGCGAAAGTATCCTTAATTATTCCAGTAAATCTCGAGGACGAGATTTTTATTAAGGTGGGGAGGATGTAATAACTCTCATCAAAAGTCCTATTTATTTTATTATTTTATCCAATAGGAAACCCTAATTGAGACACCCAAGTGATTCTGCACAAACCCTAAAATTTTCAGAACAATCAGGATCAGGGTCCCTAAAACTCAGGGGGGTAAACCCTAGTTACGATTATCTACATAAAACGTTGTCAAAATTGAATTTTATGAAATTGTCAACTCAGCAAGCCTACACACACACGGGGCTACTCTATGAAAAATAGGTGACCCTTATGGACCGTAAGGGACAAGGCTTACGGTCCGTAAGCAGGGCAAATTTCGTGTATAAATAGTGGACATTGGGACTTGATTTCTGGAATTAAAACGACGAACAAACTCGCTATACACACTGAATTATGTTCTGTTTACTATAAAAACACACACGAATCCCGAATCGCTGCCGCAAAACAGGGTAATAACTCAATCGCTGCTACGATTCAATGTCCGATTGATCAAAATATCCAATGGATGTTTAAGTGCTGCCCACATTAGGGTTATGCTTTGTCATTCGTCGTTAATTCGATGGATGTTTAAGTATCGCACTTTGTCATTCGTTGTGAGGGTTTGATCTCGTGAGTTATCATAAATGCTGTATTGATTACTAACCCAGTTTTGTGTGCATTGTTATTTAAATTAGGTTAACAAGGCTAATCCGTAGACTAGACTCTGTCCGTGTTAAATCTGCAATGTGAGTCATTCTCTTTTTATCAAATTTAATTTCAAAAGCATGTTTATTTTCAAAGTTATAATTACAGGGATTAAGTTTATGTAGTCACCAAATTACAGCCGGTATGTGGGGTTTTGTATACATTACTTTATAATCGTCACCATTGGGGCAGCCAATGGGGGATATGACCACAGTCACAGAAACGAGTCTAGTGACAAATACTGTGGGTAGTTGGTTGATATCTGAAACATTGTAATCTCTCTTAATACTGTAAATTATAACAAATGTGTCGTTTTAATAAATAGAATGATTCACCAGTATTTCCCGCTGACAAAACCTTTTTCAAACATGTTTCAGGTGATCTGTTGTAATCCAGGAAAAGTGCCGGGAAGCACTGCAAGCTTAAGAAAGTGGCTCATTATAAAATAAAGAAATTATGTTTTGTAACATAAAGATTTCTCCGTGAAATCATAGTATTGTAAATTACCGGGGTTTTATCCCGAGTTGTGAAATAAAATAATCGGGAAAATTTTAGCTTTAAAAAGATCCTGATGATAAACTTCCGCTGTTAAACTCAATTAAATAAATACAACGGGATTTCTGTCCCGCGGCTCCTGAAACAGGTTAAACCGGGTCGGGGGCCGTGACAGTTGATTTTTGGGAAGATGAATTGTGTAGAGCCCACCGTCACTTGGACCCATGAGGAGGGTAGTGCGTGTAAACATGTCCTTCACAGCAAAAAAGGTAGAGTGAAATTCAAAGAAGACATGATTATCGTGACAAAATTTTTGAACAGAGAGAATGTTTTTCTTAATTTCAAGGCACATGTAAGATGTTGGTTAATTGAAAGGTTTTGTTGGGTGAGTAAAACTGTTTAGAACCAATATGTAAGATGGGAAGAGGAGTACCATTGCCAACATGTAGATTGTCTTCACCGTAGTAGGGCTCGGCAGAGTCAAAATTCGTCATATCCGGAGCGACATGGTTACTAGAGCCGGTGTCAGGGAGCCATTGAGAGGATGCTTGTGACCGAGTGTCGGCATAATTAGCCGAGGGCTGCCTGGACCGGAAGGTAGATGGGTCGCGGTTCGGGCATTGAGAAGGAAGATGGCCAATTCCGCACCTGTTGCAAGTGC
This sequence comes from Helianthus tuberosus, assembly GCA_030545235.1. Classification (NCBI taxonomy): domain Eukaryota; kingdom Viridiplantae; phylum Streptophyta; class Magnoliopsida; order Asterales; family Asteraceae; genus Helianthus; species Helianthus tuberosus. Next base: position 212,130,990 of record CM060441.1, on the reverse strand, counting down.
CATAAACAGTATTCTGGTTAGATGCCCAACTAAACTGACCTGGATTATGGCGAAAACCTCCACTTCCTTGGCTGCGATTCTGATGTGATCCACGTCCACGTCCCCTGTTGTAATTGTTGCCACGTCCACGCCCTCGATTTGTATAGAAAGTCGCTGGTCCAACAGCGTTTGAGGACGAGGAGGGCATGGTAGTAGCGGGCTGAAGTTGCAGCCCTAGTTTGGAAACAAGCTGTTGAAGGGCCTGCATTGTATCGGTGGGAAGAGAAGGATTTTGACTGCTGGAGGTTGTAAAAGCCTGCGCTGGACCAACCTCGGGGGCTGATTTCTTGATCATGTACTCATAGTCTGCTAAAAGACTAGGGAGTTCAGAAAAGACAGCCGTGAATTGACGTGTTACCAAGTTTTGTTTAATCAGGTTGTATTCATCACGGAGACCCGAAACCACAAGCATCACAATGTCTTTGTCTGACATTGGAGATCCGATGTTTGCTAGGGCAGAGGCATACTCTTGTGCCCTAGCAAGATATGCACCATAAGTTTCATCGCCCTTCATTTGTATCTTCATCAGCTGAGTTTTGAGGGTAAATTCTCGTGACGCAGTATGCGGTGCATAAGCGCGTTCAAGAGCAAGCCAGAGATCACGAGATGTTGTACCTTGTACGTGTTGGAAAGATGCTTCAGAAATAGTTGACATCAGCAGCATACGAACGTGTGCATCGTTGGAAATCCAAGCCGTGTAACTAGGGTTAGGAGTGGAGGCTGCTGCAGTTGTCTCCTTTCCAGTGGCAGCAGGTGGCTGGATCAGGGGTTCTGGACAGAGTATTGTGCCATTGACATAACCAAACAACCCGTTTGTAGTGAGAAACGGCTGGATCATGGCCTTCCAATAGCCATAGTTGGTCGGGGTGAGAGTAAACCCGAACTTGTGGGAGTTGTGTGTGGTTTTATCAGTAGAGGAGAAGGGCTCAATCAAAGACATTCTGATTGTTTTGATAAAGAACAGAAAGAACAGGGGCTGATCGAAAATCACAGCAGAGGTTGTGATGATGTCGGCTATAGAGAGACTAGGGTTTTCCTAGCTCTGATACCATAAAGATTGGTATCAATTGTATATTGATTGTAATTGTAATTGTGTGAATGATACAATGTAGGACAAGATATATATAGATATTCTAGACCTAATCTAATTAAGGTAATACAATTAGCCAGCTGTATTAATATTCAGTCTAATAATGTTTGTAGCATTATTTGGAAAATATATTAAATAGTTAAACAGTACCAAATACATGTTAATATTAATTTTAGTATGATGAATTAAACAGAGATTTTTAGATATCGTTAGGCTATGTGGTATGGGGCGCTAACCCAAAGCCACCTCAACCAAAAATCAACAATAGCGCCCCCCATCCCCATACCGTGGGTGTCAACGGGGGGGGGGGGGGGGGGGGGTCACTATTGATGCCTCATCAACACAACAGCAAGCATTCACGAGCTTGACATGTTGATTGTTGTGCCATTGACTGTTGAAGCAACAATAAAATTAAAAAAAAAAAATTCAAAAACCAGATAATATATCCTATACTCTTAGCCTTTTTATTTAAATGACATATCGTTGGACCGAGATTGAGTATATCGCGTTAGTCACAAGTTGGGCGGTGAAGGGGTATGGTCCAAAATATCGCGTCAGCATGACCGCGAATGACCATTACCCTCATTAAGAACCTCCAACAGCAATTGAACTCTCCAGTGTCCGCGTGGACACATGCGGAACACTGCGGTCCAATCTGTCCATTGATGAGAAGACTTACCTTAGGGACGGAAACTAATGTTACGCATAGAGATGCGGCCTCGCACCGCATCCTATGAACATTTTCGTCACGACAAGGGATCTGGACAACAGTAACAGTCACTCGACAGGCGATGCGGCACAACACCGCATCCCACGCAAATCATGGATGGAACAACCAATGCGGGAACAACATCAATGACCGCAAGCAGCGATGCGGCTTGGCACCGCATCCTGCCTACAAGGCAAGTGGGTCTGACACCACAGTGCAAGTGGCACTGGGAACAGTCGCCTACCTGCCCACGTACGAACAACAGTCTGACACCACAGCAGGACGTGGCATCACCACAGCATCCGACAGGTCTGACACACCTGCAAATAGCTGTGCGATGTCAGACTAGCTACTCAACTACCCTCCTTCACTCCTCGGCTATAAATACTCACCCCAAACCAGGTTTGAGGTATCACTTCTCAACTCTCTCAATACTACTACTATCATACTTTGCTTCCCAAGCAAATTACTGATTCTCACGCCGGAGAGTGGTAACAAGGAGCACCCCCCACCCCATCCTCCTTGTTACGAGTCACGGTTTGTTTCCTTTTGCAGGAAACCCACCACCAGACGATCCAGCCAGCGATCCTCGGAAAGAAGGGATTAACCCTCTTGACGAGATCAGTGAGTTAACCCCACCCGGTTAACCATTGTTTCATCAGGCGGATAGGGTCGATTTAGGATTCCCAGACAATGGGCCTCAAACATGGAGCATGATTAGGACCGCATTCTACGAATGTGTAGGTGGGAATATTTGTGGAAAAGAAAAAAATTCTCGGAAGGTTCATCCATCTACGCATAAAGTGTTCAAATTTTTAGAGGTGCAATGCCACTCCGTTGAACCGCGAGGAAAGTGTAGCTGAGGATGTAGCGCTTGCCAAGACAAGTACCGAGTACGAAACAAAATACGTAAGGCCGTTTGATCACGTTGTGGCGTGGGGGGTTTTTCGAACCCGAAACGGGGGGCTTCTCGCGACACGACCTTAGATTATGTTTGTTTTATTTATAAGCTTGATGTTTTATTTTTATGTGTTATGTATTTTTCTAAGTTGTTTAAATGTTATGTTTTTATTTTGAGTTAATTACTGTTTTCGTCCCTGAGGTTTGTCAAAAATAACGGTTTCAGACCATTAGTTTAAAAATTGCGATTTCAGTCCATTAGTTTCATTTTCGTAACCATTTCAGTCCACTAACTTAACTCCATCCATTTATTTTGTTAACTTTGAGTTAACTAACTAATTCAGGGACGGTTTGCGACAGTTTTAGAAACACAGGGACTTAAGTGTAAACTCTAAAACATTAAAACAAAAAAAATAGTAAATTCCAAAAAACCAAACAAATTCCAAAAAATTCTAAAAAATAATAAAAATTCTAAAAAATCATAAAAATTCTAAAAAATTCTAAAAAATCCAAAAAATCCGTTTCGGCGCGAACTGTTTCGAACCCGAACCATTTCGAGCTGAACCGTTTCGACCCGTACCGTTTTGAGCCGAACCGTTTCGACCCGTACCGTTTCGAAGCCGAACCGTTTCGAGCTGAACCGTTTCGAACCGAACCGTTTCGAACCGTACCGTTTCGACCCGTACCGTTTCGAAGCCGAACCGTTTCGAACCGAACCCTTTCGAGCTGAACCGTTTCGAACCGAACCGTGCCGTATCGAACCGAACCGTTTCGAGCTGAACCGTTTCAAACCGAACCGTTTCGAGCTGTACCGTTTCGAACCGAACCCTTTGGACCCGAACCGTTTCGACCCGAACCGTTTCGACGCGAACCGTTTCGAAGCCGAACCGGTACGGTTCGATACGGCACGGTTCGCGTCAAAACGGTACAGCTCGAAACGGTTCGGTTCGAAACGGTTCAGCTCGAAACGGTTCGGTTCGATACGGCACGGTTCAGTTCGAAACGGTTCAGCTCGAAAGGGCACGGTTCGGTTTGAAACGATACGGCTTGAAACGGTACGGCTTCGAAACGGTACGGGTCAAAACGGTTCGGTTCGAAACGGTTCAGCTCGAAACGGTTCGGCTTCGAAACGGTACGGGTCGAAACGGTACGGGTCGAAACGGTTCGCGTCGAAACGGTTCAGCTCGAAACGGTTCGGGTCGAAACGGTACGGACGGTTCAGCTCGAAACAGTTCGGGTCGAAACAGTTCGCGCCGAAACGGATTTTTTGGATTTTTTTAGAATTTTTATTATTTTTTAGAATTTTTTGGAATTTGTTTGGTTTTTTGGAATTTTTTTGATTTTTTGGAATTTACTATTTTTTTTGTTTTAATGTTTTAGAGTTTACACTTAAGTCTCTGTGTTTCTAAAACTGACGCAAACCGTCCCTGAATTAGTTAGTTAACTCAAAGTTAACAAAATAAATGGATGGAGTTAAGTTAGTGGACTGAAATGGTTACGAAAATGAAACTAATGGACTGAAATCGCAATTTTTAAACTAATGGACTGAAACCGTTATTTTTGACAAACCTCTGGGACGAAAACAGTAATGAACTCTTTTATTTTTTTCTAAGTTGTTTAAATGTTGTGTTTTAATTTATAAGTTATTTAAATTTAAATGTTATGATTTTTATTTTTAGTTTATTTAGATGCTTGGTTTTTATCTATTTATTTAAATATAAAAAATAATTAAATGTTAGAAATTAAAAAAAAAAGATAATCATTAAAGGGCTTCATTCCATATTGTGAGTTTTATTTTAAAAAGACAATGGAACTCGTTGTCCTACGTGGCGATGATGTGTCACAATAGACTCTGTAAGAAGCTCCCACCATACCTTACACTCTTACAATTATTTTGCTAACCCCAACATTTGTTACTGAATTTTGTACTCACGTCCCATTCCCTATCTCAACATAACCTTTATAATATAAGGTTAAGTTTTCTCCCAATAGCATACTCGAATCTCACCAATGATCTTTAGATTAAGTGATACGTCCCATTCCCTATCTCAACATAACCTTTATAATATAAGGTTAAGTTTTCTCCCAATAGCATACTCGAATCTCACCAATGATCTTTAGATTAAGTGATAAAATGCTTGAATTTCCCTTGGGAGATGCAGATTTAACTCTTATTTGGTGCAGAGTGAGGTACTAAAGAGCAATGATAGGAGACCCATGGAAACTTGTGTTCGATCCTTGAGCCAAACGAGTTTTACTGGTAATTTCACCGTCATCTCTACGGGCGGGTGGGTTACCGGGTTTTCCCCCGGAATTGGTGGTGGACTCGGGTTACTCTCAGAGTACTCCGTTTGGTCCGGTAAATGTCTCAAGAGTGCTCAGGATTGATTCTGTTGACCGTTCAAAGAAAAACATGCTCGAATCTCATTCAAAAAAGAAAGATTAAATAGAGATTTACAATTCATCCTCCATAACTTATAAGTAAAAGAAAGTGACAATCATAAAAAAAGATCGAAAATATTATTTAACTAAGTAGAAATAATATCAATGGAAAAAGGTAAAAAAATATTATTTAACTAAGTAGAGATGATATAAATAAGGAACAGAATGCAGTCTGTTTTTTTTTAAATAGAAAAAAATTTAGAAATAAACGTGAATTTTAGCTAGATTATAAGAATATGAAGTTCATCGTTAATGCTCGAAGATGTCAATCATGTATATTTTTTTCATTAAATCTATTCAAATTCTACACAGCGATCGATATCTTGCAAAAGTCACTTTGCGATTTGCAGAACAGACTTTTAGAAATAGTGCAAGTTTCAATTTTGTATTCCACTAGGGGTATGTTTGACAAAACTAGCTGGTGGCTGTAATCTGGTGCCTTTAGCTTTTTAGATATATTTTGTGCATTAAAATTTCATTATCTTTAGAGTTTAAATTAATCATTTTTTCCCTAAAAACTTTGAGCTCCTTCTAAACGCTACTAGTAGGAGCGTTCAACCAAAATCTTCAAGCTCCTAACCTAAAAGCTTCAAGCTCCTTCAACCAAACTAGACTTTTTATTGAGTAGAAGTTTTTTCTTAAAAGCTTAAAGCTAGAAGACCCTAAAAGCTCCATGTCAAATATACCCTAGATGTTGAAGCGTTCTTTCGCCTCAAGATTAGAAAAGACTTCTAAATCAGTGGCGAAACTTGAGATTTCCGACCGGGGGTCGAAACGTATATACACAAAAATTTCTATACGAAAACTACATACTATCCACTACTGAGTGAAAAGTTCGAGGGGGGGGGGGGGTCCCTCCCGCCCCCACTATGCTGCGCCCCTGCTTCTAACAAAGAATTAACACGAACGAACTAAAGAACAACATACTAAAAAACGTAATATGAATCATCTTGGAAGTTGTTTAGATCTTGCAAAAGTTCACAAAATCTTTTGCAATTAGTGTATTGTAAATTAGCCGAACTTTAAACGAATCGTTCGATGGAAAGGATGCCTGTCTTCATTTATTTACTAAATGAACATGATTATATATTCGTTTAGTTAAAAAAAAAAAAAAAAAACACGAATAAGCTTGTCGTTCATTCATTTATGTTCGTGAGCATTCTGAAAATAAATCGATAACGCATGTAGTTTATGTATAAACACACACATATTGTTTATCCCACATAATGGTGTATTAAAGTTTTGTGAGTTTACTACCTAGATTTTTTCTTAATAAAAAAATAACACAAATACTCTTCAATCCTTTGTACACATGACGCCTCCTAGTTGCTTTTTACGCTTTAGGATTTTTGCCCCTTTTAGTATAACCTACCATAGGAAGAGGATCAATTTAACGATGATAAGATATCTCTTGATAAAGGCCAATAGTCCACGAACGGGACTTCACCTCGACTCAAATTTACCAACAAGTAAAGCTGGAATGCTTAAAATGGTAAAGCGTATCAATTTTTTATTGTTATATAGTTTCATCGTTTTTTTCAAACACAAATAACTTTTATACGCGTCATTAAACTTTTTATTTTAAATTATATCATAAAATTAAGCATATTTTTTTTCATTTCGAGCATAGTATTGTTAGATTTAAAAAAGTTAAAAGCGTGTCAAAATTTTTATAACGGTGCATCTAACTTTATCGACCACACTTAACATTCTATGTTTATCCCATTTTATGGTGCGTCACATTTTGTAAATTTGCTACCTAATCTTCACTTCTTTCAAAAAGAAGAAATTGGTCGCATTTACCCATCAGCTATTCCTACATGACTACATGAGACGTATCTTGATTGCATTTCATGTTTCTCATAATTTTTCTATTCTTACTCTCACGACCCCCTATTTATATATGATGAGGATACGTCCTTGGTCGGACCGAATGACCAACAAACATAGAACCGAACCTCATCATTTAAAGGGTCGGATCACACCCAATGCTGTAAACAGAACGACTAAACACATTGATATGCCATAACTAACTGGGACCCACAGCTTTAACCGCCATGACAATGACTGGTCCGACCATAACTAACTCGCCACGTCAGCATACCCAAAAACTATAAATACCCCGCCAAGACTTCCAGCAAGGGGTAATCGCTACTTTCTCTCTCTAAATTCTCCTCTCTCTCTTCCTGACCTATTTTCACCTCACAAATACTTATTCTCACGCCCGAGCTTGGTCACAGAGAGCCTCCCCTCCCTGTGACGAGGCTAACGGTGTGTTTCTTCCTTGTGATCTTGCAGGTTCTTGCCAGGTCATCTGAAGCTCTGCTCAGACCAGGTCGGACAAACTGGTTTTGAGTCTTCAGTGGCGCCATCCCCTCGAATTCACACAATTCATTTTGTTGATTCTGCTTACTCCAAATCATGGAATCCACGACAGCTGCCTCCACAGACACTTTCCCGTCTTATAATGACATCTGGGATGGAAATGTTGCATCTACAACTGTCCCTACAGCAATTGCCACTACAGCGATCCAAGCAGGATCAGCGACAGTACCTCCACCTACAAGTTCTGTGATAGCAAGCTCTGTCACCACACTATCAGTTACCGCTCCAGTCGCTACGCCGTTGCCAAGTTTTGACAACGCTTTCCTCCTACGGAATGCTGACTTGCTACGGCAACTACAGCAGCAACAGCAGCGAGAAGAAATGTTGCAGAGTCTCCGCACGAACTTGTTCAGCAGTGTTTATCCAGGGGCTAATCCCGTCTCCGTCGGAGCCTTCACCTCTAGATCTATGGTAAGTCCTATAATCTCCACTCCCATAACATGTGTTGCACAATTTTCCTCGTTTACGAACGCTCCGATAAATAACGGTCTCAATGACCTGTTTCGCCAGGGATCTATGGGTCTAAACCCTCAGGATCAGGAGTTGATCATGCCGTATCATCCTACGTCCATGACTTCTTAGCTGAAATTCACGCTAAGGATTGTTAATGCACCGCTCCCGGCCAAATTGAAGATGCCCCCAATGTTAAAATTTTATGATGGCACGTCCGACCCGGACGATCACATGTTTGCCTTCGCCGGAGCAGCTAAAGTCGAACAATGACCCATGCCAGCATGGTGTCACATGTTTGCTCAGACTCTTACTGGGTCAGCAAGGGTGTGGTTCGACGGTTTACCAGAAGGATCGATTGATCATTTTGAAGATTTCCGGCGTATGTTTTTGCAAAACTTCTGTCAGCAGCGTCGCTGCAAGAAGGACATCACTGAAGTTCACCACATAAAACGCCGCGATGGAGAGTCCGTGGAAGATTTCATCGATCGTTTCAATCGAGAGAGCATGCAGATAAGTGGAGCGGTCGATCAGCTCCGTGTTTCCGGATTTTGTCACGGAGTCCGAAACAATCAGCTCGTAGAAAAGCTCCATGAAGATCTTCCGAAAACCATGGAGATACTTATGGAACGGGCCCGAGCCTTTGTCCGAGGAAAAAGCGCTTGCGGTCAACCGAATGAAACAGCGGCCAAGAATGCAAAGGCCCGTACCACATCGTGGAGGCGGAACGCATCACCCCCAAAAGATAGAAGCAGCAATTGGAATAGAAACCATGGGCCGTACCAGAAGTCTGATCGAAACAGCTTTCGAACTGGAAACGTACGTTTCAACACCTTCTCTGAGCTAACCAAATCGCCGAGCGAGATCCTTAGTACGGAAACCACCCGGTTTCCTATACCCTCGAAGCAACGGCCTACCTCGGACAAGCATTCTAAGAAGTATTGTGAGTATCACCGAGAAAAGGGGCATACGACTGACGAATGTTGGGCGCTAAAACAGGAGATCGAGAAGGTCGTACGATCCGGAAAACTCTCCCATCTTGTAAAAGAAGTAAAGGATGGGAAGAAATCTGCAACGGCGACTGATAATCCGAACACCGAGGCTGGAATCAACATGATTCGGTCTACCGAACCAAGGGGGTAAAGCGGTCGAACCAACATATGGCAGCTTGGATGCACCTATAACAATCCTCAAGAAAACCGACACCCTCGGTTTTTTTTTCCGACACCCTAATATATTTTAAAATATCCCAATATGTCCAAAAATACACCCTATACTTGAAGACGAGCCCCGAATACCCTAAATATTAATAAAAATAATTAATAATCTGATTATTAAGTTGAGGCGGGCCGTGTAGACCCCACCCCAACCCTTACGCAGGCGGTTTAAAGGTTAAAACCTGATTTCTTTAATTTTTAAGTTTAGGCGGGCCGCGTAAGACCCCCGTTAGTTAACGCGGGCCGCGTAAGATCGGAAAGATGGCGCAGCCCGGTGATGACACGTGTCATCATCGTGGCGAGTCTAGTGCTGACCCGGATCAGCTATAAGTTTGACCTGGGATTGACGCGGGCCGCATAAGCCCCTGTCTTGTTTTACGCGGGCCGCGAGAGAACCAGACTCAGCAACTATATAAGCAGGCCATCGGATTTCATTCAAATTCGTTCAAAGTTTCTTTCTCAATCTCAATTTCTGATAATAGGCTTTATAATCGGGTATTATACCCCCCCTAAATAGCGAAGTTCTGCTCCGTTGTAAGTATTATAACCCCTGGATACGTATTAGATACGCTGCCCGATTGATCTAGGGTTCCGTAACGGCTGTCGTGGTTCTGCCCGACGTAGTCATTGGAATGCCGTCTCGGGGAGGGTATTACTAATGTTAAAATGGGTTATTATACTAACATGTGTGCATTTGTGTAAATTATAGATTATCACCAGGAAACCCTTACGGAAAATCTAAGACAGCAATGTGAGTTGATCTAATTTTTGTAAACCTTTTTGTTAACTGTTTTACAAAACCTTAAATACTTTTCCATGCGAATAACAGTTATTGAGTATTTGTAAGAATACAATTATCATGAGTATGTTGGGGTTTTGTATACAAAATTTGTTACCACCTGGTCAAGGAGTAACATTTCCACAAGTCGGGTTCGACAGTACCATGGATGTTAATTGATATGTCTTGGAAACAAATGTAATTGCGAGATCGCCCTCAATACTGTACACTGGGTTTTACTTAAACTTGATTAAACTGGGATTCACTCACCAGTATTTCCCACTGACAAATGTTTTTAAAACGCGTTTCAGGTAACAAACTGTGAAAGCCAAATAGAAGCCAGCTGGACAGCACTGAAGGCTTGGAAAAGTGGTAATAAAGTTACCTAAGATAAAACAAATGTTTTTATTAATAAAATAGGATTTATTCCTATGAAAATGTGTGTACTACGAACTTGGGTTTTAACCCATTTGTTTAATGTTATGAAAATGTGGTATTTTACTCTGATAAATGTTTCCTAACTACGGTCCTGATGAAAATTTCCGCTGCCAAATTAGACAATACGCGATACCACCGAAACTGGCTAGCGGCCGCCCATTCCCTGGGATTAGGGATCGGGGGTTGCGACAGCACCAACCAACGTACTTTCCTCCGATCGATCCAGAAGATGCTCGAGATGGGCCGATCACGATATCGGCCGTAATCGCAGGGCATTTGGTGCGACGAATCTATGTAGACGGAGGAATCGCCTTTGAGATAATGTACTTGCAGTGTTTTCAGCAACTAAACCCCCAAACAAAAAAGAGATTAATCGAGGTCTCTACTGTAACATCCTTGTTATTATTTTACAGTTTTCGTTCACTTTACGAAAATACACATGTAATTATAGTTTTATATACATTGTAAATACAGGTTAATTAAAATTTTCTAGATTTTAATATGTTACAACATAATGTAATTGAGTTCGTCGTTTAAAAGTTACGACGTAACGCCATGCGGAAGCTTTAATCTCGTGTGTTCGGTTCTTCATTGAGCTTGATCTTCATCCGGAAATCCCGTGACATTCACCTATGACCAAAACCAACATAAAAGTTAGCTTTGGTAGTTAAATAACATGTTTAAACAAGTCATATGGGTCAAAACAACAAAATTCAACAATTTTCGTAATTCAGGGCGCCGCCGTACGCTAAGGGGCGTCGCGCTACGCCTAGCCCTATTTTAGGGCGCCGTCGTACGCAAAGGGGCTTCGCGCTACGCCTATCCCTATTTTAGGGCGCCGCCGTACGCTAAGGGGCGTCGTGCTACGCCTAGCCCTGTTTTCGACAGAAAGATCACTTAGCTGGTGCTGCAGATGCCCAGCTCAAATTTTCACCAACTTACAAACTTATAATTGCCATAACTTTCGTTCTACATGTCAGTTTTACGCGATTATTTTTCCTACGCGTCCGTAATTCAATTCTCCATCTTATGAAGTTGAAATCCAACATCCGGCATAACAAAATTTCAGACCTTTAAGTCTTCGACTTAATACCTTTTTACAAAGTTTTGACCCATTCATGCGTTTATCAAACAAACATGTTTGTTTGATCCCAAATTCACATGAATCTTATAATTTCAATGTTGTCTATCATATTAGGTTCAATTCACGAGTTTATGTCTATTTTTAAACCTGTTTGTACTTAAAAGCTTATTTTGACCCGTTAAAGGTATTTAATTACTTTTCCGCATAATTCATACTCGTTTATTTCTAGCATCTTATTTTCGCAATATTTATCAAATGATCTTCCACCACAACTATTTTTATGGTGGATTAGCATAACTAACCTATTATCCCAAAATTTACCCATCGGTTGGTCATTTTACGCAAATGACCATTTTTATGCATTTGACCCATGAATGTGTATTCCTGTAACTTTTATTCATATCTAATGATTCCATAATCTTGATGCAAGTTCCTAAACAACCCCTATGGGTCGTTTACCCAATATACCCTTCAAGGGTGTTTTGGTCCACTTTAGTCCCTCACTTTACGACGAAGGACTTTCGTTAAATATTTGACCATAAATTATATGTTTAACTAAAAGCTTATTTATGCGTACCTGGCTCGGGTCAAGGTATTGACCCGTTTACATAACTTTTTGCTTTAAATCTTTCTAGTTAAAGCAACGCACGTTTATGTTGTTTCCTGTGATTACAACACTCAACAAGCAATTGTCAAATGAAGTTGCCAAATGGTGTTAAGAACACCATTTGACCCATTTAGCCTAATTGACCATTTATCCGTATGAGATGGTATTTAGTTACCATTTCATCCCTTTAAACCTATCCCGGTTTTTCCCTTAAACTCGTTTTACTCAAAACCATTTTTATTTGTTCGTCATTACATGACTAATTTACCTTTTTACCCCTTTTACCATAATTCATGATTTCCTACCTTTTTATTCATTCCGGCTTGCATTGTATCATGCCGGATCATCGTATTTCAATTACTTAACATTATTCACGATCAATTTTCGCTAGTAAGTGTATAGTAATTAAAAAGGGGGTGTAAGTTTAACTTACCTCGGATCCGGTTTACGCTTCCCTTCTTGTACTTGATTTATTTGACCGCTTCTTTCCCAAGCCTCCACCTAGCTCGTTTAAGCGTCAAACAATTGTCAATCATTCACAAGGCGGTTAAATTAGTCATTAACAATCACGACTATTCCACCTCACTTATTTTCTATGTCGAAGCTACTATTCGACTTCATGATTAGTTAACTTAGTTTATCAAAGTTAACTATTTTCAATCACATGGTTTACAATATTAAGTCTAAATCGACATGATGTTTAGAACCCTTATCACTTCATATTACGCATAATTGCCATATCATTCAAATACGCGTTTTCACTCTAATTTCAACACTTTAGTTCTCATTTAGGCATTTTAACAAACACCTAATGTGCAAAATTTGCATTCTTCTTTTATCAAGTTTATGGTTAACTTTTAACCATATCTTCAACATCAAAATCACATCCTTATGTCTAGTGTTCATGAACTACATCTAGAACTTGCTTCATATCCTCAAATTTCATAATCTAACACTCTAATTCAAGAGTTTATCATATTGCTATTAAAACCCACTTAGCACCTACATAATTAGTTATCCATAACACTAACTTATGGTGCTAAATCAACAAGTTTACATCTAGGGTTCGTTCCTAGACTCATACTCATGTCAATTCCACCATGACACTCTACAATTTACACAAGACTTTCGTTCATGCATGTTAATCAGAATTTCAAAGTTTCACCAAATAACAAAATTTAACATACCTTGTGATCTCCTTGCTTGGGTGATCACGAATTTATTAAAAGCCCCAATTTCTTCGCTCAATTTCCTTTGATTTTGATTAAGTTTGTGAGTTTTAGGGTTCATGTGTAAGAACCCTTCTCCTGGCTCTAGAAAATGTCGACCAACACACACACATATGTGTGTGTTTTGGTGTTTATTTGTTTTAATTAAAAACATCTTTCCCTTTTGCCTCTTTTAGTCCCTCTAGTTCCATAGTTTATAAAAAGGGTTATCTATTTCATGTTTCTTTTATTGTTTTTACAACACTTAACTAACTAGGTTGATATTCCTAGTTACTTAGTGGGTTCGGGGAAGTCATAACCCGTTTTATTTTTAAATCCCGTTAACTCGGGCCTCTTATTATCTTTATTTCCTCAAAAGCTTTTATTTACTTTTTATTTTCATGGAATCTCTTATTTGATTTTAATTAATATTAGGATTATTTATTTGAATCCTAATATTTACCGGGTTACTTTCACTACTAACGGCATTTTACCCGTGTATTAGTATTAACGGGGTTTGATTACCAAACCCATTTTCGGGGTGTTACATCTACCCCTCTAATAAGTTTTTCGGGAGAAGTGGTTCGTCCGATAGGGCAGATTACCCTTTCGACCACATTCAAAGATAATGACAGAAGCAGAACTGTTCAATTAACCTTTTTGGTTGTTGGTACTCATTCGTTGCATAACACAATACTCGGGAGCCCCGGGTTACGAGCCCTCGGAGCAATCAGTTCGACGATACACGGTGCCATAAAATTCCCCACCGAAGCAGGGGTCGCCACAATCTTTTCAGAATCGAATTCGTTCGTAGCAGAGGTAAGGCATGCAGCAGAGACAAGCTCCAAAAAATCTGAAGTGCCTACAGAACTTTGGGCGATTAACCCGGATTTCCCAGAACAGCAGGTGGCTATCGGTGCTCAGGTCCCAAAATGAACGAAGAAGCTTCTATGGGAATTGTTGAGCAACTCGATTGATGTCTTTTCATGGAAGCACTCCGATATGCAAGGGGTTCCCAGGTCTATGGCACAGCACCATCTGAATGTAAAAGAATCAATTAAGCCAATAGCACAAAGAAAAAGGCACATGGCACCGGACCGAGCCAAGGCAATTGCCAAAGACGTAAAGAGCCTCCTAGATGCTGGGATTATTCGAGAAGTCCGGTACCAAACCTGGGTGTCGAACCCAGTTATGGTACAAAAAAAGGACAACTCATGGAGAATGTGTATCGATTTCACCGATCTGAATGATGCGTGCCCAAAAGATTGTTTTCCATTACCGGAGATTGATGAAAAGATTGACTCCGTCTCACATTCTGGCTGAAATGTTTCCTAGACGCTTATAAGGGATACCACCAGATACAAATGGCGGTCGAAGACGAGGACAAGACAGCCTTTGTTACTAATGAAGGGGTTTACTGCTTTACCAAGATGCCTTTCGGTTTAAAAAACGCCGGTGCTACGTATCAGCGCTTAATAAGCAAAGCCTTCAAAGACCAGATCGAGCGGAATGTAGAGGTATATGTCGATGATATCGTAATCAAGAGTCACGATGAAGCTGCCATGCTGAAAGACATACTTGAAACATTCACCCGACTCCGAAGCATCAATATGAAATTAAACCCTAAAAAATGTACGTTCGGGGTAGAATAAGGAAAGTTCTTGGGAGTCATGGTCGGATCAAAGGGTTTACGAGCCAACCCTGACAAGATCGATGTTGTTCTCGCCATGAGGCCTCCAACGTCGGTTAAAGAGATCCAGTCCTTAAATGAGCGTTTGGCTGCCCTCCATCGATTCTTGTCAAAAGCAGCAGACAGATCTCTCCTATTCATGGACGTGCTTAGAAAAAGTTTCAGATCGGAGTTTAAGTGGACCGAAGAAGCTGCATGAGCCTTTGAAGAGCTTAAAGTCTATCTGGGCACATTGCCAACCCTCACCGTACCAGAAAAAGACGAGGTGCTAACGGTCTACCTAGCTGCATCGCGTGGTGCCATCAGCGCGGTGTTAGTCGCCCACCGAATCAGAGCACAAATCCCCATCTACTACGTGAGCCAAACGTTGAAAGATTACGAAACAAGATATTCAAATTTGGAAAAGCTAGCTTTAGCGTTAGTCCACGCCTCAAGAAGGCTTCATCGTTATTTCCAAGCCCATCCAATCGAGGTTCAAACGGATCAAAGAATCCAGCACGTTCTCCGACGACCCGAGGTTTCAGGTCGCATGGCAAAATGGGCGATCGAACTGGGTGCGTTCAACATCACCTTCAGAACTAAAGGTCCATTAAAAGGGCATGTGATAGCTGATTTTCTAGTAGAAATGCATGAGGACAAAGAAGTGGAAGGAGAGGAGCAGACTCCAAACAAGCCCTGGTCTCTTTATACAGATGGGACTTCAAGCGCCGAGGGGGCAGGAGCAGGCTTAATACTCACCGATCCAGATGGTACGGATATGACGTATGCGCTCCGACTAGAATTCAAGAGTTCTAATAACGAAGCTGAATACGAGGCACTTTTAGCTGGTTTACGATTGGCGGCTAAAGTCGGTGCGAGAAACGTCGTGGCCCATGTGGATTCATTGCTCGTAGCAAATCAGGTGAACGGAGAATATGAAGCGAGGGAAACCAACATGATCGAATATCTGGAACAGGTAAAGCAAGTTATGGCGTTGTTCGATTCATGTAAGGTTGAACACATTCCCCGCAGCAAAAACAAAAAGGTGTCGTTCAGTCATCTTGCTAAGGAGGTAAGGGTGGAAGTGTTGACCACACCTTCAATTGCCACTCCTCATGTTATGCAAGTGGAATCTCCATCACAAACATGGATTACACCCATAATCAACTACCTAGTGCACGATGTTTTACCAGTTTATAAAGCAGAGGCTAGAAAAATCCAGATCAACTCTCTTCAGTATCAGATGCAGGAAGGGGGTTTGTACCGAAAGACTTTCCTTGGGCCTCTGTTAAAATGCCTCGATCCAGAACAGGCCAGCTATATCATCAGAGAAATACATTACGGCATTTGCGGGATCCACGCCGGGCCAAAAATGATCGTAACGAAGGTCAAAAACGCAGGATATTACTGGCCTGGGATGCACGAGAGCGCAGTTAAAGAACTCCAGCAATGTGACGAATGCCAAAAGCATGCACCAGTAAGACTTCGAGCGAAGAATGAGATGATCCCGGTAACCGCCGCATGGCCTTTCCGGAAATGGGGTGTTGACATAATCGGACCTTTCCCGCGATCGAGAGGAAGTGCCCAGTACCTGCTAGTGGCGGTGGATTATTTCACTAAATGGGTGGAAGCCCGACCATTTACAGTCATCTTCGGCTATAATGTAACGAGATTCTTTTGGGAGCAGATCGTGTGCCGTTTCGGTCTTCCACTCTACATAGTGAGCGATAATGCAAAACAATTTGCGGAGAATCCATTCAAGCGCTGGTGCGAAAACTTGAAGATGAACCAAGTCTTCTCCTCGGTTGCTCACCCTCAGGGGAACGGGCAGGTCGAGCAGATAAACCGACGGATCGTAGATGGAATAAAAGGAAGACTTGGTTACGAGGGCAAAGGGTGGGCAGACGAACTACCGAACGTATTGTGGGCCCACCGAACGTTGCACAAGACTAGTAACAGAGAAACACCGTTCAGTCTTGCGTATGGCACCGAGGCCGTGATCCCCACTGAAATCGGGCTCCCTAATCAAAGGTGTAAAAACTGGGATGAAAACGAGCAGGAGCTCCGATCCAATCTTGATCTATTGGAAGAGCGTCGGAACGTTGCTGCAATTAAAGAAGCACGGTACAAAAAGAAGATTGAAAAATACTACAATGCCCGAGCTAAACTTTACAAGTTTAAAGTCGGAGACTTTGTGCTCCGAAGCAACGATGCAAGCCACGTCGAAACTCCTGGGAAGTTGACCCCAAAATGGGAGGGACCGTACTGCATAAAAGAAGCAAGCGATAAAGGCTCTTACGTGCTGGAAAAAATCGACGGAACCCCCGTACCCAGGACATGGAACGGGGTTCATCTAAAGAAGTGCTTCATGTAGACGACAGCCCGTTACGGGCAAGAAAGATCGCTATCTTTTACTTTTTAATATTTCCTATTTCATGTACGAATTTGGGAGGGTAATGCCCCGAAAATATTTCCATTTTCCTTGTAAACCGGGAGGGTCTGCCCCGGGACTATGATTAAATATATCGTTAAATAAAGCGATCTGCATTTTTACAAGTATAAAGCGTAGCATACGTATAAGTTCGGACAATATAAAAATGTGCACAAACGGGCCTCGACCCATGCCTCGCGCCGATCGAGAAGGCTTAAATAGTTCCAAAAATAACAAAATCTATTAAGCAGAAGGTCCATATCTGATACGGTCCGATTATAAAAAAATCTATTAAGCAAAAGGAGTCAACTTACAAGAAAATTCTGGCTATAATCCAGTCATCTAGATGGCCGAGAAATAACCAGGCCGAACAGCAAAAAGTTTGGACGCAAACTAAAAGCTGAGAAGCCAGGCATGAATATTTTCACCAAAAATATGATTTCATACAAAACTAAAGAAACATGTTCATCAAAGCTATAAGCGGAAAGTTAAGTTGTACGGTTACATGCCACAACGAAAGCAAAATATTGTACGATTACAAAAAGCCAAACATCAAGTTAAGTTTCATAATCTTCCTTCACAATGGGAAGTTCACTCCTCTGCTTGATAATGGACAAAGGCTTGTCCACCAGATCCGCGACCTTGCCAAGAACAGAAATATGGAAATTATCAAAGGCCTTGATCGCAACATCCAGTGCATCTTTGGCCCCCTCGTCATACCCGAGAACCTCTTCGGCAGAATGAACCGAGTCCTTGGCGGCTTGAAAACCTTGTTTAATTCCCTCATTCACTCCAACTGCATTGACGCTATTAACCAGATCTGCAACAACCTTCTCCAGCTCAGGGCTCTGATGAACCAACTTGACCACCCAAGCAATCCCGTCTGTCAAAAACCACTGCTTGGTAAGCATGAGCTCCGACACCTGAGCGTACAATTCGACCATCTCGCTATCACAACGAGTCAACATGCCCTTCACCTCATCGATCGTTGTCTGGTGCGACTCGATGGCCCTGTCACGAGCCCTCTCAAGCTCGTCCTTATCTGAAAAGAAACAGGATTTAAAAAGTAGAAAAAGGAAAACAGTAAAAAAAAATCGCAAACGTACCGCTAATCAAGCGATGATAATCGGCCAGAAGTTGCTCATAGGACGTCTGCACCTCCTTTAGCTCAGCCTTGCTTCTCTTTTCTACATCAGATAGTTTTTTCTCCAAATCACCAAACTTCAGCTTGAGAGCTTCCAGGTCCTGAAGAGCCTTGTCCCGGGCTTCGTAGGCGGCCGCAGCCGAAGCTTGTGAAGATTTATTAACCTCTTTCACCTCCGAGACCTGCTCTTTCAGACGATCCACCTGAGACCGAAGAGACGAAAGCTCCTGCTTGGTTTTCGATCGAACATTATCTTCGTTTTTCAAATTGGCGATCTCACGCTCAAACCTACGACAATTCGATTCTGACTCAACCCAACGTTTATAAGTCTCCACCACCAGAGAGTTCGATTGGGCCTGATTTAGCATCAGAGCATTCCCAAGCTCTGGACCGCTCATCTTCCGATAATGCGCATGTTCAGCTGGAGTTCCGAGATGAAACAAAGCCATCTTTGCCGACAAGGCGTCCACGATCCTGTCTTTATTCGCCAATGACCACTCAGGGACATACTTCTCCAAAGAATGAGCAGAGTCCACATCCACAGCACCACCAGAACCTAGCTCCCGACATATAAAGATAGCTTCAGTTTCATACCACAAAGGGGACGAAGAGGCGCTATCCCCACCATCAATTGGTTGGGGGCTCGGCCTTGAGACATTAGAAGCGACCTCCGTCGTAGGCTTACCCGAAGGAGAAGGTTCGATTTTCTTGAAGGATATGGGATCGAGCATGTGAATATCTTCAATAACTTTGGTAGTTGGTCCTCCAAAAGATAACGGGCTTGTCGGAATATTGACCGGACGATCCCTTGGGGTACGACCACCATGAAGGTGGGCATCCAAGTTCTCCAACAAGCCCCCAGCAGCAGAAAACCCGGTGGCCTAATCGTCTTCATCATCCTCCAATGTGATCGTTTTGAAATCCATTTTCTTCTTCTTCACCTGTTTGGGATTCGGATCGGACTTGGAAGAAGTAGTTCGTCTTCTTTTCAAACTAACTTGAGGACACTCCTCAGCGCCGTCGTCATCACCCTTTTCTTCCTCCTCTTCAGCATGTACCCCTTCATCCTCAACAGAAAGATACTCCGAGCCATATATCACAAACTTGGAACCAGACCCTTTCGCACTGCTCGACTCGGTTCTTTTTCCCTTATCACCAACCACCACAGTTGCTTGAGTTGGAGCTACGGCCGACGGAACCAAACCCGAACCACCCTGTCCCGCTGAACCTCCTTGATTGATTGGAGCTGTTGGTTCTCTAATTTGATAAAGGTTTTCCTGCACTACGCTCAAATATGGCGGATCACCTTTCGGTGTCTTGGTGGCTCGAACGTCGAGTTCGGTGGAGTCGAAGGATTTCAACCTTAGAGCTTCTCTCAAACCCATATCTACACAAAAACAAACAACAAATAATATCCATAGTCCGGCATGATAAAAGCATACAAACGAACAATAAAATAATCAGTAAACAATACAAGAAACACCGCAAAACTAACCCTCTCCGTTCCACCTAAGGGTAGGATACCACTCCGGTTCGGCCCAGATCGTGCTTATCCGTCCCATGACAAGAATGTGTTCCAGATACTTTTGTACGCGCCCGGCTTCCTTGATCAAAGTCGCATATAAATCTCTATTGAACTCAAAGTCTTCAGGAAGAGGGGGTGGGAGGCGTGACTTTTTCAATCTCCATGTCATCTCGGCCGGAACGCATCGATCATCAACCAAGAAGAAACGATCTTTCCAATCCTTTAAACTGGTAGTAATCCATGTATAACAACAGGCGTTTTTCTTCCTAACCTCGAAGGTATACCAACTGCCGGACCGATTCAACTTGTAAAAAGCCCGGAACACATCCAAATCCGGGTCTGAGCCCAAACCACGACAGGACAACTCAAAATGACACACCTTGTCAAGGCCAAAAGGGTTCATTTGAGAGAGATGAACCTCATGGAACAAAAGAACGTCAACCAAGAACTTCGTCAAAGGAAGACGATAGTTGCAATAGTCGAACATACGCGTGTAAACACCTTTCTTCTCCGGAACGAAAGGATAAATGGGTGTATTCTTTTCAGGAAGAACAGGGTGTAAGGAAGCAGGAATAGCGTATTGATCTACATACCACTTCAAACCGTTTCTATTCAAAATATTGAAGCAACCGGATAAGTTGCTTTTGTTCGCCATATTAAAAAGAAGAAACTAACCTGATCGGAGTCTCTGGTTTAGAAAAAAGAAAAGGGAGAAGAAGAAGAAAACACAGGTAAAAGTGAAAAAAGAAAAGTATTTTTTTCTTTATATATAAAAGATTTTTTCTCCACGGCCATAGGGCCTCCAATAAGGAGCCGACACGTCATGATAACTGACACAAGTCAAACGTCACGTCAGATAGGAGGAAGATAAAACGACCGTCAGTTACATAACAAAAGTCACCGCCAAAATTTGAAATTCAAAAATCAACGATACGAACGACGAATCAGGGGGTCAACTCGCCAAAAATTACGCCATTTAGTTCGAAGCTTTTACCAAGGAAACGCTACGAACTAGGGGGCTTGATGAGGAT
The DNA here is from genome assembly GCA_030545235.1 of Helianthus tuberosus. NCBI lineage: Eukaryota > Viridiplantae > Streptophyta > Magnoliopsida > Asterales > Asteraceae > Helianthus > Helianthus tuberosus. Next base: position 212,109,843 of record CM060441.1, on the reverse strand, counting down.
ACGTCTTTGGTCGGACCGAATGACCAACAAACATAGAACCGAACCTCATCACTTAAAGGGTCGGATCGCACCCAATGCTGTAGACAGAACAACTAAACACATTGATACGCCATAACTAACTGGGACCCATAGCTTTAACCGCCATGACAATGACTGGTCCGACCCTAACTAACTCGCCACGTCAGCATACCCAAAAACTATAAATACCCCGCCAAGACTTCCAGCAAGGGGTAATCGCTACTTTCTCTCTCTAAATTCTCCTCTCTCTCTTCCTGACCTATTTTCACCTCACAAATACTTATTCTCACGCCCGAGCTTGGTCACAGAGAGGCCCCCTCCCTGTGACGAGGCTAACAGTGTGTTTCTTCCTTGTGATCTTGCAGGTTCTTGCCAGGTCATCTGAAGCTCTGCTCAGACCAGGTCGGACAAACTGGTTTTGAGTCTTCAATATACGTGTGCATATTAAGTAATTTTGATGATATATTTATACCCAGAAGATATCAACATAGTACATTAGAAAAAGAATATTTTGTATATTTTAACATTAATAGAATACTATTCAAAAAAATGGATTAGGATCAACTACAAAGTAAAAATAAATAAGAATGGTAAGAAGGATTTTGGTCCATTGATCTAAGATTTGGAGGGTTGAGATTAGTTTTAATTTTTAAAGAAAAGAAGATAATGGAAGGGTATAAAAGGAATCCTACAGTTATTTACTTTCTCTCTCCACAAGCAAGACACATGTCAATTTCCCCCATCAATTTAAAACGTCCATTACTTTTTCATACGACATTTTAAAAAAAAGTTCACCATAATAACAAACGTTTTTTATCTTTAATAAGAGTATGATATTGCTATATAAAAATAAAATAAAATAAAAAATTTCATTTTTACTGGGATTTTTTTTTTTTTTGCATTGTGTTAACGGTTCAAATCATTATGTCTTTTAATTGGGTTTTGTTCATTACGTTTTTACTAAGACTTCTATACATTGTGTTATTATCAAAACTTATGACACAATATTAATTTGGGTTCAGGCCACTGCGTTTTTATCAAAACGTATAACACAATTTATCACACAATAAAGATTGTGTTATATTTGGGTACTCTATATATTGTGTTATAGGTTCTGGTCATTGTGTTTATTCTGCTATACATTGTGTTTTAATCTGTTGTTCATTGTGTATTAGTCTGTTGTATATTGTGTTTTAGTTTGTTGTCCATTGTGTCTTTTATTCGATCTCACTTATTGTGTCTTTTATCTGTCGTCATCAATTGTGTTTTTAGTCTACTTTCCATTGTGTTTTTAGTTTGATACCCATTGTGTTTTAGTTTGTTGTCCATTGTGTCTTTTATTTGATCTTACTTATTGTGTCTTTTATCTGTCGTCATCAATTGTGTTTTTAGTCTACTTTCTATTGTGTTTTTAGTTTGATACTCATTGTGTTTTATGTTATGTCCATTGTGTCTTTTATCTGTTGTCATCGATTATGTTTTTTGTCTACTTTCCATTGTGTTTTTAGTTTTAATAGTCATTGTGTTTTACGTTATGTCCATTGTATCTTTTATCTGCTGTCATCGATTGTGTTTTTAGTCTACTTTCCATTGTGTTTTTAGTTTGATACTCATTGTGTTTTATGTTATGTCCATTGTGTAATACGTAACTGAGTTTTCTCATTGTGTTTTACGTTATGTCCATTGTGTAATACGCAACTGAGTTTTCAATTTTTTTTCTAAATATAACAATATGGTACTCATATTAAAGATAAAAAGACGCTCGATTTTATGGTATAATTTTTTTTTAAAAACAAATGACGTATAAAAAAGTTATGGGCGTTTAAAAATAGGGGAAATAGCATGTGACTTGCATGTGCATCATCTTTTTATTCTCTTTGACAAAATTATCTTTTTCCACATGATTTCTTTTGGGAAACTTGTCACTCTATAGTGGCTTCTTACACTTCTAATTTTTATACTCCTTTGTACAATAACTCAACCCTCAAAATAATATACAACATACCGACGATAATTGTAGAATACAAATACTCAATCACTATTTAATATATCATTAATTAAGTGAGGTTTTGTAAAAACAGTTTGCAAAAAGGAGATTACTCACATTGCTGTCTTAGGGTTTTCCTTAGGGCTGTAAACGAACCGAACGTTCAGCGAACAGTTCGTGAACCGTTCGGCGGGAAGTTCGTTTATGTTCGTTCGTTTAATAAACGAACGAACATGAACAAGAAATTCCGTTCGATTAGTTAAATGAACGAACATGAACAAAGGTCTCGTTCGTTCAATTGTGTTCGTGAACGTTCGGTAAGGTGTTCGTGAACGTTTGTTCATCTGCGTTCGTTTATGTTCGTATGTTCGTGTTTTAATTTAAGATTTTTTATACTTTCATATATTTTATCTATACTTTTTATACTATTAAACTTTTATTTATATCATTACCTTAACAATTAAACTAGGAAACCCTCTTTCACCTTGTTTATGCACCATTTCCCTTTCTTTTCTCATTATTTACATCGACGAATATGATCTACCTCCGTTCCACAATAAGTGATTCAAGTTCTAGTGCTACTCTCTGGGCCATCCACCTTTATCCTTCATCGCGTTGGACAAATTAATTTGTGTTCGCTTGTGTTCGTGAACCGTTCGTGAACACGCTCATTTCCTTAATGAACGAACATGAACATAAAATCTCGTTCGGTAAGTGTTCATGAACCGTTCGCGAACACATTTATTTCCTTAACGAACAAACACGAACAAGGCCTCGTTCGTGTTCGTTCGGTTCATTTACAGCCCTAGTTTTCCTTAAGGATTTCCTGGTGATTATCTATTAATTACACAAATGCACACGCGTTAGTATAATAACCCAATATTTATATTAATGATACCCTCCCCGAGACGGCATTCCAACGACTACGTCGGATAGAATCACGACAGCCATTACGGAACCCTGAATCAATCGGGCAGCGTATCTAATACGTAACCGGGGTTATAATACTTACAACGAGACAGAACTTCGTTATTTAGAGGGGTATTATGCCCAAAAATTATGTTTACTATTCAGAATTTCGAGAGAGAGAAAGAGTTGTGAGCGATTTGGGACTGAAGCTGATGGTCCCTATTTATAGGGCCTGATTTCAGGTTCCTCGCGGCCTGCGAAGGATGTAGCCAAGCGCTATGCGGCCCGTGACGTAGGGTAAGTAGGCCCTAGCCTTGATTTGTCACCGGTCTAGCTTTGCCACTTGTCGACACGTGGCGGCTTCCGGGTGTCGCCGTTTGGCCTCTCGCTCGCGCCCCGCGTAGACCAAGGAGGGGTCCTACGCGGCCCGCGACAGCCCTAAAATCTTGGTTTTTAATTAAATTTAATAAAAATAAAGGTATTTGGGGCCTGTTTTTGTATACGGGGTGTATTTTAGGACATAATGGGACACTCGAAATATTTTTAGGGTGTCGGATTATTTTAGGAGGGTTATTATATCCTCCCCACCTTGTTTTAGAGGTCGTCCTCGAGGTCTACTGGAATAGATGCGGGTATTTCCTTTGCATCTCTGATTTTAGCTCCCATGTGTATTCTTGTCCTCTTTTGGAGTCCCATTTTACTTTGACTAGAACCAATCTTTTGTGTTTGAGATTCTTGACTTTCCTGTCTTCAATCTGTAGAGGTCTTTCTACAAATTTTAACTGTTCATTTACCTCTATATCTTTAAGATGCACTATCAGTGATTCACCAGCTAAGCACTTTTTGAGATTACATACATGAAATACATCATGTATTCCTGCCATTTCCTCTGGCAGTTGTAGCTGATAGGCTACAGGTCCTATTCTCTTAATAATCTCAAAAGGTCCAACATACCTGGGGCTTAGCTTTCCCCTCTTGATGAATCTTACCACTCCTTTCCAATGAGAGACTTTCAATAACACTTTGTCACCTACCTGAAACTCCAGTGGCTTTCGTCTATTATCAGCGTAGCTTTTTTGTCGATCACGTGTTGGTTTCAGTCGTTACTTGACTTGGATGATTTTGTCCATTGTTTCTTGCACTATTTCAGGTCCAGATAGTTGTTTTTCTCCAACTTCTGCCCAACAAACTGGGGTTCGGCACTTTCGTCCATAAAGTACTTCGAATGGTGCAGCGTTGATACTTGTGTGATAGCTGTTATTATAAGAAAATTTTATTAATGGTAAGTGATCATCCCAATTACCTCCGAAATCAATTACACAAGCTCTAAGCATATCTTCCATTGTCTGAATTGTCCTTTCGCTTTGTCAGTCTGTTTGAGGATGATAGGCTGTGCTTAGATTCAACTTGGTTCCCATTGCTTTTGGAAACTTGTCCAAAAATGAGAGGTAAAACAGCTATCTCTATCAGAAACAATTGATAAAGGAATTCCATGCAATGAAACTACTTCATTTACATATAATTTAGCTAACTGTTCCATACTGAAAGTTTCCTTCATTGGTAGGAAATGAGCTGACTTAGTTAGCCTGTCTACAATCACCCAGATTGTATCATTACCTTTTTTTGTTTTGGGTAATTTGGTAACAAAATCCATTGTTATCAATTCCCACTTCCACACTGCCATTTCTAATTGCTGTAATAAACCTGAGGGTTTTCTGATGTCCAGCTTTAACTTGTGAACAGGTTAAACACTTAGAAACGTATGCTGCTATATCCTTTTTCATTCCTATCCACCAGAAATTCTTTCTTAAATCCTGATACATCTTATCATTTCCAGGATGCATCGTATACTTAGACTTATGGGCTTCTTCTAATATACAGTGGCGTAGGTTTCCAAATTTAGGTATCCACATTCTCATTTTATGGAATCTCTAAATTCCATCTGTTCCTTGTTCTAATTCCTTAATCATTCCTTTCAACTTTTCAGTATCATCCTTGATTACTGATTCTTGTGCCTTTCTAATCTGTTCATTTAAATCTACCTGTAGATTTAATTTAAGAGAACGTACTCTTTTTGGCCTTTCATGATACTTTCGACTTAAAGCATCAGCTACTACATTAGCTTTTCCTGCATGATATTGGATTTTACAATCATAATCACTAAGTATCTCCATCTAGCGTCTTTGTCTCATATTCAACTCATTTTGCCCAAAAACATACCTTAAACTCTTATGATATGTGAAAATGGTAAACTTACTACCGTAAAGGTAATGTCTCCAAATCTTCAGGGCAAAAATTATAGCTCCTAATTCTAGATCATGGGTTGAATAATTCTCTTCATGATTCTTAAGTTGTCTAGATGCGTAAGTTATAACCTTTTGGCGTTGCATTAACATACATCCGTACCCTAACTTAGAAGCGTCACAATAGACTACAAAGTCTTCAGTTCCTTCTAGTAACGCTAGTATGGGTGCGTTGGTTAATCTTTGCTTAAGAATTCTAAAGGCTTCTTCCTGTTTTGGTCCCCATTCAAACTTAATGGATTTACAGGTTAGCTTAGTTAAGGGAATGACTATTCTAGAAAAATCTCGAATAAATCTTCTATAATAACCGGCCAATCCTAAGAAACTTCTAAGCTCGGTTGGTGACTCAGGGGTTTTCCATTTGGTAATTGCCTCGATCTTGGTGGGATCTACATGAATTCCTTCATGATTGACTAAATGTCCAAGAAACTGTACCTGTTCTAACCAAAATTCGCACTTTGAAAACTTTGCGTAAAGCTTTTCTTTTCGTAATAAACTTAGGAGTGCGTGCAAATGCTTAGCATGTTCCTCTTTATTCTTAGAGTAAATGAGAATATCATATATAAAGACAATTATAAATTTATCCAAATATGGCTTACATATTCGGTTCATAATGTCCATAAATGCAGCTGGGGCATTGGTTAAACCAAATGGCATGACAGTAAATTCATAATGGCCATACCTTGTTCTAAAGCGGTCTTAGGAATGTCCTCTTCCTGTACCTTTAATTGATGATATCCTGGCCGTAAATCGATCTTTCAGAAAAATCGAGCTCCTTGCAATTGATCGAACAGATCATCGATTCTCGGTAATGGATACCGATTTTTAATAGTGACCTTGTTCAATTCACGGTAATCAATGTACATTCGCATCGACCCGTCTTTCTTTTTGACGAATAAGATTGGTGCTCCCCATGGCGATGAACTTGGCTGTATGAAACATTTTTCTAACAATTCGTCTAATTGTTTCTTCAGTTCCTGCATTTCTGCGGGTGCCAAACGATACGACGCTTTGGCAATTGGTGCTGTTCCTGGTAGCAGGTGGATTCTGAATTCAACTTCTCTGACTGGCGGTAGTCCTGGTAGTTCTTCTGGAAATACATCTGAAAATCGGGATACTACTGGAATATCTTTCAATTCCTTTCCTTTAGTGTTAGTGATTATGGAAATCAAATACACTAAGGATCCTTTTCTTATATAACTTGCTGTTTTCATCACAGAGATGAATTTTGTAGATCTAGATGACTTATCTCCTTTAATTGTGATCTTTTCACCCCTTAGTGAATTACTTGAATTGACTTTTGATCACATAAAATACTGGCTTTATTGGCTACTAACCAATCCATTCCTAATACAACATCAAATCCTGCCAGATTCATTGGATAAAGGTTTGCAATAAACTTTTGATTTAAAAATCTATTCTTGCTCCCTGTAAGATTTCAGAAATCTTAATGGTTTCCCCATTGGCTGTCTCTACTAGACATTCTTGTGGAAGTTTAGTTAATGATTGATTAAGAAGTTTGCAAAATGAAGTATTAATAAAACTTTGGTTCGCACCAGAGTTAAATAATACTTTAGCAAAAACATCATTAACTAAAAACGTACCGGCTATCACATCCGGAATCATCTTCGCTTCTTCTGCAGTCAGAACAAATGCTCTAGCATTTTTAGTATTCTTGTTGTTCATGGCTGGAGCTAGTTTCGAACAGTTCGGCTTGATGTGGCCTTTTTCTCCACAGTTGAAGCACATTCCATTATTAGGTTTCTTCCTGCAATCTTCTTCCTTGTGTCCTGGTATCTTGCAGAAATTGCAGTAAGTGGGGCATTTTCCCGATTGCTTCTTCCTGCAGGCCTTACAGTAGGGTGCAGAGGTAGAACCTTCATTTTTCCCACTGTTAGAATTTCCATAACGAAATTCTTAGGTAAGCCTTTGAGCTAAGTTCCTCCTCTGGTCCTCTTCTCGTGTACGTACTAATTCATCAGTCAAGGTGTTTGCTAGTTCTACAGCTTCTTCTATAGTTTGAGGTCTAGCCGCCTTGACTACATGCCTAATCTCACTGATTAATCCCCAGATGTAACGGGAGATTAAGACTGGTTCAGGTGATGCAAGGGTAGGTACTATTCTAGCATATTCAAAGAATAATGTAGTGTAACCTTTGCTATCTACTCCAGTCATTCTAAGGTTTAGGAATTTATTTGCTATATGTTCTTTTTCATTAGGAGGGCATAATTTCCTTTCTACCATATTCTTAAATTCCTCTCATTCCATATTGTAAATTCTGTCACTTCCCCTAGTCTGGAGGATAGTGTTCCACCATTCTAATGCTGAGTTCTTAAACATATTGGAGGCAAACATTATCTTATCCTCTTCTGCGCACTTGCTTATTTTTAAGACTGCCTCAGTCTTTTCTATCCAGCGTAGAGCTGCAATGGCCCCTTCATTGCCCGAGAATTCCATTGGTTTACAAGACTAGAATTCTTTATAAGAACAACCATAAGACATGGTTCTTCTTCTTTTGGGAATGGGCACTTGAAGTATGGGTCCATTGTTCACGCTGTTTTCTGGTTCAGTGGGTCGTTTACTATCACGGTTACTTTTATTATCAGCTTCCTTAACCGTTTGGATTATATATGGCATCGCGTCTATAATCCCTTGTGCCACTATGTGTTGGATGGCACTATTATCCACTTGGTTTCCATTGTTATTGTTGTTCTGATTATCGTTATTTTTGTTATTGTTACTCTGGTTTTCCGGGTTATTATTCGGGTTTTCTTGATTCACTTGGTCGGCCATCTGAATTATAAACAATTACCGCATATTAATATCACAAGATAATATTAAAAAAATCACATAACACGCATATTGATCAAAATCGTCAAACATTGCGACTTACTCTTTCTTATATATTATGCATCTAATACAAACTGGAACTGGAATATAAAATTACAATACTATTAGGCATCAGTAGCTATTGTCTAATTTTTTTTTCAAACATACACACATATTATATATTATTATTATTACTACCATTACTATCATTGATATGGGTTCATCCAGAACTCCATATTACGCTCGTCATACTTCCAGACGAGTCGTTCTCCTATCTGCCTCAACCTTTCACTACCTTCTAAAATCTCCTCACCAAAGGTTCGGAGTTCTTGCACATTCTCTGCTCTCATTGGGGGTGTAGGGGTTGGTACTGGGTTTGGGAACTGGGGCATGGGTTCCTGGTAAGGATAAGGATTCTCTAGAATTTCCCTGATGTATGGGTCATTATCGTAGTAGGGATCTAGAGGGTCCAACTCTGGGTAGGCCGCTAGGTTTGGCATAGGTTTGTCTTCTTGTATTGGGTAACCTTGCTGGTAATCCATATTGTCATCTAACCACGGGTCATAGTCTGGGTCTAAGGGATTGGGTGCTGGTATTCTAGGTATCTCAGCTGGGTTGAAATCAGGCATTGGGATTTGATTTTCTAGGTTATTTTCAATTTCCATTGGCTGAGCGGGAAATAGTGGTAAGGGCTGGGGTGCTATGAGTTGCTCAAGGTTAGGGTCAGCAGTTGTGGTTGCTAGGATATGGAAATTTGCTAAACTCCTATTGAGCATATCCTGGGTGTGAGCATCTGTTTCTCTTTTAATGGCTGCTAAAGCTCGCCGGTGTTGCAACTTTTTCATTCTTTTCCTACGTTCATGCGCTCCTCTACTGAACCATCCTCTCTTTTTAGGAGGGAATGGCTCTTCAGACTAAGCCTTAAACACGAATATCCCATCTTCATTGTCAGCTGAATACCCTGAGAGGGTAGGCTGTGAAGAGGTGCCTTCGCTCCTAGGTGAGTTGGACAACTGACGGTAGGTGTCGGAAGGTCCTTGGTCGCTCATACTGTAAACTAACAAATAGTCAAATAACACACAATAATAAAATACAGATATGCACGTATTTCTATAATTTATTTCCTAACACTTTGAATAATATCTTGGTGTCAGCGGAACATTTATGTGGCTGAATCAGTGGCTTAGCTCTGATACCACCTTCTGTCGCAACCCCGGTCCCCTAACTACCCGGGAACGAGCGGCCGCGGCCAGTTTTGGTGGTATCGGTGTTTATCATTCTGGCAGCGGAAATTTCATCAGGATCATAGTTAGAAAATATTTTATCATAGTAAAATACCACGCTTTTATAATATTAAACATATGGGAAAATTCCAAGTTTCAAGCACACACATTTTCATAGGGATAAACCCTATTTTATTTAAATAAAACATCTCTTTATTTTAGGTAACTTTATAGCCACTTTTTCCAAGCCTTCAGTACTGTCCAGCTGGCTTCTATTTAGCTTTCACATTTTGTTATCTGAAACGCGTTTAAAAACATTTTGTCAGTGGAAAATACTGGTGAGTGAATCCCAGTTTAATCAAGATTTATAAAAACCATTGTACAGTATTGACGGCGGTCGCGCAATTACATTTGTTTCCATCTACTTTAATTACCACCCACGGTACTGTCAACCTGACTTGTGGTCATGTTACTACTCACAATGTAGTAACAAATACTCAATCACTGTTTAATATATCATTAATTAAGTGTGGTTTTGTAAAAACAGTTTGCAAAAATGAGATTATTCACATTGCTGTCTTAGGGTTTTCCTTAAGGATTTCCTGGTGATTATCTATTAATTACACAAATGCACAAGCGTTAGTATAATAACCCAATATTTATATTAATGATACCCTCCCTGTCACGGCCCCCGACCCGGTTTGACCCGTTTCAGGAGCCGCGGGACAGAAATCCCATGGTATTTATTTAATTGAGTTTAACAGCGGAAGTTTATCATCAGGATCTTTTTAAAACTGAAATATTTCCCGATTATTTTATTTCACAACTCGGGATAAAACCCGGTAATTTACAATCTTGAGATTTCACGGAGAAATCTTTTATTTTACAAAACATGTTTCTTTATTTTATACTGAGCCACTTTCTTAAGCTTGTAGTGCTTCACGGCACTTTTCCTGGATCATAATAGATCACCTGAAACATGTTTGAAAAAGGTTTTGTCAGCGGGAAATACTGAGTGAATCATTCTATTTACATAAAATGATGCATAGTTATTAATTACAGCATAAGAGCGATTACAATGGCTTCTATCTTATTTTTATCTGGCGCCGTGTCACAATGGTGACATGTCACAATGGTGACGATGGTCATACCACTATTAGGTCAATGAACCTAAATAGTGATGATTATCCCTAGTAGGTCAATGAACCTAACTGGGAGAAAATTAGTAATGTGCACAATACCCCACTAGCCAGTGATTCAAGATATCCACGACTTAGTCCCTGTAATTATAACTTTTGAAAATAATTTGAGGTATTGTAAAATAGTTGATAAAAAGAGAATGACTCACATTGCAGATTTAATTTGAGCAGAGTATAGCCTACTGATTAGCCTTTTAACCTAATTTAATAACAGGCACACAATTCTGGGTTAGTAATCAATACAGCATTTACGATAACTCACGAGATCAAACCCTCACAACGAATGACAAAGTGCAATCACTTAAACATCCATCGGATTCACAACGAATGACAGAGTATTCCCCGAGTTCAGGTGGTACTCAAACATCCTGTCGGAATCACAACGAATGACAAAGGATAACCCTAATGTGGGCAGCACTTAAACATCCATTGGATATATTGATCGATCGGACAATGAATCGTAATAGCGATCGAGTTAATACCCTGATTGCGGCGTCGATTAGTGATCCGTGTGTGTTAATTATGGTAAACAGAGCATAACTCAGTGTATAATTCGAATTTCTTCGTCGAACGAACAACAGAATGCAAGTGCCAGGCCCTTTTATTTATACCCAAAATTTGCACCTCCCGCTAGTCGCGGAAGAATCCGTGTCACGTGCCGCGTATCGCCTGGGATGACATTTCTAGAATAGAGTAGGCACGTGTCCCAGTAGCTTGGCTGAGTTGGTGAAATTGGAAATTTCGATTTTGACAGCACATAATTTAGATAATCGTGACTAGGGTTTACCCCCCCCCCCCTGAGTTTTAGGGGCCCTGTTCCTAATTCCGATTGTTCTAAAAATTTTAGGGTTTGTTCAGAATCACTTGGGTTTCTCAATTAGGGTTTCCTATTGGATAATTAAAATAATAATTAGTACTTTTTAATGAGAGTTGTTATATTCTCCCTACCTTAATAAAAATCTCGTCCTCGAGATTTACTGGAATTATTGAGTATACTTTTGCTTCTTTTCTGATTCCAGTTCCCAAGTGTACTAGGGTCCTATCTTTGAATCCCACTTTACTTGAACTAACACTAATCGTTTGTGTTTTGAGAAATTGGATCTTTCTATCTTCTATCTGAAGAGGTTTCTCTATAAATTTTAATTTTTCATTTACTTCTATATCTTGGAGAGGTACTACCAATAGATTTGTCTGATAGATATTTCTTGAGATTGGATACATGAACTACATCATGTACTCCAGCTAACTCTCCTGGTAGTTGTAAATGATAAGCAACTGGTCCTATACATTGGATCACTAGAAATGGTCCTATGTACATTGGACTTAGCTTTCCTTTCTTACCGAATCTAACAACTCTTTTCCAAGGAGATACTTTCAATAGCATTTTTGTCTCCAACTTGAAACTCCAACGGCTTTCGTCTATTATCTGTATAATTCTTCTGGCGATCTTTAGCCGTCTTCAGCCTTTCCTTCGTGATACTGAATATCACAGTCGTAGTCACTTAGGATTTTCATCCATCTCCTTTGCCTCATGTTTAACTCTTTTTGCCCAAATATATATATCTTAAATTCTTATGATTTGTATAGATAGTAAACTTACTTCCATACAGATAATGTCTCCAAATCTTAAGGGCAAAATTATGACTCCTAATTCTAAGTCATGAGTGGTATAGTTTTCTTTGTGCTTTTTCAATTGCCTTGATGCATACACAATTACCTTTTTGCATTGCATTCACACACATCCAAATCCTAGCTTTGAAGCATCACCGTATACTTTAAAATCTTCTGTTCCTTCTGGTACGGCTAGGATTGGGGCATTTGTTAATTTATGCTTTAAGATCCTAAAGGCTTCTTCTTGTTTAAGTCCTCATTCAAACTTAACTGTTTTACAGGTTAGCTTAGTTAATGGTGTAGTTATCTTGGAAAAATTCTTAATAAACTGTTTATAGTATCCAGCTAAACCTACAAACTTCTAATTTCCATTGCGGATTGCGGAATCTTCCATTTGGTAATTGCTGCTATCTTATCAGGATCTACGTAAATACCTTCATGATTCACCATATGACCTAGAAATTGCACTTCTGGCAGCCAAAATTCACACTTCGAGAATTTGGTGTAAAGCTTCTCTTTTCTTAAAAATGCTAAGAGTGCATGCATGTGCTAACAATGTTCTTCCTGACTTTTGTAATAAATAAGTATATCGTCGATGAAGACAATTACAAATTTATCCAAATATGGTTTACAGATCCTATTCATCATGTCCATGAATGCTGCAGGGCATTCATTAATCCGAAGGGCATGACTGTAAACTTGTAATGACCATACCTAGTTCTGAAAGCAGTTTTAGGTATGTCTTCCTCTTGTACTTTCAATTGATGATATCCGGAACGTAAGTCGATCTTAGAAAAATATCTATCTCCCTGGAATTGATCGAATAGATCATCAATTCTAAGTAATGGGTATCGATTCTTAATTGTAACCTTATTTAATATAATCAATACACCTTCTCATCGAACCATCCTTTTTCTTAACAAACAACACTGGTGCTCCCCACGGGGATGAACTAGGTTGTATGAAACCTTTACTTAATAATTCATCTAATTTCTTTTTCAGGTTTAATATTTCTGTGGGTACTAACCGATAAGGTGCCTTGGCTATCGGTATAGTTCCTGGAATTAGATGAATTCTAAATTCTACCTCCCTATCTGATGGTAATACTGGTAATTCTTCTGGGAATACATCTGTAACTACAGAAATTTCCTTAAGTTCTTTATCTTTAGTATTAATGATTACTGAAATCATATATACTATTCCTTGCTTTAGTTCATAATTAGCAACTTTCATTACTGATATGAACTTTATGAGTTTATATGGCTTTCTCCTGTAATCATTATTACTTTTCTAGTGGGTGCACAAATTTATATGGAATTCTTATCACAGATAATTCGAGCATGGTTGTTTACTAACCAATCCATTCCTAACACAACATCGAATTCAACTAATTTCATAGATAATAGGGTTGTAGAAAATTTATGACTTAAAAGTTCTATTTCCACGTTTTGCAGAACCTTATTTATTTTAACTGAATTCCCATCTGCCGTTTCTACTGTAGAAATTTGCCTAATGCTGGTTAAAGGTAAGTTAAGAGTTTGGCAGAATGAAGTATTTATAAACTTTGGTTTACACCAGAGTCAAATAATACTTTTGTGTAAACGTTGTGAACTAAGAACGTACCGGCTATCACATCTGGAATGAGCTCTGCTTCCTTAGCAGTCAGTTGGAAGGCTCTTACATTCCTTTTTGCTCCTTCTGCAGGTTTGGCTTTATTGTCAGATAGTTTGTTCAGTTTTGGACAATCTGGCCTAAGATGTCCAGCTTCTCCACAGTTGTAACAGACTGAAAATTTGTTCCTCCTGCAGTCTTCTTCTTGATGCCCCGGAATTTTGCAAAAATTGCAATATCCTTTGCATCTTCCAAAATGCTTCCTTTTGCAAAAATTGCAAAATGGACTAGTGGAAGATTGCCCATTCCCTCTTCTTTTGAAATTGTTATGGTTACCCGGACGGGAATCCTTGGGTAATCTTTTGGGCTACTTCCTTCCTTCTATTTTCTTCTCTTGTCCGTACTAGTTCGTCAGTCAGAGTATTGGCTAAATCCACCGCATCATCAATCGTGCGAGGTTTCGCAGCCTTGACGATATTACGGATTTCAGCAATCAATCCCCAAATATAACGAGAAATAAGTACCGGCTCTGGCGAAGCCAGGGTTGGTACTACTCGAGCATACTCGAAGAATGTCGAAGTATACCCTCGACAATCTACATCCACCATCCGGTGGGTTAGAAACTTATTTGTCATTTGTTTCTTTTCATACTCAGGACAGAATTTTCTTTCTACAAAGCTCTTAAATTCTTCCCAGTTCATGGCATACGCCATTCTTCTTCCTTTTGCTTGTAACACCGTATTCCACCATTCTAGCGCCCCTTCTTTGAAAAGGTTCGACGCGTACATAACCTGATCATCCTGAGCACATTTACATATGGCAATTACTGCCTCGGTTTTCTCTAACCAACGCAGTGCCGCAGTCGCTCCTTCATTGCCTGCAAACTCAGTGGGTTTACAAGCAAGAAATTCTTTGTAAGTGCAACCAGGCGTTGCAGCTTTCATTTTCTTAGGAGGAGGAGCTTGCCGTGGTTCATTCTCATGATTAGTATGATTATTGCCTCCGTTTATGCTATTACTGAAGTTATCTTCAGAAATACGTTTGCTAGGAACGATTTGTTGCGGTTCGATTGGATTTTTAATAGCAGCAACGGTTGATGGAATAGCGTTGGCTATCCCTTGAGTAGCTATTGCTGGAATAGCGTTGGCTATCCCTTGAGCAACTATATTCTCTATATCCTGCCTAGTCATAAATTGATCCCCTGGTTGTTGCTCAGATTGATTAACCTCATTAACTGGTTCATTATTAGCGTTTTCCATCTGATATCTAATTTATAGTTAAATAATTAGTATAAAAGAAATAATCCAATGTCACAATTAATTGCACATAATCACATAAACGAATATACAAACAAAATTTGTAAATTTTCTAAAATTTTATTTGTTTTATAGATTATAGCATGCTTCTATATACAACCATTGTATTATTTATTTTACAAATACTGATTTTATTATTACTATTACACCACCATAGTTCCATAAATCCCCTATCCTTTGTCAGATGATATTCTAGTAACGGAGTTCACTCTCATCGTATTTCCAGGAGATCTGTCCCCCAGTCTCTTGGATCCTATTCCCAGTATCCATTAGTTCTTCACCAAAGTGGCGGAATTCAGCCATATTCTCGTTACTCATTGGTGGATTTGGTAAAGGTTCTGGATTGAACTGAGGAAAAAGCTTATAGGGATGGTTTTGAAGCTGTATTTCATTAGTCAACCATTCGTCTATTTGCGAGTGGATTGAAGGGTTTGAAATAGCTGGTTCTAAGTTCATTGGTAGTTGTGTTTCAAGAGAGTGAATAAAAACATTTTCATTAATAGGCTTAATAGTATTATAGCTTGTCAATATAAAATCTAGCTCTTCCTGAGATGGTAACCCCTCAATTTGTCTAGAGCTTTCCCCAATTTCCATTTTCTTAGGCTTGAGTTTCTCGAGAGGTAAAGCGTTGAATTCTATAGGTTCTTCTATGTCTGGTATATACCTATTGAAATCTCTGGAAACTTCTATTCTTACTGGATAGAGATTTAAATTCTGAAGGGCTTCCGACAAATCACTCATGCTGTTTATGCAAGATACACACAATTACTAAGTTAAAATTTATATCAAATTTCATAGAAAACCTTTAAATATTATTTCATATTGGGTAACTATGAAACAACCGAATATGAAAACATACTAGGTTTTATTTGTAAATTTATTTATTTACTAAATCAGGTTTCTGGCTTATATTTAATAAGGGTGCTAAAACTTAAATCAAAAAAAAAAAATTTTTTAAGATTTGTATTTATTGCTACAGTGGTTAACATATAAAGATCTGCCCCTACTGTACGAAATTAGTCAGATAAGAAAACACATAATCACAAAATAGCAATTAATAAAAATTAAGTATTTTCTAAATACTTAATTGGCTTAAATCAGTGGCTCGATAAGTGGCTCCGATACCACCTTTTTCTGTCACGGCCCCCGACCCGGTTTGACCCGTTTCAGGAGCCGCGGGACAGAAATCCCGTGGTATTTATTTAATTGAGTTTAACAGCGGAAGTTTATCATTAGGATCTTTTTAAAACTGAAATATTTCCCGATTATTTTATTTCACAACTCGGGATAAAACCCGGTAATTTACAATCTTGAGATTTCACGGAGAAATCTTTTATTTTACAAAACATGTTTCTTTATTTTATACTGAGCCACTTTCTTAAGCTTGTAGTGCTTCACGGCACTTTTCCTGGATCATAATAGATCACCTGAAACATGTTTGAAAAAGGTTTTGTCAGCGGGAAATACTGAGTGAATCATTCTATTTACATAAAATGATGCATAGTTATTAATTACAGCATAAGAGCGATTACAATGGCTTCTATCTTATTTTTATCTGGCGCCGTGTCACAATGGTGACGATGGTCATACCACTATTAGGTCAATGAACCTAAATAGTGATGATTATCCCTAGTAGGTCAATGAACCTAACTGGGAGAAAATTAGTAATGTGCACAATACCCCACTAGCCAGTGATTCAAGATATCCACGACTTAGTCCCTGTAATTATAACTTTTGAAAATAATTTGAGGTATTGTAAAATAGTTGATAAAAAGAGAATGACTCACATTGCAGATTTAATTTGAGCAGAGTATAGCCTACTGATTAGCCTTTTAACCTAATTTAATAACAGGCACACAATTCTGGGTTAGTAATCAATACAGCATTTACGATAACTCACGAGATCAAACCCTCACAACGAATGACAAAGTGCAATCACTTAAACATCCATCGGATTCACAACGAATGACAGAGTATTCTCCGAGTTCAGGTGGTACTCAAACATCCTGTCGGAATCACAACGAATGACAAAGGATAACCCTAATGTGGGCAGCACTTAAACATCCATTGGATATATTGATCGATCGGACAATGAATCGTAATAGCGATCGAGTTAATACCCTGATTGCGGCGTCGATTAGTGATCCGTGTGTGGTAATTATGGTAAACAGAGCATAACTCAGTGTATAATTCGAATTTCTTCGTCAAACGAACAACAGAATGCAAGTGCCAGGCCCTTCTATTTATACCCAAAATTTGCACCTCCCGCTAGTCGCGGAAGAATCCGTGTCACGTGCCGCGTATCGCCTGGGATGACATTTCTAGAATAGAGTAGGCACGTGTCCCAGTAGCTTGGCTGATTTGGTGAAATTGGAAATTTCGATTTTGACAGCACATAATTTAGATAATCGTGACTAGGGTTTACCCCCCCCCTGAGTTTTAGGGGCCCTGTTCCTAATTCCGATTGTTCTAAAAATTTTAGGGTTTGTTCAGAATCACTTGGGTTTCTCAATTAGGGTTTCCTATTGGATAATTAAAATAATAATTAGTACTTTTTAATGAGAGTTGTTACACTCCCCGAGACGGCATTCCAACGACTACGTCGGGCAGAACCACGACAGCCATTACGGAACCCTGGATCAATCGGGCAGCGTATCTAATACGTAACCGGGGTTATAATACTTACAACGAGGCAGAACTTCGTTATTTAGAGGGGTATTATGCCCGAAAATTATGTTTACTATTCAGAATTTCGAGAGAGAGAAAGAGTTGTGAGCGATTTGGGACTGAAGCCGGTGGTCCCTATTTATAGGGCCTGATTTCAGGTTCCTCGCGGCCCGCGAAGGATGTAGCCAAACGCTACGCGGCCCGCGACGTAGGGTAAGTAGGCCCTAGCCTTGATTTGTCACTGGTCTACCTTTGCCACGTGTCGACACGTGGCGGCTTCCGGGTGTCGCCGTTTGGCCTCTCGCTCGCGCCCCGCGTAGACTAAGGTGGGGTCCAACGGCCCGCGACAGCCCTAAAATCTTGGTTTTTAATTAAATTTAATAAAAATAAAGGCATTCGGGGCCTGTTTTTGTATACGGGGTGTATTTTAGGACATAATGGGACACTCGAATTCTTTTTAGGGTGTCGGATTATTTTAGGAGGGTTGTTATATTATCCACCTCCAATCCCGCGGCTAGAGATCTTTTCCAAACCCAGTTATATGCTGACCCACTTGTCTTGGTAAGCACCCGATCGCTGACCTTACATCTTTTTTCTTTCTCGATCTTGAATAAGTTTGGGAGCTTATCTTTTAGCGGCTCATTGCATAACCAAGGATCTAACCAGAAGGCCATATCCTCCCCATTGCCGACATCCCCTTTGAAGAAACATCTCAAAGAGATACCATCAATCCTCGTACTAGACAACATCTTAGCGATATTGCACCACACACCTCCCATCGCCTTCCTAGCCAGAATAAAATCCCAATTTAGCCTTGTGGTATGAATAGACTCAATAACCCGTGCCCACAGTTTATCTTTATTCGTCTTTAACCTCCTTCCCCATTTTGAAAGCTAAGAAATATTTATATTTTTCAATCTACTTAACCCGAGATCGCCACTATCTTTCGGAATTGAGACCCTCTCCCAAGCCACCCAGTGAAGTTTTTTGTTTGCATTGTTACCACCTTAAGGAATCTCTTTATTTTAGCTTCCAAATCCTTTATAACTTGAGCCGGAGTTTTGTAAAGGGAGAAAAAGTAATTCGGAAGACTTTCAAGAACTTTTGTTTGTTTATCTATATATTAATGAACGAAACATAAATACGCAAATTTTATTGACAAACAAATACAGACGATAAATTAAAATATATTCGTTTAAGTGTTTTGTGTCCATTCCACTAAGGAAAAATTACAAGTTTTGTCCTTTATCTTTATAACACTTTTCAGGCGATGTCCTTTTTAACGAATGTTAACAGGCGGTGTCCTTTACTAGATATTTTGTTGCAAGTTTGGGTTTTTTAACTGGGTTGGATGTAAATGACTAAACTTGCAACAAAATACCTAGTAAAGGACACCGTCTGTCAACAATTAACAAGGTTTTTTTAAACTGGGTTGGGTGTAAAGGACTAAACTT
Source organism: Helianthus tuberosus (assembly GCA_030545235.1). Taxonomy (NCBI): domain Eukaryota; kingdom Viridiplantae; phylum Streptophyta; class Magnoliopsida; order Asterales; family Asteraceae; genus Helianthus; species Helianthus tuberosus. The sequence continues at coordinate 212,090,716 of CM060441.1, read as the reverse complement.
GCAACAAAATACCTAGTAAAGGACACCGCCTGTTAACATTCGTTAAAAAAGACACCGCCTGAAAAGTGGTATAAAAATAAATTACAAAACTTGTAATTTTTCCTTCCACTAAACTGAAAACCAGTATTATTACTATTATCATTTCTTTCTGTGTTAAAAATGAATTTCAGAAAATGAACTACACACAACTTTAGTTTTTCGCATAAATTAACAGTTGTTTATTTAAAAATGAAAAGTAAAACAAAGTTTATAGTTATTATAAGAACCAATTATACAAGCATAATCCATAACTATAACACATCAAGTTTACTTTCATGGAATAATTATTTTTTTACAGAACATATGAATCATAATATTATGATAACACGTATATTTTTTACTATTATGGAAGAATTATTTTTTTACAGGAGAACATATGGATTATGATAAGACGTATATTTTTTTCATAATTACAAATTTTAAAAATTTAAAATTAAAAAATATGTATGTTAATATAGAACCTATGATCTTTAACAATCCCATATATGCGTCTGAAAACATAAATCTTTTGCCGTCGTGTCGGAAAATTCTGCCGGAAAACCGTCGATATCAGCCACCGTCCACGACGGGTACATCCACCCATCAACCGAGTCATCCACGGTCAACTTGGTCAACGAGTCCAAACCCTCTAAACTCGGCAACTCAATGATCTCATCCAACTCATCACCCGAGCTTATAGAAGAACCATGTTCATCGGCCGAAGCAATATAACCATTCGTAGACTGCGAAGGAAAGTAAGAATCCGTACGAAAATCTTCCATTGTCGCGGCCTTGGCCGCGGCAGCTTGGATGTCACGAGGAGAAACGGATTCGGGGCGAGGCAACAAGTCTTTAAGTTCGGGAAAATTAAGTGTGGCCGCGTTCCCTTTAATGGACAACGCGGCCACATCATGCGCTCTAGCAGCCATCTCGGGCGTGGAGAAACTCCCGAGCCATATACGGGATTTTTTTCGTGGTTGTCGAATCTCGGAGACCCATTTGCCCCAACGGCGCATTCGGACTCCTCGATACGCTGGAGGACGCTTCTTACCCGACCGAATCGGGTCGGTTTGATCGACTTGAGCCATGGTTGCTGTAGAGAGGGTTGAAAGGAGGGATTATATAGTGGCTGTTTGGAGTTCTTATTGACCGTTAATAGCGACTTTTAGCCTACCGGAATTACGTCTCCACGTCCAGATTAGTTTATCTTCTAGCTTTCTCACTCTCTTATGGTCAAAATGAATAATGAAAATAGTATTGTGACAGTATATATTCTAACTCTAAATTAGAAAATTTGAAGTAAAGACGTAACTGGTTAATAATATAGTGTGCTGTGCCTGTACACATGCATATCCACACGGGTGTGTTTAATTAATACATAACATAATCATTTTAGAGCAAAAATGTAAGAATTAGTGTGCGGAAGATAATCAAACAGTGGGAAAGAGATTGATGATATAACCGTTTTCAGTATTACTAATTAAACAATAAAATACAAATGTTATACGGATTTCACGTAACTTTACTTCGAATTTGTTATGCATTAAACGACCATAAATATTTGGCTAAAAAAGTATTAAGAGACATTTTAAAAACTCAATATTTGGCTAAAATGAACAACTTAACTCATTAGCGGTGTTGAAATCGACAGGTCGAACCCTAAAACCTAATCCCTATAGCAAAACCCTAAATCTAAACTTTAAAACTAACCCTGAAGTTAAAATCGAAAAGCTAAACCCTAAAGGGGGAACCATAAAAGTTAAAGTCTAAAAACTAAGCCCTAAAAGCTAAACCTTGATATCTAAACTCTAAATCTAAAGCCGAAAATTAAAGCTCAAAAGCCAAAGTCCAAATGCTAAGATGGTAGAGTTTGACGAGCCGGTTCCAACATTAGTGAAATGAGTTCAGTCGGAGTAGAAAGTTACGATAGAAATACTTTTCTCACTTCTTAGGTAAAACAAACTTCTTACTTGAACTCTCTCTCTCTCTCTCTCTCTCTCTACACACACACACACACACGGAATCTAGAGAAAACGCCTCAAAGTGTAAAAACGGAGAGAACGGATCCATGCGTGACACGTGGCGGAGGCTTTAAATAATATGTGTGGGTATGATCGTCATTTCCACCTTATATTTTGAAATATTACCTTTTTGTCAGGGCGTTTATTCCTCTTTGAATCTAACTCCAAATTTTTCGTATTAGCTGTTACCTTTTGTCCAAGTTTTTCGAGTTTCATGGCGTCTGATATGGATAGCGAGTTACAAAGTAATTATCAGTACTATAATGGCGTTTATTTTGTATCTCATCATATTATTATCATCAATGTTAGTTTGGCATTTGTTTTCACTCAGGCTTGTGGGTGTGGAGGAGGGTAGTCCTTTGGGGATGATCTGCCACGTAGGCGGACACGTCATCGGGTGTGGGGATAAGCCCCATGGATGTGGTTTATGAGATTTAATTGCTGGGCTATAAGGATTGGAGGTTGTTGGGCTAAAGTGTTGTTGTTGGGCTTGGATTCTTGTAGCTGGCTATATTGGTCCGGGTAAATTAGTTGGATGTGTGAGTTGCCGTTCTAAAAAAATACGATTATATAACCATTATATGATACATTTTCTATTTAAGTTTATTTTGTATAACTGACTTTATTTGTGTTACAAAATATATTTCCTCTCATATTTGATGTCAGGGGTCAACAGGATATCATCACATGCATTGAGTAACAAATGGGCCCGCCTACTTCATTCAATGATTCATACTTCATAGTGAAAAGAATCAAACAACAGGACCCAATAAAGAAAATAGGCCCACCACTACCCATCTTTCAAATCAACTTAAAAGCCTTGAATCAGTGAATCACACATAGATCACGTGACAAACAAATAAAAAAAGAAATAGAAAAAGAAAGAAAAACAAGTACATTGCTTTCCTTCCTTTTATTACAATCACAAATTGATCTTGATTCACAACGAAAATTTAAAACTCGCTAGAAAGGGGAGCATGTTCATGGCTCATAAACACATTGGGGTAAATGACTCCGGCTAAGCCACCTCCAACGAGAGGGCCAACCCAGTAGATCCAGTGGCCAGAGAAATCTCCACTGGCCACAGCCGGCCCGAAGGATCGGGCTGGGTTCATTGATCCACCAGAGAATGGGCCGGCAGCCAAAATGTTGGCACCAACGATGAAACCAATCGCGAGGGGTGCGATTGTGCCCAATGCACCTTTCTTGGGGTCACATGCGGTGGCGTATACAGTGTACACCAAGGCGAATGTTATTATGATCTCCATCACGACACCTTGGATCGCTCCCACACCTGCGGCTACTCCGTGAATTGGCACAGCCTAAAAATTAAAAAAAAAATACGATATAAGTGTATATGCATGTACAAGTGTACAACCCTTTGTGTGTCCCCTTTTCCCAAATGAGGTCATTTGACTCATTTCAACGTGTCCAAATATTTAATAAAAATCATTTTTGGTTTAGAGTTCAAAGCTTTGATTTTTTTAATTATGGTATTATAATCATATTTAATTTATTAATTGCTTAGATGATTACTAACGAGCCCGGCCCGATTTTACTTACTAGTCCTCCAGTGACGAAGCTAAGAAGGTAGCACGCGACAATGGAGCCAATGAGTTGGGCAATCCAATAAAAGATACCGGTTAGGATGGTGATCTGACCGCCTACAGCCAATCCAAAGGTGACAGCTGGATTCACATGGCCGCCAGAGATGTTGGCGGCTATGGAAACAGCGACAAAGAGTGCAAGCCCATGGCAAACCGCCACGGCCACCAAACCCGGTGGGTCAAGGGCGGCATCCGAGGTCAACTTGGCTACACATTTCAAAAAATGATCAACACATTACATAACGTGACAACTGCATGGGAAATAATTTAACATGTAAAAAACTAGATACCGTAAGCAATCGCGGAGCCGACACCGGCGAAGACGAAGAGGAGGGTGGAGATGAACTCAGCAATGTAAGCTTTGATGGAGCTCAAGCTAAAGGAATCATCAAAACGACCAAAAGCAATTCCAGGCATTTTGTTTTTCAAAAATTAAATAAATTAAATTAAAAGAAATGGAGGGAGTGAAGAAGATATGTGGAGAATTGGATTGGTGCTTTGCAACTGACACTAAAGCCCCTTTATATAATGAAAATTTCCAATTAAAATAATAATAACAGTTTTAAAAAGTGACAAAAAAATTAAAATATAATATATAATGTTTAAAAAATAGCCAATTAAGATAGGCTTGGTGTCATGATCAATATAATGTTGACTTAAAATAAATTGTTTGGGAGTATTTAAGTATCAACATTATGCAAATTATTTGATTAAATAATAGTTAAACAGTTTTAATGACATAAAGATATGCTAAATTATTTAATTTTTTGATATAAAAAAGTTGGATAATAGAGGTTTGTAGATAGAAAGGAATATAAAGTTGTCTATGCAAATATGTGGGGGTGGAGTCCTTGCTGTCAATAACATGCTTCTTGTGGAAGTGTCTGGAACTCATTTTTTTTCAAATGAATTATGCATGTCCTGTTATGTTTGTCCTTTCAATATCTCAATGGATATATTATTATGGTGTGTTTGTTATTAAAGTTTAAAATGAAGGTGTAGTTTTGAAAATAATAGATGAATTTTGTTTATAGTGCATAAGTTTGATATAGGAATAGTAGTTCTTGAACAATATTTTAAATACCGATTCAAACCGGCTGGTATTATCAGTTAAACCGTCTACCAGAGATATAACCGGTATGATAGAGCCCAGTCTAAGCAGGGCACCGGTTTAGCTTTCAAACCGCTGGAAAATCTGGCTGCACCTGTGCATATCGATGAACTGGTTTATACTCATGTTTAATTTTGAGTTTTAACGGGTATGAACCGGCTTCTCAAACACAAGGTTACTAGTAATTATATATGTTACTTATCTTACGTAATTCTAGTGTATTATTGGTAATTAAAACTTTTTATTTTATATTGTAGGCAATGAAAATAGTTATGTTCTTGTTGATAAAGATGGACGATTATAGTGAATTTGAATTTTGTCTTTAAAGTGATCGTTGACTTGATGCATTCAATACCATAAACCTATTGTAGTAGACTTTTATCTAAAAAAACGTTGCTGAAAAAAAAATTGATTATGGAACTATGTAGTTCGAAAGATTTTTTGTGTTGAAGTTGTTTTTTTTGGAATTCTAGGGTTAGGGTCTGGTTAACTTGTCACTCAGTTGAACCACCCAATACAACCAGTTGAGCCGTTTCTAAGCCCAACACTGTACAATGGTTTTTGAAACATCAGTTAGTTTATTCATCTAACGCTTTTTGAAGGATATAAATGCATGTGCATGATCTGAATGACCGACTACCCACAATGGACAAGGGACACATGAGTATAGCTACTTCACGAAGACGCGAGTTTGGTTATAAATACACTTATTAATGACCAAGGAGTATGACACTTGATTTATAACCATGTCAACGTTTCAACATCAGAGAGTGGAAGAAACTAAAAGCTTCGAGAATATTAATTAAATCCATCTGGTGTTTTCAGATAGATAATCTGATGATGCAGGAGGACGGAATTGCAATCCATCGCTATCACATGAGACGGAAACGAGAGAAATATTCTTTAAACGAAAGAAAATTATATTATCTAATAACAAAACTCATGATAGTTTCGAATATATGGGTGGGTTTGTTCTTTTTTTTTTTTTTTTTTTTTTTTGAACGTTGAAGGAATCGGAACATACATGCGAAGGAAAACATATAGTTAATTATATAGCTTCGTATATATGGGTGGGTTTGTTCTTTTTTTTTTTTTTTTTTTTTTGAACGTCAAAAAAAAAAAAAAGAACAAACCCACCCATATATACGAAGCTATATAATTAACTATATGTTTTCCTTCGCATGTATGTTCCGATTCCTTCAATGCGTTATGTTGCCAAGATCTACCAAATAGTTTTCACATAACCAAACCAGTTCTTGGCATTGAATTGAAGAAAATCAATGAACTACTAGCTAGTCTATCTTTATTTATATAATCACATTTGTTCTACTCATGCCTACTTTCACCATCATAGCCTAATTTTGGCTCTAAACTCATAGATAGTATCCTAGGCAACAATATTGGAGAACTTCTCATCAATATCTTTCGTTACATTTTGGTTCCACAACGTTTCTGTATGGCTATACATGATAAATATACAATAATGAGAGTCCACACCGAAATATATACATATTTTTCATGCTTTTCCTGTTTTTTTTTTCCTCAAAAAGACGGAAAATCATTTCAACGTGCCAATTCAATAGATGCAATGTAAATATATCATATGTTAAGGACTCAAAAGTATATAATAATAATAATAATAATAATAATAATAATAATAATAATAATAATAATAATAATAATAATAATAATAATAAAATGTGTTTGGAAGCAACATAAATTACCAAGGACCAACTTTTATGTATTGAGTTGCCATTTGGCAATAGGGACATAGTCACCACAACCAAAAATTATAAAATGACAAATGTTTGATTTTGACTAAGAGAAATTTATAGAGGAGAGTATTTATGATATAGCCTTGGTCTTACGTGAACTAGTGACGTAACATTTAAAATTGTATGATCCCTATAAAAAACATGGGAGTTTTGTTCTCATTGTTAACAACCTATCTATTAGAGGTATGGGCGCTCCACTAGTGATGAAATTCCATCACTTACAACATTCTATCAAGTTTTACCATGTTATCGGGCTTTATTCTATTACTGGTGATGGATTTTAGTGGAAATGTCCATCACTAGTGATGGGTTTTTTTATTTTTAAAATATAAATTAATATCAAAAAAGTTAATAATATTCAGTCGTTTTAAATCCACACAAGAGATGATGATCACACCCATCTTTACACACACCAACACCAGAAAATGGCGCTCACTACTTCTTCAACTCCACCTTTGCTCAATGACTTGAACACATTCACACCACCGAGTTCTTCGATCTCACAATACCTATCTAACCCTATCCATCTCCTCAGTTTCCCCCAAATCAACACTCAATTCAGACGCCCTTTGTTCAATAACATGCCCTTGATTTCATCCAGAAAGTTCAATACGAAGGTGATTCAACTCTAACCCAAGACCATTCATGACTAAACCTTTTCAATTTTGTTAATTTGGATAACTAGCTATGGGTGGTTGTTGTTTGTTTGATGTTAAAATAGGTTAGGGCATCTTCAGCAGCCGTAAGCGTGATGGTGAGGACGCGTTATGTATTTCACGTGTGAAGATTTGGGGTGGCGGCTGTGCTTCACTATCTTCCACACGTGAAGATGAGCTGACCACGGGGCGCCCCGGGTCCTCTTAGGGAGGAATGGGTGCTCCTCAAATGGGGAGTGATAAACTTTTCCCCTAACCAATAATATCATGACATGTCAACTTCTCCTTTCACTTCTCATTTTGCACTCAAACACTAGGGGTTCTCAAACACATGGAGAGTGGTAATAATTTTTTTTAAATAAATAAAATAAATTTGTGATTGGTTGAAAAAAGGTAGAACCCACCATTAATCCCCTCTCTCTCCCTTCTCTCTACTCTTCACCACTCGGTGAGTACTCACCGTATTGTACCTTCACTACTCCCCAATATTATGCCGGCGCCACCTCACCATTCGGCAAACATGAGTCACCGAAGGGGTCACCGATGGTGCCCCTTCCACCCTTAACAATAGACGTTTGACCAATAATTTAGTTAAAACATTCTATGTATATACTTGAACAACTACGCGACGCATTCAACAATAATTTCTACATGGCCATACATTAATTATTAAATACCTAAAATACACTTCTCGTTGTGGGTTAACGCCTCATGTCATAATGTTTTTTTTTTTCAACACTCGAAAGAAGATTTACATGGAACTATTTGCCTATCTGAGGGATCTTCTCATCCCCCAATGTATGCCGACATGAACCTTGAGTCCTTGAATAATCTTATAGGTTCAGGATGATAGATCTTAGCATGTCTTATCAGGGGCGGATCCAGGTGTGTTTTAGGGGTTCCCGGGAACCCCCTCAGTTTGAAAAAAATAAAAAATTAGTGGAAACCTTGTATGATTTGAAAAAAAAATAGTGACAATCTACCAAAAGAAACCTTGTACAAAAAGTTAATGAATCCGCCACTCTGTCTTATCATAAATGCTAGCATATGTGATTCTACTTTATGCAAACGTGAATGAAGCATTGTGGTAATTTTCTAGTGTTATTAGTGATATATAAAACATTACCTTTTTTTTTGGCCAGCATATAAAACATTACTTATTTTTCCCTACTCACATATTATCATATCCATTAAGGTGTATATGTCCCCGGCACTTGATAAATTTCTTATGTATTTTCGATAAATAATATGTTAACCATCAAAATCTTTGTACTTCCTAAGTTTGTAAATATGATGTAGTGTCTATGGTCGGTACCAGTATTTATTAGTTTTTATCTTCTAAACCCAGTCCCAATACCTGTTTTTTGAGATTTTCGGTACCAGATGATACCAAGCTTATCCCTATAATAAAGACCTATGTCCGGATTATAATTGCCGCTCAACAAAATAAAAAACTAAAGAGTTATAATTAGTGTTATGGCTGTGTCATAATATTTACCGATTATCACAAAGATTAATCAAATAAAATATTTGTTTATATTTCTTTTTCTCGTTAATGGGCCACTTGATAGATTGATTAAAGGTGCAAAAGAGAAGAACACAATGAACAACGTTGGGCCACAAAGACCACCGACCATCTTCCAAAAAATGATTAGACGTTTTGGCTTGTATTGTCGTGCTTCGTAGTGGTTTAATTTGGCTTCATTTAAATTCTTGCATTTCTGCATTTATCGTATAAACATATATTATCATTAAAACAAATTAAACTCGTATATTTAAATTTATAAAAATATATAATCTGTTAAATCGTATTTTCTGGATAAAAATCTTTTATATTATTTTGAAGCGGGATATTAACAAGTATTAATATTAACGGTATCCTTTTAAAGATATTTAAAAACTCTTTGGTCTCAGTTTCAAATCAAACTACTAACTAGTCTTTAAAACCCTCGAGAATCGATGTTAATATATCTAAAACTGTAACTAAGCCTTATGATTAATTTCATTTTCATTTCAGATTTTCAATATTAGGCATCCAACTTGTGTTTTTGATCACCCGAAGAGAGATGAGAAGCTAGCTGCCTAGCTATTGGTGAAAAGGGATAATTTAAGGAATTAAGGCTATAGTGTAAATGAGTATGGGCCATAGGGTACATTACTACTGGGCTCTAAACTAGATTCAATACAGGCCCAATGAAAGCCTAAAATATTATTCAGACGATATTTCATATCTAGTCACTCAATATGGCAAAACTTTATGGCTGAATGAGTTAAGGTCGTTATAGGTAATTAAATGAAAGTATTAAATATTCAAGACTAATTTATAACTAGTATTTAACCCCCGCGCTGCGGGTGGTAAAACCGTGCTAAGTAGCAAACAATGATCAAAAGCGGTAAAAATCTTAAAGCAAACGTGAACCTATGTTGTCACGATGCAGGTAAAGACAAGCGCGAACTTATACACGACCCGGCATAAAGTGTAGACAACCTTGAACTTATATCAACACGTATTATAAATTCGAGTGTATCAAAGTGATATTTTTATAAGTTTTTTTTTAAAGGTTTTAGAAAGTGAGGGCAAAACCTGCGTTGCTGGCATGTGTAGTATGCAAACTACGACCAAAGCCGAGAAAATTGTATAAAACACAACGGAAAGGACTCACATTCGCAAAGAAAATCTGGCTGGAAAAATCTGAGATTGCGAAAAAAATAAAAAATAAAAAATCATGGACCAGGCAGTGCATGTTAGCACCACAACACTATTCGTAAGATCCTTCGTCATTTTGTTAATATATAGTAATGTAATAGTAATTAGTTACAGAGATAGTAGGATTAAGAATCAGAAACTTACAATGGAGGTAAAGCTTATGATTTATGTGAAATAAAAGAAAATTAATAATAAGTTTTAAATTGCGGTAACAATTTCTAACATGATACAAAAAAATCAGTTTTAGACTAGGTAATTTAACACGTTATTAAACAAGTCGTGTTTTAGCTTTGACATGTCTAACATGTTTAATAACAGGTTGTGTTGAAGGTGTATCAAAACACGTAAACCCATTTAATAATAGAATAAAAAAGTTGGAATATATAAAAACTGTGTGTTCAACCCAACATGTTTACGACCTGTTTAACAACTTAACTACAACCATTTTATTTGCAATATGTAAACTCGTTTGACTCGTTTAGACAAACGAATTAACTGGGTCATGTTGATGCTATATGGTATTAACTATGTTCATATATCCGTTCGGTGGATATATTTGACACAAATAAATATTAAACATTTAAACCTAATGACAATCATAACCCCTTGTTAAAACCATAATTTTTAAAAGCGGTGTTATAAATAGTGCTACAGAAAAAGAAAAGATGTTGATACTGCAATTCTAATGAAACAATATTTACATTCAGAAAAGCAAAAAAAGAAGAATAGAAGAACAACCCATTTACATTAAGCACACAACAGGAAAAACAACAACAACAACAACAACCATACCCAGTAAATCCCACAAATAGCAAAGCTACTCATAGGGTCTGGGGAGGGTGGGATGTAGACAGACCTTGCCTCTATCCCTAGGGATAGAGAGGCTGCTTCCAGAAGAGACCCTCGGCTCCAAAACGAACAGCAAACCAACACATAAAGTCCAAGAATATAGGAAAATAGAAAAATAGACTAGAGAAAAAATAAGTCACATATACGAAGCAAGTTATCAGAGTGGCACAGTATAATGTAAATCATGTATAATGGCATACAACATCATTTGGGCATATACACAAGAAGTCAATCGTCGGTAAAGTCACTTAAAAGAATAAGAAAACCTACTTCCCTAAAATACACCTAAGACCTTACTGCAGTATCCTCTAGACGTCTTTAACCCTAATCCTACGCTTCCACGAAGTCCTATCTTGGACCATGTCCTCAGAAAGATGCAACTCTAGTAAATCATGCCTAATCTGCTCTTCCCATGTCAGTTTGGGTCTGCCTCTTCCTCTCTTCCCCTCCACAGTAAGAGTTTCCACTACTCTAACTGGTGCTGTCGTTTGTCTCCGCTTCACATGCCCAAACCATCTCAATCTCCCTTCCTTAATCTTATCCGATATACTAGCCACTCCTAATCTCTCCCTAAAAACCTCATTTCTTATCCGATCCAACCTCGTGTGTCCACACATCCACCTCAGCATCCTCATCTCTGCTACCTCCATCTTGCGCGCTTGTGTCTTCTTGATAGCCCAACAGTCTGTTCCATACAGCATAGCTGGTCTAACTGCAACCCTGTAAAATTTTCCCTTTAGTTTAGTAGGGAACCTCCTATCGCACAATACTCCACTGGCTGCCTTCCATCTACACCAGCCAGCCTGTATGCGATGGGTTACATCATTATCTATGTCACCATCCCTTTGTACAAACGACCCCAAATATTTAAATTTAGTAACCTGCGGGACCAATTGATCCTCAATGGTGATTTGGGTGTCATCGTCATCGGCTACACCACTGAAATCACAGTGTAGATACTCAGTCTTAGAACGACTAATCCTTAGGCCCTTGCCCTCTAGAGCTAATCGCCACTCCTCTACACAACAGGAAAAACCAAACATCTAAAGATGTTTCCTTTCCAGTTATGGCTTTTACCCACATGAAAGATAGATTCAAACTTCCAAAAACCGAAAACAAAACAAAGAATTAAAGACCCTTTTCGTGTGTCGCATCATATTCCTTTTATACGGTTCTTGCACTTCTCCATTGACCTTGGAGCTGCCACAACAAGAACAAAGTCAACCGCTCGAACAATGCATAAACGAAATGTATTAACGTGTGTAAGTGGTTAGCCATTAGCATACCTAGCCCGATTGCTTCTGACCCTTTCATGATTCTTAATCGCTTGCACGAGTCTACAAACATCCTGCACAAACCAAAAAGAATATCTTTCAACACAAGTCCTAGATCAAGCTGGTAACAAACTAATTATCTAATTACAAGCTTGGTTTTAAAATGCGCGCATAATGCATGATGCGATGAGAGCGCATCGTAATGTGTTGCTTTTACGTGATGCGAGAATATTGCGCCGATTTCGCATAATGCGCTCTGATGCACGCAACATTGTTTCTTATGTTTTTTTTCCAGATTTTAAAGAAATGGGTTGGGTTTTTTTCAATAATTAATATCTTAGTATGCTTGATTAGGACCATTGTGGTTCCTAAACACTTTTTGTGGTTCTAGAAACATTTTAGTATGCTTGATTTGAACCAAAAAGCACAACTCTTATCTTCTTATTCCGTCATTTGTTTCACTTTAAGTATGTTTATTTAAGTTGTTATGTATAAGAAATTTTTAGTATTTTCTATAACGAGCGCATTGCATACATGATGCGCTCACATAGCGCATCAGATTCTTGGACCAAACGCATCGGAGCGCATCACGCAATTTAAAACCTAACATTATAAGCACACGACTTACTCCCATGGAACATCTCCGACGAGCATCCAATCACCATCTTTATCTTCATACGTCAATACGCATTCATCGCGATGTAGAAGATCCTTCAAGTTACTTTCACTTAGCCCTTCCTTCCCTCTAATAGAACTACATTGACCTAATTCAAAACACAAGTCAACCGTTAAAATAAAACTCGAATCGAGTGACGTAGGAATCCGATGAACAAGAGTATACCGAGAGTGAAGCAATGGAACATCTTCTCAAGCGCGTTTGAAAGTTGGGTGTAGTTTTTGCAGGTTTTGAGATCAACTTTTCTTAAATATGGAGCACCATCCATGCTAACCTTCACATAAAGACATCCTCCACAAACCGAATTCCCTTCCGTCGTATCACCATTTTTCGACAAATAAGGGGCCATGGTGTTCTTTCGGAATGATCGAATTGGGGGCCATCCTACCACTTGAGCCCTGTTACACAACCCAAACAAAGTGCATTCTTTAGAGCAATTCACACAAGTTTAAATATGCAATTGCTACAATATTAGAATCCAAAGACAACATGAAGTATTAGAATCCAAATCATAATCAACCAGATCTAAACAAACACAGACAAACACAAACGAACGTTTCATGTTTGTTTTTTAATATTCTAAACGAACAATTCACAAACACAAACGAACATATATGAACACAAATCAAAGGTAATTTAAAACACCATCATTCTTACAACCAACATTTTTGAAGTAAACAAAGATATCTAAAGTAAATTCTAAATTAAAAACTTGAAAATCAAATTAATTATAAATTAACCTTAGTAAAAACTAATAAATAAATTTGAATTAATGTTTAGACAAACTTAAATGAATGAGCATTATTAAACAAGCGTAAATCAATGACGTTAACAAACAAACATAAATGAATGTAAACATATGAACATAAACGCACAAACATAAATGAACACAAAAAAGCATTCATTAATGTAAACGTATTAACGAAATATGTGTTCATGTTATTTTTTCTAAAAAAATACACTAAATTTCCATTGAACATTTCACTAACATTTATGGGCCTACAAACTACAACCACCTTTTAACAATCAAGATAAACCCTAAAATGAAATTCTGTACAGTTAAAAGAGTCGTGTTCGTGGGTAGGCGGGTTCAACCTGACCCGAACCCGAAAATCATGTCATACATATGAACCTGAACACGACCCGAATAATTGCGGGTTGACCCGAACACAACCCGTTAAATCCGAACTTTTTTATTTTTTTATATTCCTTTGCAAATTATCATATTACTAAAGTCGGTGGCTTTTACGCCACTGACAATCCAACTTTCCCATTTTTTTACAATGACCCCTTTACTTTGAATTTTCCCACCCACGCCCTCATCTTTCAACTTTGTCAACACCACGCTTATACTTTGCTTTTCCACCATTACCCTCAGCTTTTATACATTAACGTTACCACCCCTCTACTTTTACATTTCCACCATCACTCTCATCTTTTACACATTTTCGCCACCATCCATCTATTTTTACACTTTGTCTCTTTTAACTTTGTGTTTTTAGACTTTGGTTTTTTACCCCTTGCACTATTACTTCATTTTTACACTTATACCCGCTCAACTTTAAAAAAATTGCAATTGTAACCCCTAGACTACTACACCTGCTTTTGCAAATGTCATTGCATTGTGTTTTACGAAATGTCTTAGACATTGTGTTTTACACTTCGTGTCTACCTTTGTGTTTTACACTTTTTTTTGTAATTGTCTTTTACACATTGCGTTTTACGAATCATGTATTGTCTTACTACACGTTTCCACCCGCAGCGTGCCGCCGCAACGCTCGGCGGGCAAAATCCTAGTTATTATATTAAAACTAAAATTTACTTAAAAAACACAAATATATATTAATACAATTACATCATTTAAAGTATAAATTTTTTTGTCAATTTCTCTTTTTAAGTTATAATTATGATATAAAACACACATTCAATTTAATTTATTGCATAAAACATATTGTAAAAAATATAATCTATACTATATTATAAAGCATTTTAAGTAATTACAAGCTATAATGCTTATGGTACAAATATAATATAAATGGGTTAAATGGGCCAACCCACCAACATGACAAGGTTGACCCGAACCCAACCAGTTTAGCTAAACGGTTTCGCGGGTTCAACCTGAAACTAACCCAACCCCGTTTAGACTAAACCTAAACCTGCGAATTTCGTGTTAGGTTCGTCTTCGTGTAAGAAATTCACACCTATTATCCCAAACAAGCTATTTTCACTTTCTATACACAACTAAACAAAAATACTATAATACAATTAAAACTAAAAAAAATACAAATTAAAAACAACTTAATTTCAAAATATATTTGTAAACACCAAAAGATAAATAAACAAAAAAACTTACTTAGCAGCAACAACAGGAGTAAGTCTACAACTTTCACCAATAACACAACTTTTCTTCTTCTCTTCAACAATGGCAGAAACAGAGTGCTCTGTTTTCTTCTTACCATCTAAACCAGATCCATCAAAAGTAACATCAAAAAACCCTCTTTTACCCCCTGCTGCAATATTATTCACCACATGACTGTTTTTGCATGCATTCTCTTCCAAATCTTGGCCTAACCCAGGTAACCCAAGCCTTAACTCAGTGTCACTTTCAGATGAAATGTTGGGAGATTTGGATGGTTTTTCCATTGAAGAAGCTTCTGATAAGCCTATGTAATCGTGTTCAAGTGGTGCAGACATTAATTAGTGAAGCAGGTTAATGTTTGAGAGGATGTTGTTGAATGAAGAGGTTTTGAACTAGTTGGAGTGGAGGATGAAGTGGAGGAGAATGAGTGAAAAATTGAAAGATTTTTGGTGTGTGAATGGAATCATCTTTCTTCACGTTTTTTATATATATATAAGGATATAATATTCGAATTCGACCACTGAGATTAAATTTAATTATGTGACATTTGAAAACAAAACATAAAAAGTAAAGTATTCTGTTTAATTAAAATTTTGGATTTACTTTCTAGCTTTCTAAAAGTATGTGTATCGTCTATGTGGTTTGCATTTTATAACGTATTTAGTCTCCTAACTTTTGCTAAAGTACATAGATGGTCTTTATGTTTGCACTTTGTAACGCATTTAGTCCTTAACGTGGACCAACTGAAACCATTAGGTGGTGTTTTCATGGATTGTAATGGAATGGGAATTCGCGCAGAAATTGAAATTTGATTTGTAATTTAGATGTGTTTGTTTTGCAAAATAGAATGAAATTTGGATAAAATTGGAATGCAGATTCTCTTCCTTATGTTTTTGTTCAATTCCAATTCATTTTCTTGTTGAAACCAACAAAATAAGGAGTGAAATTAACATTTCAATTCCATTAAGATTTCATTTCATTCTGTGAAACGAACACTACCTTAGATTTGTTAGCTGTGGACTATATATATTACAAAGTGGAAACCACAGAGACCATCCGTGTACTTTTGAAAAGATAAGGATCAAATCCAATTTTTATGATTAATCACATGGACCATCCGTATACTTTACTAAAAAAAAAAAAGTTGTGGCCAGCGTGTTGTTCGTTTGACGGTTCACCTATCATTCTACTATAAATTTTAAGTAAGTAACCGATCTAAACTTTTAGTTAAAATATAAAGTTTTTTTGTAATATGGGTAAGAGAATTTGTTATACCCTTACCCCAAGCCTGCAGGGTCCACATGGTATCGCGACCTCAAGCAGGAATACCATGTTGGGTTTTTTCGATACGCAAGATGGTAGAGATGCGATCGGTATAGTAACTGTACTGAACATATATATACTAAATTTGAACAAAACTAGGTACCGAATATATTGGTATGGATAGGTACAACTATCGGTATTGGTATTTAAATACGGTATTTGCTTCAGTACCACTTTGTTTTTTTATATTTCGAACACTCCATTGATTTTGGTATAATACTCGTACGAGTACCATATAGGCTTAATCGGTACATCTACTGGTATTCAAGAAACCATTATGGGAAAGTAAACATATCAAATTTAGTTTTAATAACGTTTTTACTGAAAAAGTATCAGTCCCGATACCGAAAGTACCAAATACCAAAATGCTTAAAACTTGTTACCGATACATATACCGAATTCGCAAAATTGGTACGAGTACATGTATTCGAGAAAAAAAAATCTCATCCCTATAAGATGGCTTTCTCATGGACTGAAGGTAATGGTCGCTAAATGAAAAAAAACACGTTCGAAACCGCTAGGTGATGTGACACCTACGGGAGTGTGGGAACATCACGCCGTGATGCGTGGTCGAAAGCTCGATGTCTTATGTATCTATATATGTGTTTTTATGCGAGTGTAGTTTCGAATGGCCTACTTTGACGTGATTTGTGTTTCGCAGGTCTCAGGGAGTTTAAGGAGCTATATAAAGCCTTTACGGAGCATCGGGATGCGATCAGGATCAACCGGGTGTGAGAATCGAAGAAAAGGAGCACCAAACCTATAACTCGTGTCGGCAACGACCTTGTGCGTCGCTGACGACCTCCGTCGATCTGAAAAGCCCGTAGGCAATGGCAAAATGTGTCGGGTGTACACATCGCGTGGCCGACACAACGACATGATTCCTGACGCCGATTGATGTTGTTTGACCAAGTTTTGGGGGATATTAGGAAGTTGAGAAATTTTGAAACATACCACTTGTTCTTGGAGCCACTTTGGGAGAACACACACGATCTCTAACCTTACCAATCATCATCTTAATCATACACCACAATCAATCCAATCTTAATCTGAACATCCAATCCATTACACTCAATATCTTCCAAACACCATTCCATCATCACCATCACCATCACCATCATCATCCCTAACCCTGACCCCAACCATCATCACCATCAAGATCAAGAACAAGATCCGAGTTTCAAAGTTTAGCTTTTCATATTCCACTTCCGGTGATCAAGCTTCACGAACCATGAGCGGCCAGTCTCTTAAGGTTTCACCCCGGTGTAGATTTTTGTAAGATTTTAGGGTTTTGACAAATTGTTTATGATTTAATTTATGACTAGCTGTTTGAATTGTTTGAAGTTTATGTTAATTGTTTTTGCATTTGTTTTGAATTCATGAATTGTCGAGTGAAAATTAAATTTGACTTTGTGAAATGGGATCATGCACTTTATGTTTTAACATAGACTAAGGTTTACATGTTCTAGGTAACGAAGTGCATTTTTGTCTGTTCTTTGTGATGTTGATAGCTATTGACACCTAAGCCTCATAACACTAAACCCGTTAATAATCAATTACAACTAAATAAAATCTAAAACGTGTAGGAACCTAGGTTTTGCAATTATCAAACCGGATGTGAACCTTGTTTTAAATTATAGTTTTCAATCAAGCAATTGAGTTTTGTTTACATAATCTCACAACCATTTTCATAGTTAGTTGTAAATTGTCGGTCCATTCCAATACTCTTTCAAAATCAAACTAACAAACAAAGAAACTAAATGAGCAAGCTTCATAAATTGTTTCAATTTGATAATTAACCAAATCTTGACACAGACAATAAATTCTTCGTGGTTTGACACTCCGGCTGCCAATAACTATTTGTTTGAGATAATTAGGGACTATAAATATTATCATTGACCGGGTCGTGACACTCCGATCACGCCACACTTTTGTTACTTAAATATAAAACAATAATTAAAACTTTTATTCCTTTTCTAAAATTTGTTTCAACTGATCTATTTTGTCTATTTTTCGAACTTATTTTTCAAGACGTTTAACAAACTTTTGTATAAGAAGAAAAAAAAACTCTTTAAAGCTCCAATAAAATTTGTCTTAAGAATTGAAAAAATATATGGTCCAAAAAATTAGTTGCGTTAATTTTTTTTGTATGATTAGATTATTTATAGTGGGTTAACGCTCATGTACATTGTGACAACCCTCACCAAACCAGGTATCCGTACGAATTAATTAATATTTAATTGATGCTTAATTACTGTGCTTGCTTACAACTGTGGTTAAACTGCTTCTTGATTTCTGATACATACTTATACATGCATCATACTTTATTATTGTTACTCCATTATTTACACAAGAACTATAGTGACAAACTTGATGCACAAAAGCACAGTAGCACCATGAACGGATAACCCAGTAAACATGCTGACATAGCCAGCATCAGACAGTTACTGTCTCTGAGGCCAATATGAGCCGGGAATAGTTTACTACACTAGTAGGGAGTGTAGGGAGGTGAGGATTGTAGAACTGCGTTACTAGGTGATTGTTATAGTGACCGGATGTGCCTAAAACGTACTTTAAGTACAAAATCATGCACTTTAATGCAAAAATTCAGCATTTAAATTAACTAGTAAAGTGCAAAAACATGGGAAAATAATACTAGACACTTTCCAAAGTGTCAGGAATTCATTGTGTCACTAAAACAAATATTAACGACACTTTAAATGCTTATTTAGCACTTTAACGGATCAATATCCAACCGAACAGTCGGACTTTACCCGGAACATAAAAATATTGTCAATGACATTGTTTTTCCTTTTCTGAGCCAGTTAGGGTCCCTGAACACCCTAACACCCGTTATATTACATAACACACAAATAACCTATCTTAATTCCTAACTAACATAACTAAACTCTAACTATATGATTAAGATTCAACCAACCCCCCCCCCCCTATAACCGATCGGTTCCCCCTAGGGAACACACCACCCAACATTTGAATATTTTAATCACACTTGTCTAAAATCTAGATTACATAATATCTAGTGGTTAATTAGATTGGATGGACTATAAGTAACACCATTAGATAACACCATTTCATTCATTCAACACATCACAAAAATTCCACAACTCTCTCCTCTCATCACTCTCGGCCGAGAGCTCCCTCACACCCACCATCACCTTCCAATTTCAATATTGCAATATTACATACATACAAGTGTGTTAGAGCTCATACGAGGAGACCCGGTGCTTACGGAATCACAAGGACCTCTCTACATCGCTATTAACCACCTTGTTTTCGCCTTGAATCTTCCCTAGCCTTGAGCTAGTTGTAAGTGATTCTAAACATCCTCTTGATCTTGTCTAAAGTGGTTAATAAGAAGTTTAACGGATAAAATTCATGAACATGCGAAAACAAAACTAAAAGTCTTGCTAGAAAGATGAACATGGTGGTTAAAGAATAACTAATGGTGTAAAACTCATGAACCTTGTTTAGTTATGATTATTTTATGTTGTTGGATGCTAGTAGTGGAACGGATCGTCATCTAACCACGCTAGATCATGTTCATGGAACATGAACTAGCATTATGTTAAGTAGGAAAGTTACTAAAAAAGTTAGAAAGTTACAAAATACTTTTACACAACTTACAAGTTCATGTGTTTGCGATTTATATTTATTTTGACTAGTTTGATGATTGAACATTGAATGTTGATGATTGAAAGTTGTTAATTGAATTTTGAAAACAAAATGATACGCTAGTAAGCGTGGCCACCTCCAGTTACAGAGGAAACTCTGGCGAAATTTTTCCAGAAAATAACACTTAGAATATTTTTGAGTAACAAGTGTTTATAAATACTTTTAACTTGTTTTTCTAAACAAACTTCGCCATGATTTTTGTTATAAAATAACCAAGCATTCGGAGGTGGGTTTTCGTAAATAAAACTTACTAAATATATATTTAGAATATATATTTCATAGTAAAACGCTTGCGTGATTTTATGATTATTTTGTGAACTATATATTTGTCACACCCCCAAAATCCACCTGCGGAGTATCACCGCTTGGAGGCGTGACTGACCAGGATCAAGCCACCAATCGTATTGAACAAGCATATAAGTAATTATAAAAGTTTAACCAATACAATTGGTGTCCAAACAAACATAGTTTAAGATGTGAGCGGAAGCATAATGTTTAAAACCAAAACATAAGTTTAATTGTTTCAAAGTTTAACATGGCACACAGCTGTCCATGTCCCACAACGACTCTTCCCCATGCAAGCTCCAGCTAAGTACCTATTGACCTGCAATGTCACACCCCAACCGATGGCGGAAACATCGGGATGAGACGAAGTGTGTATAGATTGCTAGAGACTTCATAACACTATGTGACAATATTTAATTAAATTCAAATTTCATTGCAAATGCTAAATTGTCATACAATATTCAAAACAAAATACAACATTGTTTCAACAAATAACATAACATAAAAAGATAGATAGATTAAAGGTGTGTATCTAGTCCACCCTAAACTTGTTTCATCATTCATCCACTTCAATAATCAACCTGCAACATGTATTAAAATAGAGTTTCAATGCAAAGGCAATGAGCGAGTATACAAGTTTGTTTACATAGCATAATAGAATAAAAGCTCAAATCCAACATGATTCATAATATGTGAATTACTAGTATGCAATTTTGGCGTACACTATGATCAAACCCAAGAATCCAACGCATAAAATAGTCTAATCCCAATTGATAGCGGGATAGTAAATGTTTAACTTAACAATACCCCCAAGTCTCAAGGGCGGTGCGTAAATCCTATAGCGCTATAATTGTTAAGGTGGGCTAGCAAAGTTAATGAGCATATACGTTCCAAATCGTTCAAATAGAGCATACAAGAATCATAAGTAAAGCACATTAGTTTCATGTTTGTACAAGGATTGAGTATGTTTAGTTTAGTTTAAAGATGTTTGCATAATTATACATGTTGCATCCCAAAGTGTAAAGGGGAAAAAGGGATCGAGTATACTCACATTGGTTGCGTTGCGATTTCTTGTAAGTAATGCACGAGTAAAGATTGGAGAAACCGAATGAATGAAACGGTTATCCTAGATAATTAAAATAACATGTAAGGAAGTTATTAACATTTGTAGGTTAAATATAATCCCTATTGCTTATGATTTATAATTTAATTAATTTTTAATTTTTAACTTATCTCATTATTACTTTTAACCTTATAAAAGAATTTTAAATAATTTGTTAATTAGTTGTTAAAGGTTTAGTTATAAAAGAAAAAGACTTTAAAGTAGAAATCGTTTTCTATCAATAATGTACTTAAGGGTTTAAAAAAAAGAAATAAAATTATTATTATTATTATTATTAGTTTTAAAAATAAAAACCTTTTCAACAGTTCATCTTGCTAGACACCAAACCAGCCGAATAGTAACCACCAAACCAAATGCCCATATGTATCATTTTAATTACAACTTATGGATGAATAGTGGGTTTCAAGGAAGGAAAAAATAAAATAGCGATTAACGACGGAATCGGGTCGAACCCGAGACAGAACAACCAACTGTGCTGTGTTAATCCTTGTTTTGTTTAGCTCTTAAATAGGATCCGTTGGTTATCTCCCAAACCGAACAAGAACAAGAGATAGTTAAAACAAAAACCTACTGTTATGCTTGGTGTTTAAAGGCATGGTATATTTAGGATCATGTTTATTACAATAAAACAGATAGAAAGAATATATGAAAAGTATACCGAAACGAACAGGAACGAGACTCTGTCGTGGTCTCCGTAAACTCCGGCGTCGGTACGTGCGGCCACTTGCAGGTTTCCGGCGACGTCCTTGTATCTCTGGCGCACACTTCGACTCCGGTGGGTTGCGACTGAACTCCGGCAACGTGAAGGTGGTTCAGAGAGTGTTACGCGGGTGTCGGGATGTGTCGTGGTGGTGAGAGGTGTGAGAATGGTGTTGGAGATGCGTCTTTAAAACATTGAAGAACCAGTCATCAACGATCGAGACTTTAACTTTCCGAAATCAAAAAAAAGAATTGCAATTATGATGGTGGTTGTCGGCATTTATTTTGGGGCGGCAATTGGTTCAAAAAGGAATTCCAAAAGGTCAATCTTTTCTGCTTCTTTTAATAAGGATTTTTAAAAGAAAATTTACAATTCCATTATGATATCTTTTTGGTTTCATCATTTTAGTTTAAAGTTTTAAGTAGTTATAATTTAAACCCTTAAATTCTACTAACTGTACTAACCTAGTCATTAACTCAAATTAACAGACTAACTAATTTATATTTTAAATTGCAATTGGTTTATTAAATAATTAAATGACTATATTGATAACTAAATTAGAAAGTAAAAAAAAATCCTTCCAACGGTTATTTATTTCGCGAAAATTTCCCTTGGTTCAATGTTAGGATTCGAATTTTTAAAACGGGTCAGATTTTGGATATCCATTTTGACGGATGTTACATGCAAAGCATGTAGTAACGAGTCAACAATAATGTTGAGCGAGTTCACAGTTGGGTGTTCATTTTAAGTTGTTTCGAAAACAGTTTCCTTTAACTGGCATCCTGCCGTGGGGGTTACCCCATAGTTGAAAACGTGTTTTGTTTATTCCTGGTTACTTTGGCAATCCAGCCGTGGGGGCTACCCCATGTTTAGTTATCTGGCTTTTCGGCCGTGGGGGCTACCCCATGTATGTACTACTAGACTCGTTACCATATCGACTGCTGACTGTAGTCATGTTTATGTGCCCTGAACTGTCAATGTCTATCATCATTGACGTGCCCAGATCCATTGGTTCACGCCCGTCCTCTGCGGCACGGTGTGAGGCTTGTCAGACCTAAATAGCGCTATCTAACTAATGACCCGCTCGCCATTGGCCCGGCGATTAAGTCGATATAAAAAGGAGGGACTTCGTGATAGAGTTTTGGTCTAGTAAGAGTTAACTGTCCATGAGGACGAGGAATTACATTCCTGAACCAGTACTGTCCTACCCAAGAAAGGACGAGGAATCCATGTTCCTTAACCCCATTCCCAACCCCTGGGAATCCCATGCTTTGTAGAAAGTGTGAACTCACCTTGGTTTGCTCGGTTTGATTAGTTACTTGTTTACCGTTGGACACCCAAATCCTAATATGGTTTCTATGACAATCAGTTCCGTTTACACGTATATCATATATTCTTTGTATAAATTCCACAAGTAGTAAGCAAATATAGCACACATCATCACTCATGTTACAGCTTGTGTTCGGGCCGTAAGTATATTCACATCACAAGTTCGTATCTCACAATAGCATTTACCACAGTTCGGTTCTCATACAAGAACATCATAATATCGTCCAAAACACATAGTACCTTTGACTCTCAGTAAACGTCATTAATAGAGTATTCATATTATTTCAATCGCTAATGA
The DNA here is from genome assembly GCA_030545235.1 of Helianthus tuberosus. Taxonomy (NCBI): domain Eukaryota; kingdom Viridiplantae; phylum Streptophyta; class Magnoliopsida; order Asterales; family Asteraceae; genus Helianthus; species Helianthus tuberosus. Next base: position 212,066,912 of record CM060441.1, on the reverse strand, counting down.
TCGTTGGCCTAAACTATGAACCATCAATATTAACGAGAGGCATACATCATAACATGAATATTAAACCTTGATTGCATGCATATCTTGACATCAGTCAACACAACTAATAGTAATAAAACATTCATCGGATCATTACTAGCATTTAATAACAAACCCTAACTCCCATGCTTATGATCAAAACCCCATCAGATCAAGACTCATACGTAGGCATCATCGACTGACATGTATCTTAAAACAACGAGTTAGTGGTTGGCACACATTCACATTCGATAATCAACATCATATAAGATTCCCTAGCTCAAGCATAATAATTCACATAACAATCAATTACATATAGCCGAGCCAGATTATACAAAAGTCAACAGGACTTAACCAATCATATCTATACACTCCCTACTTCACTTAATTCCATCGACCACTAATTATCATTACGTAACCAGTTCTTTATCGAGTTAAAGAATTCATCAATCCCTATTATGCATATGTCACAACCCACAAACAAGGATATTCTTTGCATGAATTACGGCACAAGTTAGATTAGAGTACCACTATTATTATCGCACATGCAGCCCACTAACCTGAAACCCTAGATCATGCACAACCAATCACAAGTTAACACATAAAAATCAAACAACAATATATATTATGAAACCAAACAGATACTAGCCACAATTGATTACTAACCAGGCAAGATGAACAACGAATCGATCGATACAAGAGGCTTTGAGATTCTAAACGTGCCGTCAGTTTCAAAGGGTAGCGAGAGAGAGAGAATGATATAGGTGGTTAGGGTTTTGCCGAATGTTCTCGCGTATAAGTTTATAATCAAAACACTAAATCATGACGTTACTGGGCCAAGCCCACTCTTATTTTCGTCGACCGGTTAGTGGACGAAAACACTAGAGTGTTTTCGCCACATAGGTGTTTTCGGGTGGGATTTCATCTGAGGTGTGTTTTCGGCCGTGGCTCTATTTCTTTTATTATACTAACCACAAGATTGTATGAATGGTTGCATCGAATATTGTTAATCATAATGAATGTTACTGTTAAACGATTAGGGTGCATGTGGTATATTAATTTGGGCCGCACATGGTGCTCTACAAATTGCCAGGTTCTGAACAAATCATGATTAGGATGACCCACTGATTCATGCAAATCCTATTTTCTAAACATAAATACTCGTACAATTCTGAACATACATCACATCGGTGCACATATAGATACAAGCAATCTATTCAAAACTAAAACAAATAAGATTATACTAAACATATATTAACTCAAACATATTATTAACAAACACACAATTATAAAGTACACCACGAATCTACAAACAATACTAAGTGAACAGGTAACAAATCGAGTAGAGACCTTGAAAACTCGGGTTGTCACATTATCCCTAAGTTGAAAGAAATTCCGTCCCGAAATTTGGTACGTACTCACTGAGGAAGCTAGTTAAGTTGCATGGTTTTCCTGGTTTTCCTGGGGTGTCACATCCTTCCCCCGTTGATCTGGAATTTCGTCCGAAATTCCGTAGCTTCAGCCTCAGTAATGGTTGTACTGTTTGCGAATAGTTGGGGATACTTTTGTTTCATCTGATCTTCGCGTTCCCAGGTGAACTCTGGGCCACGACGTGAGTTCCAACGAACTCGAACGAGAGGAATTCTAGTACGCTTGAGGACCTTAACATCCCGGTCCGTGATTTCAACTGGTTCCTTGACGAATCGTAACTACTCGTCGATAGTGAGCTCCTTCAAAGGAACTATGAGGGTCTCATCTGACAAACACTTCTTCAGATTCGACACGTGGAAAACGTTGTGAATTGCACTGAGTTCTGTTGGTAGGTTCAGTCTGTAGGCCACCTTGCCTATTTTCTCGATGATTTCAAAAGGTCCGACGTATCGTGGGTTAAGCTTGCCTCGTTTACCAAAATGGAAAAAACCCTTCCAGGGTGAAACTTTGAGTAACACTCGCTCCACAACCTGGAGCTCGAGTGGTTTCCTGCCCTTATCGGCGTAGCTTTTCTGACGGTCACGAGCTGCCGCCATTCGTTGTCGTATTTGAGCAATTCTTTCTGTTGTGTCTACCACGAGTTCTGGGCCAGTGATCTGACTATCCCTCACCTCTGCCCAACAAAGAGGTGATCGGCATTTACGCCCATACAATGCCTCAAATGGAGCAGCTTTAATGCTGGTGTGGTAGCTGTTATTGTACGAAAATTCCACAAGTGGCAGATGCTTTTCCCAGCCGTTGCCAAAGTCAATCACACATGCCCTAAGCATGTCTTCAAGGGCCTGGATGGTGCGTTCAGACTGCCCATCCGTTTGCGGGTGATAAACTGTGCTCATATCTAAACGTGAGCCAAAGGACTTGTGCATTGCTTGCCACAGTTCTGAAGTAAAACGTGCATCACGATCCGAGATAATAGAGGTTGGCACCCCGTGCCTCGAGACAACTTCCTTAAGGTAGACGTCTGCTATAGTGGAGAACTTATCCGTTTCCTTAATAGCCAAAAAGTGTGCAGACTTTGTGAGTCGATCCACGATCACCCAAATAGTATCATTTCCACGTTGAGATCTAGGCAGGCCAGTAACAAAATCCATGGAAATTTGCTCCCATTTCCATTGTGGTATCTCTGGTTGTTGTAGTAGGCCTGAAGGTTTCTTGTATTCGACTTTGACTCTCGCACAAGTCAAACACTTGCTGACGTAAGTTGCTATGTGGGCATTCATGCTAGGCCACCAGTATGCAGTTCTAAGGTCGTGGTACATCTTATCCGAACCAGGATGTACTGAGTAGCGAGATGATGTGTGTAAAATGCAACATATAAATTACATCAAATAAGGCATAAAACTAACCCTTTTTTAGTACTAATGTTGGAAAAAGTGTGTTTTTGTCTTCCTTTTGAATTTACAGGGTCAAATGAGCTTAAACGAACAAAAGGAACAAAAATACAGCCAAAACCAACATAAATACAAAGAAAAGGAAGAAACGTGGCATGCCCGACCCCTCGACAACAACTCCCAAAGCAAAAACAAGAAGAAAGCTGAGCATGGGGCTGTGCCCAGCCCGACACGGGGCGTGCCCAGCCCGACACGGGGCGTGCCCAGATCAGCACGGGGCCGTGTCCAGAATGGTCAGCCCTGGCACAAAAGACAAACCTCTAGAAGCTTCTATTGCCCACCACGGGGCCGTGTCCAGTGAACACGGGGGCGTGGCGAAAGTACAGCAGGCGCATTAATTGTAATTGCGAATTACAATTAATGAATAGAGAGATTGTCAGACAAGCACGGGGGCGTGCCCAGCGGACACGGGGGCGTGTGGAGCTAATAAAGACAAACTGTATTAATGAAGAAAGAGAAAAGGGTGGACACGGGGCCGTGTCCGGGCTTCTGGACAGGCTATAAATAGGAGTGTTTGGCTCAAGCTCAAACCATCCCTTGGCACACCACCTCTCTCACACTTCATCCACCACCCACCACCATCACAACACCATCATCCACCACCATCATCCATTGTCCATCGTAGAATGTGTGAGTCGTCTCGGGATCCAAGATTGATCGTAAGAGTTCTTGACAATCAAGGCCATGTTTGCCTAAGTCTCTTACATCACTTGGTGAAGACAAAGTGTCTAGTATAATACTTTTTATTTCTAATCTTTTGCACTTTTTATTTGGTTTTGTATTAATGACTTTAATAACTAGTTACTTATGTTGAAGGTGATCTTTCCTTATCGTTTGTCCGTGGTGTCTTGGCATTATTTTACTGTCTATATAAAATAAAGGATTTTCACCATTCATATCTCCACGGTCTATATGGAGATATGTTGGCTACCTGGTCGGGGGTTAAGGGAACGGTTTGGTAAAGGTCTTGCCATTGTTCAGCGTTTAGAGGTCCTGCAATGGACCTGGGTCAAATTTAGTAGGACCTCCTTCAATACTTCATGGTATTGGATGGCGGGGGTCCAAACTCTTTGATCCCCTCATAAGTTAACTACTATTAATACTATAACCCGGCTATTTAGGACTGTATCCCTGCTGACTCAGACTACTTAGCCGAGGGTAACGTCACCGCCAAAAGCGGGGCCTACCACAATACTGCATTAATAACTTAATTCATTATCTTCCAATAATCCACCCTTTTAGGATTGTATCCCTGCTGACTCAAACTACTGGGGTGAGGGTAACGTCACCTTCAAAAGAGGGGCCTACTACAATAACTAAGATAATCTCTTAATTATGTGCAAAAGTGCAGAAATAATCAAAGGTTATACTAGATACGAGTCGGAACCAAGTGATTCATCTTGTCTATCTTTTTTTTTCCAGCATTTTAGTTAGTTTTTAATTTTCTTAGTTTAAAACATTTTTCTAAACTTTTATTTTGGTTAGACGTTGAGGATAAACCGGTACTAAAAGCTCTTGTGTCCTTGGACGACCTCGGTATCTTACCAACGCTATACTACACTCAACGATGGGTGCACTTGCCCATATGTGTGTTTAGTGTTAGTGAAATATCGTGTTTTATAAATTTAAAACTTGGCTAAAATAAGTGTTAAAAAGGGCTTAAAATATACACCTAAAATAAGTAACACTTTACCGCACATCAAGTTTTTGGCGCCGTTGCCGGGGACACAAGGATTTTAGGAAAGCTTAAAATCGACGGCCTAATCAGTTTTTCAAAACCTTTTCAAAACGGGCCCACATTTTTCTGCATTTTAGTTTAGTTTTGCATTTACAGTAGGTTGAACACGGGCCGTGCTCACTGAACACGCCCCGTGCTCAACGAAATCAGTAAATTTAATTAAAACGCCCAGATACAAATCCTGAACACGGGGCCGTGTCCAGCCTCTGTTTCCGTTTTTCTTTTTGTTTTCTGATCTCGAGACTCAGTTGTGGTCTGCTGAGTGATTCTTATGGATCAATACTCAGGAGGTTACAACTACACCTATGAGGAGGATGATTATAGGGGTAATTATTGCACTAATTGTCGTAACGCACGATCGGTTCAAAATAATCTCTCATATCAACCATCCAATTCATACACCTACTATGAGGAGCCCAGGTACGAGCCATCAACTTCATACACATCCTATGAAGACCAAAGGTATGAACCTCCTCCCTCATACTCATATTTTGATGAACCAAGGTATGAGCCTTCATACTCATACTTTGAGGAACCAAGATATGAGCCACCACCTTCGTATGCTTATTATGAGGAACCATGGCGTGAACAACCCACCTCATATGAGTATTATGAAGAACAAAATTACGACCCTTATCCATCATATGCTTACAATGAAGAACAATGGTGTGAACCATCTACTTCATATGGGTATTATGAGGAACAAAGGATCGAACAACCGGATTCAAGCTTAGAAAATACCGATTCTTTTTCTATAACCGAAGTGACCGATAGGATATTAGAACACATTAGAGTTATCGATCGATGTATAAAAGAAGCTCGCGCAAGGGAAGAGGAGTCCCGCGCAAGAGAAGAATTAAAAAGGGAAGAGATAACTGAAAATGTTAAAATGGAAGAACAAATAAGTGAAAAACCGACACATGAGTTAAACAACGAAAAAGGTGAGTCCGACAACGTTAAAATTCAAGAAGAGTCTAATTTTGAAGAAATTAATCTCTTGTCACCTTCTTTTGAAAATCATAGTTTAGTACCCACTCATGCTAAGTTTTTAAAAGAGTTAAACACTAACACTAAAATTGACGAAACGGTAAGTGTTAAGTTAACTAATGATCAAACGTCACTAATAAAAGAAGACCCATTTGAAATTAACATTACACCGGTTCCATGTTTCTTTCAAAATTCGTTTATTAGTAATGTCACAATCGATAAAGATCTTTGTGTTAACATAATGCCTAACTACATTTTCGAAAAATTAAGTATTAGTGATTTTTCTCCACTTCAAATACCCATTTTTCTATCCAATCGGAAAGTAATAAAATCAATCGGTATAGTTGAAGATGTCTTGGTTCAAACAAATCAAATGGTAATCCCGACCGATTTTGTCATCCTCGATGACGCTCCTCTAGTATTGGGACGACCATTTGTAAAAACTCACGAAGCTTTGAAAAACCGGAAGTTCAACAATCTACCTCTTCAATTAGGGGCGTTTAAAAGAAGTGTCGATCTTGAGCGATCAATGAAATATCCATTCGGCAATGACGACCCCTTAATTGAAGATGAGCCAGAACCACCCGATAAGGTGGGTCTAGCCAAGGACCCTTATAAACGTGGCGCACCACGGAGGCATTCCGCGGAACTATCCTTAGTTTAGATTAGTTTAACTTTTATATTTTCTAGTTTAGTTTTTAATTTTCAGGAATAAAACACACTCGGGATGGTGAAGGATGATAAGGGAAGCTTGAACCAACACCCCATACACAAAAACAGAGCCTCCCGACGATTTTTCTTCATTACAGCAAGTTCAGCACGGGGCCGTGCTCACCCCAACACGCCCCGTGCCCAAGGTTCTGTAGAAAATGCCCAGTTCAGGTACCTGGACACGGGGCCGTGCTCACTGGACACGCCCCCGTGTCCAGCCTTCTGTTTACTTTTGGTACTGGCAGTCTGGACGCTGGGCCGTGCTCAGCCAACACCACCCCGTGTTCAGCTACCCAGTACCATAAAATCTTGTTTTTAACCCATTTTTACACATTTAATCAGCCTAAAAACTTATTTTTGGGACACATTGAGGACAATGTGTAATTTAAGTGTGGGGGGATGCTAAAACCTTGAATCTTGTAAGTCCTAATAACAAGCCTTACACAAAACTCTATTGGAACCGCTAATCACCCCAAAAAATTTTCAAAAATTTTCAATTTTTTTTACTTGTCTAGGTTTAATTTGGGAATTTCAAAATTCTAAAAAGGTTATATTTTTACAAATTTACAACCGATAGCGTCGTGATAAAAAGAACCAACATAAGAAAATTATGAAAAAGCATGACAAGCTTAGTTAAAATTTAATTATATATACTTGAATACATAAAAACCCATTCCCACAAAAGTGAGTTTTGAGCCTTTATTGAGCATACAAATATATACCTTTAAATTAAATGCTCATTTTTCGTTTCTTGTGTGAATAGCCGCTTGGTTCTTACGACTCTAGAACTTGCCATGACGATACATTCCCGGTCCTTACCAACTTAAACCCGAGTAAGTAAATGATGGAGGCATTAGGACTAACCCTTTTTATTTCTACACCATTATTTTCTTTTTCTTTTTTTTACCACCTACCCAAAATCCCCCTAGTTAACCCCTTTAAGCCTAAACCTTTTCATTTCATAACCCAAAACAAAAACCCTTTCACCCACCAAAACCTTTTTATTTTTAACCCTTTTGTTTTAGTAACAAGCTCGGTTTTTCTTATGACTTTCAAAAAAAAAAAAAAAAAAAAAAAAAAAGATGATGATGATGATGAAGCAAAAGAGAAATAAACAAACAAGTTTATCAAAAAATAACTTTGTTTGAATAGTGGCTTCATCAAAATAAAAAAAAATTCAAAAAAATAAAATAAAAAAGAGGTCTTACGAAAACCGATGCTTTTTACGCCTTTCGCCCTTTTACTAACCACTAACCCAACCACCTACCTTTAGCCCAAGCCAAACCCTTCACCCCAAAAGTCCTCTTGATATTTACAAAGGTGTATAGTTAAAAAGGAGGAGGATTGATTGCTTAGCAAGCTTATGGTATGAGTAAGTTCCATGCTGCTCTCGAGTGTTTCACAAAAATACATCTTCGGCCGAGTGTTGAGTGATTCCCCGTGAGGTAGGTGAACTTGTATATAAATAAAATTTTAAAGAGGCATGTTATGCCCAAATAAGTAATTTCTCTTATGAAAAGTTCAAAATAAATCATAACGAATAGGATTGTAAATAACATAAAAATAAAGCCTAATAAAGAATCTTGGATTCCCGGCACTCTATGACAAGCCCAAAAACCTTCTCTTCTACCAATTCCATTTGGGAGTGTAAAGCCACATTATAAAGAGTTTTGCTTGAGGACAAGCAAAGATTCAAGTGTGGGGGTATTTGATGTGTGTAAAATGCAATATATAAATTACATCAAATAAGGCATAAAACTAACCCTTTTTTAGTACTAATGTTGGAAAAAGTGTGTTTTTGTTTTCCTTTTGAATTTACAGGGTCAAATAAGCTTAAACGAACAAAAAGAACAAAAATACAGCCAAAACCAACATAAATACAAAGAAAAGGAAGAAACGTGGCATGCCCGACCCCTCGACAACAACTCCCAAAGCAAAAACAAGAAGAAAGCTGAGCATGGGGCTGTGCCCAGCCCGACACGGGGCGTGCCCAGATCAGCACGGGGCCGTGTCCAGAATGGTCAGCCCTGGCACAAAAGACAAACCTATAGAAGCTTCTATTGCCCACCACGGGGCCGTGTCCAGTGAACACGGGGGCGTGGCGAAAGTACAACAGGCGCATTAATTGTAATTGCGAATTACAATTAATGAAGAGAGAGATTGTCAGACAAGCACGGGGGCGTGCCCAGCGGACACGGGGGCGTGTGGAGCTAATAAAGACAAACTGTATTAATGAAGAAAAAGTAAAGGGTGGACACGGGGCCGTGTCCAGCGGACACGGGGCCGTGTCCGGGCTTCTGTACAGGCTATAAATAGGAGTGTTTGGCTCAAGCTCAAACCATCCCTTGGCACACCACCTCTCTCACACTTCATCCACCACCCACCACCATCACAACACCATTATCCACCACCATCATCCATTGTCCATCGTAGAGTGTGTGAGTCGTCTCGGGATCCAAGATTGATCGTAAGAGTTCTTGACAATCAAGGCCATGTTTGCCTAAGTCTCTTACATCACTTGGTGAAGACAAAGTGTCTAGTATAATACTTTTTATTTCTAATCTTTTGCACTTTTTATTTGGTTTTGTATTAATGACTTTAATAACTAGTTACTTATGTTGAAGGTGATCTTTCCTTATCGTTTGTCTGTGGTGTCTTGGCATTATTTTACTGTCTATATAAAATAAAGGATTTTCACCATTCATATCTCCACGGTCTATATGGAGATATGTTGGCTACCTGGTCGGGGGTTAAGGGAACGGTTTGGTAAAGGTCTTGCCATTGTTCAGCGTTTAGAGGTCCTGCAATGGACCTGGGTCAAATATAGTAGGACCTCCTTCAATACTTCATGGTATTGGATGGCGGGGGTCCAAACTCTTTGATCCCCTCATAAGTTAACTACTATTAATACTATAACCCGGCTATTTAGGACTGTATCCCTGCTGACTCAGACTACCTAGCCGAGGGTAACGTCACCGCCAAAAGCGGGGCCTACCACAATACTGCATTAATAACTTAATTCATTATCTTCCAAGAATCCACCCTTTTAGGATTGTATCCCTGCTGACTCAAACTACTGGGGTGAGGGTAACGTCACCTTCAAAAGAGGGGCCTACTACAATAACTAAGATAATCTCTTAATTATGTGCAAAAGTGCAGAAATAATCAAAGGTTATACTAGATACGAGTCGGAACCAAGTGATTCATCTTGTCTATCTTTTTTTTTTCCAGCATTTTAGTTAGTTTTTAATTTTCTTAGTTTAAAACATTTTTCTAAACTTTTATTTTGGTTAGACGTTGAGGATAAACCGGTACTAAAAGCTCTTGTGTCCTTGGACGACCTCGGTATCTTACCAACGCTATACTACACTCAACGATGGGTGCACTTGCCCATATGTGTGTTTAGTGTTAGTGAAATATCGTGTTTTATAAATTTAAAACTTGGCTAAAATAAGTGTTAAAAAGGGCTTAAAATATACACCTAAAATAAGTAACACTTTACCGCACATCACGAGACTTGTGTGCCTCATCCATCACAAGCTCTCGTAGGTTGCCATAGTGTGGGACCCAAATGCGTCCTGTCACGTAGTAGGCGCCGTCTGTCTTTTGTTCTAGTCGTTGCCTTGAGTCGCGTAGGGCTTCAGCCCTGACATTTTCTGGTTTCAAAGCTTCTACCTGAGCTCCTCGTATCTGTGCATGAAGACTAGACTGAATAGTGAGTTGTAGTGCTCGCACACGCCTAGGTGTGGTATCTTTTCGACTGAGGGCGTTGGCCACCACATTGGCTTTGCCCGGATGGTACCTGATCGAGCATTCGTAGTCATTCAGTAGCTCGACCCATCGTCGTTGTCGCATATTCAGTTCTTTCTGTTTGAAGATATGCTCGAGACTCCTGTAGTCGGTGTAAATGGCGCACTTGGTACCGTACAGGTAGTGTCTCCATATCTTAAGTGCAAAAACAACAGCTCCCAGCTCTAAATCGTGTGTAGTGTAGTTCCTTTCATGAACTTTAAGTTGGCGTGAGGCGTACGCAATAACTTTATCCCGTTGCATCAACACACATCCAAGACCCTGAATGGATGCGTCGCAATAGACTACAAAATCGTTTGTGCCCTCTGGCAATGAAAGAATAGGTGCGCTGCAAAGTCTATCCTTTAAGTGCTGAAATGCTAATTCCTGTGCATTTCCCCATCGATAAACAACGCCTTTCTGCGTTAGTTAGGTGAGAGGTTGCGCAATCTTGGAGAAATCCTTGATGAACCTCCTGTAGTAACCTGCCAAACCCAAGAATTGGCGAATTTCCGTTGGTGTGCGAGGTGCAGGCCAGTTCTTAATCGAGTCAACCTTGGATGGATTAACGTGTATCCCATCCTTGTTTACCACGTGGCCTAGGAAATGGACTTCACGAAGCCAGAAGTCGCATTTCGAGAAATTAGCATAAAGCTGTTCTGTTCGAAAGAGTTCCAAAATAAGTCGTAGATGCTGCTCGTGTTCCTCCTGACTCTTAGAATAGATCAGGATGTCGTCGATGAAAACTATGACGAACTTGTCTAGGTAAGGCTTGCACACCCGATTCATAAGGTCCATGAAAACCGCAGATGCGTTTGTCAGCCCAAAAGGCATGACCAAAAACTCGTAGTGTCCATAACGAGTTCTAAAGGCTGTTTTGGAGACGTCCTCTTCTCGGACTCTCAGCTGGTGATATCCCGATCTCAAATCAATCTTCGAGTAGTAGCTCGACCCTTGCAGCTGGTCGAACAGGTCATCAATACGTGGAAGAGGATAACGATTCTTCACCGTTACCTTGTTGTGTTGTAATTCCGTTGCATGTGTCGACGTTTGAGAACAATATTGTGGTATTATGTTTTAAAACTTTAATCAATGGATGATCTTCATGGTTCTATTTTCATATAGCTTTGTTGTGGTTAAGCTATGGTATTAAGAAGTCACACCAAAATAAACCCACGCTTCCGCAAAGCCAGGGTGTGACAGCTTGGTATCAGAGCTTTGATCATAGCGAACTAGGATTCCTTCTCGAGTCTAGACTATGATCACTAGGGCTCTCACGAAAACATTTTTACATTGCATACACTACGTCCAGATCCAGGTCACAAAACATTTTCCCAAACAAAAGAATGAGCACATTTTATTTGTTATTTAAGGCTCAGTCTGAGAGGCTGAGGGAGTAGTCTAGTGGGACTAGGAGGCTCAGTCTGAGAGGCTGAGGGAGTAGTCTAGTGGGACTAGGAGGATCAGTCTGAGAGACTAGGAAGTTCAGTCGGGGAGACTGAGAAGATAGTCTAGGGTAGACTAGGATGATTACTTGTTTGCTTATTGGTGACTAACATGTTTATATGATTATATGATTGATTGTTTGTGCGTATGTGTGTTTGTGTTACAGACATCATGCCTTCTTCATCAGACACTGGAGTTTCCGACACTCTGGACCCCATGGCCATAGTATCAGATGACATAGTTTCATCGAAGCACGAGGTGTACACTTCTGATACTACCAGCACAGATAATGATGACTTTCAGCCCTTTGCGCTGCCTGATGTCGTAGCCGAGCCTGCTGATGGCCATCTCGCTGGGGATTTACCACTCGTGGTGATCCCTGCTCCTATACCCCTTGCTGCTTATCCGGTTGTTGATATGCCACTTGTTGATGTTTCTGACGATGATGTCGATTTATTTGAGGAGGACCCACTTGAGGGCGAGGCCCATATTGCTGCCGGTGATATCCTACTGCTTGCTGACGCTACTGCAGAGGAGGCTCATGCTCACTCACCTGTCCCAGACTCCTTTGAGTCTGTGGCATCCGTACCTTCGCACACACAGGGAGTGCAGCACCACTCACACGACGCCGACCCTGACATGGCGTCATCAGCTGCACCCGCACATGACTTTGAGTTTGATCATGATGTTGATGGTGATTCAGATCCTATTTTTCCACCTGGCTTTGATCCAGACCAGGACATTGAGTTCGTACACTTAGACCAGCACTTGGAGGATCCTGTAGCCCCTGTCGACCCTATGTTTGCTGATCCAGCTGATTTTGAGATGGAGTTTGTTGATCCGGAGCCGGTCGTGGCCCCTGAGCCAGTCGTTGCTCCTGATCCCGCATTTGAGCATGACCCTGTTCATGCCGATGCACCTGCTGTTGCCCCTTTTATTGATGACATACCTGTTGACGATCATCCAGTTGTCGCCCCACCATTGATGGATGATCATGTTGCTGACGCTCCTGTTGATGCTCCACTTTTGTTAGAGGATCCTGTTGTCGCACCACTTCTTGATCCTATGCCGGTGATGTTCGACCGTGCACCTTTCGCGACCCATATTGATCCACGATACGCTCACACCCACAATGGGTGGATATCTGATGACGATGATTACCCACCTTTCGTGTTCCCTGTTACACCACCTGTAGCCCCCATTTCAGCCCCTGTTTCAGCTTCCATTGATGTTCCCTTGATTCCCCCACACACCACAGATACTCACCGCACAGATCTCCCGATCACTTATCTCCAGGACATTCCTCTGCCACGTCCTGGGGAGGGTTCGTCACGTCATCCGTTTGGTCATACACCTTTTGTGTCAGGAGGAGGCCAGTTTGTGCCTCAGGTTTCTCATCACACTGTTGTTCCCATTGTTGCACCGTTTACTGTACCATCCTTCGCTCCATCTAGTGAGCCTTTCCTCTGGACCACGCCCCCCATTATGCCGCAGACGGATCCGTATCACCCATATCACATTGGATATTCTACGGAGGATGCTCTCACATCTTTCATGATACAGCAGGAGGCGCTGACCCGTCGCGTACAGGAGCTAGAGAGAGCTCAGCGACTCCCGTGCCAGTGCCAGACCCCACCTGTAGTATCACACCCTCCGCGTCCACTTTCACCTGACTCTGCCGCTCGTTTTTGGACTCCCGAGCAGCAGGTAGCATACTTATTGCGTGCTTTTCGTGCTATGGAGGAGGACTGGCTTCTTATGCGACGTTTACTCTTTTCTCGTTTTCCCCCTCCTCCACCGCCATCAGCTTAGGCCATTTTGATTCGACACAGGTAGACTTTTGGTGAGACGACCGCGATTGTGCAGACTACACAACTTTTGGAGACCACATTTTGATGATTATGACTTTTGATGTTTTGTATATTTGTTGTTGTTGTCACTGACTAGAAAGTTTAGACTAGGGCGATGTGGCCCTTAGACACTGATGATGTACGATACAGTTATGTACTTGTAAACCTTACATTGTGGTCTTGATTTATGACAGCGCAATCGCAGTATTCTCATTATATGTTGGGTTGATTATTGATTGTTTATGTTCTATAACATGAGATGTTATGTGGTTGATTTATTTATAACATGAGATGTTATGTGTTGATATTGTTGAATACATACGTACACTTTACTTACTATGACCTGACCAACGTGAATCATCTTTTAGAAGATGCCACCAAGACGCCAAACGCGTATGCCTGCCAATGAGGCAGAATTCCAAGGAATCATTGATGCCGCCATAGCGCAGTATGCAGCCTCACAAGGAGGAACGAGCGGGAGCCATTCAAGCAACAACGGCAACCACAACCCGCCTCATGGTATTGCCAAGTGACTTGAGACATATTACCATACATTTGGGTACTTATAGCACGCCCGCTAATACCAATTGTAAATTCTAACGTATGTGCAGGGTGCACTTACAAACAGTTCCTAGATTGCAAACCTGTTAATTTCGACGGCACCGGAGGTGCTGTTGCTTTTGTAAGATGGGCCGAGAAAACAGACTCTCTTCTTCGAATGAGCAAGTGCACTCCAGACCAGCAAGTGACTTACATTTCTGGGCTATTTTTGGATGGATCCCTGTCATGGTGGAACTTACAAGTGCAAACTCTTGGCGAAGCCGCAGCTTACGCAATGACATGGAATGAGCTAAAGGAGCTCATGCGAAGAAAGTACTGCTCGCGCGCGAAGATACAAAGGTTGGAGACTGAGTTTTGGCATTTGAGGATGGACGGTCCCAAAATCGCGGAGTACGTTCAAAGATTCCACGACCTATCTCATGTGGTACCTTATATGGTTACACCGGAATTCAAGCAAATCGATCGATTTATCTGGGGTTTAGCTCCACAGATCATGAGTATGGTCACTACTTCCAAGCCTGCGACAATCACAGAGGCTATCGACCTGAGCGTGGCTCTTACTGAGGAAGCCATCCGCCTGAACAAGTTTTCGAATGTTGAGCCGAAGAAGAAAGAGACTCACGTAGAGTCGTCTGGTGAGAATAAGAGGAAATTCTCGAACTTCAAGCAGAGTACTAGCGGTGTTGGCAAGAAAGGAGAACCAAGCACACCGGTCCAAGCTGCAACCGGTGTTGGAAAGAAAGGGAAAGGATATATGGGTACGCATCCCAAGTGTAACACCTGCCAGCGTCATCATTCTGGCCGATGTGGGCCAAAATTATGTGAAGCTTGTGGAAAAGCTGGCCACCTGAAGGATAACTGCTGGGTTAGTGCAGGCCGGGGAGGCCAAGGAGGTTTTGGTAATCGGAACAATAAACGAGGTGGCAATGGAAATCGTGTGCAAGGAAACAATGAAGGAAATGGAAACCGAGGGAACAATGCAAATCAAGCTGGGGACGCAAATCGAAATCAAAACAACAACCAAGCGGGGAACAGAGGAGGCAATGGTCAAAGACTTGGTTGTTTTAACTGTGGCGACATTGGGCATTTTAAGAGGAACTGCCCAGGATTGAACCAAGCATGGGGAAGAGTCTTTAACATTGGCGCAAGGGAAGCGCACCAGGATCCGAACGTTGTTACCAGTACGTTCCCTATCAACCAACGCTTTGCATCTGTTCTTTTTTATACTGGTGCCGATTATAGTTTCGTGTCGTTAGAGTTTAAGAGTATACTTGGGTTAACGCCTAGTAAGTTAGACGTTCCATATTCGATCAAATTAGCAAATGGAAAACTAGTTGAGACCAGTGAGGTTGTCCGAGGATGTGTGATTGAACTAGGAGGGCACGAGTTTACGCTAGACTTACTACCTGTCGAGTTGGGAAGCTTTGATGTGGTAGTGGGAATGGATTGGCTATCAAGTAACAAAGCCGAGATAGTTTGCCATGAGAAGACCATCCGCATCCCACTGATGGATGAAGAAACGATCATAGTGCACGGAGAGAAGCATAATACACCACTAAGAATTATTAGCTGCCTGAAAGCTAGAAAGTGCTTGAGGAAAGGATGTGTTGCATTCTTGGCACACATCGTGGACAAGAAAGCTGCTGAGCCGAAGATTGAAGACATTCCAGTCGTCAAGGAATATCTGGAAGTCTTTCCAGAAGACTTGCCAGGATTACCGCCTCAAAGGCAAGTCGAATTCCACATTGACTTGGTTCCAGGTGCCGCGCCTGTAGCCAAGGCACCCTACAGACCTGCGCCATCAGAGATGCAGGAGTTGTCGACACAACTCCAGGAGCTATTGGATAAAGGGTTCATCAGACCAAGCTTCTCACCTTGGGGAGCTCCAGTACTGTTCGTTAAGAAGAAAGACGGTAGTTTCCGTATGTGCATTGACTACCGGGAGTTGAATAAGTTGACTATCAAGAACAGATACCCCTTGCCGAGAATCGATGATCTTTTCGACCAACTACAAGGTTCAAGCTACTACTCGAATATCGATTTGCGATCTGGTTACCATCAGCTGAGAATACAAGAGGAAAGTATTCCTAGAACCGCTTTCAGAACTCGCTATGGACACTACGAGTTTCTGGTAATGCCGTTTTGGTTGACAAACGCGCCAGCTGTTTTTATGGATTTGATGAACCGAGTGTGTAAGCCGTACCTAGACAAGTTTGTGATTGTGTTCATAGACGATATCTTGATTTATTCAAAGACAAAGGACGAGCACGAACAGCACCTAAGAGCTATTCTATAGCTACTTAAGAAGGAGAAATTATACGCCAAGTTCTCGAAGTGCGAGTTCTGGATGCGTGAAGTCCAATTTCTTGGATATGTGGTGAATGGAGATGGGATTCATGTGGATCCAACAAAGATCGAGGCGATCAAGAATTGGGAGACTCCAAAGACGCCAACCGAGATTCGACAATTCTTAGGTTTGGCTGGTTATTATCGAAGATTCATTGAGGATTTTTCTAAAATCGCTCAACCTCTGACCGCGCTCACACAGAAGGATAAGAAGTTTGATTGGGGAATCAAGCAAAAAAAAGCATTCCAGTTGCTGAAAAACAAGCTTTGTGATGCACCGATTTTATCGCTACCTGAAGGAACTGATGATTTCGTGGTATACTGTGACGCCTCGCGTCAAGGATTGGGTTGCATGTTGATGCAACGCCAGAAAGTTATAGCTTACGCTTCACGCCAATTGAAAGTTCATGAAAAGAACTATACCACGCATGATTTGGAGCTAGGCGCAGTGGTATTTGCGCTGAAAATCTGGAGACATTATTTGTATGGTACAAAGTGTACAATTTTCACGGATCATAAGAGTCTGCAACACATATTCGACCAGAAAGAGCTGAATATGAGACAAAGACATTGGGTCGAATTGTTGAACGATTACGACTGCGAGATCAAATACCACCCAGGAAAAGCGAATGTGGTCGCTGATGCCCTGAGTCGAAAAGAGAGGATCAAGCCCATAAGGGTTAGGTTTTTGGAAATGATCGTCCAGACAGATCTCTCATTGCTCATTCATGCCGCGCAGAGAGAAGCCTTGAAAGAAAGGAACATTGAAGATGAGTATCTCCGTGGGATGGAGAAGCAGTTAGTGCCAAACGGGGAAGGAACGTTATGTTTCATGAAACGGATTTGGGTTCCTCTGTTTGGTGGATTGAGAAAGATTATTTTTGATGAAGCTCACAAATCACGGTACTCTATCCACCCAAGAGCGGATAAGATGTACCAAGATATTAAGGATTATTATTGGTGGCCTAGGATGAAAGGCGATGTTGCTGTTTATGTTAGCAAATGTTTAACGTGCGCCAAGGTAAAAGCTGAATATCAGAAGCCTTCAGGACTTCTACAGCAACCTGAGATTCCCAAGTGGAAATGGGAACAAATTTCAATGGACTTCATAACGAAACTGCCCAAGATGCCCAGAGGCCATGATATGATTTGGGTAATAGTTGACCGCCTAACAAAGTCCGCACATTTCTTGCCAATCAAATAAAAGGACAACACGAGTAAACTGGCGGAAATATACATGCGAGAGATCGTTGCACGTCATAGAGTGCCTCTCTCGATCATCTCTGATAGAGATGGATGTTTCATATCAAGGATTTGGAAATCCTTCCAAGAAGCTTTTGGCTCGCAGTTGAACCTAAGTACTGCATTTCATCCGCAAACTGATGGGCAAAGTGAAAGAACTATTCAGACATTGGAGGATATGCTGAGAGCATGTGTAATGGATTTGGGTGGTTGCTGGGATAATCATTTAGCATTGGTCGAGTTTTCGTACAACAACAGCTACCACACCAGTATTGGAGCCGCGCCATTTGAAGCTCTTTACGGACGCAAGTGTCGATCACCACAATGTTGGGCTGATGTAGGTGATAGGCAGCTTGTTGGTCCCGAAATAGTCCAAGAGACGACAGACAAGATTGCGCAGATTCGAAAACGCATCGAGGCGGCTCGCGACAGGCAGAAAGCCTATGCAGATCCAAAGAGGAAACCTTTGGAATTTCAAGTTGGAGATATGGTTTTATTGAAGGTTTCACCCTGGAAGGGTGTGGAACGCTTCGGAAAGCGTGGGAAGTTGAATCCGCGTTATATTGGCCCTTTCAGAATCCTGCAAAGGATTGGGCTTGTTGTCTACAAGTTGGACCTACATGCTGAACTAAATGGTGTTCACGATACATTCCATGTATCAAATTTGAGAAAGAGTCCAACACAAGAGACAGTGATCATTCCTGCTGACGAAGTTCATATCGACGACACGCTCCACTTCACTGAAGAACCTGTTGAGGTCACGGATTGGAAAGTTAACAAAACTCGCAGGAGCAGTGTCAAACTCGTCAAAGTGCATTGGAATGCTAGGCATGGACCTGAATTCACGTGGGAACGTGAGGACCGTATGAAAGAGAAATACCCCCATCTATTTCCTAAGACCCCTGCAACTAGAAGCAGAGCCTAAAATTTCGGGACGAAATTTCTTTAACGGGGGGAGAATGTGACAACCCTCACCAAACCAGGTATCCGTGCGAATTAATTAATATTTAATTGATGCTTAATTACTGTGCTTGCTTAGAACTGTGGTTAAACTGCTTCTTGATTTCTGATACATACTTATACATGCATCATACTTTATTACTGTCACTCCATTATTTACACAAGAACTATAGTGACAAACTTGATGCACAAAAGCACAGTAGCACCATGAACGGATAACCCAGTAAACATGCTGACATAGCCAGCATCAGACAGTTACTGTCTCTGAGGCCATTATGAGTCGGGAATAGTTTACTACACTAGTAGGGAGTGTAGGGAGGTGAGGATTGTAGAACTGCGTTACTAGGTGATTGTTATAGTGACCGGATGTGCCTAAAACGTACTTTAAGTACAAAATCCTGCACTTTAATGCAAAAATTCAGCATTTAAATTAACTAGTAAAGTGCAAAAACATGGGAAAATAATACTAGACAATTTCCAAAGTGTCAGGAATTCATTGTGTCACTAAAACAAATATTAACGACACTTTAAATGCTTATTTAGCACTTTAACGGATCAATATCCAACCGAACAACCGGACTTTACCCGGAACATAAAAATATTGTCAATGACATTGTTTTTCCTTTTCTGAGCCAGTTAGGGTCCCCGAATACCCTAACACCCGTTATATTACATAACATACAAATAACCTATCTTAATTCCTAACTAACATAACTAAACTCTAACTATATGATTAAGATTCAACCAACCCCCCCCCCCCCCCCCTATAACCGATCGGTTCCCCCTAGGGAACACACCACCCAACATTTGAATATTTTAATCACACTTGTCTAAAATCTAGATTACATAATATCTAGTGGTTAATTAGATTGGATGGACTATAAGTAACACCATTAGATAACACCATTTCATTCATTCAACACATCACAAAAATTCCACAACTCTCTCCCCTCATCACTCTCGTCCGAGAGCTCCCTCACACCCAC
This sequence comes from Helianthus tuberosus, assembly GCA_030545235.1. Taxonomy (NCBI): domain Eukaryota; kingdom Viridiplantae; phylum Streptophyta; class Magnoliopsida; order Asterales; family Asteraceae; genus Helianthus; species Helianthus tuberosus. Next base: position 212,047,396 of record CM060441.1, on the reverse strand, counting down.
CATCACCTTCCAATTTCAATCTTGCAATATTACATACATACAAGTGTGTTAGAGCTCATACGAGGAGACCCGGTGCTTACGGAATCACAAGGACCTCTCTACATCGCTATTAACCACCTTGTTTTCGCCTTGAATCTTCCCTAGCCTTGAGCTAGTTGTAAGTGATTCTAAACACCCTCTTGATCTTGTCTAAAGTGGTTAATAAGAAGTTTAACGGATAAAATTCATGAACATGCGAAAACAAAACTAAAAGTCTTGCTAGAAAGATGAACATGGTGGTTAAAGAATAACTAATGGTGTAAAACTCATGAACCTTGTTTAGTTATGATTATTTTATGTTGTTGGATGCTAGTAGTGGAACGGATCGTCATCTAACCACGCTAGATCATGTTCATGGAACATGAACTAGCATTATGTTAAGTAGGAAAGTTACAAGATGACGAACCCTTTCATACATAACCATGAACTTGTGTAAAAATGATTTTTCTTGTAAAATGGAGTTTTAAACTAGTAGATCTAAAGATCTACAAGTGGTATTTTCGAAGAACCAAGTAAAAATACAAGTCTTATTTTAAAGCCGGATCTTTCATAAACTAAAGGTGTTTTTGTGAACAAATAAGTGTGTAAACACTTGTGTAACAAAAGGATTTAACAAAGAAATATTTCCGTAATTTTTGGACTATAAGTTGTAAAGTTACATATTCTTTAAAAATAAAGTTTTCGAGAAACCGATTTTATTTTTAAAGATGGAAAGATCTACTAAAAAAGTTAGAAAGTTACAAAATACTTTTACACAACTTACAAGTTCATGTGTTTGCGATTTATATTTATTTTGACTATTTTGATGATTGAACATTGAATGTTGATGATTGAAAGTTGTTAATTGAATTTTGAAAAGAAAATGATACGCTAGTAAGCGTGGCCACCTCCAGTTACAGAGGAAACTCTGGCGAAATTTTTCCAGAAAATAACACTTAGAATATTTTTGAGTAACAAGTGTTTATAAATATTTTTAATTTGTTTTTCTTAACAAACTTCGCCATGATTTTTGTTATAAAATAACCAAGCATTCGGAGGTGGGTTTTCGTAAATAAAACTTACTAAATATATATTTCATAGTAAAACGCTTGCGTGATTTTATGATTATTTTGTGAACTATATATTATTTTTAGAGTAAAAATAATATAACTGGAATACATTGTGAAAGCACGACTCCAAAATAATACCAACGCCTTCACAAATAAGTGTCTAAGTTACACCGGTATTATTATTATTATCATCCGAACCTTAAAACGTAACTTACATATTTTTCGGAAAAATACCCTTAAATGTGAATTTTGACAAAGTATTATTTTGGAATTTGTATAAAGTAAAATATAATATTTTTGGGAAAATATGTATATTTTGGAGATAGAATATTTTAGACGAATGAATAAAATATATTTTATTAAGTGAGACTTAATAATATATTTTGGATTTACAAAACGCACATGTATTAAAACCCCCATCCTTGGGAAGGAATATAACTATTAAATAATTAAGAAGTGTAAATACGAAATAGTTGCCTAACTATTTCCCAAAAACGTTAAACCTTAAGCCAAGGCACGGCCGTCCGTCTAATAGAAGTTAGTACGTGTAGGTCGTCACGCAGCAGGTTGATTTGGGATTTATTATTTCGAGACGCACTTCAGTGAGTTAATGTCCCCCTTTTCTCTTAACTGTTTTTAGTTTTAAACTGCGGGGGTGAAATACATGTTACTATGATTACGAACTTTTACTTACATGGTATAATTAGCGTAAGGAGGGTTACTACTTAGATCATGTGAGTGGGTAGGCGGGAACTGGAGGCCATTAATCCGCATTGTAGGACCGAGGGTCTTTAGCGGTAGATCTATCTGGGTGTAGCGAGCCCAGCCCTAGGCCCAAACAGAACGGACCTCGGGGTGACTTGGTACCCGACGCAAAAATCTGCTAGGTTTGAGTCTTCCTACTGCACTTCACACATATCAATGGCCTTGCAAACCATTGGTGATCTCTTTATTTCCTTATTTGCTACATATCAGGAATTTTATACTTACAAGGGTTTTACATACTCACTTACACATGAACTCGCTCAACTTTATGTTGATTTTTCAACTTACATGTATTTCAGGGAATTAGGGATCTGGCGAAGTATGCTACGTTTTCACGCTGCGTAAGAGTTATGAGGTCATCCACGTTTAGGGGTTGTGGCTCTTACCTGGACGAGTCACAAGTCTTAAGCTGTGTTTATTTCATGTTTGTGGTTGTGTCTTCTGAACAAGGTTTTTAGTTGTTGTGTTGTAATTCCGTTGCATGTGTCGACGTTTGAAAACAATGTTGTGGTATTATGTTTTAAAACTTTAATCAATGGATGATCTTCATGGTTCTATTTTCATATAGCTTTGTTGTGGTTAAGCTATGGTATTAAGAAGTCACACCAAAATAAACCCACGCTTCCGCAAAGCCAGGGTGTGACATACATCTCAATCTAAGGCTATGCGGTATGGTAGAGGCTCATCATCGGAGGATGATCCGCTACGTAAGCGTCACATAGGATGGGTGTGAGGATGGGGCAAAGGGGGATGAAACTAAGGAAATAGGGGATGAGCCTAAAATATACGTATATATATGAGTTGTATGTATATGTGTGTGTGAGGATGGTTTTGTCTTGTAGCTCCCGTCTCCAACGTCGGGAGGGCGACGTTCAGCCGGTGGGTGGGGGGGGGGGGGGAATGGGGGCTGGTGCGACGACGGTAATGGACGGGTTGGGGACGACCCCCACACCCTTCAGCCTAAGGGTGTTAGGAGTGGTTAAACACTTGAGAGTGGCAAACTAAAAAATCAACCAATGAGAGTGTGTCATGTCAAAGTGGTAAACTATGCTTAAAAGTGTTGGTAATGATTTAGACACTTGATGAAGTGGTAAACTATTTTTGAAAAAAAAAGGTGTGATTGGTTGAGATTGGAATGGACCCCACCCCACAATACCCCCTCTCTCTCTCTCAATCATCTTCCCCACGTCGGCATGCATACCCCGATCCACGCCTTTCTCGGCAACGGCAAAGGGTTGGCGGCGGTGTTTGCCGCGTGGCAAACCGCTTTGCCTCACCCTTTGCCGCGTCCACTCCTAACACCCTAATCATGCTCCCAACATCGCTCCAACTAGGCTAGTAACAGGAGCCAAGTGGGCAAAGTTAGGCTAGTAATAGGATGGGAGCATGCGGTCCATCAATTTTTCTCTAATCATACACACATTTTTTTACTTTTTTTCTATTATTCTGTTTAGTTTACATATGAAAAAAAAATCGATAAGTAAATGGGGAAACACGTCACTAGCACTTATAATAAAATGGAAAATAAGTTGACGAAAATAAATAAAACTATAATCATGATTTGAAAAACCACTTAATTGTACAAATATGAGTGACAACCGACATGAAATGGCCGACAAAACTATTAACTACATTGATTATTCAATATACTTATTATTATTATTGGTAACATAACAAATAATCAGCATTACGTTTACAAACTTTTAGTTTATTATTTGGTTGCATCACATATAAAATTATTTAACTGCAACTTTGTTGAGAATCTATTATTCAAAGTTTTATGACACTTATTGATACATGCTAATACGTGTAATTATTTGATACGTGGTCATATGGCAACTTAGAGCATTCATGATGTACAAATCCTACAAACCTTCACATATTAACACCTTGCCGCTATTTAGGTTTCTAAATTTTCCTCAGAAACTCACTTTTTCTCACAATATACAAACCTTTACAAACCCTATTAAAAATATAATGTATATATGGCATGTATCGCCCGCATGTGAGTGAGGCGCCCGCATGTGAGTGAGCGGCACGACCATTCCGTCCGAAATGGTGTCTGGATTTCCGGACCTAAAAATTGGACCAAGCTCCAGACACCACCTACAATGTTCAAACCATACTGCAAGTATGGAACTTTTGCTACATGTATTCGAACACCCACAATTTCTCAACATTGTGGGTGCTCATACGCGAACATGTAGCATTAAAGGATTAAAAGTTAAAAACCAGTTAAAATAAAGTTGAACCTAAAATAGTTGTAATAGAAACTTAACAACATATCATTACCATTGTTTTACGAGTTATTTTATTGTCAGTTAATTACAAACATTCAATTAGAATCGTAAGTATTTTTGTAATGAATGGTGATTTTTATATAATTAAATTGCATTATTAGAAGCTAAGTTTGATTAAAATAACTATACTGCAATTATTGTTGCAATTATAATGAAACAGTCCATTTCTTGTCACTTTTGTTTTGTTTTGAATTATTTGTTAGGTTTCTAATTTATTGGACGCTTAAACTTATTTAGAAAACTCAATCAAAATTTAACTTGGTTTTTGTTATGAATTATTAGGTTCAGACAAAATTCTCACATTCACAACGGTTCTTCTTTTGTATATATATGTATAATATGATATTCTTTTGTATATATATGTATGATATGATAAGAGAAAGATACACGATTTTGTAGAGAAAGAAAAACTTATCCCCAATTAAAGAAAGAAAGAAGAAGACGGATATCAAGGATTCAAGTGATTCTGTCCCTATTGATATATGGAAACCATACATCTTGGAGGAAAGGTGAAAGGGATGTGAATTAGCCCTTTGTTTGATCAGTTATACACAAGAGTAGTTGTATTTTTACAGTGGTTTTATAACACGTTATCAGCACGAAGCTCTAGCCAAGCACGAGGCTCTAGCCAAGGAAACGTTCAAGCAATTATAATCAAAGTAAGTGTTTGATTAATTTATATAAACTATAATTGTTATGATAAACGTAATATTTCTTTTATACCGTGGGATTGTTTTCCTTTAGGAGACTCAGTTATCCAGACACTCCTATCATAAAAACATCTAAATCCCATACTTAATAATAAAAATGAGTATGAGGTACCTATTGCTATGAGAATATAATAACTTTGGGACTACTAACAATCTAAATTTATTTATGCACCTAACATTTACATTTATGTTATCTAACATTTATTTATGCACCTAACATTTACATTTATGTTATCTAACATTTATTTTCTAATGTTTAATAACGTTTATTTATGTTATAAAACTGGCCTAAAAGCATTTTGTGTGATGGAAACTTAGGCTCCTTTTGAGCTTCTTTATTACAGTTTCTTTAAAGAAAAAGATTACAATAGGAAACAAAAGATGGATATATCCGTGTGTGGTGTATGTTCACATATATAAGAAAACAAGACTTTTACTGTGCACAATAATTCGACTAATAATTATTTCCTTTACTGTGCACATCGTTGTCATCTACTATTCATAATAATTTATTTATTATTGTGCATACTAATTATATATATATATATATATATATATCCGTAAAATGGCTATGCATATTTTATTATAAAATTGCCAATTATTAATATTATCACTGTTGTTATCAGAACCATTTAAAAATGATACTCAGCACGTTACCCACGATACCTACCGAATCTAATATTAAACATTTTGTTTGTTACCGAAATTTTCAAACCTAATACAGTAAAACTATTTTCAAGGTGTATCATGGAAGCCTTAACCAAGCGTATTGTGTAAGCTTAATTTTTATCTATATAAGTAACCCACCACTCGTGTAAATCCTCAAACCAACTGAACTTCTGATATAGTTCGACACATACCCAAAACAACTCATACTCAAATTCTATTTTTTTTAGATCTCAAACAAATCCCAATATTACTATCATGAGTCTTCAGTTTTCTACTCGTGCACACGCTGAATCTTCAAACGCAGCAGAAATTCGTGCCCAGATCGAAGTCCATAAATTTCTTCAGTTTAGGGATGCACACACCCATACGAAATGTCTAACCCTCAGGAGGCTTAAAGTTAATACTATTAATAGTATCGACTGGAACATAACGGGGATTCTAGACAAAGATGATCGACTGACGAGGTTACTACCAATTGGTTCACCATGGCGTCTTTTTTTTTTTGATATCTTAGAACCCTCATACGATGAATTTGTATATGAGTTCTGGTCTACTTTTCATTTCACACGAAATAAAAACCTATCTGAGCCCTCTATCGATTTTAGACTCGGTGGAAAAACTTTTAATTTGTCATTATCTGAGTTCGCAGTACATTTAGGTATTTATACAGAAGAAGAGGTTAGATCACCTATATTTATAAACGCATTAACCGAATATCCTGATCGCATACAAGATTATTGGTCTACACTTACACCAGCAGTGTGGAGTAAAAATAATAATTCAAGAACATTTAGAGATCCTCTTTATCAATATATGCACCGTGTTCTAGCCAACACGATCAGGGGGCGCACGTCTAATCTACACAGGGTTAGTGGTACCGATCTCTTCCACTTATACAGTATATTCGAGTCAGTCCATTGTAATATTGCTTACTCTCTTGCTATGTACTTTGAGCAATACCAAACACGTCTCCCGAAAAACCTTATGGGAGGATCATACATAACAAAAATAGCTAAATCTCTAGGTGTCATAAACGATCAGATTATTCAAGAATTATCCCCACCACGATTACCTGGAGTGGTAAGTTTTACCAATATTGATATAATACCTATTGATATTCCTATACAAACACGATCGTTTCAATCTGAGGCAGCACCGGTTATCCCAGAAAATACATCACAAAATATACAACATCAACTGTCGCAGTTTCCTCCACCATCTTTTTATCAGTTTGATTTGTTGTCTCAACAGCAGCCAATACCACCCATGTTTGAACATATTTCAACTAACACATCTCAAACACAGCATACTCAACCACAAACACCAGGCATCTACCAGGCACTTTCACCTTTATCTTTTGGGCAAGGAGAAATGATGCAACAATCCATATTTAATGATAACATGACATTCCAAGAGTTGTTAGCATCAGAACAACCCATATCACCACTATTGCAGCAACAGTCTTCACTACATCCGGAGCAACAACAACAGTCAATTGTTGAAGCCGGACCAAGTACGGTGCCTCTAATAAATCCATTTTTAGATCCAATAAAGGTTGATAAACTAATAAAAAAGAACCGAAAAATGTCAAGACAAATAGAGTGGTTGACGAAAAAGAATGAGTGGCAGGAAGAAATGCTAAGACAAGTAGCTGGTATTATCTCAAAACAATTTAATCCGCCACCTCCATCACCTCATGATTCTGATTCTAATTTTGATTAAGTTCAGTTGTATACACAGATAGAGGTCTGCAAGCATAACAATATACTAGAATCATTTTACTACGATTCAATTATTTTAATATATCTATTCAAGTATCTGGGAAATACATACAAACTAAAAGACTTACTTGCTATAGCTGAAACTAAACCATTCGTAAGTCTGTGAATAAGCATAAATTATAGGCTACGTATCTGGATAAGTAGCCATATGAATTAAAACATGTTTACATACAACATGGAAGATGACACACGAGCATTGTCATCTCAACAACAACTCCCATCAACGTTAGATGGATCCCACCACCATATTAATAATTATGTAACTGAATTATTTTGCACTACGGAACGAATATATATTTGTATTCAAGTGTATGGATTCTTGTGATGAATCATCATAGAGAGTAGGCTATAACTGTAAAAAAAAAAAATTTTGGGAAGTTAGAAAACTATCAGATTTATTTGATTCATAAAAACAAGTTTATATTTACAAAATATATTAAAGACGAAGCATGATAAACATACAAGTTTGGGTTGTACATACATACACACATACAAATGTTTTGTGGAAATACAAATAACAAACATATGTATATGAATAATGCAAATAACGGTTCTGCCTGGGACATTCAAAATTAATAGAAAGAATGGGAAAAGCTAATTACCTAATGGTACAAAGCTTTTAAATAGAGGACGCTCTATTTTTCCCAAATATCAACAAGAAAATTGTTGAGTTTCAAGAATATATATATATCATCAAGGATATACTATGATGAAAAGGATTCATGATGGGGTGATAATCCTAAAAAGGATTAAAGGATACACATATCCTAGCATGATACCATTTAGTATTTAAATCGATGCATCGTCTAAATGGTTATCAATTCGCAACTTGAAGTTTGCACATATGGCTAAGCTAATATAGCAAGAATATTATTCCAGACTTCTAAATTATCAATGATCATTGGAACAAGTATTATTATTGAAACATTTACTCCCCATTACAGTTATTTAGAAACCAAATATTTATCATCTTTGGGTGTGCGATATATATACTATATATACTGAAATTATTACAACACAACGCACAAAGATGAGATTTAATGACATGTTGGGAATAAATAATATATAGCCATAAATGAGAGATTTTTTATGGGCTTCATTTGCTGATTATAAATCCCAACATGAGGGGGAGATAGAAAACAACTAAAAGTGAAATAAATTTTGAAGTTATCATTATATTATCTGTATCCTCGAGTAAAATATCTAAAAGATATTTTAAGAAGGAAATTCATCCAAAAAGTCTTGAATTGCTCCAGTTAAAATTAATATCCAAGAAGGACAAAGACATATTTGAAAATCTTATATATCAGATACTAATGCTTTAGCTCGAGTTGATATAACAGACAAGCAAAGGGATAATAATAATATGGCTATTGAATCCCGTTTGAAACATGAGAGGCCAGTCGGTTCAAAGGATAAAACATCCTCGAAATAGAAAAGGCCATGAAAAGGAAATTAGGTTCAAAGGATAAAACATCCTCGAAAAAGAAAAGGCACTAAAAGGGAAATTGACCATAAAAGAAAAATGGTAAATTCAATTCCCTTAGGAAGGAGTGAATGATAATACCTTCCCTCAGAAAGAAGTAAATGATTCCAACATAGAATTGTCGATTAATTATGGTCATACACATATATTATGGAATCAAGATGAAATAGAAAGTTTGAAGCATAATAGACCATTTGATTTTTCAAACATTAAATTTCTTGAAAAATAGGAAGTTATTGTACATATGCTTATATTTAACCAAAAAGGAAATCTCACAAACTAGGCACCTAGCTCGGTTGGCTAGGTGCGCGAAAGGGTGTGGCCTAGACCCGGGTTCGATCCAGGGGACGGCCAGTTTCACCATTTTAATTTTTCATTAACACATTGCAAGATGAATTATATTTTCCTTTTCATATTCTCCTAAGGTGAAACGAAATTTTTGATACACTTGAGGTATGTAAGGTATAATTTGTATTTTTACTAACACATCGAAACAAGTTTGGTTAGTTTTTGTAAATGCAGGTAATGTAACAAAACACAGTTGTGGATCTTATGATAATTGTTTCCAAAATGAACCAGAAGTCTCATATGAAGATTATATAACACTGATCGGCAAAAGATTGCCTACCTAAGGATCAAGCGAAAAATTGTTGTCTATAAAGCTTTGATCAACTTTCAAGGAAGATAGAGACAAGTCACATAAATAATACATATTAAAATGAGGGGGAGTACTATACAAGTTGCACTCTTTTTCCCTTAACTAAGTTTTATCCCATTGGGTTTTCTTAGTAAGGTTTTTAATGAGGCAACATACATGATCCAGAAATATCAGGAGAAGACTATACACTGCACTCTTTTTCCCTTAGCTATGGTTTTATCCCACTGGGTTTTCCTAGCAAGGTTTTTAACGAGGCAGTATTCCATAGTCAAACCCTAAAGTTGAAAATTGTCATCCAACTTGGAACGTATGGATTATTGATCAAGTGAATGGTGATAATATGTCTGAGGGGGAGTGTTATGAATTATTAGGTTCAGACAAAATTCTCACATTCACAACGGTTCTTCTTTTGTATATATATGTATAATATGATATTCTTTTGTATATATATGTATGATATGATAAGAGAAAGATACACGATTTTGTAGAGAAAGAAAAACTTATCCCCAATTAAAGAAAGAAAGAAGAAGACGGATATCAAGGATTCAAGTGATTCTGTCCCTATTGATATATGGAAACCATACATCTTGGAGGAAAGGTGAAAGGGATGTGAATTAGCCCTTTGTTTGATCAGTTATACACAAGAGTAGTTGTATTTTTACAGTGGTTTTATAACAGTTTTTGATTAAATATAGCCGATATAAACAATAATGAATGGGCGATGTTGGGGCTTTTATTGTATTTGATTGAGTTCATTTCATTGGTTTGTATGGTTTTAAATTTTTGAGTTAATAGCCAAAATGGTCCATGAGGTTTGTTCACTTTTGCCACTTTAGTCCAAAATCCAAAATTTTTAAACCTGGGTCCTTGAGGTTTGCATTTTGTTGCCATTTCAGTCCAAATTTCAAAAACCCCTTTTTTGGCTGTTGCAACCAGCCTATTTTGTCCTTTTGTGCAGGGGTATTTTGGTCATTTTTATGAGTTATTATAACAAACCCAGATCATCTCTCTTAAAGCAGATCATCAAACAACTGAATCATCATCATCTTCTCAAACAACTGAACATCAACACCTGCAACTATGACGAATCAACAACACTAATTAACCCCGAAAATATCAAGTCAAAACCCAGGATAAAAATAAAAACGAAAATATGAAAAAGAAGAATTAGAAGAGGCTCAGATCTGTTAATAATAATCAAAACAAAGAGGAACCAACCGCCATGGCTGCAAACATCATCGTTGCTTCAACAACCGGATATTGCCCCGCCAAGATACGGTAAGTCTCAAGCTTCACTCGATTCACTCAGACAACGAAAAAATCATCATCGCCTCTTTATGAGTTATTATAACAAACAGCTAATTACAAACCCATATCATCTCTTTCAAAGCATATCATCAAACAACTGAATCATCATCATCTTCTCAAACAACTGAACATCAACACCTGCAACTATGACGAATCAACAACACTAATTAACCCCTTTCTCTCTCCCTGTCTCCTCTCTGCCGCCACAAGCACCACCACCGCCACCTCCTCCCCCTTCTCACCACCGCCAACATCAACACCCACCCATCAACACCCCTTCTACCTCCATTCACGAAAATATAAAGTCAAAACCCTTGATAAAAATAAAAAACGAAAATATGAAAAAGAAGAATTAGAAGAGGCTCAGATCTGTTAATAATAATCAAAACAAAGAGGAACCAACCGCCATGGCTGCAAACATCGCGGCTGATTCAACAGCCGGATATTACCCCGCCAAGATACGGTAAGTCTCAAGCTTCACTCGATTCACTCAGACAATGAAAAAATCATCATCGCCTCTGATCGTTGCTGTTGTACCTCATATCAAGTCAAAATCCTCTGATCATTGATGTTGTATCATCATCGCCTCCGGCGAGGTTTAGAGAGAGAAAGAGAGGGTAAAAGCTAGGGTTTTAGAGAGGGGGGAGAACGGGGGTGGTTGTGCTCTGAAGAGGTGGCGCTTGTGGGGTGGGTGTTGATGGTGGCGGTGGAGTTGGTGAGATGGGGGAGGAGGTGGCGGTGGTCGTGGTGGTGGTGCTATAGAGAGAGAGGAGAGAGTTGATCTGGGTTCTTGATCTGCTTTGAGAGAGATGATATGGGTTCTTGATCTGGGTTTGTTATAATAACTCATAAAAAATGACCAAAATAACCCTGCGCAAAAGGACAAAATAGGCTGGTTGCAACAGTAAAAAAAGGGGGGGTTGAAATTTGGACTAAAATGGCAACAAAATGCAAACCTGAAGGACCCAGATTTAAAAAAAATGGATTTTGGACTAAAGTGGCAAAAGTGAGCAAAACTCAGGGACCATTTAGGCTATTAACTCTAATTTTTTTTATTTTTAGGGTGGTTATGGATTGAGTGAGGCTATATCTTGTCACACATAGTTTAATTTTTTTCAAGTCGTTTGAGTTTTCCATTGGTTTTGTTGGCACACTTCTTTCTTTTACATATTCATGATATGCATTTCCTTGTATTGTATTTGTTTTTTTAGAGTTGGGCGTTTTTTAGACAGAAAACATCTACGGTGGATTTTGATGTGTAGGGGATTCGGTGGGTTGGCTAAAGGGTGATTGATGGGGACGTGTCAATGATCGTAGAGTGTTAATAATGTTGCATTTACAATCGGTGGGTTTAATGATTCTGGAATGATCGTAGAGTGCAGTGGCGGAACTAGCCCATTAAATCAGGGGTATCCCAAAAAAAAATTACCATGCATCATACAATATTAAAAAAAGACAATAAGTAAAACAAATATTTAATAGATTTCAGGGCTGCAGGAGGTGAGATCGCTGGCTGCCTGGCAGTTCTTTCTTTGTTCGAACTTCGACCTTTGGTTTTCCTGCATCGTTACTGTTCCATTGCCGCCCCCATAATCAACATATAAATGGGCTTGTTTATTATTATTTTTGGTCTTGAGCTAATGGGCTAGCTTAAGGGGACCCGGGATGGGGAACTATTTCCCCGTGATACTTTTCTTCAACGCGTGATGGAAACAAACAAACCATCGCCACCCCTCAAAGTTAACCCGTGAATCAATATTTCCGTGATAAACTTGACGGATGATAAATGGAAGGATGTGAGGGGGTGTGAGGGTTTATTGTTGGGTGTTGTGAGTGATGGACATTTCCACTAAAAAAGGTTGTGAGTGATGTAATAATGGTTGATGACATGGCGGAAATTGATTGGATGTTGTGAGTGATAAATGGGTGGTGAGTGATAACCACCCCTACCCCCTAATAGGCTATTAACAAATATGTTTGGGCTTGTAAAAAGACTTGGATTTACACTTTATACTATCCTATTTTTATGGTTAGGAGTATTCTCGTATTTTTTAGAGGTATCATTTATATAAAAAACGAGAAAAAAATAACACTGTGAATATGGGGTTGAGCCGTAGCCCGTGCTACGGCTCCTTATATGGTGGTTCCGCCCGTGGTAGAGTGTCAATAATGTCACATTGACAATTGGTGTGTTTAAAGATTCTGGATTGACAAGTTGAATATGTCAACCAAAACATGATCCATATATTTAGTCTTGTAAAAAACATTAGTCCTAACCCGAACACATTTAAAGTCATGTCGTGTTTCAAATCAATATGTTTCATATTCATATATATATATATATATATATATATATATATATATATATATATATATATATAGGTAAAGAGTATGGTACAAATCTCACTATCGTACATTATGTACGCTACAACAGCAGCCATACACGTGTCCTGATTCAATTTTAACAAATAAGGGTATATCAGACATTCTAATCTAACATTTACGACTGCTAATCAGGGGTTTTGTTCTCGCTATGGACGATTCTAACCTTGGCGGTTTCTTTTATTAATTTTAATTTGATTAATTTAATTGTTTAAACACGCGCTTTTAATGAGATGATCGTACGGTTGTTGTTATAGCGTACATAACGCACGATTAGAGTGTTTGTATGATAACCAGCCTCTATATATACATATATATATATATATATATGAGTGGTGCTTTGTGACTTAAGAACAACTAGATTTGCAACCCCACCCCCCCCCCCTTTCACGCGTTGCAGATTTCTTTACCCTCACGTGTTACGGTGAGAGCGTAAAACCGTGCTAAATACCAAATACATATTAACAATGAATACCAACGTCATCACAGTTACAATATGTCATGATCATCAACATATTCTTACATTAAGTATCGCATAATCTATCCTAGTTGTTAACATTTTTCTAAGCTTCAATACGTGAGCATAGTGTGTTTCTCGAAATTCTTTATGTAGATTATCAACAAAGAGTGCCTTCCCATATTTGTTGAAGATGTATGATAGGATATGGCATCTTCATATAAGAGAGTCTTTCCTAGCCTTAGTGGATCAGAAGCGTTGATCATTGGAGTTATGGTATTGGATCGTTCGACTACAACACAAACATTAGGATTCCCATAAGTCTTCTTTTGTGTGTAATAAATATCTTTGAAACCACATATTCACCGACTTTCTCATCCTGATTCATTCCTAAATGATATTGATGCATAACCTAGTTCATTTTATAGCGTTTTGATACCCCAACAGTAATCCCATAGAGAACCATTATCTTTTTTGCATCCAATTTGAACTATATTCTTGAATATGGCCATAATTTTTCCATGCAAAAACAAAAGGTGAAAAAATAAATACAAACAATATGTAATCATCCACATAGCAAAAAACAAAAATCATTCGAAAGGTAACAACTCATAATTATTGTCATTGCTACAACAAAGTATGCCAAGTTTTACGACGAAATGACAATGTAACAAAATCAACAACACATGATATTGTGGTTTACAATAGTAAACCATACGTTCAGAATAATTAACATCTCAATCACACCCACATTCACAAAGCCAAATGCAAAAGCATTCTTAAGGTAACAAATCATAATTATGCCATGGTTGCAACGAAGTTTGCCAAGCCATATGACAAACCAATAAAATCAACAACACACGATATTTTGTGGTTTAAAATAGTAAACAATAGGCTCAGAATAATTAACATATAAATCAAAACCTCATTCACAAAGAAACCTAATAGCATTCCAAAGATAAAACTAAAGTTTTTGCTATGGTTGCAACATACGTTGCCATGCCTTATGACGAAAGCCATCACAGTTTTTATAGACATGCATCAAGCCAACTAAAGTATGTGCATGTGCTAATCCTCACTAGCTATCCGGGTCTCTCGGAAGAACCCATTGCAATTTTCATAGAGACCCGAAACCTGTCACACCCCAACCGATGGCGGAAACATCGGGGAGAGGCACTGAGCGAAACAGATTGTCTAGGAGAAATCCATAACAACTAAATTACCAGATATTTAATATTATGTAACATACCATAACATACCAAAGTAAAACAGTTATTACAGACCAAGTATCTCAAAGACAAATAAAATACTATTCCGATAACTCATGACATAAATTGTTTGTTTGTTTCTAAACTCACCTACTTGGTTCCACATAGCAAGCATCCTAGCATCTCAAACACCAGTCACATACGTTAAAATAGAGGTCAATACACATAGTGTAAAGGTGAGCATACAATTTTAGTAGTATAATAGGTAGCGAAAACGTTTTACGCATAACCAGCATGTAACGTGCAGCAAAGTGAAGCAAGTAGGTTATCGACAATGAAATATGCACAGACGTGACTGCGAGTTGTAGAATGCGCAACACATATCACCACTGTGACACGTGAAGTAAAGCCCTTAACAACCCCTGTCCACGACAGGTGCTGAGTCCAAACTATAGTACTATCGTTGCTAAGGTGTCAGGCAACAATCACTGTGTAAACATAACATACAAGCATTCATCGAATAACACGTATAACATGTAATAATGGTCAGCGTATAAAAGTGTTTGCGTTGTGTGTCAATTGTGCGTTGTGTGGCACCCTCACCCCGTACCGGAGAGGACGGGTGTGAACTAATGACCTAGTCATGACCAATGCTTTGATAGGAGCATTGGGGAAAGGGCAAAATAAATCAGGAGCCGTCTTGTATCCTAGGTATTATCAACATTGTAATCAATGAACGGATCTAAACACTTGATAACTAACGTTTTCGTAAAACCATGAACTCACCAGCGTTGTCTGATACACGTGAGTGCATGCTCGCATGTTATAGGTTATGTGGATCGTGGAACTTGCTGACTGGGATACTGGAGTGGTCATGGGTCGCAAAGCTTGGGATCGCGAGACAAGTCTAATGGTTTACACACATACGGTTTATGTAACACTTAACAAATGATTTATGCTTCCGCTGAATACGATGAGTTATACTTTTTGTAATGTAATACTTTATCTTATTAAATGAAAGTTTTTACTTGAATCATGTATGAGTTCTATGTGATTGGTGGCTAGATCCTGGTACGTCACACGCCTCGCGGGGGTTCCCGCATGTGGTATTTTGGGGGTGTGACAGTTTGGTATCAGAGCCACTGGTTATAGTGAACTTTTTTTTAAAAATGTTTTTATAAAACCAGACTATAACCGAACAGTTCTGAAAACGAGGATACGACCATGACACTCAGCTCCAGATTGCAAGGTTCGTCTTTTCATCAATGGTATACATTGCATGAGTAGTGTACATTTGTTTATGATGTAGCATACAAACACACACTCGTCACTATAGCATGATTACATGAACTGCTTGCTTACATTGTAATGCGTTGATAGCATGTCGTAGTCCTTAGATTTTTATCGTTTCGATAACCTCTGTTTGGCATTCGAGTTTGAGGAACCATTTGACATGAGTTAGGAGGAGCTAAGATGAGCATGCAAATCACAATATTATTGTGGGTGCACACATAATAATAATGTGAGGTGCATGCGAGTCCCAGGGAGGCTTAACAAGTGAAAAAGGGGTTCCGTTCCGTTATTTGATTGATGTGAAACACAACAGTCTATAGGAGTCGTAGCAGTGATTGTCTCCTACTTGAGCATGATCCTTTCACTTCTCACTGAATCCTTGCGAATCTCGAAGCTATCGAGTATTACTTGAACACCCATCTGAACGCCTAGCAAACTGTGTAGAATGTTAGGTGCTTGTACGAACATCCCTGAATTAGATGTTGCAACATCAATGATTGGTCTATACCTATAACACTCCTCTTTGTTTGCTGGAACTCAATGTATTGACGTCTTAGATCCCGAAGTGCGATCACTTCTGCAACACTCTCGTAACAAGCCATGTATTACTTAATTAACTTGCTAGATCGATGGATGTAACGCCCGTCTCAATTGATCAAGATTTTAATAATGAAATACACATTTTAATGCTAAAATGTGACTTTACAAAAACTTGTTATACTAACATTCCCATATATTTACAACATTTCAAAAACATATTTGTAAATGTTTACATAATTCACTTATAACAAAACAAATCAAGATTTGACACGGAAGCTTCATTTAACGTGTGTTCGGTTCTTGCTTGTCGCTTGATCTTCATCCGGGACTCTCGACATTCACCTATGATCAAAACCAACTTAGAAGTCAGTTTTGATAGTTAAATAACAAGTACAACAAGGTAATTGGGTCAAATAATCAAAATAAACAAAATTTCAAGAATTCACCCCGTCGCCGCGCGCCACGGCAAACCCACGGCCCCATTTTGACAGAATGTGTTGATGTTGGTGCTGCATATTTGCCCAGCTAAGTTTTAACCAAAACCTAACTTCAAAATGGCATAACTTTTGATCTAGACCTCCGTTTTACGCGATTCTTTTTCCTACGCTTCCGTAATTTAATTCTTCATCACATGGAGTTAAAATCCGACATCCGGATTACAAAATTTCTAGATTTTAAGCTCTCGGCCTTATCTTAACTATTGAACCTTTAGCAAAACTTTTGACTCGTTTCATACTTTCATCAAACTAACTAGTTTGGTACACTTAAATTACTACGGACATCATATATAAACTTGTTTTCTATCACACGAAGTTCATTCACGGGCTATTATACATCGTTGACCCGTTTATACTTATGCGCTTATTTTTTACTTAAGGGTATTTAAGCGCTTTAATGCATAAGCCACACTTATTCACTTCTAACTTCATATTTTCACATTGCTTTTCGAGGGGTCTTCCACCACAACTACTATTGTGGTGGATTTTATGTGTATCTATTGTTTCTCCCAAATTTACCCCTTTCGGATTTTCAATTTACGGCAAAGGCCATTTTGATACATTTGACCCAAAAATGCTTATGCCTATAACTTTTATACTTCTCTATAACTTACATGATCACGACATATGTTCTTAAACCATCCCTTAGGGCTGTTTTCCCAATTTACCCATCAATGGCGCTTTTGTCAACTTTAGCCCCTCATTTTACGTCGAAGGACTTTCGCTACCCATTTGACCGAATTCGTATATTTAACTAAATTTAGTTATGCGTACCTGGCTCGGATCAACATATCGACCCGTTTGATACCTTGCGTCCATAATATGCTAATTCATAGCACCGCTAAATCATAAGCGTTTTATCATGTGCGCATAAGACTCGACAAACACTTATTAGTCATTATTGGTCACATGGTATCTACATAACCATTTGACCCGTTTGGTCTAAATGAATAAACACTTTTGCGCTTATATTGGAATGGTATCTATTTACCATTTCATTACATAACTCAATTCCGATTTCTTACCTCTTTAGCTATGTCTCTTAATCCCCTTTTTTTTACTCGTTTAGACTTACTTATAATGTAGCCGTTCGAAAACCCATTTTATCTTAGTCTTTTCATGACTAGTTTACTGTTTCACCCCTTTTTACCATTAAACATGGTTTCTATCATTTATATTAGTTCCAACCCGTATCTTTTCGCGTCGGAAACCATATTTCGGATATTATCTTTATTGTATTCATAACTTATTGAATAAACACGCATTCTACAAAAAGGTGTAAGTTTTACTTACCTCGCATCCGAACTACGCTTTTCCTTTCCTTCTTGATTCGTTTGACCCACTCCCTTATCAAGCTTCCACCTAGCTCGTTAGGCGTCAAACTATCATCATAATTCGTAAGACGGTTAGATTAGTCATTATCAATTATGACTACCTTACGGGTCTTATGTCGAATTTATCACTTGATCAAATCATTGGTTAGTTTAACTTCCTAAAAGTCAATTGATCTATCAACATATTCAAATGCACATTTGGTTCATGGAACTCACTTAGACATTTTCATCTGAACTCTTAACAATTCAAGTTTTTGCACACCAACTAGTAGGTAATATGATTTCTAGCATCTATAACATGATTTTAATATGAATTTCTTCATATCATACTAAAACCCATTTCAAGTCATGTATGAATAATTACTCAAACTTATAATTTGTTCAAGTATCTCTCAGCAACCATCAACTATGATGATCTCTAGCACAAACATATCATCATCTTCATTATCTAGCCATAACCCACTTAGCACATACAAAGGAAATCACCAAATCCCTAGTTTTCAACACTAGTTCATCAAGTTTTTCATCTAGGGTTTGTTTCTAAGCATAAATTCAACACATATCACTCATACATTCCACTTTCATTCACGAATTTTGATCATGAGTGTTCATCATAAATTCTAAGACATCACCAAATTACAAAATTTAACATACCTTACGATCCCCTTGACTTGGTGATCGTTTATACGTGATCATGTATTTGATTTGAGCTAGTTTTGCCCTTCAATTTGGTGCAATTGAGATGAGCTAGGGTTTGAGCTCCTGGCTCCTTCTTCTGATCGATTACATGCATACACACACCTAGTGTGTGTGTGTAGTGTTTAATTTTTAATGAATTAAGTTACAAATCTTTCCTTTTTAGCCCCTCTAGTTTGTAACTTTATAAAGAGGGTTATTACCCATGTTTTCTTCATTGTTTTAAGACACCTTTTTAACTTGGTTGATATTCCTAGCTACTTGGTGAATTCAGGAAAGTTATGACTTAGTTTATTTTAAATCCCGTTAATTCGGGCCTCTTATAAACTTATTTCCTTAAAAGCTTTTATTCACGTTGTATTTAATATTAGGATTATTTATTTAAATCCTAATATTTACCGGGTTACTTTTACCACTAACGGTACTTTACCCGTCTATTAGAATTAACGGGATTTGATTACTAAACCCGTTTTCGGGGTATTACAAGTCTACCCCCCTTAAATAGGTTTCGTCCCCGAAACCTTTCTTACGTAGTTCCTTAGGTTTAACTCTACTGACTTAGTTTCGGCAACTACTTGAGCATTGCTCGTAATTAACAATCTTACCAGAAAGTAGGGTAGTGTGCTTTTGGTTTCAAAGCGTATGCGCCTTTTATGTGTATGGCCTCATAGGCCGACGCTTTCATTTTGCATTTCATATTCTAGTCACTTATTTGACCGAGTTGTCATCTGATCACTCGGTTGTATTTATTCTTCAATATGTTTACTTCCAGCTAATCTTATATCGACAAGCGCTTTGTATAGGTCGTAACGCTATCTTGACCTTGAATGGTCTTACCGGCTAGACTGATTAGTCGCCGTCACTTATACCCCTTCATTCGAGTATATCTTATTGCCAACCCGACCTTTTGCGTATTTTCTGATTTCATATCTCTTAACTCACGCTACAACGTGGTTATATTCTATATCACTTTTTGTGACCGTGATCACATCACGTCTTGATTAAGTTTATGTCGAGTTTTCATTATCGAAAATCTTTCTTTCGAATGCGTCGTTTTACAACTGTTGGTGTTAAGACCTCTATCCTTTAATATTACCCATTTCCGAGTTCGTCTCATAATATTCATGTTTGTTAAAACGTTGTTTCTTACTAAAACTGAATTTTAGTTTAACGTTTTTCCTTTAACTATGTCAATTACTCGTGTTAAGGCAATTGACAACCCATAATTTATTCTTTTTCCGTTCTCGTTTCACACGGGGAGTCGTAACCAGTTCCCTTGTTTTACGCTATAGACCCGTAGGTTCTTTCACTTAGCCTCGTAGGCTATTACTTTAGATTTTTCACCTTTTTACCTTATTAAGGTGAGACCCCAACCATCCGTTTCTTTCTATTTATGACCCAAGGGTCTTCTTGGTCCCGTAGACCTTAACACTACATTAAATCCCGTAGGTTATGCTGATCCCGTAGATCATCTTTTATTCGTGTCGATATTCAAACGTATATATAAGTATATACATATATAGCTTCTAAGCATCTCTTGTTATGTTTGGAATCATTTATTTTTACTTTTAAACTTTAGTTGACCTTGACCGTAGTCTAAGGCTTCATTCGTTTACTTTCGGACTAATCTTCCGACTTTATGACTCCTTACGTTATTTACACGTCAGTTTGTTCTACGCTTACCGTTTCCCGGTTCGTACTTATACTTCTTTACAGCCCATTACCCGGGTTCTTTTACCTTAATGTTTTTAACGCACAAAACCCCTTTACATAGGTTTATCAATATTTCGCGTTCTTATTTATTCGGTTCGCGCTTACTTACATTAGCAAGCGTCATCTTTTATTAAATTCGTTCGACTTATTCGTGTGAAATTGAAGCCAATGATGGTAAGATAATTGAAGCCCCGTATATTCGTTGGGATGCAAACTCGACCTTGTGGGACAAGTGTTCGACACCGACCTTCCTTCTGCCATCCTTGATAGTTTCGATGCAATAGTTAGTATGGATTGGTTATCCAGATGTTGCACAGATATACCTTGTGAGGAGAAGATTTTGCGTATCCCTCTCCCTAGTGGAGGATCGTTATCTGTTCTAGAAAGCCCAGAAAGCGTCTACGGAAGGATCACCCCGCTATGATAGCAACCGTTACTAATGTTTGGACTAAGGAAAGAGGATCGAGGATCCACCAATTGTTCGCGATTCCACTCCGCGTGCTACTTGAGGAACTTTTAGGTATACTTCCACAACTGATTAGGTAGAGTCTCAGATTGATCTCACGACCAGAGGCAGCCTTGATTACTTGTACTCCGTATCGTCTGGCGCCTGGAAGGTTGCAAGAACTGTCCAATCAACTTCAGAAAACTATAGGATGGGAGTTATATATATCTAGCTCCTCGTTTTGGGGAAATGCGCTCTATTGCGGAAACGAAGGACGAGTCCTTTCGTAAGTGTACAGACTACCACAAGATGGCTATCATAAACCATTACCCCTATCTCGCATCGACGACCTGCTTGACCCGTTGCAATAATCAAAGATTCTATCCGAAAACTGACTTAAGACCAGACTGTCATCGGATGGAAAACCATGGGGAGGATGATCTCTAACACGGCGTTACAGATCCAGTATGGCCGCTACGATTTTCTGTTTTGTTTACTTAAGATATCCAACACACCAGCAGCCTCAGGGATCACATGAGTAGCATGCGTCAACCTCGCTTCGCCAGATTCGTCGATCGCATTTATTTATGATGTTTAGAATCACTACCAGGGAAAAGGAACACCATGAACGGCACCTGCATTTTGACCTAGAGCTTCTAGGAGAGGAGAAACTCCACGCGAAGTTTTGGTAAAGGTAATTTCTGGTTTCGAGAGGTACATTTTTGGTCATATAACCAACTAAGTGGGAATACACTGGATCTCGCTAGGATCCATTTTGATAGAAACTGATCGACACCAAGGATCCCTTCGAAGATATGGTAATTTTTGGTCTCGCTAGATACTATCGCAGATTCATCACAAGATTTTCGAAGATCACGTAGCTTTAATCTCTTTTTAACACAGCAGGGTGTTGTGTTCATGGAAGACAAAACAGGAGGAAGTCTTTTCAGCTCTCGAGTCCCAACTCTGCAATGCGCTGAGCATCGCCTTTACCCAAGGGTGCGGGTGATCTAGTGATATACCATGATGATTCGAATAAGAGTCCCAGTTACACACCGATACAACACGAGAAAGTGATGGCTTACGTAGTGGAATTACAAGATGAGTTGCACGAATCACAACCTGCAATGAAAACCATGGTCTTTGGATTTAAGTTGGAGGCATTACTTGGACGGTACCGAATACGCTACTTAGACCAATCACAAGAGCCTCCCGTGTACTCTGGCTTCGAAAGAGCTAAATCAGGTAATGGTATCGCTGGATGGAACTTTTGAACGATTATGACTGTGAAACCTGAACGTGCACGATCTTTGCGACTCACTATCAACTCTAACCTACCTGATCAGACTCGCCCTGTTCAAACTGGAGAACTGAAAGAAGAGAACTTTCAAGTTGGACCCATGCGGGGCATGGAGAAGCAACCTTTGGCAGGTCAGACGATATTCACTATCTCATGGAACGAATGTGGATCTCATTATGCGGCAATTGCGGGGAATTTGTGTTTAGCAAAGCACACCGTCCTCGATATTCTAGTCGTCAGGGTTTTGATGAGAGATAATAGGACCTATAAATCTTGCATTGGTTATCGGGCATGAAGGCCCACCTAGCTATGTATGGGAATGATGTTTGACTTGTGGGAAAGTCAAGGTGAAGTATCGGCAACCATAAAACACCCAT
The DNA here is from genome assembly GCA_030545235.1 of Helianthus tuberosus. Classification (NCBI taxonomy): domain Eukaryota; kingdom Viridiplantae; phylum Streptophyta; class Magnoliopsida; order Asterales; family Asteraceae; genus Helianthus; species Helianthus tuberosus. The sequence goes on along the minus strand of CM060441.1, from coordinate 212,024,389 downwards.
ATAGAAATGAGAACAGACTGCCATGGATTCTGTCACTGGACTACCTAGAATTCGAAACGAAAACAATATCACCTGGGTGATCGTTGATTGTTGTAACGGCCCCCGACCCGGTTTGACCTGTTTTAGGAGCCGCGGGACAGAAAATCCCATGGTATTTATTTAATTAAGTTAACAGCGGAAGTATTCTTCAGGATCTTTTCAAAGCTGAAATTCCCGATTATTTTAATTCAAAACTCGGGATAAAACCCTGGTAATTTACAATCATATGATTTTACTGAGAAATCTTTATTTTACAAAACATATTTCTTTATTTTATATTGAGCCACTTCCTTAAGCTTGTAGTGCTTCACGACACTTTTCCTGGATCACAACAGATCACCCGAAACATGTTTGAAAAAGATTTTTTCAGCGGGAAATACTGGTGAATCATTCTATTTAATAAAATGACACGTTTGGTTATAATTTACAGTATTAAGAGCGATTACAATGTTTCCTGATATCAACCAACTACCCACAGTATTTGTCACTCGATTCGTTTCTGTGACTATGGTCATATCACTATTGGGTCCTGTCACCCAATAGTGACGTATATCACTAATTAGGCTCGCCCACCTAAAGTGATAAAAACAGCAGTAATGTGCACAATACCCCACATACCGGCTGTAATTTGGTGATTACAAAGACTTAATCCCTGTAATTATAACTTTGAACATAAACATGATTTTGAAAGTAATTTGGTAAAAAGAGAATGACTCACATTGTAGATTTAACACAGGCAGAGTCTAGTCTATGTATTAGCCTTGTTACCTAAATTAATAACATGCACACGAACTGGGTTAGTAACTAATACAACATTTACGATAACTCACGAGATCAAACCCTCACAACAAATGACAAAGTGCAATACTTAAACATCCATCGAATTCACGACGAATGACAAAGCATAACCCTAATGTAGGCATCACTTAAACATCCATTGGATAGTTTTAATCGATCGGACATCGAATCGTAGCAGCGATCGAGTTAATACACGGTATCGGAGTAGCGCCTCACTAATATTGAAAGTAATTTCGACTTCAGAGTATTGAGAATTCGTTTTTACGAAAATATTTCGACACCAGTGGACTGTGCATGCAACAAGCTATTTATAGCTGAAATTGAGGCCTCACGCGGCCCGCGTAAGCCTTCGGCTTACCTTTACGCGGCCCGCCTGGCCGCCTAGTCTACGAGTAGGGTTGATTGGTCACGAGTAGGCTAGCCAGTTGGACAGCACGTGGATCCGGAACACTTATCCGGTTAAACAGGTCTTGACGCGGCCCGCGTAAGACAAGGCTTACTCTTACGCGGCCCGCCTGAGAACCATATTTCTTGTTTTCTTAGTTTTTTATACCCAGTATGGTTTCAGGGGTCCGGGTTTATACATACAGGTATTTTTAGGATAATTTTGAGAGTCCTTACATTCTCCCCACCTTATTTAGAATCTCGTCCTCGAGATTCATTGGAATAAATGAGGATACTTTCCCATCATTTCCGATTCCAGCTCCCAGGTGTATTCAGGTCCTCTTTTTGAATTCCACTTGACCTTGACAAGTACTAACCGTTTATGTTTGAGAAACTTCACCTTTCTATCTTCTATTGGAAGAGGTTTCTCAACAAATTTTAACTTTTCGTTTACCTCTATATCTTGAAGAGATACTACCAAAGATTCGTCGGATAGGCATTTCTTGAGGTTAGATACATGAAATACGTCATGTACTCCTGCCAATTCTTCTGGTAGTTGTAAACGATAAGCAACTGGTCCTATACGTTGGATCACTGAAAATGGTCCTACGTATCTTGGACTTAGCTTTCCTTTCTTACCGAACCGAACTACTCCTTTCCAAGGAGAAACTTTTAAGAGTACCCTGTCTCCTATTTGGAATTCCAATGGCTTTCGTCTATTGTCTGCATAACTCTTCTGACGATCTCAAGCCGTCTTTAGTCTTTCCTTGATTTGAGAAATTTTGTCGGTAGTCTCTTGTACTATCTCCGGTCCTGACAATTGACTTTCTTCTATTTCTGCCCAACAAACTGGAGTTCTACACTTTCTTCCATATAGTGCCTCGAATGGGGCAGTTTCAATGCTTGCATGATAACTATTGTTATAGGAGAATTCAATTAATGGTAAATGATCATCCCAGTTTCCACCAAAATCTATCACACATGCTCGGAGCATGTCTTCTAGGGTTTGTATCGTTCTTTCACTTTGCCCGTCTGTTTGAAGATGATATGAAGTGCTCAAGTTCAGTTTAGTTCCCATAGCTTCTTGGAAACTTATCCAGAAGTGAGAAGTAAAACGACTATCCCTATCTGATATAATGGAGAGTGGAACTCCATGTAGGGATACAACTTCATCTACATATAACTTTGCCAACCTTTCCATGCTAAAGGTTTCTTTCATTGATAGAAAATGAGCTGATTTGGTTAATCGATCCACAATTACCCAAATCGCATCGTTACCTTTTCTGGTTTTGGGTAACTTAGTAACAAAATCCATTGTTATGAGTTCCCATTTCTATACTGGCATTTCTAATTGTTGTAGTAGACCTGAAGGTTTCTGGTGTTCTGCCTTAACTTGTGAACAAGTAAGACACTTAGAAACATATCTAGCTATATCCTTTTTCATTCCTATCCACCAGAAATTATTTCTTAAATCTTGATACATTTTATTGTTACCAGGGTGCATGGTATACCTAGATTTATGGGCTTTTTCTAAAATTTTATTTCTTAATTCTCCTTGCTTAGGTACCCAAATTCTTTTCTTATGGAATCTCCAAATTCCATCATTCCCTTGCTCTAATTCTTTTATTCGTCCCTTCATTCCTTCAGCAACATCCTCTTTTGCTGTTTCTTGAATATTCTTTAGTTGCTCCATTAAATCTAATTGCAGATTTAATCTAAGAGTACGAACCCGTCGTTGCTTCTCATGATACTTACGACTTAAGGCATCTGCAACTACATTTGCTTTTCCTTCGTGATACTAAACATCACAGTCGTAATCACTTAGAATTTCCATCCACCTTCTTTGCCTCATGTTTAACTATTTTTGCCCAAATATATATCTTAAACTCTTATGATTTGTATAGACAGTAAACTTACTTCCATACAGATAATGTCTCCAAATTTTAAGGGAAAAATTATGGCTCTTAATTCTAAATCATGAGTCGTATAATTCTTCTCGTGCTTTTTCAATTGCCTTGAAGCATACGCAATTACCTTCTTGCGTTGCATTAACACACATCCTAATCCTAGTTTTGAAGTATCACAGTAAACTTAAAAATCTTCAGTCCCTTCTGGTAAGGCTAGGATTGGGGCATTTGTTAACTTATGCTTTAGCATCTTAAAAGCTTCTTCTTGTTTAGGTCCCCATTCAAACTTAATTGCTTTACAGGTTAGCTTAGTTAATGGTACAGCTATTTTGGAAAAATCCTTAATGAACCGTCTATAGTATCCAGCTAAACCTATAAAACTTCTAATTTCCATTGCGGATTGCGGAACCTTCCATTTGGTAATTGCTTCTAACTAAGCAGGATCTACGTGAATACCTTTGTGATTCACCATGTGTCCTAAAAATTGCACTTCTTGTAGCCAAAATTCACACTTCGAGAATTTGGCGTAAAGCTTTTCTTTTCTTAACAAAGTTAAGAGCACATGCAAGTGCTTACAATGTTTGTCTTGACTTTTGGAATAAATAAGTATATCGTCTATGAAGACAATTACGAATTTATCCAAATACGGTTTACAGATTCTATTCATCATGTCCATGAATGCAGCAGGTGCATTTGTTATTCCGAAGGGCATGACTGTAAACTCGTAATGACCATACCTAGTTCTGAAGCAGTTTTAGGTATGTCTTCTTCTTGTACCTTCAATTGATGATATCCGGAACGTAAGTCAATCTTAGAAAAGTATCTAGCTCCTTGAAGTTGATGAAAGAGATCATCAATCCTAGGTAATGGGTATCGATTCTTAATTGTAACCTTATTCAATTCCCTATAATCAATACACATTCTCATCGAACCATCCTTCTTCTTTACAAACAACACTCGTGCTCCCCACGGGGATGAACTAGGTTGTATGAAACCTCTACTTAGTAATTCATCTAATTGCTTTTTCAGTTCTAACATTTCTGTGGGTGCTAACCGATAAGGTGCCTTGGCTATCGGTATAGTTCCTGGAATTAGATGAATTCTAAATTCTACTTCCCTATCTGATGGTAATCCAGGTAGTTCTTCTGGAAATACATCTGGGTATTCTGATACTACTGGAATTTCCTTAATTTCCTTACTCTTAGTGCTAATGATTACTGAAATCATATACACTATCCCTTGCTTTCGTTCATAATTAGCAATTTTCATTACTGATATGAATTTCATAGGTTTACGTGGTTTATCTCCTGTAATCATGATTACTTCTCCAGTGGGTGCCTGAATCTCTATAGAGTTCTTATCACAAAGGATTCTAGCATGGTTGGCTACTAACCAATCCATTCCTAACACTACATCGAATTCGGCTAATTTCATAGGTAACAGGTTTGCAGAGAATATATGACCTGAAAGTTCTATATTTCCTTCCTGCCAAACCTTATCTATTTTAACAGAATTTCCATCTGCCGTTTCGACTGTAAAAATCTGCCTAATGTTGGTTAAGGGTAAATTAAGAGTTTGGCAGAATGAAGTATTTATAAAACTTTGGTTTGCACCAGAGTCAAATAATACTTTTGCGTAAATGTTGTGAACTAAGAACGTACCCGCTATCACATCCGGAATGAGTTCTGCTTCTTGAGTGGTCAGCTGGAATGCTCTGGCATTCTTCTTAGTAACTCCGTCGGCCGTCTTGGTTTTGTTGTCTACTGGTTTGGCCAATTTAGGACATTCTGTTTTAAAATGCTCCGCTTCTCCACAGTTAAAGCAGATTATGGTTTTCTTTCTGCAGTTTTCTTCACGATGTCCTACAGTTTTGAAAAAGTTGCAGGTTATATTGTATCTTCCATAATGTTTCTTTTTGCAATTCCTGCAGAACTGAGGAGTTGAGGATTGCCCTGTTCCTCTTTTCTTGAAGTTACTACTATTACCCACACGAAATCCTTGGGTAATTTTCTGAGCCACTTCCTTCTTTCTGTCATCATCTCTTGTGCGTACCAGTTCGTCAGTTAGGGTATTAGCTAATTCTACCGCATCGTCAATAGTACGAGGTCTCGCAGCTTTAACGATATTACGGATTTCGCTAATTAATCCCCAAATATAGCGAGAAATGGGTACCAGTTCTGGCGAAGCTAGCGTTGGTACCACTCTAGCATATTCGAAGAATGTCGAAGTATATCCTCGACAGTCTACACCCATCATCCGATGGTTCAGAAATTTATTCGCCATTTGATCTTTTTCATATTCGGGACATAATTTTCTTTCTATAAGACTCTTAAATTCTTCCCAGTTCATGGCATAGGCCTCATTTCTTCCCTTGGCTTGAAGTACTGTATTCCACCATTCTAGCGCCCCTTCTTTGAAAAGATTTGACGCGTACATGACCTGATCGTCCTTGGCACATTTACTTATTGTAATTACTGCCTCGGTTTTCTCTAACCAACGCAGTGCCGCCGTCGCTCCTTCATTGCCTGCAAACTCCAATGGTTTACAAGCAAGAAATTCTTTGTAAGTGAAACCAGGCGTTGCAGCTTTCATTTTCTTAGGGAGCGGAGCCTGCTGTGGATCTTTATCGTGATTGGTATGATTACCGCCTTCATTTATGCTATTACTGAAGTTATCTTCAGAAATACGTTTGCTAGGAAGGATTTGTTGAGGTTCAACGGGTTTCTGGGCAGCAGCAATTATTGCTGGAATAGCATTGGCTATCCCTTGAGCAACGATATTTTCGATATCTTGCCTAGTCATAAAATGATCCTCCTGATGTTGCTCAGATTGGTTTACCTCGTTAACTGGTTCATTATTAGCGTTTTCCATCTGATAATTAATATATATACTTTATTAGTATAAAATAAGAAACAACCAAATATAATAATTAATCACACATAATCATGTAAACAATTATATAACCAATATTGTAAATTTCTCATTTGCTTATATATTATAACATGCTTTCGTACACACTTTTATCTTACTACCATTTTATTGTTTATTTTACACATACTGATTTTTGTTACTATTATTATTATTATTATTATACAAACACAATTTCACAACCCACTTCTCCCTTTTTTTTTTTGAACGGCAAAAAAAGGGATTTAATCCCAAAGAATCGCCCCAAAACAGGATCAAACCCGCGTCTCCCCACACACCACTTCTCCCTCATTAACTTGCATTTTAAAAACGATGTTCCCTCTCATCATATTTCCATAAGATTTGTCCTCCTATCTCTCGGATCCTATTCCCAGCATCTATCAGCTCTTCGCCAAAATGGCCGAGTTCAGCCATATTCTCATTACTCATGGGTGGATTTGGTATAGGTTCTGGGTCAAACTGAGGGAAAAATGTATAAGGATTGTTGAGAAGGTTTTGGAACTGCCAATCATTGGTCCACCACTCGTCCATTCCTAGAGGTTGGGTGTGGATTATAGGTTCTGGGATTGCTGGTTCCAGGTTCATTGGAATTTGGGTTTCAATAGGACGAGTAAAACTATTTTCATTGACAGGCTTAATAGTATCACAGCTTGCCAATATAAAATCTAGCTCCTCCTGAAATGTCATTTCCTGGTTTTGCTTAGAGCTTTCTCCCATTTCCAATTTTATCTTCCTAGAATCTTCCCCAATCTCCAATTCCATCTGTCTAGAACTTTCCCCGATTTCAATTCCCTTTCCTTTCTCTAAGGGATTGTTTATTTTAGGAATCTTCCTAGTGACGGGTTTCCTTCTACGTACACGCCTCCATCCTACCAATCTTCTCCTCTTCTTAGGCTTGGGTTTCTCCAGAGGTGGAGCGTTGAATTCTATAGGTTGTTCCACATCAACAAAGTAACCAGTAAACTCTTTAGAAACTTCTATGTTTACAGGGTAGAGGTTGAGATTCTCTAGGGCTCCAGATAACTCATTCATGCTGTTTAGCATATATGTAAAAATAATAAGTTAAAATTTTATAACAAATTTTCACAGATAACCTTTAAATATTATTGCATACCATGTGACTTTAATTTAATACAAAGAACAATTGACACTTAAACATACTAGGTTTTATTGTAACTTTATTTATTTACTGGGTAACGTATCTGGCTTGTAAGTGACTGGGTCATGGTATTTTTAAAGATTTGCATTTACTGCTACTGTAGCTAGCATATAAAGATCCGCCCATTTTTCATCTAACTTGTCTTCTCATGGTGGGTTATTGTCTAGTTTTTGGATTTCCTCATTAATTCTCATTTCTTTTGATTGAGATTTCTTTATTTTCTCCTGACTTTTCTTAATAATCAGACTTCTTTTATTAGGAGAGAGTGGTTCCTCATAAAAGGCTTTACGAACAAATATTCCCTCCTCAGTATCTACTGAGTATCTTAAGGATTAGGATGAACTTCCATTCTCTTTTGGCAAACTATCTAATTTAAGATAGATGTTTGAAAGTTTTTGCTTACCCATACTGTAACTAACAAATAGCCAGTTAATAAAACACATAATCACATAATGGTAATCAGGAAAATTAAGTATTTCTAAATACTTAATTAGCTTAACTCAGTGGCTCTGATACCACCTTTTTTTGTCACGGCCCCAACCCGGTTTGACCTGTTTCAGGAGCCGCGGGACAGAAAATCCCGTGGTATTTATTTAATTGAGTTAACAGCGGAAGTTTTCTTCAGGATCTTTTCAAAGCTGAAATTTCCCGATTATTTTATTTCACAACTCGGGATAAAACCCTGGTAATTTACAATCATATGATTTTACTGAGAAATCTTTATTTTACAAAACATATTTCTTTATTTTATATTGAGCCACTTCCTTAAGCTTGTAGTGCTTCACGGCACTTTTCCTGGATCACAACAGATCACCCGAAACATGTTTGAAAAAGATTTTGTCAGCAGGAAATACTGGTGAATCATTCTATTTAATAAAATGACACGTTTGGTTATAATTTACAGTATTAAGAGTGATTACAATGTTTCCTGATATCAACCAACTACCCACAGTATTTGTCACTCGATTCGTTTCTGTGGCTATGGTCATATCACTATTGGGTCCTGTCACCCAATAGTGACGTATATCACTAATTAGGATCGCCCACCTAAAGTGATAAAAACAGCAGTAATGTGCACAATACCCCACATACCGGCTGTAATTTGGTGATTACAAAGACTTAATCCCTGTAATTATAACTTTGAACATAAACATGATTTTGAAAGTAATTTGGTAAAAAGAGAATGAATCACATTGTAGATTTAACACAGGCAGAGTCTAGTCTATGTATTAGCCTTGTTACCTAAATTAATAACATGCACACGAACTGGGTTAGTAACTAATACAACATTTACGATAACTCACGAGATCAAACCCTCACAACGAATGACAAAGTGCAATACTTAAACATCCATCGAATTCACGACGAATGACAAAGCATAACCCTAATGTGGGCATCACTTAAACATCCATTGGATAGTTTTAATCGATCGGAAATTGAATCGTAGCAGCGATCGAGTTAATACCCGGTATCGGAGCCGCGCCTCACTAATATTGAAAGTAATTTCGACTTCAGAGTATTGAGAATTTGTTTTTAGGAAAAGATTTCAACACCAGTGGACTGTGCATGTAACAAGCTATTTATAGCTGAAATTGAGGCCTCACGCGGCCCGCGTAAGCGTTCGGCTTACCTTTACGCGGCCCGCCTGGCCACCTAGTCTACGAGTAGGGTTGATTGGTCATGAGTAGGCTAGCCAGTTGGACAGCACGTGGATCCGGAACACTTATCCGGTTAAACAGGTCTTGACGCGGCCCGCGTAAAACAAGGCTTACTCTTACGCGGCCCGCCTGAAAACCATATTTCTTGTTTTCTTAGTTTTTTATGCCCAGTATGGTTTCAGGGGTCCGGGTTTATACTTACAGGTATTTTTAGGATAATTTTGAGAGTCCTTACAATTGTCTCACGTTACCAGCACACTTTCTTGCAAACAAGGAAACTGACGAGTCCTTACAGCTGTGAATGTTTCTCTGAGAGAGGCGGTTTGCAGGCACGAGGTGCCAACTCCTGTTACCTCCGATTTGGACCTATTATTGATTTATGACAGGCACTACACAACACTCTTGGCTCATGTATAGACAAGAGCATTATGTATCGCTGTGGGACGGACGATCAGAGTAAACGAACCATTCTAACACATTGAATACATGTTGCGGGCATGTGTATGGTTGACTTAGTAAAAATTTGAAAGGGCACTTGCCTTTGGGTAAGTTCTACTGTAGCGGCTACCATTCTAGTATTCAGACAGCTTCGTTTGAGGCATTACTTGGGCAACAATGCCGATTTCCTCATTGGACTAAAGTGGGTGGCAACTTAATCGCAGGTCTAGGACTTATATTCGGAACTCTTGGGAATATTTTTTAGATCAGAAGCCGTATGGCAGCAGCGCGCGATCGTCAGAGAAGCTGCGCTGACAAGCGTAGGAAACCGTTGGCATTCACTGTAGGTGACGTGTTATGTTGAAAGTTTCGCTGAGTTACCTACTGAGTTGGGTAACGTCCATGATGTCTTCCATGTTTCGCAACTAAAGAAGTGTTTGTCTGATGAAACATTGGTTGTGCCATTCCAAGAGCAGAATATTGATGACAAGTTGCAGTTTGTCGAAGAACCTATCGAAATCATGGATCGGGAAGTCAAGGTTCGTAAGCATAGCCGAATTCCGATTGTGAGAGTTCGTTGGAACTCAAGACGTGGACCGGAGTTCACGTGGGAGCGCGAGGATCAGATGAAGCTCAAGTATCCTCAACTTTTTCCTGATGACCAATCTAATTCTGGTACTACTGGTGAATTTCGGGACGAAATTCCCTTTCAAGTTGGGGATGATGTGGCACATGGGGAAAGTCCACAGTCATCCTGACCTATCATATCACTTTACTTCTTTGTACTCGCTTGTCAAATTTCGGGACGGAATTTCTTTCAAGTTGGGGATGATGTGACAACCCGAACTTCAAGGTTAGTAACGTTTAACCTTGTGATCTTAACTCTTAGTTATCCCTCTCCAACGTGTTTAACGTTCTTGCTATGTCAACCCGTTAAACATTTTGTTATGTTAAACTTGTTAAACGTGAATGTATTTGAGTACGTTTGAGTGGTATGTGTGTGTTGCTTTAATGTCCAATATACCTTGAGCCCAACCTGAGCCCACATAGTTACTGCATATATATTGGGCCATGCAAAGTCCAAATGGAGTTTGGAAGTGGGCCGGTGGTTTGTGATTGTTGTTCACACACACACATTTAGGTAGCCCGGCTTATGTTTGGGCTTCGGCCCACCCTCACATTTGGCCCGCATTTGTTGAGCCCAAAACCCTTTTATGTGCGTGTATAATTAGAATACTAGTATGATTCTGAAAACATAGAAACCCTAGAGTTCTTGAACCCGACGGCAACAATCCACTTTGTGAAGCTTTCTCCTTCGAGTTCCTTAGGCATCTTGATTTCCCCGGTTAGTATAATCTCATTTATTTGCAAATTAACTCCCCTTGTCATGCGTAGTGTATCGATACATGACTGTTGCCATGGATTATGCTCATATGTGATGTTATGTATATTAGTATTTGCATGAAGATATGATAAAGAAACCATGGGTACACTTGTGTAACATAAACAGATTAGTTAGAATGTGTTAGTGTTTTATTAATCGATGGGATAGGATGATTATGGATATGTTGGACCGATAATCGAGTCTTATGTGCAGTCATGTAATTGTGCGATTTTGAGATGTATGATTAATTGCCTTCATGTATATGATAATGATGAATCTGTAAATGGATTTGGGTTTCTGTGTGCAAGATGAATTAGTATTGTGACGAAACTGCATGATGACGAAACACTCAGGTGTTTCGCCACCCTTATTATGACGAAACATTTGGACTTTCGTCGAATGGGCCCTGATGAAACACATGGACTTTCGTCGAATGGACTTTGACGAAATTCTTGGATTATTTGTGGAGCAGTCATGACGAACCTTTAGGGGTTTCGTCGGAGGGAATGCGGATTGGGCCTGGGTTGGGTAAGTAAATTTGGGCCGCACAATGTCTTAAACAAATACACATGCACATTTGGGCCACACATGTACATAGTGAGTTTGGGCCGCAAACTGGAACCAGGTCACACAACCTTGGACAGTTGCACAGGCCTTGGGCTTTAGGATTAGTTGGGCCTCATCTAGGTACTGGGCCGCACTCGCACACTCTCAACGGGCCTTAGGTAGGACCGCATACTTGAATGAATATACTGTGGAGTCTTGAATATGCAACTACGTGTTGACTGCCATAATACATGTTTGTGAGTAGCATTCTGAAATAAGTATATTGTTATCTAATGTACTTGTACCTGGATTCCATACGCCAATTCTGTGACTTTGCGATAAATGCTAAGGATCAATGTGTTGCATGACTAACGGTTACAAATTGTAAAAGGATAAGTGTCGTACTTGTATGCTATCTATGTGACGTGTACGTAAAATACGTGATATACGTGAATGTTAAACTGATATTGTTTGGTAACCACGGTAGGGTTTGGGTTAACCAACTTGGACGGGTAACTTTAACATACCGAGCAAACCAAAGGTGAGTTCATTTTCTATTGAGCATGCGTCCCGGTGGTTGGGACAGTCATTGGCCATCCCTGAGAGGGATGGGTTTGGGTATAAATCAATTGGGTATTCCTGAGAGGAATACGTCTAGTGGTAAATCTGGAATGTTGGATAATATACTCGTCCTATCACCATTAAAGTCCCTCCGTGTTGTTTGGTTACCTGAGAGGTAACAAGGTATTAGTTGGCAGCGCTACTTAGGTTTGGCACCCTCACCCCGTACCGGAGAGGACGGGTGTGAACTAATGACCTAGTCATGACCAATGCTTTGATAGGAGCATTGGGGAAAGGGCAAAATAAATCAGGAGCCGTCTTGTATCCGAGGTATTATCAACATTGTAATCAATGAACGGATCTAAACACTTGGTAACTAACGTTTTCGTAAAACCATGAACTCACCAGCGTTGTCTGATACACGTGTGTGCATGCTCGCAGGTTATAGGTTATGTGGACCGTGGAACTTGCTGTCTGGGATGCTGGAATGGTCATGGGTCGCAAATCTTGGGATCGCGAGACAAGTCTAATGGTTTACACACATACGGTTTATGTAACACTTAACAAATGATTTATGCTTCCGCTGAATACGATGAGTTATACTTTTTGTAATGTAATACTTTATCTTATTAAATGAAAGTTTTTACTTGAATCATGTATGAGTTCGATGTGATTGGTGGCTAGATCCTGGTACGTCACATGCCTCGCGGGGGTTCCCGCATGTGGTATTTTGGGGGTGTGACAGGTCGGATGGCGATTCGTCCTACGAGACATGTCAGAGAGAACAAGTTCACAGCAGGATGGTCATTCGATCGGATGGTCATTCGATCGGATGACCATTCGTTTGGATAAACTTGTGTGTTGAAAATTGTAAAATGTTTAAGTGTTGAAGACCAATTGTCATCCGATCGGATTGTCGTTCGATCGGATGGCAATCCGATCGGACGCCATTCCTTTTGGTGACTTGGTTGTTTTGAAATTTGAAATATTTTGCTAAGTTTGAAAAGATTGCGGTTTGATCGAGACGGTATGACAACGTGTCAAACAACAGAAATCCCGCCAAGTCCAAATTATCTGATCGGATGGGAATCACCCCGTTTGACCAGTTAACTGTTGATGCGTGTGCAGTGTTATATATATTAGGTGTATATTTTAAGCCCCTTTAACACTTATTTTTAGCCAAGTTTTAAATTTATAAAACACGATATTTTACTAACACTAAACACACATATGGGCAAGTGCACCCATCGTGAGCGTAGTATAGCGTTGGTAAGATACCGAGGTCGTCCAAGGACACAAGAGCTTTTAGTACCGGTTTATCCTCAACGTCTAACCAAAATAAAAAGTTAGAAAAATGTTTTAAACTAAGAAAAATAAAAACTAACTATAATGCTGAAAATAAAAATAAAAGAAAAACAGATAGACAAGATGAATCACTTGGTTCCGACTCGTATCTAGTGTAACCTTTGATTATTTCCGCACTTTTGTACATATTTAAGAGATTATCTTAGTTATTGTAGTAGGCCCCTCTTTTGAAGGTGACGTTACCCTCACCCCAGTAGTTTGAGTCAGCAAGGATACAATCCTAAAAGGGTGGATTATTGGAAGATAATTAATTAAGTTATTAATGCAAATTATGGTAGGCCCCTCTTTTGGAGGTGACGTTACCCTCGACTAAGTAGTCTGAGTCAGTAGGGATACAGTCCTAAATAGTCGGGTTATAGTATTAATAGTAGTTAACTTATGAGGGGATCAAAGAGTTTGGGCCCCCGCCATCCAATACCGTTAAGTATTGAAGGAGGTCCTACTAAATTTGACCCAGGTCCATTGCAGGACCTCTAAACGCTGAACAATGGCAAGACCTTTACCAAACCGTTCCCTTAACCCCCGACCAGGTAGCCAACATACCTCCATATAGACCGTGGAGATATGAATGGTGAAAATCTTTTATTTTATATAGACAGTAAAATAATGCCAAGACACCACGGACAAACGATAAGGAAAGATCACCTTCAACATAAGCAACTAGTTATTAAAGTCATTAATACAAAACCAAATAAAAAGTGCAAAAGATTAGAAATAAAAAGTATTAAACTAGACACTTTGTCTTCACCAAGTGATGTAAGAGACTTAGGCAAACATGCCCTTGATTGTCAAGAACTCTTACGATCAATCTTGGATCCCGAGACGACTCACACACTCTACGATGGACAATGGATGATGGTGGTGGATGATGGTGTTATGGTGGTGGTGGGTGAAGTGTGAGAGAGGTGGTGTGCCAAGGGATGGTTTGAGCTTGAGCCAAGCACTTCTATTTATAGGCTGAACATAAGCTCGGGCACGGCCCCGTGTCCAGTGGGCATGGCCCCGTGTCCACATCCTTCTCTTTCTTCATTTAATGTTGTTTTTGTAACAACTCTCATCAAAAGTTATATTTATTTAATTAAATTGTCCAATAGCAAACCCTAATTAAGAAACCCAAGTGATTCTGCATAATCCTTAAAATTTTCAGAACATTTGGAATCAGGATTAGGGCCCCTAAAACTAAGGGGGGGTAAACCCTATTCGGTAATATCTTAACAGTTTGCTGTCAAAAATTCGAAATAACACGAAACCAACTCAGCAAGCCTACTGGGACACAAGGCTACCCTAGGGTAGATTGTTACCCCAGGCGAGTCGCGACAGAATCAGGGACATCTTCCGCGACACGCGGGAGATGTCAATTTCAGGTATAAATACAGGGGCTTGGGACTTGATTTCTGGATTCAGTTCGACGTTAAAAGTCTTTACGTACACAAAGTTAGACACTGTTTACTACAAAAAAAACACACACACTGATCACGAAGTGCTGCCACAATTCAGGGTAATAACTCGATCGCTGCTACGATTCAATGTCTGATCGATTAAACTATCCAATGGATGTTTAAGTGCTGCCCACATTAGGGTTTATGCTTTGTCATTCGTCGTTAAATCGATGGATGTTTAAGTATCGCACTTTGTCATTCGTTGTGAAGGTTTTAAATCTCGTGAGTTATCGTAAATGCTGTATTAAGTTACTAACCTAGTTTGTGTGCCTGATTATTTAAACTAGGTTATCAAGGCTAATCAGTAGGCTAAGCTCTGTTCATAATTAAATCTGCAATGTGAGTCATTCTCATTTTATCAAATTACTTTCAAAAGCATGTTTATTTTCAAAGTTATAATTGCAGGGATTAAGTCTTTGTAATCACCATATTACAGCCGGTATGTGGGGTTTTGTATACATTACTTGATAATCTTCACCATTGGACAACGAGTTAGCCAATGGGTGATATGACCATAGTCACAGAAACGAGTCGAGTGACAAATACCGAGGGTAGTTGGTTGATATCTGAAACATTGTAATTGCTCTTAATACTGTAAATTATAACAAATGTGTCGTTTTAGTAAATAGAATGATTCACTCAGTATTTCCCGCTGACAAAACCTTTTTCAAACATGTTTCAGGTGATCTGTTATGATCCAGAAAAAGTGCCGAGAAGCACTATCAGCTTAAGGAAGTGGCTCAGTATAAAATAAAGAAACATGTTTTGTAAAATAAAATATTTCTTTGTGAAATCTCAAGATTGTAAATTACCGGGTTTTATCTCGAGTTGTGAAATAAAATAATCGGGAAATATTTAAGTTTTAAAAAGATCCTGATAATAAACTTCCGTTGTTAATTAAATACCACGGGATTTCTGTCCCGCGGCTCCTGAAACGGGTCAAACCGGGTCGGGGGCCGTGACAGAAATAAGGTGGTATCAGAGCCACTGATCTAAGCCTATTAAGTATTTAGAAATACTTAATTTTACTGATTGCCAAGTATGTGATTATGTGTTTTATTAACTGATTATTTGTTAATTACAGTATGGGTAAACAAAAACTGTCAAACATCTATCTTAAACTAGATAGGTCATCCAACGAGAAGGGAAGTTCATCCCACACAAAACCTTATGTAATTCCTGAAGAAGGAATATTTGTGAGAAAGGCACATTACGAGAAACCACTTTCTCCTAATAAAAGAAGTTTGATTATTAGAAAAAGTCAGGAGGAAATAAGGAAAAACTGAGAAAAGAAAGTTAAACAAGAAACCCAGGATTTAATCAGTAAATCACCTTGGGAGGACAAATTAGATGAGAAATGGACAGATCTT
Source organism: Helianthus tuberosus (assembly GCA_030545235.1). Taxonomy (NCBI): domain Eukaryota; kingdom Viridiplantae; phylum Streptophyta; class Magnoliopsida; order Asterales; family Asteraceae; genus Helianthus; species Helianthus tuberosus. The sequence goes on along the minus strand of CM060441.1, from coordinate 212,008,413 downwards.
TATATGCTAGCCATAGTAGCAGAAAATGCAAATCTCTAAATACTCAAAAGTTTTAGCACTTTTATTTTCCAGAAACCTTATTTAGTAAATAAATAAGTTTACAGTAAATTGTAGTATAATTTACTTGTCAGTTGTTTTATGTATGCAATAATATTTACGGGTTATCTATAAAATTTTGTTATTTTATTTTAACATTTGGTATGTATTTTGCATATATGCTAAACAGCATGAATGAGATATCTGAAGGTTTAGAAAATCTTAACCTCTATCCCGTTAAGATAGAAGTTTCCAAGGAATTCACCGGTTACTTCGCCTGATAAAGAAGAACCCATGGAATTTCAATCCAAACCACTGGCAAAACCTAAACCCAAGAAAAGAAGTAGATTTGTGGGCTGGAGGCGTGTACGAAGGAAAAAGTCAGCAACAAGAAAGGTTACTAAAACTGAAGAACCAAAAGACAAAGGAAAAGGGGTAGAAATTGAGGAAATGTTAATCAAGTAGAGATAGAAGCTGAGAAGAGTTTTAAGCAAACAGAAAGAGAAATCGGAGAAAGTTCTAGACAGAAACAAAAAATGACTCCCTGGGAAGTTAGATCATAAATTAGTAATGAGTGACCTCATCGGACCTGCCGATGGAAACCTTGAACCAGCTAATCCAAACCTTATATTTACTGAAGAAGATCTTTTCAGCTACCCACTAGAAGCTCCAATCCCAATCAATCTGGAACCTGCTATTCCAGATCCTATTGTCCAACCTCAACCAATACCAGTAGAATTAGATGAATGGTGGACAACTGATTGGCAATACCAAAATCTTTTAAACATCCCTGATACATTTTTCCTACAAGTTGACCCAGAACCTCCACTATACCCAACTATGAGCCCGGAGAATTTGACTGAACTTCGTCTCTGGAGCGAAGAGTTAATTAATGTAGGAAATAGGATTAGGGATGTTGGAGAAAGAGTTACTTGGAAGTATGACGAAAGGGAGCGTCATTTTTAAGAAATTAGCTGACCAGATAATGGGAGTTTGCAGAAATATTTGTTTAATAATTAATCATAATAACCAGTATGTGTAATAACTTAACAATAAAACGTTGTATGATAATCGTGTGTACGAGGCATAATATAATATATAGAAATGAAACTTGTGAAATCAAAAAATTTTGGTTATAAATGTTAATGTGATTATGTGTAAACTGTTTTATTATAATTGTATTTATATTAATTATTTATATAAAATTAATTATCAGATGACAAACATTGATAATGAACCAGTAAATGAGGTTAATCAGTCTGAGCAACATCCTGGAGATCAATATATGACTAGGCAAGATATCGAAAATATTGTTGCTCAAGGGATAGCCAATGTTATTCCAGCAATCGTTGCTGCTGTAAAGAATCCAATTGAACCGCAACAAATTGTTCCTAGTAAACGTATTTCTGAAGATAACTTCAGTAATAGTGTAAACGGAGGCAATGATCATGTTAATCATAATGCGGAACCACATCAAGCTCCATTTCCTAAGAAAATGAAAACTGCAACGCCTGGTTGCACTTTCAAAGAATTCCTTGCTTGTAAACCTACGGAATTTGCAGGCAATGAAGGAGCAACTGCATCACTGCGTTGGTTAGAGAAAACCGAAGCAGTCATTGCAATAAGTAAATGTGCTAAAGATGATCAGGTCATGTACGCATCAAATCTCTTCAAGGAAGGAGCACTCGAATGGTGGAACACTGTGTTACAATCAAAAGGAAGAATAATAGCTTATGCCATGAATTGGGAAGGATTTAAGGGTCTTGTAGAAAGAAAATTTTGTCCCGAGTATGAAAAGGAACAAATGACAAATAAGTTCCTAAATCATCGGATGATGGGTGTAGATTGTCGTGGTTATACTTCTACATTCTTTGAATATGCTAGAGTGGTACCAACGTTGGCTTCGCCAGAACCGGTACTCATTTCTCGCTACATTTGGGGACTGATTAGTGAAATCTGCAACATCGTTAAAGCTGCGAGACCTCGCACTATTGACGATGCGGTGGAATTAGCTAATACCCTAACTGACGAACTAGTACGCACCCAAGAAGAAAACAAGAAGAAGGATTTAGCTCAGAAAATTACCCAAGGATTTCGTACGGGTAATAATAGCAACTTCAAAAGAAGAGGAACAGGAAACTCCTCAACTATGCCATACTGCAAGAATTGCAAAAGAAAACATTATGGAAGATGTAATGTAACCTGCAATTTTTGCAAAATGATAGGACATCGGGAAGAAGACTGTAGAAAGAAAACAACGATCTGCTATAACTGTGGAGAAAAAGGGACATTTTAAACCAGAATGTCCTAAATTAATCAAACCAGCAGACAACAAAACTAAGGCGACTGACGGAACTACTAAGAAGAATGCCAGGGCATTTCAGCTGACCACTCAAGAAGCAGAACTCATCCCAGATGTGATAGCGGGTACGTTCTTAGTTCACAACATTTACGCCAAAGTATTATTTGACTTTGGTGCAAACCAAAGTTTTATAAATACTTCATTCTGCCAAGCTCTTAATTTACCTTTAACCAATATTAGGCAAATTTTTACAGTTGAAATGGCAGACGGAAATTCAGTTAAAATAGATAAAGTTTTGCAGGAAGAAAATATAGAACTTTTAGGACATAAATTCTCTGTAAATTTATTGCCAATGAAGTTAGCTGAATTTGATGTTGTATTAGGAATGGATTGGTTAGTAACCAACCATGCTCGAATCTTGTGTGATCAGAATTCCATAGAAATTCAATCACCCACCGGAGAAGTAATTAGGATTACAGGAGATAAACCACGTAAGCCCATGAAGTTCATATCAGTAATGAAAGTTGCTAATTATGAACGAAAACAAGGAATAGTGTATATGATTTCAGTAATCATTAGTACTAAGGGTAAAGATCTTAAGGAAATACCAGTAGTCTCAGAATACCCAGATGTATTTCCAGAAGAGTTACCAGGGTTACCACCAGATAGGGAAGTAGAATTTAGGATTCATCTAATTCCAGGAACTACACCGATAGCTAAGGCACCTTATCGGTTAGCACCCACAGAAATGTTAGAACTGAAAAAGCAATTAGATGAATTACTAAGTAAAGGATTCATACAACCTAATTCATCCCGTGGGGAGCACCAGTATTATTTGTTAAGAAAAAGGATGGTTCAATGAGAATGTGTATCGATTATAGAGAATTGAATAAGGTTACAATTAAGAATCGATATCCATTACCTAGGATTGATGATCTGTTTGATCAACTTCAAGGAGCTAGATATTTTTCTAAGATAGATTTACGCTCTGGATATCATCAATTGAAAGTACAAGAAGAAGACATACCTAAAACTGCTTTCAGAACTAGGTATGGTTATTACGAGTTTACAGTCATGCCCTTTGGGTTAACGAATGCACCTGCTGCATTCATGGACATGATGAATAGGATATGTAAACCACATTTGGATAAATTTGTAATTGTCTTCATAGACGATATACTTATTTATTCCAAAAGTCAGACAGAGCATTGTGAACACCTTCATGCACTCTTAACTTTGTTAAGAAAAGAAAAGCTCTATGCCAAATGCTCGAAGTGTGAATTTTGGTTGCCAGAAGTGCAATTCTTAGGACACATGGTGAATCACGAAGGTATTCACGTAGATCCTGCTAAGATAGAGGCAATTACCAAATGGAAGGTTCCACAAACAGCAATGGAAATTAGAAGTTTTATAGGTTTAGCTGGGTACTATAGACGGTTTATTAAGGATTTATCCAAGATAGCTGTTCCATTAACTAAGCTAACCTGTAAAGCGGTTAAGTTTGAATGGGGACCAAAGCAAGAAGAAGCCTTTAGAATATTAAAGCAGAAATTAACAAATGCACCAATCTTAGCCTTACCAGAAGGAACTGAAGATTTTGAGGTATATTGTGATGCTTCAAAACTAGGATATGGATGTGTGCTTATGCAACGCAAAAAGGTGATTGCATATGCTTCAAGGCAATTGAAAAGCACGAAGAAAATTATACGACTCATGATTTAGAATTAGGAGCCGTAATTTTTGCCCTTAAGATTTGGAGACATTATCTGTATGGAAGTAAATTTACTATTTATACAGATCATAAAAGTTTAAGATATATATTTGGGCAAAAAGAGTTAAACATGAGGCAAAGGAGATGGATGGAAATCCTAAGTGACTACGACTGTGATATTCAGTATCACGAAGGAAAGGCAAATGTAGTTGCAGATGCCTTAAGTCGTAAGTATTATGAGAAACAACGACGGGTTCGTGCTCTCAGATTAAATCTACAAATAGATTTAATGGAACAATTGAAGAATGTTCAAACTACAACAATCAAGGATGATGCTGAAGGAATGAAAGGACGAATAAAGGAATTAGAACAAGGAGCAGATGGAATTTGGAGATTCCACAAAAGTAGAATTTGGGTACCTAAGCAGGGAGACTTAAGATCTAAGATTTTAGAAGAAGCCCATAAATCTAGGTATACTATGCACCCAGGAAACAATAAGATGTACCAAGATTTAAGAAAAAACTTCTGGTGGATAGGAATGAAAAAGGATATAGCACGATATGTTTCTAAATGTCTCACTTGTTCACAAGTTAAGGCAGAACATCAGAAACCCTCAGGTCTACTACAACAATTAGAAATGCCTGTATGGAAATGGGAACTTATAACAATGGATTTTGTTACTAAGTTACCCAAAACAAGAAAAGGTAATGATGCGATTTGGGTAATTGTGGATCGATTAACCAAATCAGCTCACTTTCTACCAATAAAAGAAACCTTTAGTATGGAAAGGTTGGCAAAATTGTATGTAGATGAAGTTGTATCCTTACATGGAGTTCCACTCTCTATTGTTTCGGATAGGGATAGTCGTTTTACTTCTCATTTCTAGAAAAGTTTCCAGCAAGCTATGGGAACTCGACTAAATCTAAGCACTGCATATCATCCCCAAACCGACGGACAAAGTGAAAGGACGATCCAAACTCTAGAAGACATGCTCAGAGCATGTGTAATAGATTTTGGTGGAAATTGGGATGATCATTCACCATTAATTGAATTCTCCTATAACAATAGCTATCATTCAAGTATTGAAACCGCCCCATTTGAAGCACTGTATGGAAGAAAGTGCAGAACTCCAGTTTGTTGGGCAGAAATAGGAGAAAGTCAATTGTCAGGTCCTGAAATAGTGCAAGAGACGACTGATAAGATTACTCAAATCAAGGAAAGACTGAAGATGGCTCGTGATCGTCAGAAGAGTTATGCAGATAATCGACTCAAGCCACTTGAATTCCAAGTGGGAGAGAAAGTACTATTAAAAGTTTCCCCTTGGAAATGAGTTGTTCGATTCGGTAAGAAAGGAAAGCTAAGTCCAAGGTATGTAGGACCATTTTCAGTGATCCAACGTATAGGACCAGTTTCTTATCGTTTACAACTACCAGAAGAATTAGCAGGAGTACATGATGTATTTCATGTATCCAATCTCAAGAAATGCTTATCAGGTGAATCACTGGTAGTACCTCTTCGAGATATAGAGGTAAACGAAAAGCTGAAATTTGTTGAGAAACCTCTTCAAATTGAGGATCGAAAGATCAAGTTTCTCAAACACAAACGACTAGTTTTAGTCAAAGTCAGATGGGATTCAAAGAGAGGAGCTGAATACACGTGGGAGCTGGAATCAGAAATGAAGCGAAAGTATCCTCACTTATTCCAGTAAATCTCGAGGACGAGATTTTTATTAAGGTGGAGAGAATGTAACAACTCTCATCAAAAGTTATATTTATTTAATTAAATTGTCCAATAGCAAACCCTAATTAAGAAACCCAAGTGATTCTGCATAATCCTTAAAATTTTCAGAACATTTGGAATCAGGATTAGGGCCCCTAAAACTAGGGGGGGTAAACCCTATTCGGTAATATCTTAACAGTTTGCTGTCAAAAATTCAAAATAACACGAAACCAACTCAGCAAGCCTACTGGGACATAAGGCTACCCTAGGGTAGATTGTTACCCCAGGCGAGTCGCGACAGAATCAGGGACATCTTCCGCGACACGCGGGAGATGTCAATTTCAGGTATAAATACAGGGGCTTGGGACTTGATTTCTGGATTCAGTTCGACGTTAAAATTCTTTACGTACACAAAGTTAGACACTGTTTACTACAAAAAAAAACACACACACACACTGATCACGAAGTGCTGCCACAATTCAGGGTAATAACTCGATCGCTGCTACGATTCAATGTCCGATCGATTAAACTATCCAATGGATGTTTAAGTGCTGCCCACATTAGGGTTTATGCTTTGTCATTCGTCGTTAAATCGATGGATGTTTAAGTATCGCACTTTGTCATTCGTTGTGAAGGTTTTAAATCTCGTGAGTTATCGTAAATGCTGTATTAAGTTACTAACCTAGTTTGTGTGCCTGATTATTTAAACTAGGTTATCAAGGCTAATCAGTAGGCTAAGCTCTGTTCATAATTAAATCTGCAATGTGAGTCATTCTCATTTTATCAAATTACTTTCAAAAGCATGTTTATTTTCAAAGTTATAATTACAGGGATTAAGTCTTTGTAATCACCATATTACAGCCGGTATCTGGGGTTTTGTATACATTACTTGATAATCTTCACCATTGGACAACGAGTTAGCCAATGGGTGATATGACCATAGTCACAGAAACGAGTCGAGTGACAAATACCGAGGGTAGTTGGTTGATATCTGAAACATTGTAATTGCTCTTAATACTGTAAATTATAACAAATGTGTCGTTTTAGTAAATAGAATGATTCACTCAGTATTTCCCGCTGACAAAACCTTTTTCAAACATGTTTCAGGTGATCTGTTGTGATCCAGAAAAAGTGCCGAGAAGCACTATCAGCTTAAGGAAGTGGCTCAGTATAAAATAAAGAAACATGTTTTGTAAAATAAAAGATTTCTTTGTGAAATCTCAAGATTGTAAATTATCGGGTTTTATCTCGAGTTGTGAAATAAAATAATCGGGAAATATTTAAGTTTTAAAAAGATCCTGATAATAAACTTCCGCTGTTAATTAAATACCACTGGATTTCTGTCCCGCGGCTCCTGAAACGGGTCAAACCGGGTCGGGGGCCGTGACAGTTGTCTTTTTAGTTGACCACGCCCCCGTGTCCGCTGAGCACGACCCCGTGGTGCAGAAGAATCTTTGTACTATGCAGATTTGCTGGATTGTGCGAATCTTATAGTTGACCACGGCCCCGTGTCCGCTGAGCACGGCCCCGTGGTGGGCAATAGAAGCTTCTACCACTTTGTCTTTTCTGCTGACACTTGGGCACGCCCCCGTGCTGGCTGAGCACGGGGCGTGTCCAGGCTTCTGATCTCATGTTTTGCTTGGGAAGATGCTGTCGTGGGGTCTGGCATGCCACGTCTTGTTCCTTTTCTTGTATTTATGTTAGATTTTGATGTCTTTTTGCTTCTTTTGTTAATTTGAGCTCATTTAATCCTGAAAATACAAAAGGAAGAAAAAAGCACACTTTTCCCAACATTAGTACTAAAAAGGGGTTAGTTTTATGCCTCATTTGATGAAATTTATATGTTGCATTTTTAACACATCAACTGTTCTTAACGGTTGTTCATGTTCAACCCGCTAAGTCGGTTATCTCGTCGATAGGAATCGGTTCTTAGACCGACACTTCACTAGAGAATGAGTGGAAGGCCTGAATGAGCTCCGATTCTACCGGTTTTGAGTGTATGAGTGTAAAAGAGTTGAAAGAAAGTTATGAAAACGTCTTCCACTTCTTTTAATCTCGAAAACGTTTAGATTTTAGAAGAAATTAGTGTTAAAACATGTTGAAATCTCTTAGATCTGAGTTGTTCTTGGTGGAATGAGGTCAAATCTTGAAGTTCATAAGAACCCCATGATGACATCACCCTAGAACACCTCAAACCAGCCGATTTCATGGTGAAAAGTGAAGATTCAAAGATGAAAATGATGAAGAAGTGTGTGTGGATGATAGATCTACAAGATTTGAGTTGAAACTTACAAGAATCGCGAGAAATCGAGAGAAAATAGGTTGAGAAGTCGAAGGGTCGCACCAGAGCTGTCACATCACTGGTTATGATGTGACATGTGCTATTTATAGGTGATCAAAAGAGGAAAGGCGGTGCAGGTGACGGATCGGAGGGCAATCCGATCGGATGGTCATCCATGCGGATGACCATTCGATCGAATGGTCATTCGATTGATGGGCTCCGACGAGTTAGGTTTCGATGTTTCGTTTCGTGCGTTGAGCGTTGCGATGCGTTTAAGCGAGTGTCGATTAAGCGATGCGATAGATATAGATAATAGTCACACAAATAATATAACTAACATTAAACAACATAAATAAACTTGCGTTTAGCGTTTGCAATTAGATTGCGTTGCGATAAAGTTGCGACTATGTCTTCGATTAATCACCACAAACATAATATAAACATGCACAAGTAACACATAAATAGCACACACACGTAAAACAATATGCAGAACCTATAATTCAAGTTGTGATTGCGATGCGATTAGCGATTAACATCGATTAAACTGCGATTATTATAGATACTCCACATAATACAACTAAAGTACATAAATTAAAGGATTCGATTACGAGTCAAGGTGTACAATCAATAATTAAGCAAGGAGTGGCAGATCACAATTAACAATCTTTTCTTCCTTTGACTTGTACTTTGACTTTCTAAACGCGGGTTATTACAAAACCACAATGACCAAGTCACACATACCAAATCCCATGATAACATTATAAAAGTTAATCATCACAACATGCAAGAACCATGAAAATACGGTAACTAAAGTCTTCACTCTGACCAACAAGATCATGTCAACCAATATGGACATTCAAAACGATTCTCAGATGAGAATGCTCTCACCAACAAAATCATATTAACCAATATGGATATGTAAAACGACTCTTAGATGAGAATAGACTCATCGTCACCGAACTAACCAAATCCACAAAAGAATGAAATAGATTTGTCAACGGTTAACGCATTCTAATCAGAAAGCCATAAAGGCTTAACCGGGAGCCTAAAACCCCAAAGGGTCACAAAAGCGTATAGCCGTAAAGTTTAGAAAACCCATAAGAAATCCATCCTGAAAACCCTAAAAGGCTAACCGTAACGTCAACGTCACGATCAACAGACGAAATCGAAAGCATAAAGTTGCGTAGCGGATCATCGGCATTGGCAACATTGTAACGGAAGTAGTTAGGTGAGGTGGTGGCAATGAGGGTTTAGGCGTTTAAAGACAACCGATCGTCAAAATAGACAGTCGGAAGACAAAGAATGGAGTGGCTGAATTGGTCAGCGGCGGAGCAGGGTAGTGGCGGCAGTCGGAGAGTTACCAACAGATCTACAACAACACAAAAAGCAAGTACAACACCCAAATGCATAAAACACATCTAAAGCCAATAGTAAAACCCCACAAAGTTAAAACCACTTATTTGATTTAAGTTTCTATAATTAGCATGAAGTTAGAGGGACCCGATGCAAAAGATTAAACAATTGTAAACCGGTAATGGATGGGTTCGTTAAGAATAATCATCAAAGTTGCTATAATGCTATTGATTAAAGGTTAGTGTCAATGCAAGATTAATTTCACTTACAAAAAATTAAATAGTCAAATTTTAAGTTTATATAATTAGCTTGAAGTTAGAGGACCCGATACAAAAGATTAAAATATTGTAAAATGATAACGGGTTCGTTAAGCATAATTATCAAAGTTGTTATTAATGAAAAGTTAGTGAAATGCAAGATTAATTTCACTTATAAAAATATTAATAGTTGGAGTGAAATTAAAATTCAATGTATCATGCTTAACACTTTTAAATACCCATTTTGAAATTTATAGAACTTTAGAAATAAAAAATGAACTTAAGTGGGTTGACAACCCATTTATTAAAGAGTCATGTTGGGATTAACCAATTTATTAAATAAATTGCGTTCGAGCTAACTCATGTAATAAACAAACATATTAAACGGGTTGCATTCGTATCGTGTAAGGAATTGACACAAACCCTCATTATATAATATAAAACTTGGGTTTGTTGTGTTGGGTTATGCATGTTTTAGTCGTTGAGATATTATATTTGTGTTATTAACAATTTTATTTGAACTTAGGGTCATTTTTTATTCTAGATAATATTATTAGGATATGTTAGTTATAAGGGAGTGCGGGCACTCTCGGGTAAGGGCTTGTAGAATGTCGTTGCCAAATCCTGTAAGTTGCTTTTATAAGTAAGGTTTTCGGTGACTAGTACTTGACATTGGATACATGAGAGAGATGGATATATGTGTGTGTATGGAAAGGAGGGAGAGAGAGTGTGTGTTAAGGCCATGGGGTATAGGGTGTAATCTAACATCTAGAGTGTTAACAATGACATGACATGTTAACTAACATTGCAAACCACTTCCTCCTTATGTTAAAGTGCATTAAATGAGTTATGTGTTAACATGTTAACCCAATGTTAAGAGATTTAGTTAATAATTATTTTCTTTTTTAGACAAAAACCACCAAAAGATAGGTTAAAGTGCATTAAATGAGTTATGTGTAGGAATCCGTTCGTGTAAAATAAAATAAAAATAATTTATTAACTTGAATAACAGAAAAATTACAGAATGTAAATTGAAGTACAATACAAATACAACTGAAAAATTAGAAATACAAGAACAGAAAACACGAACAGATGAAACTGTTCTAGGCTGAGGATCGTGTTAGACACGGGTCCCTTAAAACAAATTTCGTGTCTCCCAGGAGAACACGTTTGTTTCCAGGATACAACAGCCGCAAGCAGTTGCACTGTCGGTCTTGACTTCAACCCGAAGGTATACCTTGAATGCTTGAAGAAGAGAAGAATTTCAGAGAGGAGATTATAGAATTGCTAGTAAATTCGGTGTAATGGTCTTCAATAGGATGCACCTATTTATACTAGCTAGACTTGAAGAAACTGAAAAACAAATTTAATGGGAGAATTAAACTGCATTAAACGTCTTCAATGCACCTTAATTCGTCATTAAATTCTCAGTCAACCGCATTAACTATGTCAGTTTCGAATGCTGAAAACGTAACTGCACTGCAGTAACTGCTGCTGGAAGCTTCTGCGCGCGCGCGCGCCCATGCGCGGTGCAGCCTCTTGGCTCACAGCCGTGCGCGGTGTGCCCATGCGCGGTGCGGCCTCTTGGCTCATAGCCGTGCGCGCGTGCGCCACGTCACCATGCGCGGTGCGTCCTCTTGGCTCAAGTCCACGCGCGCGTGCGCCACGTCACCTGTGAGCCTATACGAGCGCGCCACACAGTCGCGCCGTATTGACTCACTCTGGTGCGCCGCGCACGACACAGTAGGACCCATGCACCATGCGTGCACCCGCGCATGACTGCCACGTCATGCGCCGCATCACCTACCACTTGGTCCTTGCAACCCTTGTCCTCCACCACGCGCACGTGGTCAAAAATACAAAGGCGGCTCGCGGCGATGCGAAGTGCAAAGTGCGCCATCAAAGCGCCACATTGCGCCTCATCGCCCACGCCACGCGCGCGCGAGCGTGTGCGAGTGCGAGTTAGGGTGCTCCGCACCCTTCGCGAGGACACTAGTGTGTGCTTCCATGAAACAATAAGGATGGAGAGATCCTACTTAAATACCCCTTTAAGTTCCATCTCTCATCCGATGTGGGACAAGGTGCTACTTTCCCACATTTTCAGCATTTCAAGTTTAAACACCAAACTTTGAGCATCGATATCTCATTCATCTTAGCTCCGTTTTGTACGTGGTTTAGTTCGTTGCGAAGCTCTTCCGACATAGAACACAAACCCACAAATAAATATATAAAACCCGCTCATTTTATTATATTTATTTCTAGTCCAAAATAGGAAAAAATCATTTTCCTATATTTGTGAAAAATGCTATTTTCACAAAATTTCCAACAATCCCCCACATGAATAGAAATCGATCTATCAAGTTTCAACGATACACGTTCAACAGTTGAGTATTGCAAGATAGGTAGGTGTAACCTTTGAACCTCCTTTTGTGAAGCATACTTAGCCTCCTAGGGTCTTGTAGACGCGGTGTCCTTGAACAATCCCCTATTTATGTAGGCGACAATATACACTCACGCAATACTCTCCCTAGTCGAGTTAAGACCTCATGGTTGTGTCCGTTCATGGTCATGGAACACGTTCCTGGTTCTGCGAGAGCTCTAGGATTTGCGCCTCCCCACAAATCCATTCGAAGCGACCCCACTTCTCTCTAACATAGGTGATTCCTCTGAATCATTAAAAGCATCATGGTTAATTCGGATTTCCTCAAAATCCTTAACCTCAACATGCTTAACCTTTCCTTCATGTCATTGATTGGAATGGACTAGGAAGTATACAACTCCCTTTATTGATTTTGGGGCACCCCCCACAGTGACTCCCTTTGGGTTTATGATTAAGTTTGCCTATTGAACCTAGATCTTGGGATCTCCAGTCAACTAGGTTAGGTTTCCCTCATATTCCCTTCATCTATGGGCTTTAGTCCCATTCCTCTTGACAACCTATACACCTTATCTGTGCTTAAGCCTTTCGTTAACGGGTCCGCAATGTTCTCATTTGACCTCACATAGTCAACTGAGATAACACCCGTTGAGATAAGTTGTCGTACCGTGTTGTGTCTACGTCGAATGTGCCTTGATCTGCCATTGTACATCATGTTTTGTGCTCTAGCAAGAGCAGACTGATTGTCACAATGTATGCAGATCGCCGTCAACGGCTTTGGCCATCTTGGAATATCTTCCACAAATTGACGTAGCCACTCCGCCTCTTCCCCGCTTTTATCTAAAGCGACGAATTCGGATTCCATCGTAGATCTAGCTATAACCGTTTGCTTGGAAGACTTCCAAGCTATAGCTGCGCCAGCAAGTGTAAACACATATCCACTTGTCGATCTATGATCTTTTATATCCGATATCCAGTTCGCATCAGTGAATCCTTCGATCACTGCTGGATCACGGGTATAATGCAATCCATAGTCTCTCGTGTATCTTATGTATCTAAGCACCCTCGTGATAGCTTTCCAATGATCCTCGCTCGGATTACTGGTATATCTACTTAGCCTGCTCACAGCGTACGCTAAGTCGGGTCTAGTACATGTCATTAGATATATGAGACTACCAATGATCCTTGAGTATTCTAACTGAGAAACACTCTCGCCTCTATTTTTCCTTAGGCGTTGGGTATTATCAATTGGAGATCGAGCTATACTCGTATCGTCCGAATTGAATTTCCCAAGGATCTTGTCCACGTAGTGAGATTGACTCAACACAAGACCATTTTGGGTTCTAGTGATTTTTACTCCAAGAATCACATCCGCGAGACCCATGTCTTTCATGTCAAACCTCGCTTTCAACATGTCTTTCGTTGAGTTGATCATCTTATCATCACTCCCAATGATAAGCATATCATCTACATAAAGACATAGAATCACATAACCTCTTGGTGTGTCTTTAAAATAAACACACTTGTCGCACTCATTTATTTTGAAACCATTGTCAATCATGACATGATCAAACTTTTGATGCCATTGTTTTGGAGCTTGCTTCAAGCCATACAAAGACTTGACCAATTTACATACTTTACCCTTGTTTCCAGGGGCAGAAAAACCCTCAGGTTGTTCCATGTAAATTTCTTCTTCTAAATCGCCATTTAGAAATGCGGTCTTTACATCCATTTGGTGAACTTCCAAATTTCTTAGAGCCGCAATTGCAAGAACCAATCGTATAGAGGTTATTCGCGTTACAGGCGAGTAAGTATCAAAGTAGTCTAGACCCTCCTTTTGTCTAAATCCTTTGATTACTAACCTTGCCTTGTATTTATCAATACTTCCATCGGCTTTCATCTTCCTTTTGAATATCCAACGATATCCAAGTGGTTTACAACCAGGTGGAAGATCTACTAACTCCCAAGTATGATTTTGCAATATAGAATCTATTTCATTCTTAATTGCTTCTTGCCATTGAGGTCCTTCCGCTGAGGTAACTGCTTCGCGGTAGGTATTGGGCTCACCCTCAACCATATAGCTCATGAAGTCTGGACCAAAGGATTTTTCAACCCTTTGTCGTTTACTTCGTCTAAGCTCACCCTCCTCGACCTCGGGTTGTTCATGTCTTTCATCTATCCTTGTAGACGAACTTGGTCCTGCTTCATCTAACCATGTAGACGAACTTGGACCTGCTTCATCAACCGCTCTTGATGAAGGCGCATGTGTTTGTCCTAACATAGGAAACACATTCTCAAAATATGAGACGATATTAGGATTTGCCTCCATGGTAGTGTGTTTGTGTACATCGGGATTCTTGGATTCATATACAAGAAAACGATGCGCACTACTTTGATGTGCATATCCAATGAAAATGCAATCAACAGTTTTGGGTCCTATCCTAAGAGCCTTAGGAGGTGGTACAATCACCTTAGCTAGGCACCCCCACACTTTCAAGTATTTGTACGAAGGCTTCCTTTTTCTCCATAACTCATATGGAGTTTCGTCCCTATTTTTCAAAGGTATCTTGTTCAAAAGATAGTTTGCTGAGAGAATGGCGTCCCCCCACATTTCTCGGTTCACTCCCGAGCTTATCAACATGGCGTTCATCATTTCTTTCAATGTGCGGTTCTTACGTTCCGCAACGCCATTTGATTGTGGAGAATAAGGTGGTGTACACTCATGTACAATGCCACTTTTTGCGCATAAATCCGCAAAAGGTGCAACATATTCACCTCCTCGATCGCTTCTCAAAGCTTTTATCTTCTTTTTAAGTTGATTCTCAACTTCGTTTTTGTACAAGATAAACTTCTCTATTGCTTCGTCTTTACTTTTAAGTAAATACACGTAGCAATATTTCGTACAATCATCAATAAACGTGATGAAGTACTTATTTCCTCCATGCGTGGGAACCGCTTTTAAATCACACACATCGGTATGAATTAAATCAAGGGGTTCGGTTATTCGTTCAACCGATTTAAACGATGATCTCGTAAGTTTGGATTCAACACATGTCTCGCATTTGTGATTGGACTCGATATGGAATGTTGGTATCAAGTTTAATTTAATTAAACGTCGTAATGAATTAAAATTTACATGTCCTAGTCTACCATGCCAAACATTAGAAGACTCAACCATGTAAGTAGAAGTAGAAATTTCATTCAAACTTTTGTTTTGGTTTACAACCATTACATTCATTTTAAACATTCCATTTAGGGCATAGCCCTTTCCAACAAACATTCCACGTCTAGACAAGACAAAATTGTCCGATTCAAATACTAGACGAAATCCAAACTTGTTGAGCATCCATCCCGACACGAGATTCTTCCGTGTCTCTGGAACATAAAGCACGTTTGTCAAGGTAAGCTCCTTGCCCAAAGTCATCTTCAAGACGACCGTGTCTTCCCCCTTGATGCTTGCGGTAGCTTTATTCCCCATATAAAGCTTTTCTTCACCCGACGCTTCCTTGAATGTAGAGAAAAGAGCCTTGTCTCCACAAACATGTCGGGTTGCACCCGTGTCAACGAACCATCCTTTTGGGTTTTCACCCATCGCGTTGACTTCTTCAATCATAGCCGCTTCCTCGGTTATCATTGCAATGAGAGGCATACCATCCTCATCAACCATGTGCGCACGCTCACGCTTAGGTTTCTTGCATTGGTTAGCACGGTGCCCCGTCTCGTTACAATTGTAACAAGTAACTTGGAAAAGCGCAGGCTTCTTTTTCACAGCCCCCTTTTTAGGTCCAAGGTTGCTAACCTTTGCTTTCCCTTTGTTGTCCTTTTTACCCTTGCCTTTCTTGCCCTTTGAGGACTCCCCAACTTCCACCATGTTTGCTTTAGCCGAAGCTTGCAAAATGGTGCCTTTTTGGGCCACCCTGTTTTCTTCTTCTATACGAAGACGAAGAACAAGATCCTCGACCGACATTTCCTTTCGCTTGTGTTTAAGATAATTCTTAAAATCCAACCAAGCAGGAGGTAATTTTTCGATCATGGCTGCCACTTGAAAAGTTTCGCTAAGTACCATACCCTCAGCATGGATGTCATTTAGTATAATTTGCAACTCTTGGACTTGGTTCATAACAGACTTGTTATCAACCATTTTAAAGTCCAAGAAACGGGCGACAACAAATTTCTTTGTTCCCGCATCCTCCGTTTTGTACTTCTTCTCTAAAGACTCCCATAATTCTTTGGAAGTCTTGATATTATAGTACACATTATACAATGCATCCGAGAGACCGTTGAGAACATAGCCTCGACATATAAAGTCCGAGTGCTTCCACGCCTCTACCGCGCTCAGAGCCTGAGCATCGGTCTCCCCTTCCGCAGGTTGGGGAACGGTCTCCGTCAAGAACCTCGCAAGGTTCATGGTGGTCAAGTAGAAGAACATCTTCTGTTGCCACCTTTTGAAGTGGAGACCCGAGAACTTCTCGGGTCGTTCAGCATGATTTGCCACTGTGGTCGCTCCCACAGTGTTGGCAGGGGTACCGACAACAACGTTGACGTTGGTATTTTCAGTCGACATTCTGAAAAATTCCACAAAACCAAGTTAATAAACTGTTAGAATAATAAATGTGTTGATTTATTATTTAACTAACAAACTCGATGAGTAAGAGAATCAGCCTCGTAGCTTCTAAGTCCAACTTTGAAGACTACAAGAGAAGATCTTAGAACCCAAAGACGAAGAAGGAGTAGAAACAGAATTCTGTTTTGACAAAGTCGCTACTTTGAATCAAAACAGAGAAAAACCTTTTAAAACACAACCTGCTGTGAGAGAAGAAAAAAAATTGAAATCACAGCAGAGAAGTTTGTGATTCTACACGAACGGTGTTTTAAAATTTGTTTTAAGATTGTAGGAATCCGTTCGTGTAAAATAAAATAAAAATAATTTATTAACTTGAATAACAGAAAAATTACAGAATGTAAATTGAAGTACAATACAAATACAACTGAAAAATTAGAAATACAAGAACAGAAAACACGAACAGATGAAACTGTTCTAGGCTGAGGATCGTGTTAGACACGGGTCCCTTAAAACAAATTTCGTGTCTCCCAGGAGAACACGTTTGTTTCCAGGATACAACAGCCGCAAGCAGTTGCACTGTCGGTCTTGACTTCAACCCGAAGGTATACCTTGAATGCTTGAAGAAGAGAAGAATTTCAGAGAGGAGATTATAGAATTGCTAGTAAATTCGGTGTAATGGTCTTCAATAGGATGCACCTATTTATACTAGCTAGACTTGAAGAAACTGAAAAACAAATTTAATGGGAGAATTAAACTGCATTAAACGTCTTCAATGCACCTTAATTCGTCATTAAATTCTCAGTCAACCGCATTAACTATGTCAGTTTCGAATGCCGAAAACGTAACTGCACTGGTGCAGCCTCTTGGCTCACAGCCGTGCGCGGTGTGCCCATGCGCGGTGCGGCCTCTTGGCTCACAGCCGTGCGCGCGCGCCACGTCACCATGCGCGGTGCGTCCTCTTGGCTCAAGTCCACGTCACCTGTGAGCCTATACGAGCGCGCCACACAGTCGCGCCGTATTGACTCACTCTGGTGCGCCGCGCACGACACAGCAGGACCCATGCACCATGCGTGCACCCGCGCATGACTGCCACGTCATGCGCCGCATCACCTACCACTTGGTCCTTGCAACCCTTGTCCTCCACCACGCGCACGTGGTCAAAAATACAAAGGCGGCTCTCAAGCGGCGATGCGAAGTGCAAAGTGCGCCATCAAAGCGCCACATTGCGCCTCATCGCCCGCGCGAGCGTGTGCGAGTGCGAGTTAGGGTGCTCCGCACCCTTCGTGAGGACACTAGTGTGTGCTTCCATGAAACAATAAGGATGGAGAGATCCTACTTAAATACCCCTTTAAGTTCCATCTCTCATCCGATGTGGGACAAGGTGCTACTTTCCCACATTTTCAGCATTTCAAGTTTAAACACCAAACTTTGAGCATCGATATCTCATTCATCTTAGCTCCGTTTTGGACGTGGTTTAGTTCGTTGCGAAGCTCTTCCGACATAGAACACAAACCCACAAATAAATATATAAAACCCGCTCATTTTATTATATTTATTTCTAGTCCAAAATAGGAAAAAATCATTTTCCTATATTTGTGAAAAATGCTATTTTCACAAAATTTCCAACATTATGTATTAACATGTTAAACCATTTCCTTAGAGTGAGATAAAGTGAAATAAGGAAAAAAAGTTGATGTGTCACTTAGGTGGAGTTAAGATAGGTTAAAGTATACCCAAAGGCCTAAGGGTATGTTAGGTGGCTGCATTTGTTGGTTCTCACATAGTGATGTCACTAACTAAGGTAATTTATGATAGTTGAGGGCTAAAATTGAAGTAACCAAATTTCATTTGTTGAATCTTAGAAAGTGTTTGGGAATTGGGATTGAGTTTGGAAATGAAAAAAAACAATAAGTTAAAAGAAGTGTTTGACGATGCTCAAATTGTTTTTTATTTTGACTTTTTATTTAGAAGTAAAAAGTTGTTTCTTAAAAGCCCTGGTTTTTTTAAATAGCTTTTTACTTTTTTGATCATTAACTATTCTATCCATTACATTTAAAATTGCAACTGAAATTGAAACTTATTATATCCTTTTTAGTTATTTTATTTTTCTCATCACTTAAGCTAAACAAACACTTTTTTAAAACCTCATTTTGAAGAAAAATCATAACTTAATAAACACGCTTGACAAAAAAAAAAAAAAAAACACTTTTAGAGTTAAATAAGCAATCCCAAACACCCTCTTAGAGTGGTAGAAGGCAATGAAAAATATGTGCCTACTTGTAAACTAAAACCACAGTAAACATAGCTCACCAGCATAGGCGCTCCACACCACATTTGGGAGTCAAAGGTTGTTGCCCCTTGGGACGTGGCCAGCTTCACGAGTGCGAGCGAGGGCAGGGGAAGAGAAGGTTAGGGTGTATGGGCCAATCACATTCAAAACACCACAATTTTTTTTTCTTTTAATTGTTTTCATCCTTTTTTACATTTTATACACTACGAAAACACACATTACTTAGTGTAAAATGTGAAAACCTCACTGCCTATGTAACACATTTTTTTCGCATTTCACACATCCCATAACACATAGCGCTAGAAACTTAGAGCACTCACATTGTAGCCTCTAAAACCCACTCTCTATAAAAATAGAGAAAACAACTAAATACATCTCTATTTTGAGGATGACTATTCATTATCTATATAATTTTGTGAATGTATAAAACCGAAACGAACAATAAAATAAGCGTTTATAAATGTGATATAGATAAATATGAAGAATTGGATGTGAAAGTCTTCTTAAAAATATTAGTTTATACTATATTTCTTAATTGTCAATGACCTTCTAGTTCATTGAAAACTTCATGATCTTTTAAAGTGGAGGTCATAGATTCGAGTCTTATCTAGAGCAAAATTCATATGAATTGTACTAAAGGTTTTACCAAAATAGACTTTTAAGCAGCGAGTTTTCTCTGAAATTGTGACGGACCCGCTCACCGGTATCGTCTATGCTCACGAAAGAAAATGACCTTTTAGGATTTGGCTTACGTCATTTTGTTGATCATTGGAAAAAACGATATTTGAGAATAGTGGGGCCGTCTTATGATTTATTATGAAATTATTTATGTGGAAATTATTTCTGACAATAAACAAATTATTTTTTGAGTGTAGTTTTTTCTCACTTTTTCTTGGTCCCTGCAGTAACCACCGACAGCTCACTGCACCCTTTTGCCGTATAATCATTTTCGTATACTTATTTCCCTTAAAATATGAAACTAAAGTTATAAGTTTTGCAATTAAAAAAAAAACCACTACTCATAAAGAGGCTTCGTTATTTGTTATAAGTTTTGCGATTCAAGTTTGTCCCAATGTTCTTGCGTTACAATGGACTAGCCGGTCATACCGATAAACACCACACAACCAACTTCGTCGAGTGCTTTTCATCTTCGTATGGATCTTTTGGTTACCGGTTCGGTGGTTCCACAAGGCCAACTTAGTTAACTATGCATATGTGTATCTAACTATCTATAATTATATTAATTGTTAAATTATTTATGACGGTATTTGAGTTTTGAAACTTGTCCGACCAGTCGATGGTAAAACGCGCGGTTAGATGTCCGGTTTTGTTATATAAGTATCAGACTTTTACGTTACAATACTTTTATTTGTTCTAGTTAGATAGAAATATAAAAAAATATAATTTAATAAGTCAATAGTTATATTTTTCTCGAAATCTAGAAAACTAGAAAGAAGGTATGGAATCTATTGTTGTTTTTCTGAACGTAAATATTATTATAACTATTATTTAAATATGAAAAAGAGATAAACAACAAAAAGACAACAATTAAAGCAGATATTGTCCCCGTGAGGCTCTTGATTCTTTTCTCATTTCAGACATTTGAAAATTTAACTTTAGATATAAATAGAGATAAATAAATGGACAACTTTTTTATGTGTTTAAACTGTTATGTGTTACCTAGGGTTAAAATATATGTTAAGTTTATGCTAAATGATAGTCATATTTTTTTATTAAAACAAAAGAAAAGGCCCAATTCTCTCGTTCCTCTTCCTCTTTCTATTTTGATCCGGCACAATGAGACTATGTGTTGTGGTTGAAGTCACAACCCGGATTTATCTTTTAATATTGCGACGCATGATGGTCTCTAGGCTTACTTATCACATTTTCCATTCGCACCCTCCTCACTTGAGCCTGTTGTGATAACTTCACCAATAGCGCCCAAAACACCCCCTCTTTACCCAATAACGCCCCCTCACTTGAGCCTGTTGTTGTGACACTGTTGGCCAATGTGAGGGTCGTTATTAAAGTAAAATTTAGCTAATAGTATTGATTGATTATAAGACTATTTGCAATGAAATAGGTAATTAATCAATTAGTGAGTATCATTGTTTCATCATCAAGTCAAAATTTGAACAAACAGAAGAATTAAATTGTTAATCAACACAGAGTATATTCAGAAAATCGAATATTTCAATACTTGTAGAAACTTTTTTCAATTGAAATAACAAATAATTTCCTTAGCTAAAGATGTAGGAGGTAGGTTATTTTTTATAAAATATATTATAAAATATAATCACGAGACTCTAGTTATTTGTGAGAAATTCATCTAGTACAATACCGGTTACATGAACACAAACCCATAAATAATTATTTATACAACACATATATAAATATTATTGTTGTCCAAAATATTTAGTAAAAAACTTATTTTCACTAAATTTCCAACAATCTCCCACATGAATAGAGATCGATTAAAACACACAAAATTCTCGATGAAAACTCGACAGTCGAGTATTGCAGGATAGGTAGGTGTAGCCTTTGAACCTTCCTTTTTGAAGCATACTTAGTCTACTAGGGTTTTGTAGACGTGATGTCCTTGAACAACCCCCCATTTGTGTAAACGACAATATACATTCACACAATACTTTCCCTAGCCGGGCCATCTCCTCATTTTTCGTCTCCAATAATGGTCATGGAGCACTTTCCTGGTTCTGCGGGAGCTCGAGGAATTATGCCCTAATTCCATTCGAAGCGACCACACTTCTCTCCAACATAGGTGATTTCCCTTTAAATCATTAAAAGCATTATGGTTCATTATGATTTACACGAATCATTTAACCACATAGTATACTTATCCTCACAACAATGTCACTGGATATTATAGGAATGGACTAGGACGTATTTAAACACCCTTTTATAGTTTTAGGGGGATATATGAACATATACACTAGCTTATATATAAACATATATATTAGCTATGCCCCCACACTGACTACCCTTTGGTTCATGATTAAGTTGGCCTAGTGAACCTAGATCTTGGGATCTCGAGTCAACTAGGTTAGGTTTCCCTCATGTCCCTTTTTCCATGGCTTTAGTCCCATTCCACAACCTGAACTGTTATCAACCCACTGGTTGTTGGATCCAAAATTATCTTTGACTTCGCTAAGTCACCAACGATAATTTAAATTGCGATCAGTTGTTCTAACGTGTTCTTGACTCGCTAGTCACTTTTGTCTTTTAGTCGATTCTTAAGACTTATAACTCGTGATCTCAACTTGGATATAGTTATGTACCTTGTCTTTAGAATGACATGAAGCTCAATTTATGGCTAAACACGTTTTCACCATGCTTTTGGTGTGTCATTACTGACATCTTACTAGATTTTGAATCTAACCAATTGGCATTCGAGTCCAATCTACTCGACTGACTCCATATAACCATTGTGTGCTCCACTTGGTTATGCGTTTGCAATATATATTTGGTTTTCTAAAATCCTTATTTCCAAACCTTCCACATTCAAATGCAAGTCACCCCACATTTAAGTGTAATTGGATAGCATCCAAATGGGGTGATGAAAGGTTCCCCCTTTCATTTCGAGTTTGAGAAAACTTCTCAACTACCCTTTCCACATTCAAATGCAAGTCACTCTCACATTTAAGTGTAATTGGATAGCAGCCAAATGGGGTGATGAAATGTTCTCCCTTTCATTTCGAGTTTGAGAAAACTTCTCAACTATCATTTCTTCATACCCTAAAGGGTTTGTTTCTTAAATGCCTGCCCCCCCCCCCCCCCACACACATTGCTTGCATTTTAATTAACTATCCTTTAGGACTAAAATGGAGTTATCTTTATAGTTTTGTTTTAGCACAAAATTCGTTCTTGTGTCATCACATATTTTGAATGTTTAAAGTTAATTTAATCTCCGTCGAGCATATAAATTAACAAGTATTAGTCTAGCATGCTTTAGACCACAATACTATAGCATGTGAACAGAAGATGCATCATTCCGATTCTTCATAGCCTTAAGAGATAACGCACTATCTCTTCTGAACATTCGCTTCTTAGTTTAGACACAATCATGAAATTTTATTTCACTATTCCAAAACCATAGTTAACTTCATCCATTAGGATCATAACTCGTTTGCCTTTTTATCTCCAAGGCTTCACCATTGACTTCCTAAAGACTTAAACATAAGTCTTAATCTAAGTCAATTTGATGAAAGATCTTTTTATAAAATCACTTGAGTCTTAAGATATAGGCAATTAGATTGACTCTCAACAAAAAAACATTCACGTATGCCTACAGTGATATATACATTTACGTTGTTGTTTCATTAATACCATGTATTGGGACACTCTCCCAAATTGAGGACCAAGCCTCCACATAGTTTAAACAGCATTGATGGTGGTAGAAGCATCTACAAGTCCATCACTATTGTAAATTTCCGTTAATAAATTTGCTAAATTTATTAAAATCATTTACAATAATAACATATATTTCTTTCATATGTTATATTATTTGAAAACTTACATGTGCATTTCCATGTTGATGTTCTCAACAATAGATAACATATCTCATTTTCGTGCATTTCATCTCAAACCATTCACCACATTTCTTACGACGCCGTTATGCATTTGATGTTTGATTTGTAACTTATTACATAAGTCATTATCACAACCTGCTCATTGTGTTTGTGTAAATTGCTTTTTACACTTTGTACCAAAATGTGTATCATTTTGACAAATTATTAGTAGTCCAAAATAAATATTTATCTTTTATTATATTTAAACCATTTGTTTATCTGAAATAAACTTAAACGATAGTCTACCATTTATAATAAAATAAAAATGGACAAAAATAAAACGGATACACTAAAAATGTCTAAACATCAAATGCCAAAGTGTTATTATCTTTATCTTCAACACTTTTGACCGAAATAAATGCAATTATATCGTTCGGTGTCATGTTTTGAGGTACTCCCTCATCTTGGAACTCTAAACTTGAATAATCACAAGTTGTCCAAAAATTAAAGTTGTTTACAATTAATTACTCGCAAGTAGTTAAGCAACTTATTATGTCTATAACAACATCGAGTTGTTTTTCACAAAATAGTCTTTCCAAGACTATTATATGGTTCAAGACGTTATACTTCTCGTGAAAGTATCGAATCACTTATAATTCACAAAGACATGTTTTATTCGTTCAAAACATTTCTCGTTTTTGCAAGTGTTTTAATATTAAACTATATATTTATGTTTTAATTACAAATCAAGACAATAAACCTTATAATAGTTTATTAAATAAAACAATTTCAAACTCGCTCATTTGAAAATAAAACGAATACACATCGTTTTAATAAATGGTTTATCATATTCAAACCATTTCTAACCGTTGTTAGATAATAACGATTATCAATCGTTAAAATGAGTGGTTTGTTTGATAACCAATTCTAATATGTTAATTAGAATTTAAGTGTTGAACAAACATTCAAAATATTCGGTTTTTATAAAGTAAACCGCTTCTAATGCGCTCGTTAGAAATAAAACGAATACATTTATTCACTTTTGGTTTATTTAAATGAACGTTTTCTAACACTCTCGTTAGAAAATATATAAAACGATTACAAATCATCTTAAATAGTTTATCATAGTTAACCCCGTTCTAACCCGCTCGTTAGAAATTAACGATTGCAAATCGTTAAAATAGCTGGTTATAAGATAAACTAATTCTAATACGCTCATTAGAAAATTAAACGATTATTTATTGCCATAAGCCGTTTTTGGTTTAAATAAAATAAACGTTTTCTAACCCGCTTGTTAGAAATAAACAATTGATAAAGTCGTTAAATCGTTTCTAACAAGCTCGTTAGAAAATAAATAACTATCAAACTCTTTAAATCGTTTCTAACACGCTCGTTAGAAATAATCCGGATTCTACGTGTAATAAGTGAAAGTCAAGATTTTTTAAGATATACTTAATGTTATATTGATGTTGTATACTACATCAAGTCATACACTTGAGATCGGTTTTAAGCATTTAATTTATAAATAAACTTCCGTTAGATCCGTTAGATGTTATTCAGAAATATAATTATTTGTAATTTATTATATTAAAAATGTTATATTAATTTAATTGGTATAAATATAACTTGGTTCAAAATGATAGTTTTATAAATGATTAATGGTTAGTATCGTTAGTAATTATAAAGGGAATAATTAATAAATTTAGAAAATAATGTTAAAACGGGTTATAACATTGAGGGACCGAAAATGCCAATCTCCCAAACCGAGAAGAAGAGAAGCAGCGCCGTTTATAACACAGACACACAGAGAAGCAGCGTCGTTTACCCCCCCCCCCCCACCGCCTGTATCTTTCCGTAAACGGGCTCCCATGCGTAACGAAGACTAGAATTCCAATTTGGTGAAAATGTTGAGTGTATATAAAGGGCTTCATATCTTCTTCTCCAAACTCAGAGTTCTCATCATCCACAACAATGAGATTTACTATTCCACTCATGAGGAAGAAAAAGAGTGCCCTTAGGGTCCCTCTTAACAAATTCATTCCGGCGGCCCCTCTGAAACCAGCAACTCCTCCTTCTCCTCCTCATCCCCCTCCTCCTCTGGCCACTACTGCCATGACTCTGGAGCTCCCAGCTAGGTTGCAGGAAAAATTAACCCACTTAAATCAACTGAGGAAGGGATTTATCTACCGGCACAACTACCGAATCGTGGTGGTTGGACCGGCGACCGGAACCTCAGCCGGTCCGATTCATGGCGTATGACCGTTTTGTGACGTAGCCGGCCGGTTTGACCGCGGGCCGGCGGCTAGACCGGAAAACCAGTGAAAAACGGCGGTTGGGCTGATAACGTAGTTCTAAATCTCAGCTACAAAATCCAGTGTTCTAAAATCTGGATTAAGAGATGCAAGGTGAAGAAGTTTGTTGGAGTTAATGGATCTGAAATGAAACAACTAAAAGGAAAATAGTGTTCAACAGTTCATGTCATCGGACACCATAAGATTAAAATGTGAATAAATACAGAGGAACATAGAAGACAAGAATATGAAAAAAAATGAAAAAGGTGAGATATGGCTAAGTGAGAAAGAAGGATTGTAGGCGGCTGCTTCTATTATTTGTGATTTTGATTACAAAAGATAAATACCTAAATTGATAATGGGCCATATAGCCCAACCAGTACCCAAACCCAACGAAAAGTCTTCTTACCTTCTAATCTAGTATATTTTGATATTAAAAGAAATTAGATAGTTTTACTTGTATATAAAATTAATAATATAAATTATATATATCCGGTTCATTAATCCGGTTTGACGGTCCGACCAGTGAACCGATAAGACGGCCGATTCATTGTCCGGTCCGTTTTAAAAACATTGGTAAGATGAGGTTGGGTTACTACTTACTAGTAGACTAAATAAATTTGGTCTTATTAGCATTTGTGTGAAAACCTAACAGTTTTCTTTGATGAGGTTGGGTTACTACTTACTAGTAGATTAAAGCTAACTCGGAAATGCGTACATCATATAAGTTTATGCTACTTTTTTTGTTTCCTTGGTTAAGCTTTTTAGTGAGATCTTGTGAGAAGTACTGGATGTTATTGCAGGTAAGTACGGTAGGGTAGTACAAAACTCGGAAGCAGACAAATATGATCTAAATCTCCAATTCGACATAGTTGGAGTTGTGGTTGCTTACGGCTTCAGTATCAAGGATACATTACCAGTTAATTGGAAGGAACAGATGTTTAAGGTGTGGGTCTCGGAAGTAGAGGAGCCATGGATACCAGGATGTATAATTAGGAGGAGAGTATCTTAAAGCGAGGTACCTAAGGGCCTAAACGAAAAGAACAACCAGGAAACGGAGCATGGTGAGAACATCAATATCCCACATAGATCACCGAAAAAAATGGTAGTTGACAAACCACCAGGAGGGACATCTTTGGCCAGAAAAACAACGATACCGGCGGAAGAACAAAAGTCTCCGACGGAGGTAAATGAAAAGACGCATGATCAGAGGGGAGAAGAAACGGCAGAACGTATTGATTCGAGTACAAACCCAGTTTCCAAGATTATTTCCCTAGGTAATGAATAGGTAATTAATGGGGCTGATGGGATTCCCGAAAAAGTTGGTGGTAGTGCATTTATTGCGTCGGAAGAGACTACAAATTGGTGAGGGGCCGGTCAACAAGCTGAACTTGGGCCACTATCTTTTAGGCAAAATGGAATGAAATCAGATAGGCCTACTACCACTCAATAGAAGAAAAGGAAGATAGCTAACTTAGCTTCTGCAAGGGCCCAAAATCTTAAACCCAATTGGAAAATAAACAAGGGGAAACTACCAGATATCAATCTAGAGGTGACAGAAAAGGTCAGATTCCAACATCGACAAAAGATTCCATTGAAAGTCAAGAGAAAGAGTAAGAAAGATGCAAGGATACTATCAATAATTGAGGATCTCTTCAACGAAAACATTGGAGGAGTGACCCCAGACGATGGGTTTAATTCCGAGTGGGAGGAGGATTCACAGTCCGGTGATACACTCGTTGAAGACATCCAAACTGCTGAGAGGTTCCGGTCAATAGATCAGCTGTCGACGGAAGATGTAAATAATGAAATACGACAGACAACGGAAGGTAAACAATGAATTTTGGAACTATTAACATAAAAGGGGTTGGAGGGGTGGGTAAAACAAAGGCAGTCAGAGGGCTATTGTCAAAGTACGGGTTAAATTTTATAGCGATTCAGGAAACTCAGTTTAGGGATTTACCGGATAGAGTAACTAAAAGGTTTTGGGATAATACAACGTTTGATTACATCAAAGTGGATGCGGATGGGAGATCGGGTGGATTGTTATCAATTTGGAACCCCAGAATATTCAAAAGAAATTTTGATATTAAAACTAAAAATTTCATATTAACTAAAGGACAGGTGACAGGGGATCAGGAGGAAAAGATCGTTGTGAATATTTATGCTCCGACAGTACAGAGTAACAGGACGCAGTTGTGGAATGAAATACTATCGCTAAAACAATCAATTCAAGGTAAATGGATCCTCTTAGGTGACTTCAATGAGGTATGATTCCCTGAAGAAAGATTCAATTCACAATTTGACGCTGGGGGTGCATTGTGTTTTAACAATTTTATTATGAATGCTGGCTTACAAGAGTACAATATGGGTGGAAAACGATATACGTTTATGTCAGGCGATGGGAAAAATCTTAGTAAAATAGATCGTGTATTAGTATGTGATGAATTTATTATGAGATGGGCCGATGCTACGTTGATGGCACTGAACAGAGATGTATCGGATCATTGCCCATTAATATTAACAACAACTGTTAATAATTTTGGGCCAACTCCATTCCAAGTATTTCACAGTTGGCTGGAGGCTCCCGGATTTGATGATGCGGTGATGAAAGGATTGGGGAAAGGGTGTGATTCAAGCTTCAAGGATGAATGTTTGCCTGTGAAATTTAAAGCAATAAGAGAGGAATTAAAAATATGGAGAAATAGTGAAAAAGAAAAAGAGGAGGAGCTATTGGCAAGCACCAACGAGAATCTACAAAAATTAGAAACAGAAACGGAAAGGAGAAGTCTTACGAAGCAAGAAATTGAGACTTGGCAAGAGTATAAAGAATTATAAAGGAATGGCATAAGGCGAGAGCAAAGGATTTAATCCAGAAATCACGAGTGAAATGGATTGCACTGGGGGATGAAAACACAACTTTCTTTCACGCAGTAGTCAATAGTCATAAAATCCGGAATCAGGTAAATGGGTTGTGGATAGATGGCAATTGGATTACAGATGCCAATGTTATTAAAGAAAAGTTTAGGGTGGCTTTTGAAGAGAAGTTTAAGAAACCTATTCTTTTGAGACCGAGGATGGGATGGACGGCTTTAAAAAACTGACGAAAAACGAAAAATCTGGCCTCATCGAACAATTTAAACAAGGGGAAGTCAAGAACGCAATATGGGAATGTGGGGGAGACAAAGCTCCAGGGCCAAATGGGATTACATTCACACTGATAAAGAAATATTGGGAGGAGCTGAAACAAGGGATTATGGAAATAATGCAGCAATTTTTTATCCATGGATCCATACATCACTCATGTAGCTCGTCTTTCATATCGCTTATTCCAAAGGTAACCGATCCGCTGGTCTTTTCTGATTTTCGTCCTATTTCATTAATTGGGGTAGTTAATAAAATAATTTCTAAAGTTATGGTAAATCGCATGAAAAGAGTTTTAAATAGTGTAGTCTCGAGTTCCTAATCGGCATTTATCTCGGGTAGGAATATAATAGATGGGCCCCTGGTAATAAATGAGAGTGTGGGGTGGGCGAAAAAAAGAAAAACGAAAAAAGAGATATTTGTTTTTAAGGCGGACATTGAAAAAGCCTATGATACGTTAAATTGGAAATTTCTAAAGATTTTCGTATAAATAACGAAAATAAACATGTAATTACGATTAAGTATCCTTAGAAAATACGAGTAATCTAAAACTTTTACAATTTAAAAGTTTTCAATATAATATAATAAGTTCGTCGTTTAAAAGTGATGACGAAACGCCGCGCGGAAGCTTGTATTTTATCGTGTTCGGTTCCTCATCGAGCTTGATCTTCATCCGGGCACTCTTGGCGATCACCTAAGATCAAAACCAACTTAAAAGTTAGTTTTGATAGTCAAATATTAAGTTCAAACAAGTACAGGGGTTAAAATGACAAAATTTAACAATTTTCCGGAGTTAGGGGTGTCGCGTGACGCCAAGGGCCTAGGCGTCACGCCTAGCCCTTGTTTTCACAGACTGTTGCCTTCAGCTGTTGCTGTACATTCCCAGCATGACCCGATTTAACGGAAACGAGCATAACTCTCTCGCTTTTAATCCGTTTTACCCGATTCTTTTTCCTACGCGTCTGTAATTTAATTCTCCATCATATGGAGTTAAAATCCAACATCCAACTTAATAAATTTTTAGACTTCTAAGCCTTCGACTCGTTACCTTTTTACCGAATTTTAACCCGTTTATGCATTTTATCAAACAAACATATTTGTTTGATCCTTATATCACATACGCTTCTTCAAATTAATGTTATCTACCACTTTAGGTTCTAATCACAGGTTTATTACAAAATTTAAACCCGTTTTGCTCGTATGCTTATTTTGACCTGTTAAGGGTATTTTAAGCACTTTAAAGCTTAAAATCGCTTTCATTCCCTTCTAGCATTGTAGTTCTACATTTCTTATCTATTAACCTCCCACTACAACTATATGTGTATTGGGTTTATGGTGGATATCTATATGTTCCGAGTTTTACCCCTCGGATTACCATTTTACAGCAAAGACTCATATAAAACCATTCGACCCAAGAATTTACGTTTTTCACTATCTAACTTATCCTAAGCATTTATATAATCATAAAAATCATTTCCGAACCACCTTTAAAGGTCGTTCGTCCGAATTAGCTTACAAGGGCAATTTGGTCAATTTTCATCCTTCTTTAACTACAAGGGTCCTTTAAATACTTGATTGACCCAAAATCCGACTCTTTTAACTATAATCTTATTTATAAACCCATGTGCTTCTAAAACACCATGAACATAATTCAATTTATTCAGTTTACTTAAAGATAACCGAATATCTACACTTTAACATTGTTTAACTCTTATAGAACTCCAAATTCTACATGATGAGTTGTGTTATTATACATACCTGGCTCGGATCAATATATTGACCCGTTTCAATACCTTGCCTTAGTAGCCGCTAAGCAATAGCGATGTACTTATCCATTTGCTATTTATTCCTATAACATGTAACTCGACAAACCATTAGACAATATTGTCAAAGGGTGATAATTTCACCTTTTGACCCATTTATTTACCTAGTGATCTTCATCACTTCAAGTAAATGCCAATTTCATGTATTATGCTAATTTAAAGTCTACTAGCTAGAATACGGAATCAAGCATATCGTAACGGAATCGTAGTTACGTACCTTTTAAGCACTTTTTTTAAACGCGTATTTCCACCGGCTTGTCCACTTGACGATCCGGATTCCTTGCCTAAAGAGTTCAATTCACAATCTGTTTAGAACCCTTTTTATAAGTCTTTACGCACAATTTCTTAACATATTCGAATCTGCGTTTTACCCAACCTTTACATTTTAACCTTCATTTAGGCGTTTTATCAAACACCTAGCAGGTCAGATGTCTACATAATCTAAACCAAGTTCATGACTTGAGTTTATCACCCTAATTAACTTAAATTAGACTACATGTCCATATTTTAACATCAACAATTTAGAGATTTCCTCATAATTTCAGTTTACACTAGAACAAGAGTGTTAATCCTAGTGTTTATCGAGTTCCACTAACATATTAGTCACCTAGTATGGTGATTTTGATCCTTACAATTAACATGCAAGAATTTATCAAGAAATCATCTAGGGTTTGTCCCTACACCTTATATCATTTCCAATTTCATGTTTACAACACATAATTAAGCTCTACACTCGATTTCAATCACATGCATGAACTTTGAATCGAATCAAAATGACCTAATTGACATACCTTATGACCCCTTTGACGAGGTGATCACGATTCTATGTTCAGATTCCGATTTCAACTGGATTTTGGCCTTCAATTTGATAGTTTAGTTCATGTTAGGGTTTTGGAAGTGAGGGTGTCGCCCCCTTCCTGTTCTTGATCGACCAGAGCCTCAATTGAGGTGTTTGGTTTTATTTTTTTGATTAAAACTAATAATAATAGTTTCGAGTTTAACAACATTGGTCCTTCCCCTTTTGTTTAACATTTAATTTTGGTTGTTCTAACCTTATTTCAAGTTATTTCTAGACTTGTAGTTAACTAGGTTATAATTTTCCTAGTTATTCATCTTGTTCAAAAACCCGTTTTATTTTAAGTCCCGTTAAATCTCGGGCCTTTTTATATACTTTGCTTTCTCAAAGTATTTCCCATCATTTTAATAAATATTAGATTTATTTATTTAAATCCTAATATTCACCGGGTTAATTCTTACCACTAACGGTATTTTACCCGTTTTTACTATTAACGAGGTTTGATTACCAAACCCGTTTTCGGGGTGTTACAAGTCTACCCCCCTTAAAGAGGTTTCGTCCTCGAAACCTTTTCTTTCATAATTTATCGAGTTTAACTCCATGCATATGCTCTCGATAATCAATTGAGCATTGCTCATATTTTAATCGATTGTTAGTATTACCAGAAAAATCATGGTAATACCTTTTTGGTTACAAAACATCTACGTGCCTCATTCGACATAATGCAACTTGAAATAACGTAATTTCGTTATTTCTACTAGTTTAATTAACTTAGCGATATCCATATTATCTAACCCTTTGTGAATCCGTTACCTTGACCCATTTAAAGGTCTTTAGTGAAATCTTTCACTTTTAACAACAATTTCTTTTGTTTTCAAGTTCATTTATTCGGTTCAGTTATACCGAATCCACCGATTATAAGCAACCAAATTTATTTAAATGACCTTAGCCGATCCCACTAACTAGACTTATTAGTCCAGTTACTCTTTACCGCTCGCTTGGTTATAATGTGATTCCACTTCACATTGTATTTCTTGACCGTGATCGTGTCACGTCATGTTTAATTTATATCAACGTTTCTTTATCATACTTCTTCTTTTCGAATGTATTGTCTCGCACCTATCGATGTTAAGACTCATACTCTTTGATATTAACCATTTTCTAATCTCCCTCGTAATATCCATATTTGTTAAAACATTGTTTCTTACTAAAACTAAATTTTAGTTTAACGTTTCCTTTTTCTCCTTGTCTTACATCTTTTACTCATTTCTAGGACTTTTACGTCTGAAAATTTATTCCTTTCCGTTGTCTTCTCGGTAATATTTTTGTCCTTTTTGTGAATTATCAGAATTTAAATAATTGTGAATCCTTTTTGTTATTTCTGCCCGTTTAGATGTTTTAGTGAAATCCCTCACTTTTGTCAACCAGGCCTTTCACGATCTCTTCGCTTTTAACTCACTCAGTCAAGTTAGCGAAACCCCTCGCTTTTATACTACCTTTACCTTCCGTTATTATTTTACGCGGGGAGTTTAACCATTTTCCTCGCTTCACGTTATTGACCCGTAGATTCTTTCACTTAGCCTCGTAGGCTTATTTCTTTAGATTTTTTTAACCTTTTTAAGGCGAGGCCTTTATGATCCCTTTGCTTAAATTCATGTCCCGTGGGTCATTTTGGCCCCGTAGACCTTTACACTAATTAATATCCCGTAAGTTATGATGATCTCGTAGATCATCTTTTATTCTAGTCTTTATTCTAATGTGTATACGTTTATATACGCATATGGCGTTAAGGCACCCCTTTTTATGTTTATAATTATTCACCTTTTTACTTTTTTTGGATTTCATTTGACCTTGACCGTAGTCTAAGGCTACATTGTTTTCTTTCGAATCATCTTTCCGACTTCTCGACTTCTAACGTCAATTACACGTCGGTTTTCCATACACTTACCGTTACCCGGTTCTTACCTGTACTTCCTTACGTCCCATTACCCGGGTTCTTTTATTTCAATGTTTTTAACGCCTATAACTCCTTTACATAGGTTTATTAATATTTCGCACTTTTATTTATCCGATTCGCACTTACTTAATTTAGCAAGTGTCATCCTTTATTAAATTTGTTTGACTTGTTCGTGTGAACATTCATCGCTTATGAATGCCAAACTTCAGTCTTTGTTTGACCTGTTCAGCTTTGAAATAGCTGAACATGATTTATTCAAAATTTCTATTTACATTATTTTGTCGTATTTTAGTTATGACTCAAAACCCGAGTCTTTTAACTTCCCATCCGAGTTCCCGTTTCTCGGTTCACGCATGTGTTTAAATCCTTACCCACCAACCGGGTGTTTTACCGAAGTCGTTATTATTGCAACCCTTACGGTATGCATTATGACTTCTTTTTGCTTTTATATTCCTACTTTGTTCTCAAATTTTGGTGTTTTACTAAATCGGCCCGTTAAGAGTCATATTTGCATTCTCCGGGTTTGTGTGTAAGCACACCCCTCCCAATTGCATGCCTTAATCGTTTTACATTAATCTTTGTCCCTTCACTCGGGCTCATCATCCTAATGTAATACGCTTCCGTCACCCGGCTGTGCGTTTACATTATTATCAAATATTTTTGCTCATTTGATTCATTTGGGTACTTTTTAAGCTAGTCCCATTCACCCCACCCTTACTACATCAGACATAAATGTGTCCATCATAAGAAGTTCATGGTACCACGTGTTCACTACTTACTTGGCCAGAGTAAGCGATCAAAACCTGGTATACATGACCTTTTTATAATTTTCACATTACACCCCATGTAAGTAATGCCTCTATTTGTTTTTCTTGGAAACAATATCCCGGATAGGTTTTCTATTCAGGTTTTTTTTTCCAAGTTTTCAATCTACATATGCAACTTCCAATCTCTACGTATTTGTTTCATATTACTTATTTATACGATAATTTAAAACATGCACCTGATAATGCTTGCTCTATCAGGCGCTCCTTTTTCCGTTAACCTTGTTCGCGATCACTACGCGATTTAGATCCTTGATGAGTATGCTTTGCTTGTCATACATCGGACCGTTTCATCCTCATATACGTAATTTGTTCAACTCACGCTATCCTCATATGCGAGTGTCCTTCAACTAAAACATATACAACAGTTAGTAATTTCAACATTAAAGGATGCCCGTATTATAATACAAGGCTTTTCTATTATACGCATCAACGCGTGTAATTTCGTTGACTATATCTATTCTATATCGTTTTTATTGGTGTAACGTGTATTACACAATAACCATATGTGTTGTTCTCAACACTTTAATCATACTAAACCTTTGATATACATGTACTTACCGGATTTGCGATCAAGCCTCGAACCGAACACCAATCTTTATCAAGAGCGTAAGGTTTAAGTCCAAGCGTAGCTTTCCCGCCATACTTGAATCTCTTAAACCAAGGCTCTGATACCAACTTGTAACACCCTTGTTATTATTTTAAAGATTTTCGTATAAATAACGAAAATAAACATGTAATTACGATTAAGTATCCTTAGAAAATACGAGTAATCTAAAACTTTTACAATTTAAAAGTTTTCAATATAATATAAATAAGTTCGTCGTTTAAAAGTGATGATGAAACGCCGCGCGGAAGCTTCTATTTTATCGTGTTCGGTTCCTCATCGAGCTTGATCTTCATCCGGGCACTCTTGGCGATCACCTAAGATCAAAACCAACTTAAAGGTTAGT
Organism: Helianthus tuberosus; assembly: GCA_030545235.1. NCBI lineage: Eukaryota > Viridiplantae > Streptophyta > Magnoliopsida > Asterales > Asteraceae > Helianthus > Helianthus tuberosus. Next base: position 211,973,209 of record CM060441.1, on the reverse strand, counting down.
TTTGATAGTCAAATATTAAGTTCAAACAAGTACAAGGGTTAAAATGACAAAATTTAACAATTTTCCGGAGTTAGGGGCGTCGCGTGACGCCAAGGGCCTAGGCGTCACGCCTAGCCCTTGTTTTCACAGACTGTTGCCTTCAGTTGTTGCTGTACATTCCCAGCATGACCCGATTTCACGTAAACGAGCATAACTCTCTCATTTTTAATCCGTTTTACCCGATTTTTTTTCCTACGCGTCCGTAATTTAATTCTCCATCATATGGAGTTAAAATCCAACATCCAACTTAATAAATTTTTAGACTTCTAAGCCTTCGACTCGTTACCTTTTTACCGAATTTTAACCCGTTTATGCATTTTATCAAACAAACATATTTGTTTGATCCTTATATCACATACGCTTCTTCAAATTAATGTTATCTACCACTTTAGGTTCTAATCACAGGTTTATTACAAAATTTAAACCCGTTTTGTTCGTATGCTTATTTTGACCCGTTAAGGGTATTTTAAGCACTTTAAAGCTTAAAATCGCTTTCATTCCCTTCTAGCATTGTAGTTCTACATTTCTTATCTATTAACCTCCCACTACAACTATATGTGTATTGGGTTTATGGTGGATATCTATATGTTCCGAGTTTTACCCCTCGGATTACCATTTTACGGCAAAGACTCATATAAAACCATTCGACCCAAGAATTTACGTTTTTCACTATCCAACTTATCCTAAGCATTTATATAATCATAAAAATCATTTCCGAACCACCTTTAAAGGTCGTTCGTCCGAATTAGCATACAAGGGCAATTTGGTCAATTTTCATCCTTCTTTAACTACAAGGGTCATTTAAATACTTGATTGACCCAAAATCCGACTCTTTTAACTATAATCTTATTTATAAACCCATATGCTTCTAAAACACCATGAACATAATTCAATTTATTCGGTTTACCTTAAAGATAACCGAATATCTACACTTTAACATTGTCTAACTCTTATAGAACTCCAAATTCTACATGATGAGTTATGTTATTATACATACCTGGCTCGGATCAGGTTTTCTCGGTTAAGAGAGTTAGGAATGCATTATCAAGGAATATAAACTTAAACGAACCGGCAGACGATTATTTTTAGAACAACTGGGCTGCACAAAAGTGTTGTATGTTCGTATGGAGAGCGTTAAAAGGAAGGATCCTGACTGCTACACAACTAAGGGAAAGAGGAGTACTGATACCGCCAGGATTATGTAGGGTATGCGATCGGGAGGAAGAATCGCCAGATCATATTTTAGTAAAATGCAGGATGGCGGAAGGAGTATGGGATCAAGTCGGAACATGGGTTAAAGCACCCACGGCTACAAAACGGGAAACACTCGGGGAGATCTTCAATTCGTTAAACGACTACAGCTGGCCGAAGATAAGGAAAAAGGCTGTACACGCAATCTTCTTATTGACAACTTGGGTTATATGGAAAAATCGGAACGAAAAGATATTTAGAGCAAGAAATGGCGAGATATTTAAAATGATTAAAGAGATTAAAGAAGAATCATACCAATGGATGAAGCATAGAACAAAGGTGCAAGTGATTTCTTGGGAGAGTTGGATTTATTTCTTATGGTGAAGAAAATTTAGTTTGGTTTGTCTATGTAATTTTGTTGTTTTTAAGTTTTGATGTACTGTAGATTCTCATAGCACCTTGCTATGGTCCTTTTGGTTAGCATGATTAATAAAATGTTCCGTCTTGCTATTAAAAAAATAGAACAAGGAATAGTAATTTTAACATATTGTAACCGTCTCAAAGTTTGGTAATCATCATTTCTCAAGTGTCATAACCCTCCCATCTTCATCGGTCTTAGCACCACTCCACATAGTGACCTCCACTTTCGGTATCACCTCTAAATCTCTAATCATATAATTTTTCGTATGTCTCACTTAAAGCTAGGGGTGAGCAGAAAATCAAAATAACTGAGAAACCCGAACCGAAAAAACCAAACCGAAACAAAAACGACGGTTTGGTTTTCGGTTTTTTTAATAACCGAAAATTTCGGTTCGGTTTTCGGATAATTGTTTCCAATAAACGAAAAAAACCGAACCGATAAGTTACAATAGTAGGCCTAGTCCATGTATTTTTATGTTTAAGTTTAAATTGTTTAAGTGTTTAACACTAGTAGAATTAATTATTTAATCTTTGAATGTTATCTATACTATATTATAATACATGAGGGAAGGATTCCCAAAAGTTAAGAACTTCTTCCCCCATTATTTATAAATAAACCCCTAGAATGAGGGTAAAGTGGTCTTTTAAACCATAATTATTTTTTAGTCCCTCAATCTATTACATTTAAATCCTTGACATTTAACATAATTATGGGTAATTAGTTACACTTCCCCCCCTCTTTAATTCTTTAATGTATTCCTGCGATATCTTACAACCCGTAATGTTTTAAAAAAATCCGAAGGTACCATGACGATCGGCACATTTTTTTAAACGTTTCGATAGTTGTCTTTTTTAGTTTCGCCGTGCGTTCATAAAGTACAAATAGTCGATGCGTAAATGTACAATTGATTAAAGCCAACATTTGTTTTTTACCCAAGCCAGCTTTGACCATTACCTAGCTACCGTGCATTAACATTTGTTTTTTACCCAAGTTTTTTGTTTTGAACGGCATTAATAAACTAAAATATTCCCTAATTTTACTTGTACAGAGTCAGTTTGTTGTGGCATGTTTAATATAGTATAGATAAAACTCACAACAAACTTCCTATTAAACATGCCACAACAAACTAAACAGGATATGTGCATCTTATTTTAAAAACATAAAACTCACAACAAACTTCCTAAATAAATGGATGACCAATCTAAAACTAAACCCTAATGGACTACTATAAATACATAGCAAACACTCACAATTCTATATTTCTATTGCTAAACAGATTTAAAATATGGAGCCAGTTCTGAATTCACTTGATGCGAAAAAACAAGCATGCGATATTGAAAAATCTAAGGTCGGTTCTATGATAAGTTTTGTTATATCGCAATAATGAATAATTTTTTTCTTTTATTTACTTTTATGTGAATACTAACTTATTTGATTTTTCAGATTCAACACACCAATTTAAACACCCCAGTTGTCGAACAAGCTTTTGTTAGTTTTTAAGTAATATTTTTGCTTATAATATTTCATATTAACAAGTTCGTTATGTTATTATTTGGTGTTTTATTGTAGGATGATGGTGATAATAGTGTTGAAATTATTTCTTATGGTGCAATGTTCAGTCCATACAAGTCTAATCTTCAACGTCAATTTAGTAAAGAGGTAATTTTAAAATTTATTTAATCTTTTTAAAATTTTTTTATTCAATATTTGTTTTTTTATAAAATTTATTTAATCATTTTTAACTTTTTTATTAAATTTTTGTTTTTTAAGGATCGGAAGTATGAGAATCAAAAGAAAAGATCTAAGAGACTCTCTGAATGGAAATGAGTCGAGGTTATAAATTTAGATGATTCTGAGGACGATGAGAAAGAAGATGAATTAGATGATACTGCTGATTCGAGCACAAACAAGAAAAACGGATAAAAAAAGAAGAGAAATTAGATGAAATATATCAAGTGTTTTTATGTTTTTTTTTCATTTTCAGTTGTTTTTGTTTGATCTAGACTATCCCATGAATAATAAAGTTTATTTTATATTTGAAGTTTATGTTTTGTGTTATTTTATTGCACTTATAATTTACATTTCGATTGAACTAATATACTTTTGTCATTTGTTTAGTATTTTTTATTAACAAACGAATCTTTACATGTTTAAAACAGTTTTTCTATACTTTATTTATTATTAATTTTTATAACAAAACAAAACTTTGATATTTAGTAGATAGAAGATAAACCATGTTCCAAAATTTTAGGAATTATTTAATACTAATTTACGATATTAGTAGATAGATAGTAAACTATATCCCAAAATTTTAGAAATTATTTAATACTAATTTACGATATTTATTTAATATTAATTTACGATATTTAGTAGATAAATAGTAAACTATGTCCCAAAATTTTAGGAATTATAAGTCAACTAATTAGGTCCTCCAAGTTAATTATATGGGATGAGGCATCGATGGTGAAACGCTAGGCGATAGAGGCAGTTGATCGAACATTGCAAGACATTATAGGTGTTAGGCTCTCATGTGTAACACTTATGACATATATCCACCACAATAATGTTATCATATACAAATAAGAAAACTACCAGCAACGAGTGCCGCAATCCAAAGTGTCGCCCCCGCCGTATCGCGCGGGCACCCTACTAGTGTATTTAATATAAAAATTAAATGATATTCAAAGTATTATAAAAGAAAATGTCTTAATAAAAACTTTTAAGAAACATAAAAATAAATTAGAATGTTAGGTTTATGTGAATAATATTAATTAAAAATATTAAATGTAATAATTTACATGTAAACATATAAGAAAAATTCTTAAATTTTAAATTCTACTTTTTTATTTCTTGAATCATACGTAATTTTGTTCCAAAAACCAAACCGAACAGGTGTAAAGACCGAAAAAAAAAACGAAACCGAAAAAAAAAACGAAACCGAAAACCGACATTTTGGTTTTGCTCAAAAACTGAACTGAACCAAAACGTGCCCACCCCTACTTAAAGCTCCCGATCTTTCATATTTCCATAAGAAAACATCATCATCAATGGCCATACAATATGTCTTCTTCGTGAGTCCCGGTTTGGGATGAATCACACTGACCACAAATCTAAGAGGAATAACCAAATACGTTACCTCTCATGTGAGTCACGGTTTGGGTTAAATCACACCGACCACAAATCTAAAAGGAATAACCAAATACGTTACCTCTCGACTCTCATGAACAATAGATAGTGTAGTTGTAATTTTAAACATTGAAAACGAACATCATAACATATATCGAAAAAAAAAGTTTTTTTCTTGCAAGGAATAATAAACAAGGACAATTATTTACATTTCATAACAGTAAACGGGTTGCTCGACGTTGATGAATTAACTCCGATTAGCATGGGGGGACTTTTCGATCAGTTCAGTGGAGCTATCTAGAGTTGTCCGTTCATTCTAATTAGTTTAATTCTCTTCCATTCGCTGTTCTTAGATCTCGTTCTTCATCAATGGACGTGGGGGACGAAGGAGAGAGGTGGAACGACGTTCCGACGAGAAAGAAGAACAAATCCAAAGGGAAAGCAAAAATCAGTTGTCGGGAAGGGGACATAACCAAATTCTTCATCACTATCATTCTGGAATCGTGTGTTCGTGTGCTTCCTGGTAGATACTCGGATCATTGTCCTATCATTCTGGAAGTTGCTGATCTCAACTTTGGTCCTCGTCCGTTTCGGGTTTTCAGTTCTTGGATTGGCCAACCAGGTTTCGGGTTTTCAGTTCTTGGAAGATATATCTTGGACGGTCCTCTTATTGTCAACGAAATTATCTCATGGATCAAGAAGAAAAAAGATAAGGCGTTCATTCTTAAGTTAGACTTTGACAAGGCATATGACAATGTGAACTGGAATTTCGTGGTGAACTTACTTCATCACATGGGTTTTCACGAAAAATGGTGTTCTTGGATCAAAGGAATTCTGAAATCGGCTAACTCGTCGGTGTTAGTTAATGGTTCACCCACTTTTACATTTAGATGTGAAAAAGGTATGAGACAAGGAGATCCGCTATCTCCTTTTCTCTTCTTGGTCGTGATGGAGGCCCTGTCAGTTATGGTGGCTAAAGCTAAGAGTGGGGGGATTATAAAAGGTATCCCGACCCCCAATTTCGGGCCGGTAATCTCTCATCTTTTTTACGCGGACGATGCGATTATTATGGGAGAGTGGTCTAAAGGAGAGCTAGAAAACGTTATGAGAATTCTCCGTTGTTTTTTCATTTGTTCCGGTCTTAAAATAAACATTGAGAAATCTCATCTTTATGGTATTGGAGTGGGAATGGAAGAAATTGAGGAGTTGGCTAACACGGTTGGGTGCAAATCTGATAGCCCTCCTTTCAAGTACCTCGGGCTCAAAGTGGGAGCTAACATGAATAGGATCTCAAATTGGCACCCGGTTATTGAAACTTTTAGAGCCCGCCTTGCGAAATGGAAGTCTAATCTTCTATCGATTGGTGGAAGAGTGGTCTTAATCAAATCGGTAATGGAAAGCATACCATCTTATTATTTTTCTCTATATAAGGCTCCAAAAAAAATCATTTCGGATTTAGAAGCTATGTTAAAGAAATTCCTTTGGGGCGGTTCTGGGGAAGAAAAAAAGATGCATTGGGTAGCATGGGAAAAGGTTTCGTGTCCCAAAACGCACGGAGGCTTAGGTTTAAGTAAGCTCGAGGTGATTAATAAATCCTTGCTTTCTAAATGGGGGTGGAGATTCAAGTCGGACAAGAACAACTTATGGAAAAAGGTTATTGTTGCTCTTCACTCAAGTAGATCGGGCTAGGAATGTATTCCATTTAAAAAGACACTCACCGGAGTCTGGAACAATATAGCAAAGAACTTTGTTAATTCAAAGGTGGACGGTCGGCCGCTTGGGAACTTCATGAAAGGTGTGATTGGCAATGGAGAGGAAGTTGCATTTTGGCACGATATGTGGCTCGTAGATGAACCTCTTAAGTTGGTTTTTCCGGATCTTTTTAACTTAGAAGTGGACAAAAGAACCTCAGTTGCAAATAGGTTTAACTCGCAGAACAGTGAGGAGCGGTATTCGTGGCACTGGAACAATAGTTTGTTGGATACAGGTAGAGTTGCGAGGCTGGAACAGTTAAAAAATCTCCTCGACAACGTTCAAATCTCGTCCGATAGAGACCGGTGGAAGTGGATTCCGGATAATGATGGGGTGTTTTCGGTCAAATCGGTTAAACATCTGATGATTGGTAATCTGCTGCAGGATGACACATTCATCATGGATTGGTGTGCTTGGGTTCCAGCAAAAATCAACATACATTGTTGGAGATTGGAGATGGATAAAGTGGCAACTGCAGAAGCATTAATGAGAAGAAATGTGGTCATCTCCGATCCGGAATGCCCGCTCTGTACCACAGATGTCGAATCTGCAGATCACCTCTTCATTGGGTGTTTCATCGCCTCAAATGTTTGGAACGCCATTAGCAGCTGGTGCAAAATTCCCAATATTTGGGCTTTTTCGATTCGGGATCTTCTAACCTATCACATTGACAGCGGGTTTCAGGAGAAGAAGAAGGAGGCGATTCATGGTATTATCATGGTAACTTGCTGGACCATCTGGCGGACTAGGAACAATATCAAGTTTTTAAACGGTTCAGTTAGTATAAATAACATTATTAGCGAGATAAAGGCCCTTATTTATTTTTGGTATTCAAATAGATCTAGACATAAAGACGTAGAGTGGAGGGATTGGATCTCTTTTGTAAATATGTAATGTTGTTTTGGTTTGGCGGCCCGGCTTGGGTCGTCGTGTTCTTGTGAATGAAGGTTACCTTTCAAAAGAAAAAAAAAAAAAAAACTTATCAATTGGTGTAATTATTAACTTTTAAAAATAAAATATGATAAAAAGAGAGATATTCATGGCTTTCCGTTTGTAACGCATAACGCCGTTAATGGTGGTTGAGTGCAATGATTATAACCATTGACCGAATCCGGATTGTGGACCACTAACTGTTCTTTCTCGCGGGATTATTTACGGAAAAACCGGTCATGTGACTGACCGTCTGTGGGCGGCGGACACGATTTCGCAGGACAAATAATAGACTGAAAAAAATAAATGTAGGAAAAGTAATGTCTTCTATAGTCAACTTTGGAGTATAAAATTAAATTGATTTTTTTTTTTGGTAAAGAATTAAATTGAAATTACCTACACGTAAATTTGTAAGTTAAGGGTAATAGTGTCAGATAGCTTATCTGGCACTTCCATATTGAACCAAACAATTTTTAATTTAATTTTATTCTCAATTTAAAATTATGCTTTCGTTATTTGTTTAAAATTACGTTCTTCCCCTAGCTAAAAATAAAATTATAATTTTGCCTCTAGCTCAAAATTACGCTTTTACTTTCGGTTCAAAAACTCATTTTTTATTTTGTTCCCAGTTTAAAATTACGGTTTCGCCCTCCGTTTAAAATTACGTTTTTGCCCCCAGTTCAAAATAAAATGTCGTTTTTTTATCTGGCTCAAAATTACGATTATGCCCTCAGCTCAAAATTACGTTTTTGCCCATAGTTCAAAATAAAATTATGTTTTCCCCTAGTTCAAAATTACCAACATGTACATTTGTAAGTTAAGGGGAATCGTGCCAGGCAGCTTGCCTGGCATTTCCCTATTGGACCAAACAATTTTTAATTTAATTTTATTCCCAGTTTAAAATTACGCTTTCGTCTTTCGTTTAAAATTACGTTCTTGCCCCCAGCTAAAAGTAAGATTATAATTTTGCCCATAGCTCAAAATTACGCTTTTGTCATCGGTTCAAAAGCTTATTTTTAATTTTGTTCCCAGTTTAAAATTACGGTTTCGCCATCCGTTTAAAATTACGTTTTTGTCCACAGTTCAAAATAAAATGTTGTTTTTTCCTCTGGTTCAAAATTACGATTCTGCCCTCAGCTCAAAATTACGTTTTTGCCTATAGTTCAAAATAAAATTATGTTTCCCCCTAGCTCAAAATTACATTTTCAACTTCAGGGAATAGTACCAGGCAGCTTGCCTGACACTTCCTTATTGGACCAACCAATTTTTAATTTAATTTTATTCCCAGTTTAAAATTACGCTTTCGTCCTTCGTTTAAAATTACGTTATTGCCCCCAGCTCAAAATAAAATTATAATTTTGCTCATAGCTCAAAATTACACTTTTGCCCTCGGTTCAAAAACTCATTTTAATTTTGTTCCCCGTTTAAAATTACGGTTTCGCCCTCCGTTTAAAATTACGTTTTTGTCAACAGTTCAAAATAAAATGTTGTTTTTTCCTCTGGCTCAAAATTACGATTATGCACTCAGCTCAAAATTACGTTTTTTCCCACAGTTTAAAATAAAATTATGTTTTCTCCTAGCTCAAAATTATTAGCTGTCTGTCACTTCTCTATTGGACCAACTCATTTTTAATTTAATTTTATTCTCAGTTTAAAATTACGCTTTCGTCCTTCGTTTAAAATTACGTTTTTGCCCCAGCTCAAAATAAAATTATACTTTTGCCTTAGCTTAAAATTACGCTTTTGCTCTCTGTTCAAAAACTCATTTTTAATTTTGTTCCCAGTTTAAAATTACGGTTTCGCCCTCCGTTTAAAATTACGTTTTTGCCCCCCAGTTAAAAATAAAATGTTGTTTTTTCGTCTTGCTCAAAATTACGATTCTGCCCTCAGCTCAAAATTACGTTTTTGCCCACAGTTCAAAATAAATTTATGTTTTCCCCCTAGCTCAAAATTATGATTTTGCTCTCAGTTTAAAATTTTGATTTCGTCTTCGGTTCAAAATATAATTACGATTTTGCCCTTTGTACAGACATACATGTTATGAGAGAGAAATATTCGGCTTATTGCCCCGCAACGCGAGCGGGGCAAAAACTAGTTAACTACAAATAAATAGTACAATACTTTTATTTCTATATTTTTAATTATGACTAGTAGGATTTTCTGCTGGACGTGACATGAGTACGGTCGGTATTGGTTTGGTTTTTGTAAATGTAGTTACGTTATAGACATTTTTATAACAACCGAAATAAAACGCGTTCAAAGGATAGCGACACATGTTTTACGTTAATGAAAACAATAAATGGATACCGGTTCCTAGTACCGATACCGATGTTGGTATTTGATTGGTTCGCCATGGTAACGTTACAGTACCAATACCTGTTTTCAACAAAAACTTCAACGAATGTCAAAACAGAAAAATTAAACAATACCACGTATTCAACTTTTTAAAAGAAAGTTAACTAGCTATATTATTTATAGTATAAAAGGTGATATTGAAACTTAAAAAAAAAGACATTGTTGTCATTGATTTACGATTTTAATATATGCAATAATGATAAAGTATTTTTGAAAGTTACAATGGGTGATAAGTGCCCATGGGACTCTGGTCTAGTGAATTTGGTGTTTTTCTCCACAAATGAGGTGTGAGTTCGAATCCCAGCAAACCCTAATTAATTAGTGGCACCATTCTTTATTTCTTTTTAAGTTTTATGTACCCTAAATCATTTTTTTAGTAAAAACAAAAAAGTGATATTGGATTTTAATAATCTCAACTTTCATCAATTGGCCAATAACACTCCCAACTTTCAATTTGGGAGTGATGGTGTACAAATTGAAAGTTGGTAGTGTTATTGGCCAATTAATAAAAGTTGAGGTTATTTAAATCCAATATCCCAATAAAAAAATAATGGTCAACGTTCATCTCTTTTCTTCGGTAAGTGCAACCCCAGAACTCTACCCGCCAAGTCTACCCGAGAGGGTGGCGACGATGTTCTCGAGAATGGACACGTACCGTACACGAATGGTGCCCCAACCCCTCCCACTCTAATGGATGTCATATAGTTACAAAAATCTAAAAACCAAAACATGGTTATAGCATGGAAGGTGACCCATCCAGTCATACACACCTCTAAGTACACCTTTGATATTATGGTTTGAACTTTGAAGACTTGTATTTAGCAAACAAAAAATGGCATTCTACTCAGCGATAGGGATGTGTAAAGTCAACCTCTCCTTATTTTGACATTTAGTAATGGTATAAAAAATACTAAGTTACAATTTTAAAAAATAGAGAGTGTTACACTCTGTACCAGCATCACTTTAAATATGTGATCTTCTAGATAACTTTTGAAATATAAACATCAAGCAAGCAATGAACATATACTAACAACAAAAAACATTAAATCGTCAAACTATAGAAGGTTTTCAGTGCAACCATTAACAACTTTTAGGAATCCTCTAGGTGATACCTTGAGAAGGGTCGAGGTCCTTAGATCATTCTTTGAGTTTAGCATCATAAGATCCCGGTTCCACAATAATTCCATTGCTGAGAGAAAGTTTGTCATTCATGTGTAGGATTCTAACTTAGGTAGTGCTTTTACCATAACCTAATCTTGTCCACAGTCATAGTACGTGTCTTAGTCAACGTTAGTCAATCTTTTAATTAATTTCAATAGGATTGTTAGAAACCCCCTCAAAACATAAAAACAAATAAAATCAGTAGTGTAGACAAGTCATCGAGTCTAGTTTACGTTTTCAAGAGTCTCGTGGGTTCAATATCCGGACTTACTTTAACTTTACTAGTTTCGATAGGTTCACTTGTTTGTCAGTAGTTTAGTTTTAGAGAGTCTAGAGTATTATTTAGTGTCTAGTTTATGATTAATTTAGTTAATATTAATTAAAGTACTCTGAGCACATCAACCAACCTTAATAAGATGCATGAAGCAGGAAAAAGGGTAGTCGGTTACGTGGAATATGCTGAAATTTGGGATTTTTTTCAAATGCAGTTTAATTGGATAATTTGACTTGTTAATATTTGGAAAAGAAACAAAGAGATCAAAATTGCTTTTGTTGACTACAACTTAGATTCAAGAAGAAATAGGTGACTTCTTTTTTCTATATTCTTTGACTTGATTTGTTGGTATGCTGTTCGTTTTGGAGCCGAGGGTCTCTCTGGAAGCAGCCTCTCTATCCCTAGGGATAGAGGAAAGTTTTGTCTACATCCCACCCTCCTAAGACCATATAAGTAGCTTTGGTATTTGTGAGATTTACTGGGTATGGTTGATTGATTGATTGATACATTGGAAAAAAAGTCGATGAGGATAAGTCCAAGTTGGTGCAAAGGCGTAGGGTGATGTGTTCAACCAATTGAATTAGGACTTGAGTGTCAAAGTCCGAGTTGGTGCAAAGGCGTAGAGTTGACGATACTAAACACGTGTGCTGTATCGTGTGAATCACGTCAACTCGTTTTATATAATTCCTAACAAATATTGTTACAGGTAGTCTAAAATACAAAACCGAGGGGCTGTTTGGCAACATCTGAATGGTTAAGTGCTGAACCAGTAAGTGGCCTGAACAATTAAGAGTTTGTATAAAGCTTAATCATTCAGAGGCAAATGTCTTACCAATTCAGATTAGAGGTCTTAACCATTCAAACTCTGTATAAATCTTAACAATTCAGAGGCAAATGTCTGAATCATTCAGACATCTGCTCGTGAAACAAACAGTCTCAACCATTAAGTGCTGAACCAGTAAGAGGTCTGAATCATTAATAATCAGCCGTAAACTAAAATAAAACTCACTTTTATTGAAATGCGTGGTGAAGGCTGCTTGAAGTAAACCAAAAAAAAAAAAAAAAAAAATCTTTATCACAAGTTATACTGTGAAAATGCAAACCCTCTAGCACTGTTGATTTCCCAACGATTACCCGTTTAACCCGCAAGCAATCCACATCCCGACCCTCTGGTCCTCAATCTCACCGGCACCACCATACCGGACGATGTCAGAAACCCTAGCATCCACGTCATCACCGACGGCAACTTCCGGTGGCACTCCGCCACCTGAAGCCGCTTGGATTAAGGCTTACGAACGGTTATCACCTCGTTGGCAATCCTCTGCTCTTTCTCCACAGGTAATCTTCGTTAATTTGTTGTTTTCGAGTTTTTCTAGGGTTTGTATTGTGTTAGTTTATGTATATACTGCGTGTGTAGTGTTTATGCAGTTAATAGCATGTAGTTTGATGTTTGGAGTTGAAATTACGGTCCGTTAGTTTGAATTGTACAGTGAATCTACTTCAGTTTTAGTTTTAGGTTTACGATTATTATTGTTTGTGGTTTGATTTTACAAGTAAATTGATATTCATTGTTGTTAAGAGTTGTGTATGAACACGTATTCTAATTTAGGTTACGGTTAATCTGTTAATTTATCAGATATTATCATCGAAGTATGGTTACTGATTATAGAATAGTTTTCTAATTTATTAAAAACTGGATAGAATTGAGTTATTCTGGTTGTGCCATTGTTTGCAGTCTGTAATTCCGATTGCAATATCCAGAGTTAACCAGGTGGATGCTGGAAGGCTGGACATCGAAATGTCAGCTATGCTGAAAGAACAAATGGTTAAGGTCTTCTCCGTAATGAAGGTACATCACATAGTTATATATTGTTTACTGCTTGGTTTTGAAAAGATGCGCTCCGAGGCTCGAAGCGAGAGCTTCACATATGTGAGGCGTTGCTCTATGTACAACCGAATGAGCTTTATGTACAGCAAAGCTGCATCTGTTTCATCTCCTTTACATATCAGTCTTGTATCAATTAAACCAATTATGATCTCTTCATTGTTTTGGTCATTTTTTACATATCAACCCTCCTCCACACCCTAGTTTTGACCAATTTGATCCACGTGTACATAAAGCGTCGGCTCAAACCCCTGAGATGCACCTTTTAAAACCAAGCTAAATTGTCAAAAGTTTTCTAGTTCTACTACTATTTTACTCATGTTGGTTTGGTGTAATGGTGTTATCCTTTTCCACCTTTTTGGGATGTTCCGTGATCACTATTACAAAGTTAAGCAGTTAATACTTGTAGCTTTATTTTGGAGGTTAATTTGTTACACTTGTCTTTTTGGGATTAGCCAGGATTATTATTTCAATACGAAGCAGAACTTGATGCTTTTCTTGAGTTTCTTATTTGGAGGTTCTCAATTTGGGTCGATAAACCTACTCCAGGAAACGCTCTCATGAATCTTAGATATCGAGATGAACGTGCCACAGATATGAGGGGAAAAAGTAAGGTTTTAACTTAAGTATGTCATCTATGTTTACTTCATTTCCAGCCACACAATACTTTAGTTCAAGTGGTAATGCTTCACTGTTATTCTTACAAGTTATACCTGACAGTTTTCATTAATGTTGACTTACAGTTAGGACAGGGTTAGAGGGACCAGGACTCACCGTTTACCAGAAAATATTGTATTGTGTTGCCACAGTTGGTGGTCAGTATATATGGACCCGTTTGCAGTCCTTTTCTGCTTTCCGTCAATGGGGTGATTCTGAACAGGTATCTTGCATTCAATCATAATACGTTAATACAATTAATACGTCTTTGATGTAGTATTGGAGAGATAATATCGTTTTTCCGTTCTGTTTCTTTTCTTATTTGGTTGTCTGTTTACTGAACAGAGGACACTAGCTCGCCGAGCATGGCTTATAGTACAACGTATTGAAGGATTATATAAAGCTGCATCTTTTACTAATCTGCTTGTGTTTCTTTTCACAGGAAGGTATGTTATATTGTTATATGGTCTTGTTAAATTTCAAATTGTTTCTTTACTGATCTTTATATTTTAAATACAGGTACAGGAATCTTATCGAGAGGGCTTTACGAGCAAGACTTGTTTATGGGAGTCCTCATATGAACCGTGCTGTTAGTTTCGAGTATATGAACCGGCAACTAGTTTGGAATGAATTTTCGGTAATTTTAAACTTATTCGATCATCATATTATATCATTTGGCTATATATGTACTTATCTTAATTCGTTGTTGTTTCGCAGGAAATGTTGCTGTTACTTCTCCCCCTTTTGAATTCGTCTACAATGAAGAATTTTCTGAGTCCGTTCTCAAAGGATAAAGCTTCAGGTTCAAGTGGAGATGAGACACTATGCCCCATCTGTCAAACCAATCCGACAACAGTCTATCTTGCGCTTCCATGTCAGCACAGGTCAGACCTCGTTATCGACTATGTTATTCGAGTTTTCCTTGATACTTGTTAAGGTGTCATAACGCGGCGGGTTGGGTAACAGGACAAATGGGTCGGATTGGGTTGTCTTATTAACACCCTTTTTTCCCTATTAAAAAAATATGAGTAACATGTTAGAATAAAACAATCAAGGAGGTTGCGACTTGTGAACATATGAATACACTTTTTGGCAACTTTTGACCTATTCGTCCCATTTGGCCCGTTTTCTTAATATGATTTTATTTTTCATTCTCTACCTGTTGGACCAGTTATCAGTAGAATACAACCTGAATCTTTTTGTTTTCATGTAAAGGGTTAAAATTCTCACTTCCAGTGTTTTTGTTGGACACAATAACCTAATTTGAACCTAAATCCGTCTACGGTTTCATGGAACCAACTCTTTGGAAAGTAAGAAAATGGTTAGGGTAGGAAGGCAATTACAATGACAGTTATACAGTCTTATCCATTTATCTTGTGGTTTTCGTCTTCTTAAGAATTGGAAAATGGGCCGGGCACTCGGGCAAGTGGTTTGGTAGCGTCTCTAAACTTGCAATTTTGGTACTTGGGTTGACCCGAAATACTTTTGGCCCAAAAGTAATTCATTTGAATTGCAAAAATATTTATGGAAATGGGCCTTACTTTTACCAATGTCCAATTGCTTGTACTTTTGGGCCTTGTTCAAGTAAAATGACAATAATACCCATAACTTCACCAAGCTCTTTATTCTTCTTGCTTTTCTTATACTCTAACTTATGAACTCTACAGCACTCATGAGCACTCTAAACAAATCTTATAAATCTTTACATTAAATTCATATTTTTTTCCTTTTAGAACCTCACTCTCCCTTTGACTTTTCTCTAGAATCTGTCATCAATCCGCTAGCAATTATCATCCTTGTTTTCAATATCATCATCATCATCATACTCAGTAAATCCCACCAATAGCAAAGCAAAGGTAGGGTCTGAGGAGGGTAAGATGTAGACAGCCTTACCTCTACCCCGTAGGAATAGAGAGGCTGCTTCCAGTGAGACCCCCGGTTCGATAGTAGTTTTGCATCAAGCCTTGGACATAAGGCACATAACACTCGGCAATCGGGACAAAGACCGATTAGTGCATGTACCCTTTTGTCTTTCAGCTATCAACGCCACCACATGATGCATGATTAACCGTCCTCCACTTTTAACGTTATTTTCACGAAATTAGTAAACTAACGTTAAAATTAGTGCACTTATACTTTTGCCCCCCGATGGCCCACACATATATACATTATATGCGCATACCGCAAGCGGGGCGTATAAAGGATAATCATACTTTTACAACATTGTTAGGATTTCAACTTTCTAAATCTTAAAGAACAATAAAGGATAATCAAATCTAGCGAAGTGAAACATTACACTGCTACGATTTCATAAGCTGTGATATCATTGTAAAGATCTCTAAAGTTTGTGTTGTATACTTGGGTAATGAGTTTTAGCTTAAAAAAATATTCAAGAAGAAATGAAGAGGAAAAGGGTATTTTGGTATTTTTACTTGGACGAGTACCAAGTGTGCAAGCAAACGATAGAAGTACGAACGCGTTCCATAAATAGCTTCGGGGGATAATTTCAAGAATTTTAACCATACTGCAGAAACGCTTTTTGTAATTTACTCGCTTTTAGTCATAGTTGTTAATAGCGACCATAGCGGTCGCTATAGCGCGCTTTATGGCGATGCGAATATGATAATATTTTAATTAAAATGACTTTGGACGTTTTATAAAATTAAAGGTACATTTCGGGTAGTTACTGCTATTACTGTCTTAGTAACGGTTTCATGCAGTTACAATTTAGCTGACAATAGTAACGGTTTTGTGACCGACAGGTACTGTTATTACTGTCTTAGAACAAGGTGTGCTGCAACTCCATCATTTCGGTGCTCCAGATGCAGTGAACCGGTTGTTGCAATGCAACGGCATGGCGGTTCTGTTCCATAGCACTGAAGAATCACTAGTTTATACTTTGTAAGAATGGTGGCACAGTATGGGTTTTATATTTAATCAGGAATTAATATTCCTTTGAGAAAAACAAAACAAATCAATTCAGATCAAAAGAATTAAATTAATTGTCTTAAATGGGTGTTTTGGCATATGGAAGTGATTATGTGATTTTTAACACGTAGATAACAGAGTTTGAACCCAACTTTACAGTTTAATTTTGTATTTTGAGCCAAGCTAAGCTGGCTTATTTAAAATTGAAGTCGAGCCTGAGCTGACCTTGGCTTGGCTTGGCTTGGCTTCTAGTTGCTATTAACATTTGTATACCTTGTTTTAACCAATCTTCATATTATACATTAGTTATAAACCATCATTTCAACACGATGGTTGCTATTACATTAGTTTGTGTGTAGAAGAGCTTATACTGTTATATCAGTCTGTTCAAACCACAATGTCAAATGATCCGGTAAGCCTTTTCGCAATGGGGTTTAAACTCTCACCACATGGTTGAAACGAATTTACCGATGCCATTGTGTCAAAAGTTAAATTTTGCTGGTACTTTGACGCAATCTCATTCAGTTTCTGTACTTCCTCCACCGCCGGCCAACATTCCACCGGATGTATTTTCACCTGTGGCAAAGCACCAGTCATTCTCCACCGTTTGCTCTTCACACACGGTGCTGCTACAACATTTTCGTCATCCAACTTCACAACATATGAACTATCATTCTGAACATCCTTTTCGTCATCAGGTTCAGGCAATCTTGGTTTCGTTGAATCGTCCGAATAAGCTGAACATTCTTCTGGACTTGCATTTGTTTCTTGGCTAGTCGAGAGTTGACTTGTGGTTCCTGATATGTAATCCAAAATACGTTGACGCATAATTTCTACTTGCTTAAGATGTATTTTCACCTGTGGCAAAGCACCAGTCATTCTCCACCGTTTGCTCTTCACACACGGTGCTGCTACAACATTTTCGTCATCCCACTTCACAACATATGAACCATCATTCTGAACATCCTTTTCGTCATTATGTTCAGACGATCTTGATTTCGTTGAATCGTCCGAATAGTCTGAACATTCTTCTGGACTTGCATTTGTTTCTCGGCTAGTCGAGAGTTGACTTGTGGTTCCTGATATGTAATCCAAAATACGTTGACGCATAATTTCTACTTGCATAACAATATCATCATCATCATCCGATTTATCTTTTTCACGATCATTGTTATCATCGTTTATCGTTTCTTGAATGTTAACCATCCAGCCGTTTTTGTGGTCATTTATACAAGGTTCATTACCTTGATTTTGCTCAACAATAACATCATGATCCGATTCATCATTTTCACAAGCATTGCTATCGTCAGTTATCGTTTCTGGAATGTTAACCACCCACTCGTTTTTGTGATCAGTTAAACAAAGTTCACTGACTTGATCATCACCAACAGTTCCGGACCATTCCACACCATGTTCTTGAGCTATTTCTTGCATGAGTTGATTTTTCATCTCCTTCGTTGGAGAGTTCGGATTCAACAGATCGATAAACTGAAAGACACCACACGGTTTTTTCTTTCAGTTTAATATTTAAAAAACATGTTTTACTTAAGTACGTTTTCAACAATAACTAACCTCTTTGTTGATCAAAGATTCAAGTGAATTTCCAAACATGTCGAAAAACAAGCTTCTAACTTCGCCCAGCTCAGGCACATCACCAAATCTTGCAGCTGCATACATCAATGACGACACTGCTTCCTTGCATTCACCCGGGCACTCATCGTTCATCGCTTTAAGTTGGTTCAAGACGAGTGTGCAATATCGCTCAACAAATTCATACGATAGTAACATGTTCTCGTAGACATATAGCCTCCCAACCTGTTTTCATTTAACTATAAGAACCAAAAACTTAAAAGTCTTGAAACTAATAATAAGATCATATAAACATATAACAAGTTACCCCTGCGAATGCATCCGAATTATGACCGATTCTCATTAGCTCGGCAATATCACTCCGAAAATATTTTCGCATTACACTTCGTCTTCTCTTTATCATCGCGATTCGCATCAACGTCCCTTTGATGAGCAGTGTTCTGCATAATCAAACATTTAAAAGATTAAACTTGAACAATGTACAACATCAAACTCGCTAGATTACATACCTTTTCTTGTAAATTTTGCGTTTCAACAAAGCCTCAGACATGTTTGTGAACAACTGCCTGATAACATTAGCGATAAATGCCAACAACTTCATGGTAACTTTTATGATAAATTACAGTCGGAGATTGATTTGTTAAAACAATTAATGGAGTAGGATATAATATGGAGTTAAAACAATTAAAGGAGTATAATATAAGAGTTTTTTCTCAAAGTAGTGTTGGTGGAGAAAGTATTTACCAAAATAGTGTTGGTTCAAAAATATTTACCAAAATAGTGTTTTAGTTGTCAAATCTAAAGAAAATCTCACTCTATAGTTTCTCACTCCTAAGCTTATTAATTTACTTCAATTTATTAAATAATTATCTGTTTAAATACTTTTTTAATATAAAAATATTGCTAACCTCAATTTTTTTTTGCCATCCTCGTTCCAAAAGAATCAATATTACGTACATGATTGTGAGCTCACAAATTAATTTGTATTTATCAATAAACGATGATAATCAATAAATAAATAGATAATAAATAATATATATGTCATAAATAAAACTGTACGTGTATTTTTATAAAAATATAAAACTTGTATATTTTGACTTCGAATAATTGAGTTGGTTCGAAATTTATAGGTTCGATTCCGATTAAAAAACTATATTCGGATTCGATTTGGATAAGCAACCCATTATAAATCTTTGTTACTGTATTAACCAACTCATTATACTTTTTCATTTATATATTTTTCGCATATTTCAAGACATGACAATCCTTTCTTGGAGTCAAATTGGGTTGTTTATTGTTCAAATCGGACAATAACCTTGAAATTCGAACGAGCCGATTCAAATAAAAAAAAAAAAAAAACTATAACGAATTGTTTATACAAGTTGAATTCAGAATTTGAAATCAATATATACAAATTTTATACTTTTATAAAAGGCACATGTATATATTTATTATTACATATTTTATTAATTTTTGTTTAACGTTTCTCATTGATTATATATAAATAAAACACTTATAATTACACATTAGTTTATATCCGGAGGTCAGATCCGAACAACATTTGAGGTTTACAATTTGCATATTAAAAAAACAATGCTTAAATCAATAATTATTTAATAAAATTTAAGTTAACTAATAAGATTAGGAGTGAGAAACTATAGAGTAAGATTTTCTTTGAATTTGACAACTAAAACAATATTTTGGTAAATATTTTTGAACCAACACTATTTTGGTAAATACTTTTTCTACCAACACCACTTTGGGAAAAAACTCTATAATATAATATGGAATTTATAACGATTTAGTATATATGGTAAGTTCCTAAAACATCTATGTTAATTATTACTTTGTATTTCTACTTTTTTGTAAAAATATGTAAGATTTTTTTTTTGTTCCTTGTAAAAATATGTAAGATTTTTCTTATCACTCAATGAAACTTACTCCTTTTAAAGATTTTTTAATCTTTATTTTCTTAAAGATGTGTATCTTAGCAAAGATAACCGAATATGATTTTAACGTATAAACTCTAAAGTTTTTATCTTATTATATGTTCAATTAAACCGAAAATGATTTATATTATATCTATCCATTTAAAAGGATGAGACTATTTAAAGATACGCGACGGGTTTTGGGTTTGGTATACCTATGGGTAAATTTTTTTTTAAATTAATAGGTTTACTCGAAACTTGCGGGCATACTTGATACCTGACGTGTAATTCCCGATGAGGGTTTGCGACAAGCTTATTTGATCGGGTTTGGGGTTGGGATTATCAAATAATTCACTGTATTATGTTTTGAATGAATAAATTACAATATGAGATTACAATATATATAGCATTTACAGGAGTGATTTGAGGAAACTATTTTAAGTAAAGGATATGCAATAATTCTGATGAAGAGAATAATGGATGTAGAGCAATCCATGGAGAGTAAGTCAAGGAGGATTATCCGTAATACGCCCCCGCAAGATGGAGGCTCCATTGGAGACGCCAATCTTAGATCTGAATTTTTGGAATGGGCCTTTTGATAGTGGTTTAGTTAGGGCATTAGCTGGTTGATCAGCCGTGTGGATATGAAACACACGTAACAAGCAGGCAGCCACTTTTTCGCGAACAAAGTGGCAATCAAGGGCGACATGCTTCATTCTTGAGTGATAAATCGGATTTGCACACAGATAAGTTGCCCCGGTGTTGTCACAGTATAAACGTGGTGAGTCCGCAATGGTGAAATGTAGCTCGTGTAAGAGATTTTGATAGAAACTGAATTTTTATAGAAGTGATGTTAGCAAATATGCAACTATATTGAATGATTGAAGAAGATGATAACTAACCACCGAAGTGATCCAGGGCTAGCCCTTCTCATGCTAATGCAATGAGCCTAACAATCTACCAGTATCTTTTCCTGCCCTTCCAAAATGACTATTAGTCGTTATTTATAGAAATAGAAATTACACTTACCCCCGCCCACAATTACAAAAGACTATTAAGTAACAATTATAATAAGAACTCTATCAATACTCCCCCATAACACAAGACTTGTCCTCAAGGCTTGATAGAAGATCCCAGAGCCGGAGGACTAAACCCCTCAGAGTGGAAATGGTCCATATGCTCCAACTGACAACGCAGCCCCTCGAGTCCATCAGATTCATCATCCCCGAGCAACAAAACACGAAGTTTCCCCTCCGGGTACTTATGAGTTGGACTATAGAGTTGGCCACAATTGTAGCAGAGTCCTTTCTTCCGGCGTTCCTGTAACACCCCGTGTTTCGAAAGTCAAAGTCAAAGTCAAGATTGAATTCAAAGGAAGAAAAGATTGCTAATTGCGATCTGTCTCTCCTTGCTCAATTCCTGTTTTGACTTCTTTGACTTGTAGATAGTCTATTTTATGTTTTACGTTGGTTGTATTATGTGGAGTATCTATTAATAATCGCATAGTGACCGCTATTTATCGCATGTTTAATCGCTTAATCGCTATCGCAATCGCTCACGCAACTCGAATTACGCATCTTGGTTATTATACGTGTGTGTGTGCCTTATGTGTTACTTGTGCATGATTATTTATGTTATGTGTGGTAATCAATCGAAACGCAATCGAAACTCAATCGCAATCGAATCGCAAACGCTAAATGAATACGAAATAAGGATGCTTGTATGTTGATATAGTAGTTGGGATTAAAAGTAATTTGACTAGGAAATTCTCTCGCATCGCAACACTCAAAATCGCAATCGAAACGGCAAAACTCGTCGCACCGAACACTCGAACCAAGCGACTGATCGATCAGGCGACCAGCCGATCGACCAGCTGTGACCAGCCCCTTTCCACTTTGGGTAACCCTATAAATACCCCATGTAACCATCAAACTTTCCACTTTTGCTCTCTGACGTCCGACCAGCGCTCTAACCTTGCTTTTTCTCCGATTTCTCGCAATTCCGGTAAGATCTCAACCTAAATCTTGTACATCTTTGATCTACACACGATTCTACACCTTTCTATCTTTTGAATCTTAACTTTTAACCGTGAAATCATCAAGATTCAAGGTGTTCTAGGATGACGTCATCATGTGTTCTTGAGAACTTCATGTTTTGGCCTCAATCCGCCAAGAACAACTTAGATCTAACCGATTTCCACATAAACAAACAAAGATCTTTCATAGATCTAAACTTATTCTCAATAAAAGGGATTGAAAGATGGTTTTCCAACTATCTTTCAACTCTTTTACACTCAATACCCTCAAAACCGATAGAATCGGAGCTTGTGCCGATTTACTACTCATTCTTGTGGTTGTGTTGGTTCAAGATCTGGATTCTATCCACGAGACTACCGATTTCGGGTTAAACATGTAACACCGTCTCGAACGGTCAACTGGTTGGATTTGGGTGATTCCTGTCCGATCAGGAGTACCAAGTATAGACGAGGTTCCTGTTGCTTAACACGTTATCAAAATATCTCGATGAAACGACAAACTATCAAAACAACCAAGTGTAAGACGAACGGAATGACCAGGACGGAATGACCGTCCGATCGGACTACCGTCCGATCGGACTGTTGTCCGAACGAGTTGCCACCCGTTCGATCTACACCTTGGTCCCACACTTAACTTTTGTTTTCAAAACCTCGAAGGATCGAACGAAGGGCTGACCGATCGGGCTACCATTCGATCGAACTACCACTCGACCATGTGATGTTCTGACTTCAACACTTAAATAATTTTCAACATGTTCAATACACGAGGAATGCCACCCGATCGAACAACCGTCCGATCGAGTGACAACCTGCTGTGAACTTATTCTCGGTGAAGTGCCCAACCTATCGGATTGTCGCCCGATCAAACGGTCGTTCGATCGATCGACCTGAAAGATAGAAGGACTTCAGTGTTTTCAAAATGCTACAACGAAAACTTCAAAAATCAAGCCATCTTACACAAACACATCCTTCCCAAAGGAAGTAACAATCCACTCGAACGGTCATCCGACCAGACGACCGTCCGAACGGGCTGTCACTCGAACGATCAGCCGTCCGATCGGACTACCATCCGATCGAACTGCTGTCCTACCCACTTGCACTCTGTATCGTTTTACGCGTCGCTTATCGTTATGCTATCAATCTGTTCAGGCTAACCCTACTCTCTAGCGCTCCCTTCAATCCATCAATCGCTGTGAGTATACTCGATCCCTTTTTGCTTTACGCACTTTTGGGTGTTACATACGTTACTTATACAAAATCACATCGAACACACTATGCAATACTTTAATCGCTAACCAATTACCGCATGTTATACGTGACTTAATGAATGCTTGTTTGTTTGTTATGTTTACACATGGAATGTTGTCTACCTGCCTTAGCAACGATAGTACTATTAGTTTGGACTCAGCACCTGTTCACTTAGGGGTTGTTAAGGACAATTACCTACATGGCTCACAGTGGTGAGTGTGTATCACGAACTGCCCTGGGCAGTCAACCCGCAGTCATTGGTATCGATAGGTTCATGTCGATAACTAACATGCCTCATTTTACACTGTGTACGTGCTGGTTATGCGTAACAATTTCGAACTCTATATGCTATTATCAAACTTGTATGCTCACCTTTACACTATGTATATTGACTTTTACTTTAACGTATGTGACAGGTGCTTAGGATGTTTACATGCTTTGTGTGCTGGTGATGAAACTGAGGCTAGGGACGGAGTCCTAGAAACCAATAAATAAACAATTGCCTGTAATAAAAAATCTGAGTTGTCGGAACAGAACAATTTGACTAGATCTTTTCTGTAATAATTGTATTATCATTTATGACATGGTATGGGACGTGTTGCTTTAAATATTTGGTAAATATAGTTGTTATGGAAACTTCTGGACAATCTGTTTCGCTCAGTACCACGCCCCGATGCTTCCGCCATCGGTTGGGGTGTGACAGTTCCTCCCACTCGGTGCGAGATAAGGAACGAACACCTCGATCACGATAGCCTACTTGTATGCTGGCAGGTCCGGAATTCCCAACAGTTTTGGACACCGTATTGCCCAACGAACGCTGCCCGATCCCGGAGTCGAATGATGGCAGCCCCGCATATGGAGAGTATCGAAAACGAGGCAGCAACGCACTGGAATCCAATGGCCGAAGCATCAACTCGACATCCTTAGCCAAAGACATTGCATCAATGCAAGAAGTTAGACGATGTAAACGAACATGTGATTTGACATCATCCTTCAATCCAACGATAAAATAACCGAGAGTTTGAGAGTCCGGTAAACGGGGAACCAAGGACAACAAATACTCTAAATCATCGATGTAATCCGATTGCTGAATAGTCGCTAATTGTTCGTAAGGATTTTGAATTGCGAGACCACTGAAACGTTGTAACAATTCAGATTGAAATTCGATCCAAGTCAAGGAAGGACCTTGAGGATCAAAACCAGAGAACTCAGGCAATTTCACCTTCTTCACCGCCCATGGTAAACCAGAGGAAACATTAATCGAATAAGATTTCAAATCAACTGAAGGGAAAACCATATCGGAAGAGCCCGATCCCGAAGAATCGTCAACAGGCCTAGTTTGCTGAGAGTTTAACCAATTGAGCATTACCTTACGGAATTCAGCCGCTTCCACCCGATCCGCTTCCAAGGTAGCAGCGATGGAATCCAGTCAAGAAGACTGATTTGCCATATCACTCTGAAGCTTCTGAATCAATTGATCCTGAATGTCCAGACGAGTAGCGGTGTTCACCATATTGGAGGAATAAAAAACAGATGAGGAATTGGATTTAGAAACCGGAAATTAGAAACAGATTTAAATCAGATATGGACCAGAGCTGAGTAACAGAAATCAGATCTGATTCGCAGAAACTGGAATCGATAGAGAGCAGAGATTGAAATCAGATATTGAATCGATAATGAATCGATTGGCGATTGAATCTGAGATCGATTGAAAGCCGATATAAATTGAGATCAGAAATTGAAATTGAATATAGAGATGTAAACGATTGAAACCCTAGAAAAAGCTGATTGAATCGGTGAATCAATTGAAAGGATAGATCTGGTTGAATTGGTGATCGAGCGGTGGTAGAGCAGAAGTAGCAGGTCGGACCAATAATAGAAACTGAATTTTTATAGAAATGATGAAAGCAAATATGCAACTATATTGAATGATTGAAGAAGATAATACAAGGTAACTAACCACCGAACTGATCCAGGGCTATGCCCTTCTCATGCTAATGCAATGAGCCTAACAATCTACCAGTATCTTTTCCTGCCCTCCCAAAATGACTATTGGTCGTTATTTATAGAAATAGAAATTACACTTACCCCTCCCACAATTACAAAAGACTATTAAGTAACAATTATAATAAGAACTCTATCAGATTTTGAACCCAAGCAATCTCCGCAGCAGCATTTGCTAGGGCCTTATACTCGGCTTCCGTAGAGGATCTTGAGACTGTCTTTTGCCGAGTGGATTTCCAGGAAATTATATTTGCACCAAGATACAAGATGTAGGCCGATGTGGACCGTCCTCCATCATTGACTCCACCCCAATCCGAGTCGGCAAATGCATTGATAGTAAGCAGAGTGTTTTTGTTGAGAAACAACCCGTAATAAATTGTACCTTTTAGATACCGTAGAACTCGTTTAAGGGCCTGCATATGCTTTATTGTTGGAACATGCATGTATTGCGAGATTTTGTTTACCGCAAAACACACATTTGGTTGTGTAAAGGCCAAGTACTGAACAGAGCCAAGGATCTTGCGGTATGGAGTTGGATCAACGCGAGTGGACTCGTCATAAGGTGAGAGCGGTTCAGAAGAGCTTAGTGGTGTAGACCCATCTTTTGCTCCATCCATATGAACAGTTTGCAGGAGGTCCGAAATATGTCTATGTTGAGACAAGAACAAACCAGAACTTGTAGGGATGACTTCAACCCCCAAGAATTAATGAAGTGGACCAAGATCTTTGACTGAGAACCTGCTGGATAATTTAGCCACAAAGTCCTCTATAAATTTTGTGCAATTTCCTGTTAAGACAATATCATCCACATATACCATAAAGTATATAGTTTTGCCATTGTGATGATAAATGAAAAGTGATGCATCCGATTGTGACTTAGTGAAACCGCAAGATTAAATAAATGTGGTGAGTTTCAAATACCATGCCCGAGGTGCTTGTTTAAGTCCATACAAGGACTTATGTCATCATCATCATCATACTCAGTATATCCCACCAATAGCAAAGCTAAGGTAGGGTCTGAGGAGGTGAGATGTAGACATCCTTACCTCTACCCCGTAGGAATAGAGAGGCTGCTTCCAATGAGACCCCCGGCTCGATAGTAGCCTTGGACATAAGGCACATAACACCCAGCAATTGAGACAAACGCCGATTAGTGCATGTACCCCTTGCCTTTCGGCTTGGTGACCGGACTAAATGTTTCGAAGTAGTCTTTGCCCGGTTGTTGGTGAAAACCTTTAGCCACTAAGCGTGCTTTGTACCTGTCGATGGAACCATCAGGTTTTCTTTTAACCCTAAATACCCATTTGCACCCAATGGGAGTGTGAGTGGAAGGATGTACAAGTTCCCACGTGCCATTATGGAGTAAGCATTGAATTCATCATCCATTGCTTTTCTCCAAAGAGGATTTTTGAGGGCTTGAGAGACCGTGGTTGGTTCATGAGTGGGTTGGGATGAACAGTGGTAGAGTTGATAAATTTCTCACCAAAATATTTCGGGTTTGGTTTTCGAGTTCTAGCAGCGCGTGGTGATGGGGTTGGGGTGTTAGTAGGAGATATGAAGGGTGATGGTATGTGTGTAGGTGCGGTGTTTATAGGATCGTGAGGAGGTGAGATTGATGAAGATAGGAATTGGTGAGTTAGCTTAGAAGATTTGGTGGACTGGTATCAAGCAGTACAACGTGACAACGAATAAACCATAGTCACCCAATGAACAAAGGACAAAAAAACCGATGAGAAGATAAAAATATGGCTTAGATGTGAATATGATTGTGGCGGCAAACACATGCAAACAGCCACGGTTAGACATGGTGGAACCAGTAAACCCGGGTGCAAGTTCAAGTTATAGATATGAGCTAGAAGACTAGAACAAAAGTGTAGCTAGTATTCTAAAAGTGTTATTACATTAGTGTAGCTAGTATTCTAAAAGTGTTATTACATTCATAGATGGATAATATCCCCATATATATTGAAAGGATTCATATAGTTATATCATAGTCATTCATAGGAATTGATTATTGGTGATTGGAAACATACTTTCTAGAAAATGACGATATTATTATAAGGGTGTACCTATTGGCACACCAAACCCTAGTTGAATCAGGGTTTACCTACGCTGCGTATAGGTCTATACGCAGCGTATAGGGTTACACCTATACGCTGCGTATAGACCTATACTCAGTGTAGGTAAAGCATGGATCTCAGTGCCTGATCAGCAATCATTGCACAGAAAACAAGGGTTTTTATACGCTGCGTATAGCTCTATACGCAGGGTATATAAACCCTCTGAACCTTTGGGATCATTTTGGTGGGTTTGAAGCATCAATTTTTCAGAAGGTTTATATACGCTGCGTATAGAGCTATACGCAGCGTATATAAAGGTCATAAAATGTCCATTATACCCTTGTGTTGAGGCTATACGAAGCCAAATACAAGGGTAGTTGTGTCATTTTTGTTTTATACGCTGTGACAACACTCAAAATTACATGTATCCGTACGATTGATTAATGTTAATTAAAGTGCTTGATGTCTGTGCTGAATCACTTAACTGCTTTCTGATTACTGCGTCATACTTGCATGTGCTTGTTACCATACTAGTCTTGTGTAGAAAAGTTACTAAATAATCCTGTATGCTTTCCCAAGTGTTGGGAATTAAAAATGTTACAAAAAGCTATATAAAAGACACTTTACGGATTAATTAAGCACTTTAACGGGACGGTATCTAACCGAACAACCGGACATTACCCGGAACACATAAATATTGTTAAACACATTGTTTCACTTTTACTGAGCTAGTTATGATCCCCGAACATCATAACACGCTATATTATTACATAATCTCTAAATACTTAAACTAAATTACTTAACATCTAACTAACTAAGCTAGCCACCATTGAAACTCAACTAAACAACCCCCCATCTTACGGTTACAAGGGGTGTACCCACCCCCTTGATTTCTTTAAATTGTTTATTAGATTGTGTTGGATTATCAAGGGACACTAAGACCACTAGGTAAAAACATGTTGGAGGTTTATAAATATTAACCACAAGTTCACCACTCATTCTCATCTTCAAATCAACAACACCCAAAAACTCTCTCCTCTCCTCCCTTGTTCGGCCGACCCCATACCACCACCATCATCAACATTTTTCAATCATCTCCTACCATTTCAAGGGTGTACAAAGGTGTTAAAGTGCAAACAACGAAGCTCGGTGTTCTCGGAAGTTGAAGGACCTCTTGCAAGTGCTATTAACCACCACTTTTCTTCTCTTGAACTTCCCTAGCCTTGAGCTAGTGGTAAGAACATGAATCCCTTCATATTTCATCTCATCTTAGTGGTTAAAGTAGAATATGTGATGTTAATCTTGAAGAACATCAAGAACACTAAAGAACATAAAGATGAAACTTAATCATAAGCTTTAAATATAAAGAAATCATGTTGTTGTAGTGTTGATATACTTGTTGATTATTGTTTGTTTGTAGAAATGATGTAGATCATCATGTAGTCTTGCTAGATCATGATTAAAAACATAATCTAGCAAGATGAGAGGATGAACATGTTGAAAGTTATGAATCATCCTCACAAAAAGTCATGAACTTGAATAAATATGATGTTTTCTTGTAAGATGATGAACAAGTAAGTTTAAAGTCTTGTAAAACTAAATGTTTCAAGTATGATTTACCAAGAAACCAAGTTAAAAATACAAGTTTACTAGATCTTGGTTCTTACACAAATAAACATCATTTTTAGTGGATAACAAAGTTAAGAAACACATGTGTAACAAGAAAAATACATGAAGAAGTATTTTTGGAAAATATGAACATAAGTTGTAAAGATCCATATTCTTTAAAAATGGAGTTTTTAAAGAATCAACCTTAAATTAAAGGGTAACAAGACCTACTAAATACACAAGTAAGTTACTACACATTTTTATAAATTTTCAAGTTCATGAGTTGGTAGTTTATGCTTGTTTTTGTAACACCCTAGTTACTATTTAACAGTTTTACATGTAAATACCAAAAAATAGATGTATAGTTAAGACTACACATACTATAAAAGTACGGGTTATTAAAACTTTTACAAATCATAAGTTATTCGACATAACGTGATCGGATTCGTCGTTTAAATTTACGACGATGCAATGTGCGGAAGCATGAATCTTTATCGTGTTCGGTTTTTCATTGAGCTTGATCGTCTTCCGGCTTCCAAAATGTACCTACATTTCATAAACATGAAATGCTTTAGTCATACGGGGATTAAAACGTGTCTAAACGAGTCTGGGTAACGAAACTGATTAAAATAAATTTTGTTACAGGGTCCACCGTAAATTACGGTGGCTATCGTAATTTACGATAGCCCCTGAATATAAACTTTTCCACCGTAAATCAGGGGGTTTGTGGCGTAAGTATTTTAAGGCTACCGTAAGTTACGGTGGCTACCGTAACTTACGGTGGCCTCTGCAGGATTTTACAAGTTTGCCGTTTTCTAAAACGAAAACCTTCATAACTTTTGATCCGCTTGTCCGATTGACCTACCGTTTCTTCCTACGTGATTGTAATTTGATCCTTCATCATATGGAGTTAAAATCCAACTTCCAGATTAACAAAATTTAAGACTTTTAAGTCTTCGGCTTATTACCCTTTTTACCAATTTTGACCCGTTCGTGATTTTATCAAACAAACATGTTGTTTGATTCTAATTTCTTATCATTTCCATATTGCTAATCATATTAGATTCAAATCACGGGTTTATATACATTCTTAAACCCGTTTTTACTTAGATGTTTAATTGACCCGTTAAGGGCATTTAAGCACTTTTACGCATAATTCACACTCATTTATTTCTAGCATCTTATTTCCACATTATTTATTAAATGATCTTTCATCACAACTATATTTGTGATGGGTTTAATGTGGCGATCTATATAATCCGAGTTTTAACCCTCGGATTATCATTTTACGGCAAAGACTCATATAGAGTCTTTTGACCAAGACTTTACATCTTTCGCTTTTATACTTATTCTAAGTATTGACTTGATCATAAAACTCGTTTTCAAGTGACTTCTAAGGGTCGTTTGCTTAATTACGCGTACAAGGGCGTTTTAGTCAACGTTAGCCCCTCACTTGCTACAAAGGGCTTTCACTACAAATTTGGCCATGAAGTATGTTATCCACAACCATATTTACACGTACCTGGCTCGGGTCAACTTATTGTCCCGTTTTGATACCTTGCCTCTATAATAAGCTAACTCGTAGCACTTTAATTCATAAACCATTATTATCCTGTAAACATAAGACTTGACACGTACTTATTAGTCGTCATTTGTCAAATGGCAATAAAAGTCACCCTTTGACCCGTTTGGTCTAAACAACCAAACATTTTACATTTGAATTTAGAATGGTATATATATATATATATATATATATATATATATATATATATACCATCTCGTTATTAACCCATTTCGGCTTACGCCGTAGGGTGTCTTATAACTTTTACTTATATTTACCGACACACGACTAAATTACCATTTTATCCCTATCCTTATTATGAGTTACCCCATACGGTAACATCTCAAGATTCATTGTATGCTTGTCATTTATGGCTATATTACTATTTACCCATATTTACCATGCATCATGGTTTTTATAAATTTTGTGTATGTTCCGACTCGTATCAATTGCGTCGAAAATCCATATTTCCCAATATTGTTTTTATCGAGTTTAAAACTTATAGAATAAATAAGTATTCTACATAACGGTGTGAGTTTCACTTACCTTGCATCCGGTCATTGCTCTTTTCGCGTACACGATCCGTTTGACCCGCTTCTCTCCCAAGCCTCCATCTAGCTTGTCAAGAGTCAAACTATCATCATAATTCGTAAGACGGTTAGATTAGTCATCATTATTATGACTATTTCATCTTACGGATTTTATGTCGAAACTTCTATTCTACTTCATCATTGGTTAGTTTGACTTTCTAAAATCAACTACCTTTAATCATGTAATATGCACAATCAAGGCAAATCATTATTATGATTAGAAACCGTTTTATCCCATATCTTATGTAATTAGTCAAGTTAGCTAATTACGCGTTTCTTTCATAATTCAATCTTTTCATACCAAACCCAATTCATGGTAATTATGATTCATGTACCCAAACACCTAAATTGTCCAAGTACTATATCTTTACTATCTAATATGATGATTCTAATCACAAATTAGGCACTAACATCATCATATTATAAAAACCCATTTCAAGTCATGTATGATCAACACTCAAACTTGCAAATTGTTCAAGTATCTTGTTTCTACTATCAACTATGATGATTTTAAACATGTGTATATCATCATCTTCACTACATAATCAAAACCCACTTAGCACATAATAGGGTAATTATCAAATTCCTAGTTTTAGTACTAATTCATCAAGTTTTCAACTAGGGTTTGTTTCTAAGCATGAATTCATCCTAGTTTCACCCAAACATCAATCATTCAAGCTTGAATTTCGATTTTCACAAGTTCATCAAAAATCTCAACTTCATAAACATCAAAAATTTGACATACCTTACGATCCCCACGACTAGGTGATCGTTTCTATGTATTCATGCATCGATTTTGACCTTGAATCAAGCTTCAATTTGATGATTTGTTGAGTTCTAGGGTTTGAGCTCTTGGGAGCACCCTCCTGGTCGACCTCCACACACGCACACACACACCTTAGGTGTGTGTTATGTTATTTTTTTTTGTTTATAAAACCCTTTTTCAAGTTATCCAACTTTGGTCCCTCACGTTTTGGTTTGTTATTAAGTAGGCTACAACCCACTTATTTCTAGTAAAATTCCTTCTTATTAACTCGGGCTTCTTATAACTTTGTTTTCTCAAAGTTATAACCCGTTTTATTTTAAGTCCCGTTAACTCGGGCTTCTTATAACTTTGTTTTCTCAAGCATTTATTCAATTTTATAACTAATATTAGGATTATTTGTCTAAGTCCTAATATTCACCGGGTAAATTTTACCACTAACGCTATTTTACCCGTTCATTATTATTAACGTGGTTTAATTACCAAACCCGTTTTCGGGGTGTTACAGTTTTTAACAAGATTGGTAAATAAAGATTGTATATTGATGATTAAGGATTGTTTGGATGAATTTTTGAAAAGAAAATGATATGCTAATAAGCATGGACATCTCCGTTTACAAAGGAAACTCTGGCGAAATTTTCTAAAATTCCAACACTTAGAAAATATTTTTCTAAACAAGCGTTACAAGTATATTTATAACTTGGGTTTCAAATATAAACTTCGCCATAATTTTTGTAACAAAATACAAAGTATCGGAGGTTGATTTTTACAAGTAAAATGGATAAATATATATTTAGAATATACATATTTTATATTAGGACACTTGTGTGGATACTTGTTTATTTTGTGAGATAGTTATATTATTTTAGGGTAAGATGATGTAACTTAACAATATAACTCGACATTTGAATTGTGTGGTATGTGATAGAAGTAATGAGTAAATAAACTGTACGTAGGATACGTGTTATGCATGCATGAGAAATTGATTGTTATCTGTACTTTATTAGGACGTGCTTGATTTCTGATTATTAGAGTAACTAATCTAACCGAGGAAACCAAGGTGAGTTCACCCCCTCTACAAGGCATGGGATTCCCGGTGGTTTGGGAATGGGTTAAAGAATTAAAACGGAATCTACATATCCTCCTTGGGTAGGATATGTACCGCCATCCTCCATAGGTAGGATGGCAATATTAATCCTGTGTATTCTCCTTGGGTAGAATACGTACGTTCGTCCTCCTTGGGTAGGACAACAACCTTAAAACTTACTAGACAAAACTCTATCATTAAGTCCCTCATTTTATATCGACTTAATCGCCGAGGCCAATGGCGAGCGGGTCATTAGTTAATAGCGCTATTAGGTTTAACAAACCTCACACCGTGCCAGTCGGACGGGCGTGTACTAATGGACTATGGCAAACTGTCAATGATGATAGACATTGACGTAGGGCACAACTATTGTTCGTCAGTTGTCGATATGGTACGGTCTAGTGGTTCACATGGGGAAGCCCCCACTAATTACGGATATGGTTTGGGTAATAAAGAAGGAACTGGTTAATCATACTTTCAACTACGGGGTAACCCCCACGGAAATTAAGCCAACGAAAGACAAACCATGTTTTCGGAAACAACTTAAAACTAAACAACCAACCGTGAACTCACTCAACTTTGTTGTTGACTCGTTGTTACATGCCTTACAGGTCGCTAGATGCTTATGGAGCTTGCACGAGGAGGAGGTCGTTGTGGGATTATGGACCGTTATGTTCCGTGCTTAATATTTAAATCCTTATGAACTTATTAAACTTACGCTTTGGACTTTAAACTTATGAACTATGAACTTATGTTTTGGGTTTATATCTTAAATGCTTCCGCTGTTAACTTAGAGTTGGTTACTTCCTTTTGGTCACCAATTGTATTTTGGTTGATTTTATTTACTTAATTATGTTGTTCAATATGATTGGTGGCTCGATCCTGGTCATGTCACGCTTCCAAGCGGTGATACTCCGCATGGTGGATTTTGGGGGTGTGACATACGCTGCGTAGGGATCTACACGCAGCGTATATAAAGCTTCATTTTTGTATTTTTTTGTGTATTCCTTTGTTTATTTATAAAAAAAAATTAATTGTGTGTATTTTGGGGTATTTCCATGTTTATTTATAAAAAAAACAATATTATTGGTAAATAATACAAATACAAATATAAATTATAAAAATTAAAAATAATACAAATATTATGAATTATAAAAATTAAAAATAATAAATATTATGAATTACAAGACCTACAGGGAACCTATACGAGACTTATACTATACACTGTACGATACGATACTATACGATACGATATAACACCCGTATAGGCCTATATGTAACAGCCCAGCGTAACCGCACCATGATATTGTCCGCTTTGGCGGCCAGCACACTCTCGGCGTCCGCCCTTCACGGTTTTCAAAACGCGTCATGATGGTGAAGGTATCCAGCCCCTTATAAGGAAGCCTTTGTTCCCCTTCACAACCGATGTGGGATGTCACA
The DNA here is from genome assembly GCA_030545235.1 of Helianthus tuberosus. Classification (NCBI taxonomy): domain Eukaryota; kingdom Viridiplantae; phylum Streptophyta; class Magnoliopsida; order Asterales; family Asteraceae; genus Helianthus; species Helianthus tuberosus. The sequence goes on along the minus strand of CM060441.1, from coordinate 211,938,576 downwards.
ATCCACCTCCCTTAAGGGGTCCAGCGTCCTCGCAGGACCTGGCACCACCGGTCCGAACCTGGCTCTGATACCATCTGTAACAGCCCAGCGTAACCGCACCATGATATTGTCCGCTTTGGCGGCCAGCACGCTCTCGGCGTCCGCCCCTCACGGTTTTCAAAACGCGTCATGATGGTGAAGGTATCCAACCCCTTATAAGGAAGCCTTTATTCCCCTTCACAACCGATGTGGGATGTCACACTATAGGTGTGGTTTAGGTCCCATATTGACCTCGTATAAGCCTATAAGTGTGATATCGTATCGTATAGGTGTGGTTTAGTTCCCGTATTGCCCTCGTATAAGCCTATAAGTGTGATATCGTATCGTATAAGTGTAGTATAGGTCATGTATTGACCTCGTATAAGCCTATAAGTGTGATATCGTATCGTAAAGCGTAGTATATGTCACGTATTGACCTCGTATAGGCCTATATGCATATACAAAGACCTATAGGAAACCTATACGAGACTTATACTACACTATACGATACGATATAACACCCGTATAGGCCTATATGTGTGGTTTAGGTCCCGTATAGGCCTATAGGTGTGGTTTAGGTCCCGTATAGGCCTATATGCATATACAAGACCTATAGGAAACCTATACGAGACTTATACTACACTATACGATACGATACGATACGATACGATACGATACTATACGATACGATATAACACCTGTATAAGCCTATAGGTGTGGTTTAGGTCCCGTATAACTGTATAAGCCTATAGGCATATACAAGACCTATAAGAAACCTATACGAGACTTATACTATACACTATACGATACGATATAACACCCGTATAGGCCTATAGGTGTGGTTTAGGTCCTGTATAAGCCAATAGGAATATACAAGACCTATAGGAAACCTATACGAGGCCGATACGTGACCTATACTACACCTATACGATTAGATATAACCTTTTTTTATAAAATTTACTAAAACCAATAATGTATAAATGTTTATAAAAAACCTTTATATACGTTGCGTATAGGTCTATACGCAGCGTATATAAATGGTCAAAAAGACCATTTACCCCTTCATTTGGGGCTATACGAAGCCAAATGCAAGGGTAAAATTGTCTTTTTGACCCTTTATATACGCTGCGTATGGGTCTATACGCAGCCATATGCAAGGGTAAAATTGTCTTTTTGACCCTTTATATACGCTGCGTATAGACCTATACGCAGCGTATATAAAGGGTAATTTTTATTTTTAACCCCAAACATGTGGTAAAAATATATTTTTTGACCCTTTATATACGCTGCGTATAGGCCTATACATATAAAAGGTGAATTTAAAAAAAACATTTTTAAGTATCGTATCGTATAGTATAAGTCTCGTATAAACCTCGTATAAGTCTCATATAGGTCCTGTATCTGCCTATAGGCCTATACGGGACCTATACTATAGTGTCGTATCGTATTGCATCGTATAGTGTATAGTATAAGTCTCGTATAAGCCGCGTATAAGTCTCATATAGGTCGTGTATATGCCTATAGGCCTACACGGGACCTAAACCACACCAATAGGCTTATACGGGACCTAAACCACACCCATAGGCCTATACGGGTGTTATATCGTATTGTATAGTATAGGTTTTCTATAGGTCTTGTATATGCGAGGTCAATATACGAGGACATATACGAGGCCTATACAGGATCTATACTATACCTATAGGCCTATACGGGACATATACTACGCTATACGACACGATATCACACTTATAGGCTTATACGAGGTCAATACGTGACATATACTACGCTATACGATACGATATCACACTTATAGGCTTATACGAGGTTAGTACGTGACATATACTGTATAGTATAAGTCTCGTATAGGTTCCATGTACGCCTTATATATGCCTATAGGCCTACACGGGACCTAAACCACACCTATAGGCCTATAAGGGACCTATACTACATCTATAGGCTTATACGAGTGTTGTATGGTGTCCTATAGTATCGTATCGTGTTGCATTGTATCGTATAGTGTATAGTATAAGTCTCGTATAGGTTCCATGTAGGTCTTGTATATGCCTATAGGACTACACGGGACCTAAACCACACCTATAGGCCTATAAGGGACCTATACTACATCTATAAGCTTATACGAGTGTTGTATGGTATCCTATAGTATCGTATCGTGTTGCATAGTATCATATAGTGTATAGTATAGTATAAGTCTCGTATAGGTTCCATGTAGGCCTTTTATATGCCTATAGGCCTACACGGGACCTAAACCACACCTATAGGCCTATAAGGGACATATACTACACTTATAGGCATATACGAGCGTTATATCGTATCGTATTGTATAGTGTAGTATATTAGAACCGTATATACGTTTTCCAAAACAATTTAACGGTATATAATATTATTGGTATAACATTAACGGTTATATAATTTAAGCGATTTAACGTTGGAACCGGGTGAGAATTTATACCTCAAATACATCAAAAAAAAAAAACCTAATGGGATATGTACGCCGAGTATAGCTCTATACGCAGCGTATATAAACCCTTGTTTTCTGTGCAATGATTGCTGATAAGGCTCTGAAATCCATGGTTTATATACGCTGAGTATATGTTTATACGCAGCGTATAGGTGTAACCCTATACGCTGCGTATAGACCTATACGCAGAGTAGGTAAACCCTAAATGTGTAGATAGCCAACCAAGGTGTGCAGATAGTTTGAACCTATTATAATTTCCACAAATAGTAAAACGTGATGTTACATTTTTCCAACTAACTATAGTTCCTATCATGTCTATTGTGAATGGATATCATAATTCATAGTCAAGATTGATTAATGTTTTAGGAGTCACGACTCGCTTATTAGAAATATAGTTGCTACGAAATTACTATATTCATGTATTTTCCACATAATAGTACAACGAGATTTGGAGGGTAGGGTTCGGTTTGCTTGTGCCCGGAAAGAAATTAAGATTAAACAAAACCCAGTTTTATTTTGGTGGGCCGATCGTGTTGTTGACCTATTTTTAATCCAAAGAAACAATAAAGATTTCTCTCTTCCAACACTTTAGCAACACTAGTTTTCTTGTTTTCAAAATAAACTTGATTCCTCTCCAAATGCACCAACAAGCTCTAGAGACGATTGCATGGATAACTTTAGCTTTCCGGATTTCCACATTTAGATTTCTATGCAACTTGCACAAACAGGGGCGGATTTAGCATGGTTCCATGGGTTCCCAGGAACCCATTCGATTCGAAGAAAATGGAAAAAATTAGTATAAACCTGTATGATTTGGGAAAAAATAATGAAAATTAGTGAAAAACTACCAAAAGGAACCCAGTGGAATCCGACCCTGGATCCGTCACTGTGCACAAATCTCTAACCTCAAACGCAAAAATTGGGGGAATACTACACCATTTGCTAACTTCATGCCAAATCTGAGAAGCAAACCCGCATTCGGTGAGAGGATGGTCTTCTGTTTCCTCGCTACTTTCACACAATCTGCACAACTCCGAATCAACTTGCACGTTCCTTTGTTTCAAAGCAACGCTAACCGGAATTCTTCACGAATTATCATATGTGCTTGACTTGTTATAATTTATAATTTGATCTAAATATACCAACGAACATACAAACGATCATAATGATCACTCCTACTTTCAACAGATAGTATATGACCAATAATATTACTTTAAATAACTATTCATATGTGAATAACTAAACTTAGATCCAACACTATGATACCTCTATGTTTTCGTTCTTATGTCTGTTTAATGCTTATGAGTTCCAAAAATATATGAAAAAGCTTATTATTGAAACAAGTTTGAAGATTTGTTACATGTTCAAAGTATACTTCCTGCTTTCTTTGACAACTAGCTATCTAATATGGGGTAGTACAATACAACAATCCTAAACTTTAGACCAACAAAGGGTCTTAAATAACCAAAGAATAAACGCCATCTAATTAAACTTCAGCATCCTCTCATAAACTTGCTTTTACCATTTGGTGTGCTGAAATCTGCTGGATTTCTATTGAAAGAGCATATGAGAGTTGCACAGTTTTGTGCATCCGGCCCTACTCCAGCAGGCTTCATCATGCTCGTTTCAATGTCACTTTGAAAACCACCACCAAGTGTAGCTTTCGTGGGCATAAAACACATCATTTCAACTGAACAAAAATCTTTCTCTCGCCTTTTGTTATTAATGTTTTTGACTTGATGTTTTGTTGCAGTTTTAGATGATGTTTTAGTGAGAGGTTTGTTGCCAGATTCTATTGAAGGCTCTCGGATCTTTTCCTTGGCACGCGCACAAGTCGTGTTTGTCTGAAGCCTACGTAGGATTTGTTTCTGTTCGTTAAAATGGCGAGCCAAGAGCATCACGGCCTCCATTTCAGAATCTTCATTTTCTTTTTCTGTAGCTTCCTTGCTACTAATGTCTGCAGATGGATTACTTTTCTGGCTGCATTGTAACTGGAAATCCTGAAAAATAAACCTTAAAATCACCATCCAAGAAACAACATTAAAAATAAAATAAAAACATAAATTAAGGAAGTTCCTCCCATTTACTTTATGGTAATGTTTTGGTCGCCTTGCCAATCCACTGGTAGCTAGGACTGGTTGGACCGGTTTTAAAAACTCGATGATGTCAGATATAATTTAAAACTTAAGAAAATATATATGTATCGCTAAATTAAAACAATATATGGAACTACTTTATCCGAATTGGATATGCAATGTTAGAAAATATCATCATCATCATCATCATACTCAGTAATTCCCACCAATAGCAAAGCTAAGGTAGGGTCTGAGGAGGGTAAGATGTAGACAACCTTACCTTTACCCCGTAGGAATAGAGAGGTTGCTTCCAGTGAGACCCCCGGCTCGAATGTTAGAAAAATATGAAGTGTAGAATATATATTAAATATGAACCATGAAGTAGTAAATCAATCACTAAATGAGATCTTGAAGGGAAAAAGTAAATAATATTTTAAAATCCAGTCCAGCGATGGAATCGGTTTGTGGTTCGACGGGTCCGACTCATAACCGGTCGGTTCAAATGGAGGTGGTTCGAAAGTACTCCACCAGACCGGTTATGTAGGCGGTGCCCGTCCGACCAGCCTGGCGTGGCCTAAGAACAATACCTTAAAAGTAATTAACTTTTAGGATTAGTGAGGTTGATGGGGTGACCTTTTTATGATCCGGCATTGTTTGTGTAACGATGTCATCAGTTTTTCTTTTCTTTCTCGAGGTACCAACGTTTGAATCCTTTCCAATCGAGTCTTTGGATCCATGATTTGACTTTTTATCCTGGTCAACACTTGGCTCTTCAACTCCAATCATGTCCTTCTTCTTGTTTAGTATTAAATCAGTAATATCAACACCCTTTTGACTTCTAAAATATGCAGCCAAAGTGACATCATCATCTGAATCATCTTCACCTTCTGCAGCAAATCTCTTGTTAACATTTTCAGGATTTGTTATATCACAACCGGCTCGAAGTTCACTTGCAGGATTCTTATATATATCAGACAATAGACGAGACTTGTTAGATTTTCTTCGCGGTTTGTTTCTTCCAGGTTCGCTGTTATCAGCAGCCTCATTATTCCTAACTTTAGCACCTTCATTGACATTGTTTTCGTGTCGGTTTTGACCATTATTGACTTTGCAAAAAGCCAACTCTGATGACCCATTGCATACAACTTTTTCGATATTACTATCCACTCTTAAAGATTCAAGCATATCTGCAAAAACAAATATCCACTTCAACATGGTTACGAATTAAGTGCATAAGAAACACAAAAGCCGGTAATACCAGTTGTAGTTTCGGGTCGGTCCTCTTTACCAATATGATTTTCAACTTTAGATACTGTTACAAGATCAAAAGGTTGAAAACTAAGAAGAGACATCAGAATCAAATAACATAAAGGTTGTATAGTAAAATCTTATCTTTAACTTACTGTTTGCAGCCTCTGTAAGTTTTGTTGTGTCATCTGAACCATTAATATTAGTGGGACAATGCTGGCTAGACAATAATTTAGACTCTGATGATTGACATGAAGAAACAACCTTGTTGTCAGGATTGCGTAATGATCCAAAAGGCCAACATTTTACTGGATTTTTCTTGCGAATTTCAGCGACATAATTACTGCATTAAAAACAAATTGGTTATTACTTATTAGTAAAAGTTTATTGCTTTTAGATGAGCCAAAGGGAAACAAGAACTTCAAAACTAAAATATGAATAAGTAAATAAATGAACTTATTACTGTAGATTCTGAAGATTGGAAAATGCTAGTTACACTAAAACCGATACATACCGAATAGAAAAATTGATGAATATACTTATTTCAGTACTTTGTTCTTTGTTGAGATTGATCTCCATTGAAAGTAATCTCGTAGATTAACAGCCCACACCGATACACGAATCTGTCACACAACAACTTCTACAAATTTGAAAAAAGAATGCAGAAATTTTCAAAACAAATAACACGAGTTCAGTCCAATTGATAATCATTTCTGCACAACCAATGGCAAAAGGATCTAAAACTAAACGAGTTGCATATTAGGTTACAATATTAACTTGCAACTCTTTCAAGTTGTGTCACAAATTAAAGTAAGCCCTAACAAAGTTTTGTAGTGTACAAAAACAAAAATGAAATGTTATACTAAAGTGCATACCCTAGTTATTATAAATCCAATATCTTAAATTATATCATAAATCACTTTTGTCTCACATTTGCTAAGTTGCGAAGATGTTTATTGTACACCATTGATTCTAGGTTTAGATCTATTAAAACCTAGAATTATCCATTGTAGATAATATTTATTCTTGAATTTTGCATAAAACTAAGCACTGCTTTAATACATTCAAAGAGGCATAAAAAACATAACATGCCTTCTAACCAACATTAACACTTGCAAAGTCAAGAACCTGAATATTTTATCTAATGTATATATGTTACACACAATGTACCTATGTGACATATGGTAACTGTAAATTAGGAAAGGATAACATTAATATTAGATAGAACATATTATATTAGTATAAGGGTTGTTAGGTGATATAATTTGATTAGTTTCCTTTGTAGTTATTTTCATTGTACTCGTATAATAAATAGTTGATGATCAGTAACACACACAAATACATGTTTTTATTAATATAAGCCTGAATACATAACATTTTATCGAATGTATGTTAGAGACAATGTACCTATAACATAAAAATTAACAAACAATCCAAATTATACAACATTACATACATAAATGAATACAAGATATATAGGTCATTTAACCACCTTTTTTAAGGTTACCCTACATAAAATAACACCCTCAGACATCACATACCAAACTCCATTGTCTTATCCACTGTACCAAAAGTAAGTTCAGATCAAAACTAGAAACAAATTAACTGCAATAGCTCAAAGTAAATTAGACCTCTCTCTCCTCATGAAACATATAATCATGCATATGATTATTGATATTTTATAATAATCTAAAGAATTCTAAAGGGAAGGATAAATTCAGAAGTTTGGCATAATTAAATTCGACTTAAAGGCGAAAGCTTGATGGAAACAATTAACATAATATGCACATATATATATAGTTTAACAAAAGATTCATGATCAAATTGCTATAAAAGGCAAAGCTCAAGTTATATCATAATACCATAGATAAGAAGTTTCAAGAAAAGATACATATACACAGCAAATGAGTGATCTTGATATATGCATAGTAAAAAAGAGAATATATGATCAAAAATAGGAAAAACCCACCTCGTGTAGGTGATTGTGATTAAAGTTGTAGATGGGTGTCATCAAGAATCAAAGAAATATCGAAACCCATCAAAGATCTTGATGAAAAATCAGCTCAAAAGGACTGGAATTTCGTGGGTGATGTTTGGAAGTTGTGTGAAACCCTTTTGTTGTTTAGGTTTAGAGAGAGAGAGAGAGAGATGTTAGAAGGGATGAGTAACAGTTGTTCAAATTTAATAATATTAATATTAATTGTTTTTTATTTACCTTAAAAAGGAAATCTTGAGATATAGAAAGCCTTAAAGAATGGAAGTTATCCATTTATACCCCCTACATGTTTAGCCTCTTTCATTTACAACCCCACATTATAATGGGGCATTTCTTGTTTTTTTATCAGTTTTGATAATAAGAAAAAGACCGTTAAAATTTGTAAAATGTATTAAGTCAGGGTTTTTTCACGTGATACAGCAAGAAACATGGATACTATCTTACTATACAAAAGATGGCATACATATATTATTAAATGCAATTTGCATCTTTGTGGTTTGATGGCGGAGAAATTTGCCTTTCTAAAACTTTTGTTTTGCACTATACCTCCTCATGGTTTCCATCTTTCAAAGTCCGCACCCCTGCCGTTAGATTAACGTTATCTTTCATTTTAAAAAATATGTGAAAAGGCCAAACTACCATTTTTATCATTTCAGTATAACCCCTACGGTTTTAATATTCTAACACCCTTTAAACAAACTCATTTTCCTACCAAAATCTAAACGCATTAAACCTCCGTTAGCGAATCCAAACTCATTGACCCATCCTTCAAACCTAAACAAATGACCAATCCTAACTCATTGACCCATTACCACCTGCAAACCTGGACAGATCTGGAACCATGAACAATGAACACATTCTACAAGCCTAACTCATGAACAAGAACAATGCACACATTCTGCAAGCCTAACTTATTAACAAGAACAATGAACACATTCTGTGATATATAGATTGGTCACTGCAATCCTAACTCATGAACACATGAACCTGAAAACCATTGTGTCCTACATACAAACCATGAAACCAGTGATGCATTTTGTCCTACATACAAATGCAAAATGCATATGTCCTAGTATTATCCAAACCAGTGACCCAATACTAATATTGTCCTAATGCATATGTATCCAATGTCCTAATACTGTTCTAAAGTATACTTTCCTAATCATACAAACCATGGAATGTCATAATACTATCCTAATGCATACTCTCCTACACATAAACCATGCAATGTCCTAATGCATACTGTCCTAGTCATACAAACCATGAACGCAATGGCATTTTGTTGCGACTTGAAATTAGGAATTTAAAGCGTACTTATATGTTTTTTAATCAAGAGAAGCTCGCAACACACCAAACACAATTGTGATTAGTGTATAGCACGAACAAGTGGCAAAATCACCGTTGTGAACATGTACCTGATATTGTCATGTATAATGAATAAATCATCTATGATGTAGCACGACTACTCTCACTATGACTTGTGCATCTGATTTAGATATATAAAAAATAAGTAATTTTTTTGTGTGTGGTGGTGGTATATAGGATGATGAACTTCAACTAAGTGAATTAGTAAGATTGAAGCCATTGACATCTGATAAAATAATAAACTAGGCGTAGTTTGATTCACAAAATGTCATTATCCATGGAACTAATTCCCCTAAAAATAAGGGTGGGCGGGAAGGACCACGGGCCAGGGCCCGATATTTCGAATGACACGTTATTTAAAAAAATCGATATGTAGGTGTAAAAAAAATAAATTAATAGAGTATACTCATACAAACACCAACATAGGCCCACTTAAAAACTATTTTTTTATGGTTTAGATTAGTTATTAGCCCATTGACATTAGGTTTAGACATTTAGTGAGCCAAATACCCAATTTTGTTAAGGCATAAGGGCACGTTTTTTCGAGCTCGAACATGGTAGGTGTAGGTCCAAAATAACCCTAATTGAACATCAATGACACTAATTGAACCTTATTCACCGGAAGTGACCATAAATTACCTTAACTGAACGTCAAGACGACATTATAAAGACTTAGTACCTTGGAGTAGACGATCAATCAATCAGGGTAAAGATTTTAAAGGAATCATATGCTTCGAGATGAAGATACCACTAGTTTGCATGTCTTAATGTAACTTGTTCTTAATGAAGTTAAAATTAAATAAGTTATTGCATTTATTATTAACAGGAAAAAATCTACATATATAGCAAGTTTGGAAGCTAAGAAGGAGACACATTAACCTACCCACTGATGGTGGTATGGTACACCATGAATGCAGTCTTGGACCACAATACTATACTACCTAGCATTCAAAAAAAGAGAATAATAAAAGTATTAACAAATTTGAATAGTTTGAAATAATAATAAAAAAAAAAAAAAAAGTGAAAACACAGGCTCCCAGCTTATTAGGGTCATCTCTCTTGTGCTCCAATATTGTCTGCCACTACCTTATTTCTTCCCAAAGATACATGATGTTTCTTCTTTCACAATCTCATATTGGGCACCATCATTACACAACCAACTTTAATCAAAGAACTATACCAATACTTGTACATAACCGTCTTTCGTATCATGGTTAAAACAATATATTCAAGTAAGCAATACATTCGTGTTCAAGTGTGACGTGGTTTTCGCAGTTATAAACTTATAACTGTTTAAGTATTGAATGGCCTCAATCTCAAATTAAACCAGAAAACAAATTCATATTCTATAATCCTGTATGTTAAATCAGTTGAAGTTACAGAACATATGAGCAGCCATGAAAGCTCTCAAAAATTCATTTAACAAAAATACTAATCATTCAAAATACAAGATCTTTCATCAAGGGAAAAAAGAAGGGTAAAACAATGATTTTACTGTAATAATGTATAGTATATTTTTGCACCCTTAAGAACTGACCTCTCCTTTAAGCAGCACCAATTGATGAACTCGACACCTGGAGCTACAAAAGATCAAACATCGGGCAAAATATTTAACATTTTTTCGGTTAGTGATGTATAGTTTAAATGTAAATTGTAACCTTGATGGCTAAATTAAATACCTTATTTACAAGAGTGTTTACTTGTTCTCTGTACATCTCCTTCAGGTCCACGATATCAGCCCGAAGTTCTTCAAGCTACACAACAAATAATTTCATGATATGGGTCATGTACAGGCATATAGCAATAACTAAGACGTAGAAGTGGCAGTTCAACCCATTTACATATGATGGGTCGATTTGGGTTGCGTTTTATCATAAACGGGATTAATCTAAATAATCAGATAACCGGAAATGTGCTGAAAGTCGGGCCAAGTCTATGGTCATAATATTGTTTTTTTAACACTACTAACTAGTTTTTTTTTCCCGCCGCGTGTTGCGGCGGCACGGTACGCAACGTGATAAATTGTATACTACAATCAACCCGACTCGTTTCCGAACTAAATTAACGTTGAAACGTAGAGTAATCGGAATTCATACGGTCGAATGAAAATGTATTATATTTGACCCACCTTGTTTCCAAACAAAATTACGTCGAAAGGAAGACCAACTCAAAACGTACATAAAATAAACATGTGTTTTGGCATCGTACGCGGCGTGATAAAGTATAGACTACAATCGACCCGAATCGTTTTCCGAACTAAATTTACATCGAAACGTATAGCAACTCAAATTTATATCGTCGAATGAAAATGTATTATATTTGACCTGATTTCTTTGCAAACAAAATTTACGTCAAAGCGTAGTCCAACTCAAAATGTACATAAAAATAAAATATTATATAATTGACCCGACTCGTTTCCAAACAAAAATTACGTTAAAGCGTAGACGAACTTGAATTTATACCGACACGTACATAAAAATAAAAATAAAAACGTAAGAAGTTAGTTTTAGGATAAACTCGAAACTTTAGAAACTTGAAGGGACCAAAGTGACATTTACAAATTTGCAGGGTTATTTTTGACATAATTGCAAAGTTAGGGGTAGAATGGGTCGGTGCCACCAACCTCTATCTTTAAGGTATTATAAATTGTAACAAAAAGAACTAAATTTGCAGTCAATGAGTTTTTTTAAAAGCCCGCTCGTATGTACCTCCTCATCGCGTTCACCCATCAACTCGAGTGCAGCCGCGTGTCTACGTCTTAACGCTTCCATCTCTGCCTTCATGCCAGGCAGCTGAGACACTTCTGACCGTAACTTTTCACACTGCACAAAAAAATAATTACTCCACGATGAAGATTAAAATACATAACCTGTTGTTATTTTTTATAATTTTCTTGGGGGTGTATAAAAATTGAGAAGATAACAATTTGATCAAAAACGTACCTCTGCAGTCATTTTAACCAACTCCTCAGCAAGAGAGTCCCGAATGGATTCCATGGATGCCTGGTATTAAATAATGAATATTTCCCCTTTTTAAAAATATTAATTACATTTATAAAAGATGTGAAATTACCAATCTGGACATGTAAGATGCAAGTTCACCCTCCTTGTGTCGAAGAGCAGCTTCAAGGGCATTCGGCGTTTTACTCTTTAAATAATATGAAGTCTCTCCAGGATTTCTTCTTTCCGAGAGAGTATCAGATGAGTCCAAAGACGCTTGCAAATAAAAACTTTCCTCCACACTACTCAAACTGCTGGCACTCGAGAGTCTGCGAGTCAAACCTTCACACAAAAGTCAACATTACAAAAAAAATCCAAAAAAGAGAAACGAATCTGAAAACATATGTATATTACTATTAAACATCTGATTGGGATAGAGATGTAATTTCACAATTTTTTTAAGACACCTGTTACAACGTTTGAAGCATAGGGTACAAATGCTTCATGCAATAGTTCCTATATTTGCCCCTATTTAATAAACTTCACATAATTAATACATTACTTAATACACATGAGATTATTTAATTCACTACATTTACTATCATCTTTTTTTTTTTGAACGGCCAACAGAATTAATCCCGAGCACTCTCGGGGCACCCACTAGACCAAACGGAGTACTCCAAGAGTAACCCGAGTCCACCACCAATTCCGGGGAAAACCCGGTAACCCACCCGCCCGTAGGCACGACGGTGAAATTACCGGTAAAACCCGTTTGGCTCAAGGATCGAACCCAGGTTTCCCTGGGTCTCCTATCATTGCCCACCAATGCCTCACTCTGCACCAAGTGGAAGTTGAACTTGCATCTCTCAAGAGAAATGCAAGCCTTCCACCACTATTATCTTATTTATAATACTTTGAACTAATATTTAAATTTACATTTACTATTTATATTTTTATATAACTAAATACTATTTAAGTTAAGTATATAATTACTAAATATTTACATAATAATAATCATATTAATATTTATAAAACTTTAAACTAAGATTTAAATTTACAATTATTATAATTTTATATCTAAATACTATTTAATTAAGATTTATCTTAGTTTAATAATCTAATTACTAAATATTTACATAATAATAATAATAATAATAATAATAATAATAATAAGGCAAATTGGATTTAAATAATCCCAACTCACTGTTATTGGCCAATAATAATCCCAACTCATTTAATCACCAATAATAATCCGAACTATTCACTTTTGTTTGTAAAATACTCCCAGTTAAAAAAACACTAACTAGGTTAAAAAATTGCTGATGTGGCATCTGATGTGGCCCTTTTAGCTGATGTGTCATATGACGTGGCAGTTGATGTGGCATTTTTGATGACGTGGCAGCTGATGTGGCAGTCTGCGTGGCATTTTTCGATGACGTGGCAGCTGATGTGGCAGTCTACGTGGCATTTTCGATGACGTGGCAGTTGATGTGGCAGGTGACGTGGCAAGCCACATCAGCAATTTTTTAACCTAGTTAGTGTTTTTTTAACTGGGAGTATTTTACAAACAAAAGTGAATAGTTCGGATTATTATTGGTGATTAAATGAGTTGGGATTATTATTGGCCAATAACAGTGAGTTGGGATTATTTAAATCCAATTTGCCTAATAATAATAACTAGAACTACGACCCGCCGCAATGCGGCGGGGATTCTTTAGTTATAACTAAGTCGATTTAGGACCTGCACGTTATGTTGAACCTGTCAAACGGGAAAAAATAGACGATGTAAAAACGTTCACCCACACACGCACGTTGCATCATGTTAACTCGCAAAATTTAGAACGAAACGTAAAAACGTTAAACCAAAGACGCATGTTGCGATGTGTTAAGTCACAAAATTTAGAACGAAGCATAAAGCGAAAAATTTGCGGAAAATGAAAACTATAAAGAGCCAAAGTTGAAAGTAAAAAAAATTGTGAGGATAGATTGCAAAAGATAAAAAGTTTAGGGTTAAAAGTAAAAAACAAATAGTTTTGGGTTAAAAGTAATTTATGAAACACTTTTGGGTGAAAAGTAAAAAAATCATTTTTTTTTTAAAACCCCCCAAAGCCAACGTTACAACAACCATATACATAACCATTTTTTCTTTGAAAAACCCCCAAAGCCAAGATTCCAACACATATGTGCATAAATATGTTGCTTCTTTATAGTGTTTTACTAATTAAGTTGATCAATGACCACGCGTTGTGACGAACATGTAAGATAAAAAACAATAGACGTAAAAACCTTGAACTACACATGGACGTTGTGTCGTGTTAACTCGCAAAATTATGAACAAAACGTAAAAACGTGGAACCACGCAAGCACGTTGCTCCGTGGTAACTCGTAAAATTTAGTACGAAACGTAAATCGAAAATTTGCGAAAGATGAAAAGTAGAAAAATTGTGAGGTTAAATTGTAAAAGAATGAAAAGTTTTGGCTTTAAGGTGAACAAAATCAATTTTGTAAGTTAAATTTGCAATAAATAGAAAGAATTGGGGTAAAAAGTAAAATTCACAATTTTTTTTGAAAACCACCCAAAGCCAAGGGTACAACTACCCTAAGCTTAAAGATGTTGCTTATTTATAGAGTGGATAATAATGCCCAAATATAATCAGTGTTTAAAGTAGATCGGGTTAGATTGCGGTCTCCAAAAGAGGCTTAGTGACACCCGCCGCATCGCACGGGTCAACCCACTAGCACCGATATACAGTTATTTACACATTAATAGCTACTTTACCATTCTCAGATGTCGATTTTGTCCTGGCTATCTTGTTTTGCTCGAGAAGAGCTGTAGATTGAAGGTGAGCTGCCTTTTCCAGTTCCAGACGCGCATTTTTTTCACGTTCGATATCCTGTAATCATCATCACCGTGAGTCCGTAATTATATTGTTTAAAAAGGTTTTAAAGCAAACTAAATGGTAGTATGGTACCTGCTGCAGGAGTTCACAGTGGGTCAATGCTTCCTGCAGCTCTTGCTTATGTTTCGTTTTGAGTTCTTTAATTTCATCTTGAAGCCGACTCACTCGACCTTCATGCGTATCGGCTTCCTCTTTTAATGCAAGGTAATCCTGCCTGCTTTCGGCTGCTCTTTGTCTTTCTTTTTCGAGGGACCGAGTTAGTTGTGTTTGCTCTGTTCTCAAACACGATATCTGAGCTTCAAGAACATTTATGCGAGATAACGTTTGTGATAACCGTTCGTTAACAGAACGCTCTCTTTCCTCTGCTCCTGCAGCTTTGGCCTCCGCTTCCTGTGAGTTTTAAATATTAGCAAGCTTTAAACGCGCACAACAAAAAGACGAATAAAACTTTAACGAACCTGAAGACGTGAGTTTAGTGATCTCTCAACAGCATTCCAAGCTTCTGCCTTTCTAGCAGTTGTTTCCTAAAAGAAGAAAAAAAAGAGTTAAACGAAAAAGCATTGAAGGTGAAACTGTGTAAAATGAAACGAACCTGAATAGCTTCAATCTGTCTCAAAAGAGGCCTAGTAGATTCTGGAACTTGTGTAACCAACTCTTCACATCGACGCTCGCTTGCCTGGAGACCAATGAATAACGTAACTACGTAAGATGTTCAATGTGGCAAAATAGGCGAGCCATGTGGATTTGGATAACTGGTCAAAATATAGTCTTGATATTTTATAAAACTTTTAAAAAATAACTAGGTTGTCAAATATGATTACAGAATTTTATTTAATCGTTAATAATCTAATCTATTGAAAGAGTAAAATGCCATTTTCGTCCATAAGGTTTGGCCAGTTTTGCGACTTTTGTCCAAAGGTTTGGCGAGTTTTACGACTTTCGTCCAAAGGTTTGTTTTTCCGCATCTGGATCCAAAAGGTTTGAAATCTTGTCATTTTCATCCGGCTCGTTAACTCCATCCACTTTTTTCCATTAAGTCGGGGGTATTCTGTCTTTTTTGCTAACTTAAAAGGCAATTCGGTCCTTTTCACTTTATGTAAAAAGACTAAATACCCCTGAAAAGACCGAATTGCCCTTTAAGTTAACAAAAAGGACAGAAATACCCCTAACTTAACGGAGAAAAATGGATGGAGTTAACAAGCTGGATGAAAATGGCAAGATTTTGAACCTTTTGGATCCAGATGGGGAAAAACAAACCTTTGGACGAAAGTCGCAAAACTGGCCAAACCTCAGGGATGAAAATGGCATTTTACTCATATTGAAAAAAATAATTTAGGAGGTTGTATGCATCGAAATACGCCTTGGGAAACTTTCAAGCCCCTTTGACCCGTTTTCTTTTGAGCTCCGTTTCTTAAATTTTCTAGTTTGACTTGTTACGGTTATGACATAACCCGAATCGACTCATTCACAAGTAGTTTTATATTATAGAATCAGAACACACTTGGTATCGTTTTTGAAGGTCCTCAATGTCTCTCCTTAGCATATCTTCTTTAAAAACCGCCTGCAACAACAAAAGGTAGTAAAATCAAACAATTTATAAAAAATGAAAATAAAAAAAATAGAAAAGGTTTTTTAAATGCAAACCTGCTGCTCCTTTCGGCTCAGAGTTTGCCTCAATTCTTCGAGGGTTTGAACTAGCATAGCTTCGCGTTCTTCAGCTTCCTTTAGCCTGCTCTCTAGTTCATTTCTAGCTTCATCATTTGCACGGGACTCTGCTAATGCTTCAGCTTCTTTGGCTGCATTTAAAGCAGTCGTATAGAACTCTTTTTGAGTTGCCAGCTCAGCATGGTTTTTCTCGATTGTTTCTTGTAGCAGCTTCTCTGTAGCCGCCTTGTCCCTCTTTATACTCTCTACTTTGTTCTCTTCAACCTAACAAATTACTCAAAAAAAATAAAAAAAAATCATATGTTTGGTATGTAATTCGTTTTGTTACTTGGTGAACGTACATTTAACTTTCTTGACAAATATAAATATAAGTTGCTCACAGGGGTAGAGAATGTGATTACCTGTAACTTTGTTGTTAATCCTTTTTTCTCTTCTTCAAACTCCCTGATCTAGCATTCACCCAAATAAAAACAAAATTTATATATAGAAAAAACCTCTTTAACGTAACGCCATATGCAAAGTAATGGTTTTGGGCTTCTAAAGAAAAAAAATAGCTTTATTTAATTTTATACCTGCGCACGTAGTTTCCTAATTGTCGCTTCTTGAGCAGCTTGTTTCTTAGACAGCTCTTCACCTAAAAGCAAAAAACGAAGCCACATCATAATTTTATATCTAGAAATTACTGGAAGTTGTAAAGGTATTTACAACTAGACTTGGTCAATAAAATGTAAATTATTTAATGAAAGAGTAAAATGTCATTTTCGGCCCTGAGGTTTGGTCAGTTTTGTGACTTTCGTACAAAGGTTTATTTTCCCGAATTTGGGTCCAAAAGGTTTGAAATCTTGCCATTTTCATCCGGCTCGTTAACTCCATCCATTTTTCTCTGTAAGTCAGGGTATTTTCGTTTTTTTTTTTTTGTTAACTTGAAGGGCAATTCGGTCTTTTCACTTCATGTACAAGCATTTACCATAATGTACAAGTATTCAAAATATCCTTACTAAATAAGAAAAAGACAAAGATACCCCTGACTTAGTAGAGAAACTGGATGGAGTTAATGAGCGAGATGAAAATGGCAACATTTCAAACCTTTTGGATTCAGATGCAGAAAAAAAAACCTTTGGACGAAAGTCACAAAACTGACCAAACCTCAGGGACGGAAATGATATTTTACTCTTAATAAAATGTTCAAACTAATTACCTTCTGCCATAACTTGAGTGATGATTTCATCTTTTTCCTTCAGAAGAGCAGCGGCGTCACTTTTTTTATTTTGCTCTCTGCGTAGGGTATCTCTTTCCCGAGTCAGAGCATAAACCTGAATTTAAATAGTTGTGAGTCAATATTCAGCACTTGTTATTCAAATTTGACTACTATGCTTTAGCTACTAATTTACAACATTTCTGAAAAGAAAAATAATGAGATGAAAAAAGATCTAGAATATAGAAACAGTTACCTTTCTTTCAAGAGTTGAGACCCTTTGATGATACTCTTCTCGTAGAGACTCGACTTCAGCTTCATTTGATTTTCTCTGTTTAAGTATGTGAAACAGTTATAAAGCAACAAAAAGAGCACAAACTATAGAGAAATATCTAAAAATTGCATTTCGAATTTGCACATTCTCTACAGGCGGTAATAAGATTCATAACAAAGTAAAGAAACGATATAAAAATCAAAACTATACAGAAAATTTGAATGTAACGTGTCCTACCGTTTGTTCCACAAGCAAAGACTTCAGCTGCTCGTTCTCATTCATTAGCTTCGCAAGTTCATCAGCTTTCGCCTGGTAGTATGTTTCAGACGATTACAAAAATGTATATAGTAAAAAAACCATTACAGTAATAACAGTATTGAACGCGTCTATTAAATATATTCGTATCCTATGCAACCAAAGTAGAAACGAACTGTGAATGTTCATTAGGGGTGTTAAACGGGTCGTGTTCGTGGGTTGGGGGGTTCAACCCGAACCCGATCGTGTCATGCATATGAACCCGAACACGACCTGAATATTTGCGTGTTGACCCGAACACGACCCGTTCAACCCGAATATTTTTTTTTATTTTATAATTTTTCCACAACATATTAATATATTAAAATTAAAATTCACTACAAAAAACACAAATGTATATAATACAATTACATTTAAATTATAATCTTATGTCAATTTCTCTTTTTAGGTTATAATTACGACAAAAATACACACCCAAGTTATTTTATGACATCAAACATATTGTAAGAAAATATACTATAATAAAGGGGTTAAACGGGTCAACCCGACAACCTGACCGGGTTGACCCGAACCCGTTTACCTAAACGGGTTCGTGGGTTCAACCTGAAACTAACTCGAACCTGTTTAGACTAAACCCAAACCCGTGAGTTTTGTGTTAGGTTCGTGTCGTGTCAGAAATTCACACCCCTAATGTTTATGCACCTGAGCTTGTGTAGCAGCTCCTAGAAGTGCAGTCTCCATTAATTTCATCTCCCGCTTCACATTCTCGAGCTCAACCACCGAATCCGAATATTCAGACAAATTCCTTTCCAAACTCGACGGTTGTTCTTTAACTTCCGCTTCGTGTTCAGTAGCAGTTGTGATACCGTCATTTAAAACCACATCAGGAACGATCTCAGAAACATCATCTGAAACTTGTATAGCCTCTTCTTGTCTCTTTGGTTCCTCTTCAGTCTTTTGTAAATCAAGCGGTTGACTCGCCGCATTTGACTCCAGGACGATACCTGCGACTAGATCTTCGGAACTTGTTGACTCGGGTTCTGTTACCTTATGGCCAGGAAACTCTAGTGGGTCAGTATGATCTGCGCTTGGTTCTTCAGATATTCCAATGTGTGATTTTTGTGCATTACTTGTGTTTAGGGCGATGGCAGCAAGTTCATCTGCCAGCTCATCAATAATTGTTTCATCCCTGCTCTCTACTTCATCCGAAGCTGTAACATGCGTTTCTTGATGCTGCTCTTCAGGATTTAAAGTTTCAACATTTGAATCTCTAACTTCACTGGTGGTAGCAGCAGGATCATCAGTTTCGTTTTCACGAGAAGATGATGGAAGACTTGAAGACTCGAGATTTTCCGATGACTCAGCGTCTTCGTCCTCGTCTTTCTGACCCATAAATGACATTAAATCCGTCGACCATAACCCTGAAGCTGAAAGTAAACAAGTAAATGATACATGCAAACAAACAAACCCAAGACAACCAAAAGTACTAACAATGATCACGGTATTTACAACTAGCATAAGGTGGTGAGTAAATTATAATAGCAAGTTCGACTCAAAACCGGTCTGATAGGGTGAACCAGACAAGTCAGACTCCCGGTTCCCTGTCCGGTCCGGTTTTCAAAACATTGATAGCAACAGAAAAAACAACAAAAAGACGAGAAAAAGTAGCACCAACCCCCATAAAAAAATGTACCCATACACTCCCCAAAACAAACCTATAAACGCTACACGAAAGTTGTCGATTTTAACCCATTCATCTAAAAACAGGTCAATTCGGGTCAAACTTAACGGGTCAAACCGATTAAACTACAATAATTCAGCTAAAAAAAGAAACACTACCTTCAGAAGTGGAAGAAGTTCCATCAGGATTCTCTTCCAACCCAAGAGCATTATCGAAATTCTTTTCGATAGTCTTAACACCCGCACTGATCTTGTTAACCGCTTCGGAGAAATCCGGAAAGTTCCCACTAAACCAAGCCATATCCTAACCTATAAAATCTCCACAATGCTTAACACTATACAGAACAAATGCACCAAAAACCCTAATAATATGCGTGACATCATCAGCACTGAATGGTGTAACATCATCAGCTCTGAATCAATCTAACACGGAAAAACAAAAAATATACAATTTCAGGATCTAGGGTTTTATACTAATTGAAGAACCTATATTGTGATTTACGGATTTAGATACTTACTATATTTAAAATGTTGAACGAATCTCGGTTGATTTGTAGTGAATCTGAATGATTTGATGCTGGAAGGTAACAAGTGTTTCTGGATCAGATAAACTGAACGATGAAGATTTGATGATTTAACTGAAATTATGTGGGAAATAAACGCATGTTGAAGGTGATGATCAGAAATCTATGAGATGCAGATTTCGTATTTGGTTTACAGTTGAATAACTACAAATTTGAGAAATAAAGTGATACTAAAAATGATAAATTACTGAAAACAGTAAGAATATTGTGGCTCCTGCAACAATGGCAGAGAAAGAGCAGAATTCCCAATCCCAAAATAAAGAAAGTTGGAATTGCTCATGTGTGGTGTGAAGTCGTGTTAAAATTCTGATTTAGGTCGCTCTAATTTTTAATTTGTATTTGTTTTTAAAATTCTGATTTAGGTCGCTCTAATTTTTAATTTGTATTTGTTTTTAAAATTCTGATTTAGGTCGCGCTAATTTTTTATTTGTATTTGTTTTTAAAATTCTGATTTAGGTCGCTCTAGTTTTTATATGTTTTTAAAAGTTAGAATGTTCCCGTTAAGGAGAAAATAAAGAATTATCTCATTTTCTTTTCTTTTTCTCTGTTTCTTTCCAAATTGGAAATATTAATTTTAGACAAAAAATCTCTCATTTTTTCTTCTTTTCTCCCCTTTAATGAAACTCTGGAACACAACTAAAAATTATTTCCTTCCAAATTTTTTCTTTTCTCTCATTTAATGAAACTCGGGAACATAAGTGTTTGTGTATTAGTGATTGAGTATTGAAGTGCGTGGGAGTGACTTGATTGGTTTTGACAAATGAGGCTCGTTGTTATACCGGCAATCCGTTCTAGTTGATCCACGTATGTCGGGGTAAGCAGATACACCCG
The DNA here is from genome assembly GCA_030545235.1 of Helianthus tuberosus. NCBI lineage: Eukaryota > Viridiplantae > Streptophyta > Magnoliopsida > Asterales > Asteraceae > Helianthus > Helianthus tuberosus. The sequence goes on along the minus strand of CM060441.1, from coordinate 211,917,072 downwards.
GACAAGTTGTAATCCCAAGATTGATTTGCAAGTATGGGAACTCGCTTGTGTGAACTCAGGTGTTTTGAGTGTGGATTGAGCTAAGTGGGTTCTCCTGGTCCCTCCTATTTGGGTTGAATTGTGTTAAATGAGGTGGCAAAATCCTATTGGCTGGTAGAGTGCTAGGCAGATGCCCCCTCCACCCTGACCAAGTGGATCACAAGAGTGTACGTTGTGATTCTCCTTTCGTGTGAGAATAAGACATGACACAACGATATTTTAAGAATAAGAATAGATAGTATAAGCCAAAAGAATTAATGTTGCATACATTTTGTTGAGTAAGGATCTCGTACTATTTATAAGGCTATCCATTAGACCACGGGGGTCTAGAGGGTTGTCAATGAGGCCACCCGTCAATGGACCATGGACAGATTTGACGATAAGACCCTTTACAAGATCATGGCAAGTAAGACAATAGATGTTTAGCTAACTGGTTAAAGATGTTAACCTTAATTTCAAGTGTTAGATCTATTTTAAAATGGTACTTAGCTACACTATTTAAGGTTGAGGTTTGGTTTTAATTTAGTTGTGAATCCACATTTGCTCTCTGTGTTGGATCCGAGCAAGATACGTCATTAACCATATCCATTCAAAATGACATCACATAATTTCGGTATATTTACCAATGGGGTGGTGGTCCATTGGCAAAGGCAAAACCTTTAAAACACCTAGGTTGGAAAGGGGAAGGTTTTGGGTTCAAGTCCCACAGACGACAGGAGAACAAAGAATTTTTTTTTCTTGAATTTTAATATCATTCCACACGAAAAAGGGCAATTATAAAGCAATGGCAAGTAGTCGGGCAACAAGTTGCGCCGCCACCCCCTTTTGAATAGAAAAACCAATTCTACTAAATACAAAGTTTGAAACCTTTAGCGACGAAGAATTACTATTAACGACTTTTTGAACCCGATTCAAAAGTCGCACAACGTCAGGAGCGAGACCACCAAAGGTATCAAACGCAAACGGGACAAACACATGTTGATTCTCCAAGCAGGCTTTCTCATGTTTTGCCCTTGAGCACCGCTTGCCCTACGACAAAGCCCTTGTCCTTGAGCCCGACAAGGTGGGAGACTCCAGTTAGATCTACACAAGTGTGTTTCCCCCTTCCCATCCAAACACAAGGATGTCCGCCGGGCGTAAAGTGGACCTCCCCTCTAAGGGGTCAGTCAGGAAATTTACTGGAGCCTCCTTTTTGGCAGAGATTTCGGCCCGCTTAAGAACATCACATAACACATCTCTCACCCAATCATGCCGATATTTAAACCCTGATAGCTCTTTACAGTGGATCGCGTGCTCGCCGAAAGAATCCAAACACGCTTTGCGGCATACCGGACATGGCTCGTCAACTGGGAACAAAAGAATCAACAGTCGGTATCTAAGGATAGCACGGTATTCCACAGCCAACATGTGTTGCCCCAAGCCTTCAAAAGGTGCGACAGACAGAAAATCCTGAGCATGTGGGGCACGTAGACATTCAAACACAGCTCTTTGCCTAGGGGATAAAACAAACTTCTCTTCAAACCTCTTGACAATTTCGCCATATAAGGCATTCGCCAGAATTTTCTGGGATTTAGGAGGGGCGGTGTCTTTAATGTAGAAACCGCCAATATCAAGGTCGGGAATAGAACTATGCAAAAGGTCCAACGCACTCCTGTAATCGGAGTCTAAAACATCCCCACCACATTCTCGGAGTATGTGGTCTTGTAAACCCCAAGATTGGGCCCTTGAAGCCACGAAAGCATATGAAGAGGCATCCTCGGCCGTACAAATCCCTAAGCCTCCGAACCGGGTCGGGAGAGAAGCCAACCTCCACTGGAGATCCCCAAAAAAGGCACCCCCACAAACAACAATATCCTCTAAAGCTCCCCGGAGGCCTTCATCAAAAACAGAGACAGCTCCCCCGACCAAAGAAGGTTGACACGTTCGAAGACCAAACAGTAATTTAGCAACACTCATACAAGAATGAAGCAAAAGGAGCTCGCTCTGAGGGTCCCGTAGGCGTTTAAGGCACCTCATCAGCTCGACTGCACAGTTCGCTCTTTTAATAGCCATACCACTAATAAACTCTGCATCACGACTAACGGCACCCCCAGGAGTTTCACACCCAGCACCGGCCTCCCAATCCCCCGAGGGAATAAGCCCTCCTGAACCTTTACACCATTGCAGGTTGGCCAGAAAACTTCAGTTTTCTTTATATTAAGTTGAAGCCCTAAGGAAGGACCCTCAGCTCTGATGATATCTAAAGCATTAGCCACTTGGGTGGCATCTCCAATAAGCGTTCTGTCATCTAGGTACCAGGCGTGAAATAGAAGTTTGCTGCGATCCCTTATTCGGTGAACAAGGGGGTGTAGAACAAGGGCAAAAAGAAGGGGCCCCAAGGGGTCCCCCTGCTGAACGCCAGTAGTAGACCAAATATACTCATCCCCCCACATATAATCTAGTTGGTTGACCATATAAAAAATCGACCCACGTAGAAATAGAAGGACACCTTTTCCTTACCTCGTACAGTAGGGCTGTCCTATCAACCAAATTAAAAGCGTTCGAAAATCAACAGTAAGCATAGCAAGAGACCCATCTTGGTGGTACTCATTAAGGAACCTGTTCGCGCTATGAAGAACGGCCTCTGCCCCACACGGAAACCCTACCCCAAACTGGAAATCGCCAAGGTATTTGGCCATCTCCTTCCCAACACCTTTCATGGCCACCTTGGAGATCACCCTCCTCCAAATCGACCCAACAGCGATAGGCCTAATCCCATTATCCGGTTTGAGAAAAGGTGTAAGAGGAGTAGAAGCAACAAACTCCGCCAGACTCCTCGGGCACCCCCCCCCCAAGCACAAATTAACCATAGCTGAAGTAGCCCTAAGCAGGCTATCAACAATCACAGACCCCTCCCCACAAAAAAACATCTAAAAGATGTTAGGCCCTTAAGCCGTCTCTCCCGCATGACGTACCTTTGGGGAAAGATTTAATACACCCGAGCACACAATCGGACTCCACCACAAGAGGAGACTCAGAAGGCAAGGAGGCAGGCATGGAAGGATGGGGCATACATGGGTGCTTAGCCACTAAAGCCTCCAGAGTATTCTTATTGACAGGGGCGACCCCCGAGGAGCATAAAACCTTAACCGCTGCAGTGAAATGACCATCAGCAACCTTACGTAAACAGTGTTTCACATTGGTCCCCCCACACTCATTATCATCCTCAGTGCCCTTTTTTATTCCATCCGCAACCCCCCTCGCGGGTTGATCAAACAACGATTGGACAAGAGTAGCAAAACCCTCATGATCACCCCACTGAGCCAAAGACCGCTGGATGCTAAGGCATTGGCCCGTCTTCCTATTGCACGACCTCTTGTCCTGACGACCAACAGGCTTGAACACCCGCAAGGTGCAACGTGGTAATATCAAAAGTCGAACCCATGCCTCAACAGAATCAGGCATAGCAACCACCTTGTCCAAAGCTGTAGTTAAGACTTGGGCAAATAAAATACGACAACTAAGGGGGATACTCTTAACGGTCTTGATGGGGAGAGAGAAAACACGGTCAAGCAAAGCAATATCTACACCCAACTCTTCCGACGAGGTATCAACGTTTTCAACACCGGGTCTAGTGATGCCAACAATAAAACCCTGTTCATCTCTCTCACCTGGCACAAACCGAATAACCTTATCTACATGGTGGCACGCCCGACTGAAAGCATGAGGGCGCATACACTCACCACATAACCATTGTCCGGACACCCTCAAAGCTTCACAAACAGAGGTAAAAAGATTAAGATCGCCAGCAATTGCACATCTCAAAGAATCTTTCCTCTCGTCTGAGCCCAAATGGTGACTCTTGATATGTGCCATTAACCTTGGGAATCCCTTAGCCCCCACCAAGCCATCGGGGCAACAATAAAACCGTCGGAAAGGACAAGGCCAGAAACCGCTACCATTAGAACCAACCATAACAAAACTAAGTAAGCGGAGTCGACACTTAGATAATGTCGCGTACACCACCACCAATAAAGAAAACCCAAACCAAAAGGAATCGCAGCTGATGGGTCAAAAGGTAATTGAACCGCTACGCTAAAAAACCCCGAAGAAATCACCTAGGCATTTCGTCGAACACCTTGCGTGCGAAGAAGAAAAACATAAAACAACAATCACCACTAACAGTGGAGATCAATTAATATAAAGAAACACAACTGTACATCACTTCAAAACATACTTTTTCAATGTGTATGAATGGCTTCGTCATTGTGAGTAGCTATGAGATCGTGACAGTGTCAACGGATCATAAATAATGTTGCTAACATTGTGAATTGTGGATTTGATTCGAATTGAAGGTTTTGTAGAGGTGAATCTGGATGAGAAGAAACCGGAGAGTGAAGAACTCCGGCGAAGATGGTAAAAGGAAACGGGATTTGATTCGAATTGAAGGTTTTGTAGAGGCATTAATAAAGCAAAAAACATTTTTGTGTTAAAACGCAATATTTCAATTGGCTTATCATCATCACTATGTGTAATGTTGATAAGAGATTCTGCATACGTTATATTTATGTTTTGGGAAATTTTGCAAGTTTCATCATTCATGACTAGTATGAAAGTGTAGTATTATATTCACCTTTAATCATGAGTATTAGATTTCAAAAAAAGTAAAGCCATAATTACTTGAGTTAATTACACAAAGAGCCCATGTATGTAGGCACTAATCACACATTTGGGGGTCTAAGTTTAAAAGGTTTCAAATTCATTCAGCCCTTGCTCGTCACCCATCTTCGTTCAGCCATATTGGACTTTGACATACACTATCTCCGATGAGACCAAGACCTTCTATGATGCCTAACTAGCCTCATAGCATCATGCTTCAACCCAGGAAGTGAATCTGAAAGATCAGGATCACATAGTTTCCAAATTTTAGCATATCATAACAAACTATTGTTTACCACACCATAATTCCTAGAAAAAATCATGCATATTGTATTATTCATTCGATACTAATCCCCCGTAATAATTATCACAGTTGTGTTATCCAAGGCCCTCGTTTGGAATGATATAGCATGTCATTTTGGTGTAAAGCTCAAAGTTTGATCATGGTGAGTCTCTGAATAGTTACCCCAAAGTAAAAACCCTAAATTCTTCACACAAGAGTTGCAAGTTTCATGAGTAGTATGAAATGTGTTAAAACTTTACGAGATGTGGGTCTCTACTTGATTGTTCTAGTTGCTTTTTTTAATCTCTACGCGTATGTCCCGAAAAGATGTTGAACAAGCCTAGGTCGCAATGGTGAAGTACCAAAACTCAAAGATAACCTTGGTTTAGGTGGTGTGCGACTGTGGAGCAGGTTGCTAGAGAAACGAAGGGGATGCCAGCGTTAAGGGGTGAGGATGAAGGGGTTACGTATTATTCTATCGTTTTTATTATTTTAAGTCTATGGAGTTGAAAAAAAATACACAAATAGTGCTTTACTTTTTTACAAAAGGGTATTTTAATCATTTTACACAAATTTAACTATGTTTTTAACAACAATTGTTGGTATTAGGCTACAAACTTGTTACTAAATCAACCCAAACATGAATCTTACTAACTTGGATCTCAAATGTGTGATTAGAGCAAAACCACATGGACTATTTATGTAATTACCTTTAATTTACTTTATGTAAACCACACGGCCTAACCAACAGATGTTTACTATTCGGGTCAAACCATATACACGTTTAGGGGAAAGTTCTTGTACAAATAATCTTAACATACTAAACATACAAATTGAAGGAAAACTAAAAAAGACAAGCCCCCCCCCCCCCCCCCCCCCACACACACACACACAAAAAACCTAACACCCCACCCAAGCTAAAATGCTAAAAACTAAACCCCCAAAAAACCTAAAAAAATAAAAAACACACAACTTGTTTTATTTTATTTTTTTTTAACATTTTTTATTAAAAAATCGCTACTTTTAGTAGCAGCAAAAAAAAATTTTTTTTTTTTTTTGCTAACAAAATGTAGCGATTTTTTTATAAAAAATATTAAAAAAAATTGTGTTTTTTTAGGTATTTTTGGTTGAGTTCACATTTGTATAGTAACTTTGATAGTTGGTGATAATTACAAAAATGCCACCTTGTCTTTTTGAGTTTTCCTTCAATTTGTATGTTTAGCATGTTAAGATTATTTGTATTTGATCTTTTGCCTACACGTTTAACCCATTTTAGTTTCAGGCCACCTTTGCATGGGTTTAGTTTATTCAGATGATAGTTTAGTTTTTGGCTGAAACCAACTTCAGTTAAGTAGCCAAGTTGTAAGGTTCAGTTCCGGTTACACCTTGAATAGCTGCTCCCAAAACCCATGTCTAACAGGGAGCGAACCAAGTGTCTATTTGGGGGAACACAAGTTTGGTGGTTACTGGTTAATCCGGTCCAACAGTTCTCAAACCAGGTAACATCATATTAAATAGTCGATAAGTGATTTGGTTTGGATTAGGCTTCGAATGGTTAACCCGAAAACTGTATCATTTTCTCATTGACATTCTCGAAACGTGACTTTCAGTCCAAAAATCTAATTCCAGTCAAAAAACACAATTAGCTCAAAGGTAAAATTGTCATTTTACACAGTGGCTCTGAGTTGTTCCGAGGTTTTACATACCCTCCACTGTGCACCAACTTCCGACCACTCCAAACCACTATGTAAAATGACCATTTTACCCCTGAGCTAACTACGTTTCTGAACTGGAGTAAGCTTTTTTTTTTTTTTTTTTTTTTTTTTTTTTTTTTTTTTACATTTTTGGCCTGAAATAAAAAAGTGAACAAAGCTAGTAACTCATACAAATACTTGGGCAACAGGATATAAACTGATATATCTCTCAAACGCATTTAATCAAACACCTTGCCTGCATTCTACTACGATTCCCAATTATTATATTTAATCAATCGAAATGTGTTTCATTTGATCAAACATCACAACGATTAAACAAAACAAAACATAACAAATCTTCATCAACAACATTGAACCAACTCAATTTCCAAAGTAATTCAGTAAACACGACAATGATAACAAAAACATCAAACCTTCTCACTCTAGAGTCTAGACTTGCTCAGAAGACTCAGACTCCAACGCAATTCCAAGCTCCTTCGACTCCTTCTTTGACTCAGCCCTTTTCGGAACCGGGATTGCAAGGAACGTCTTCTTCTTGCTAATCGGCTTACACTTTTCCAGCTGGACAATATCCCCAACTTGGAACTGGTTATCCGGGTCATGAGCTTGAAACTTCTTCTTCTTCCTGACTCTACGTTTGTACTTTGGATGAGGTGCCAGACGTACAACTTCAACATTGACAGTTTTGTCATTTGTGGAGCAGATGACGCGACCTTGAAGGGACCTCATGGCCCGGATGGGGAGGAGGATGGAGCGGTGGTGGGTTGGGGAGGTGGTGGTGGTGGGTGTGGTGGAGATGGTGGTGGTGCCATGGAGGAATGGGGTGGAGAGAGTGAGGGATTTGAATTGGGAGAGAGGGAGGTTGAGGGTGAGAGACATGGTTGGGTTGGGTTGGGTTCTGGATAAGAATTTGAGGAGGATGATGGTATTTAGGGGATGTGTTTGTGATCTGGTGCTACGCGTTTGTTTTTGTTGTGGATGTTGTTTGGTTAGGATTGTTACACGTAAGAAGAGGTGTGTGGATGGCCGTTAGATTGAAGTTGGGGAATCTGATGTGAAGGAGTTTGTGTTCTTCGGGGTTTTGGGTTTTCTTTTAGACCAAGCGGTATGGGGGCCGGCTTAGGCCTGGAGAGGCCCGGCGCCGGTCCCCCACACCGCCCCCCTCGGCCCGTGACGTGAAAACCGGCTTCCAGACGACGATTGTGACGGACCTCATTTTCAAACATTTAGCCGTTGGTAACGGCTATAATTATTAAAAAAAAAAAAAAAATTCCACTTTAAATAAATACCCCTCTTTTCATCCATTTTTTATACCATTTTCTCAATACTTCTCCCATTCTCATCCATTTTTATAAAAAACACTCCCCTTTTTTTATACAATCATGAATCCATTCAACCCAAACAACCCCAACCCGAACAATCCCAACCCGAACAATCCAAACCCGAACCAACCTAACTTTTTTTCGAGTCCCGCTTACACTCCAACTATGGATCCTTCGTGGGTGTCTCCACAATTTACGTTTTCGGGTTTCCAACAATCACCTAACGCCTTCTCCCAAATGTCCCAAGTTCAACAAATGCAACAATACCAAGCGCTCCAACAATTCATGCAACGCAACTCGGTTCAACTTGAACAATTTCAATCGCAACCGCCAACTTCTCAACCGCAACCCCCAGTTCAACTTGACGATGATGATGAAGAAGTCGTCCCCGAATCGCCACCTAAAGAACCCAAGTGCAAAAAAACACGGGGAAGGGGAAGGCGGTTGAAACCGAACCCGACACCGCAAAAAAAAAACGGTTCGAGAGCAAAGCCGAGACAGTGGACAAAAGTAGAGGAGGCGCTAGCAATTGCGTTTGTTAAGTCCTCAACTTGCCCGATTGTCAGTATGAACCAAAGTTTATTTTTTTATTTTAAATTTAAAAAGATTTATTTTTTACTTTTACTAATGCATTTTTTTTTAAATTTAGGGAACAATCAAACGGGTACTAGTTTTTGGAAGGCGACAACTGATAGATTTAACGAGCTTATGGGGCAAGGCCCGTTGCATGATATCGATTCCGTATCGGGCAAGTGGCGGAAAATGAACAAGACCGTCAATGAATTTTGCGGGTATTATAACCAAATTTACACTCGTCCTCCTAGTGGGAGTAACGACGAGGACATTCTTAACCTTGCGATGGCTAAATGGGATTCAAAAAATTCGGCGCCTTTCCCGCACCTCCGAGCATGGAACGTTTTAAAGAAAGAACCAAAATGGAAGCCGGTTCCAAATGAGGTCGCAACCGCCAAACGGACTAAAACTTCCGAGTCCGGAAGTTATAGTGCGGGAGGCTCCACCGCTCGTTGTCAAATCGACATAAACGACGACCCGATATATGACGAGGATGTGTTGCCCGTTCGCGAGAACGAACGTCCCACCGGAAGAGACAAAAAAAAAAAGAGGCGGCCGGAAAGCCAAAAGTGGGCGGCTCGAGTGGAGGGGGCGGTTCGGGTGGAGGGGGCGGCTCGGGGGCGGCTTCGAAAATGGACGACTTGATAAACGAATTTCGTTCGTTCAAAGAGTTCGCGGCCGAAAAATATAGTCACAAGAAAACCGTGTCGGCCGACTATGCTCGAGCGGAGGATTTTAGGATTATGAGGTTGGATCTCGACTCGGTTCCGGAGGATGAACGCGAGGTTTATCGGCGGATGAAAGAGGAGGTTAAGAAGAAATGGACGTCGTAGGTTGTGAGCGGAGGACTTTTTTAATCGTATCGTTATTTTTTTTTTCGTTTTTATGTTTACCGTTTATAGGATTAGTAGTTTTAATTTTTAGGAAGTGTAATTTTATTTTTATGTTATGAAATGAATTTATTTATGTTGTATTTTTTAATTTTTATGAAGTTTTTATTAAGTTAAAAAAAAGTTAGAAAATTATAAAATAATTAGGTGGGGTAGCCCCATCCTCCCCCCCCCCCCCCCCTCAAAAAGCAAGGAGGCCCATCCTCCATGGGATGGTGATGTGGCGCCTACGTGGCGGCCCATCCTCATGGGGATGAGCCTCCCCATACCTTCTAGTCTTAGGAGGAAAATATGACCCATCAACTGTAACACCTCGAAAATTCACGTCCTATAATGTGTTGACACGTGTCATATGTTTAAACGTGTGAAAGAATGTTATTGAAGGATTAAAGTTGATAATCATGGAAAGTATGTGAATATACGGGTTCTAAATGTCAACAGTGAATAAATATATTGTACATTAACCCTACATGATGCTCATACCTTCAAACGAATAAATCATGGATCATACGAAGCTAATTGTGAATGAAAGTGAGAGATTACAAACTACAGGGGTTAAATGTGTCAACATGTTTAAGTTATACCTCTGAGTGACCTTTTGACAAACCCGAAGCTTTGTAACGGTTAATTATGCTCACTAGAATGCATGATAAAAATTTCATAAAGTTTCGTAATCGTATGAGAAAGTTATGATCAAATTCGTATGTGAGGGGTTAAAGCGTCAACGTTGAAAGTTATGACTTTTCGGGTAACAATAAAGTTAACCGAGGACTTAACAAAGTGGGTATATGTCTTAAAGCCCTTATATGTCAATTTGGAGGGTTCAAAGTGCAAGAAATAAAGTCGTAGCAAAGTTTCCAAAAGCCAAGGACCAAAGCATAAAAATCAGAAAATTCAAATTCTGTCAGAAGGGGCCTCGCGCCACGCGAAGGCCCTGGGGGGGGGGGGCTACGCGCCACGCGAAAACTTTGGGTTCTTGTCTTCCATTTGCATTCTAACTGACTTATAATCGATTTTCCACATCTTGCACGACCCCTAAGCAACCCCTAGACACTTAGGGACATCTGGAAGTGATCCATGGCCATGGTTAGACTTGTGTGTCAATGATCCATGAGCTTTTGAGCACTATATAAAGGCCTTATGTTGCAACATTGCAACCACACCTTCCTTCAGCATTTCTGATCATTTCTGGAGCTCCAAAGCAGGCTCAAGTGATCACTAATCAAGCATAGGACTTCAGTAAGTATGCTTAACCTTTCTTAGTTAAGTTTTTGCTTAGTTTTAGCTTAAAAGTCAAACCGTCGTAATTAACGGTTGACTTAGCGATTAATCACTAATGGTCCAGTGATTAGTCGAATTGAAAGTAGTTATAAGTTGGTAATTATGTGGGCATTAAACCCTTAAAAGGGCACCCTCTGATTCCCACTCTAACTAGGTCTAATGTCGGGTCAAACTTGTTATTAAAAAGTCAACAGAATGCTTAATTTCTAATTTATGCATAATTAGCAATGTAGAACCCCTACAACCTGTTTGATCATTAATATAACTTGGTAATTATTGTAAGAACATGTCTGAACATGTTCAACCCGACAATTTTCAGTAGAGACCCGGTTCGGAACCGAAAGTCGCATAGTTTGACTTTTGCTTTGACTTTCAGTTCTGACCCGTTTTAGCATGTTTTAGAAATGCCATAGAGCTTCCTTAGGACCAGGTTACATGCTAGTATAACCCTTTGTGATTATACACCTTGGTTCATTAGTTAACCAATTAATATGCATGATTCCGTTAATTGCCTATATGTTGACCATTATGCCCTTTGCACCATAAAACGTGATTTTTGGAAATGTAAAAGAGTAGAAACCTTAGTCACTGATATATAAACTTGTACCCAAAGTTTGACATCAGTTTGAGGTGTAGTTTGAGAGTTATGCTCATTAGCGTAAATTGAAAGCTTTATGTTAATTAAACGGCGTAATTAGCGTATAGCCTATTTAAACCTACTTTTTGATATTAAACTTATTACCCACTGATGTAATATATTATTTTGGGATTTTTGAAGATTTTTAATTAATTTTTGGCTGAGCATAACTTATAGTCGTAGGCTTAATCCGGTAATTGTCGGTTTTGCCCTTACGGGCTATAAAATGAGTTTTACATATCTAATTGACTCCAAACCTTTTGCTACTGATTACATATGATGAATAAATATTTTAAACCTTCTGGAATGATAAAAATATCAGCTTTATGTATAGAACCCGGAAATGGCTTTTAATCGCTTTTTTAAGCGTTTTTAACGCATAGTATGTACTAGAACTATTTTAAACATACAAGGGTTGATACCTACTGATATTTTAGGTAAATTATAATATTTTAACAGTAAGCAAAGGTTGTTAAACTCAGACTTCAGTTTTGAGCTTTTCGGCTTATGTGAAATTACCAAAATGCCCATACGGTGCATAGTTTGGTTATAATTGATAAATTTCACATATATACTTTACCCTACTATTATAACTTATTAAATTGAGTATTTTTGCTGGTTACATCAGACCTGTAACTCAGGGTAAATACTTAAACTCTTTTATAACCTTGAAAATGACCAAACTACCCTACGGGGCATAGTTTGTGTTTAAATTCGTTTTGGGCATAATAAAAGACATCTTACTGATGTCACAACATATTTGAGGCATATTAACTTAGGAAACCTGTATATGGCTCTCATGAATACCCGTTACGCTTATTACGTGTTCGGTTCGGTTTATGTAACTAGTTTGCATAAATTAGCCGAAACGGGTCAAACCTTATCGGTTTTATCTCAAAATCCAGAATGTGTATGAAATACCCATATTAAGAAAGTCTTCAAACTTATCGGGTCTAAATCACATTCTATCCGGTCTTCGCTTAATCGTGCGTATGAACCGTATCTTTGAAACTAACCGGTCTAAGCTTAAGCTTAACTAAAGACCCGTTAGGATTCTAATAGGTTATTATAAACCTTCGTTCCAGATTAGGAGGACCAGTAAAAGCTACTTGCATTTGCTTATTGTGATTATTACTTTGCTCAGGTAAATACTTTTAACTTATTTTCCCTATACGGGCTTGGGTTACGGTATATAAAATACCGCTTGGTCGGGCATTAAATCTTCCATCGTTTGGTGGTTAATTGAATAATTTGATCGGCCCGTTTAAATTGTTTTGTTTACTTAAAGCCTTTGGGGGGTTAATGACCATGTCCCGGATATCCTTGGCATCATTTTACGAAATGGCCACGACCTAAGCGCGGGGTGTAGGCGTACACTCGTCAGTGCAGAAATAAAGAATGTGGTGTGTCTATTGATCTTTAACCCGGCACGATCCGGGCTACTGAACGCATAAGGAACATGTAATTCTTTTACAAGATTTTATATTTAAATAAATATCCCAAGTTATAAAATGTTTGTGCCATGTGCATCCAAATCAATTTTTAATCATTTTTAAATGAGTCAGTTGATTGTATTTACCAGTGTAAACTGACATATTTTCCCAAAAAGATTAAATGCAGGTACTAAGCGTAATAGGCTGGATTCTCTCCTTAGCATCAATAAAGAGTCTCGCAAGCTTAAGATGCCTATCGTCTGTTGAACTACTATTTCCTATTTATTTCGATCCGTCTGTGGATAAACTTTCAACTGTTTGTGATACACGATATTACAATATTTTATTCGGTTTAAATATATCTTTCATTTGCTTCCGCTGTGCATATTAAATATTGTGTTGTTTGACTATTATGTTGCCAACCACGTCACGATACTCCCCACCGGGCCCACCGGTGACACGTGGAACTCGGGGTGTGACATCAACCGAATCACGGCTTGTGATCAGTCGCCGAAGGGAGAAGCTCTGGCGCTTAATTTACTCCCCATTTCACCATCGATGAAAAATCTATCTGATGGCGGTGGTGAGACGTCGGTATCAACCATTGGCACATAAACACATAAATGATACCCCAAAGCCATGTTCACTTTCATTCATGTGCTCCCCATTTCACCAGACAATAGCAAGAAATTGGAGGTAGTGTTGAGCAAGACCTGTTGAAATTAAAGGTGAGAAATGGTGTATAGTTAATTTGGGGAAATTAAGTGAATTTCACGAAAACCGATCAAGGGTTTTAATGCACAGTTTGCCCTTTTGGTAGAAATATAACATTCTAACATGCACATTTGGTAGATATATGAAGAAAAATGTGTGAAATGCTATAATGTAACAATCCTTGGTAAAACCGACCCCCTCATAATATTTTCGACACCTCTGTATGTTTTAAAATGTCCCATTATGTCTTTAACTACACCCCTTATGTGAAAATCGAGCCCGCAATACATTAAATAGTATTTAAAATAAATAAAATTGAAACTGTGAGCTGAGGCGGGCCGCGTAGACCCACCCCAACCATTTACGCGGGCGGTATAAGGTCTAGAATCTGAATTCGTTGATTTCTTAAGTTAAGACGGGCCGCGTAAGATCTCGTCTAAGCTAACGCGGGCCGCGTGAGATCAACAACACGGCAACACCCCAGGCCGACACCTGTCATCATCGTGTCGAGTCTATACGCTGATCCGGACGAGCTACACGTTGACCCGGAGTCAACGCGGGCCGCGTAAGCCCCTGCGTACATTTACGCGGGCCACGTGAGAGTCAAGTTCAGCACCTATAAATAGAACGCATCAGATTTCATTTCAGTCCGTTCACAATTCATTTCTCAATCACAATTTCTGAATATAGGCTTTATAAAGCTGGTAGTATACCCCTTAAATAGCGAGGTTCTGCTCCGTTGTAAGTATTATAACCCCAGTTTTGTAGTAGATACGATGCCCGATTGATTTAGGGTTCCGTAACAACTGTCGTGGTTCTGCCCGACGTAGTTGTTGGAATGCCGTCTCGGGGAGGGTATCATTAATATTTTCAAAGGGTTATGATACTAACCTATGTACATTTGTGTAAACTATAGATTATTCCCAGTAAACCCTTACACAAAGTCTAAGATAGCAATGTGAGTTTATCCTCTTTTTGTTAACCTTTTTATAATATTTTACAAAACCTTAAATGTTTTACAATATGATTAAGTGGTGATTGAGTCTTTGTAGTTCTTCAATTACTGCCGGTATGTTGGGGTTTTGTATACAAAATTTACTACTGCGAGTAGTAAGTCGGGGATGACAGTACGTTACCATTGGACAACGAGTTAGCCAATGTGTAATATGACCCACCAGTCAGGATTGACAGTACTGAATGAGTAATTGTGTAGAAATAAACAATGTGATCGCTCTCAATATTGTTTTAATTGATAAAATGTTTCTTGATTAAACTGGGATTCACTCACCAGTATTTCCCACTGACAAATGTTTTTAAAACGCGTTTCAGGTAACACAATGTGACAGCCAATTAATAAAAAGCCAGCTGGAAAGCACTGGAGGCTTGGGAAAAATGTGGCTATAAATGTTACCTAAAAGACGATGTTTTAAATTCAATAAAATAGGGTTTATTCCTATAAACGTATTGTAATAAGAAACTTGGGTTTTGTCCATGTGATTATTAATATTAAATATGGTGGTTTTACTCTGATAAACATTTCCTAACTACGGTCCTGATGTAATTTCCGCTGCCAAATTAAACAAGTTTGATACCACCGAAAGTCTGAGTTCGCGTCCGCCCGTTCCCGAGACAGATAAGGGATCGGGGGTTGCGACATATAACCATCTCTTCTGTTACAATTCTCTTTGTAATATGTTATACATTTATTTGTGGCAATACTAGATTTTATAGATGAGTCCATTCTTTATTTTAGTAACTGTCATAATAATTACAACGAAAAGGATGCAAGTAATATTACAAAAAAAGGATGTCCTAAAAAAACTAAGTTGCGATTCCGTTATTTTAGTAAAATAATGTTACGTGCTTTTATTTTTATTTACGTTACTCATCAAAAGCGGACATGTCAAGTATAATGATATTTTTTAATTACCGTAGCGAGCCTCACCGATAACATTTGAACAATCGTTACTGGTATCTATATCGATATTTGTTTTTTTATAGATTTCTTGACGTGTCTATTTGTGTCTTGACGAACCAAACCGATTTTGATCGAATAACAACGATATCAATACTATCTTAACTGGTACCGGTATCAATGTCATTTTTATAGTTATTGCGTCAGATATACAGTCGATACCGATTCAGTTCGCAATAGTGCATCATTTGACAATATAAGTATTTAGGTTTTTCCCGTGTTTCGTGTTTTGGATTTTTTGGGTTAGGATGTTTGGGTTTTTGGTTGGAATAAAAGTGATCTAATAACCGACCCGTATAAGGTTCGGGTTTATTTTCAGTATTCTCTAATTGGGGTTCGGGTGGGTTCGGATTCAGGTGAGGTTTGGAGTAAAATATACAGCCCTAATGAAGAGATGAGATGACCCTATACTTGATCGAGCCCTTAGATTTTTAAACTAAAGAAAGCTTGGTCTTTGGTAAAGAAAAGTTTCTTGATGTAAGATTTTGGATTACAATAACTTATGATGATAAATTAGAGTTTTACTAATTAATATACTTAGCCAATGATGAGAAAAGTTCCTCAATTGTATATATATAATAATTACATAAAGATTAAATTAAAATTAAATAAACTTAAAACAAAAAAATACTTAAACCTAAAATAATTTACATAAACCTTTTATCATTCGTCTTCGTCAAGGTCGTTGTTGGAACGCTTTAAATGTGTTCAAACAGATCCGCTCGAAAGTTGTAATGTGTTAGATTGTCATAAATTTCTTTTATATTCATTTCTTTCTCTTTATCACTTATTTTTACGAAGCACCATTCGTCTTCCATTATGGTTTCAACCACTTTTTGAACCACTCTAATTATGAGTGCCGGTCCCTTGTCATCTAACGAGAATAAAAGATGAGCATGACGAACTTTAGCCTTCCATTTAAAAAAAATTATTTTAAAAATGGGGGTGAATATGTAATTGGGAAGAGAGAAATGGATTAATTTGGCGTGTGTTTAAAAAAAAAACGAGGTGAAGGATGTGATTATACATAGGGTTTAAAAAAAGTTTTTTTTTTCTAATTAAACTAGCCATTGAATGGCTAGTCTAGTTTCAATGGCTAGTTTAAACCAATCAACACAAACGTGCCACGTCGTATCCTCATTTACTTTCCACGCCTGTGAAAATCTTGTCGCCCCACACACAACGTCAAACACGAGATGATTTGGTGGTCGTGAACTGGCCTTCATGTCAGATTTCCACGGCCACACCGTACATTGTTAATAAAGTACCCCGAACCCAAAAATGTCCTTTTAAGAAACAAAGCAAAAACAATAGTATAATCAGTACGCTATTAACTAATTATATCATACATCCAGTGGCGGACCCAGGATTTTTTTCCTGGGGGTGCGGAAATTTTTTAAAGATTTTAGACCCCTAGCTATATAAAAAAATCGGTTCATAGCGGGTCGGATTGGGTCGGGTAGGGATGAGATCGGTACGATACCGGTACCGTACCGGTACCGATACCGTAAATACCGTTACCGAAATTGAGGAAATATGGATACCGATTACCTTATCGATTCGGTACCGGTATTTCGATACTTTACCATATTGGTACACTTTGGTGTCATCCATTGTTTTACCTAAAAAAATTTCATGTGCAACCCATTCATCCATTATTAATTAAACTAGAGTAATGTATAGATGAATGTAAACAAAGGATAAACATATTAAGTATTCAAAAACATAAAAGTTTAAACTTTTTAATCTATCCTAAAATCCTATTATCTCGTGACTCTTGAACAACCAGTTTGCAGCCGGAATTTTGCAGTCGCCGACCGGAATTATGCTGTCGCTGGGCGCTGAAGTGAGGCAGTGGGAGGGCAGGAGTCGCTGGCAAGTGGCAGCGATTTGTGTTTTTTTTTTTTTATGTGGACTGATTTTGTTTAACAAACCTAGTAGTTGGATTGAGCTTGAATGGGTATTAAGTTATTGGGTTTGATGGATTGAGTTAAGTTTTATTAAAGGGGTTAGTGGGCTAACTTGTTTACCTTATTTGATCGGGTTTCAATCTGTGTTCACAATTTTTTGTATAAATTCATAATATTTTTTTCTAAGGGGTGCGGTCGGAATTTTCCAAGGGGTGCGGACGAAAATTTCCAAGGGGTGCGGTCGGGATTTTTCGCGAAAAATACCACTAAATATTTTTTTTTCAAGGGGTGCGGCCGCCCACCCACCCCATAGTGTGAGTCCGCCCCTGCATACATCATAAACAAAAGAGATTATCATGATGATGAGATAAGCTTATCCCAACCAATCGGGAGATCCTAAACGGGTGAATACCATATCTCACCTTATTTCCACGTGGCATCCTATGATCCATGCAACTAAATCAAAACGACCCTCTGGTCCTTCATCTTCATTCATCCGTCACAATATCCAGTAGAAGCTTCTGTTTTTTTTTTTCGGATCAATGGCGTCTCTTGCAACCTTCACACCCACCACCATTAAGGGACTCGCTGGCAGTTCCATCGCCGGAACCAAGCTTAATCTCAAGTCTTCTCGCCAGAGTTTTAAACCCACATCTTACAGGTACTCATACAGCTAATTTCTCATTAATTAGTTTGACATCCGGAATGGCTAAATTTATTCTTTGGCTTTGTTTTTGTTTTTGTTTTTGTTTTTGTTTTTGTTTTTGTTTTGGGTGATTGTGAATACATAGAGCTGGAGCTGTGGTGGCTAAATACGGTGACAAGAGTGTGTACTTTGATTTAGAAGATTTGGGCAACACAACTGGTGAATGGGATGTGTATGGTTCTGATGCTCCTTCACCTTACAACCCCCTCCAGGTGTTCGATCTATTGCCTCACTGAATTACTTGTTACTGACCCCATTATCCAAACCGAAAATTGGTGCACAAATCGGGTTCTGGGCCTAAATTGGTTCAGGTTGAAACCAGGCCGGGTTAGGACAACAAAAGTCAAAACCAGGTTTGTTAGAAACCGGTTCGGGTTGGGTCAACAAAAGTCAAAACCAGGTTTTAGCCGATCTGGGAAGGAGTGCAAACGAGCTCAAGCTCGAACTCGTTCAACTTATGGGAGCTCGAGTTTGAGCTCGGCTCGTAGGTAGTTTTTCAAGCTCGGGCATTTATTAATTAATTTATATTAATTGTAGTTATTATTTTATATATAATTTAGTAATTTTTCATAATTTTATAAAGAGTAATTATTATTATTTTTATTTAAATATATATTTAATTTAATATATTAATTAAAAATAATATAAATAACGGGCTCGTTTTGGCTCGGGCTCGTTTACTAATCAAACTTATTTTTAGGCTCTTTTAAGCTCGCGGGCAAGCTCGTCAATAAGTGAAGCTTGGGCTTGGGCTCGTTTACTGATCAAACTTATTTTTAGGCTCAAGCTCATTAAGCTCCGCTTGTTTCAAGCTTTTTTTCAAGGTAGCTTGAGTAGCCAGCACGTTTACACCCCTTTATCTGGGTCAGGTTGGAACGTTTTTCGAGTGGGAAAATATTGGGTTTGACCGAGTTCAAGCCATTTTTAAAGTATAGGGCTACAATTTCGATTTCACCCATACGAGTGAAATTGGGTTGGGTCCAAACTGCGTTCAACGAACCCAGTTTCGAATTCCGGTGAGATGCAAAACTGGGTTCGGTTCCTAACCCAGTTTGTTTTGTGCACCTCTACTTTTGGGGAGAATTTCCACTTAAGATTGAATAACCATTTTTTACAGGCTGTATTGTTGTATACCTTTGAATCCATTTTTTTGATGATATAAGTTTTGATTTGATTGCAGAGCAAGTTCTTTGAGACATTTGCTGCACCTTTTACCAAGAGAGGATTGCTACTCAAGTTCTTGATATTGGGAGGTGGTTCAACTCTTGCTTACTTTAGCGCCACCGCCACAGGAGACGTTTTACCGATCGTGAAGGGCCCACAACAGAAGCCGAAGCTTGGTCCGCGTGGTAAAATCTAAATGATCAACAACTAAGAAAGTGATAAACAATCTAGTATGTGTTGAATGTATATTTTCCACAATTTGTAAGTATGTTTGGTTATACTTATATGACTTCTTTCATTTTTAAGTATGGATAATGGATGATACTCTTTTCAACTGTTTGATGTGTAGAATCGAATATGAGTTCATGCTTGATATAAAACTTAGTGTTTACATATCGCGTACACCACTTTATGTGCCAAGCTTTTCAGTGTTCTGGAATAGGTCTCGAGAATGGCATATGTCCGACATCTGATAGTAGTAACAAGAAAATAGCAAAAACATGAATTTTTAGGATTCTTTTGATAATCTTTACATTAATTTCATGATTCCAAAAACATATACACCATTTCTGACTTGATTGTGTTCGATTTTGTTGAGTTCTAGTGTAGACGGTGGGATCCCAGTGTAACGTTGTTTAAGTATTAGTAAGACTGTTTAGTCCCATAGTGGACGTTGGAGTAGATTTAGGAGTAGGTTTAGAGGGTGAGAGTTAGCCTTTCTAAAAAAAATTTAAAAGAAGAAGAAAAAGATGGTATTACTATTAGTAAGATTGTCTCTGCTCTATCTTCAGATTGTTCCTCTTTGGCTCTTCTATATCACCAAAGACTCCTCGATTCTGTTCTTGAGATCAATAATTTTTTGATCTGCGGTCAAATCCATAGATGAAAGGGAGTGATCCGGATAAAAGTGTTCAAGGGTAATAATCGTGTAATACTCTTGTAGATATAGTATTGAAGAAACACGGAACTAATTAAGGGACTAATCAGTTTGGTTTATGTTCCTACCATAGTGGTTAATCTTCTTTATGATTTCTTGAGCTCCTTAATGACTGGGTTATCCTGCAAAACAGAACACCGTTACTCGTTAAGAGGGGAATGTGGGGGTTTCCCTCTTAACCGGGCTCCGGCGTGAGAATAAGCGACTGCTTTGGGAGAGATAATTAAGTGTTAAGAGTGAGAGTAGAGGGAATGGAATGTTTAACCTGTGAAGTGAGGTCTCTATTTATAGCCGGAGAGGTGTAAGAGGATGTGGGCTGATGGGCCTTGGCAACACAGCGGATATGCTCCTTGTCTCACTGTTGTCGACCGTTAGTGGCTTCTAGAGGTTCCACGGCGCTGGCGCACCGTGAGTGGAGCCACGTGTCACTGTTGTCGGCCTTGTTGTCTCTCTGCCATCAGCAGGCAAGTGGAGATCGTGGGGCAGGTGTCTTTGCCTTGTGATTGGTGCTACGTAGGCGTCCTTGAGTACTTTTTGTCTCCTGCATGTCAGACGATCGTGGAGCACGATTGAGCAGGGCCAGAAGGACGCCGATTGGCTCTTTCCATCTGCCACCTGTGTTGGTGCATTCATCTGTCGTCTTCGTCTTATATCGAGTCTCGGGTTCATTGCGGATCAGTTCAAGCATGATGTCATAATATTGAATGATGACATCATATTATGACATCATCAACTGCATCATGACTACACAAGATGACAAACTAGTTTGCATTTGCACGTGAAGTTTGTATAAGATCTGATTTCGCTCTTGTGTCAAGCTAGTGATTTCGCTCATGAGTCAATGTGATTTCGCTTATATGGCAAGTATGTGATTTCGCTTATATGTCATGTCCTTATAAGCGAAATCATGTCAACTATATATAGTGTCTCTTGAGCGAAATCACATAACAGTCCCATTGTTCTTGTACCGAACTGCTGCTGGATTACGTCACGTTTATCAGATAGATTAAGTTCTTGTATTACATGTCGAAACTCTGTTCGGTTGTAGTTGTTACGTAATAAAACGTTGTTTAATTACGTCTTCGCGCACGATTACGGTTCGATTTAATGGATTCCGCACGTTAAATTGAATCTACCGCAGATCTAGTGATCGTTTACGATCCGATCCTGAACTCACAAGTGGTATCAGAGCTACGGATGCTCTGCGTGTAATCGTGTCTTGAATCGGACGAGTTTCGGTGTCTTTCGACGTGTTGTTCGTGTATTTCGGTTTGAATCAATTGATCTTCGGTGAAATCGATTGTATTTTGATTGATTAAGAAGTGTTTCAAACAAATTTCAATCTGATTCAGATAAGTTTTAGACTAATTTGATCGATTACGGACTGAGTTTTGATTGCTTTCGGTGAAAACTGTTTAAATTGGTTGTGTTTCAGTGAATATCGGACTGAATCGAGTGATTTTCGGTTAATTGTTGGTAAAAGTTTCGATTGTTTCGGACAGTTTTCATAGATAACAACGTGTTTCTGTTATGATACATCGAATTCAGATTTGAAGATGAGATCTGAATTCAAGAACTGATTTGATTAAATCTCAGTTTGATTCGGTTTGTTTTGGTTCCAGATTATACATTCCGAACAGTTTCACTTCGATTTCGAACAAGTTCAAACTGTGTATAAATGTGATGACTTGAATAGAACAGTTGAACGATTTGAACTGCAGATTGTTAATTAAAAAAAATTGTAGCAAATCTGATCTAGTTTAAACCGCAGTAATAGTTGTTGTTCGGACGGAAGCTTTGCTGAATTTCTTGTTGTCGTTTATGCTCGAAACCATAGAAAAAGATCTAGTTTTGATAAGTAATTCAGGTTTGTTTTCATCGGAGACTGAAGTATTGAGCGATTGAATCTGGAACGAAGAAGGGTAAAAAGGTCAATACAGAAATCTGCAGTTGAATGTGTTATATGCGACACATGTGTTTAGTATAAAGGAAGGATTGCTGTTGCATTGAAAAAGAAACGAAGGTTTGCTGAGTGGTATAAGAAATCAAGGGGTCATTTGAGACACAAGATTTTGGTTAGTAAGTAAAAAAAAAAATATATAAATAAATAAAAAATTGACATACTGTGAATAAAAATAGTAATACAAAAGTCAAAATTTAAAATTGTCATTTGGGCCAAAGTGTTTGTAATATTGAATCGGGTTTATTTGGGTTGAGACTGAGTTGTAGATATTGGACTAAAAAGTAAAGTGGGCAAACAACATTTGGGCCGAGTTGTTTTACCAAGTTTGGGCTATTACAAGTTGTATTGTTTGGGTTTCAAGATTGAAAAAGGTTTGATTAGTGGGTTGCTAGCTTGTGGATTTCTTAGTTACAAACGTTTTGTGGGCTTCGTGAAAGTTGAAATTTGTGGACTTTGAGCTAAAAACATTTTTTGAACCATGTCATTTAACGAAGAAAGTGTGGTTAAAATGTTTGACGAAGAGGAAAACTATAACCTTGAAAGGTTAAATGATTGGTTTGATGGGTGTTGGGGTAGTAAATATCGGAATGAGAATAAGAATATTTGGGATAAAAGATTTGAATGTTTTTTGTGTATGAAAAATGAAACAGTGGATGTGTTGGAAAGACGGTTTAATTGTCTAATTGAAAATTTAACAAGGTACGAGATAAGAATATCAAATGCTGAAAAAATATCAAAATTTGCGGACGCGTTACCTTCAGAGTGGGATGAATTTTTGATTGAATTGAAAAAGGATTCTAGGTTCTCAAATTTTTATCCAAATGAATTTATAAATAAGCTCAAAACACTCAAGTATGAAAATAATAAGAAAAAGAAAGAGTTTATGAATGGAGTAGAAAAAGAATTGGAAAAAATGAGTTTGGATGTGGTTTTTGAAATATGCAAAAGAGTCCATATGTGTCGTGTAGCAAAAGATGTTATGAAATACGCTATTAAGAGGGGTTGTTATATTGATGAATATATGAATCCTCTTGATTTTGTTAAAATTTTTTGTGCAGGCACATACAAGACAGAGACACAGGATATTTCAAAGAATGAAGAATCCAAGCAAGATAGAACTTCAAAATGTGAAGTTGTGTGCTCAAAATGCGAAAAATTCGAAGCAGACAATGTTAAACTCTTGAAGGATGTGGAGAGTTTAACATTGGAAATCAATCGTATGAAGGATGAGAAAAGATCTGATGATAAACAGATTCTTGAAATGACAGAAAATTTTGAGAATTTGAAATCTGAAAATGTCAAACTGTTGAGTGGTTTGGACAGTTTGATATTGGAAAACAAAATTTTGAAAGAAAAAGAAAAAGATTTTGAAAATGAAAAATTGAAAATTGAAAAAGATTTTCAAAGTCAAATAAAGATTTTAGAAGATGAGAAAGATATTTTTGGTAAAAATAATCTTGAAAAACAAATTGCAATAAATTCTCATCTTGCTAAAATCATTCAGCTTGAAAATGAAGCTGAAATTGCTCGGAATAAAATTGACGATCTTGAAAAGAAATTGAAAGGTTTTGTGAATTCATCAGTACCAGATTATATCTGTCCAAAACCGATCAATTCTGTTCCAATAAGTGACAATGTCACAAATTTTGACAAAGTCAAAATTGAAGATTGCGATGACAAAGCTGATGATGAAAAAGAAAAAGAAAAGAAAAATATTTTTAGAATTACAAGAAAATTTTCAAAATACTGTTTTGCAATCTACTGAAATAGGTGAATGCTCAAAGCAAAAACCTGTTAAGAAGATTGTAGAACAGAAACAAAAAGTTAAAAATTTGAAAAATTTTCAAAATGAAAATAAAAGCTCATCAGTTCAGTCATCCAATCATTATAAAAAACCACAAAAATCTGAAAATAAAAACTCACAAAAAGTTGGTAATAAGTGGTGCAGGTTTGACCACAGTGCTTCAAAGTCAAATCCAGCTTACAAGAAGAATGATGACTACCACAAAGCCAGACAATGCTATGATCTGAGTGTTTGGTGTGAAGGTGGTACATGGTACGATAACAGGGTGTGTTACAATTGTGGTTATCAAGGACACATTGCTGTTAACTGCCAGAGTTGGAGCTATGAGACGAGAAGATGCTATAATTGTCAAATCAGATGTCACATTGCCAGAGATTGCCCAATGAGATTTAAGAGGAGATCGAGGGCAGAATTTCATGGAACGGTGAAAAAATCAGTCAAAGTCGATGAAAAGACTAGAACACAGAAACAACAAGAAGTGAAAGAACCGAAAGTGAAGCTTTCACAAGGACAGAAAGATCGACTGAGAAAGAAAAGAAAGAAAGCTCGAGAGTATCTCGAAAGGATTTTGTCCTCGGATACAATCAGAAAATCAGATAACAGTTCTGATAAATCGTTTTGCTCTCCAAAGAATGATCAGTCAAGTAAAACGAATTCATCAGATACAAATCTGAGGACAGAAGAGAGAAGAAAGAAAGAAAAAGTGGTTAATCAAACGATTAACAAAACAAAGAAAGTGAGATTTTCACTTCCTGGCGATGAATTTGTTTCTTTGGAAACAAAAGAGCTAAGTGTTGGCAATGAATCTGATTCGTCAAAATCAGAGGAGCCACAAGTTGAGTTAAAAATTGAAATGTCAGTTCCGCCAATGGATGATTTCAACTTTCCACCATTGCGCGCTGAAAATTATAAACAAAAAGTTGACGAATTTGAAATTTCAAATCAATCTTTTTCTGAAAAGAAAGATTTTGATGTTGAAAAAGCTGTTAACCCCAATGTTCTAAACATTTTTGGAAAAATGATTGACGGGAAAGTCAAAGGGGTTAAAGAAGTTTATGAATCAAAAAGGTATGTTCAAAACACCCAAGGACCGTCAGGCTTGGGTGAATCTCTTTAACTGAAAAACCTGACTTGCCGGAGCTCCCAAGTTGGTAATCGTGGAGCAGGAATCGGCATATTTCTTGAGAAATTCACTCTGGTGATATTTCGACTTACAAGTGGTTAATCAAGGACATTAAGTTGTACTTGATTTAACTATCTTTCAAGTGGTTTTGTTGTTTAAATCGGAAATGTTAAATCTTTACAAGTGGTTGAAAGGAACAAGATGATGTGATGACCCCGAACCTACAAGTGGTTGGTAAACAAACTAATTTTTCTGGAAAAACCATTTTGATTAAAATAAACTTAAGTGTTTTGAAATCATAATGGGAAAATAGTTTTGTTGTGAGGGGGAGTTCTGATTGTTTATGCCAAGTGGATGGCGATTTGAAGTGATTTGATATCGGTTGTCAAGTTTTTGTACAGTTTATTTTCAAATTTCCTAAAATGTGTTTGCATTTTAGGGGGAGTAAGAATTTTAGAAAATCCAAAAACATTTGAAAATTTGAAAAAGTAAAAAACATTGAAAAATTCAAAATGAGTTTTGTTGTGAAAAAGAGGAAATGATAGAAAATCAGTTGGACTATGACAGCATGCTAAAGAAATGAAATGTCAAATGTGATAAACGGTCTCACTAAAGATGTGACGATAGGCTCAGCTAGACTAGTAGATTTGCGATAACGATACAAACCTAAAATGAAAAAGCCTAGTTCTAGTGGGAAACATGGTCAAAAGCATAGTACTTAGTTTTGTCCTTCTTGATTGTGTGCCTACTCAGTAATCGCTGATTGTCGAAAGACATAAAACTGGTTAAGTTTGTGAACTTTCACAACTTTGCTGAAAAGTCGCTGTGATTGTGCATTTTATTTTGCAAAGATTTAAACTTGTTTTATTTCTTTATTTTGTTTAAGCATCGGACATCCTCTGCGTATACGTGAGTATCGACCTGGATGTTGTTGCCTAAACGTTCTGCTTTATTTTCTTTGGTGTTTCGTTTAAGCTTTGGACCTCCTCTGCGTATACGGAAGTATCGACCTGGTGGTTAAAGCCTAAACAACTTCAACTTGTTTTATTTTCTTATTTTGTTTAAACATTGGACTTTCTCTGCGTATACGGAAGTATCGACCTGATTGTTAATGTTTAAACATTCTGCTTTGTTTTCACACATATCACAGTTGATGATAGTTTAAAGGCATTACTTGAGTTAGTGTATTGCATGATGAGGGGATATGCTGAGATCGTGGGGTCCATAAGAATTTAGTGCAAAATTAATATACCTTAACGTATCGGTAAGCATTTCGAAAGTTTTTAGATTGAGCTTAAGAGGACAATTATATCGTCAATCAACGTGAATCGTTTAGAACTTAAAACGATTAAAAGCTTAACGGTGCTTGTGATGTGTCTCAAAAACTGATATGACCCTCTTTCGCAAACTCACAAAAATATGCTTGTACATATTTCATTTCTGCATTTAATTTCTGTTATTGCATTTATGTTTCATATTTTGAAAAATTCAAAAAGATTTTCGACAACTGATGTTGAAAAGCTGATATTCAAAATCTCAAAGGCTAAACAAGATGAACAATTGGTTTGGTTAAGATGATGAGAAGTTGGAAGATAATCCTCAAATGTTTAGATGATTCATTAATTTGAATCACAATATTGTGTGTTATATGTTTGAGAATTTTGAGTGAATTCTTTTAGAGTCAAAATTATTTTGTCTTACGAGAGGTTGAGATGTGTAGGTTTCTGATTCTGTTGCTACGGAAAGCCAGGCGTCGATCCTAAAAGCACGGAAGCTTGATGAAAGGGGGAGCCTGAAGAGACTACCGAAAGGGGGAGCTGAAGCTGAAGACAGATCCACTGGGATTCTGTTCAAGCAAGGGGGAGTCTGTTGATGCTGATTGAAAGAATGAAGCACAAAGACTGATTAAGACTGAAGATGCAAAGACTCGACACTTAAGACTCGTCAACATCTGAGGGGGAGTCTGTTGGTGCATTCATCTGTCGTCTTCGTCTTATATCGAGTCTCGGGTTCATTGCGGATCAGTTCAAGCATGATGTCATAATATTGAATGATGACATCATATTATGACATCATCAACTGCATCATGACTACACAAGATGACAAACTAGTTTGCATTTGCACGTGAAGTTTGTATAAGATCTGATTTCGCTCTTGTGTCAAGCTAGTGATTTCGCTCATGAGTCAATGTGATTTCGCTTATATGGCAAGTATGTGATTTCGCTTATATGTCATGTCCTTATAAGCGAAATCATGTCAACTATATATAGTGTCTCTTGAGCGAAATCACATAACAGTCCCATTGTTCTTGTACCGAACTGCTGCTGGATTACGTCACGTTTATCAGATAGATTAAGTTCTTGTATTACATGTCGAAACTCTGTTCGGTTGTAGTTGTTACGTAATAAAACGTTGTTTAATTACGTCTTCGCGCACGATTACGGTTCGATTTAATGGATTCCGCACGTTAAATTGAATCTACCGCAGATCTAGTGATCGTTTACGATCCGATCCTGAACTCACAACCTGTACCTTGTGTACTGTCTGGAAAGGCCTTGCGCCGTAGTCACGCAAGATTCTTGCTGAGCACGTTACTACTCCGCGCGGGGTATGGGCTTCCAAATGTTCTTTTAGAATGCTAAGTGTTGGAAATGGAGTCTCCACTTGCTCAGACCTCGCGCCGGATCATTAGACGTCTTTGTTGCCCGCGCGAGGTTGGCAAATAAGAAATATGCTGAATAAGGAGTATGGTCCTGCGCGCGTCCTGACCGGATGGTTGCGCGGCGTTTTTTGGACCATACCCCTTCAAGTCCCCCCAGTCCAGTGCTGCACCATGCGCGAGGCAAGTGGTTGGAGCTCTGGACTTAGAAAAATTTGAAGTAAAATGCTTGTTTTTTGTTTGGTAGGCGCGCGCGTACAAATGTCTCAACATTTGTTACGGCGCGGCTACGTGTTTGTGATGGAGAGAAGGAAACCCGCGCCTTAAAGTTTGTTATGTTACGTATTTTAGTGTTGTTTACGTGATTATATGCTTTGAATATGTTAACTACGAAGGTTCGTGATTTTACAGGTCAATCGCGTAATTCGGTGAATTTAAAGTGGTTAGTGATGAAACTGAACAAGAACGGGTGATTATTAAGGAGATATCATGTTACACTGGACTTGACTCGGGTCGAAAGGTAGTTTGGATGCACAAGGAACGCAAGAGAATGAAGTCTGGGGGGCCATTCGGTCATTTGATAAACGTTGAAATGAGTAAATAAAAGAGATGGAGAATTTGGACATAGCTTACGTTGCAATACCGTAAGTTACGAATGACGAAGAACAAAAGAAACAGAATGTTGACACCGTAACTTACGGAATGTAACCGTAGGCTACGGTGGGATGAGATCAGTCAGCGCATGTGTTGTTTGAGTTGAGAATTAAACGGGGTTCAAAACCTTTATATATACACATGCATATGGAGTCAACATCCATCACAATTACAATATTCTATTCTAAAAGGGTGATAGAGAAGACACGTGGATCTTGGCCATACAAATCACAAAATCAATATATTTGAGAAGGACTTTATGTGATACATAGATTGGCGGCAACATCTAAAGTCAACAACAATCCAATATCACCATCTCATTAAATATGATCATATATTGACGGCTGCGATCTTGGGGTTTATTATTTTTATATAATCACAATAGTCAACAACATTAAACATCACGTGACTTGGAGACATATATGGGCCGACATCTTGAATTCGGGCTGGATTTATTTTGGGAGCCGTGACAGAAGACAAAAACATCACATAATATCATTCATCAATCTTCGACGGCAGACAAGCCGCATACGGAGACAGAGAGGGGCACGAAGATCAATCTTACCACATGAGCGGCTAGTCGTTTTATGGTTTCCTCCGGATGGAGGGTTTTTGTAAGTTAGGTGAAACTATGTGTTTGATTTAATCGTTTTAATGTGGTGATCTAAGCATTCGATGCTTTTCACCTTTGATTTGATTTATTGATTGTAGACAATTGCATTTATTTAAACCTTAATTTCTAAGCATTCAGTTCCCGAGAGTTCTAGTAATTGGGATATATTTGACATGGGGTTAGGGTTTGTAATTGTAATTGATAATCATTCGATAACCTCCCGTTATGTATTGACCGGAGTACTTAGTCGTTGGTTATCACAATTGATGAATTAGGTTAGCACTTATGTCTATGTGGGTGTTTCGATTAAACACATAATTGAATCTAGCTGCATAACCTGAAATCTGGAGGAACCATTGTTCTCTCCAACTGTTTACAATCTCGTATTTTCGTAGTTTGTTAGTTAATCAAACAATCAAACCAACAACTGAGTTTTATTTTTTTTCACTAGTAGTTAATCAAAATTGAGCATTACACACTTTCCACAATCCTCCTCTGGTTCGATATCCGACTTACCCTATCTACTGGTTTAGTTGGTTTTTGCATGTCACTAACGACAGACATCAGTTTGGCAGTTGGTAATGCTTTGGGTAGCAATTCGCATTGCGCGACATGGATAACCTCTCTATGAAGTTTTTGAACTTTTGGGCGGGAATATCCTCGAAATTTGAATTTCTGACAGGTTGGTAAAAATGCCGTGGTTGGTGACGTTTGAGTTGACATCTGACATGGTTGTCATCAACATGTCCCTGACGAATCGGATTTCCGTCAGGAGAGTGAGGCCCACGCGCGCGTGGTAACCGTCACTCCGGGAAACACGCCTTACGTGGCGTCTTCTAATTGGTCACGTGCGCGGCGACTTCGGCACGTTTACCCATCGCATTAAATGCAATGGGTATATATATCTGAAGAGACGTGGGGAGTTATCACTTTCTCTTCTACTCTTTTTCTTATTTCCTCTCGAATTCCTTTGAATCTTCAAACTTTTGAAGAACACGGTAGCAGATCTTCAAGTTTCTTGAAGAAATATTCAAATCTGTTGAAGAACATCGTAGCAGATCTTCGAGTCTTTGAAGAAGATCTTCAAGTCTGTTTGCCGAATCCTCAGGGCTTCTTTGTCGGTTATTAATGGCTGAAGAACACCAGGAAGAGAATCCCGGTGAAGAGGGCCATGTTCCCGTTCTCAAGTGGGACTTAGGTCTTTTCGAGCAGATCACGAGGAGTTTCCGGTTTCCACCGGAATGGGACGCTAAGTACCCCGGTCAAAACCAGACGGCCGCTGATGCACCACCGGGGTATATCACGTTGTTCGAAGATTTCTTTCATCAAGGCAACTTCCGGTTACCGGCCACAACTTTTATGGCCCATATTCTTCAGTTTTATGGTATTCATATTTCGCAGATGAGCCCTCCCGGGATGGTCAGGGTTCGACACTTCGAGTTCCTCTGCCGATCCCATGATATTGAGCCTACTGTTGAAAAATTCAGGGTCTTTTACCAACTAATCAGAAACATGGGCTTCTATTCATTCGCCAGTCGGGGTGCTGCGAAGAAGATACTTCTGAACCCCCCCAAGAGTTTTCATGAGTGGAAACCAAAGTTCTTTTATATTCGCGAGGAGGTGATACCGATCGCCATGACTTTCCGCGCATGGTCCGAACCGATCTTGAAGGAGGATTTGGCGATTCCCAAGAATGACGCTTGGTACAAGAAGCTTACTTCTACCCCAAACCGAGTGTTTGGAGAAAATGTCTTGGTAGCGGCGCACATGAGTGACCAGTGGCCGGCTGATAGCAAGGACGTTCCGGTCTTAAAGCTTGAAGATAAAGGTTAGTTATTTCCTTAATTCCTTTGGTCTCTTCGTTTTGTAACCTGTGCTAATCTATATACTTGCGCGTGTAGAGGTGCAACTGTAACAAGCTGCTTTTCCCACCTTTGGTGGTTCCATGGGCGTGCGCCCGCTCCAGGCTGGAGAAGGCAAAAGTTGAAGAAAAGAAGAAAGCTGAGGAAAACAAGCGCCAAGCTGATGAGGTGCGCAAGAAGAAGGCTGAGGAGGATAAGAAGAAAAAAGCGTAAGTTACGTTTTGAAGATCGGGTGGTAATAATTATACCGTTGTAACTTAAATAATTATTGTGAAGGCGTTCGTATTATTTTGGAATCGTTAACATTCGGTAATATTATTTTTACCCTAAAAATAATATTCGTATAATTCACAAAATAATCATAGAAATTCACAAGTGTTGCTATGAAAAACATATATTCTAAATATATATATTTCAGGTTTTATTTTGTGAAAATCCCACCTCCGACACTTAGAAATTTTGTAAACAGAATCATGGCGAAATTTAGGTCTTTGAAAACAAGTTAAAGATGTATTTCTAACACTTGTGATGAAAATATTTTCAAGTGTTAGGTTTTTAGAAAAATTTCGCCAGAGTTTCCCCTGTAACTGGAGGTGGCCACGCTTTCAAGCGTATCATTTTCTTATATAATTCAAATCAACAATTTTCTTATTCAACAATATCCAAAGCATTAAACTAGTCAAAACATATATAAATCGCATAAATTACATGAACTTGTGGTTTGTCCAAAATTTGTAGAAATTTCCATTACTTTTAGTGGATCTTTGCAATACTCTACTCGGTTTCGTAAAAGCCTCGTTTTTAAAGAAATTCCATCTTTACAACTTCTTGTAAAATTTGACAAAACTAGTTCTTTGTCGAAACTTAGTGTTACACAAGTATTTACACACTTGTGTGTTTGCTAAAATCATTCTTGTTTATGAAAGATCCGTCTTTAAAAGTATGTTTTCTCTTGACACGTGGTCCTTTGAAAATACCGTTTGTAGATCCGTAGATCTACTAGTTTTGAACACTATTTCATAAGAAAAATCGAATTTACACAAGTTCATGTTTAATGTGTGGTAGAGTTTCATCATTTAACCCTTTGTACACGTAAACAAACTCTATGTCATGATCCATGATCACGACTAATCCGGGTTAGATGATGATCCGAGCTACCACATCATAGATCGGCACTAAATAATCACACAAAACAAATCTTACAAGATTTACACAACCCTTGTGTTATTAACCAACATTTTTAACATTTTAGTAGACTTTTACATATCATCTTGTAAGTTCATGAGTTTTAACCGTCATAAATTATTTTAACCACTTTAAAATAGATCGAGAGTGTGTTTAAAGCAACTTACTACTAGCTCGAAACTAGGGAAGAATCTAGTCGAAAAAATACGTGGATAAAAGCAATAGGGTGAGGTCCTTCACGTTCCGAATGCACCAAGCTTCCTCGTATGAGATCCTTAACACTTGTATACTCTTGTAATAGCTTGATGGAAATCGAAAGATGGATGGATGGTAGAGGGGATGTTCGGCCGAGAGCTTGCAAGGAGAGGGAGAGAGTGTGTGTTGTGAGTTGAGTGATGGAAAGGTTATGTGGTGTTAAGCTTGGAACTTATAGACAAAGTGCATGATCATTATCCAAAGGTTTAAGTGTAGCCTAGATATTAGGCATGTGTGATTAATTTAATCACAAAAAGTACAAGGGGGGGGGGTCACATAGTGACCGAACTCGGTTGAGGGGGGGGGGGGGTTATCCGGTTAGAATTCAACTTATAGTTAGGATAAAGTTAAGTTAAGTGAAGGTTAACTCGGTTACTGATGTGTTATGCATTACAGTGGGTGTTAGGGTATTCAGGGACCCTAACTGGCTCAGAAAAAAGATAAACAATGTTAATGGCAATATTTTTATGTTCCGGGTAAAGTCCGGTTGTTCGGTTGGATAGAGATCCGTTAAAGTGTTTAACAAAGCTTTAAAGTGTCGTTATTATTATTTTTAGTGACACAACTTATTCCCGACACTTTGGAAAGTGTCTAGTAATATTTTCCTCATGTTTTGGCACTTTATTAGTTAGTTAGATGCTGAATTTTAATTAAAGTGCTGAATTTTGTACTTAAAGTACGTTTTAGGCACATCCGGTCACTGTAATCTCATTCCTAGTGACGCAGTTCTACAACCCTTATATCCCTACACTCACCACTAGTGTAGCAAACTATCTCAGGCTCTTACAGGCCTTAGAGGCAGTACCTGCCTGGTGCTAGTTATGACAGCACGTTTAATAGGTTATCCGTTCATTGTGCTACTGTGCTTTTGGAGCATCAAGGTTGTCACAAAGGTGCTGTAAGCAAAACATGGAGTGACAGCAAGTAAAGTATGATGCAAGTAAGTACATGTATCAGCATTCAAGTAGCAGTTTATCCACAAGTTCAAGTAAGCACAGTAATTAAGCAGTAATTAATTATTAATTAAGTCGTACGGATACCTGGTTTGGTGAGGGTTGTGACATTCTCCCCCCGTTAGAAAAATTTCGTCCCGAAATTTTAAGTTCTGCTTGTAGATGCAGGGTTCTTAGGAAATAAGTGGGGGTATTTCTCTTTCATCCGGTCCTCACGCTCCCAGGTGTATTCAGGACCATGTCTGGCATTCCAACGAACCTTGACGAGCTTGACACTGCTCCGGCGGGTCTTGTTTACTTTCCAATCCGTAACCTCAACAGGTTCTTCAACGAAATGGAGTGTGTCGTCAACATGAATCTCGTCGGTGGGAATGACAACGGTATCTTGAGTTGGACTTTTCTTCAGGTTGGATACATGAAATGTATCGTGAACTCCATTCAGTTCAGCAGGTAAGTCCAGCTTGTATGCTACTAGCCCAATCCTTTGCAGGATTCTGAAAGGGCCAATGTAACGTGGATTTAACTTCCCACGCTTTCCAAAGCGTGCCACACCCTTCCAGGGTGAAACTTTCAATAAAACCATATCTCCAACTTGGAATTCCAAATGCTTCCGGTTTGGATCGGCATAGGCTTTCTGTCTGTCGCGAGCTGCTTCGATGCGTTTTCGAATCTGCGCAGTCTTGTCTGTCGTCTCTTGGACGATTTCGGGACCAACAAGCTGCCTATCACCTGCGTCAGCCCAGCATAGGGGTGATCGACACTTGCGTCCGTAAAGAGCTTCGAATGGCGCGGCTCCAATACTGGTGTGGTAGCTGTTGTTGTATGAAAATTCGACCAGTGGCAAATGCTTATCCCAGCTACCGCCCAAATCCATAACACATGCTCTCAGCATATCTTCCAAGGTCTGAATAGTCCGCTCGCTTTGCCCATCCGTTTGCGGATGAAACGCAGTGCTCAGATTTAATTGTGAGCCAAAAGCTTCTTGGAAGGATTGCCAAATCCTTGATATGAAACGTCCATCTCTATCAGAGATGATCGAGAGAGGCACTCCATGACGTGCGACGATCTCTCGCATGTATATTTCAGCCAACTTGCTCGTATTATCCTTCTCCCTGATAGGTAAGAAGTGCGCTGACTTCGTTAATCGGTCCACTATTACCCAAATAGTGTCATGGCCTCTCTGCGTTCTTGGCAGCTTTGTAATAAAATCCATGGAGATTTGTTCCCATTTCCACTTGGGAATCTCAGGTTGTTGCAGAAGTCCTGAAGGCTTCTGGTATTCCGCTTTCACCTTAGCGCACGTTAGACACTTGCTCACATAAACAGCAACATCGCCCTTCATCCTAGGCCACCAATAGTAATCCTTGAGATCTTGGTACATCTTATCCGCTCCTGGATGGATAGAGTACCGCGATTTGTGAGCTTCATCAAAAACAACTTTCCTTAAACCACCAAACAGAGGAACCCAAATCCTTTTCTCAAAACATAACGTTCCTTCCTCGTTTGGCACCAATAGCTTCTCCATCCCACGGAGATATTCTTCTTCACGATTTCTTTCCTTAAGAGCTTCTTTCTACGCGGCACGAATGCGCAAGGAAAGATCGGTTTGGATAATCATTTCTAAAGCCCTAACCCTTATGGGCTTGATCCTCTCTTTTCGACTTAGGGCGTCAGCAACCACATTCGCCTTCCCTGGATGATACTTTATCTCGCAATCGTAATCGTTCAACAACTCAACCCATCGTCTTTGTCTCATATTCAACTCCCTCTGGTTGAATATGTGTTGTAGGCTCTTATGATCTGTAAAAATTGTACATTTGGTACCATATAGGTAGTGTCTCCAGATCTTTAAAGCAAATATCACTGCGCCTAGCTCCAAATCGTGCGTGGTATAGTTCTTCTCATGTACCTTCAACTGACGTGATGCGTAAGCAATAACCTTCTGGCGTTGCATCAACACGCAACCCAATCCTTGACGCGAGGCGTCACAGTATACCACGAAATCGTCAGTGCCTTCTGGTAGTGCTAGAATTGGCGCATTGCAGAGCTTATCCTTCAACAGCTGAAACGCTTCTTCCTGTTTGATTCCCCAATCAAACCTCTTATCTTTCTAGGTGAGGAGCGTCAATGGTTGAGCGATCTTCGAAAAATCCTCAATGAACCTTCGATAGTAGCCAGCCAAACCCAAGAATTGTCGAATCTCGGTTGGCGTCTTTGGCGTTTCCCAACTCTTGATCGCTTCGATCTTGGTTGGATCCACATGGATTCCATCTCCATTTACCACATGTCCAAGAAATTGGACTTCACGTAGCCAAAATTCGCACTTAGAGAATTTGGCATACAGCTGTTCTTTCTTCAGCAGCTCCAAAATAGTTCTTAGATGTTGTTCGTGCTCGGCCTTTGTCCTTGAATAAATCAAGATGTCGTTGATAAACACAATCACGAACTTGTCCAAGTACGGCTTGCAAACTCTATTCATCAAGTCCATAAAGACTGCAGGTGCGTTTGTCAACCCAAACGGCATAACAAGGAACTCGTAGTGTCCATAACGAGTTCTGAAGGCTGTCTTCGGGATACTCTCCTCTTGTATCCTTAACTGATGGTATCCAGATCGCAAATCGATCTTTGAGTAAAAGCTTGAACCTTGCAGTTGGTTAAACAGATCATCGATTCTTGGCAGAGGGTATCTATTCTTGATCGTCAGTTTGTTCAGCTCCCGGTTGTCGATGCACATTCGAAAACTACCGTCCTTCTTCTTGACAAACAGGACCGGAGCTCCCCAAGGCGAGAAGCTTGGTCGAATAAATCCCTTGTCTAACAACTCTTGAAGTTGTGTCGACAATTCTTGCATCTCAGACGGGGCAAGTCTATAAGGTGCCTTAGCCACAGGCGCGGCGCCTGGGACCAAATCGATGTGAAACTCCACTTGCCTCTGAGGTGGCAGTCCAGGCAAGTCCTCCGGGAAGACTTCCGGATACTCCCTCACGATAGGGATGTCTTCGATCTTCGGTTCTGCAGCTTTCTTATCTACAATGTGTGCCAGGAAGGCAGCACACCCCTTTTGCAAACACTTTCGCGCTTTGAGGCAGCTGATAATTCTTAACGGCGTATCGCGCTTTTCACCATGAACCACAATCGTTTCTCCATCTTCGGTTGGGATGCGAATGATCTTCTCGTGGCAGACAATTTCTGCCTTGTTGCTTGATAACCAATCCATTCCTACTACCACGTCAAAGCTCCCCAGCTGGACTGGTAGTAGATCCAAAGTAAACTCACGTTCTCCCAACTCGATTGCACAACCTCTGAACACTTCATTGGCTTCTACTAACTTCCCATTAGCCAATTCGGTTGAGTAGGGAATATCTAACTTACTAGCGGCTAAACCAAGCATATTCTTAAATTCCAACGATACGAAGCTATAGTCGGCACCAGTATCAAATAAAACGGATGCATAGCGTTGGTTTATAGGGAACGTACCAGTAACGACATTGGGGTCCTGGCGCGCTTCCCTTGCTTCGATATGGAACACTCTTCCACGGGCTTGGTTCAACTCTGGGCAGTTCCTCTTAAAGTGCCCGATATCACCACAGTTAAAACATCCAGGTCTTTGCCCGTTTCCACCTCCATTTCCAGCTTGGTTATTCCTTTGGTTATGATTCACAGCGCCTGCTTGATTCGCATTGTTGCCTCGATTCCCATTACCTCCATTATTTCCTTGTGGGCGATTTCCATTTCCACCCCGGTTATTGTTTCTGTTTCCAAATCCTCCTTGGCCTCCCTGGCCAACAGTGGCCCAACACGAATCCTTCAAGTGGCCAGGTTTCCCACACGCTTCACACACCTTCAAACTACATCGGCCAGAATGGTGACGCTGGCAGGTGTTGCACTTGGGCTGGGTGCCCATATATCCTTTTCCTTTCTTTCCACCACCAGCTGTAACCTGAGCTGGCGCGTTTGGCTCTCCTTTCTTAACAACACCACTAGTGCCTTGTTTGAAGTTCGAGAACTTTCTTTTGTTACCTCCGGATGACTCGACGTGAGTCTCTTTCTTCTTTGTCTCGATCTCATCGAACTTGTTCAGGCGGATAGCCTCCTCAGTGAGAGCCACGCTCAAATCGATTGCCTCAGTAATTGTTGCAGGCTTGGAGGAGGTCACCATGCTTATGATTTGAGGAGCTAATCCCCAAATGAAGTGTTCAATCCTCTTGAATTCTGGAGTGACTATATAGGGTACCACATGCGACAGGTCGTGAAACCTCTGAACATATTCCGCGATCTTCGGACCTTCCATCTTCAAATGCCAGAACTCAGTTTCCAACCTTTGGATTTCAGCGCGAGAACAATACTTTTTGTGCATTAGTTCCTTCAGTTCGGTCCATGTTAGTGCGTAGGCAACAGCTTCACCAAGTGTCTGCACTTGCAAATTCCACCAAGATAGGGCTCCATCCAAAAATAGCCCAGAAATGTAGGTGACTTGCTGGTCTGGTGCACATTTGCTCATGCGGAGAACCGATTCAGTCTTCTCGGCCCAACGAACAAAAGCGACAGCACCTCCGGTGCCATCAAAGTTGACCGGCTTGCAGTCTAGAAACTGCTTGTAGGTGCACCATGCACATACGTTACAACATATGAATGGCATTAGCATCCTTGCTAGAGATATCCAATTAGATCATGGTATGTCTTAACGACCTAGTATTACCATGAGGTGGATTGTTATTGCCATTGTTGTTTGAGCTGCTTCCGCTGGGTCCTCCTTGCGAGGCGGCGTATTGCGCGATGGCAGCAGCGATGACTTGTTGGAGTTCTGCCTCATTGGTAGGCATCGGCGTTTGACGTCTCGGCGGCATCTTCTAAAAGATGGGTTCACGTCGGTCAGGCCATAATAAAGCGTACGTATATAATGATAGTAATAGTACATAACATCTCATGTTATAATCACATTAATCACACAACATCCCATGTTATAAAACATAAATAATCAATCAAAACATCACATATGATGAGAATACTGCGATTGCATTGCCAAAATCGGGACCACATGGTAGAGTGTACAAGTACATAATAGCGTCATACATCATCATCGACTAAGGGCTACATCACCCCAGTCCAAAAGAATATCAAATCAGTGTCAATACACCCATATACATGTCACAACAGTCAGAATCAAAATGTAGTCTCCAAAAATGCTGTGCAGTCAAAACAATCGCCGTCTTCTCACCAGCGTCCACCCGTACGGTACTGAAGAGCTCTACACTGATGGCGGTGGAGGAGGGGGAAAATGGGTGTAGAACAAACGACGCAAATGGAGCCAGTCCTCCTCCATGGCTCTCTGGGTACGCAACCAAGAAGCAACCTGCTGCTCAAGTGCCAAAAGGCGTGCAGCATAGTCAGGTAACAATGGTCGAGGGTGCTGCGAATAAGCAGGGTGGGTCTGACCCTGACACTGGCACGGCGGTGGCTGAGCTCTCTCAAGCTCCTGAATACGCCGTGTGAGTGCCTCCTGCTGGACAACAAACGACATCAGAACGTCCTCAATAGAATACCCCATATGGAAAGGATGGTAGGGGTCGGTCAGTGGCATAACAGATGGTGACGTCCAGAGAAACGACTCGCTGGCTGGATCAAAAGGTGGCACAAAGAATGGAGATGCAGGGGGAATAGCAGATGAAGACTGTGGCATAACTGGAATAGATATCGGCATATGTCCAAAAGGATGAGCCGAGGAACCCTCTCCAGTTCGAGCTGGAGGTGTGCACTGTGCAAATGAAAAAGAGAAATCAACGTGACGTGCATCGGTGGTATGAGGAGGAATAGGTGGAAGCTCGTCATCCGCAGGAATCCACCCATGCTGGGCGTGCTCATCTCGTGGGTCAATCTGTGCCTCAAAAAGTGCTCGATCAAACTGTACAGGCATAGGGTCAAGGTGGGGGTGCAACAAGAGGGTCAGCAGGTATATCAGCGATAAGTGGGGGATCAACATGATCAGCAGCAATAACATGGTCACCCTCCAGTAGTGGTGCATCAGCAGGGTGATCATCAATGGGTAGGTCAGCAATCACAGGATCAATGGGCATGCCAGCATGAACAGGGTCATGCTCAAACACTGGGTCAGCAGCAGCTACTGGCTCAAGGGCCATGGCAGGCTCGGGATCAACGAACTCCATATCAAAATCTGCATGATCAGCGAATGCAGGGTCAACTGGGTCTACTGGGTCAACCATAGGCTGATCCAAGTGGATGAACTCTATCTCCTGGTCCGGGTCAAATCCAGGGGGAAAAACAGGGTCTGAATCCTCATCGAGGTCGTGATCGAAAGCAAATCTAGGAGGAGAGACAGCAGATGATGCCCTGTCAGGATCTAAACCGTGTGAATAGTGCTGTGCGCTCCGAGTGTGTGACGGTGCGGAGGCCACAGACTTGAAGGAGTCTGGAGCGGGTGAGTGTGCAGGTGACTCCTCAGCTGGAGCATCTGCGAGTAATAAAAGACCACCGTCAGCTAGAAGGGCCTCGCCCTCAACATCGTCCTCCAGGGGCTCATCATCAAACAGATCGACGTCGTCGTCAACGTCGGCGTCGAGGAGCATATCGTAAGCAGGATAAACGGCCAAAGGTATGGGAGCAGGGATCTCTACGAGTGGTAGGTACCCAGCAAAAGGGCCATCAGTGGGCTCATCGACAGCGTCGGGCAGCGCAAAGGGCTGAAAGTCGTCCTCGTCTATGCTGGTAACATCTGATGTGTGGACCTCGTGCTCTGAAGACTCTAAGTCGTCTGATACTATGGGTCTAGGGCCCGTGGTGTCCGAATCACCTGTGCCGGGCGAGTCCATGGTGTCTGTAGCACAAACACAAATATGTACAAATAATCAATCATACAATCAGATAAGCACATTAGTCACCAAGTAAGTAATCAAATAATTCTCCTAGTCCCACTAGCCTCCCAGCCTCTCAGACTGCTCTTCCTAGTCCCACTAGCCAAATTCTCCCAGCCTCTCAGCCTAACTCCCTAGTCCCACTAGACAACTACCTCGGTCTTCCAGACCGAGCCTCAGCCTCCCAGACTGAGCCTATAAATAATAAATAAATGTGCTCAACATTTGTTTGTAAAAAGTTTTGGATCTGGACTTAAGTGGTATGCAATGTAAAAATGTTTTCGTGAGAGCCCTAGTGATCATAGTCTAGACTCGAGAAAGAAT
Organism: Helianthus tuberosus; assembly: GCA_030545235.1. NCBI lineage: Eukaryota > Viridiplantae > Streptophyta > Magnoliopsida > Asterales > Asteraceae > Helianthus > Helianthus tuberosus. Next base: position 211,876,591 of record CM060441.1, on the reverse strand, counting down.
CCTAGTTCGCTATGATCGAGGCTCTGATACCAAGCTGTCACACCCTGGCTTTGCGGAAGCGTGGTTATTTTGGTGTGACTTCTTAATACCATAGCTTAACCATAACAAGCTATATGAAATAAAAACCATGCAAGATCATCCATTAAAATAAGTTTTAAAACCAAAGTAACATAACATTGTCTTGGAACTACACCATCATAACATAAAGCATTGTTTTGAAAGACATAAACATTATCATGAATAAGACGCAGTTTAAGGACTGTGACTCGTCCAGGTAAAAGTCACATCCCCTAAACCTGGATGACCTCGGAACCCATATGCAGCGGGAAAACATAACATACCGCGCCAGATCTTTAATTTCCTGAAATACATGTAAGTTGAAAAATCAACAATAATGTTGAGCGAGTTCATGTGTAAGTGAGTAAATAAACCTTTGTATGTATAAAAACCCTGGTATGTAGCAAATAAGGAAAAAGAGATCACCAATGGTTTGCAAGGCCATTGATATGTGTGAAGTGCAAGTAGGGAGACTCAAACCTAGCGGATTTATGCGTCGGGCACAAAGTCACCCCGAGGTCCGTTCTGTTTGGGCCTGGGGCTGGGGCTGGGCTCGCTACACCCAGATAGATCTACCGCTCCTGTCCCTCGGTCCTACCTTGAGGATTAATGGCCTCAAGTTTCCGCCTACCCACTCACATGATCTTAAGTAGTAAACCTCCTTACGCTAACCATACCATGTAAGAATTATTCGTAATCATAGTAACATGTATTTCACCCCCGCAGTTTAGAAAACTGAAAATAGTTAGAGAAAAGGGGGACATGAACTCACAGTGGTGCGTCTCTACCAAGTATATCTCCTAATCAAGCAGCTGTGCGACGACCTACACGTACTAACTCTATTAGACGGATGGCCGTGCCTTAGCTTAAGGTTTAAGTTTTTGGGAAATAGTTAGACAACTATTTTGTGTTTATATTTTTGTAAATACTTGGTAATTATTCTCCTTCCCAAGGATGGGGGATTTAATACATGCGTGTTCGCAAAATTCGAAATACATTATTAAGTCTCACTTAATATATTTTATTCCATTTGTCCAAAAAAAAATACTTTACTTCCCAGAATATAAATATTTTTCCCAAAATAATACTTTGACAAAAATACGTGCTCATAAATATTTTCTTAAAATGCGTAAGTTACGTTTTGAAGATCGGGTGGTAATAATTATACCGTTGTAACTTAAATAATTATTGTGAAGGCGTTCGTATTATTTTGGAATCGTTAACATTCGGTAATATTATTTTTACCCTAAAAATAATATTCGTATAATTCACAAAATAATCATAGAAATTCACAAGTGTTGCTATGAAAAACATATATTCTAAATATATATATTTCAGGTTTTATTTTGTGAAAATCCCACCTCCGACACTTAGAAATTTTGTAAACAGAATCATGGCGAAATTTAGGTCTTTGAAAACAAGTTAAAGATGTATTTCTAACACTTGCGATGAAAATATTTTCAAGTGTTAGGTTTTTATAAAAATTTCGCCAGAGTTTCCCCTGTAACTGGAGGTGGCCACGCTTTCAAGCGTATCATTTTCTTATATAATTCAAATCAACAATTTTCTTATTCAACAATATCCAAAGCATTAAACTAGTCAAAAACATATATAAATCGCATAAATTACATGAACTTGTGGTTTGTCCAAAATTTGTAGAAATTTCCATTACTTTTAGTGGATCTTTGCAATACTCTACTCGGTTTCGTAAAAGCCTCGTTTTTAAAGAAATTCCATCTTTACAACTTCTTGTAAAATTTGACAAAACTAGTTCTTTGTCGAAACTTAGTGTTACACAAGTATTTACACACTTGTGTGTTTGCTAAAATCATTCTTGTTTATGAAAGATCCGTCTTTAAAAGTATGTTTTCTCTTGACACGTGGTCCTTTGAAAATACTGTTTATAGATCCGTAGATCTACTAGTTTTGAACACTATTTCATAAGAAAAATCGAATTTAAACAAGTTCATGTTTAATGTGTGGTAGAGTTTCATCATTTAACCCTTTGTACACTTAAACAAACTCTATGTCATGATCCATGATCACGACTAATCCGGGTTAGATGATGATCCGAGCTACCACATCATAGATCGGCACTAAATAATCACACAAAACAAATCTTACAAGATTTACACAACCCTTGTGTTATTAACCAACATTTTTAACATTTTAGTAGACTTTTACATATCATCTTGTAAGTTCATGAGTTTTAACCGTCATAAATTATTTTAACCACTTTAAAATAGATCGAGAGTGTGTTTAAAGCAACTTACTACTAGCTCGAGGCTAGGGAAGAATCTAGTCGAAAAAATATGTGGATAAAAGCAATAGGGTGAGGTCCTTCACGTTCCGAATGCACCAAGCTTCCTCGTATGAGATCCTTAACACTTGTATACTCTTGTAATAGCTTGATGGAAATCGAAAGATGGATGGATGGTAGAGGGGATGTTCGGCCGAGAGCTTGCAAGGAGAGGGAGAGAGTGTGTGTTGTGAGTTGAGTGATGGAAAGGTTATGTGGTGTTAAGCTTGGAACTTATAGACAAAGTGCATGATCATTATCCAAAGGTTTAAGTGTAGCCTAGATATTAGGCATGTGTGATTAATTTAATCACAAAAAGTACAAGGGGGGGGGGGGTCACATAGTGACCGAACTCGGTTGAGGGGGGGGGGGGGGGGTTATCCGGTTAGAATTCAACTTATAGTTAGGATAAAGTTAAGTTAAGTGAAGGTTAACTCGGTTACTGATGTGTTATGCATTACAATGGGTGTTAGGGTATTCAGGGACCCTAACTGGCTCAGAAAAAAGATAAACAATGTTAATGGCAATATTTTTATGTTCCGGGTAAAGTCCGGTTGTTCGGTTGGATAGAGATCCGTTAAAGTGCTTAACAAAGCTTTAAAGTGTCGTTATTATTATTTTTAGTGACACAACTTATTCCCGACACTTTGGAAAGTGTCTAGTAATATTTTCCTCATGTTTTGGCACTTTATTAGTTAGCTAGATGCTGAATTTTAATTAAAGTGCTGAATTTTGTACTTAAAGTACGTTTTAGGCACATCCGGTCACTGTAATCTCATTCCTAGTGACGCAGTTCTACAACCCTTATATCCCTACACTCACCACTAGTGTAGCAAACTATCTCAGGCTCTTACAGGCCTTAGAGGCAGTACCTGCCTGGTGCTAGTTATGACAGCACGTTTAATAGGTTATCCGTTCATTGTGCTACTGTGCTTTTGGTGCATCAAGGTTGTCACAAAGGTGCTGTAAGCAAAACATGGAGTGACAGCAAGTAAAGTATGATGCAAGTAAGTACATGTATCAGCATTCAAGTAGCAGTTTATCCACAAGTTCAAGTAAGCACAGTAATTAAGCAGTAATTAATTATTAATTAAGTCGTACGGATACCTGGTTTGGTGAGGGTTGTCACATTCTCCCCCCCTTAGAAAAATTCCGTCCTGAAATTTTAAGTTCTGCTTGTAGATACAGGGTTCTTAGGAAATAAGTGGGGGTATTTCTCTTTCATCCGGTCCTCACGCTCCCAGGTGTATTCAGGACCATGTCTGGCATTCCACCGAACCTTGACGAGCTTGACACTGCTCCGGCGGGTCTTGTTTACTTTCCAATCCGTAACCTCAACATGTTCTTCAACGAAATCGAGTGTGTCGTCAACATGAATCTCGTCGGTGGGAATGCCAACGGTATCTTGAGTTGGACTTTTCTTCAGGTTGGATACATGAAATGTATCGTGAACTCCATTCAATTCAGCAGGTAAGTCCAGCTTGTATGCTACTAGCCCAATCCTTTGCAGGATTCTGAAAGGGCCAATGTAACGTGGATTTAACTTCCCACGCTTTCCAAAGCGTGCCACACCCTTCTAGGGTGAAACTTTCAATAAAACCATATCTCCAACTTGGAATTCCAAATGCTTCCGGTTTGGATCGGCATAGGCTTTCTGTCTGTCGCGAGCTGCTTCGATGCGTTTTCGAATCTGCGCAGTCTTGTCTGTCGTCTCTTGGACGATTTCGGGACCAACAAGCTGCCTATCACCTGCGTCAGCCCAGCATAGGGGTGATCGACACTTGCGTCCGTAAAGAGCTTCGAATGGCGCGGCTCCAATACTGGCGTGGTAGCTGTTGTTGTATGAAAATTCGACCAGTGGCAAATGCTTATCCCAGCTACCGCCCAAATCCATAACACATGCTCTCAGCATATCTTCCAAGGTCTGAATAGTCCGCTCGCTTTGCCCATCCGTTTGCGGATGAAACGCAGTGCTCAGATTTAATTGTGAGCCAAAAGCTTCTTGGAAGGATTGCCAAATCCTTGATATGAAACGTCCATCTCTATCAAAGATGATCGAGAGAGGCACTCCATGACGTGCGACGATCTCTCGCATGTATATTTCAGCCAACTTGCTCGTATTATCCTTCTCCCTGATAGGTAAGAAGTGTGCTGACTTCGTTAATCGGTCCACTATTACCCAAATAGTGTCATGGCCTCTCGGCGTTCTTGGCAGCTTTGTAATAAAATCCATGGAGATTTGTTCCCATTTCCACTTGGGAATCTCAGGTTGTTGCAGAAGTCCTGAAGGCTTCTGGTATTCCGCTTTCACCTTAGCGCACGTTAGACACTTGCTCAAATAAACAGCAGCATCGCCCTTCATCCTAGGCCACCAATAGTAATCCTTGAGATCTTGGTACATCTTATCCGCTCCTGGATGGATAGAATACCGCGATTTGTGAGCTTCATCAAAAACAACTTTCCTTAAACCACCAAACAGAGGAACCCAAATCCTTTTCTCAAAACATAACGTTCCTTCCTCGTTTGGCACCAATAGCTTCTCCATCCCACAGAGATATTCTTCTTCACGATTTCTTTCCTTAAGAGCTTCTTTCTGCGCGGCACGAATGCGCAAGGAAAGATCGGTTTGGATAATCATTTCTAAAGCCCTAACCCTTATGGGCATGATCCTCTCTTTATTTGCTAAAAGTTGTTTTTAATACACAGTCTTCGCTATAGGTTGCCAACTTTGTCCTTAACGCTGGAGAACTGGATCGCGCCGTTGCTGCTTTGACAGATGCCGCGCGTGCAGTTGGTCATCGTGGAGGCTATCTGGAATGTGCGCAGCATGCTGAAGAGGTATTTGGACAGGAGTTTGACACTAGTCATTGCTCAGTGACTGACCAGGCTAATGCTGAGTTGACACGTGCTGAAAATGCTTATGATCACTTATCACTGCCCGTGATGGACTTGGTTACTGAAGCGTTGAAGCATGATGATTGGTGTCATCGGTTAAAGGCCATCCTTGATCCACCAGAAACCATGGAATTATCAGATGAAGAGGAAATTGCTGGTGATGATGTCGATGGTGGAGGTGATAAGCACGACGATGGTGACGATGGTGATGGCTTTGAATATATGTAAGTGTTTTCAGGCTTTGTGCCTTGTAATTTTTGGGTTTTTGATACATTTGCGCGGTCGCGCTTGTTTTGTATCAGATGAATGATTGTTGATCTCTATGTAACTGTTGCGCGGTCGCGCTTGTTTAAATATGATGTTTGTTTATCCTTTCTCGTTACAATTATTGCACTGTTGTTAAAAACTTTGGTTAAGTTAGCGCGAATATATGTAAGAGTGGCTCTTGTGCGCGTGTAACTGGAGTGTTTTCGTGCTAATCAAAAGTTTAACATGCATTTGTAACGAAAGGAGTCATTGTAAAAGAAAACATGTCGTATGCTTTCATTGCTTGGGAAACAGGCGCTTAGGCCAACATACATCGCATAAGTAGCAAAAGGGGCGTTTAGCCAACATAGGTAATTAAAAACGCGCGTGGCCAAGATGAGTGAGTAAAGGCGCAAAGCCTAGAATAGTTACATATAGCACTTGCGCAGTTGTTGCGCATTCCATGTGCGCGGGATGATATGTCCATCCAGGGTGCGCAATTTGTATGCCCCCTTTCCTAGCACTTCGTGAACCAAGTATGGGCCTTCCCATTTGGGTGCTAGCTTCCCGGGGCGTTCAACGTTTGAAGCTTCGTTGTCTCGGAAAACGTATTCTCCTGGAGTGAAGGTACAAATGCGGACTCTCGCATTGTAGTACCTTTCCAGTTGTGTCTTGTATTTCGCTTCTTTAATACGCGCAATCTTGCATCTTTCTTCCAGTAGATCCAAATCAAGACGGCGCTCTGCTTCATTATCAACCGTGTTGACTGCCGTCAAGCACGGTGAGGGGAGTCCAACTTCCGCCGGGATAACTGCTTCCGAGCCGTATACTAGGCTAAAAGGAGTTTCGCCAGTGCTTGTCTTCGGCATGGTTCGATGAGCCGACATGATGCTTGGGAGCTCATCTACCCAGCCTCTTCTTTTTGTGCCCATTCGGGCTTTTATCCCCTCGACGATACTTTTGTTAACGCTTTCCACTTGGCCGTTGCCTTGGGGGTGCGCAACGGAGGAGAAGGTATGCTCGATCTCCATCTCCTTCATCCAATTTTGAAGGTCCTCAGAAGCAAAATTGGTACCGTTGTTTGTGACGATTTTGAGTGGGAGACCAAACCTGCAAATGATGTGTTCCCAAATAAACTTGCGCACCATCATTGCAGTGGTTGAGGCGAGAGCTTTGGCCTCCACCCACTTAGTAAAATAATCAACGGCCACAATTATGAACTTGACGGCGCCAGGAGCTTCTGGGAAGGGTCCCACCATATCTATTCCCCACTATTGGAAAGGCCAAGCAGTGGATACAGGAATAATATCGTTTTTTGGGCGCAGAGTTTTTGGAGAATGTCGCTGACAGGAGTCGCATTTGCGCAACTCCTTCAGGGCGTCGACGTGCATCCCTGGCCAATAATATCCAGCGTTCATAATCTTCGCGACAACCATGCGTGGTCCTGCATGGATGCCGCAGATCCCTTCGTGGATCTCCTTGATCAAGTAATTTGCATCTTGGGGGTCCACGCAGCGCAGTAATGGCCCCAAGAAGGACTTGCGGTATAGGATACCACCATTCATTTCATAATGCAGAGCTTTGTTCTGAATCTTTCTTGCCTCTGCCTTGCTCTCAGGGAGTATTCCTTCCTGCAAATACTGAATTATGGGGGTCATCCAGGATGGCTGCCCTATTTCGATCACATTTACCTGGCGCAGCAGGACTGATGGATTTTTGAGTACTTCGATCCTTACGTCTTTCGCTAAATGTTGAAAGGAAGTTGAAGCAAGCTTGCTCAAAGCGTCAGCTGGTTTGTTTTCGGAGCGATTGATGTGGACAACCTTGTAAGACCTGAACTGTTGAACCAATTCTTTTGCCTGCTCTAAATATAGGGCCATAACTTCGCCCCTTGCATCGTATATACCGTTAATTTGGCTGGCTATCAGGAGTGAATCAACGTGTGCTTGTAAATTTTTAGCTCCCATTTTTATGGCGAGGCGCAAGCCTGCCAGAAAATGCCTCGTACTCTGCCTCGTTGTTAGTATTCTTAAAATCCAACTTGATGGCGTAAGTAAATTCATGCTTTTCAGGGCTCACCAGGCGCAAACCAGCTCCCGCGCCGTCCTCGTTTGAGGCCCCATCCGTATACAGCATCCAAGTCTCATTTGTCGTATCTCTTACGGGAGTCTCCACAAGCTCACAATCTTTGATAATATCAACTGGGACTTCTGTGATGAAGTCCGCTAGAACCTGACCTTTAATGGCGGGGCGCGGCCTGTACAAGATGCTGTGGCCCCCCAGCTCGATCGCCCATTTTGCCAACTGCCCCGATGTTTCTGGCTTTTGCAATATCGTGCCGATGTGGAAATTGGTGAGTACGGTGATCACATGCCCTGTAAAGTATCTGCGCAGCCTCCGAGAGGCGTGTAGCAGCGCAAGTACCAATTTCTCCATTGTGGAGTATCTTGTTTCTGGATCGGTAAGCACCCTGCTGACGTAATAAATTGGAGTCTGTACTCCGTTTCTCTCCACCAGTAATACCGACCCTACCACCTTATCTGAAGAAGATAAGTACAGTATGAGTGGTTCCTTTTCGAACAGTGCAGTCAGGGTAGGGAGCTCGATCAAACACTCCTTCATTTGCTGAAAAGCAGCCTCTGCTTCAGGCGTCCATCTGAATTCTTGCTTCTTAACACAATTGCGCAAAGTGCTGATAAAAGGATATGACTTTGCGGCGTGGTTTGACAGAAAATGGTTAAGCGCGGCTAGGCGGCCGACCAACCGTTGCATTTCTTTGATCGTTCGTGGTGATGGCATTCGCTCTATTGCCTGGACCTTCTCTGGATTCACCTTAAATCCGCCATTTGTGACTATGAAGCCTAAGAATTTCCCTTCTTCCATACCAAAAGAACATTTGGCTGGATTCAGTTTCATATTCACGCTTCTCAATGAGTTGAAAGTCTTTTCGATGTCTTTTAACATTTGATCCTCTTCGGGGCTTTTGACCACCAGATCATCAATGTAGACCTCAATATGCTTCCCGATGTCTCCCGCGAAGGTCTTATCCATCAGGCGTTGGTATGTAGCGCCAGCGTTTTTGAGGCCGAATGGCATCTTTGTATAGCAAAAAATCCCAAGATCAGTACGAAAAGCTGTCTTGTCTTCATCCTCGAGCTTCATTTGAACCTGATGGTACCCTTTATAGCAATTCAAGAAGCATTTCCATCTGTATGGCGCGAGAGAGTCTATCTTTTTGTCGATCTCAGGAAAAAAGTAACAATCTTTAGGGCATGCCTTGTTGAGATCGGTATAATCAACACACATTCGCCATCCTCCACTAGACTTCTCCACCATCACTAGGTTCGCAACCCAACTTTGATAACGTACTTCTCGCAAGATTCCAGCTTTGAGTAGTTCGCATACTTTCTCATTCATTGCTTTCGTTTTGTCTGCCCCTAAGTTGCGCCTTCTTTGGACTTTCGGCTCAACAGAGGGGTAGGTGTTTAAACAGTGCTCGGTAATGTCGCGCGGGACACCGGTCATGTCGGCCGGGGTCCAGGCGAAGATATCCATGCTCTTGAACAGGAGCTGCTTGAGATGAGTTCTAATGTTTGGTGAGATTGCGTGGCCTATCGTCACCGTTTGCTCCGGGTACTTGCGGTTCAAAACCCATTTTTCAGGCTCGGTTGTTGAAACCTTCGCCGCTTTTGTTGGGAGCATCTCTTCTGTGGACAATACTTCCTTCTTGGCATAGATAATCGCCACCCCTGTCTTGGTTGGAAACCCTATCGCTGAGTGGGGCGTGGAAGTTACCATGTTCAACTCGCCTTGGGTTTCTCTCCCAATCAACACATCATGCCTCGATTTGACAGGCATCACCATGAAGTTTACATTTGTTGTTCTTGAATGCTTCCCATCAGAGAGCGTGACGGGGAAGCTGATTTGGCCTAACGGGAAGACCATTTCGTTGCAAAATCCAGACAGTGGATAGTCAACTGGCTCAAGTCTTGCTTTGTCATCCTCATCAAACTGGTTAAAACATTGCTCATAGATGATATCAGCCGTGCTTCCTGGGTCAATGAACACGTATTCCGTTTCATAATGGCCGATAATACCGGTAATGACGACGGGTCGAGTGGCGCGAGGACCGCCGCGCACTACCGGGAAGATGACCTGTTGCTCTTGCCATGAGGGTTCATAAGGGCGCTTGCTTTTCTCTTTTGCACATTATCTTGGTCCATTTACCATATGGGTTTCTAGGCGTCTGACTTTCTTGTGATTCCCCTCATCGTGGCGTTGGAGCTGTCGGGTTTCTTTGCGCACATTTTTCACCAGGTGGCTTTTCTTCCCGCTTTTTAATGCTCTTTCGATCTCCTGGCGTAAACTGTAACAGTCGTCTGTCAGGTGTCCCGTATCTTTATGGAAGTCGCAGTACAAGTTGGGGTCTTTCCCCTTTTTGTTTGTCATCGGCCTTGGTGCCTTGAAATCATGATTCTCCGTCATCAGCACCTCTTTAGGTGTTTTATGAGCGGAGTCCAGTGCTTATCTCGGTTTTCATCCCTGACTGCCTTTCGATACCCAATTCGATCAATAGTGTCTCGCGCATCTTCTCTGTAGCGCGACCGTTCTTCATAACGAGATCGTTCACTATAACCGCTGGAGTGATTGGCTTTCCACCCAGGGTTTTTACCTTTGTTCCGTTTGTTGTCGTCGCGCGAATGACCCCCTTTAGAAAATCGATCTTCAGTACGATAGCTCTTGTTTCTGGCGAGTGACTCTTCAGTTTGCGTGACTATCTTCGCGGCTTCCATGAGCTTATCCCACTCTTTGGGCATTCCATCTTTCCCTGTGATAGTTCTGATGACACTATCACATCGAATGGCTTTCTTGAAGTGGCAACGCATGAGTTGTTCGCTTACACCACCGATTTCTAAGCACTCTTTGTTAAAGCGAGTGATGAAATCTTCCAGACCCTCGTTATCTCTGCGCCAGATGTCTTCAACCTCGGCTGTGTCACGCTGGTATCGTCTTTGTTGACTGAAGTGACTCAAAAACTGAGTCCTGAAATCCACCCATGACTTTATCTTTCCCAGAGGAAGGCTGTCGAACCAGGCGCGAGCAGCCCCTGTAAGCGTTTGAATAAACAGATGGCACCACATTGGCATATTCCATCCTCCCATGCAGCCACGCTTGTGAAAACTCTGACGTGATCATCAGGATCAGTCAATCCGTTAAACTTTCAGACTGTCGGAGGTAACTTCACTCTTTTAAGCGGCGCTAGCGCGATCTTTGGAATGAACTTTGAATGTTCTACGGCTTCGGCTGGTCGATAGGCGAGGCGAAAGTCTTGCTCTGCCTCTTCGGTATACCCAACGTGTTGTCTTGGTTTGTAGTATTCATGGTTTCTCTGTAAACGATTGAAGACTGAAGATCCTTCGTCGTCTTCCCAAGTTGGATCATTCGGGTCAGTATCTTCCCATTCATTGTTCATGTTGCGCGGCGTGAGCCGGCTATGAACTGGGCCTCTTTGGACGTTTGACGGATAGTCATAATAGCTTTCTGTTTCCCCCCGTGTATCGCGCGTGTCGTGCACGCTCAATCTTCTGGTAGGGGGAGGTCTATTAATTCTGCCTTGGATGTTTTGCTGTGGGGGTATCTGGCGCGCCCCCTGACTCTGTCCCTGAGGAGTAACCAAGGACGGTTATGTCGTTAAGACTGCTTGCTGTGCGATCAGGGATTAATACGCCGCGTTAATGGTGGCAATATTCTTGGCATACCACGAGGCCGGAGTTTCGCCCTCTGGTAGCCCTAATAGCGCCGAGACATTCTGGGGTGGAGCTGGGTTTGAAGGCCCATCGCCTTTGCTTCCTGGGGTTACCGTCTCAGTGATGCGGGTGATGCTCCCGCGCGGTCCCCCAGTGTTGGTTACTTCGATTTCGCCAATTTCTTCAATGTGTTGGGGTTGGACGTTTTGATTATCCACCCCCAACGCTGCATTAGAGTTTGCTCCAAAACCAACAAACTCAGGAATGATTCCTTGACCAGCCATGATCGAAGGAAGAAAAACCACAAAAGCTCAGAAAAAGAAGATGAAAGTGATTTGTAGAAAACCGGTGGGCGCCAATGAAGAAACACGGAACTAATTAAGGGACTAATCAGTTTGGTTTATGTTCCTACCATAGTGGTTAATCTTCTTTATGATTTCTTGAGCTCCTTAATGACTGGGTTATCCTGCAAAACAGAACACCGTTACTCGTTAAGAGGGGAATGTGGGGGTTTCCCTCTTAACCGGGCTCCGGCGTGAGAATAAGCGACTGCTTTGGGAGAGATAATTAAGTGTTAAGAGTGAGAGTAGAGGGAATGGAATGTTTAACCTGTGAAGTGAGGTCTCTATTTATAGCCGGAGAGGTGTAAGAGGATGTGGGCTGATGGGCCTTGGCAACACAGCGGATATGCTCCTTGTCTCACTGTTGTCGACCGTTAGTGGCTTCTAGAGGTTCCACGGCGCTGGCGCACCGTGAGTGGAGCCACGTGTCACTGTTGTCGGCCTTGTTGTCTCTCTTCCATCAGCAGGCAAGTGGAGATCGTGGGGCAGGTGTCTTTGCCTTGTGATTGGTGCCACGTAGGCGTCCTTGAGTACTTTTTGTCTCCTGCATGTCAGACGATCGTGGAGCACGATTGAGCAGGGCCAGAAGGACGCCGATTGGCTCTTTCCATCTGCCACCTGTACCTTGTGTACTGTTTGGAAAGGCCTTGCGCCGTAGTCACGCATGATTCTTGCTGAGCACGTTACTACTCCGCGCGGGGTATGGGCTTCCAAATGTTCTTTCAGAATGCTAAGTGTTGGAAATGGAGTCTCCACTTGCTCAGACCTCGCGCCGGATCATTACACGTCTTTGTTGCCCGCGCGAGGTTGGCAAATAAGAAATATGCTGAATAAGGAGTATGGTCCTGCGCGCGTCCTGACCGGATGGTTGCGCGGCGTTTTTTGGACCATACCCCTTCAAGTCCCCCCAGTCCAGTGCTGCACCATGCGCGAGGCAAGTGGTTGGAGCTCTGGACTTAGAAAAATTTGAAGTAAAATGCTTGTTTTTTGTTTGGTAGGCGCGCGCGTACAAATGTCTCAACATTTGTTACGGCGCGGCTACGTGTTTGGCAGTTGGTAATGCTTTGGGTAGCAATTCGCATTGCGCGACATGGATAACCTCTCTATGAAGTTTTTGAACTTTTGGGCGAGAATATCCTCGAAATTTGAATTTCTGACAGGTTGGTAAAAATGCCGTGGTTGGTGACGTTTGAGTTGACATCTGACATGGTTGTCATCAACTTGTCCCTGACGAATCGGATTTCCGTCAGGAGAGTGAGGCCCACGCGCGCGTGGTAACCGTCACTCTGGGAAACACGCCTTACGTGGCGTCTTCTAATTGGTCACGTGCGCGGCGACTTCGGCACGTTTACCCATCGCATTAAATGCAATGGGTATATATATCTGAAGAGACGTGGGGAGTTATCACTTTCTCTTCTACTCTTTTTCTTATTTCCTCTCGAATTCCTTTGAATCTTCAAACTTTTGAAGAACACGGTAGCAGATCTTCAAGTTTCTTGAAGAAATATTCAAATCTGTTGAAGAACATCGTAGCAGATCTTCGAGTCTTTGAAGAAGATCTTCAAGTCTGTTTGCCGAATCCTCAGGGCTTCTTTGTCGGTTATTAATGGCTGAAGAACACCAGGAAGAGAATCCCGGTGAAGAGGGTCCTGTTCCCGTTCTCAGGTGGGACTTAGGTCTTTTCGAGCAGATCACGAGGAGTTTCCGGTTTCCACCGGAATGGGACGCTAAGTACCCCGGTCAAAACCAGACGGCCGTTGATGCACCACCGGGGTACATCACGTTGTTCGAAGATTTCTTTCATCAAGGCAACTTCCGGTTGCCGGCCACAAATTTTATGGCCCATATTCTTCAGTTTTATGGTTTTCGTATTTCGCAGATGATCCCTCCCGGGATGGTCAGGGTTCGACACTTCGAGTTCCTCTGCCGATCCCATGATATTGAGCCTACTGTTGAAAAATTCAGGGTCTTTTACCAACTAATCAGAAACATGGGCTTCTATTCATTCGCCAGTCGGGGTGCTGCGAAGAAGATACTTCTGAACGGTGTTCTGTTTTGCGAGAATCTCATCGGGAAAGAAAGCAATCTAAATTCCAGCAAGTCAGAAGGTCAATGATAGAAGTAATCCGAGACCCAATCAAGTGACAACCGGACTTCCCTCTTCATTTGGTGCCATCCGGATACTAAGAAGTTAGAACCACTTCTCCATCTTTGACTAAAGCATGGAACTTAGTCTAACAACACAATCCTCACAAATTATCACATGTTCTCACTTCTAAACATGTAGACAAACATATAGTTTGCTGGCATTCGACCAAATCTCATTCCAAACTTTTTTTTTCCCATTTAAGGTGATAATGTCAAAGAAATGTATATAGATCTACAAAACGTGAAAGGCTACCTCCATGTTCAGATCATTAGCGTTTTGTTTTGACTTTTGACTACATAGTTATGTTAAACAAACGTTTTTTTCCAATTAGCCATCCTTGATATAGACATGGAAGTTGGAAATCTTAGCCGACACCCAAAAGTGGGGACTAAACCTTAAAAAGCGTGGGCTTAGCCCCCACTTTTGGACTTCACAAAAGTAGTCAGCCTTATTTTGGCAGAGCTGATGTGCCAACTTCTGATTAGTGGAAATAAGGCTGACTACTTTGGTGAAGTCTAAATTTCCATGTCTATATCGGAAAAAAAATACGGTCAACATGACTATTGAGGTAATATTGCACAATAAAAAACATATACCAAAGTAGTCAGCCAATAAAAAATAGTTATGTTGACCATATTTTTTTCCCAATATAGATATATAGAAATTTAGACTTCATCAAAGTAGTCAGCCTTATTTCCGCTAATATTGCACAATAAAAAAACATATACCATTTATCTAATTTAATTATATATATTTAATTATTGATGCTACAACCCCTTCTTTTTCGCGACTCTTATGTTGTCGGTCACATGTTTCCGACAAGCCTGCAAATCATGATCGCCAACATAGAGTCGCAAGAGTGAGGGGCATTGGAGTGTTTATATTATTTTAGCGGTTACATTAATAGTTTGTATACATGACCTAGTAGTATAAAAATGCAACCTTTTAAATTAGACTCAAAGGTGGACTATGACAAACCTCAATGACTACTCTATCTTACAGGACTAGTCTATTTTTCTTTCTTAATGGCACATGTTAAAGGTATATTCAGAAGAAAAAAAACTTAAATGTTTTTTTATACAGATTAACAATGATCATTTGATACCTATTTGATTAGATCTAAGCCGTGTATGATCATTTGATACAGATTAAAAATGATTAGTCTATTGGTTAAAGACTTAGGCTAGTGGGTATGGTGACATCCCATCCTTGGAGGACCATCCGCCACGTAGGCGCCACATCATAGTCCTCCCAAGGATGGTCACTAGAGGGTATGGGAGGATGGTACTACCCCACCACTTTTTTTAATTTTTTTTATAATTTCTATGCCTTATGTACAAGTATTGAAGCCTAATGTACAAGTCAAATAACACAAACAAACAAACAAAGAAACAAAGGGGGCCCACCTGGAGGATCGTCGCCACCGTCTGAAACTCAACGATCTCGACGGAACGGAGGGGGGGCGGCGTGGAGGGACGAACGTCGTCGGCTGGAGACGGGCTGAGGACTGGTATCATACCATCCAGCCTTAGGGTGGTCTTGAAATTGCATAGTTTATAATAAAAATTACAAAATTCTAAAAAAAAAGTCCTAACATCAATCATCAAAACATAATGGGTTTAAATTAAAAAACATAAATTGTTCTAAGTTTAAATTAAAAAAAACATAAATTGTTCTAAACATAAAACAAGTTCAAAGATCATATTCAAAAAGTTTCATCTAAAAAATCAGATGATTCATTCCTTAGCGACTCATTCATACAATCATACCTTTATGTTAGACGTAAATTTCATTACTAATAGTGTTGATGCAACAAATAAGAGACCAAGGATGGTAGCTGGGCTGGTTAGGCAAAAGGGTTGAAGGATTCAACTTTGCCTAACGCAGGTCGTGGGGTCCCCCCACGTTTGCAAGACGTGGAAGGAGGTTCACTAGTTTATTATTGTTGTTTGCTGAAGATCCTTCTCTGAAGTATACTCAGATTCGGATGTGGGAGCAAACGGAATGTGTGTGTTGGATGTGAAAGTGAGTGACTTGCATAAAGCAAATACTCAATGTGAATGACCAGAGTTTAAGGGAACAGGCATGGCCAAGAATGTCCCAACTCAGTTAATGAAGTGTCGATTATATAGGAGAAGACATCTCCCAAAGAGGCATTCATTTGACTAGTGTCCTTGCTTGCAGCGAGGGGCTTACCCTTTTGGGGGTTGAAGCCTTTTGACCCCTGGATAATAGCGTGTGTTTTGCAGACCTGCTTTGCTTTTGCGGCTGTGGGTTGGTGAAGCAATCCCTGGATGTGACTGGCCACTGTTTCCGCATTGCTTTTCCCCATCTCACAGCTTTTCAACCATTGAACCGTTTAACCCTTTGAGCGTTTACATATTTAGTCATTTTATTTAGTCTTGGGCTACCCCCGTCATCAGCCCCCCAAGTCAGAGGTTTTTGGGTAGTGAGCTCAAAGACTTCTGACTTTTATGCGTGTATTTTATTGCCTAAAGGTTTCAAGGGTTCGTTGCTTGAAGGCTTGAAAGGTTGTAGGCAGTTAATATTTGAATTTTAAATAACTGACAGTTGATTTGATTGATGTATGGCAGTTCATAGGGTGGCGGTTTTGCAGAAGTTACTGTTTGCCATTATTACCCCTATTTTTAAGTTATTTTGTTTTATATCTGCACATCATATTCATTTTCTGCATAATTCCATCAAGTTTTTCTCTGCCATTTCCTTCCTCTTCTAAGGTTAGTTTCGGTTTCCTTTACATCTTATACTCTTCATTTTTTCAAAAATGGGTGCTCGTAAGGATTTAGCAAAATCCTTTTCCCGGTTAACACAAGAGGAGGTAGACTTATTTTGTATGGAATATGGTATTGATAGAAAGTTTAACCCAACTGCTCCTGCTTGTGATGTTCCTGTTGATAAACCGACCCCTGGTTCGATTGCCCTTTACTGCCGTCATTTTGAGTTTTCGAATCTTCGTTATCCCTTTTCGTTTTTTGTTTTGAACTTGTTGGAGTATTATCGGGTTTCTTTTGGGCAAGTTCATCCGAAGGGTATGGCTCGGGTTTTGCATTTTGAGGTTTTGTGCCGTGCCCTTGGATATGATCCCTCCTTGTTACTTTTTCGCCGGTTTTTTCGTTTGGCTAAGAATGGCGATTGGTTTACCTTTGAAACATCCAAAGTTGATTCCTGCCTTATTTCGTCGATGGTTACAACGCTTGGGGCTTGGAAGGATCGCTTTTTCTGGGTTTCCGATGCTATTGTCCCATTCAAGATGGTGTGGAGGCAACTGGATGCCGTTCTTAATGATCCGGAGCCCTTCGAGTCTGAATTGAATGATGTTTTTCTTAAAGCCATCCAGGAATGCCCTTCGAGGGTTCGTCCCTTTCCTGAACATTTACTAGTTCTTTTAGGGGTTAGTAAAATCTGGGGGAATGTTGATCGGGATCCGGTTCTTATGAGTAGTGGCATGGGTATGCATTTTCCTTTTTTGCCCTTTTGCATTTTTCTTGACTTATTACTTATGTGCTTTTGTTTTGTTCTTTGCAGTCATGTCTGCTTTGGATTTTATTAAGAGTGACGACACTTCTGATGTTGTATTTGGGGATGCTCCGTCTGTTCCTGGTGAGAATGTTGTGGTCAGAACTGTTGAGCAAAGGTTTGAGGGCTCGGGTTGTCACACCCCGACTTTCCACGTGTCACTGGTGGGTCCGGTGAGGAGTATCGTGACGTAGTGGATATCATCATAGTCAAACAACACAATATATAAACGCACAGCGGAAGCAAAAGATAAATATATTACAATCCGAATATAAAGTAATATCCAGTATTACAACGGAAAGTAAAGGATCCACAGGCGGATCTTAAAATACAAATATTGTTCAACAGACTTTAGACGCCTAGAACTTGCAAGGTTCCTTATTAACGTCCTGAGCAGCTTCCAGCCTATTTACGTACTTGCACCTGTCACTTAGACTTTTGAAAATACGTCAGTTTTCACTGGTAAATACACTCAACCAACTCATTTGAAAAGAGTTTGTAAATTGGTTTGAATGCACTTCGGCACAAAATATGTAGACACATTGATTAAAATGCACAATGCAAAATTAATCTTTTATACTTGGGATAAACTATATTTCATGTTATCAATTTTACATAACTTGCTCTACATACGGGGCCCGGTTCTATGCCGGTTCATGATTAACCGACACACCACTATTCCCTTATTGGGAATCCCTTATTGGGTATAATTAATTTATAAATATATGGCATCTGTCAGGTGTATGCCTACACCCCGTGCTTAGGTCGTGGTCATTGCATTTAATGAGTCAAGGATATCCAGGACACGGTCGCATTAATCCCCAATGTTTCAGTCAAGCAATACAAATTAAAAACAGGTTATTTGGTTATTTGGTCGTGGCCATTGCATTTAATGAGTCAAGGATATCAGTAGGATGTCTTTTATTATGCCCGAAACGAATTTAAACACAAACTATGCCTCGTAGGGGTAGTTTGGTCATTTTCAAGGTTATAAAAGAGTCTAAGTATTAACCTGAGTTACAGGTCTGATATAATTAGCAAAAATACTTAGTTTATTAAGTTATAACAGTAGGGTGAAGTATATATGTGAAATTTATCAATTATAACCAAACTATGCACCGTAGGGGCATTTTGGTAATTTCACATAAGCCGTAAAGCTCAAAACTGAAGTCTGAGTTAAACAAATTTTGCTTACTGTTAAAATATTATAATTTGCCCAAAATATCAATAGGTATCAACCCTTGTATGTTTAAAATAGTTCTAGTACATACTATGCGTTAAAAACGCTTAAAAAGGCAATTAGAAGCCATTTCCGGGTTCTATACATAAAGCTGATATTTTTATTATTCCAGAAGGCTTAAAATAGTGCTTTCGCATTTCATCTTCCGATTCCCATGTTAGATCTGATCCTTTCCGATGTTGCGATTGAACTAAAACTTGTCTAGTGGCTTTGTTTCGTAGATGCGTTATTTTGGAATCTTTGATAGCCACCGGCCTTTCAACATAGTTCATTTTCTCATCCAGTTAAAATAATTTATTTATCATATGTAATCAGTAGCAAAAGGTTTGGAGTCAATTAGATATGTAAAACTCATTTTATAGCCCGTAAGGGCAAAACCGACAATTACCGGATTAGGCCTACGACTATAAGTTATGCTCAGCCTAAAATTAATTAAAAATCTTCAAAAATCCCAAAATAATATATTACATCAGTGGGTAATAAGTTTGATATCAAAAAGTATGCTTAGATAGGCCATAAGCTAATTATGTCGTTTAATTAACATAAAGCTTTCAATTTACGCTAATGAGCATAACTCTCAAACTACACCTCAAACTGATGTCAAACTTTGGGTACAAGTTTATATATCAGTGACTAAGGTTTCTACACTTTTACATTTCCAAAAATCACGTTTTATGGTAATAAGGGCATAATGGTCAACATATGAGCAATTAACGGAATCATGCGTATTAATCGGTTAACTAATGAACCATGGTGTATAATCACAGAGGGTTATACTAGCATGTAACATGGTCTAAATGAAGCTCTTAGATATTTCTAAATCATACCAAAACGGGTCAGAACTGAAGTCAAAGCAAAAGTCAAAGCTTTGCGACTTTCGGTTCCGAACCGGGTCTAAACAGGAAATTGTCGGGTGGAACATGTTTAGACATGTTCTTACACTAATTACCAAATTATATTAATGATCAAACAGGTTGTATGTGTTCTACATTGCTAATTATGCATAAATTAGAAACGAAGTATCCTGTTGACTTTTTAATCACAAGTTTGACCCGACATTTGACCTAGTTAGAGTGGGAATCAGGGGGACCCCTTTTAAGGGTTTATTACCCACATAATTACCAACTTATAACTACCTTCAATTCGACTAATCACTGGACCAACAATGATTAATCTTTAAGTCAACTGTTAATTACGACAGTTTGACTTTTAAGCTTAAACTAAGTAAAAACTTAACTAAGGAAGGTTAAGCAAACTTACAACAGTCCTATGAACGATTAGGAAGGTCTTGGGTCTGCACTTAAGCTCTAGAAATGCTCCAAAATGCAGATGGAAGGTGTGGGTGAAATGTTGCAACCTTGAGGCCTTTTTATAGTGTTTCAAACACCTTAGATTGTTGACAACTCAAGCTATTATGGACCATGAATCATCAACACATGTCCCTAAGGGCTAAAAATCAGTTTAGGCAACTCATGGAAGTGTTAAAGGGCAATACTAGACGTTTGAATGGGCTGAACAGGAAAGAAAACGAGTTTCTGCATCTGGGAGACTGCTTGCGCTCCGTAACAACCACAGTGTTGAGGTGCGCAAGCCCTTGGCCAGCAAACAGAAACTTTTAAATGTTGACACGTTTGGCCCCTGAACTTCCAAATGTCATTTCCGACACCTCTAAGGCCCGTTAAACCATTTTTAATGCTTTATAATGATGCCTAAGCATGGAGAACATGAAACATGCTCAAAAATATGCCGGATGTCGGTTCGTTTGGTCGTACGGTAACGTTGTTCGGCTAATTACGACGAAACACGGACGGACGCGAAAAACAATCCAAACGACGCGACGAATGGAATTTTATCAAGCCAAACACTAAAATAAAATATTTTAGTGCTTACATAAATTTTTGGGTGTCCGGGAATATCCAGAATGTAAGATATGCGCGTAAACGCAAACTTGTGCGCTTTTTGACACTTTTAGTCCCTGCATGACCTAAAAGCTTATTTTAGCGTACCAAAACACCTCTAAGCCTATATCTAAGCTATATTAAGGATAAATAGGGTATGTTTATCTCCTGGTCATAATCCGGAAGGTCCGATAACATACGAATCGGTATACTTTAGCAGTTTGACGTTTTAGGTCCTTCTAATGCGCAATAGCATTGAAGCCTTATCTAATTCATATTAGACATTCTTGAAAGTATTATTAAACATCATAATGCTTCGGGCTCGATAAAAGGTCATTCAGAGGTATAATTAAACATATTGACACTTCTAGTCCCTTATACTTGCAAAGTTGCGCGTAACTTCACTTTTAGGCATAAAAGCCTTGGATTGCCAATGATTGGCATTCCCGAGAGTATAATCAAATATCATGAGGCTCTCGGTTTGTTAAAAGGTCACTCAGAGGTAAGAATTAATATGTTGACGCTTTTAACCCTTTATTGCGCAAACTTTCAATTAATCACATAAACGGCTACACTTGATTAACAAGTGGCTCAATTGTGAATATAAAACCGTAAAAGGTTAATTAGAAACTTATTTTAGGTATGATAATACTTCCAGTTCTTTCATAATCAAAGTTTTTCGATTTTTCAAAAAATAAATCCCTTGAATTCAATGTTTGACTTCATTAGGGTTTGTTACACGTGCCAATACTTCATTGGACGTGATTTTTCGAGGTGTTACATCCTCACCCCCTTAAAAGAAATCCCGACCTCGAGATTTGCTAGAATGATGGAAGTATTTTCTGAAGTAGCATGGACTTACTTCCATAGTATATTTGGGCCTCTAAGGGTATCCCAGTTGACCTATACAATAGGTACATACTCTCCTTCGGAGCTTCTTAACCTGTCGATTCTTAGTCTATACAGGTTTATTGTCTAATCATAAAGTTTCATTAGTCTTCCTATCATTACGTGATAATGTTTTTCGGTTATTGGCGAAACACATCCTTCGGTTACTAGTGTGTAATGTATTGCGAGCTCCGCCAAGCTCCTTAAATAGGTTTTAGCTTATAAGCCACTTGATCTTGATACATTCGATTTCCTTCGAATGATTCTATATATTCAGAGCTTAACTAGCCTGATAATTTAACAAATCTGGCACACAGAGATGTCAGAGATGTCCGTACTCTCAGGCTTTGGTTCATCTATCGATGTCGGTGTCAGATAAATGACACATTCTCTTTACAAATGCAAGGATGCCCTAAGTAGAGATATTTATAAGGACATTTTATATTGGATATCTTCTTTGAATACTACTAGTCGACTTCAGTACCATATGATCATTGGGATATCACAGGGGTTCCATGCATTAAACCTCCATACTGATCAGGCATGGAAGCAATCTATGGGACACACTAGGATACGCCAATCCTCATATGGCACTCTTATCAAACATAATTTGGCATTCGCAGGCGATATAAAATAACGAGAAAATAATAAAATAATATATATTGTCGTACTCTTTCTGGGGAAGAGTACTCCAGATTCTTATGAAAGGATTATCTCCGAGGATGGGAGAGAGGGTCATTAAAGATTCCGTTGGTAAATTATACTTTATTTTTAATATCTGAAGTTCTTACGAATGTAGTCAAGAGTTTACTAGGCTTATGGTTTACTAAAGGTTTATTATCCCTTGCATTAACGTAAGATACTTAGCAGAAACTATCAATGCTAAATGGTACGGGACGTACCTGATGCTATTATTGATATGTACTGTCTCTGTCATTCATCCGTTAGTTTAGGCGTTTCCTTTCTTATCCATCCCAGGCTTAGCTGCTCCTTCCTTGGCAGCCTCAGGGCAATTAGTACTGATGTGCCCCTTTTCGCCACAGCTGAAACAGTTTGCATTCTTTATGTCCCTACATTCGTGGGACTGGTGACCAGTTCTTTTGCAGATGCCACATTGCTTTATCTTTTGGTTTGATCGACACTGTCCCCAGTGCCTTCTGTTGCAAGTTTTGCATGTAGGCTTCTTGTTGGAATCCTGTTGGTTATTGTTGAGCTCGGATTTGCTCTTCTTAGGATTCTGGGAGTTATCCTCCTCCTTTTTACGCTTCCCTTCTTCAGAGGCTTTGGCAGCCTTGTTTCTGACCACATCGAGTGTGAGAGATAGCGACAGATCTGCTGCCGACCTGAATGTAATAGGTCTCGATGCTTTCACACTGGCCTTTATTTCTGGGGCTAAACCCCCAATAAAGCGAGCTATTCGCTTTGGTTCCGGTGTGATCAAATAAGGAACCAATCGAGAGTTGGTATTGAAACTTGTAAGGTATACTTGACAATCTAAGTTCTCCATGACTAATGACAAGAATTCAGTCTCGATCTTCTCAACTTCATGTTGAGGACAATAATTTTCTTTGATAAGAGCAACGAACTGATCCCAAGTCATGTTGTACAAAGGGATCTTCCCGGTGGCTTGAATCAACGATCTCCACCAGGCTAAGGCCTCACCCTTAAATGATTGCGACACAAACTTGACCACATCCCTCTCAGCGCATCCGCTGATATCCACAACTATATCCATCTCATCTAACCACGTCATACAATCTACAGCTCCTTCCTCCCCAGTGAAATCCTGGGGTTTACATGAAACAAAGTACTTGTAGGAGCAACCCTTTTCACGGGGTCCTTGATTTAGTATGATCTGTTGAGATGGATCACTGTGATGATTAGAGGAGTGACGCTCGTCATCTTCCTTCTTGGGTTCATCCTTCTTGGAAGGTGGCTTCAAATGCGGTGTAGATAGGGTCCTACTCCGAGTCCCACTATACTCTTCGTACTGCCGCTCCAATGCCTTTGTAACAACGTCGTCTACCAACGCTTTCAATTCAGCACCCGTTAAATTACTCCGGGCGTTATTAGTATTTTCCCTTGGGTGGCTATTTATTTCATCTGAGCCAGCCATTTAATTGAACTGTTACAGAAAACAAGGACAATAGTTTACTTGGGAGTTTATTATGGAATTGTCTTTTATGGCAATTCATTAACCATGGTAACGGAGACCATATTTGGTTAATTTATTAATCACATTTATTTAGGATTTATATTATAACTTATCCTAATTACAAAAACAATAACAGTTTTACTAGTGGCACGAAAGGCCTAGTCACATGGACATTTATAAATTATAAGCTATGATTTTAGAGAATCAAAGCATTGAGGTTTGAATCATAGTTCATTACCTATTTCGGTCAGGGAGTCATCGCTACCCCTGTCTTTTGGCTCGTGTAGAAATGAGCAAGGCCCGTAGGCACTATATTACCAATGCATGGTCAAAATATGATCATCTTAATTGATGATTTAAACCCATGATGCAGAGATCATTAAGTTGGGTTAGGAATCTTTTGAATAATCCTTATATAAGAATGACGTGTGTGATTTTAATGAATCACGTCTGCCAGGAGTGTTAACATATTTTCAGATGTTAACAGGGACACGAATCTTTTAAACAAATCTTACCATCTTGGCCAGGTCTTTATAATGACACTCAGGCTAGGTTTCACTCTTAAGATTCTTATTCATATGTATACTGGCAGGGAAGGAAGGATATTTATTTTATTCAGGATTTTTATTATAAATCCTAATTTACAAGTTAATAATAGCACAAATGGCCTAGTCGCGTAGACAAGTTTAATTTATAAGCCATGATTTCAGAGAATCGAGGCATTAAGGTTTGAATCAAAGTTCATTACCTTTTCTTGACAGGGAGTTATAGGCTACCACTGTCTCTAGTCTCAGAGGACATTAACTATAGCCCGTAGGCACTTCCCTTCTAAGGGATGTTTATAATATGATCATCTTATAGGATGATATAAGCCATGATTTCAGAGAATCGAGGCATTAAGGTTTGAATCATAGTTCATTACCTTTTCTTGACAGGGAGTTGTAGGCTACCACTGTTTTTTTTAGTCACAGAGGACGTCAATTATAGCCCGTAGGCACTTCATCCTTAAGGGATGATTATATAAATAAGGGAAATTGGAGTAATCTTATTTAAGGATGACTCATGCGATTTTATCAAACCACGTCTGCCAGGAATGTTAACATGTTACAGATGTTAACAAGGATTGGAATCCTTTGGGTAGGTTTTACCGTCTTGGCCATGTCTGCAATGACATTTAGGCTAGGTTTTACCATCTTGGCCATGTCTGCATTGATATTTAGGCTAGGTTTTACCATCTTGGCCATGTCTGCATTGACATTTAGGCTAGGTTTTACCTTTAAGATTCCTTTAATATTTAACGCAAAACAATCCTAAATTGAAATGTTAACAAGGATTTGAATCTAATTGTGGAACTACCGTCTTGGCCCTGTCTTAAAATGACACATGAGCTAGGTCTTGTTCTTTTTAGATATTGCCATTTTATTATAATGGTAGATTTTATAATATAGGAATGATATTTTTTTTATATAATCGTTCCTTTAAAATTTAAACAAGTATATGGTTGCCCTAAATGGGTCTTCTAACAGAAAAATGACTTGCCCATGCAAGAGCTAATCAGAAAATGACAAGGAACCAAATAAGGACAAATAAAACAAATTAGAATTCGTCCTATGTTCTTGTCTAGACTCAAGAATGTGCAACTGTGTAACTGAGATTAAACACAAAAAGGCTAGTGTTTAATTCGCTCAGTGTTGGCTCTGATACCAACCAGTCACACCCCGACTTTCCACGTGTCACCGGTGGGCCCGGTGGGGAGTATTGTGACGTAGTGGATATCATCATAGTCAAACAACACAATATATAAATGCACAGCGGAAGCAAAAGATAAATATATTACAATCCGAATATAAAGTAATATCCAGTATTACAACGGAAAGTAAAGGATCCACAGGCGGATCTTAAAATACAAATATTGTTCAACAGACTTTAGACGCCTAGAACTTGCAAGGTTCCTTATTAACGTCCTGAGCAGCTTCCAGCCTATTTACGTACTTGTACCTGTCACTTAGACTTTTGAAAATACGTCAGTTTTCACTGGTAAATACACTCAACCGACTCATTTGAAAAGAGTTTGTAAATTGGTTTGAATGCACTTCGGCACAAAATATGTAGACACATTGATTAAAATGCACAAGGCAAAATTAATCTTTTATACTTGGGACAAACTATATTTCATGTTATCAGTTTTACATAACTTGCTCTACATACGGGGCCCGGTTCTATGCCGGTTCATGATTAACCGACACACCACTATTCCCTTATTGGGAATCCCTTATTGGGTATAATTAATTTATAAACATATGGCATCTGTCAGGTGTATGCCTACACCCCGTGCTTAGGTCGTGGCCATTGCATTTAATGAGTCAAGGATATCCAGGACACGGTCGCATTAATCCCCAATGTTTCAGTCAAGCAATACGAATTCAAAACAGGTTATTTGGATTTCCCGACTTATTGGTCTTTGAATCCCATACCTGACCATGCGGTATTTATATTACCGTATCCCAAGCCCGTAATAGGGAAAATAAGTTAAGAGTATTTACCTGAGCTAGCTCCTGTCTTAAATAGCAAGAATTATAATAACTCAGCCGTATTCACTTAAGTAAGCGTAGGTACAATTTACCGGAAGGCTCTAGTCTGGAATGATGGTATAAATAACCAATTAGAATGCTAACGGGTCTTTAATTAAGCCTAAGCTTAGACCGGTTAGTCTTACCGAAAAAAATACGGTTCAAACGCATGATTAAGCGAAGACCGGATAGAATGTGATTTAGACCCGACAAGTTTGGAGACTTGCTTATTATGGGTATTTCATGCACATTCTGGATTTTGAGATAAAACCGATAAGGTTTGACCCGTTTCGGCTAATTTATGTAAATTTGTTACATAAACCGAACCGAACGCGTAACAAGCGTAACGGGTATCCGTAAGAGCCATATACAGGTTTCCTAGGTTAATATGCTTCAAATATGTTGTGACATCAGTAGGATGTCTTTTATTATGCCCGAAACAAA
The DNA here is from genome assembly GCA_030545235.1 of Helianthus tuberosus. NCBI lineage: Eukaryota > Viridiplantae > Streptophyta > Magnoliopsida > Asterales > Asteraceae > Helianthus > Helianthus tuberosus. Next base: position 211,850,125 of record CM060441.1, on the reverse strand, counting down.
TTTAAACACAAACTATGCCTCGTAGGGGTAGTTTGGTCATTTTCAAGGTTATAAAAGAGTCTAAGTATTAACCTGAGTTACAGGTCTGATATAATTAGCAAAAATACTTAGTTTATTAAGTTATAACAGTAGGGTGAAGTATATATGTGAAATTTATCAATTATAACCAAACTATGCACCGTAGGGGCATTTTGGTAATTTCACATAAGCCGTAAAGCTCAAAACTGAAGTATGAGTTAAACAAATTTTGCTTACTGTTAAAATATTATAATTTGCCCAAAATATCAGTAGGTATCAACCCTTGTATGTTTAAAATAGTTCTAGTACATACTATGCGTTAAAAACGCTTAAAAAGGCGATTAGAAGCCATTTCCGGGTTCTATACATAAAGCTGATATTTTTATTATTCCAGAAGGCTTAAAATAATTTATTTATCATATGTAATCAGTAGCAAAAGGTTTGGAGTCAATTAGATATGTAAAACTCATTTTATAGCCCGTAAGGGCAAAACCGACAATTACCGGATTAAGCCTACGACTATAAGTTATGCTCAGCCTAAAATTAATTAAAAATCTTCAAAAATCCCAAAATAATATATTACATCAGTGGGTAATAAGTTTGATATCAAAAAGTAAGCTTAGATAGGCCATACGCTAATTATGTCGTTTAATTAACATAAAGCTTTCAATTTACGCTAATGAGCATAACTCTCAAACTACACCTCAAACTGATGTCAAACTTTGGGTACAAGTTTATATATCAGTGACTAAGGTTTCTACACTTTTACATTTCCAAAAATCACGTTTTATGGTAATAAGGGCATAATGGTCAACATATGAGCAATTAACGGAATCATGCGTATTAATCGGTTAACTAATGAACCATGGTGTATAATCACAGAGGGTTATACTAGCATGTAACCTGGTCCAAATGAAGCTCTTAGGTATTTCTAAATCATACCAAAACGGGTCAGAACTGAAGTCAAAGCAAAAGTCAAAGCTTTGCGACTTTCGGTTCCGAACCGGGTCTAAACAGGAAATTGTCGGGTGGAACATGTTTAGACATGTTCTTACACTAATTACCAAATTATATTAATGATCAAACAGGTTGTATGTGTTCTACATTGCTAATTATGCATAAATTAGAAACTAAGTATCTTGTTGACTTTTTAATCACAAGTTTGACCCGACATTTGACCTAGTTAGAGTGGGAATCAGGGGGACCCCTTTTAAGGGTTTATTACCCACATAATTACCAACTTATAACTACCTTCAATTCGACTAATCACTGGACCAACAATGATTAATCGTTAAGTCAACTGTTAATTACGACGGTTTGACTTTTAAGCTTAAACTAAGTAAAAACTTAACTAAGGAAGGTTAAGCAAACTTACAAGAGTCCTATGAACGATTAGGAAGGTCTTGGGTCTGCACTTAAGCTCCAGAAATGCTCCAAAATGCAGATGGAAGGTGTGGGTGAAATGTTGCAACCTTGAGGCCTTTTTATAGTGTTTCAACCACCTTAGATTGTTGACAACTCAAGCTATTATGGACCATGAATCATCAACACATGTCCCTCAGGGCTAAAAATCAGTTTAGGCAACTCATGGAAGTGTTAAAGGGCAATACTAGACGTTTGAATGGGCTAAACAGGCAAGAAAACGAGTTTCTGCATCTGGGAGACTGCTTGCGCACCGTAACAACCACAGTGTTGAGGTGCGCAAGCCCTTGGCCAGCAAACAGAAACTTTTAAATGTTGACACGTTTGGCCACTGAACTTCCAAATGTCATTTCCGACACCTCTAAGGCCCGTTAAACCATTTTTAAGGATTTATACTGATGCCTAAGCATGGAGAACATGAAACATGCTCAAAAATATGCCGGATGTCGATTCGTTTGGTCGTACGGTCACGTTGTTCGGCTAATTACGATGAAACACGGACGGACGCGAAAAACAATCCAAACGACGCGACGAATGGAATTTTATCAAACCAAACACTAAAATAAAATATTTTAGTGCTTACATAAATTTTTGGGTGTCCGGGAATATCCAGAATGTAAGATATGCGCGTAAACGCAAACTTGTGCGCTTTTTGACACTTTTAGTCCCTGCATGACCTAAAAGCTTATTTTAGCGTACCAAAACACCTCTAAGCCTATATCTAAGCTATATTAAGGATAAATAGGGTATTTTTATCTCCTGGTTATAATCCGGAAGGTCCGATAACATACGAATTGGTATACTTTAGCAGTTTGACGTTTTAGGTCCTTCTAATGCGCAAACTTGCGTAACTTATCATTTAATAGCATTGAAGCCTTATCTAATTCATATTAGGCATTCTTGAAAGTATTATTAAACATCATAATGCTTCGGGCTCGATAAAAGGTCATTCAGAGGTATAATTAAACATATTGACACTTCTAGTCCCTTATACTTGCAAAGTTGCGCGTAACTTCACTTTTAGGCATAAAAGCCTTGGATTGCCAATGATTGGCATTCCCGAGAGTATAATCAAATATCATGAGGCTCTCGGTTTGTTAAAAGGTCACTCAGAGGTAAGAATTAACATGTTGACGCTTTTAACCCTTTATTGCGCAAACTTTCAATTAATCACATAAACGGCTACACTTAATTAACAAGTGGCTCAATTGAGAATATAAAACCGTAAAAGGTTAATTAGAAACTTATTTTAGGTATGATAATACTTCCAGTTCTTTCATAATCAAAGTTTTTTGATTTTTCGAAAAATAAATCCCTTGAATTCAATGTTTGACTTCATTAGGGTTTGTTACACGTGCCAATACTTCATTGGACGTGATTTTTCGAGGTGTTACACGGGTTATGTTAGTGCTGCCAATGTCAAGGGTTTTTCTAAGTCCCATGCTCCCAAGTCTTCAACCCGTCGATCTTCCCGTCGGTATATCAGCAATACCTTTTTATGGATGTTCCAGAGGGTTAAAGCCTTGAACGTTCTTCATTACTCAATCGGTTGAAGAATTTTTCAAACATGATTTCAGTAGCTGCCCCAGTGTCTATGTATGCCCTGTGTGTTTGTAACGTTCCCACAGTAGCTTCTACCACAAGAGGGCAAGAAAGAGGGTCTTTCTCCGTTGGGGGGAAACAGACACACTGAAGCTCCCAAGCTTCCAACCGCTGTCTTTTATGAGGAACCCTTCCATCAAAATCCACCATGTTGACTTCCTTGCCTTTCCCTTCAGCCATTTTGTCCCGGACTCCCTTTACCAAATGAGCGAGTTCTCCGGACTTAACAGCTTCTTCAATTCTTTTCTTGAGCTGGAAGCAATCGTTGGTGTGGTGACCTTTTTCTTCATGAAATTCACAATATTGTGTGGAGTTCTCATTTTTTCTGCTTTTGGGGAGAGGCCTAGGAGGCCGAAAGTTTTGCTTGACTTCTTCCGTCGCGAGGATTTCTTGAGGGGTCTTCGTGAGGGGTGTGAAACTTATGCCTTTCTCCCTGCTTGAAGGGTTCCGGCCTTCAAACCTTCGAGGGTCTGAACCCTTTGACCGCTTGTCATAGGAGTTAAAGTTCCCCCTTTTTCTAGCTGGACCCCCTCGTCCTTTGTTCTTTAATGTCTACTGCCTCCTCTCCCCGAATGTGGGCTTCAGCCCTCTCGAGGGCTTCTTCCAAGGTCTTGGGCAAGGATTTGTTGAAATCTCTTGTGAGATATTTGGAGGTGATGGCATTCAATGAACCAGCCACTTTCATCTTTTCGTCGGCCCCTACATAAGTCAAACCTTCCTTCTTGTATCGTTCAATGAACGCTCGGAGACTTTCGTCATCACGCTGTTTTATTTGGAAGATTACTGTTGCGTCTTTAACATATCGCCTTTGTTGGGAGAAATCGGCCAGAAAACCCTTGCTGAGGTCGTCAAAGCTTCGAACCCTTCGAGCAGGCAAGTCGTTGAACCAGATTCTGGCTGATCCAACAAGGGTTTGCATGAACATTAGGCAACATTCAGCGTTTGACCATTTCTCTATCCTTGCTGCACCGGTAAAGATCTGAAGATGGTCCTCGGGATCTTCAGTCCCATCGTATGTTTTGATGTGAGGAGGCATCTTGATCTTTGCTTGGAAATCATAATCAGCTATTTGCTGTGAGAAGCATGAAAGGTTACTTGGCTTATATGGTTTGGCCAAGTCTTCTTCAGCCCCTGCACCCATATTATTGCCATTGTCGTTGTTTCCCTGAGTGGCTAGCACCTGATTAATAAAGTGTTGCCACGGGAAGTTGGCCATCATCTGGGTCATCATTGAGGGCATGAGGTTGAAGCCTTGAAGGCTTCCGGGTGCAACTGAGCAGCTTACTCCAAAGGGAGTACTCATAACAGCACTTTGTGCCAAGGGGAGCACGGAAAGGGCTTGCTCCCATGTGGTTGTCGTAGATGCTGGAAAGCTCGTTACTGGGGACTGTAGGAGCTGGTCAAGGGTTAGCTCATGTCCCAAAGGAGCACCACTAGTAATTGGTTGGGAAGAGAAGATGGGATGCACTGTGGGATTTGTCATCGTGGATAGATATGGGTGAGGGTTTGGAGCATTACTGGGACCAGCCTCATTTCTAGTTGTGAAAGGAAGGGGAGGTGGTCCGGGAGACAACGTCGGTTCTGGCTCGTCATAATCTAGTCGGATTCTCACCCCCTTTTCTCTCTCTCTATTCACATGCTGGTTGAGGAGAGACCTCAATTCCAGGAAATTGTTGGCAACCCCCTCGGGGGTTAGTTCAACACGTGCCGGGGTGTCAGAGACACCGACATTGGGAGAAGGAACTCCGGATCTGGACGGAGTTGGTGTGTTGAAGGTGAGGAACTCGGGTGTGCTCCCCGGAGTTGAGAAAGAAGTTGGTATAGCCACATGAGCTTGGCTACTACCTGGGGTAGAGGTGTTTAGAATCTGATTTACTTCACCCGGGGATCCACTATCAGACATGGTGATTTTAAGTGAAGAGAGCTACACTACTAGGTCTTTTTTAGGATAAATAGCGGCGTAGCCCCACGGTGGGCGCCAACTTGTTGATGCAACAAATAAGAGACCAAGGATGGCAGCTGGGCTGGTTAGGCAAAAGGGTTGAAGGGTTCAACTTTGCCTAACGCAGGTCGTGGGGTCCCCCCACGTTTGCAAGACGTGGAAGGAGGTTCACTAGTTTATTATTGTTGTTTGCTGAAGATCCTTCTCTGAAGTATACTCAGATTCGGATGTGGGAGCAAACAGAATGTGTGTGTTGGATGTGAAAGTGAGTGACTTGCATAAAGCAAATACTCAATGTGAATGACCAGAGTTTAAGGAAACAGGCCTGGCCAAGAATGTCCCAACTCAGTTAATGAAGTGTCGATTATATAGGAGAAGACATCTCCCAAAGAGGCATTCATTTGACTAGTGTCCTTGCTTGCAGCGAGGGGCTTACCCTTTTGGCGGTTGAAGCCTTTTGACCCCTGGATAATAGCGTGTGTTTTGCAGACCTGCTTTGCTTTTGCGGCTGTGGGTTGGTGAAGCAATCCCTGGATGTGACTGGCCACTGTTTCCGTATTGCTTTTCCCCATCTCACAGCTTTTCAACCATTGAACCGTTTAAACCTTTGAGCGTTTACATATTTAGTCATTTTATTTAGTCTTGGGCTACCCCCGTCATCAAATAGAAAATATTAGTAAAGAGAAATAATCGTTTAATAAAACTAACAACTTAACTTTTACCTTACATTTTAGTTTTCAAGTTTTATAAAAAAAAATACAACACATGCTAATATAACTTTGATATATATTACACACTAATAATACCTAAATTCATTCATGAGTAAAAATCAACATTAGAAGATCATTTACTTTATATAAAACTTTTTAAAAATATATGTTTTGAATATACATGACTTAATCGAAGATGAATAAGTTGTTAGGTTAGAATGGGTCTCACACGAACACTAGAACAAATGCACAATGAGCTCTTACACACACACTCTAAATCATAAGAACAAGAACACAAAATTTATAGTGGTTCGATCAAGTTTGATCTATATCCATTCTCCACAATTAGTTCTCTCTTTGTATTAGATGCTCAAAGTGTACATGTACAAGAATGAGAAGTATTTATAGGATTACAGATTTTAACTACTGTAACAAAGAAAACTCTTGCTAGTTATTGCTTCGTCTTCCTTTGAGTAGAGGAAAAAACCTCTGCTCATCTTTCTCTGCTCTAGTCAAATCCTCCACACCTAATAATCTCCCCTTAGAGGCTTTGAAAACTTCAAAGTGCACTCCTTATAACTTCATCTTCATAAGTACCTCTCTAAACACTTCATCATCACTAGCTGTGGGTGACCTTCTCATTAGTTAATCTGAAGGCCAGTTGAAGCTATGCAAAGCTTCAACTTCTCTAAGGTAACAACCTTAGTCAACATATCAGCTGGATTTTCAGTTCCTTTGACCTTCTTTAACTTCAGAGTGTCATCACTAACTTGATCTCTGATAAAGTGATATCTTATATGTATATGTTTCGTCTTCGAATGGAAGACATGATTCTTTGCAAGGTGTATTGCACTTTGATTGTCACAGAAAAATGCACAATCAGTTTGTTCCTTGCCAAGTTCTTTGAGAAAGTTCTTCAACCATACAAGCTCTTTACTAGCTTCAGCAATTGCATAATTGTTACGTGATTTATAGTGTCTAGGAGTGAGCAACAACTGAATTGTCAACCGAAACCAAACGGAAAAAAGATGAAACCGAACCCAAATAAACCAAAAACTGAATTAACCGAAAACCGAATTAATCAAAAGCCGGTTATCAGTTTTTTTGTACCCTCGTTTAACCAAATTATACTGAACCGAACCTTTCACATTTTCATATATTTCTAGCTTTTATATCGCTAGTTCATGTATTTCATATTTTATACCTCCATTTCATATATTTATTTTTCCACTTCATGTACTAATTCATCAATTTCATGTATTTATACCTCAATTTCATCGATTATTAAGCAAAAGTTTTAGCCTAAGACCACACGGTGTGGGCGTTTATGTCACACCACGTTGCACACACCACCCCGGGAACGGCGTTGTCCTTGACGTTTATGTTTGGGCTTGGGGTTTTCCACCGGCGTGGGGGGCATTTGGGTTATAAAAACGCCACTAACCAAGCCACTCCCACACCGTCCGTTTTAGCACCACACCACGTTCTGACGCGTGGTCCACGTGTCGCAATGCCCCGTCTTCAAGCCCCTCCACACCGTGTGGTCTAAGTGTTGTTTTAGCTATTGATCGAAACTAAAGAACCGAACAAAAAACACTAATCTAACCAAATAAACCGAACTGCTTTACCGAAAACCGATTGATTAATAAAATAAAATAACCGATGACTTCATTTTAAGCTTCAGTTGTGGATAATAGCCAAACCGACCGAACCATACACACCACAATGAAATCGACTAATTGATGACTTCGCTTATAATGTACATCCACCACAATGACGCTACAATAAATGTTATACAAACAAAAAAACTACTAGAAACAAGTAGCGTAATTCAAATTCTTACTATTATCGCATCATGCGAGCACCCTGTTAATAGTTCTCTAGTCATTGAGGTTGATAACCCAATCAGTTAAGCAAAGATTTTAGAAACATCAAAATCAAGGAGATCATGAACTTCAAGTGTTAAAGAATTAAAAATGAAATTTTCCATTAAAAAAATTTAATCAACTCTCTATCATGTTTCTTTCCACGTCACTAATTTGTATTCTTGGTTGTTTCCAACAAGAAGATGCTTTCTGTAACTTTTTTATTTGGTGTACAAACACTGCTATAGCCGTTCAAAATATTTTATGTTTTGTTTTTGTCAGTGTACTGCTATAGCCGTCCATTAAAAAAAAAAAAAAAAAACTCTATATTCAACTAATAGCACCCCGTATACCCACCATCCAACGCATCGGTCTCATTTCCCCTGTTCCCGTTGATCGACAATCAACCTCTAATCCTCGACAATGGAAAACATCGACGTACTCATCACATCGCCTGTGAACCCTTACCTCGAACAAGAACTCGACAAACGTTTCAATCTCATCCGCCTGTGGAACTACCCACAAAAACAGGAATTCTTCAAGAATCACGCAGATTCCATCCGTGGCGTCGTCAACAACCCCTGGCACCCTGCCGACCGGGAGTTTATCGACTCGTTACCTGCTCTGGAGATCGTGTCGAGTTACAGTGTGGGGTTAGATCATGTGGATTTGGGGTATTGTAAGGAGAAAGGGGTTAAGGTTACGAATACACCTGATGTGTTGACTGAAGATGTGGCTGATTTGGCTATTGGGTTGATGTTAACGACGCTTAGAGGGATTAGTGAGTGTGATCGGTATGTTAGAAGTGGGTTGTGGAAGAAAGGTGATTTCAAGTTGACTACTAAGGTTAGTTTTTCTCTATTTTCTTCAACTTATGATTTCAAGTCGGGTAGGGTCACTCCACTAGAATATATTGAATTCAATCACTCACAACCAGTGGCGGATCCAGAAATTTTTTCATAGGGTGCGAAACATTTTTAAAAATTTTAGGCCCCAAGGTATATAAGTAAAAAAATTGGTTCGTATCGGGTCGGTTCGAGTCGGGTCGGGTCATGTAAAATATGATTTCAATCGGCTTGCGATCATAAGGATCCGAAGGAAGAGTATCCACATCAACGAATTCGGAAGATGTATCAACTTTCTTCTTGAGAAATCGTGTCATAATGTCCCTACTCATGGTTACTATCGGCTGTCACAAACAAATTGATCTATAAGTTCATGGCTCCATAACATATTACATAATGTATCAAGTATTCAAGCCCTAGAAATCAAAATGTAAATCACACTAAAAAACATCTAAACATCATACAGACCATTAAAAAAAAGGTCTGATCGTATATAACCCACCAAAAAAGAAAATATATCATCATCATCACTAACAAAATATACATATATAACCCACCACAAAATAACATATCGAATCACAGATGTCTCCTCCCATCAAAAATTCACTTCCGGTGGCTACCGGTTCCGTCCCACCCCACCAAAAATCAACCAAAAATCATCAAAAAATAACCAAAAATCATCAAAAATAACAAAGAAACTTACCCGTGTTCGATCGGCGGTGGTATGATGGCTGATTACGGAGGTATGCAGCTGCTGTTGTCGCTGATGTTCTGATCGCTGGCATGCGTGCAGGGATGATAAAGAGCGGGAGAGAATATGCAAGGGTTTTGGGGCTTGTTTATTTTATTTTAATTTGAAATATTGTTGATTTGTTGGGTTTGTTTATTGGGCTAAGACTTAGTAGTGGGCTAGTTAAAGGTATTGGGCATTTGGGTTTAGTTATTTCGGTATTAAAAGTTATATAATTTAGATAGTGTTTTTAAAAAAATAATAGTTTACTAAAAAAAATTTAAAGGATAAATTACGCTTTTCGTCCTTTATGTTTGTATCAGATTGCAATGGATGACCTTTAACTTCAATAATTACAGTCACAATCCTTTATTTGTAAAACTCATTACACCATTGGTCCTTTAGCACTAACCTAGTTATTTTTTATGGTTAAATCTAATCATGTGTGTTGCACATGAGGGTATAATGGTATTTTTACCCATTTATTAAAAAAACTTAACCTATTTATTAAAAAAAATTAACCCATATATGTGTAATTCAGACTTCAAATCCTTTCACTTTGTCTCAGGCCTTCCCCTCCCCCTCCCCCTCTGCCACCAGCCACCACCATCACAACTCCGTCACCACCGCCACCGTAGCCATCACACAACAATAACCTGCAAGTCGTCGGCAACACCACCTTCTCACCCCAGAAATAATATGGGTTTCAACTGATCCACCTACCATCGAGAACACTTCACGCACCCACAGAGAACTGCCGCCGCTAGAAACCACCATGGTTTCTTCAATCGCAACCTAAATCCGATGCTCCGGCCACCGGCACCGCCGCAGCCGCCTCTTCCTCCTTATTCGATCTGGGTATGCGAGGCGTTAGATCAGATTAGATCGAATCAAATCAAATCAATGAAGAAGACTAAACCTAGAAGACGTTAGATCTGATTTTGTTGTATTTTTTGTTTTTGATAATAATTATGGCCAAGCGAGAAGAAATCTGAAATTGAGGAAATGGTGAAGGTGTTGGAGGGTTTGAACCCGAATCCGAACCCGGCTGTTTATCTTGATAAGGTGAAATGATTCAAACATTTCGTAATTTTTTTTATAATTTTATAATCACCATTTGTGTTGAAAGTTGAAACTTGAGATTTGAAATTGATGGTGTTTATTATGGGGGATGCTGGGATCGAAGAGAACGAAGTTGTGGTTGAGATATTTCATCAGTTTGGCATTGACTCACTTGTCCGAATGCTCTTTGGAAAAAAAAAAAAAAAAAAAACAAACCATTTGTGTTGAAAGTTGAAACTTTAGATTTGAAAACAAACTTTAGTTCTTCCCAGAAACTTGAGACCTTTAATTGGCCATTCAAGGGATCATCAAACCCAATAAATAAACAATTATAATAAAAATGTAAAAACAAATAGTGTTTGAAGAACAGTAAATAAAAGAATCTCACTGTGAAACTTGAGATTTGAAATTGATGGTGTTTATTATGGGGGATTGTTTAGTTGGGGGATGCTGGGATCGAAGAGAAAGAAGTTGGGGTTGAGAGATTTCATCAGTTTGGGGATTTCTTGCAGGTTATTGATGTTAGAGCATTCACAGCCTCTTGTTTGTGTTTGTTATCTTCTTACATTCATTATCCATAGTCCTTATAACAGATAACAGTAAAAAAACGAATTTGCCCTTATGTGAAAAGCATATGATTGGATTTAACTAAAAAATTTAACTAGGTTAGAGTCAAAGGACCAAAGATGTAACGAGTTTGTCAAATAAAGGACCGTGACTGTAATTATTGAAGTTAAAGGCTATCCACTGCAATCTGGTACAAACATAAAGGACGAAAAATGTAATTTATCCAATTTTAAAATATAAATTTATAACACTTTTTACCAAAGGGATGCGGACGAAAAATTCCAAGGGTGCAGACGGAAAAATCCAAGGGGTGCGGACGGGATTTTCAACGGAACTTAGCACTAATTTTTTTTTTCCCGGGGGTGCGCCCGCCCACCTTGGGTTAAACTTAAGTCCGCCCCTGCTCACAACATCCAAAGTTCAGCCATCGAGCTTCATTTCATCACTAGTAATTGATTTTAGTGGAAATGCCCATCACTCACCACACACTCATCTCCATCATCGAACATGTGAAGCACCTCACTGGCGAAGCTTGACCCCCCCCCCCCCCGGTTTTAAAAACGGGGGGGGGGGGGGGGGGGGGGGGGGGCGAAAACGTATATGGCGCCCCCTCCCGCCCCTGTAGCACCTTCAATTCTTCACGCGTGATCATGGCCACGCATTATCCAGTTCACGTGTGGTAAGACATGGTGGCGGTGGTGTATCATGGAGGTCGACGCGTGGCCAGCCCTTCATAACGGGGCGCCCGTCTCCTCTTATAGTAAGTTAGGGATGGCAATAGAATCCGAACCCGAATCTGAACATGATGGGTAAATTTTAAACGCAACACGTTTGGGACGCACATGTGTTCGGGTAATCGGGTATAGTTCTAGGTATGAGATTTTTTTGTGGGTTTGAGAAGAACATTAGATTTAGTGATATACCCGTTTACCTGATCCGACTACCCGATACCAATTATATACCGAATTAATATCTTTTTAATTTTTTTAATATCTATATATGATAATCTGTTTTCTTTTATTTTTTAATGGCATTTTTGTATATTATTCACACTCGTTTGCTAAATATAATTGATTAATAGTTAAATGATCGATAACCAACGAGTTGTGGTCAGTATGCCGAACTACTATTTTAATAAACTAACAGGTTTACTTGAAACCTGTGAATATACCCGATGAATAATTATCCGATACATACCCGACTGGGATTTATGCTGAATTTAGACGAACTTTTATAACCGATGAATAATTGTCCGGTACATAACCCACAAGATTTAAGTTGAATTTCAAACAAACTTTTATAATTTATATATAGGGGAAATTACGAAAATGTCAATTGACCAACTCACATTACCAAAATGTCACCTTCAAGCGTCCATAGAGTGGCGCCTCAACCATGGGAGGCGTCCGACAAGCCTGTTGCGTCGATTGACACATAATATCGATGTCTCCTACACTGCTTGCGTCAATGATAGAAAAGTTGTGTGGCTTACGTCTGTGTCGTGTCATGGCTGACACAATAGAGATGTCAGGCCGACGCATTGGAGTGGTCTGGCTGACGTCATGGATCTGAGGCCAGGCTGACGCAACAAGGTGTTAACCCGACGCATTAGAGCGTAAGGGCCGACGCCTTCGAGTGGTCTGGCTGACGCATAGAGCATAAGAGCCGACGCCTTCGAGTGGTCTGGCTGACGCATTAGAGCGTTAAGGCCGACACCTTCGAGTGGTCTGGTTGACGCACTAGACGGTAAGTCCGACGCATTTTAGGGGTCACCCCGACGTACTAGAGTGCATACTTTCAACCGTACAACCGTACGGCCGACGCATCTAAAGGCCACGTTGACGCTTGAACTGTCCATATTGACTCATTAACATTCTGTACATTCTTCATCACGTTTTAAAAGAGTTGGGACCCAATAAAATTCATGTTTCAATTGTTATATATATTTACTTCCAATATACTTCTCAGGTCTTTGTTAAGTTTCCCTCAATTATTATGGGTGTTAGATTTGTTGTTTACATTAGTAGAAACTGAAAAGTTATTAATAACAACATGGAATATGTTGTAGAATTTGATTTAATCAGACGTCTTTTAGAAATTCCAAACAATAATATTCCTATCCTTAATTTTTGAGATATCTTTTTGAAATGTGTGGTGTTCAAAATATCACACGATTATCATACAAGATGTCAACTTTTACCGACCCCATTGATATAACGAATGATTATGATCGTTTGTTTTTTTTTCCAGCTTGCTAAAAACAATCCTCATGAACTTTTTAAATTATATGTTGTACAAGAAATTGGTGTCGGTATTCTACTGGATGTCAACGCACTAATTTCAAATGTCCCGATTTAAATGATCATGTTTATTGAAACTTATGACTTTAATGATTGTCAGAAAACAAATTTTGACAATTATTTTGAAAAACCTTTACCTGTTTCTTTCACGGGTAAAGAAAAATCTGGTTCATCAGGTCGGTTTAAAGAAGGCTATATTTTTCGAAACAAAGAACAGATGAAAATCGAATTAGGAAGATTATCTCTTGAAGAATGTTTCGAGTATAAAGTAGATAGGTCATCAAAAACTAGTTTTGTCGCATCATGTGTAATTGAAACTGCGAGTTTTTAGAGCATGTTGTCGCAAATCTAGTATAGGGAGAGTCATATCAAGTTTTTTTCTTTTTCTTTTTTTTTTTTAATTTATTTTTTGTCTTTTAGTTTTGTTTTTTTTACCCTCAACATTCTCCATTGTCACTTAGATCCATTAGCTTTGTAAAATGCTATTTTTATCCTCTTGAGTTTTACGTTTTGATATAAATTTAAGTTAGTTTACTTTTGACGTAAATGATCTATGTTTTGTCATAAATTTTGTTTGGAAACGAATTGGGTCAAATATAATACGTTTTCACTAGCTAGTATATAAGTTCAAGTTACTTTACGTTTCAATGTCGTCGCAACGCATGGAACCATTTTTAACTTGAAAAGAATACTATTTTCTTGCATGCTTTTTTAACTATGTTTCAGTATAAATCCAAGTTGGTTTACGATTTGACGTAAGTTTTTCTCGATAATAAGTCATGTAAAATATAATGCGTTTTCGTGCTTATTTTACGTATGTTTCGGTTAGTCTACGTTTTGACATAAATTTTATTAAAAAACGAGCCATGTCAGATATTTAACGATACAAACTCAAGTTACCTTAAATTTTGACTCCGTCGGATTTAACGATACAAACTCAAGTTACCTTTGCGAAAGGTCAAAATTCTACTTGAATATCAGATTGCAAATACCCAACCCAGCCAATTGTCATTTTGCCTTTTGTAGCTTACCTTTTATCCCCCCTTCATCCACACATGTGGACCGGAGTCATCATCACCACTCACCAGTAAACCCACACAAACACTCACCCACAATCATGGAAACCATCGGCGTACTAATGACATTCCCAATGAACTCATACCTAGAACAAGAACTCGACAAGCGATTCAACCTCTTCCGCATGTGGACCATCCCCCAAAAAACCGACTTCTTCAACAAACACTCAAATTCCATCCGCGCCGTGGTCGGATACGCCGGCGCCGGCGCCGACCGGGAGCTGATCGACGCGCTACCGGCGCTGGAGATCGTGTCGAGCTTCAGTGTGGGGCTGGATAAGGTGGATTTGGGGTATTGTAAGGAGAAAGGGATTAGGGTTACAAATACGCCTGATGTGTTGACTGAAGATGTGGCTGATTTGGCTATTGGGTTGATGTTAGCGACGCTTAGAGGGATTAGTGAGTGTGATCGGTATGTTAGGAGTGGGTTGTGGAAGGAAGGTGATTTTAAGCTGACTACAAAGGTTTGATTTTGCTCATTTGGTTGATTTTTTACAATGTTTTAAAACCGGTTTTTATACCGTCCCCGATTTGGCTCAGAAACGGTTTAACCGGGTGTACCGGACGGTTTAACTGGTTCTACCAGACGGTTGGTTGAACCGGTTTTTAAAACATTGTTTTAGTTTTTGATTAATTGTCTTTTGTTACTAGTTTGAATTTAGATGCTAGTTTTGCCATACAATATTACACCGAAAGATTAAGATTTAAGGCTTCAAGATTTGAGCAATGTTGATGTTTCTGCACAATTTAGGGTTTATCTAAAGTTGATATAGACAAATTGGATCTGCCCTCAAGTGGTTGTCATATTTCTGAATTTAGGTACACATAGATGACACTTAGGGGGGGTAAATGAATGGTGTTGTCAGGTCGAATATGAACACGGTACAAACTGTAATTTCGTAAATCGTGTCAGACAAATGAACCTGAACACTGACACTAGTATTCACGGGTTGAGACGAAAACGACCTGCTTAACCTGATTGTTTCTTTTCTTCTATTTTCTTTTTCACATGTTAATACTTTGTTATTTTTAAAAAGTGCAGGATTTTGAAACTTTATTTTTTGAATTTTGGCATAAAATACCTAATTGGTTTTTTTTGTTATGATGTATAACTTTTTTTAAACTTTTAAATCAATAAATAGGTTAAACATGTCAACTCGCGAACCCGCCATGTCGCACTGTAGACAACTTGTTTAGCTAAACGTGTGTGTGGGTTTGACACGAAAATGACTCAAACGCGTTTAGACTAACTCCAAACCAGTGAATTTCGTGCTAGGCTCGTATCGTGTCTAAATTTCACACTCGCGGTTGACAAAATTGTCTGAACAGCTATGCAATTAATGAGGTAAAATATCAGATGCCGGTCAAGGACTGATATTTGAGATATAAGTTATCTCGGTGAGATATCGGTGGGATATTGGTAAATATAATATCATGCAGAATTTATATATATAACAATTTAACACTAACAATTTAGTGATATATCGGTCAAATATCAGTGATATTCGGTCAATATTGTTGATGATATCAGTACCGATATTTTTTACTGATATTTTACATGAGGACCGATAACCGATACATCACCGATATTAACTGCATAGCTCAACAGTGCCGAAGAATGAGAATCACATATTTGGCCAATAGCATACCTGCAGAATATTATTCACATTGCGCAATACTCTTTCATTCAATTTGGACGACTAACTGTTTTTCATAATGTTTGCAGTTCAGTGGCAAAAAAGTGGGAATCATAGGTCTGGGAAGAATCGGGACAGCCATTGCTGAACGAGCCGAAGCATTTAACTGCCCCATAAGCTACTATTCCAGATCAGAGAAACCCGAATCAAACTACAAATACTTTCCAAGTGTCGTTGAACTAGCTTCCCATTGCGATATCCTGGTTGTGGCATGCCCGCTAA
Source organism: Helianthus tuberosus (assembly GCA_030545235.1). Taxonomy (NCBI): domain Eukaryota; kingdom Viridiplantae; phylum Streptophyta; class Magnoliopsida; order Asterales; family Asteraceae; genus Helianthus; species Helianthus tuberosus. Next base: position 211,834,067 of record CM060441.1, on the reverse strand, counting down.
CAGAACAAACCCGTCACATAGTCAACCGTGAAGTCCTGGATGCACTTGGTCCCAAGGGGTTTCTGATCAACATCGGGAGGGGCCCACACGTAGATGAACCAGAATTGGTGGCTGCTCTTGTTGAAGGGCGGATAGCCGGTGCGGGTCTTGATGTATTTGAGAATGAACCGCATGTGCCCGAGGAGCTGTTTGGGCTTGATAATGTTGTTCTGTTGCCACATGTCGGAAGTGGGACCGTGGAGACCCGAAACGCGATGGCTGATCTTGTTATTGGGAACCTTGAGGCTCATTTTAGCAAGAAGCCACTGTTGACTCCAGTGGTTTAGATGTGATTATGATGACAATGACATCAAAAAAAATGTAAAATCAATTGGTGACACTTATGTGCTTGTTTTCAAATTTAATAAATAACTAGATTTAAGGCGGGGGATCGTACAACTATGCCAAATAGCACTAATGTCACACCACCGTCAGCGACTACCAACACTGAGTCGATCCAGGACCCGCGCGTTGCGACAAACTTGTCAAACGAAAAAAATAAATGTAAAATATTGAACCACACATGCATGTTGTGTCGTGTTAACTCACCTAATTTTGAATGAAACAAAAAAACGTTAAACGACACACGCACGTCGCGCCGTCTTAACTCGCAAAATTTAGAACGAAACATGAAACGAAAATTTGCGAAAGATGAAAAGTATAGGGACCAAAGTTGAAGGTAAAAATATGTGAGGTTAAATTGAAAATAATAAAACTTTTGAGTTAAAAATGAAAAAAAAAACAATTTATATGTGTTAAAATTACAAAACATAAAAAGCTTTTGGGATAAAGTTAAAAAAATCAACTTTTGTTTTTTGAAAACCCCCCAAAACATAAATTACAACACCTTATGCACAAAAATTTTGCTAATTTATGGAGCGTAAATTTACAAATAAAACAACACAACTTTGAATGGATCAAACCGATTGAATTTGGTAAGATAATGAAACCATTATTTGATTAGGGTACAACCACTTAAGTACAATTTACAACCATACATGTATACAAAACATATTAAATTTGGTTAGATAATGAAACCATTATTTGATTAAGGCACAACAAATTAAGCACAATTTACAAAAATGTTACAAAATAATAATATATAAATAAATTAGATAATGAACAACAATTTAAGCAAAATTACAACTATTTTGATTAAGATACAACAATTTAAGCACAATGTACAACTATAAATGCATACTTTTGTTACAAAATAATAGTATATAAATAATATGCAAACAGAAGATAGCATCATGTTTAGAGTTAATTTGAGTTTTGACATCGATAGTTCAAATGTTAGGAATGTTTGGTATAGGCTCATTCTATACACACCCCCCCTCTTCCTGATTACACCCCCTCTTGTGAGAGGAAAACTGTCGGTCCCACGCAGGCCCCATCTGTAAGTATGTGAGAGGAGGGGGTGAAAAAAGTAAATAGGGGGGGTGTAGAAAGTAGCACCCGTAGTATATCGTATCATGTTTTGAGAGTGATAAAAAAGTAATCATACAGTATTTGATTGCTTCAAAGTAGTTTTTTGTTTACGCCCCGCTTGCGGTGTACACATGTAATGTATATATGTGTGGGCGCTCGTGTGGAAAAAGTGAAATTGTACAAACTTTAACGTTATTTTACTAATTTCATGAAAATAACATTAAAAGCGGCGGATGGTTAATCATGCATCATGTGGTGACGTTGATAGCTGAAAGACATGGAGGTACATGCACCAATCAGTCTTTGTCCCGATTGAGTGTTATGTCTTAGTTCCAAGGCTTGATACAAAACTACAATCGAGCCGGGGGTCTCACTAGAAGCAGTCTCTCTATTCCTTCGAGGTAGAGGTAAGACTGTCTACATCTACCCTTCTCAGACCATACCTTAGCTTTGCTATTGGTGTGATTTACTAAGTATGATGATTGTGAGAAAGTAGTTTTTTTGTTTCTTAGAAGAAATGGTTCTCTTTGTCCATTCCCTTAAAACCGATATGTAGCATAGTAAGTATTTTATTTGTTTTGAAAAATGATAATTTGTTTTTCAAAATAACTAAAGTTTTATTTTGAAAAATTATTTATAACCTTTTTTTTATGTGAAGGAAATAAATCAAATTATTTACTCGTTATTCGTCTGGTTGAGTAGTTTTAAATTGCTTTCATTTGGACCAGGCTGTTATGGGCATATACTAGTTAAACTAGCTCGGTGTTGGACCGTATATTTAAAAACTTTATTTCTTAGGTTCATTCCTTCTAAAATCTCATTTACTGATTCATTACTACGTCATGCTCTATATTTGTTTATCTCATACAATCATGCTTCATATTTTGTAAACATTATGAATTCACGACATTTGACAATTTCTCATCACCTATTGCATTTCTAGGCCTTTTTTATTTCCTAAAGGTAGCCGGGACCTATTTCTAGTTTATTTATGAATCAAGGTGGAGTTAATCCAACCGAACCGACCTACACTAAAACCACTAGCCTGCTTACTTATAAATACACTATTTTTCTTGTTTACAGCTAATTACAAATCTGAAATCTCTAAACAAAAGGTCCCAACTAGTTTTAATAGACACAAGAACAACATGCATAGTAAGTAATCATAATCTGTTTGCTTAATAAACGTAATAACAAAACTAAAACTTGTAGAGTAAACTGCCAAAATGGTCCCTGAGGTTTGGTCACTTTTGCCACTTTAGTCTAAAACTCAAACCTTTTGAATCTGGGTCCCGGTGGTTTCAATTTTGTTGCCATTTTCATCCAAAATCAAAAGCTGGTCAGATTTTTCAGTTAACATTCAGTTACTCTGTCTTTTCCTCCCTTTTAATAAAGGGCAAAATGGTCAGTTTTTTTAATTTGTTATAATAAAACGTTAAAAACTCATTTTGCCCTTCATTAAAAGGCATGAAAAAGACATAAAAACTGGATGTTAACTGAAAAATCTAACCATATTTTGATTTTGAATGAAAATGACAACAAAATTGAAACTAAAGGGATACAGATTCAAAAAGTTTGAATTTTGTACTAAATTGCCAAAAGTGATCAAACATCAGACCATTTTGGCAGTTTACTCTGGTATTTAAATAAATCTTAATGGGCCAACCGTTTAATTTAATTTAATGGGCTAAGTCAAGCGGGCCATATAAAAGATGTTTCTAGAATAAAACTTCTGGACGAATCCAGTTTCCTTTTTCAAAAGTATAAAATTACACATATACCCCTCTCTCTCGCCCCCATTCGTTTACCAGTCCACTGCACGACTCTTTCAAAATCATTATTAAATATCTTTTTCTTTCTCCGCCGCGTCCGTACACCGGAGGTACGATTTCCGTTCACAATTTTCTTCGTTCCGATCAACTTTTATAAATACATTATGCTCGTAGATTCAATCTGTATGTTTATGTTTAGCTAGTGATGCTGTTTGATTTGAATTTTGATGTAATAAATGCTTTTGTAGAATTTATTACTCGTGTAGATTTAGTAGGTTTTGTGGTTGAGTGCTATCGCGGATAGAGATCTACTTTTGTTTTGAATTTTGAATGTTGTTAGCCAGGGCTAGTAATTGGAATAATCTTTTTGCTGGATTGTTGCATGATTGTGTATAAACGGCGTCGTGTTAGTTTTATGGAGATTGAAGAGTTGATTTGTTGTTTAATGTATGTTACTTTTGTGTTGTTTGATCTTTGTTCTGAGATCAACAATAAGAATTGTAGTATGTGTGTGTGTATTCAAGCTATGCAGTTAATATCGGTGGGATATCGGTTATCGGTGCTCAACAAAATATCGGTGTCTGTCCGGAGTATCGGTTTCTATATTATCGGCGATATTGACTGACATTTGTCATTATTTTGGATGCCTTGGTTTATGTGGACCTGGAGCACAATTAGATCATGTTTTAAATATTGGCAATTATGAGCTTTAACTTGTGATATTATTATTAATATTATATATGTCTTGCGTTTTATTTATGTATATATAAATTCTGCATGATATTAAAATTACCGATATCCAACCGCAATAACCTATATCTCAAATACTGGCCCTTGACTGATATTTGATTTTGAACCGCATTAATTGCATAGATTCAAGGATTAAGGCTTACTACTTTAGACATATGAACTGTGTATATGATAGGCTGTAGTACATGTTAGTTTTCAGCAGTGGAATCTGTTAGTTGAGTTTGATCATACGATGTGAATGAGAGGTTAAAGTGACTAAGTGAGAAGGATATCGACTTGTAGTTCAATAATTCATAATGTGAAGTTAGGTGTTTGGATTCCAAATGTTGCTTTTGGCTTTTGTATTGTAAATTATTGACTGCTTATGTTTAGGAACTTTGAATGTATTATATATTGTTTATATATGCTATATAGATGAATAATGACGCAGTTGATGATTAATCTGATTGCCTTACAAGGTGTTACTTTATGTGGTTCAGGTTGATTCTTACTAAGAAAGAATAACTTTATCAATTAAACAAGCTACACTACTAATCAAAGATGAGCGTTGTGGGATTTGATCTTGGGAACGAGAGTTGTGTCGTGGCAGTAGCCAGACAAAGGGGAATTGATGTCGTTCTTAATGACGAGTCAAAGCGAGAGACTCCCGCTCTTGTATGTTTCGGTGACAAACAACGGTTCCTTGGAACCGCTGGTGCTGCATCCAGCATGATGAACCCTAAGAATACCATCTCCCAGATCAAGCGGTTGATAGGCCGACCCTTTTCCGACCCTGAACTGCAACAAGATCTTAAATCATTGCCTTTTTCTGTTACCGAGGGACCCGACGGTTTCCCGTTGATCCATGCTCAGTATCTCGGCGAAAGAAAGACGTTTACACCAACCCAGGTTATGGGTATGGTTTTTTCAAACATGAAGACGATTGCGGAGAAGAATTTAAATTCAGCAGTTGTGGATTGTTGTATTGGGATACCAATTTATTTCACTGATCTTCAAAGAAGGGCTGTTATGGATGCAGCTACTATAGCTGGCTTGCATCCTTTACGGTTGATGCATGAAACAACCGCAACTGCTCTAGCCTATGGAATATACAAAACCGATTTGCCTGAAAACGAGCAGCTCAATGTAGCCTTTGTTGACATTGGACACGCTAGCATGCAGGTCTGCATAGCAGGCTTCAAGAAAGGTCAACTGAAGATATTGGCTCATTCTTTTGACCGTTGTTTAGGAGGGAGGGATTTCGATGAGGTTTTGTTCCAATACTTCGCTGAAAAATTCAAGTCAGAGTACAAAATCGACGTGTTCCAGAACGCAAGGGCTTGTCTCAGGCTTCGGGCCGCATGTGAAAAGCTAAAGAAGGTACTCAGTGCAAATCCGGAAGCGCCTATGAACATAGAATGCTTGATGGACGATAAGGATGTTAGAGGTTTTATAAAGAGAGACGAGTTTGAACAAATTAGCACCCCGATATTGGAACGTGTAAAGAAGCCACTTGAGAAGGCTCTTTTGGAAGCTCAACTCACAGTTGGCGATATTTATGCTGTGGAAGTAGTTGGTTCAGGTTCTAGGGTGCCAGCTGTAATCAAGATTTTGTCGGATTTTTTTGGGAAAGAACCGAGGCGTACAATGAATGCGAGTGAGTGTGTTTCCAAAGGCTGTGCTTTGCAGTGCGCTATTCTTAGTCCGACTTTCAAAGTTAGAGAGTTCCAGGTACAATTTCAGTTTCTGTTTTTTAAGCTGCGTAAGTGACTTTTGATTTCGATTCTTTATATAATCTAATAGTACCTAAAGTCATTGCCTTTTGGTTCTGAAGGTTCAAGAGAGCTTTCCTTTTTCGATTGCTTTAACATGGAAAGGATCTGCACAAGATTCTGAGAATGGAAATGCGGAAAGTCAACAAAGCAGTGTTGTTTTTCCCAAAGGAAATCAAATTCCGAGCGTGAAAGCTTTGACTTTCTACAGGGCCGGCACATTTACGGTAGACCTGCAATATGCTGATGTTAGTGAATTGAAGGCATCAGCAAAGATCAGTACTTACACGGTAAGATTTGGTCAATATATTCATTTATTTAATATAGTTTAGAGCTATGCTCATTGCTTGATCACATATATGCCGGTAATGATCTGCGCAGATTGGTCCCTTCCAAGCAACAAAAGGTGAGCGTGCGAAGGTGAAGGTGAAAGCCCGTTTGAATTTGCATGGGATTGTGTCTGTGGAGTCTGCACAGGTGGGTCATCGAGTTTCACATCAACAAAACTTTTGTCTTTGTTTGTACTTAGCGTCTAATAGTAAGTCGTATCTTATTGTTTATCTTTTGTATATTATTCCAGCTCATTGAAGAAGAGGAAGTGGAAGTTCCGGTGTCGAATGAATCATCAAATATGGACATGGATAAGGCTCTGGCTGAGGAGGCCTCTACCAATGAAAATGATGTAAATATGCAGGATGCTTCTGTGACTGAGAATGGTGCTGTAGAAAAAGGAGATACTCCTGTTCAGATGGAGACCGACACCAAGGTTAGTATGATTATTGATCATCTAACGATCAAATAATTTGCTATGATTTTGATGTGATGTGGCGGTCACTGGTCAGTGGTTGTAAAAAAGGAACTTGTTTGGATGTAGAACACAAGTAATTCTTTTGTATTTTATTGTGCAGGTTGAAGCTCCAAAGAAGAAGGTCAAAAAAACCAACGTACCAGTTTCCGAATTGGTCTATGGGTCAATGCTACTTGCAGACGTGCAGAAAGCAGTGGAAAAGGAGTTCGAAATGGCGTTGCAAGACCGGGTTATGGAAGAAACAAAGGATAAAAAGAACGCTGTGGAAGCCTATGTCTATGAAATGAGGAACAAGGTAATTTCTTATTTATTTTCCACTATTCTTAAATATATACACACACATACATCGAAGTATAAGTGTATCACCTGAAATTGATCTTTGTTCCAGTTGCATGATAAATTATACGAGTTCGTTACGGATTCAGAGAGAGAAGGGTTTATCACTAAGCTTCAAGAAACAGAAGATTGGTTGTATGAAGACGGTGAAGATGAAACCAAAGGTGTATATGTTGCCAAACTTGATGAGCTCAAGAAGGTTTGCTTTCTCCACTTTTTATATGTATATACCATTTGCAACACTTAAATTGCACATTTACACTCTTTTAACAATTGCAGCAAGGTGACCCCATTGAACAACGGTACAAAGAGCACTCAGAAAGAGGATCCTTTGTCGATCAACTGGTCAATCATGTTAATTGGTTCAAACAGGCTGCTGCATCTGCTGATCCCAAGTATGAACATATTGACTTGAGTGAGAAACAGAAGGTAATTATTTTAATATCCATAATTTTTTTAGCGTATGTTCATTTTTATCTATTCACATGTGTCTACCCCACCCTCTTTCAGGTCTTGAACGAGTGCTCAGACGCAGAAAATTGGTTGAGGGAGAAAAAGCAACTGCAGGACTCGCTTCCAAAGCATGCTGATCCAGTTCTTCTGTCATCTGATATTAGGAAGAAAGTAGAGGCACTTGATAGGTATTTTTAGGCCTGTAAATGAACCTAACGAACAAGAATAGAGGCATGTCTGTGTTCGTTCATTTAATTTTAACCCCCGAATACAAACACGAACATATAACCGAACACATTTTTTTGTTCATGTTCGTTTATTAAGAAAATGGGCATGTTCGTGTTCGTTTAAAACCTAAACGAACAGTTCACAAACGTAAACAACCAAAAACAAACAAACTTAAACGAACATAATTTAACAAACAATAAACAACACAAATGAACATAATTTATTAAACATAAACGAACATAAAGTAATTGTTATATAAATTGGTGATCAATTACGATAGATTCCATTGGAAAACTCATTTTTATTACTAGAAAGCCCAATTACCAATTACTTATATTTATTATATAAGTAGTTAGAAAGTTCCTTATATGTTTAATATTTATATAAATATAATTACTTATGTATTTAAATTGAAACGACCATAAACGAACAAATAACAAATGTCAATCAACGAACATAAATGAACACAAATGAACGAACAAAACTTGTGTTCTTGTTCGTTCGTTTGGTTGAATGAACAAAATTTGTGTTCATGTTTGTTCATTTATTAAATAAACGAACTTCCCGCCGAACAAGTTCACAAACAGTTCATGAACGTTCGGTTCATTTACAAGCTTGGTATTTTCTTGACTTTAAAAAATATAGTGGTACTACGCGTTCCAGAATAACTACAACATAACATGTTTTTATAATTTAATCTCTACTAACCCTAAATCCAATTATATTGTTAATGATAGGGTTAAATTTCTATTCTTATTTTTATTGTAATGGTGTCTTGATCTTTTGCTTTGTTAAAATTTTGTAGTAGTTCATGCTAAGGGTCTGTAAAACTGTTGCAACCTCTTAGGGCTCGTTGAATTTATATTACCTTTTGTTTGTATTGATGTTTTTTTTTTGTGGTACCGAAAATAAGTTTTATGTTTATATGTACAGGGTGTGCAGACCGATAATGTCAAAACCAAAACCGAAACCTGCTGCTCCGGAGAAGGCAGCCTCACCTCCACCATCAACTGCACCCCCAGCTCAGAATGGTGAGCCGGCAGAGAACACAACTGCAAACCCGAACGCAGAGAACAATGGAAAATCTGATGAGCCGGCAGTAGCTATGGAAACAGAGAAACGTGAAGCTGCTGCTTAAGGGTTAAGGTCCGTGCGATGATTTTTTTTATTAAACTTATAAACCTACAGAGGACTGGGTAGCTGTTTCCTTTGTATAATCAAGAGTATAATTAAACTTATAAACCTACAGAGGACTGGGTAGCTGTTTCCTTTGTATAATAATCAAGAGTATAGATTTTGGTGGGTCGGCATTTTTTTCTCTGGCCTATATCGTTAGATCCATTGTCTTGGTCTAAAGTTATATGTCATGAAGTTTAGGTCTATGTATTCGAGGGTGTGTAAACGAGCACTTTTGATTTTCACGGGTTGCAATTGAGACCTCTACCTATATTCTTAATGAATTTTGCCTTTTTTTATTTTATCATGTAATCTGGCTTATACCATACCATATGATATGATGCAAGAAATTGCACAACGTTTTCCTGTGTGTGATGTTAACATCTTTAGACATAGTTTGAATTGGACTTTAGGATAAGCTTGAAAAGCAGAAACAAGAAACCCACACAAGACCATTAACTGATTATAGACACAACTGAACTACTTAATTAATTAACTCTAACATTCTATTCTATTCTCTACAATTGATTAACTCTAACATTCTATTCTATTCTCTACAATCTTAAAGCACAAAGCCGGTGGGGTTTCCACCGACTTTGCCTACATTCAAGCCTACATGCAAAGCACGCATGCAAAGCACACATGTCTTCTCTGATTCCATTCCAGCCAATTGCAATGGGTATTAATACTTTGTAATATTTAAAATCATAGGGATTACAACACAAATATTCATTTTTTTTCATCTTCGTTCACTAAATTTCTTTTTTAAAAACTAAACGTTTGGATTCAACCATACATTGAGTTTAACTGAATACGTCAAGACATGAGCTTTCATATGGTTTGCGCATGACATAGCGCTTGGACTATTCTGTTTGCAATGTACCCACGACGCATCGCCCGTGGGTTGTATTATGAATATTAAAATTTTTTTGTCGGTATAAATTCGAGTTGGTATAAGTTTCGATGTAAACTTTTTGGGGGAACAAGTCAGGTCAAATATATTTTGTTTTTTGATTGTTTTATGTACGTTTCCAATTCTACGTTTCAACCCTACCGCAACACGCTAAGGGTATAATTTTTTCCGTTGATATCCGTGTTATTCTTCCCTTGATACACATTTTATGCTTTTTTGTACATTTCCTATGTATGAGTCGGGTCACATATAAATACGATATACTTTACATTTTTATCCAGCTACAATGCTATTGAGTTAAATTGGATGCCTCAAAATGTGCGTTTTCACATGTTTACCGCATTACATAGCGCTTCGACTAATCTATTCGATGTTTGCAATGTACTCGCGCTGCAACGCACGCGGGTTTCCCACCGGCTTTCCCTCCATGCCCCCCGTACTTTCACGATGTTGCAATTTTAGCCCCTTGACTTTGGTATCTTCAAAGTTTCATAAAATGACAAATTTAGTCCCAAAACCTTCTACTTTGGATTTCCAAAACCACAACCTCATCTTTCAAACTTTGCCAGCACCAACCGTGTACTTTGGTTTTCCACCATCAACCCCCTTAGCTCTTACATAGTTACGCCACCAACCCTCTTCTTTTACATTTCCACCACACCCCTTAGCTCTTACACATTTCCGCCACCACCCCTATACTTTTACACTTTGTCGTTTTTAGACTTTGTTTCTTTACCTCTTGCACTATTACTCCATTTTTACACCCGCCAAACTTTAAAAAAAAAATTGCAATTGTAATCCCTAGACTACAACTCCTACTTTTGCAAATGCCAATGCATTGTGTTTTCCGAAATGTCTTTGGCATTGTGTTGTACGCTTTGTGTCTTCCTTTATGATTTACACTTTTTTTAATTGTCTTTTACGCACTGCGTTTTATGAATCGTGTTTTGTCTTACTATATGTTTCCACCCGTCGCGCGCCGCCGCAACGCTCGGCGGGCAAAATCCTAGTAACATCTTAAAACACAAAGTCGGTGGCCTTTGCCACCGACAGCCCCATTCAAATTACAAATTTGTCCTTTGATTTGGAAGATAGCACAAGGTACAAGATCTTCGCCACCATCGCCGGTAACAATTTCTGACAGAGAGACAAACATGGTATATCACCAAACGATTACACCAGTCACACACCTCCAGTGACAGTTGCGGATCTATGAGAGATAGAGAGAGATGAAGAGACAAACAAAGTAGACTCCAAATAGTCATCGATTTGATGAGATAGGAGACATGCAACCCCTGATCCGTTGTCTTCACCTTCACTAGAACATCGCCGGAGTTGTCGGAACTCGCGTCGACTTAGCCGCATCTTCACCGAATTTTTTTTGCCCTTTTTCACCCTAAACGACATGAATAGGTGATCGGAGACGAGTTTCTAGCAAAAAAACTAACAAAACATCTCAACATCACTTCCGTTTCGTTTCGAACAGAAAGCCGGAAACTGACCTGAAAAGTGATCGGAAACAGAAGCCGGTTCAACGGAACCAAACGAGCGGAGCTTAAATCGCCGGAAACGTGATCTGAGAAAGCGGTTAGCGGTGGAGAGAAAGGGGGAGGCGGTGGAGGGAAGAAAGGTGTGAGTGATGGTTTTAAAGGGTTATGTGTGAACTTATTAGTGTGAGAGAGTAGGAGGAGTACAGGAGGACTGTTGACGTGGGATGATGGTTTTAAAGGGTTATGTGTGTATAGTTTTGAGTTGTGATAATTATTATTCTTACTTTCTTTGGGTCTTTTCATTTACAGAGTTGAATAAAGTATTGGAAGACTTTTATTGTATTTAACATATAATATATATAAATATATTATTTATAATTTCATCCGGTTCGTAAATCCGGTCAGACCGGTTTATAAATATATTATTTATTATTTCATCCGATTTGTAAATTCGGTCCGACCAGTGAACCAGTAAGGCGTCCAGTTCAATATCCGATCCGATCCTGAAAACCATGATAATGGTGGCATTTAGGGCATTTATTACTGTTGTAGCATATTAAATTTCAATTCTGTATAAATTATAGATCCTTTCAATATTATATATCTTAAAATATTTCGATATAAGGAAACAAAAAAAAAACATTAGTTAAATAATAAGAAATAATAAAACAAAAACATAAAAAAAATTAACATCGCAACGTTCAAGACATCCAACTTTAGAGATTTAATAGATTCAGCTTTCATTTTTTTTAAGTAAACACGCTAACCTCTAACTTATGGTAATTGACAACTTTGAGCCCTATTTTTCCTACTTAATAAGTTCACACTTCGTTTTCTCCAACATTTTAACTCTTTTGTTTAATTTACGTTTACGAATTTACACCGGAACATGCAAAACATTCTATTTTTTTTTTACATGTGCCTAACCACGTTAATGTCACGAACATAACGTGTGTAACAAAGTAAAAGATGCACCACGTCACGCGCAGACATCACAAGTTAATGTCATCATTGTAACGCGTGTAATGAATTCGCAAACGCGACGTTGCCGTCGCAATGCGCGACACATGTAAAAAAACTAGCTATAAATTAAAAGACACAGTCGGTGGAAACCCCACCGGCTTTGCCTCCCCCTCCCCCTATACTTTCACGATGTTGCAATTTTAGCCCATTGACTTTGATATCTTCACAGTTTCATAAAATGACAAATTTAGTCCCTAAACTACTACTCCATTTTACACATAATTTACTTTTCACACCCCAACTTTGTGGTAGTTTCCTTTTCAGCCCAAACTTTGTTATAGTTTCCTTCTTACCCCAAAACTTTATCAAATTTTATCTTTACCCTTTCTTAGCCCTTAAGTTTAGGAAATGCAATTTTTAACCACTTCACTTTTTATGAACTTTGTAAATGCCACTTTGACCCCCTCGAGAGTTTTGCTTGACGATATAAATTCGAGTTAGTCGGGCCGCGTATAATACGTTATGATTATACGATATAAATTCGATTTACGTTATGTTTTGATCCAATCGCAATGCAACCATATGATACATTGGGTTCAATCGGATACGTCAAAACGTGTGTTTTCATATGGTTAACACATCACAAACGCTTGGACTAATCCGTTCGATATTTACGAAGTACCTGCGCCGCAACGCTCGCAGGTCTTATTACTAGTTGATTATGGATTATGGTTATGGTTAAGAGTAAAAGCTGAACCGAGTCGTGATTTTGCACACCCCAACTGAGCTCGGGCTCTGCTAAGTTATACTTGTTTATCGACCAGGTTTAGTCACACTCTGTAAATTATGTGGTATTTATAAAACAAGTGAGATTTGTACCCCCATCAATTTCATAAATATTTACAATATTAGCATAGTTTGTTAGAAATTGCCAGTTTGGATTACAATATATCCATTTCAAACTTGGAATTTTAATTCTGTTCAATTCATATTTTGAGCTTTTCCAATTCGATGTGCAAACTTGGAATTTTAATTCTGTTCAATTCATATTTTGAGCTTTTCCAATTCGATGTACGCCACTGCCCTCTACGCGCCTATTTATTACGTTTTAGTTAACACCTGGACACTTCAAAAACATATTTTACATGGATGGGGATTACATGAAAGAGGCTTGTATGGAGAAACCACATGAGTTTAGGGTTTAGGGTTTACAGAAATTCCTTTTATATAAATAACTATACATTTTCAAGCTATTGAACTTGACTTAATCGAACTTGACTTGAGCCAATCTCGAATTTTTCGAGTTTGACAATATGTGGTAATCTACAAACCATAAAATAGAACACCAAAAACATGCCACAATAACAAACAAAAGAACATTTTTGTCCCAAAGTACTAATTGGCTTATTCAACAAACAAAACAAACTATAGACATGACTTTACTCCTGTACAATGATAAACCTTTATATAAACACAATCTTCCAAACAAGATAATGTCAGCATATGTTTGTTTGTTCATTCTTCCATTCTCTTGATGGAGACCTCAAATCTACCTTAATCAATCTATCAATATTTGTTGAACTCCAGTATTCGAGCCTAGATCATTGTTTGTTCTTAGGTCCTCACTGCTAGATCCGGATGGTTGTTGACCAATATTACTTGTGACCACGCTCCACTTGCTAGAGTTATTTTGGCTATCAAATGCCATTTTTTGGAACTTTTTTAGCTCTTCTCTGTATTGGGCGGTGTCAAAATCCGAACTTGCATGAGAACCGTTTAACTTGTTGTGTCCTGCTTTGATACCCTCATCTAAGTCCTTGAGCGACAAGTTTCCTTCTAAGGCTCTCGCTATCTGCACCCAAATTTGATAATCTCGTTTGTAAAACAACTTTTATATGAGAGTTTCCGTGCCTAAACTACATATATGAACAGGTAAGTCCCTAAATGGTAACTTACGCGATTTTGGACTAATTGAAACTATTGACGGACTTGATTGTGCAATTGAAAACATTGTTTTACTCAAAAGATTATATAAAACTAAATTATGTAACTTTGTAATTATATTTTACACGCTAATTATTTATTAAAAAAACTTGTTTTCTGAGAAAAAAGTGTCTCGTGTCAACCTATTTGACTCATTTGACTGTACATATATTTACCCATTACCCAACCCGCCTGCCCTGTCCATTTTGCCACCTCTGCCTTTTAAAGTACCTGGCTCATTGATGGCCTTCGTCTTGCCAAATGGCGTACACAAAGAGCAGCGCAAGTAATCATCCTAGACATTTCAGTACACTCGTAATTATTCTGCAATTTTGCATCTGCTAATGAGCTATAATTGCCATCCTCCAACACTTGGGTCAGCAATGGCCTTGCCTAAATATGATATGAGTGTCACTAGTAATATCTAGAAACAGAGATTCTAGGTAAAATAAATGTTATTATCATGGATGCTGAAAAAGTGTCACTTCAGCTATGTATAGAAATGGTGTTTAATAATTAACAGAACCAACTAACGAAAGATTATCACTAATATAAAAGGATAACTAACCCAATCAACGATATTATCATCCAAGAATTGAGCTTTATCAATGGGTCGACGTCCGGTAATCAATTCAAGAAGCACGACACCAAAGGAAAAGACATCTGATTTATCGGTCAACTTCCCGGTAAGAGCATACTCCGGAGCCAAATAACTGAAAAAGTATTCATGTAGATATGAATATATGATAATATTAATTAAACATTAATAAAAACTTCAAGAAAATTGGAAGGAGGTAACTAAGCATTTTGACATGTGATTAATATGATATGATGTGACCACAAAAAGAGGAAGAAATTCTGACCCAAAAGTTCCGATCACACGAGTGGAAACATGAGTATCTGTTTCAGGAGAGAATCGAGCAAGTCCAAAATCTGCAACCTGAAAAAAAGATTTTAACATAAGATGTTGAATGATGCTAAAACATAAGTCATAATATGAACTTTTTAATTACATATACAACAAGTTGGATAACACAAGTCGTTAAACCCCCATTCTAAACAAAAATTATGGATGACATGAAACTTTTCACATAGGCATATACTATGAATCCAGATCATGTCTAATATAAATTTAGCCATTGTAGACGCAAACATTTTTACCTTCGGCTCAAAGTTGTTATCAAGAAGTATATTTGCAGACTTAATATCGCGATGAATGATCTTAGGTTGACCTGTGATGTAAATTGGTTAAGTATCTTGATAGTTGAAAAAGCGACAAAAAAGTTTCTAATTAACTCACAGTCCTCATGCAAGTATGCCAATCCTTTTGCTGACCCTAGAGCAATTTTCATCCTCTTATCCCAGTTTAAGAAATCGTTTCCCTTCCCTGCTAAGTCCAAGAAAATAATATTTGTATGTTCTCCGAAAGAAAACTTTCATGTGTATTATTGTTCACTTTTAAGAAATTTCTTTGCACAAAAAAGTTGTGAATTAGGTTGAAGCTTGCAAACATATGCATAAGATGCTACTATTCCCGAACAAAATGTAACTCACCATGTAAGTGGAACTCCAAGGTGTTGTTTGGAACAAACTCATAAACCAACATCCTCTGAATACCAGAAGCACAATATCCGACCAATGAAACAAGGTTTTTGTGATGAACACGACTAATGATAGCAACTTCAGCCTGAAATTCACGTTCCCCTTGTCCACTTCCAGTTTTCAACTGTTTTATGGCAACTTTCTCTCCACTTGGAAGGACCCCTTTATGAACATAACCAAAACCACCTTGACCAAGAAAATTAGCTTGTGAGAAACCTTCTGTTGCATTTGCTAAATCTTCATATGTGAATATGGTCTTATTGTTTCCATAACTCATGTTAGTAGTATTGGGCTTTTCAGAGCTTGTACTGCTTGAAGATAACTGAAAATTAGATGATGAATTCGTGAGCTTTGGCGGCAATCCGTCATTTTTTCTGTTTGATGGAGGAGCACTGTGTTGCCAATCTTGAGATGCACCACCACCAAAGCCATCTACAGAATGCATAGCCGTGAAAAAAAAAAACTATTTCAAAATAAGGATCACATGTAGCGAAAATCTTTATGAATTTTACAACTCGGACAAAACCAGTCTAAGTCATGATAGATATATATCAGCCCAAAGTCATTGAAAAAAATCTTACTAGGTTGGGTCGAATGATGCGACTTTAAGTTTGATCAACTCAACTCTACCCCTAAACATGAGTTCTATGTTGGTCAACTCTACCCCTAAACATGAATTCTATGTTAACTCTACCCCTAAACATGAGTTCTATATTGGTCAACTCTGCACCCAAACATGAGCTCCAGACGGTCAACTCTGTCCCTAAACATGAGTTCCAAATTGGTCAACACTACCCCTAAACATGATTTCTAGATTAATCAACTCTACCCCTAAATGGCTAAACATGAGTTCTAGATTTGACTTTATGATTCCTTTCCAACTATTATCAATTTTCAAAAACAGAAAATTATAAACTCGAATACCTAATAAATTAATCATCAGTATCAATTTTCAGAAACAAAAATATCATAAACTCCAACATCCAAAACTGATCCTCACTATTAATTTTCCATAGCAGTTAAAGATCCACATCATAACTTACTCATAACCCAACTTGTATCAAAATATAAACATAAAGCAGCATAACCTTTGAGTCCTAGCAGATCATCCGCCAACGCACAACGGCGTCGTTTCCTTCTGGTAAACCAAACAACGAAAACAGCAACAAACACGAGCACAACAGCACCACCAATACCTATACCGACACCAAGCGCAACCAATGCAGAGCTGCTACCAGACCGGTTTTGATCCGGCTGTGACGGAGTAGGTTCAGAACTGATCGAGCTTTCGTTTGCCGGAGGACGTAACGGAAAGGTGACGGTCGGAGGAGTTTTGTCGTTAGTTACTGACGGAGGAGAAGGTGAAGTTACCGGAGCCGGTGACGTCATCGGCGGCGGAGGTGGAAGCACCAAACGCAATTAAGGGGAATGATGATTATTGATTAAAGAGTGTAAAGCAAAAGGATTGGAATTGTGAGCATGAGTGTAGTGATGTAGAAGCTGAAAGCATGCGAGTGGGGCACAAACGACGTCGCATAGATTCCAGTTCAGACTGTCAGCTGTGTGAAATATTTGCATTTGCAACCTTCGACTTTTTGGCATATTTCAAATCGGCCCAGAAGTTTTGGTTTAAGTAAAAGAGTTATATAGGAGACTATTTGATTTGATTAATAATAACTAGTAACTTCCTCGCACGATGATATGTTAGGATCCGAGTTTGAATTGTTTGTGAATGTTTAAGATAAATGATGTAAGAAGATAACAAAGATGGAAATTGTGCAACAGAATGAAGATAAACTTTGAATCACAAACAATGAGAGATTTGATTTCATCGTGAATACTTTTAACTGAATGATTGCAATAACAATGATTTACATATGCATGAATTACAAACTTCCCCTTAGCCTAAGATCACTCTAATTTGCTCATACAAAATGTCAAGATGAAGTGATGAATAGAACAGTACATGTACTGTTCTATTTATAGTACAATGCAAACATCTAAGGAATCTAAGCTGATGTCACCTAGACAATGACATCTAACAACCTCTAACATCTGCTAATACTAAAACATTGTTACATTGAAAACTCTATTATACAGCATCTGTTGATTCAACATCTGATGAGCCTTATCCTCTGTTGAGCCTCAGCGGACCTTTCTTCATCAAACTTTGTCTTCTTCAATCAAAGGGTGATCAGACATTTGCTTTCGGCAGAATTTAGTCTTCATCAGTAGTTTAGTTTGGCAGACCTTGGGAGTCAGCAGATTTTGTTCTTCAACAGACTTTAGCTTTAGCAGACCTTTGGTTGTAGCAGATGTTTATGCCTTTGCTATTGGGAGGAGTATGCTCTTTAAACATTGTTATTGATGATCAGTTGATTGTAGATTATTTTGGTTTTCTATCATCTGTTCTTTTAGCGGGGTCCACATTGTCGCAGCCCCCGACCCCTACCCCGGGAGCGGGCGGCCACGAGAGCACACAGAGCGGGTGGTATCGGTGTTTATTAATTTGGCGGCAGAATTTATACATCAGGACTGTAGTTAGAAAATATTTATCAGAGTTTAAAACACCAAACTTTTATAATAAATAAATAGGATAAAACCCAAGTTTCATTTGCAATACATTTATAGGGACAAACCCTAATTATTGAAAACCAAAATCTCCTTTTTATTTAGGTAACTTTTATATCCACTTCTTTAAGCCTTCAGTGCTCTCCAGCTGGCTTCTATTAGCTTCACATTAAGTTACCTGAAACGCGTTTTAGAAAAGTTTTATCAGCAAGAAATACTGGCGAGTGCATCCCAGTTTAACAAAACAGCTTTTATAACTTTACAGTCTTCAGAGCGATTACAATGTTTATATCTACCAATATACTCATTCAGTATTTTGTCAAATCCGTGACTTGTGGTCATGTTACTCATTGGTTAACTCGTCGTCCAATAGTAATGGATTACAAGCAATGTATACAAAACCCCACATACCTGCAACACTTGTAGAATACATAGACTCAATCACTGTTAAAAATAATTGAAAACATTTGAGGTTTTGTAAAAACAGTTTGGTAGAATGACTCACAAACGGTGAGAAAAAAAGAATGTACTCACATTGTTGACTTAGGTAAATATATAGCTTCCTATTGGTGTTCCTTATTGTTATCTATTAAATTTAAACAATGCACATGTGTTAGTAAATTAACTCAAATCACATTAGCCATACAACACGAGACAGAACTCCAACGAACTGAGTCAGGCAGAGCCTTGACATGCGTTACGGAGCCCTAGATCAATTGGGTAGGGTAACGAATACGTGATCGGGGGTTAAAATACTTACACGAAGCAAAGCTTCGCGTTTTAGGGGTATAACACCCGTTAAAATTCGTACTATAACTTTGAGAGAGAAAAGAGAATTGAACGTCGAACAAATGAGGCTTGTGCCTCCTTTTATAGGCTGCTCAGGGGACCACTCGCTCCCCGCGACCCACTTGGGTCAGCCCTTCGCGGCCCGCGAGGGAGTAGGTTAGGCTCTAGCCTTGGTTAGTCAGAGGTGTAGGTCTTGCACATTACAGGGACATGTGGCAACCTGAGGGCTCTCCAGGCGTAGCTCGATCGCGCCCCGCGAACCGGCCATCTGAGTTGGTCGCGGCCCGCGATGGACCTCTTTTCTTCATTTTATTTGATTTTTGTTGAAATTAATATTATTTAGGTTCGTTTACGAGTATATGGGGTATAACTAGAGTGTTTTAGGGTGTTTTTAGGAGGGTTGTTATACACATGAGCCACCATGATATGAAAAAACGCAATTATGTAGTGTGCACTAATAGGTTTGGACCCTAGAACCAATTCGATATTGGCTCAATTTGGTCAAAACCGGTTCGTGGGACCTATTTGAGGTATATAAAACCCTAACCAATGGGAATCGGTTAGGTTTGATTGAGAATCAGTTAGACTTCAAAATCGGTTCTTGTGTGTGTATATATTTAAAGTTATTTAAAACAGTAAATAAAATTCAATATTTATTAAAAATTACAATATTTTATTTTTTTAGCGTGTATTCTTCGTCGGATTTTTATAAATTTGAAACCGATTTGGAACCACCATTTTTTTCTAATTTGGGATCGGTTTGTGCTACTGTTGGTTCGTATTCAGTTCAAATAGTCGGTTCTAGTTCACGAACTGGTTTTTTGTGGACCTTTACCCTTGTGTAACTAAAAGATAAAACTACACTTGTTGAAAAGTAGTTTTGAGCCACGCACAACTAAAAGTAGGATTAGAACCCATGACCAACCCTTTGGAGGTCTACGTGCATACTAGGCCAGCATCTTCTAGTTCTTACGTCCAAACCTATTTGGGTCCCAATCAGTGGTGAAACTAGAAGAAAAATTTAGGGGTATCCATATTTTTTTTTATCTAGGGCCATTTTCGAGAATTCAAAAAGCCCGGTGCGGCTTGTAGAAATGGGCCATATTTTTTTTTTAACTTACGGTCATCCTTGAGAATTCGAGAGTCCCTGTTATTGCGGCAGCGTTTAGTGCTGTGTGTGTTTGGTAGTAATCAGACTATAACTCAGTGTACGAATTGAGTTTTATCGTCGTTCTAACGCCAAATTGCAAGTCCCACACCCCTCTATTTATACTGAGAATTTAACCCCCTCGCGTGGCGCTAGGGGTCCATGTGGTTGCGTCGCGTGGCGCGACGGGTCACATTTTATCATAGGGTTGCCACGCGTGTTTCTAGCCTAGCTGAGTCGACGGAAATTGAAAATTCGATTTTGACAACAAACTGTGATGATAATCGTCAATGGGGAATTCCCCCCTGAGTTTTAGGGGCCCTGATCCTGATTCTGATTGTTATGAAAATTTTAGGGTTTATACAGAATCACTTGGGGTTTTAATTAGGGTTTCTTAATGTACAAAATATAATAAGAAATAATAGTTTTGGCGAGAGTTGTTATGGTTTGGGATAAAAGGGAATAAAACGGTGAGAAAAGAGAATGGACTCGCTTTGTAACTTTAGGGTTCAACTAGAAAACCTCCTGGTAGAATTTTGGGTATAATTTCTGAGCTCAGAAATATAAGTTTTGGCTCCCAAACACTTAAACACCCTACGTAATGCATGAAACACACTAAACATTAGAAATTACACTTAACCCCTAACTAGTTACCTTTACCACAAAAATTTACAATTTACCCCCCCCCCCTTTTGCTATAACCGGCCCCAAAGGGGACCCCACCTCAAGACTTGTAAATCCTTCTAAATCTCTATAAAATCTTCCATTAGATTTTGATTTGATGTAGCTTGTACTATGGGGGACATTTTACCCTTTGGGTATTAGGAACTTGATTATAAAACTCACCATTTTATCATCTTCATCAACAACAACTTCACCTCCTCCCCTCCATTAAAACTTCGGCCGAACACCCCCTATATCACCATCATCATTTTCTTTCAAGCCTCAAGCAATCCAAGTGTACATCTAGGTGCTACAAGGCGTTCAACGAAGCTTGGTGTTCTCGGAAGCTCAAGGACCTTCTCTATTTGCTATTAACCACCTCATTTCTACTCTTGAACTTCCCTAGCTTAAAAGCTAGTAGTAAGTCTCTTAAATCTTCATTTGCTTCATATTTAGAGTGGTTAATAGTTATTTTATGATGAGAATCTATGAACACTAAAGGATCATAAACAAAGTCTTGAATATAAAGTAACATGATGGCGGTTTTTGAAAAAGGATGATTCTTACATATACTTACACCATCTTTGAAATAAACTAAGTATATGGATACTAGTGAAACATGAAAATATTGTAAATAGATATTTTTGTAAAATAAGTTCACTAGTTGTGAACATCTAGAAACCCCGAGAGTAAGATTTTAACAAAAATAAACACACTTTGGAGGGTAACTAAACCCACTAAACACCCCACTAAGTTACTACGCGTTTTTACTAAAAACCAAGTTCATGTTATTATGTAAAGTGCATTGTTTTGCACTTGACTAGTGTAATATTGTTTAGTAACTTGTTATTGATTGTTGAATGATTTTGGAAAAGAAAATGATATGCTTATGAGCATGGACACCTCCATTTACAAAGGAAACTCTGGCGAAATTTTCTAAAAATCCCAACACTTAGAAAATATTTTTCTAAACAAGCGTTATAAGTATAATTTATAACTTGTGTTTCGAATATAAACTTCGCCATAATATTTGTGACAAAAATACAAAGTGTCGGAGGTTGATGTTACAAGTAAAATGGATAAATATATATATTTAGAATATATATATTTTATATTAGAACACTTGTGTGGATACTTGTTTATTTTGTGAGATAGTTATATTAATTTAGGGTAAGATAATGTAACTTAACAATATAACTCGACATTTGAATTGTGTGGTATGTGATAGAAGTAATGAGTAAATAAACCGTACGTATGATACGTGTTATGCATGCATGAGAAATTGATTATTATCTATACTTTATTAGGACGTGCTTGATTCTGATTATTAGAGTAACTAATCTAACAGAGCAAACCAAGGTGAGTTCACACACTTTCTAAGGCATGGGATTCCCGGTGGTTTGGGAACGGGTTAAAGAATTTAAAACGGAACCTACATATCCTCCTTGGGTAGGATATGTACGGCCATCCTCCATGGGTAGGATGCCAATATTAATCCTGCGCTATTAGGTTTAACAAACCTCACACCGTGCCGTTCGGACGGGCGTGTACTAATGGACTATGGCAAACTGTCAGTGATGATAGACACTGATGTAGGGCACAACTATTGTTCGTCAGTTGTCGATATGGTACGGTCTAGTAGTTCACATGGGGAAGCCCCCACTGATTATGGATATGGTTTGGGTAATAAAAGGAACTGGTTAAACATAGTTTCAACTATGGGGTAACCCCCACGGCAAATAAGCCAACGAAAGTCAAACCACGTTTTTCAGAAACAACTTAAAACTAAACAACCAACCGTGAACTCACTCAACTTTGTTGTTGACTCGTTGTTACATGCCTTACAAGTCGCTAGATGCCTATGGAGCTTGCACGAGGAGAAGGTTGTTGTGGGATATGGATTGTTATGTCCCGTGCTTAATATTTAATCCATATGAACCTATTAAACTTACGTTTTGAACTTTAAACTTATGAACTATGGAACTTATGTTTTAGCTTTGCGTATTATGCTTCCGCTGTTAACCTAAAGTCGGTTTACTTTCTTTTGGTCACCAATCGTATTGTGGTTGGTTTTATTTACTTAATTACGTTGTTCAATATGATTGGTGGCTCGATCCTGGTCATGTCACGCCTCCAAGCGGTGATACTCCGCGTGTGGATTTTGGGGGTGTGACAGATTGGTATCAGAGCCATTGATTATAGTGAACTTGGTTTTAAAAAGGGAAAAGCTTTTTGACAAAACCAGACTATAACCTGTACAGTGCTCAACGATCCACAACGATGCTTCGCTCCACGTGCAAGACTCGACACAATAGGTGGTATGATTTATGTTATATTTTCGGTTAGATAGTTCACACTGTGCACTAGTTAACGTGATAACTGCTATTTGAACCTTGTGTGCTTACTCTCTACTGTCGTCCCATACTTTCACACTTTCGCGACACTTTTCTCACTTACGTTGCTTCATTATGAAAATCAGGAACGGACGCGGAGGACGTATCAACCTAACTCAAGCCCAGTTGACGGCTTTGATCAATGAACGGGTTGCTGAGGCACTCGCAGCTATCCCTGCAGGAGGTATAACCTGCCATATCAACCCATCTTAGGACATTTAGATCCTACCTTCGCAAACCAATCCTCGTGCTTAACCTTGTCTTTTATTCTCGCGCAACAGGACAACATGCTCAGCCTCCTGTGTGCACGTTCAAAACATTCATGGATTGCCGACCTAGTACTTTCAGCGGCACAGAAGGAGCTGTAGGCCTTCTTCACTGGTTCGAGAAGCTTGATTCTGTTTTTGAGATGTGCGAATGCCCTGAAGATCGTAGGGTGAAACATGCTACTGGAACACTCGAAGGTGTTGCGTTAACCTGGTGGTAAGCACAGGTTCAACTACTAGGGCTGGCGGTTGCTAATGCCACCCCATGGAACAGTTTCAAAGAACTGATCAAAGAAGAGTACTGTAGTCGTGACGACATCCACAAGCTAGAGGTAGAATTTTTCAATCTGAAGATGACGGAGTCTGAAATCGAGGCATACACAAAGAGGTCGAACGAATTAGCTATCATGTGCCCCACTATGGTGGATCCTCCTATCAAGCGTATCGAGCTGTACCTTAAGGGTTTGGTGCCATAAATTCAAAGCCACGTGACCTCAGCTAATCTTGGCACCATTCAGCAAATCATCAAACTAGCTCATCGTCTCACTGATCAGGCAGTTGAGCAGAACAAGCTGCCCAAGCGTATTAGCGCTACTACTACTGATGCTCCCAGTGATAACAAGCGCAAGTGGGATGGAAATTCGGGCAAGGGTTCTACTTCAGTTCAGTCTCAGCAGCGAAAGACAGATGAGTACAGGAGCCCCGGTCAGCAGTCTTCTGGGAATCAAGGTCAGGGTGGGTACAAAGGAAATCACCCTAAGTGTAATCGATGTAATTTGCACCACAGCGGGCAGTGCCACAAGGGTCATTGTCTGAGGTGTAACAAGTTTGGTCATGAAGCAAAGGGTTGCAGGAGCACACGACCAGCAAATCAGAATCGCCAACAACAACAACAAGCTCCACAGAACCACCAGCAGCAGCAACAGCAGGGCAATAAAGGATGCTTTCAGTGTGGCGCTGAAGGCCACTTTAAGAGGAACTGTCCTCAGCTGAACCAAAATCAGAACACCAATAACCAAGGAAACGGGAACAACAATGGAGGCAACAATGGAGGTGTCACGACCCCCGACCCACCCTGGACGGAATCGGGAGCCGCGAACAGCCAAGTGGTACCGGTGATTATTTTGAAAAATATTGCAGCGGAAATTTCATCAGGACCGTGAGTTAGGAAAAAAATATCAGAGTTTAGAAAACACCGGATTTTATTTATTAAATAGATGGGATAAACCCATGTTTTACAAAGGTAGCTTTAATAAGGGATAAACCCAATTACATAAAACAATATTTCTAAATTTGATTTTATTAATAAAATAAGCCACTTCTTGAAGCCCTTCAGTGCCGGATCCAATTCTTACTCCAATCTACTGTAATTACCTGAAACGCGTTTTAAAAAGGTTTTGTCAGCAGGAAATACTGGTGAATCATTCTATTTACTAAAATGACACGTTTGTTATAATTTACAGTATTAAGAGCGATTACAATGTTTCCAGATATCAACCAACTACCCACGGTATTTATCAATCGACTCGTTTCTGTGACTATGGTCATATCCCCCATTGGCTGCCCCAATGGTGACGATTATCAATTAATGTATACAAAACCCCACATACCGGCTGTAATTTGGTGATTACAAAGACTTAATCCCTGTAATTATAACTTTGAA
The DNA here is from genome assembly GCA_030545235.1 of Helianthus tuberosus. Classification (NCBI taxonomy): domain Eukaryota; kingdom Viridiplantae; phylum Streptophyta; class Magnoliopsida; order Asterales; family Asteraceae; genus Helianthus; species Helianthus tuberosus. The sequence continues at coordinate 211,808,880 of CM060441.1, read as the reverse complement.
AATATTTAAGAATTTATAAAGCACTTTGATAAAAAGAGAATGACTCACATTATAAGCATGCAGATTTATACGAGCAGAGCTTAGCCTATTGATTAATCTTGTAACCTAGTGCACACGAACTCGGTTAGTAACTAATACAGCATTTACGATAACTCACGAGATTAAAACCCTCACAACGAATGACAAAGTGCAATCACTTAAACATCCATCGGATTCAAAATGAATGACAGAGTATTCCCCGAGTTCGGGTGGTACTCAAACATCCTGTCGAAATCACGACTAATGACAAAGGATAGCACTTAAACATTCATCGGATAGTTTCAATCAATCGGACATTGAATCGTAGCAGCGATCAAGTTAATACCCTGTTATTGCGGCAGCGTTTAGTGCTGTGTGTGTTTGGTAGTAATCAGACTATAACTCAGTGTACGAATTGAGTTTTATCGTCGTTCTAACGCCAAATTGCAAGTCCCACACCCCTCTATTTATACTGAGAATTTAACCCCCTCGCGTGGCGCTAGGGGTCCATGTGGTTGCGTCGCGTGGCGCGACGGGTCACATTTTATCATAGGGTTGCCACGCGTGTTTCTAGCCTAGCTGAGTCGACGGAAATTGAAAATTCGATTTTGACAACAAACTGTGATGATAATCGTCAATGGGGAATTCCCCCCTGAGTTTTAGGGGCCCTGATCCTGATTCTGATTGTTATGAAAATTTTAGGGTTTATACAGAATCACTTGGGGTTTTAATTAGGGTTTCTTAATGTACAAAATATAATAAGAAATAATAGTTTTGGCGAGAGTTGTTATGGTTTGGGATAAAAGGGAATAAAACGGTGAGAAAAGAGAATGGACTCGCTTTGTAACTTTAGGGTTCAACTAGAAAACCTCCTGGTAGAATTTTGGGTATAATTTCTGAGCTCAGAAATATAAGTTTTGGCTCCCAAACACTTAAACACCCTACGTAATGCATGAAACACACTAAACATTAGAAATTACACTTAACCCCTAACTAGTTACCTTTACCACAAAAATTTATAATTTACCCCCCCCCCCCCTTTTGCTATAACCGGCCCCAAAGGGGACCCCACCTCAAGACTTGTAAATCCTTCTAAATCTCTATAAAATCTTCCATTAGATTTTGATTTGATGTAGCTTGTACTATGGGGGACATTTTACCCTTTGGGTATTAGGAACTTGATTATAAAACTCACCATTTTATCATCTTCATCAACAACAACTTCACCTCCTCCCCTCCATTAAAATTTCGGCCGAACACCCCCTATATCACCATCATCATTTTCTTTCAAGCCTCAAGCAATCCAAGTGTACATCTAGGTGCTACAAGGCGTTCAACGAAGCTTGGTGTTCTCGGAAGCTCAAGGACCTTCTCTATTTGCTATTAACCACCTCATTTCTACTCTTGAACTTCCCTAGCTTAAAAGCTAGTAGTAAGTCTCTTAAATCTTCATTTGCTTCATATTTAGAGTGGTTAATAGTTATTTTATGATGAGAATCTATGAACACTAAAGGATCATAAACAAAGTCTTGAATATAAAGTAACATGATGGCGGTTTTTGAAAAAGGATGATTCTTACATATACTTACACCATCTTTGAAATAAACTAAGTATATGGATACTAGTGAAACATGAAAATATTGTAAATAGATATTTTTGTAAAATAAGTTCACTAGTTGTGAACATCTAGAAACCCCGAGAGTAAGATTTTAACAAAAATAAACACACTTTGGAGGGTAACTAAACCCACTAAACACCCCACTAAGTTACTACGCGTTTTTACTAAAAACCAAGTTCATGTTATTATGTAAAGTGCATTGTTTTGCACTTGACTAGTGTAATATTGTTTAGTAACTTGTTATTGATTGTTGAATGATTTTGGAAAAGAAAATGATATGCTTATGAGCATGGACACCTCCATTTACAAAGGAAACTCTGGCGAAATTTTCTAAAAATCCCAACACTTAGAAAATATTTTTCTAAACAAGCGTTATAAGTATAATTTATAACTTGTGTTTCGAATATAAACTTCGCCATAATATTTGTGACAAAAATACAAAGTGTCGGAGGTTGATGTTACAAGTAAAATGGATAAATATATATATTTAGAATATATATATTTTATATTAGAACACTTGTGTGGATACTTGTTTATTTTGTGAGATAGTTATATTAATTTAGGGTAAGATAATGTAACTTAACAATATAACTCGACATTTGAATTGTGTGGTATGTGATAGAAGTAATGAGTAAATAAACCGTACGTATGATACGTGTTATGCATGCATGAGAAATTGATTATTATCTATACTTTATTAGGACGTGCTTGATTCTGATTATTAGAGTAACTAATCTAACAGAGCAAACCAAGGTGAGTTCACACACTTTCTAAGGCATGGGATTCCCGGTGGTTTGGGAACGGGTTAAAGAATTTAAAACGGAACCTACATATCCTCCTTGGGTAGGATATGTACGGCCATCCTCCATGGGTAGGATGCCAATATTAATCCTGCGCTATTAGGTTTAACAAACCTCACACCGTGCCGTTCGGACGGGCGTGTACTAATGGACTATGGCAAACTGTCAGTGATGATAGACACTGATGTAGGGCACAACTATTGTTCGTCAGTTGTCGATATGGTACGGTCTAGTAGTTCACATGGGGAAGCCCCCACTGATTATGGATATGGTTTGGGTAATAAAAGGAACTGGTTAAACATAGTTTCAACTATGGGGTAACCCCCACGGCAAATAAGCCAACGAAAGTCAAACCACGTTTTTCAGAAACAACTTAAAACTAAACAACCAACCGTGAACTCACTCAACTTTGTTGTTGACTCGTTGTTACATGCCTTACAAGTCGCTAGATGCCTATGGAGCTTGCACGAGGAGAAGGTTGTTGTGGGATATGGATTGTTATGTCCCGTGCTTAATATTTAATCCATATGAACCTATTAAACTTACGTTTTGAACTTTAAACTTATGAACTATGGAACTTATGTTTTAGCTTTGCGTATTATGCTTCCGCTGTTAACCTAAAGTCGGTTTACTTTCTTTTGGTCACCAATCGTATTGTGGTTGGTTTTATTTACTTAATTACGTTGTTCAATATGATTGGTGGCTCGATCCTGGTCATGTCACGCCTCCAAGCGGTGATACTCCGCGTGTGGATTTTGGGGGTGTGACAGATTGGTATCAGAGCCATTGATTATAGTGAACTTGGTTTTAAAAAGGGAAAAGCTTTTTGACAAAACCAGACTATAACCTGTACAGTGCTCAACGATCCACAACGATGCTTCGCTCCACGTGCAAGACTCGACACAATAGGTGATATGATTTATGTTATATTTTCGGTTAGATAGTTCACACTGTGCACTAGTTAACGTGATAACTGCTATTTGAACCTTGTGTGCTTACTCTCTACTGTCGTCCCATACTTTCACACTTTCGCGACACTTTTCTCACTTACGTTGCTTCATTATGAAGATCAGGAACGGACGCGGAGGACGTATCAACCTAACTCAAGCCCAGTTGACGGCTTTGATCAATGAACGGGTTGCTGAGGCACTCGCAGCTATCCCTGCAGTAGGTATAACCTGCCATATCAACCCATCTTAGGACATTTAGATCCTACCTTCGCAAACCAACCCTCGTGCTTAACCTTGTCTTTTATTCTCGCGCAACAGGACAACATGCTCAGCCTCCTGTGTGCACGTTCAAAACATTCATGGATTGCCGACCTAGTACTTTCAGCGGCACAGAAGGAGCTGTAGGCCTTCTTCACTGGTTCGAGAAGCTTGATTCTGTTTTTGAGATGTGCGAATGCCCTGAAGATCGTAGGGTGAAACATGCTACTGGAACACTCGAAGGTGTTGCGTTAACCTGGTGGAAAGCACAGGTTCAACTACTAGGGCTAGCGGTTGCTAATGCCACCCCATGGAACAGTTTCAAAGAACTGATCAAAGAAGAGTACTGTAGTCGTGACGACATCCACAAGCTAGAGGTAGAATTTTTCAATCTGAAGATAACGGAGTCTGAAATCGAGGCATACACAAAGAGGTCGAACGAATTAGCTATCATGTGCCCCACTATGGTGGATCCTCCTATCAAGCGTATCGAGCTGTACCTTAAGGGTTTGGTGCCATAAATTCAAAGCCACGTGACCTCAGCTAATCTTGGCACCATTCAGCAAATCATCAAACTAGCTCATCGTCTCACTGATCAGGCAGTTGAGCAGAACAAGCTGCCCAAGCGTATTAGCGCTACTACTACTGATGCTCCCAGTGATAACAAGCGCAAGTGGGATGGAAATTCGGGCAAGGGTTCTACTTCAGTTCAGTCTCAGCAGCGAAAGACAGATGAGTACAGGAGCCCCGGTCAGCAGTCTTCTGGGAATCAAGGTCAGGGTGGGTACAAAGGAAATCACCCTAAGTGTAATCGATGTAATTTGCACCACAGCGGGCAGTGCCACAAGGGTCATTGTCTGAGGTGTAACAAGTTTGGTCATGAAGCAAAGGGTTGCAGGAGCACACGACCAGCAAATCAGAATCGCCAACAACAACAACAAGCTCCACAGAACCACCAGCAGCAGCAACAGCAGGGCAATAAAGGATGCTTTCAGTGTGGCGCTGAAGGCCACTTTAAGAGGAACTGTCCTCAGCTGAACCAAAATCAGAACAACAATAACCAAGGAAACGGGAACAACAATGGAGGCAACAATGGAGGTGTCACGACCCCCGACCCACCCTGGACGGAATCGGGAGCCGCGAACAGCCAAGTGGTACCGGTGATTATTTTGAAAAATATTGCAGCGGAAATTTCATCAGGACCGTGAGTTAGGAAAAAAATATCAGAGTTTAGAAAACACCGGATTTTATTTATTAAATAGATGGGATAAACCCATGTTTTACAAAGGTAGCTTTAATAAGGGATAAACCCAATTACATAAAACAATATTTCTAAATTTGATTTTATTAATAAAATAAGCCACTTCTTGAAGCCCTTCAGTGCCGGATCCAATTCTTACTCCAATCTACTGTAATTACCTGAAACGCGTTTTAAAAAGGTTTTGTCAGCAGGAAATACTGGTGAATCATTCTATTTACTAAAATGACACGTTTGTTATAATTTACAGTATTAAGAGCGATTACAATGTTTCCAGATATCAACCAACTACCCACGGTATTTATCACTCGACTCGTTTCTGTGACTATGGTCATATCCCCCATTGGCTGCCCCAATGGTGACGATTATCAAGTAATGTATACAAAACCCCACATACCGGCTGTAATTTGGTGATTACAAAGACTTAATCCCTGTAATTATAACTTTGAAAATATTTAAGAATTTATAAAGCACTTTGATAAAAAGAGAATGACTCACATTATAAGCATGCAGATTTATACGAGCAGAGCTTAGCCTATTGATTAATCTTGTAACCTAGTGCACACGAACTCGGTTAGTAACTAATACAACATTTACGATAACTCACGAGATTAAAACCCTCACAACGAATGACAAAGTGCAATCACTTAAACATCCATCGGATTCAAAATGAATGACAGAGTATTCCCCGAGTTCGGGTGGTACTCAAACATCCTGTCGAAATCACGACTAATGACAAAGGATAGCACTTAAACATTCATCGGATAGTTTCAATCAATCGGACATTGAATCGTAGCAGCGATCAAGTTAATACCCTGTTATTGCGGCAGCGTTTAGTGCTGTGTGTGTTTGGTAGTAATCAGACTATAACTCAGTGTACGAATTGAGTTTTATCGTCGTTCTAACGCCAAATTGCAAGTCCCACACCCCTCTATTTATACTGAGAATTTAACCCCCTCGCGTGGCGCTAGGGGTCCATGTGGTTGCGTCGCGTGGCGCGACGGGTCACATTTTATCATAGGGTTGCCACGCGTGTTTCTAGCCTAGCTGAGTCGACGGAAATTGAAAATTCGATTTTGACAACAAACTGTGATGATAATCGTCAATGGGGAATTCCCCCCTGAGTTTTAGGGGCCCTGATCCTGATTCTGATTGTTATGAAAATTTTAGGGTTTATACAGAATCACTTGGGGTTTTAATTAGGGTTTCTTAATGTACAAAATATAATAAGAAATAATAGTTTTGGTGAGAGTTGTTATGGTTTGGGATAAAAGGGAATAAAACGGTGAGAAAAGAGAATGGACTCGCTTTGTAACTTTAGGGTTCAACTAGAAAACCTCCTGGTAGAATTTTGGGTATAATTTCTAACAATCGACTTACCCGCAATAGACCTGCCTAATAATATAAGTTTTTATAGACTTTTATTTTATTAGAAATGTCACCCATATACAGGCCAATTAATTAAAATAATATTTCAACCAACTATATATAAAATAGTGTTTAAAACTATTTGGGTTGAATATTTATATTAAAAATAAACTAATTACTAGTTACTAGTGGTTAATAAATTTAACCAAATCTATTATTCTTATATAAAAATAGAAATGTTACAGGAGGCAACAACGGGGGTAACAATAATGGCAATGGTGCCAGGGGACGTGTGTTCGTGCTGGGTCAGGGTGATGCAAGGAACGATCCCAACGTTGTGATGGGTAAGTTTCTTCTGGATGATTTATTTGTTGTTGTTTTATTTGATTTCGGTGCCGATACTAGTTATGTGTCCTTAAAAGTTAGCCAAATGCTTAAGCGCACTCCAACACTTCTGAACACCAAACACACGGTAGAACTAGCAAACGGTAAAAGTCTTGAAGCCACACACATAGTTAAGGGCTGTAACCTCGTCCTAGCTGGTCAGACCTTCTCTATCGATCTTATTCCTATCGCTCTGGGCAGTTTCGACGTTGTTATTGGGATGGATTGGTAGCAAGCGAAAATTCTTTGCAATGAGAAGATTGTCCGCATCCCTCGTTCTGGTAAAGAACCTCTCATCAGCAAGCGGAAATTCTTTGCAACGAGAAGAGTGGTGTTGTCGTAGGCATTATCTCTTTCCTTAAGGCTCAGAAGTTTTTGCGAAAGGGCCACACTGCCATTCTAGCACTCGTTACTAACACATCAACGGAAGAGAAGATAATTGAAGACATTCCTATTGTGCGCGATTTTCCTGAGGTATTTCCTGAGGAATTACCTGGTCTTCCGCCTCATCGAAAAGTTGAATTTCAAATCGAGCTAGCTCCTGGAGCAGCGCCCATAGATCGAGCACCTTATTGTCTAGCTCCTTCAGAACTTGAAGAACTGTCCACGCAATTACAAGAACTCTTGGAAAAGGGTTTTATACATCCTAGCTCTTCGCCCTCGGGAGCTCCAGTCTTGTTTGTGAAGAAGAAAGACGGTACTTTCAGAATGTGTATTGACTATCGCGAACTTAACAAGGTGACCGTGAAGAATCGTTATCCTCTCCCACGTATTGACGACTTGTTCGACCAGTTGCAAGGGTCGAGCTATTACTCTAAGATTGATTTGAGATCGGGATACCATCAGCTGAGAGTCTGAGAGGAGGACGTCTCCAAAACAGCATTCAGAACTCGTTACGGCCATTACGAGTTTCTAGTTATGCCTTTCGGATTAACGAATGCACCTGCGGTCTTCATGGATCTCATGAACCGAGTATGCAAACCTTACCTGGATAAGTTCGTTATTGTTTTCATCGACGACATCCTGATCTATTCTAAGAGTCAGGAGGAACACGAGCAGCATCTACGACTTATGCTGGAACTTCTTCGAGCAGAGCAACTGTATGCCAAATTTTCGAAATGTGACTTCTGGCTTCGCGAAGTCCACTTTCTAGGCCATGTAGTAAACAAGGATGGGATTCATGTGGATCCATCCAAGGTTGACTCGATCAAGAACTGGCCTACACCCCGTACACCAACAGAAATCCGCCAATTCTTGGGTCTGGCAGGATATTACAGAAGGTTTATCAAGGATTTCTCAAAGATTGCGCAACCTCTCACCTCGCTAACTCTGAAGGGTGTCACCTATCATTGGGGTGATGCACAGGAATCCGCATTCCAGCACTTGAATGATAGACTTTGTAGCGCGCCTATCCTCTCATTACCTGAAGGCACAGATGATTTTGTGGTTTATTCCGACGCTTCCATCCAAGGACTTGGTTGCGTGTTGATGCAACGTGACAAGGTCATTGCCTACGCATCGCGCCAACTTAAGGTTCACGAAAGGAACTACACTACGCACGACTTGGAATTGGGAGCAGTTGTTTTCGCACTTAAGATATGGAGACATTACCTGTACGGTACCAAGTGCATCATTTACACCGATCACAAGAGTCTCGAGCATATCTTCAAGCAAAAGGAGTTAAACATGCGACAACGTCGATGGGTTGAGCTCTTGAATGACTATGAATGTGCGATCAAGTACCATCCGGGCAAAGCCAATGTTGTGGCCGACGCCCTCAGTCGAAAGGATACTATACCTAAGCGTGTACGTGCGTTACACCTTACCATTCACTCTAGTCTTCCTACTCAGATACGAGATGCTCAAGTTGAAGCGTTGAAAGCAGATAACATCAGGGCTGAGTCCTTACGAGGATCGAGGAAACGGTTAGAATAAAAGGAAGATGGCGCCTACTATGTAAACGGGCGCATCTGGGTTCCACTTTATGGAAACTTATGCGAGCTTGTGATGGATGAAGCACATAAGTCTCGTTATTCAGTACATCCTGGTTCGGATAAGATGTACCATGACCTAAAGACTACATACTGGTGGCCTAGTGTCACACCCCAACTTTCCACGTATCACCGGTGGGGGGAGTATCTTGACGTAGTTGGCAACATAATAGTCAAACAACACAATATTTAAATATGCACAACGGAAGCAAATGAAAGATATATTTCAACTGAAAAAATGTTGTAATATCAAGTATCACATCAGTCGAAAGTTTATCCACAGGTGGATTAAATAAAATGGAAACAGTAGTTCAACAGACTTTAGGCATCTTAAGCTTGCGAGACTCTTTTGATGCTAAGGAGATATCCAGCAAATTACGAGTAGTACCTGCACTTAATCTTTTTGGGAAAATACGTCAGTTTACACTGGTAAATACAATCAACTGACTCATTTTAAAAATGATTAAAAATTTATTTGGATGCACATGGCACAACATTTTATAACTTGGGATAATTATTTAAATATATAAACTTGTAAAAGAATTACATGTTCCTTATGCGTTCAGTAGCCCGGGTCGTGCCGGGTTAAAGATCAATAGACACACCACATAATTTATTTATGCACTGACGAGTGTACGCCTACACTTCGCGCTTAGGTCGTGGGCATTTTGTAAAATGATACCAAGGATATCCGGGACATGGTCATTAACCTCCCAAAGGCTTTAAGCAAACAAAACAATTTAGACGGGCCGATCAAATATCAATTAACCACCAAACGATGGAAGATTTAATGCCCGACCAAGCGGTATTTTATATACCCTACCCCAAGCCCGTATAGGGAAAATAAGTTAAAAGTATTTACCTTTGCAAGTATAATTCACAAACAGAAAATGCGAGTACCTTTTACTGGTCCTCCTATTCTGGAACGAAGGTTTATAATAACCTATTAGAATCCTAACGGGTCTTTAGTTGAGCTTAAGCTTAGACCGGTTAGTTTTAAAGATACGGTTCGTACGCATGATTAAGCGAAGACTGGAATAGAATGTGATTTAGACCCGACAAGTTTTAAGACTTGCTTAATATGGGTATTTCATACACATTCTGTATTTTGAGATAAAACCGATAAGGTTTGACCCGTTTCGGCTAATTTATGCAAACTAGTTACATAAACCGAACCGAACGCGTAATAAGCGTAACGGGTATTCATGAGAGCCATATGCAGGTTTCCTAAGTTAATATGCCTCAAATATGTTGTGACATCATTAAGATATCTTTTATTATGCCCGAAACGAATTTAAACACAAACTATGCCCAGTAGGGGTAGTTTGGTCATTTAAGAGGTTATAAAAGAGTTTAAGTATTAACCTAAGTTACAGGTCTGATATAATCAGCAAAAATACTTAGTTTACTAAGTTATAACAGTATGGTATTGCATATATGTGAAATTTATCAATTTTAACCAAACTATGCTCCGTATGGGCATTTTGGTAATTTCACATAAGCCGAAAAGCTCAAAACTGAAGTCTGAGTTAAACAACTTTTGCTTACTGTTAAAATATTATAATTTACCTAAAATATCAGTAGGTATCAACCCTTGTATGTTTAAAATAGTTTTAGCACATACTATGCGTTAAAAACGCTTAATAAGACGATTAGAAGCCGTTTCCGGGTTCTATATAGAAAACTGATATTTTTATTATTCCAGAAGTTTTAAAATAATTTATTTATCATATGAAATCAGTAGCAAAAGGTTTGGAGTCAAATAGATATGTAAAACTCATTTTATAGCCCGAAAGGGCAAAACCGACAATTACCGAATCAAGCCTACGACTAAGTTATGCTCAGCCTAAAATAAATTAAAAATCTTCAAAAATCCCAAAATAATATATCATATCAGTGGGTAAAGAGTTTGATATCAAAAAGTAGGTTTAAATAGGCTATACGCTAATTATGTTGTTTCATCGCTAAAGAAGCTTTCTAATTATGCTAATAAGCAGAACTCTCAATCTACACCTCAAAGTGATGTCAAATTTTGGGTGCAAGTTTATAATTCAGTAACTAAGGTTTTTACACTTTTACATTTTCAAAAATCACGTTTTAAGGTGAAAAGGGCATAATGGTCAACAGATGGGCATTTAACGGAATCATGCATATTAATTGGTTAACTAATGAACCAAGGTGTATAATCACAGAGGGTTATACTAGCATGTAACCTGGTCCTAAGGAAGCTCTATGGCATTTCTAAAACATGCTTAAACGGGTCAGAACTGAAAGTCAAAGCAATAGTCAAATTATGCGACTTTTGGTTCCGAACCGGGTCTTTACTGAAAAATGTTGGGTTGAACATGTTTAGACATGTTCTTACACTAATTACCAAGTTATATTAATGATCAAACAGGTTGTATGGGTTCTACATTGCTAATTTTGCATAAATTAGAAATTAAGCATTCTGTTGACTTTTTAATAACAAGTTTGACCCGACATTTGACCTAGTTAGAGTGGGAATCAGAGGGTGCCCTTTTAAGGGTTTAATGCCCACATAATTACCAACTTATAACTACTTTCACTTCGACTAATCACTGGACCATTAGTGATTAATCGCTAAGTCAACCGTTAATTATGACGGTTTGACTTTTAAGCTAAAACTAAGCAAAAACTTAACTAAGAAAGGTTAAGCATACTTACTGAAGTCCTATGCATGATTAGTGATCACTTGAGTCTGCTTTGGAGCTCCAGAAATGATCAGAAATGCTGAAGGAAGGTGTGAAGAAATGGTTGTAACCTTGTGGCCTTTTATAGTGTTCAAAACCTCATGGATCTTTGACACACAAGCCTAGCAATGGCCATGGATCACTTCCAGATGTCCCTAAGTGTCTAGGGGTGGCTTAGGGGTCGTGCAAGATGAGGAAAATCGGATTAAAGTCGGTTACAAGGGCTATGGAAGACAAGACCCAACAATTTCAGAGCAGAAGGCCCCTCGCGGCACGCGTAGACCCCCCCAGGGTCCTCGCGTGGCGCGACGCCCCATCTGATCAAATCTGAATTTTCTGATTTTTACGCTTTGGTCCTTGGCTCTTGGAAACTTTGCTACGACTTTATTTCTTGCACTTTGAACCCTCCAAATTGACTTATAAAGGCTTCAAGACATATACCCACTTTGTTAAGTCCTCGGTTAACTTTATTGTTACCCGAAAAGTCATAACTTTCAACGTTGACGCTTTAACCCCTTGTATACGAATTTGATCATAACTTTCTCATACGATAACGAAACTTTATGAAATTTATATCGTGCATTCTGGTGAGCATAATTAACCGTTACAAAGCTTCGGGTTTGTTAAAAGGTCACTCAGAGGTATAACTTAGACATGTTGACACATTTAACCCCTGTAGTTTGTAATCTCTCACTTTCATTCACAATTAGCTTCGTATGATCCATGATTTATTCGTTTGAAGGTATGAGCATCATGTAGGGTTATTGTAAAGTATATTTATTCACTGTTGACATTTAGAACTCGTATATTCACATACTTTCCATGATTGTCAACTTTAATCCTTCTATAATATTCTTTCACACGTTCAAACCTATGACACGTGTCAACACATTACAGGACGTGAATTTTCGAGGTGTTACATCCTCACCCCCTTAAAAGAAATCTCGACCTCGAGATTTACTGAAATAAATAAGGGTACTTTTCTTTCATTGTGGACTCAACCTCCCACGTATATTCGGGACCTCTATGAGCATCCCATTTTACCTTTACAATAGGCACATGCTTCCTTCGAAGCTTCTTAACCTGTCGATCTTCAATCGACAATGGTTTTTCCACAAATTTCAAGCTCTCATCTATATGCACATCTGTATGTGGTATGACTAGCGATTCGTCAGCTAGGCATTTCTTCAGATTGCAGACGTGGAATACGTTATGAATACCACTGAGCTCTTCAGGTAAATTTAACTTGTAAGCCACTGATCCAACACATTCGATAATCTCGAACGGTCCTATATACCTCGGGCTTAACTTACCTTTCTTACCAAATCGCATCACCCCCTTCCAGGGTGATACTTTAAGCAACACTTTGTCACCTACTTCGAATTTCATAGGTTTACGCTTTGGATCTGCGTAACTCTTCTGCCTATCTCGGGCAGCTTTGAGACGGTCACGAATTTGGACAATCTTGTCCGTCGTTTCAAAGACTATCTCTGGTCCTGATAATTGGACATCTCCAACTTCCGCCCAACAAACGGGCGTTCTGCACTTTCTACCGTATAAGGCCTCGAAAGGCGCAGCCTTAATGCTGGTATGGTAGCTATTGTTGTAGGAGAATTCGATTAACGGCAGGTGGTTATCCCAACTACCACCTAAATCAATCACGCATGCTTGAAGCATGTCTTCCAAAGTTTGGATAGTACGCTCACTCTGGCCGTCCGTCTGAGGATGGTAAGCCGTACTAAAATTTAAACGCGTGCCCAAAGATTGTTGGAAACTTTTCCAAAAATGGGACATGTATCTAGTATCTCTGTCAGAGATAATAGACACAGGTATGCCATGTAAAGCTACAATCTTATCCACGTACAATTGGGCTAACATGTCGGAGCTGTAGGTCTCCTTAATGGGTAGGAAATGTGCTGACTTAGTCAGTCTGTCTACGATCACCCAAATGGTATCGTTTCCTTTCCTTGTCTTAGGTAACTTGGTGATAAAATCCATAGTTACCATTTCCCATTTCCAAGTGGGAAGTTCAGGCTGTTGTAGCAACCCTGACGGCTTTTGATGTTCTGCTTTGACTTGCGCACACGTCAAGCATTTAGCTACATAGGTAGCTACAGACTTCTTCAAGCCTATCCACCAATAGTTTGCCCTTAGATCCTGATACATCTTATCAGCTCCAGGATGAACGGAATATTTAGAACTATGGGCTTCCTGAAGAATAACATCCCGAAGTCCTCCATAAATTGGAACCCATATTCGTCCATTTAATCTCAGAATTCCATCCTTGCCAAGAGATAACTGCTCCTCAGTTACCCCTAGCTTTTCATTAGGATAGTTAGCTTCCAACACAGCTTCCTTCTGCGCAGCTAACAACCTTTCGTTCAAACTGTTCTTTATCTCAATGCTCTTGGCATTGATTCAGATGGGTTTGACCCTTTCCTTTCTGCTCAAGGCATCGGCAACCACATTTGCCTTGCCTGGATGGTATCGGATTTCACAATCATAATCATTCAACATCTCCATCCATCGGCGCTGCCTCATGTTTAAATCCTTCTGATTAAACAGATGTTGAAGGCTCTTGTGATCAGAATAGATCACACACTTGATACCATACAAATAATGCCTCCACAGTTTTAGTGCAAATACAACGGCACCCAACTCCAAGTCGTGGGTGGTGTAATTCTTTTCATGCACCTTTAACTGTCTTGAAGCACAGGCAATAACCTTGCCTTTCTGCATAAGCACACACCCCATGCTAGTGTGCGATGCATCGCAGTAAACTATGAATTCTTCGGTACCTTCAGGTAATGTCAGTACAGGAGCGTTGCTCAACTTTTGCTTCAGGATATCAAAGGATTCTTGCTGCTTAGGACCCCACTCGAACTTTACCTTCTTACGAGTCAATGAAGTTAGGGGTGCAGCAATCCTTGAAAATTTTTCAATGAAACGCCTATAATATCCCGCCAAGCCTAGAAAGCTACGAATCTCTGTAGGCGTCTTTGGCTCTTGCCAGTTCATAACAGCTTCCACCTTAGCGGGATCCACTTGGATACCACGCTCACTAACCACATGTCCAAGGAATTGGACTTCTCGAAGCCAGAATTCACACTTAGAGAATTTGGCATAGAGCTTCTCATGATGTAGGAGTTTAAGAATACAGCGAAGGTGCTTCTCATGATCAGCTTGGTTCTTCGAATAAATAAGAATGTCGTCGATGAAAACGATGACGAATTTATCTAAGTATGGCTTGCAAACGCGATTCATGAGATCCATGAACGCGGCAGGTGCATTAGTGAGCCCAAAAGGCATCACTAGGAACTCGTAATGACCATAACGAGTCCTAAATGCAGTTTTGTGTACGTCTTCATCTCTAACCTTCAGTTGGTGGTAGCCTGACCTCAAGTCAATCTTCGAGAAATAACTTGCCCCTTGCAATTGATCGAACAAATCGTCGATCCTGGGCAAAGGATACCTATTCTTTATTGTGACCTTATTAAGTTCATGGTAATCGATGCACGGACGCATCGATCCATCCTTCTTTTTGACAAACAAGACAGGTGCTCCCCAAGGAGACGAACTAGGTTTAATGAAACCTTTAATTAGCAATTCATCTAATTGCGTTCTCAATTCCTTCATTTCTGTTGGTGACAACCTGTAAGGTGCTCTAGCAATAGGTGCTGCTCCAGGGATGATGTCAATTCTGAATTCCACTTGCCTATCTGGTGGTAAACCAGGTAGTTCTTCAGGAAAAACTTCAGGGTATTCAGAAATGACGGGGATGTCTTCCATCTTAGGTTTCGGCTCATCGATAGTCACCTGTGCCATGTAGATGACACAACCCTGCTTTAAACACTTAGAGGCCTTGAGCATAGTCACTTGCTCAGGCAATCCATACCGGGTATCTCCCTGAATGGTAAGTGATTCGCCAGACGGAGTCTTGATCACCACTTGCTTCTTATTGCAGACAATCTGGGCCTGGTTATGAGATAACCAGTCCATGCCTAACACGATGTCGAAACCGGCTAACTTCAAAGGAAGTAGGGACAAAGGAAAAGAGTGGTTCTTAATGGATATGAAACATCCATCTAATATGGTTGAGGCGGTTTCTAATGTGCCATCTGCTAACTCCACCTCATATTTCACACTTAAGGTTTTAACCGGTAAATTCAGCAATTTGCAAAACTTATTATCTACAAATGATTTATCAGCGCCTGAATCAAAAAGTACTCTTGCATAGATATCATTTATGAGAAAGGTACCTGTGATCACGTTATCGTCTTGCACAGCCTCCTTCGCATCCATCCTAAAGACCCTAGCATTGGTCTTCTTGGCCTCTTCAGGCTTCTTGGCGTATTTAGGGCAGTTGATTTTAATGTGCCCTTTCTCATTGCAACTGTAGTACGTTGCATCCTTCAGCTTTTTGCAATCCAAGGTCTTGTGTTCCTTGGACTTGCATATCCCGCAAGCAAAAGTTCTTGACTGAGTCTGCGAGTTCGATTCGAGTCTGCACTTCCCGAAGTGCTGTTTCTTGCAGACTTTGCATTTGGGCTTATCACCAGACCGATGCCCATCCTTCTTTGACTCAGACCCCTTCTTGTTGTCACCGTTTCCTCGGTGCTTCTTGTTTGACCTCTGTGAATTGTCATCTTCACGTTTCCTTTTCTCAGCATCCTTGTTCCTCAGCGATCTTTGTCTGACCGCGTCCAATGTGAGGGACAAAGATATATCAGCTACAGATCTGAAGGTAGCTGGCCGAGAGGCCTTCACGCTTGCCTTTATCTCTGGGGCTAAACCCCCAATGAAGCGAGCTATTCGTTTGGGTTCCGGGGTTACCAGATACGGAACCAACCTCGACCTTGTATTAAAGCTCGTGAGGTAAGCTTGGCAATCTAGATTGGTCATTACCAACGAAAGAAAATCTGACTCAATCTTTTCGACCTCGTGCTGAGGACAGTAGTTTTCCCTGATGAGGGCAACAAATTGTTCCCATGACATGTTGTACAATGGGATCTTTCCGGTGGTTTGAATCAACGATCTCCACCAGGCTAAGGCCTCACCTTTAAACGATTGAGACACAAATTTGACTATATCCCTCTCAGCGCACCCGCTGATATCCACTACTGTGTCCATCTCATCTAACCACGTCATGCAGTCAATGGCTCCTTTTTCCCTAGTGAAATCCCTGGGCTTGCATGAAACAAAGTATTTGTAGGAGCAACCCTTGTCACGGGGTCCTTGATTCAACATGATCTTTTGAGACGGAGCACTGTTGTGGTTTGAGGAGTGTCGATCATCATTTTTCTTGGGTTCTTCCTTCTTGGAAGGTGGTTTCGAATGCGGTGTAGATAGGGTCCTACTTCGAGTCCCACTGTATTCTTCATACTGCCGCTCCAAGGCCTTTGTAACAGCGTCATCTACTAACGCTTTCAGTTCAGCACCCGTTATATTAATTCGGGCGTTATCATTATTCTCCACTGGGTGACTATTAATTTCATCCGAGTCAGCCATTTTAATTGAACTGTTACATAAAACAAGGACAATAGTTTACTTGGGAGTTTATTATGGAATTGTCTTTTATGGCAATTCATTAACCATGGTAAACATAGACCATATTTGGTTAATTTATTAATCATATTCATTTAGGATTTTTATTACAATTTATCCTAATTACAAAAACAATAACAGTTTTATTAGTGGCACAACAGGCCTAGTCACAAGGACATTTATAAATTATAAGTTATGATTTCAGAGAATCAAAGCTTTTAAGGCTTGAACCTAGTTCATTACCTTTTTCGGACAGGGAGTTATAGCTACCACTGTCTTTTGGCTCATGTAGAAATGAGCAAGGCCCGTAGGCACTATATTACCAATGTATGGTCAAAATATGATCGTCTTAATTGATGATTTAAACCCATGATTCATATATCATTTAATTGGGTTAGGAAACTTTTGAAGAATCCTTATAATAGAATGACGTGTGTGATTTTAACGAATCACGCCTGCCAGGAGCGTTAACATGTTTTCAGATGTTAACTGGGATCTGAATCTTTTAAACAGGTCTTACCATCTTGCCCAGGTCTTTACAATGACACTCAAGCTAGGTTTCACTCTTAAGATTCTTATTCAATATTAAATAGGCAGGTTATTATTAAAAGGAATGAGTTTGATTTATTTATTTCATATATAATATTTATGCATATAATAGCAAGATAAAATTTATGAATTTAACATTCCAATAATCATACAAAGTACACACTGCCCTAAACGGGTCTTTTTTACAAACAAGTTACCCACGCAGGGGTCAAGCAACATACTAGTCCACGCAGGGACTTAAACAAACATCATACCCTCGTAGGGGTTAACAGAAAGATAGACCCACGCAGGGGTCAAAACAACCAAACATACCCACACAGGGGCTAATACAGCAAGACAGGCCCACGCAGGGGCTCAAATGATACAAGGAAATTTCAACAAACAATGGAAGGATTCAATGGTCCTTCTTGCTCTTCCCTTTTATTAAACTTGTCAATCCTTGGAAGAAACTTTGTCGCTCCCTGCGATCTCTGTGAAAGTCTCGCTCGACCTGGTCCAATCTTTGAAGAATTTCTTCCCGCTCGGGTGGGGAAAACCGTGGCGGCTGCGATTGTTGCCGAATTATAGGTCTAGCAGGTATTTGGTACCCATGAGTTGGGTACCCTACTCCCCAAGGAGCTCCATAAGGTCCTTCAGGGTTTAAGGCGTTGTAATTGGCCGCTACCAAATATGGGTCGGCTTGGTGTGAGTCAGAGGCTCAAACGGGTTGTATGCCATTGAACCAGTGTAGGCAGGAATCGGGTTATCAAAACCCATCGGTGGTGGTTGTGGTGCAACGGGGTTTGAAGGTCCACCCATTTGCGGATCTTCTTGAAGTGGCGGATAATGACTGCCACTTGATTGTCGAGGAGAGCTAAAATGAAAGTCCCCTCCTCGTGCAGACATACGTGCTCAGGTTCTCCTACGCCTCGGCGGTTGCGGAGGTGCCGGATGAACTGGCGACGGTGGAGGCGGTGGCGTGACTGCCACGAATCGTGAATCCCCAGAGGGATCCTGCTGCTGGTGAGGCGACGAATGATGCGAGGGTGTAAAATACCACTTGAACTGGTTAAATCGTGCCTGGTGTTGGTGCACTTGTGTCTGTACTTTGTCTGTATTTAGTCTTGATACAAAACGATGTCTTTGATGTAAGATTGATGTAAGTTTGACCAAGTCAACCATCCTCCGGTTTGACTTGGACTAACAGTTAGACAATGGTTGTAATATGGCTGTGTCGAAGGATGTGTCATCGAAGGATTGTTTAGATCCTTCGATGAGCTCGAAAGATAACCTTCGAAGGATAGACCACGAAGGATATCATCCTTCGTGGGATATGTGATCCTTCGATGGGTTCTTGGTCGACATATGATCTTTCGGTCATTCTGTCTGATCCTTCGATCAGATAAGCTGTGTCGGGTATATATACCCGTGTGTTGTGTTCACTTCAGGAAGACACTTCATTAGAGAGCAGAAAACACACACACACTTAGAGAGAGTTTATAGAATACATCTGTAAACATTGTGCTTGTAACCGAACCTTTCATACGTTTTAATACAAGAGGTGTTAATCGTTGAGTCTTGTGTGTTTATCATTGTGCTTGTTCTATCTCGGTTTGCATGCTAGCTTGGATTCCGCACTTGCTAGTGTGTTAGACATAACAAGGAATAGGTTAAACCTCAACCTCCGAGGGACCTACAAGTGGTATCAGAGCCGTGGCTCTTTTCCTTGTTAAAAACCGGGTTTTTACAAGACTTTGGAGTGTTTGGATAAAACTCACTGTTTTAGCAGCCGTGTTTACTGATTTTCTCGCTTTTCTTGACGTTAAAACGGTTCTAAACTTACCGGGTGTGCTAAAAGACGGGTTGGGTAACTTGAAAACTTGTTTTTGAGGTGTTTGGTAATTTCCGGCCAAAATTCCGGCTTCTCCGGTGACCGGTTTTCTGGATAAGTTTATTATATTTTATGTTTCAAATCTGATTTTGGCAGAAAATCATGGTCTGACCATACCTCTGCCGAAAGATTTCACCAACCCATCAACTTTTTCACCAACCTGTCATCCTTTGTCAACTGTGTCAGAACCGATCGAAGGATATCCTTCGAAGTCGAAAGTCCATCTTTCGATTAGTGGAGGTTCGATAGATCATCATCCTTCGAACCAAGGAATCATTTCGAAGCATACATCTTTCGATCTACAGTTCTTTTTCGAAAGACCAGGATCCTTCGATAGGGGAGTCTTTCGAAAACCTTTGTTCGAAACTCAACAGTGATCTTTCAAACACTGTTGATCCTTCGAACAAGCTTTGATCTTTCGATCCTTAGTCTGTTTATGCTTAACAAGTTTGTGATTTTCAGGTTCTTATTTTTCTTGATCAAAAATGAATCCAAGGTGGAATACTCTGGTAAATACAGATATGTATTTTGGTACTCCGTCATCTTCCGCACCGGTATCTTCTCAAGCTAATGCAATTTCTACCGGTCAATGGGCATTTGTATCAAATCAAATTCCAAGTGTTCAAAGCATTCTCTTAAGCGAGAGCGAAACTGGAAGTTTGAATCGGCCTCCAAAGTTGATGCACTTATACGAATATCCAGGATGGATTGATAGATTTCATACATACGTTCTTGGTCAAAATACAGAATTATGGTTGCGGTTCATCACAGATTTCGATCAAACAATAGAGGTTGTCGCATCATCTGCTGCTACATTTGCAGATCTAACGGAAGATCAGAAGAAGGTCTACGATTTGGAAAAGAAAGCATATGCCATCCTTACTCAGGCGTTAAGTAAAGACATTTATCATCAATTTGTCAGCTACAAGACAACGAAAAGGTTGTGGGATGCTTTGAAGACAAGGGGCGTAGGAAATGAAGCGACACGTCAATTGAGAAAAGAATTGCTGAAGAAAGAGTTTGATAGTTTTACTTGTATGGAGAATGAGTCGTTGGGTGATTTGATAAGTCGATTTAATCATTTGCTGACTGAATTAGCAAATTTTGGGGTTGTTACAACTTCTGCAGAGATTGTAAAAAGGTTTGCAGATGCGTTGCCACCTCAATGGAATACTTTCTTGGAAATCATGAAGTACAATGGTACTTTAGCTACAACAAGCTTCAACGACTTTGTTCAAATCCTGGAAAACAAGAATCAGGAAGAAACTCTCAAGGCAAAAAGAGTTCCAGTGCCACAAAATCCTGAAATGTATTACGGAACTTCTAGCACTTCTACAAAACCTTCTTCGCATGCTCCAATTCAAACAGCATTTGTGACTAGCACTGACATGTATGGCAATGCTATCCAAGTTTCGGTCCCTCCAAAGACAGACATGTATGGAAATCTGCTGGAACCAGTTCCTCAACAGCAACAGCAAAGCCAACGACCTCTCAGACCAACTGATATGTTCGGAAATCCATTACCTGTTCGATCTCCCGGAACAACAGACATGTATGGGAATCCTCTTCCTCCTCTATCTACCGTACCAACAGACATGTATGGGAATCCACTTCCTCCTCAACAGCAAGCTTGTTATGGAAGCACATCATCTGCTGGTCAACAATCAAAGCCAAATACAGTACGGCTCGACACCTCAAGCTTTTCTAAAGTCAGTGTGGAAGTAGCAAAGGAACACATGGAGCTGCTAAACACTTTGGTGAGCGCATACTGTGGATTAGTGGAAGGTCAGATTGGTAATATTAATCTGACACAAGAAGACTATCAGCAGATTGATAAAGAGGAGATGGAGATGATGGACATCAAGTGGGCCTTTGCCAGTGCTGTTAGGCGAGCAAAGGATTTCATGGAGAGAACTGGCAGAACCAGCTTGGAGAGCAAGAAAGACACCAAGTATGGGTTTGATAAGCAGGCTGTGAAGTGTTTCAATTGTGGTGAACGTGGTCATTTTAAAAGGGAATGTACAAGGCCATCTCAGCATGGAAACCAGAATCCCTTCAGAAATCAAGGCAACCAGCAGAACCAGAACAGGAACAATGTTCGTACGTTGGTACCTGTCAACAACCAAAGCCAAGCAGGACCATCAAATGCCAACCAGGCACTTGTGGTTCAAGTAGATGAAGGCTGTGATTGGTCAATCCAGTTGGGAAATGATGCTCCAGATGGAACAGCTTGTTTTGCTGAAGTTGTCAAGGATCTTAAACACGCCAGTGGTGGAGAATCTTCCACCAATGGTAGTGAATCTTCTGAAGATGAAGACAGCTCCGGTTACAGTGGAAGTTTAGATGAAGAATCCTCCACTTCAGGCAATGATCAGGTGGATGAGACATCGACTGCGTCAGTTAATGCAGATATTGATGAACTATTGGAAGAAGCTACAGCAGGAATTCAAAGAAGATCTATCTTGGTGGATCAAGCTGCTTATTCTTCGTCTTCTCTCCATTCAGCCTTTATGGCTAATGTCGACAGTTCATCAAGTCAGGTATGTGTCGATGAACCCACTGCTGATATCTGTGATAATTGTGATAGATTGCATGTTAAATGTGCTGATTTGGATGCAAACATGTCTGAGTTGCAAGGCAAACATGATGCTTTACAGGCTAGTTTGTTTGACTTGCAAGACAAACATGTTTCGTTGAATGATAAGTGGTGTGAATTGCAAAGCAAACACGAGGCTTTGCAAGAGAAATATAATGTGACATTCATCCACAATCAAAAGTTGACCGTTGATCTTTCCAAATGCACAGAAGCCAACATGTTTTATGAAAACCATGAAAAGGAATTTAAGTCAATGATTGAAACGTTAAAGAAAGATAAAACAGAGTTGACAAAAATGGTTTCCAGAAAACAAACTGACATTAACCTTTATATAACTCGTCTTGAGGTAATGCAAAAGGAAATGGCGTGTGTTAAAACAGAAAGTGAGGCGATCCGACTCAAGTTAGACAGTTATTTGAGTTCTAGCTATGTGTTGGATCACATCATTGATGTACAGAAAGAGAAAAAGGATGTCACATGCATAGGTTATAAGAAATGTCCACCACCCGTGAGAAACAACTTTGATGCACTGCCAGATGAGGAGTATAGAACTCATTTTGAACCATCTGTTCCTTTGGACGTTGAGGAATTTGCAACAGGGCTCGGATGCAAGAAAGAAGTATCATCCGATTCAGATGTGTCAGCGGATACATTTGTAACTGCTGAACAGAATCAGGATCCTCCAGTTGTGATTGAGGATGCTGATTCTTCTGATGATGAATCTGATGATACTGATTCAGCAAAGTCTGATGCGGAGATAAAAGAAGAGGACATACCTCTTGAGAATCATATTCTGTGTGATCCTCCTGCAAAACCCGCTAAGACTGTTGCAATCGAGTCCTTGTCTGAAAAAGAGTCGGAGAGTGTGGATTTGCTGTACACTCTTGTTGGTGATGATAAAATTTATTCTGATAAAGATTTTCCTATTAAGAATGTTAATCAATCATTAATCAGTAAAGTCTTTGAAAATTCAACAAGTAAGTTTTTGGGAAAGACAGGATCACGTGTTACAGTAACACAGTGCCCTCCTATCCCAAAGGCTGAAGTTAGAAAACAATTTGGCAATCAGAAATTACCAACAGTGCAAAAACAGCAAAATCATGCCAAACCAACAGGTAAGACACCGACTCAAGGTCAAAGGAAGGCGAATCAGAAGAAGAAAAAGAATGTGAACTTTGTGAAATCCAAGGGAACGGACAAAATTGCAAAATTTGAAAATCAATCTAACTTAGATTTTGTCAAGAAAGCAACTGTGATGAAAAGGAATGAACCAAGTAGTTCAAAACCTAGTACCTCGGGATCACAAAGTTCATCATCGGTAAGACGATCACATGATTCTTCGGGGTTTGTTGAACGAAGATCATGTTTTGAATGTGGCACAATTGGGCACATTGTCAGAAATTGCCCGTATCTTCATAAATTAAAAGCCAAAGAAGATGATCCCCGTGAACGCAATCACCAAAAGCGATCTGTGTCTGTAAAACAAGATCCCCGACTTGTAAGAGAAAGGGAAAAGAAACAGAAACGCCAACAAGTCAAGGTGGTTGAAAAAGCACTTAAAATGAAGTGGTTCAAAAACAATCGGTTCCAGTTAAACCAGAAAGTTCAAAATTTTCAAAAACTTCAAACAATCACGAAGTTAAACTTTCAAACAATCAAACTGGTAAATTTCAACAGACGTGGAAACCTAAAATAACCACAAATTCAGGGGGACCATCACAATTTTCGAATCATCAAAGAATAGAAGTTATTGTTGTTGATGAAAATGGAAGACCCAAGACCACAATGGCTTGGGTCCCCATCTCCAAATAATTATGTGAGTTCATGTGCAGGGTGTTCCAGAAGGAACTGTCAGTAGTCATTGGATTGTTGATAGTGGGGCATCCAGGCACATGACAGGCGACATGAAGCTTCTCTACGACGTCAAATCTATTAGAGGAGGTTATGTTGCTTTTGCTGGAGATAAAGGTGGATATATTACGGGTGAAGGAATGATTTCCAACGGGGTTGTTAGTTTTGATAAGATTAACTTCGTACAACAACTTGATCACAATCTTCTTGGTGTTTCTCAAATTTGTGATAAGCAGTTCTCAGTACACTTTGATGCAAATGGATGTTATGTGCTGAAACCCGGATTCAAAATTCCAAAAGAATGGATTCTCTTGTCGGCTCCAAGGATAAATGATTTGTATGTCCTTGATATGAGCCAAGCTATCACAACGTCTGCACAAGCAACTTGTTTCGTTTCCAAAGCCACAGAAAAAGACACAATCTCTTGGCACAGACGAATGGGTCACATTCACTTACGCAAAATGAATCATTTGGTGTCAAATGAATTGGTGAATGGTGTTCCTCTTAAAAACTTCCATCTTCAAGATGTCTGTGTCTCGTGCCAGAAAGGAAAACAAACGAAGAAGCGACACCCTACAAAGAAAGTCAACACGGTGGCTGTTCCTCTTGAACGTTTGCACATGGATTTGTTCGGTCCTGTCAAGCACAAAAGCATTAGGAATGATCAATATTGCCTCGTGATAACTGATGATTATTCAAGATTTTCTTGGGTGGCGTTCATGGCACATAAGAGTGAAACCTTCGGTATTATCAAAAACTTAATCATTCAGATTGAGAATCTCTATAATTTGAAGGTTAAGCGGATACGTAGCGACAATGGTACTGAATTTAAAAATCATGCCATGGCGGAGTTTTGCACTTCAAAAGGTATTCTTCACGAATTTAGTGCAGCTTATACTCCTCAACAAAATGGCGTCGCTGAACGTAAAAACCGCACATTGATCGAGACTGCTAGGACAATGTTGGTAGAATCGCAGTTGCCCATTCCATTCTGGACTGAAGCTGTGTCCTCTGCATGTTATACGTTGAACCGAGTCCTTACAGTCAAAAGGCACAACAAGACCTGCTTTGAGCTTATTAACAAACGGAAACCAGATTTGTCATATCTTGAACCGTTTGGAGCTCCGTGCACAATAATCGATCCTAATGGAAAGTTTGGGGCAAGAGCAATTGATGGATACTTTCTTGGGTATTCCACCCCGAACTTAAGAGTCTGGAATCTAGAGACTAAAAGGGTCGAGGAATGGTCTGAAGTCAGAGTACAAAGGCACACTTTACCAGTCAAATGTCCTGGTCAGCCTTGGATGTTTGAATACGATGACTTTTTCAATTCGATCAATGTAGAAGCAGTTGAAGAAAATGCTGCGGCAAGGATGTTTTTCGAGAGTGACAATGCAACAGATTCACCGTTGGTTCGTCCAATTATTGTCAATCAAGAACCTTCTTCAGTGAACAATAATGCTCTCGACAATGAGGATTTTCACGATGCTACCGAATTGAACGAATATTCAGAGGATGATGAATTTCTAGATGCAGATCAAGAGGCTCCAACAACAGCAGTACATGGTACTTCAGAGGGTACACCTCCAGTGGATGTCCCTAGAACAGCTGAAGCTACTGCATCTTCCTCTTCGTCAATTCCGGGCCTTGAATTGATTGTTGATCTCAATCTCAACAATTTGGGTACAAATATTCCAGTTCAAGATAATCCAGAAACAAGGATTCACAATACCCATCCTCAACAAAACATCATTGGAAATGTACAGAGTGGCGTTCAAACAAGAAACATGTTGCGAAATAACAACAATGCAGGCTTGTATGCAACTATCCGAGAATCTGGTCAACAAAATGATTGGTCTTTCGCGTGTTATGTCTCACAGGAAGAGCCAAGAACTTGGAAAGATGCTTTGAAAGATAGCTCTTGGGTTGAAGCGATGCAGGAAGAACTGCAACAATTCCAGAAGCTAGGTGTCTGGAAACTCGTAGAGAAACCTGCTGGTTACAAGAAGATTGGTACCCGTTGGGTGTTTAAATGCAAAAGGGATGACCGTGGAGTCGTTATTCGAAACAAAGCAAGGCTAGTCGTTCAAGGTTTTCGTCAGATTGAAGGGATCGACTACAACGAAGTGTATGCACCTGTTGCACGTCTAGAAGCAATTCGGATTTTTCTGGCTTATGCCTCATTCAAAGGTTTCAAGGTATACCAGATGGACGTGAAAAGTGCATTCTTACATGGTGTGGTAGAAGAAGAGGTGTACGTCGAACAGCCTCCAGGTTTTGAAGATCCTATCCATCCCGATCGGGTTTGGTTGCTCAACAAAGCTCTCTATGGTCTACATCAAGCACCGCGAGCTTGGTACGCAACCTTATCCAATTATTTGCTGGAGAATGGATTTCGCAGAGGTCTTATCGATTGTACTCTTTTCATCAAAGAACAAGATGGAGATCTTCTACTGGTACAGGTATACGTTGATGATATTATTTTTGGTTCTACTAATGATGTTTTGTGTAGGGATTTCGAGCGTGTAATGCAGGATAAATTCGAGATGAGTGCTATGGGGGAAATGACTTTCTTTTTGGGCCTACAAGTACAACAAACTGAGTCTGGGATATTCATTCATCAGACTAAATATGTTGGTGACATCTTGAGCCGGTTCCAGATGTCTGATGCAACGCCCATCGGTACCCCATTGCCACAAAATCACGGAATTACTCCAGACTTGAAAGGTGAAGCTACTAGCCCCTCATACTACCGCGCGATGATCGGATCCCTTATGTACCTCACAGCATCAAGACCAGATATAATGTACCCAACGTGCCTGCTAGCCAGATATCAAGTCAACCCGAAGGCCTCACATCTTGCAGCTGTAAAAAGGATTTTTCGTTATTTGAAGGGTTACCCTGACACCGGTCTGTGGTACCCTAGGGATAATAACTTTGACTTGATCGCATTCAGTGATTCTGATTTTGGCGGATGCAAAATCGACGGCAAATCCACAACGGCTGGATGTCAGTTTTTAGGAAATCGCCTAGTCACATGGCAGTGCAAGAAGCAGACGTGCGTCGCTACATCAACATGCGAAGCTGAATACATTGCTGCCTCAAGTTGTTGCTCCCAACTCCTATGGATCCAACAACAAATGCGAGACTACGGTTTTGAATTCCTAACTACTCCTATTTACGTTGATAATTCTGCTGCATTACAGATCACTAAAAATCCTGTGCAGCACTCAAAGACTAAGCACATCGAAATTAAGTATCACTTCATACGTGATTGCTTTGAGAAAAGGCTAATCGATGTTGCTTACGTCCACACCGATGACCAACGTGCCGGCCTTTTTACCAAAGCATTTGACAAATCAAGATTTGACTATTTATTATTGGTAAACGGCATTAAGGTCAAGCAAGAGTAAAACCAACATCGGAAAATCATTTTTGTAAATACCTTTGTGTTTTAAATTTGTCTTAGTTTATTGATTTTAGGGGCAGTAAATCCAAATTTGAAAATCCAAAAACATCGAAAAATTTCAAAAACACAAAAACAATAGAAAAACAAAAATGAGTTTCCTGGCGAGCAAAAGAGAAAATGATAGTACATCGGTGGTCTGTCTAAACCTCTTTAAACCTAAACTGAAAAACGATAAGCAGCTCTATATAAGATGTATCGGTAGGCTCACAATCATTTTAAAGTGTGCAGGGTGATATAAACTTAAATCGACTGAAGACCAGGTGGGAACCATTCATTGGCATATGGTCTTAGTACCGAAATTTCGTTTGAGAGATTGCCGAGGTTCTGAGATATTCGGTCTTTATGCTGCTTATCATCTGGGTATCATGGTTGTATCTTTTACCGAAAAATAACGGGGACGCAAGTCTAAATCTTCCATGATACCATACATACGTGTACATACTGCATACGACCTCAATAAGTGATCAACAATCACATGTCCAAACAAATAAGTGATAAAATATCACAAATTCTTTCCGGGTGTCAAGTTCGTCTCTCTGCTGTACGAAAGTACTGACCTGTTCACGGACTTGCTCCTGTGCCCTCATGCATATGAAAACCAAGTTCCTCATCAATAAGTGATTCTATCACATAGGGCTTATTTTCAAATCAAAATAAGTGAGAATCTCACATCATATACGGTCAAACAGATGATAATCGGTATACTCACCGGTAAGATGAACCCTCGTGCATACCTTGATACGGGAATGTGTCGTGATGTGGATGAACACCGGTCGGTAAGTATAAATCATACCTTAACGTATCCCCTCGCCATGATTACATCTGATAAGTTGAGCTTATGTGGACAACAATACCGATAATTGTTATAGGATGCTTATCTTAATGTTAACTAATTGAACAAAGAGAGTGTTTTGACATGACCGTACACTGATATGATTCTCTTACCCTCGAAACTCGCAAAAAGAATGTCTGTAAATATTTATTTAATGCTTTCAGTTTCTGCATCTTAGTATATATTTATTTACTGCTTTCAGTCTTTACATTTGAAATATTCAAAAAAAAATACCAAAAAGATTTTAAGTGTGTTTTAATATAAACTTTATAAAAGCCAAAAAGATTTTATTTCTATCTTATTTTCGATCGTACGATGTTGGATCTCGAGTCTTCGTTACCTGAAACCTGATTGAAAACCGAAACGACTAAATCTTCATAAACGGTCGAAATTTGCAAAGTGTTGAAAGTTAAAATTTGAAATGGATGAAGTATTTTAAACTTTCAAACTGTCGGACGGTGTTTGTTTGAACAAATGGTCACAGGTGTGTCGCTTACTTATGATATTCCTAGCAGTTGTTCTCATTACGCGTTTAGATTTCTTGCATGTGCAGATTCTAAAGGCAAGGAGAACATGGTCGATGACAAGCTTTGGAATGAAGACACGACGTGAAGGAACTCAAATGATGAAGATGATCGAGTTGTCGCTGACCATCATCAACACCACAAGGATCTCAATTCATAAAGAACGAGTATTTCACGAGCATAACTCAAGGGGGAGCTTATGTTAAGGGGGAGTTTGTCAACACACTTCCTACATGAAACGGGGAGTTTGTTGATACACTTTCTGCTTTCAAGACGTGAAGACTTTAAAGATCCTCCGACATTGAAGACTTGAAAAGACGTCAAAGAATTGAAGTCACAAAGATCGAGACAAAGCTACAGCCAAGGGGGAGTTTGTTGGTGCACTTGTGTCTGTACTTTGTCTGTATTTAGTCTTGATACAAAACGATGTCTTTGATGTAAGATTGATGTAAGTTTGACCAAGTCAACCATCCTCCGGTTTGACTTGGACTAACAGTTAGACAATGGTTGTAATATGGCTGTGTCGAAGGATGTGTCATCGAAGGATTGTTTAGATCCTTCGATGAGCTCGAAAGATAACCTTCGAAGGATAGACCACGAAGGATATCATCCTTCGTGGGATATGTGATCCTTCGATGGGTTCTTGGTCGACAGATGATCTTTCGGTCATTCTGTCTGATCCTTCGATCAGATAAGCTGTGTCGGGTATATATACCCGTGTGTTGTGTTCACTTCAGGAAGACACTTCATTAGAGAGCAGAAAACACACACACACTTAGAGAGAGTTTATAGAATACATCTGTAAACATTGTGCTTGTAACCGAACCTTTCATACGTTTTAATACAAGAGGTGTTAATCGTTGAGTCTTGTGTGTTTATCATTGTGCTTGTTCTATCTCGGTTTGCATGCTAGCTTGGATTCCGCACTTGCTAGTGTGTTAGACATAACAAGGAATAGGTTAAACCTCAACCTCCGAGGGACCTACACCTGGTAACTGTCCGGACCACGGTATGGTGATCCATGAAAAGACGAACCATCTGAGACCTCAATAGGATGGTTGGGAGTTCCGGTTGCGGGCTCGACTGGATCGGTGTCCTCGTCCATGTCCTCTGCATGATCGCCGGAGTAATGATCCTCTGGCCCCAATGGGTTAAAACCCACTGGTTCTTGTATGTAGTTTGCCGGGTTAAACCGGCCCCTAAAAACAGGTGTAGGGTCACCAAAGGAATGGTGCAATAAGGATCGCTGTAGAGGTATGTAAGAAGGTTGTAGGTTATCGGGCTCATTTTCCGAATGTGGCCCATAAGAGTTATGAACGGGAGGCGTCGAACTGTGTGAAACAGATCGTCTCGCAGGTTCAAAAAGGTTCCTCCGGTTTTCTCTAGGGTCAGCACTCGCAGTGGTGGAAGGAGCTCGCATGTGCGAAGGTCCGGCATCGTGGTCATTGGGGGCAGTGATTGGCCCCTTGACTTGTCCTCTTCGTCGAAAGAATCTTGGCGGCATATTTAATCCTGTCAATGCAACATAAGATAACGACAAGAATATATAAAATAAAGGACAAAACAAAACAAAACAAAGTAGAATTTGTCCTATGTTATTTGTCTAGACTCGAAAGTTTTTGGAATGTGCAATTGTGTAACTGAGATTAAACACAAAAGGCTAGTGTTTAATTCACTCAGTGTTAGCTCTGATACCAACCTGTCACACCCCGACTTTCCACGTATCACCGGTGTGCCCGGTGGGGGGAGTATCGTGACGTAGTTGGCAACATAATAGTCAAACAACACAATATTTAAATATGCACAGCGGAAGCAAATGAAAGATATATTTCAACTGAATAAAATGTTGTAATATCAAGTATCACATCAGTAGAAAGTTTATCCACAGGTGGATTAAATAAAATGGAAACAGTAGTTCAACAGACTTTAGGCATCTTAAGCTTGCGAGACTCTTTTGATGCTAAGGAGATATCCAGCCAATTACGAGTAGTACCTGCACTTAATCTTTTTGGGAAAATATGTCAGTTTACATTGGTAAATACAATCAACTGACTAATTTTAAAAATGATTAAAAATTTATTTGGATGCACATGGCACAACATTTTATAACTTGGGATAATTATTTAAATATATAAACTTGTAAAAGAATTACATGTTCCTTATGCGTTCAGTAGCCCGGGTCGTGCCGGGTTAAAGATCAATAGACACACCACATAATTTATTTATGCACTGAGTCACTGACGAGTGTACGCCTACACTCCGCGCTTAGGTCGTGGCCATTTCGTAAAATGATGCCAAGGATATCCGGGACATGGTCATTAACCTCCAAAAGGCTTTAAGAAAACAAAACAATTTAAACGGGCCGATCAAATATCAATTAACCACCAAACGATGGAAGATTTAATGCCCGACCAAGCGGTATTTTATATACCTTACCCCAAGCCCGTATAGGGAAAATAAGTTAAAAGTATTTACCTTTGCAAGTATAATTCACAAACAGCAAATGCAAGTACCTTTTACTGGTCCTCCTATTCTGGAACGAAGGTTTATAATAACCTATTAGAATCCTAACGGGTCTTTAGTTAAGCTTAAGCTTAGACCGGTTAGTTTTAAAGATACGGTTCGTACGCATGATTAAGCGTAGACCGGAATAGAATGTGATGTAGACCCGACAAGTTTGAAGACTTGCTTAATATGGGTATTTCATACACATTCTGGATTTTGAGATAAAACCGATAAGGTTTGACCCGTTTCGGCTAATTTATGCAAACTAGTTACATAAACCGAACGCGTAATAAGCGTAACGGGTATTCATGAGAGCCATATGCAGGTTTCCTAAGTTAATATGCCTCAAATATGTTGTGACATCAGTAAGATATCTTTTATTATGCCCGAAACGAATTTAAACACAAACTATACCCCGTAGGGGTAGTTTGGTCATTTAAGAGGTTATAAAAGAGTTTAAGTATTAACCTGAGTTACAGGTCTGATATAATCAGCAAAAATACTTAGTTTACTAAGTTATAACAGTATGGTATTGCATATATGTGAAATTTATCAATTTTAACCAAACTATGCTCCGTAGGGGCATTTTGGTAATTTCACATAAGCCGAAAAGCTCAAAACTAAAGTCTGAGTTAAACAACTTTTGCTTACTATTAAAATATTATAATTTACCTAAAATATCAGTAGGTATCAACCCTTGTATGTTTAAAATAGTTTTAGCACATACTATGCGTTAAAAACGCTTAATAAGGCGATTAGAAGCCGTTTCCGGGTTCTATATAGAAAACTGATATTTTTATTATTCCAGAAGGTTTAAAATAATTTATTTATCATATGAAATCAGTAGCAAAAGGTTTGGAGTCAAATAGATATGTAAAACTCATTTTATAGCCCTAAAGGGCAAAACCGACAATTACCGAATCAAGCCTACGACTAAGTTATGCTCAGCCTAAAATAAATTAAAAATCTTCAAAAATCCCAAAATAATATATCATATCAGTGGGTAAAGAGTTTGATATCAAAAAGTAGGTTTAAATAGGCTATACGCTAATTATGTCGTTTAATCGCTAAAGAAGCTTTCTAATTATGCTAATGAGCATAACTCTCACTCTACACCTCAAACTGATGTCAAATTTTGGGTGAAAGTTTATAATTCAGTAACTAAGGTTTCTACACTTTTACATTTTCAAAAATCACGTTTTAAGGTGAAAAGGGCATAATGGTCAACATATGGGCAATTAACGGAATCATGCATATTAATTGGTTAACTAATGAACCAAGGTGTATAATCATAGAGGGTTATACTAGCATGTAACCTGGTCCTAAGAAAGCTCTATGGCATTTCTAAAACATGCTTAAATGGGCCAGAATTGAAAGTCAAAGCAATAGTCAAATTATGCGACTTTTGGTTTCGAACCGGGTCTTTACTAAAAATTGTCGGGTTGAACATGTTTAGACATGTTCTTACACTAATTACCAAGTTATATTAATGATCAAACAGGTTGTATGGGTTCTACATTGCTAATTATGCATAAATTAGAAATTAAGCATTCTGTTGACTTTTTAATAACAAGTTTGACCCGACATTTGACCTACTTAGAGTGGGAATCAGAGGGTGCCCTTTTAAGGGTTTAATGCCCACATAATTACCAACTTATAACTACTTTCACTTCGACTAATCACTGGACCATTAGTGATTAATCGCTAAGTCAACCGTTAATTACGACGGTTTGACTTTTAAGCTAAAACTAAGCAAAAACTTAACTAAGAAAGGTTAAGCATACTTACTGAAGTCCTATGCACGATTAGTGATCACTTGAGTCTGCTTTGGAGCTCCAGAAATGATCAGAAATGCTGAAGGAAGGTGTGAAGAAATGGTTGCAACCTTGTGCCTTTTATAGTGTTCAAAACCTCAAGGATCTTTGACACACAAGCCTAGCAATGGCCATGGATCACTTCCAGATGTCCCTAAGTGTCTAGGGGTGGCTTAGGGGTCGTGCAAGATGAGGAAAATCGGATTAAAGTAGGTTACAAGGGCTATGGTAGACAAGAACCCAACAATTTCGGAGCAGAAGGCCCCTCGCGGCACGCGTAGACCCCCCCCCCCCCCCCCCAGGGTCCTCGCATGGCGCGACGCCCCATCTGATCAAATCTGAATTTTCTGATTTTTACGCTTTGGTCCTTGGCTCTTGGAAACTTTGATACGACTTTATTTCTTGCACTTTGAACCCTCCAAATTGACTTATAAGGGTTTCAAGACATATTGTAACACCCCGTGTTTTCACAAGTCAAAGTCAAAGTCAAGGACCGATTTCGCGCAACTTGACTCGTAGAAACTTCTTGTTTTTAATTATATTACGTGGAGTAAGTGTTGTTAATTGCAATAATCGATGTGTGTTAATCGTTATTCAATCGATCTACGACTGTGAACTATAGGAAGTAACAATGCGATAAAGTTAACTAATCAATAGTCAAGCTATGCTAACCAAATCGACATCAAATCGCAACTCGAGCTACGTATTTGTACTTGCTATTATACGTGTGTGTGTGCCTTACGTGTTACCTGTGCATGTTTATTTATGTTGTGTTGTGTAATCAAGCGAACTCAATCGAAACTCGAAATCTAACTCGAATGTACTCGAACTCGAACTCGAATCACGATCGAACTAGGATAGATAGTGGGAAATAGATTACGCGAGATACGAAATAGTTGGGTCTAAAAGTAATTTGACTAGGAAACCCTATCGAATCGCTCGCAATCGGAACCGAAACGTCAAGGATCGTCGCACCAAACACACCACCCAGGCGCCAACCGGCCGGATGGCCATCCGCACGGGTAGCCGCCTGGGGAAGTGATAACCCATCCAACCAGGATTGCTATCCGCCCGACCGACCATCCGGGTGATGAGCAATCCGAACGGATAGTGATAAGTGCCATCCGACTAAGATTGCTATCCGCCCGACCGACCATCCGGGTGAGGTGCAATCCGGACGAATAGTACTTTCCTCTTTTGGCATCCTATAAATACACGGGTCACTCTCCAAACTTTCCACTTTTGGCAAGTGACGTCCGACCAGCACGCCCTCTTCACCTTTCCTTTGATTTCTCTCAATCCAGGTAAGATCTCGCCCTAAATCTTGTACTTTCGTGATCTATACGCACTTCTACACCCTTCTATCTTTTAAATATAAATTTTTAACCGTGAAATCATCAAGATTTGAGGTATTCTAGGATGACGTCATCATAAAGTTCCCATGAACTTCAAGTTTGACCTCATTCCACCAAGAATAACTCGGATCTGAACGGTTTCCACAAGATTTCACAACGACTTCGCATAAATCCGAACTTTTTCAAAAGATAATAGAGTTGAAAGAAATAAACACGAGTTTTCACCTTCTTTTACACTCAAAAACGATAAGAATCGGATCAGTTCTAGTCTTCTACTCACTGTTAGTGATGCACTAGTCCTAAATCCGGATTCTACCCGCGAGACACTTGATTTCGGGTTAGACCAGAATGACCGTTCCGAGCCGCCGACCGGCCAAGCTGGGGTGATTCCTGGCCGGCTTAGTCTTGCGGTTAAGAATACAATTCCAATTGGTCGACACGTAATCAGAACATCTCGATAGAACGACAAAAGCGATCAAGGGTAGACGAACGGAACAACCAGAACGAGATGCTGTCCGGACGGACTGATGTCCGCACGGACAGGCTATCCGGACGGGTTGCCATCCGGACGGACTACACTTGGGACCCATATTCAAACAAGGTTTGAATATCAACGAATGAATAATCCACACGGACGACCCTCTGAATGGATTACTCTTCGGATCATGAGATACTAAGACCTTAAACAATTTCCAACATGATCATCCGACCGGACTACCATCCGGACGGATTGTCGTTGCCCTCACGGACTACCATCCGGACGGATTTCACCAATATCACCAAGTGACTCACCATTAAAGTTGTTGTCCGCACGGACTACCATCCGGACGGATTGTCGTCCGCTCGACCGACTTGAAGGGTAAGAGAACTTCAAGGTTTTCAAATGCTACAACAAAAACTTCAAAAGTCAAGCCATCATACACAAACACATCTCACCCATAGGAAGAAACAATCCACTCGAATAGTCACCCGCCCGGACAAACTGTCCGCACGGATGACTAACCGAGCGGATTACTATCCACACGGATTGCTGTTCGCACGGATGACCATCCGAACGACCAGCTATCCTACCCACTCTCACCCTGTGTTGTCTTACGCGCCACTTATCGCTACGTTACCGAATCTATTCAGGCTAACCGTACTCGCTAAAAGCGCTCCCTTCAATCTATTAATCGCTGTGAGTATACTCGATCCCTTTTTGCTTTAAGCACTTTTGGGTGTTACATACGTTACGAATATTTAAACTACAACTATCACACTACTCAACTATTTTGAACGCTAACCGTTAACGCATGTTATACGTGGCTTATGAATGATTGTTTGTTGTGTTTACACATGGAATGTTGTCTACCTGCCTTAGCAACGATAGTACTATAGTTTGGACTCAGCACCCGTTCACACGGGGGTTGTTAAGGATCTTTTACTTGCATGGATTACGGTGGTAATCATGTATTGCGAACTGCCTCAGGCAGTCAACCCGCAGTCATTGGTATCGATGGATCTATGTCGATAACTAACGTGCTTCATTTCACTATGTGTACGTGCTGGTTATGCGTAAACGAATTCAAACTCTATATGCTATTATCAAACTTGTATGCTCACCTTTACATTATATGTATTGACTTTATTTTAACGTATGTGACAGGTTCTTAGGAAGTTTACATGTTTAGCATGTTGTGAACTTGAGGCTAGGAAAGGTCTAGGATGCTCTCTGTGCCGTGATGAAATTGAAGCTAGGAACGGAGGTCCTAGAAACCAATAAATAAACTATTTTGTTTGAATCTGAGTTGTCGGAACAAGAATATTTTCCTAGATGTTATCTGTAATAATTTGTTTACTATTTGAGACATGGTATGGGACATGTTAATTTAAATTGAATGGTAATGATAGTTGTTATGGAAACTTCTGGACAATCTGTTTCGCTCAGTGCCATGCCCCGATGATTCCGCCATCGGTTGGGGTGTGACAGATTGGTATCAGAGCCATAACTATAGGTAATTAGGCAAGACTCGACCTAGTTCGGGTCGAAGTCTTAGATACCTAGACTATAGTTAAGAACCAGCAGACCGACTTGTGCATGAGCAGTAGAGGCTATGTACGAGCTTACTTCTCGCTATTCTTGCTCATCCTACGCTATCACCACACTCGAAATTTTAACTATGAGTAGGCAATAAGGTCGAGAATAGGTGCGAAAACCGCAAACTCTCGACTAAAGTTGCTTAATCAACCCGCATTTTAACTAACAAAGGAGGAGAATTATGCCAAATCAGGAGTGAAATCCATATTTTGATGAATAATCTCCTCAATTTTATTAAAACAGGAACGAAGTTGTTAAGCCAGGGATGAAACCCTAACCTTGACGACTTGTTTCAGTCTTATACAAAAACTCCCACCAAAGTCTCGACGGACTCCAACGACCTAAAGTTACGATATGACCAACGGGATGCGTGCCAAATGCCCAAGAATCGAGGCAAGGACACAGTCCTGGAGGTTAAATGTGCACAACAGGTCCTTGTGAATAGTCGAACCACTTTGGTTAGTCGAAGTCTACTAGCCGCAGACAATCTATTTCTCAAATTTCATGTGTTTCGATTTTGAGTCCGCAACTGCTGACTCTGATGTTTCGCCGATTTTATGTGCTTATTTATTTGCTTTCCTATTTATGTGTTTAAACTTTGGGATTTACTCGATTTTTGTTTTTACTTCGATCGACACACACGACTCGCACTGCATCTTGTGATTTTGTGCTTATTTTGACTCCAAACGATTGCGTAACGACACGATCGACATGCGAAATTCGTGAACGTGCGTGACCGAACACACAAGAACGTACTATAATCAGTGGTTCTGGTGACAGAATTGAAATCGTACAAGAACCGTGAATCACCTTGCCATTTCTCTCTCTAGCTCCTTTCTCCAGACCTAGGTTTCTGTTTTCTAACTGCCTCTAGTGACTAAATGCGTATGTGCTTCCTTTCTTCTGTGTTTTACATGCTTAGGTATTAAATGACTATGTGCTCTATGTGCTTATGTGATTATGTGATTTCATGTTAAGTATTTCCGTAATTATACGTGTTCCTGAGCTTTAGTAGTAGTAGACGTGTGAGGTGAGATTCGAATACAATGTGTTGAGTTCCGTGACGATGTCTGTTGCAGACCATGTCGTCTGGATCCCGTCATGCACTCTCTCGTCAGGAAAAGAGGGACAAACGCCTTGCTTCCATCATCGCGAAAAGTGTAGCAAAGGCCGTGAGTGATGTTTACGAGAATGCCAGCAAATCATCCGAGGAATCGAGAAC
Organism: Helianthus tuberosus; assembly: GCA_030545235.1. NCBI lineage: Eukaryota > Viridiplantae > Streptophyta > Magnoliopsida > Asterales > Asteraceae > Helianthus > Helianthus tuberosus. The sequence continues at coordinate 211,771,316 of CM060441.1, read as the reverse complement.
CGAAGCTCCCAAAGCTAACGCAAGGCCTTTCAGTTTCAAACAATTCAAGTCGTGTGGGCCAAAAGAATTCACCGGCGAGGGAGGTCCTACTGCACTATTTCACTGGTTTGATTCCATTGAGGTTACTCTGCGACAAAGTGGTTGCCCTGATGACCTTCGAACTCTGAGTGCTACCGGCGTTTTCCAGTCCCGAGCACTAGACTGGTGGACGGCCGAGAGGAACAAGCGAGGGAACGATGCAGCCTACGGTCTGTCGTGGGACGAGCTCAAGGAAGTTATGCTGGAGGAATTCTGCCCTCCTCACGAACGTCAAAAGCTGGAAGATGAATTTTGGCACATACAGCAAAAGGATGGGGACAATGCTGGTCTCACTGCTCGTTTCAAACAGCTCAGCATTATCTGTCCCGATCAAGTCAAGACTCCCGACATGACAATCAAGAAGTACATCCGAGCTTTGCCCGACTGCGTTGCTGATTTCGTGCAAGTGGCTAAGACTACAACGATCGAGGAAACTTATCTGTTGGCCGCCGAAATCAACGACAAGCGGGTCAAGGCTGGTGTCTGGGATAAGACTTCGAAGAATCTGCATCAAGCTACCGCTACCGCACCAACTGCTGAACCCACCTCATCGAGCAACAAGAGGAAGAACAAGAGAAAGAACAGCTCCAGCAACAAGAATTGTGCGATCACTGCTGCACCGATTCAAACTGTGCCTGCCCAACAGCGTCAAGTAGCGGCGCCTGTGGCCAATGCACCGCCTGCAAAGCGTGCATACACTGGACCACATCCGCTCTGCCCTACTTGCACCTACCACCACCCGACTGCTATTCAATGCCGCTATTGTGCTCATTGCAACGTATACGGCCACTTTACTGCCAACTGCCGTATTCGTCAAGCTCCTGCCAATCAAGCTCTACTCACTGCCCCACAGGGTCAACAAGCTCCTCCGGCACCCGCAGTCAAAGCCAGAGCCTGCTTCGCGTGTGGCGACCCGAACCATTTCGCCAACGTGTGCCCAAACAGGGTCGTGAAACAAGAGCCTCAGCAACAGCAGCCACAGCAGCAACAACAACAGCAGCAGCAACAACAGGCCGCACGCGCCAGAACTTTCAACCTCAACGTGCGTCAAGCCCAGGCCGACAACAACGTGGTCAATGGTACGTTCCTTGTGAATGGTATTTATGCTTCATGTTTGTTTGATACTGGAGCCGATAACTGCTTTGTGTCGCTCGAATTTGAGAAACTCCTTAATCGTAAACGTTCCCAACTCTCCTCGGCATTCGATGTTGAAGTCGCTACCGGAAGAACCGTCGTTGTCAATTCCGTTATCCGTGATTGTACTCTTGAGCTCAACAATCACATCTTCCCAATTGACCTTATTCCGATGCAACTCGGAAGTTTCGACGTCATAATAGGCATGGACTTTCTTCGAGAAAACCATGCTAAAGTTGTATGCTTCGACAAGATGATTCGATTTTCGCTCGCGAATGGTGATTTATTGTGTGTATATGGCGATACTACTTCGAAGGGTCTCAAACTTATGTCCTGTATCCAAGCTAGTAAGTATCTCCGCAAAGTATACAGGGCGTTCTTGGCTAACGTTGTAGCAGCGGAGAAGGAAAAGAAAGAGAAGAAGGAAGTGAAGGACGTTCCTGTGGTTCGAGAATTTCCTAATGTTTTCCCGGAGGATCTTCCCGGATTACCTCCAAGTCGTGATATCGACTTTCGTATTGACCTCATTCCGGGAGCCAACCCTATTGCCAAAGCTCCTTATCGACTTGCGCCGTCCGAAATGCGCGAACTCTCAACCCAACTCCAGGAATTACTTGAGAAAGGCTTCATTCGCCTGAGCACCTCTCCTTGGGGCGCGTCAGTCCTTTTCGTCAAAAAGAAGGATGGGTCGTTCAGGATGTGCATCGACTATTGGGAATTGAATAAGTTAACTATCAAGAACCGCTATCCTCTACCTCACATCGACGACTTGTTTGATCAACTACACGGCGCTACGTGTTTCTCCAAGATCGACCTACGTTCGGGATATCATCAGCTACGTATTCAAGAGGAGGATATACCCAAAACCGCGTTTCGTACTCGTTACGGCCATTACGAATTCGTTGTCATGCCTTTTGGTCTAACAAACGCACCAGCGGTTTTTATGGATCTGATGAATCGCGTGTGTAAACCGTATCTCGACCGTTTCGTCATTGTATTCATCGACGATGTCTTGATCTATTCCAAATCGAAAACCGAACACGCGCAACATCTACGTTTGGTTCTCGAGTTACTACAGGGGAACCAACTCTATGCCAAGTTCTCCAAGTGTGAATTTTGGTTGGAGGAAGTTCAGTTTCTGGGTCACATTGTTAATAGTCAGGGTATTCACGTCGATCCTGCGAAGATTGAAGCTGTCAAGAGCTGGGTTACACCCAAGAACCTGTCTGAGGTCCGTTCTTTTCTCGGACTAGCGGGATATTATCGACGCTTTATCGAAGGATTCTCAAAGATCGCTGTACCGCTTACCTCTCTCACGCATAAAGACAAGCCTTTTGTTTGGGGAACTAAACAAGAGACTGCCTTTCAAACCCTCAAACACATGCTTTGCAATGCTCCTGTTCTCACATTGCCCGACAGAAACAATGATTTCATTGTCTACTGTGATGCTTCCAACCTTGGTCTTGGTTGTGTTCTTATGCAACGAGACAAGGTCATAGCTTACGCATCTCGTCAGCTCAAAATCCACGAGAAGAACTATACAACCCATGACCTCGAGCTAGGCGCAGTTGTTTTTGCGTTAAAGATTTGGCGACACTACCTGTATGGTACCAAGTGTACGATCTTCACCGATCATAGGAGCCTACAACATATCTTTAATCAGAAGGAACTTAACATGCGTCAACGCCGATGGGTAGAACTTCTCAACGATTACGACTGTGAGATCCGTTATCACCCAGGCAAGGCAAATGTTGTTGCCGACGTACTTAGCAGACGGAGCTATCTCCTTAGCACTCGTAATGTTCAAGCCCAACATGATCTCGAAACCCTCATCCGCGACGCGCAACATGCATGCTTCAACGAACGCACCTTGAAGAAAGAAAGAATCTACCACGATGGAGCCCACCTTGTGAGCAAATCAAATGGGATATTCCACTTTTTAGACCGAATTTGGATTCCCAAGCGAACCAATTTGCGACAGATTCTGATGGACGAAGCCCACAAGTCCAGGTACTCTATTCATCCCGGTGCTGACAAGATGTACCAGGACCTTCGTTATAAGTACTGGTGGCCGGGTATGAAAAGGGATATCGCTCTCTATGTCGGAAAATGCCTAACGTGTGCTAGAATCAAGGCCGAACACCAAAGACCCTCTGGCTTACTCGAACAACCACCAATTCCCATGTGGAAATGGGAGAGTATAGCTATGGATTTCGTAACCAAGCTACCACACACGTCATCAGGTCACGACAGCATTTGGGTTGTTGTTGACCGTTTGACTAAATCAGCCCACTTTCTGCCCATACGGGAAGACTACAAGGTAGAACGATTAGCCCGAATCTACACCGACGAGGTCATTTGTAATCATGGGACGCCTCGTGACATCATCTCTGATCATGATGCTCGGTTTACTTCGCGACTGTGGGAAACGTTTCAAATGGCACTCGGTACAACGCTTAATCTAAGTACTGCTTTCCACCCATAAACCGACGGTCAGACTGAAAGAACGATTCGTACTCTTGAAGACATGCTCCGATCGTGTGTTTTAGACTTCGGTGGTAATTGGGATAAATACCTGCCATTGGTTGAATTCTCGTATAATAACAGCTATCATTCTAGCATCCAGATGGCACCCTTCGAGGCATTACACGGAAGAAGATGTCGGTCGCCTATTGTGTGGCACGAGATCGGTCATTCGCAACTAACCGGTCCTGAGCTATTACAAGAAACGACAGACAAAATTTTCCAAATCCGAGACAACCTGGTGAAAGCTCGGGATCGACAGAAAGTTTACGCCGATAAAAAGCGCAAGCCCCGAGAATTTGGCGTTGGTGACCACGTACTCCTAAAGGTATCACCTTGGAAGGGTGTGGTCCGATTCGGCAAGAAAGGGAAACTCGCGCCTCGATATGTTGGACCTTTTAAGATTCTGGAAAGGATCGGAAAAGTCGCCTACAGACTCAAATTACCGGAGGAACTTAGTAACGTCCACCCGACTTTCCACGTGTCAAACCTCCGAAAGTGCATAGCCGACCACGGTTTACATGTTTCTCTCGATGATCTACAAGTGAACGAAACATTACACTTCGTGGAAAAGCCTGTCGAAATCATGGATCGCCAAACCAAGCAGCTCAGGCGCTCACGCATTCCTATTATGAAGGTCCTATGGGAAGGAAAACGAGGCGCGGAGTTCACTTGGGAACTCGAAAGCGACATGAAGGCAAAGTACCCGCAGTTGTTCGAAGAGAAAGTCTAGATAGAGAAAGTTCTCCACGTGAATCATGGCGGTTGTAGCAGCTTCCGGCTTAATTTCGGGACGAAATTCCCTAAACAAGTCATGGCGGTTGTAACACCCCGTGTTTTCACAAGTCAAAGTCAAAGTCAAGGTCAAAGTCAACGACCGATTTCGCGCAACTTGACTCGTAGAAACTTCTTGTTTTTAATTATATTACGTGGAGTAAGTGTTGTTAATTGCAATAATCGATGTGTGTTAATCGTTATTCAATCGATCTACGACTGTGAACTATAGGAAGTAATAATGCGATAAACTTAACTAATCAATAGTCAAGCTATACTAACCAAATCGACATAAAATCGCAACTCGAGCTACGTATTTGTACTTGCTATTATACGTGTGTGTGTGCCTTACGCGTTACCTGTGCATGTTTATTTATGTTGTGTTGTGTTGTGTAATCAAGCGAACTCAATCGAAACTCGAAATCTAACTCGAATGTAATCGAACTCGAACTCAAATCACGATCGAACTAGGATAGATAGTGGGAAATAGATTACGTGAGATACGAAGTAGTTGGGACTAAAAGTAATTTGACTAGGAAACCCTATCGAATCGCTCGCAATCGGAACCGAAACGTCAAGGATCGTCACACCAAACACACCACCCAGGCGCCAACCGGCCGGATGGCCATCCGCACGGGTAGCCGCCTGGGGAAGTGATTACCCATCCGACCAGGATTGCTATCCGCCCGACCGACCATCCGGGTGATGAGAAATCCGGACGGATAGTGATAAGTGCCATCCGACCAAGATTGTTATCCGCCCGACCGACCATCCGGGTGAGGTGCAATTCGGACGAATAGTACTTTCCTCTTTTGGCATCCTATAAATACACGGGTCACTCTCTAAACTTTCCACTTTTGGCAAGTGACGTCCGACCAGCACGCCCTCTTCACCTTTCCTTCGATTTCTCTCAATCCAGGTAAGATCTCGCCCTAAATCTTGTACTTTCGTGATCTATACGCACTTCTACACCCTTCTATCTTTTAAATATAAATTTTTAACCGTAAAATCATCAAGATTTGAGGTATTCTAGGATGACGTCATCATAAAGTTCCCATGAACTTCAAGTTTGACCTCATTCCACCAAGAATAACTTGGATCTGAACGGTTTCCACAAGATTTCACAACGACTTCGCATAAATCCGAACTTTTTCAAAAGATAATAGAGTTGAAAGAAATAAACACGAGTTTTCTCCTTCTTTTACACTCAAAAACGATAAGAATCGGATCAGTTCTAGTCTTCTACTCACTGTTAGTGATGCACTAGTCCTAAATCCGGATTCTACCTGCGAGACACTTGATTTCGGGTTAGACCAGAATGACTGTTCCGAGCCGCCGACCGGCCAAGCTGGGGTGATTCCTGGCCGGCTTAGTCATGCGGGTAAGAATACAATTCCGATTGGTCGACACGTAATCAGAACATCTCGATAGAACGACAAAAGCGACCAAGGGTAGACGAACGGAACAACCAGAACGAGATGCTGTCCGAACGGACTGATGTCCGCACGGACAGGCTATCCGGACGGGTTGCCATCCGGACGGACTACACTTGGGACCCATATTCAAACAAGGTTTGAGTATCAACGAATGAATAATCCGCACGGACGACCCTCTGAATGGATTACTCTTCTGATCATGAGATACTAAGACCTTAAACAATTTCCAACATGATCATCCGACCGGACTACCATCCGGACGGATTGTCGTTGCCCGCACGGACTACCATCCGGACGGATTTCACCAATATCACCAAGTGACTCACCATTAAAGTTGTTGTCCGCACGGACTACCATCCGGACGGATTGTCGTCCGCTCGACCGACTTGAAGGGTAAGAGAACTTCAAGGTTTTCAAATGCTACAACAAAAACTTCAAAAGTCAAGCCATCATACACAAACACATCTCACCCATAGGAAGAAACAATCCACTCGAATAGTCACCCGCCCGGACAAACTGTCCGCACGGATGACTAACCGAGCGGATTACTATCCACACGGATTGCTGTTCGCACGGATGACCATCCGAACGACCAGCTATCCTACCCACTCTCACCCTGTGTTGTCTTACGTGCCACTTATCGCTACGTTACCGAATCTATTCAGGCTAACCGTACTCGCTAAAAGCGCTCCCTTCAATCCATTAATCGCTGTGAGTATACTCGATCCCTTTTTGCTTTAAGCACTTTTGGGTGTTACATACGTTACGAATATTCAAACTACAACTATCACACTACTCAACTATTTTGAACGCTAACCGTTAACGCATGTTATACGTGGCTTATGAATGCTTGTTTGTTGTGTTTACACATGGAATGTTGTCTACCTGCCTTAGCAACGATAGTACTATAGTTTGGACACAGCACCCGTTCACACGGGGGTTGTTAAGGATCTTTTACTTGCATGGATTACGGTGGTAATCATGTATTGCGAACTGCCTCAGGTAGTCAACCCGCAGTCATTGGTATCGATGGATCTATGTCGATAACTAACGTGCTTCATTTCACTATGTGTACGTGCTGGTTATGCGTAAACGAATTCGAACTCTATATGCTATTATCAAACTTGTATGCTCACCTTTACATTATATGTATTGACTTTATTTTAACGTATGTGACAGGTGCTTAGGAAGTTTACATGTTTAGCATGCTGTGAACTTGAGGCTAGGAAAGGTCTAGGATGCTCTCTGTGCCGTGATGAAATTGAAGCTAGGAACGGAGGTCCTAGAAACCAATAAATAAACTATTTTGTTTGAATCTGAGTTGTCGAAACAAGAATATTTGCCTAGATGTTATCTGTAATAATTTGTTTACTATTTGAGACATGGTATGGGACATGTTAATTTAAATTGAATGGTAATGATGGTTGTTATGGAAACTTCTGGACAATCTGTTTCGCTCGGTGCCATGCCCCAATGATTCCGCCATCGGTTGGGGTGTGACACATATACCCACTTTGTTAAGTCCTCAGTTAACTTTATTGTTACCCGAAAAGTCATAACTTTCAACGTTGACGCTTTAACCCCTTGTATACAAATTTGATCATAACTTTCTCATACGATAACAAAACTTTATGAAATTTATATCGTGCATTCTAGTGAGCATAATTAACCGTTACAAAGCTTCGGGTTTGTTAAAAGGTCACTCAGAGGTATAACTTAAACATGTTGACACATTTAACCCCTGTAGTTTGTAATCTCTCACTTTCATTCACAATTAGCTTCGTATGATCCATGATTTATTCGTTTGAAGGTATGAGCATCATGTAGGGTTATTGTAAAGTATATTTATTCACTGTTGATATTTAGAACTCGTATATTCACATACTTTCCATGATTGCCAACTTTAATCCTTCTATAATATTCTTTCACACGTTCAAACCTATGACACGTGTCAACACATTACAGGACGTGAATTTTCGAGGTGTTACACCTAGTATGAAAGCCCACATAGCAACCTACGTCAGCAAATGCTTGACTTGTGCCAGGGTCAAGGTCGAGTACCAGAAACCATCAAGCCTACTTCAACAACCAGAGATCCCGCAATGGAAATGGGAGCAAATTTCCATTGATTTCGTTACTGGCATGCCTAGATCTCAACGCGGAAATGATACCATTTGGGTGATCGTGGATCGATTAACTAAGTCTGCACACTTCTTGGCTATCAAGGAAACCGACAAGTTTTCTACTCTAGCAGACATCTACCTAAAGGAAGTAGTATCAAGGCACGGAGTGCCAACCTCCATCATTTCTGATCGTGACTCACGTTTTACATCCGAATTGTGGCAAGCTATGCACAAGTCCTTTGGCTCTCGTTTAGACATGAGCACGGCATATCATCCACAGACGGATGGGCAATCTGAACGCACCATCCAAACCCTTGAAGACATGCTTAGGGCATGTGTAATCGATTTTGGTAATGGCTGGGAAAAACATCACCCGTTAGTGGAGTTTTCGTATAACAACAGCTACCAGACCAGTATCCAGGCCGCTCCGTTTGAGGCATTGTACGGACGTAAATGCCGATCACCTCTCTGTTGGGCAGAAGTGGGTGACAGCCAAATCACTGGCCCAGAACTTGTAGTGGATACAACTGAAAGGATTGCTCAGATACGGTAACGAATGGCAGCAGCTCGTGACCGTCAGAAAAGCTATGCTAATAAGCGTAGGAAACCACTCGAATTCCAGGTTGGGGATCGAGTGCTACTCAAAGTCTCACCTTAGAAAGGTGTAGTCCGTTTTGGAAAACGAGGCAAACTCAATCCGCGGTATTCGGACCCTTCGAAATCATTGAGAAAATTGGCAAGGTGGCCTACAAGCTGAACCTACCGGCAGAACTCAGCGGAGTTCACAATGTTTTCCATGTGTCGAATCTGAAGAAGTGCCTGTCAGATGAGACCCTCATAGTTCCTCTTAAGGAGCTCACTATCGAGGACCAGCTGCGATTCGTCGAAGAACCAGTAGAGATTACTGATCGTGATGTTAAGATTCTCAAGCGCACCAGGATACCTCTCGTCCGAGTTCGTTGGAATTCCCGTCGTGGCCCAGAGTATACCTGGGAACGAGAAGACCAAATGAAACTCAAGTATCCCTAGCTGTTTAAGAAAAGTGCAACCACTACTGAGGCTGAAGCTACTGCAGAATTTCGGGACAAAGTTCCAAATCAACGGGGGGATGATGTGACACCCCAAGAAAACCAGGAAAACCACGCAACTTAACTAGCTTCCTCAGTAACCACGCGCTAAATTTCGGGACAAAATTTTCTTAACAGATGGAGAATGTGACAACCCTCAAAGTTACATGTATTCCGTACGATTCATTAATGATAATTAAAATGCTTGGTGACTGTGCTGAATTACTTAACTGCTCTCTGATTGCTGTGTCATATTTACTTGTGCTTGTAAACATACCAGTTTTGTGTAGAAAATTTGACTAAATAATCATGTATGCTTTTCCCAAGTGTGGGGAATTAAAAGTGTTACAAAAAGAAACATAAAAGACACTTAACGATACAACTTAGCACTTTAACGGAACGGTATACAACCGAACGACCGGACATTACCCGGAACACTAAAATATTCCAAGAAACATTGTTTTATTTTTCTGAGCTAGTTTTGGCTCCCAAACACTTAAACACCCTACATAATGCATGAAACACACTAAACATTAGAAATTACACTTAACCCCTAACTAATTACCTTTACCACAAAAATTTACAATTTACCCCCCCCCCCCTCTTGCTATAACCGGCCCCAAAGGGGACCCCACCTCAAGACTTGTAAATCCTTCTAAATCTCTATAAAATCTTCCATTAGATTTTGATTTGATGTAGCTTGTACTATGGGGGACATTTTACCCTTTGGGTATTAGGAACTTGATTATAAAACTCACCATTTTATCATCTTCATCAACAACAACAACAACTTCACCTCCTCCCCTCCATTAAAACTTCGGCCGAACACCCCCTATATCACCATCATCATTTTCTTTCAAGCCTCAAGCAATCCAAGTGTACATCTAGGTGCTACAATGCGTTCAACGAAGCTTGGTGTTCTCGGAAGCTCAAGGACCTTCTCTATTTGCTATTAACCACCTCATTTCTACTCTTGAACTTCCCTAGCTTAAAAGCTAGTAGTAAGTCTCTTAAATCTTCATTTGCTTCATATTTAGAGTGGTTAATAGTTATTTTATGATGAGAATCTAAGAACACTAAAGGATCATAAACAAAGTCTTGAATATAAAGTAACATGATGGCGGTTTTTGAAAAAGGATGATTCTTACATATACTTACACCATCTTTGAAATAAACTAAGTATATGGATACTAGTGAAACATGAAAATATTGTAAATAGATATTTTTGTAAAATAAGTTCACTAGTTGTGAACATCTAGAAACCCCGAGAGTAAGATTTTAACAAAAATAAACACACTTTGGAGGGTAACTAAACCCACTAAACACCCCACTAAGTTACTACGCGTTTTTACTAAAAACCAAGTTCATGTTATTATGTAAAGTGCATTGTTTTGCACTTGACTAGTGTAATATTGTTTAGTAACTTGTTATTGATTGTTGAATGATTTTGGAAAAGAAAATGATATGCTTATGAGCATGGACACCTCCATTTACAAAGGAAACTCTGGCGAAATTTTCTAAAAATCCCAACACTTAGAAAATATTTTTCTAAACAAGCGTTATAAGTATAATTTATAACTTGTGTTTCGAATATAAACTTCGCCATAATATTTGTGACAAAAATACAAAGTGTCGGAGGTTGATGTTACAAGTAAAATGGATAAATATATATATTTAGAATATATATATTTTATATTAGAACACTTGTGTGGATACTTGTTTATTTTGTGAGATAGTTATATTAATTTAGGGTAAGATAATGTAACTTAACAATATAACTCGACATTTGAATTGTGTGGTATGTGATAGAAGTAATGAGTAAATAAACCGTACGTATGATACGTGTTATGCATGCATGAGAAATTGATTGTTATCTATACTTTATTAGGACGTGCTTGATTCTGATTATTAGAGTAACTAATCTAACCGAGCAAACCAAGGTGAGTTCACACACTTTCTAAGGCATGGGATTCCCGGTAGTTTGGGAACGGGTTAAAGAATTTAAAACGGAACCTACATATCCTCCTTGGGTAGGATATGTACGGCCATCCTCCATGGGTAGGATGCCAATATTAATCCTGCGTATTCTCCTTGGGTAGAATACATACGTTCATCCTCATTGGGTAGGACAACAATCTTAAAACTTACTAGACAAAACTCTATCATTAAGTCCCTCGTTTTATATCGACTTAATCGTCGAGGCCAATGGCGAGCGGGTCATTAGTTAATAGCGCTATTAGGTTTAACAAACCTCACACCGTGCCGTTCGGACGGGCGTGTACTAATGGACTATGGCAAACTGTCAGTGATGATAGACGCTGATGTAGGGCACAACTATTGTTCGTCAGTTGTCGATATGGTACGGTCTTGTAGTCACATGGGGAAGCCCCCACTGATTATGGATATGGTTTGGGTAATAAAAGGAACTGGTTAAACATACTTTCAACTATGGGGTAACCCCCACGGCAAATAAGCCAACGAAAGTCAAACCACGTTTTTCAGAAATAACTTAAAACTAAACAACCAACCGTGAACTCACTCAACTTTGTTGTTGACTCGTTGTTACATGTCTTACAGGTCGCTAGATGTCTATGGAGCTTGCACGAGGAGAAGGTTGTTGTGGGATATGGATTGTTATGTCCCGTGCTTAATATTTAATCTATATGAACCTATTAAACTTACGTTTTGAACTTTAAACTTATGAACTATGGAACTTATGTTTTAGCTTTACGTATTATGCTTCTGCTGTTAATCTAAAGTCAGTTTACTTTCTTTTGGTCACCAATCGTATTGTGGTTGGTTTTATTTACTTAATTACATTGTTCAATATGATTGGTGGCTCGATCCTGGTCATGTCACGCCTCCAAGCGGTGATACTCCGCGTGTGGATTTTGGGGGTGTGACAAAATGGGTCTTTATATATATAACTAGGTTATGATATGATATTTTAAGACTAGATATAACTGAAATTATGTATTAATTAGGTATACATACGTGTGTTCCGAAACTATTTTTGAAAGTAAAATTTTTAATTAACTCTTCATATTCCATACTTATCTAAAGAATACGTTGATTTTCATTTTTTTTACTAATGGACATACGAAATGCACACGAGAAGGTTATTAATTTTTTATAAAGCTTTAAATGTTAGAAGTTTTATAAATAATATTTAGGTTGTAATAAAAAAATCTTCAAAACCAAAAAGAAAAAACCAAAATTATTAATAAGTGAAGTAAATCTAATATAATAAAATGATAAATAAATAAAGCGACAAAAATTAAAACAAACAAAACAAATTAAATAAAATAAATAGTTAAATATTTATGGAAGTTTTATTATTTACTGAGCTGTTGTTTACTTTTTTATTTATGTTTCCAATGCTCAGTTGCCCCCTATTATAATATTCAATTTTTCTTCTTCATTTATCACTTCAGCTACTCCGTATATTCTATAATGTACCGCTGCAAGTTTCGTTCACCGGAAATTTTCGTTTCCATCGATTTGAAATTTTTGTTTTAACTCATCTTTACCTATACTCAGGGGTATCCTAATATCTTCTCATGAGTATCCTGGAAACATAAAACAGGGATTAAATATAAAATTACACTTCGCCAAGAAAGTTGAGGGGTATCCCGTGCACCCCCTGATCCCCACATAAGTCCGCCCCTGGTCCCAATAGTCAGTTTTGTTATTTATTTCGTAAGGGAACATTCATATTGAATTTTTTTTTATCTATATCCATACAATTATATTACAAACAACTATTTTTCTTCTTTGCTTTTCAATTAAATAATATTTTTATACCCTTATCATTACTTTTTTTCTCTCTTACACTAACAATCACTTTCAATTATATTAAAAAAATATATAAGGGGTAACAGTATTTTTGTATATTTACAGATGAACAGTAACATGATCTCTCTCATTCACTTACAACCACTCACAATCATTTCTTATAATATAACTAACCAACTCACATAGATATAAGAAATCAGTTGTGAATACACACAACAAAAATTAAATGGTAAAGGCAGTGTTCATAAACTTATCTTTTGTTACAATGTAATTTTTCAGATTGAATTGATTTAAACTATGTTATTATAATTTATAAATATAATAATAAGTATTATAATTATAATTAAAATAATAACTTAACTTGTTAGCATGAGATAATTTAGAATATTATAAATATTATATTAGATAAGCAAGTTTTATGTTTATATAGTAAAACATAGTATGCCCAAATATCTTACAAAATATAATCATATAAATATTAGTATATAAGGTTGCAGAGTATGGAGAGGGACTTCATTGCGTCACGTATACGCCATGTATGTATCACATCAATCAGGGGACTCTATTGGCTCTATTGCCTCTTATCAATAGCTAGCATGGTATGGGGCAGAGTCCCCTTTTTCTCATTCTCACCAATGACGTCCTCTTTGTTTAAATAACTCACACACAACAACTCGCTATTGTCTGCCATTGCGATGGCTAACATTCAATAGCGCCCCCCTAATGACGCTCACAGTATGGTTGCGAGGGACGCTATTCATCTTTTTTGGCTGAGATAACGTGGAGATGGCGCTCCATCCCATATGGCCTAATGTGATCCAAACCAACTATTTTACATCTGAGACAACGAAAAATGAATGTTGGATTTGTTTCCTCATCGGATTATTTGATTCTATACAAATAATATATTATTGTATAACTACAATAGTAAAAACATTATGTTTGGTTGGATAAAGTTTATTTCATAAAAGACTATGTTAATGATTACTAGAACCAACTTTTCTAATGTACGATACAAAATGAGAAAATACGGTTGGATTTAGTATGAAGGAAAAATAATACAAAACTACATAAGTCAAGTGGAAGGATTGCTTTTCTAATTAAGAGACACGTATTTATAATCATAAATGATTAAAAATAAAATGTTGATAGAAATTCCATTAAACTTTGTCCTAAGATACAATGATTGTTGGTATCGTGGTAAGCATTTTCAAACTTTGGGTCGGTGGACTATCATGATTTGGGTATACTCGATTAGAAGTTTATAATTATACCTTTTGTTGCTACAAACAAAAGTCCCCAAAAAGGTTAAACCTAAAATAAATATTTATTAATTATTTATTTAAATCTAACTTTTTAAGGGGTTGTTTGGTAGCCTCTTAATGACCATTCAGATGCTACCTCTTAATGGTTTAAAACCTCTGAATGAATAAGAGGTAACCTCAAGTCTGAATGATTAAGAGGTAACCTCTGAATGGTAAATCATCACATGTCACATTCTTCTACCTTCTCATTGGTAAAATTGTTAATGGTTCCATTAAGAGGTAGCCTCTTAATGACCATTCAGACGCTACCAAACAGCCCCTAAAACCTGTTCAAATAGCACTCATTACAAAATACTTACGATTAACCGTTGGTCGATATATGTTCAAATACATTTAATTCTTCATTGTTTTTATTCTAAAAAATAAAATTAAGTTGTCTTTATTATACTACTAGGTTATAACCCCGTGTATTACACGGGTTAAGTAAATAAATTTATATACTAAATAATAAAACATTATATCTTTAAAAACTAATTCCTTTATTGCATGGGTTGAATAAATATAATTTTATATATTAAATAATACAAAGTTATATATATAAGAACCATATTGTACGGATTGAATTAATGTAACTTTATATACCAAATAAAAAATTTATATCTTTAAAACCACATGTATTACACGAGTTGAATAAATGTAATATTGTTTACCAAATAATAAAATAATACATCTTTAAAAAACCTCATTTATTACACGAGTTAAATAAATGTAATTTTATATACCAGATAATAAAAAAGTTAGTAAATGATCTTTAATATTAAATCTTATCATACTTTAATAAAATATTATCCTCAAATATAAATTGTTAATTTAATATATTTTTAAAACAAATACCTCTCTTATCTACTTATCTTATATTAAATATATAAACAATAAATTAATATTAAATGTTATCCTAATTATTTAAAAACATAACTTTTTTTATTATTTGGTATACAAAATTATATTTATTCTACTCGTGTAAAACGATGGTTTTTAAGGATATAATTTTTTTTTTTATTTGGTATATTTTTCAACCCAGCTATACACGGGTTTTTTTAAAGATACGACGTTTTTAGTATTTAATATACAAAATTACATTTATTTAGGATATAATTTTTTTATTATTTGGTAGATTTTTCAACCCGACTATACACGGGTTTTTAAAGATATGACGTTTTTAGTATTTAATATACAAAATTACATTTATTTAATATGTGTACTACACATGGTTTTTAAAAATATAACTCTTTTTTAGATCTATTCAACACGTGTAACATACGGGGTTTTTAAGGATTTGATTTTTTTTATTATTTGGTAGATTTATTCAATCCGATTATACACGGGTTTTTTTAAAGATACGACGTTTTTAGTATTTAGTATACAAAATTACATTTATTTAATCTGTGTAATACACATAGTTTTTAAAGATATAACTTTTTTTATTATTTGATATATAAAATTATATTTATTTAACCCGTACAATATACGAGGTTCATAAAAATATAACTTTTTATTATTTAATATATAAAATTACATTTATTCAACCCGTGTAATACACGGGGTTCTAATCTAGTTTTATATAAAAAAGGTCTATCTTTATAAGTATACAGATATAATAATATTCGACACACTTACAAAGTTTATACTTGTAATTGTAAAAAAGTGTTACGTATAACAAAAACCATTTGTTTATCTAAATATAAGTGTGAAGATTTAACTATTTTTTCGTATTATATAGAATAAATTGTAAAAAAGTGTTACGTATAACAAAAACCTATTTGTTTATCTAAATATAAGTGTGAAAATTTAACCATTTTTTCTAGATTTGATAAAATATTATTGATAATAAGAATTTGTATTAATTTAGATTAAATGTTATTATTATTATTATTATTATTATTATTAGTATTATTAATAATTTTAATCAATTAAATGAGAGAATGACAAGTGTCCCAAAACAGGTTTCTTTTATTATATAGTATAGATTTTCTTAAACCCTATTTTAGATTAAAAAAAATGAGTTAAAAACTCAGGTTTAAGCCTTAAGGTCTCTTTAAGTTTATTTTTGTTACTTTTATTGCTATTATTCCTGAAAAGAAAAATCTCAATAATTCAAAATATATCTATTTTTATTTCTCAAAACGAACATATAACAATTAAGTTTTTTTTACTGATAATTGATTAGCTATAACGAGAAGTCAACTAGTTTTAACGACACTTTTATACTGACCTTCAACACTAGACCGAAAAACAACGTAATAACATTTAGATAACCAAAAGAAAAAGAGACACTTTTATACTGACCTTCAACACTAGACCGAAAAACAATGTAATAACATTTAGATAACCAAAAGAAGAGTAAACTGCCATTTTGGTCCCTGTGGTTTGGGCAGTTTTGCCATTTTAGTCCAAATCTCAAACTTTTTAAATCTGGGTCCCTGTGGTTTCACTTTTATTGTCATTTTAGTCCAAAATTCAAAAACCTTCAGTTTTTACTGTTCCAACATGCCTATTTTGTCCTTTTGTGTAGGGGCATTTTGGTCATTTGAAATTATTATACAATTATTATAATACATTAAATACCATCATCCTCTTCTTCTTCAGACCAACTTCTTCTTCACACCAGACCATCATCTTCTCCACCCCCACTGCACCACCACCATCCCCACCGCACCCCCACTGCACCACCACCATCCCCACCGCACCATCCCCACCAACTAAATTCAACCCTCTATCAACCAAATCCACCCAAAATCAAAACCCTAAATTCAACCCTCTAACAACTGCAACCACCACCGCCTCCAACCCGAACCGCCACAGAACCACAACATCACCGTCACCGTCTCCATCACTCTCTCTCTCTCTTCCGATCACTCTTTCTCTTTCTCTCGATTGAAGGGACCTGTGGATATCAACCATACCTGCGTTCAAATGGGTGGTCGATTGTTACCTGGTGAAAGATCGAACCTGCGTATAAAGGGGTGAGATCAAAACAGAAGATTGTGCCGGAACCAATTCAGATCGGAACAACTCTCGCCGGAACTGCAGTGGCTCATTGGAACAGAAGTAGCAGCGACGACGATTAAAAAAACGATTCTTTGACCTGTGTTACAGGTCTCACAGATTTGGTAACATTTGAGAAGATTACGACCACCGCTGCAAAATCCAACAAACAAACAACTCCTGCCACCATCTCAGATATGCACCATCTGTCTCTACCTTTCTTTCAGATCGGTGGCTGTAGGTTTAGGGTTTTCGAGTGGCGACGGTGGTGGCATTTAATGGGTACAGTGACGATTGTGGTTGTTGACGGTGACGGTGGTGGGTGTGACTGACGGTGGTGATGATGATGGTGGTTGTTGATGATGTTGCGGTGATTATAGAGGAGATTGATGGTGGTTTGTTGATGTCAAGACTTAGGTTTAGAGATATGAGAGAGAGAGAGAGAGAGAGCTGAGATGGTGCATATCTGGGAGTGAAATAGAGATGGGGATGGTTGACTGGTAGGTCTGTATTTATTTATAAAATGTAAATGACCATTTTGCCCCTAATGATAAAGACAAAATAACCAGTTTTTAATAGTCAAATAGGAGATAATTTGAATTTTGGACTAAAATGGCAACAAAAGTGAAACCACATGGAACCAGATTTAAAAAGTTTGAGATTTGGACTAAAATGGCAAAAGTGCCCAAACCACATGGACCAAAATGGCAGTTTACTCCCAAAAGAAAAATAATGTTTGTTATACCTAATCATAAGTGACTTTTTTTTTCTTTTTTTTTTTTTTTTTTTTTTTTGTGGGACGACTACATCAAACAATAAGGTATATTCTTTTGATGTAAACCAAAAAACATTCAATTCTATTTTAATCAAATTATTATTTAATTATGATGATTCTTGAATTACTAACAATCGATTTGAAATCACACGATACCCCATCCAAATTAGATACTCTAATTTGGAACTTTACCATAAACAATATTAGCAATCTACACCCCTCGACGGCATCATATACTCAAACATCATACTATAATCTAATAATCTATAATCATTTGCAGAAATCAACGATCTTTGATGACACCCATGTTCTAGTTGTCGATTTCAACGACACGAATACATATTTGATCATGTCATGTTTACTCATCGTCAGTTATCGCGACACCACGATCCCTTTTTTACTTTATAAACACAACCCCGATGCACGCTCTTTTGCCATCACGAAACATGGATATCACGTTATCATTTTCTCTATCCATTATTGTGGTTCTCGGTTTCTCACTCTTTTCATCCTTGTTACTTTTAAGAAAAAGAGCCTCTTTTAGTCCCAACACTCCACCGGGCTCATTCGGATGGCCAATCGTGGGAGAAAGCATTGAGTTTGGCTTGTCGGGCCCGCCAAAATTCATCAAAAAACGAATGGAAAAATTCTCGCCTGACGTGTTTAAAACATCTTTGCTTGGAGAGAAAATGGCTTTCTTTTGTGGACCTAAAGGGAACAAGTTTGTGTTCGCCAACGAGAACAAAGTTCTCGCCTCGTGGTGGCCTAAATCCGCCTCCAAGGTTCTTCTCTTTACCGAAGTCATCAACGAAGGTCAAAAAGTCGTAGCCCCATTACTTGCTAACTCTGTTCACGATATTCTAAAGCCCGAAGCATTAAAACAATATGTTCCTCTAATGGATTCGATGGCCCGTAAGCATATGGAAACCGAATGGGCACCTTTTAAAGAGGTGAAGGTTTACCCTTTGTCACAAAAGTACACTTTCGCCCTTTCGTGTAAACTATTTATGGACGAAGATGATGAAGATAAAGTTGCCAAGGTGCTAGAGAATTTCAATACCGTCACAAACGGGATGATCTCGATGCCTATAGATTTTCCTGGTACTGCATATAACCGTGCGGTCAAAGGAGGAAAAGTTCTTCGTGATGGTTTGATGAAAATCATCTCAGCACGGAGAAAGGAATTGATCGAGAAGAAAGAGATAGTGAGAGATGATATATTGTCGAAAATGCTACTCGTGACGAATGAGGACGGTAGGCTTATGAGCGAGAAGGAAATCTCGAACAACATTATAGGTTTACTAGTAGCTAGCTATGAAACTAGTAGTGTCGCAATCACATTCGTCTTGAAGCATCTTGCCGAGAATCCACATATCTATGACCAAGTTTATGAAGGTAACTCTAAATTTACTAGAAAAGGCAAATGGACATGAATAGTATATCTACGAAAACAAAAACAAATCGAAGTGAGTTCTAGCCGATATGAGTTAGGGTGATGCATTTCACATGAATAATTATAAGAGTCATGTCCGGATCCATCAAGCTAAAAATAGTGTAATTACACAGACATGAATCGTATAATTATTCATGTCAAATACATCATAACTTGGTCACATATAAATGGTGTAACCTGAACACGGCCCATGTCATAGCTTTGTGAGTTAGGATGACTCACAAAACTACGATATGGGTTTTGTTCAGGTTACACTATTGATATGTGACAAAGTTAGCGTGATGTATTCGACATGGATAGTTATACGAGATAATACACAATCCAAGTTAACCCGTTCACTAGCCTCACTAAAAACCTTTTTCGTGGCTAATATTTGCTCATGCAGAACAAATGATGATCGCTAAATGTAAACAAGATGAATTGCTAACGTGGGAAGATGTCGAGAAGATGAAATATTCTTGGAATGTCGCACGTGAATCCATACGTTTAGCTCCACCCGGTCAAGGAGCCTTTCGAGAAGCTTTAACAGACTTCAAATACGCAGGTTTCACCATTCCAAAGGGATGGAAGGTACATTAACACCTTAAACATCTAGTCCGAAAAGATGAAATGTTAACTAGCATTTGGTGTTTTCAAATTTTACAGATATTTTGGAACGTGAACACGACACATAACGATCCAAAATACTTTCCAGATCCCGAGAAATTCGATCCTTCAAGATTTGAAGGAGCTGGTCCTGTACCATACGCGTTCGTACCTTTTGGAGGAGGACCAAGAATGTGCCCAGGAAAAGAGTATGCCCGATTAGAGATACTTGTTTTTATGCATAATTTCGTGAAGAACTTTAGGTTAAAGACGTTAATCCCAAATGAGAAGATCATCTATCGTTCTACTCCCGTCCCAGAAAAAGGTCTACCGGTTCACCTTTACCCTCATGGCAAGAAGTAGAAGTAGCATCTTTCAAACACTGTTCTATGTTCAAAGCAAAATTATTAACTAAATAATGTAAATTTAAAAAATCTGGCTAGTGAACCACATATTAACAGTGACTAACTATTTACTTTGAGCTGCATAATATATTAATAACAAATCATGTGTAGACCTAAAGAACCAACAATGAGCTTAAAAATTTTATTATCCCAAACAATTTAAATTAAATATGTCATGAACTCATGATGCACAAAATCATAATAAAAAATTTCATAACAAAGTTCAATGATACTACAGAATCAAAAGCGCCAAATGATGTTCGATACACGAATTGATATAAATAAAATAAGCTTGATTGGTACCAAAATAGCGGTTCTGGTCAGAAATTTAAGCCGAAGCAGCTATCTTTCGAGGAGCAGCTTGAGTACCTACAACAATAAATTAACCGCATTCGTTAAATCTAGCTACAACTACCACAACAGAATCAAAATTCATGTAACAACAACAAAAAACGCAATTGTCGATAACAAAAAAAGCACACCTTCTCTGAAACCGCTCTTGAATCTGCGAGGCACATTACGAAGATACCTCATGCGACCAGTTCCAGTTGTCTTCCTCCGGATCGCCTTCTCGCTCCAATTATCTAAGTTCATCAAAATCAATACACAAACAAACTATACGATTACGACTAACTTACATTTCCGTACACCTTTATTGAAATTAATCAATACACAAACAAACAAATACGAATTACTAGGGATGTAAACAAACCGAACGTTCAGCAAATCATTCGTCGGAATGTTCGTTTATGTTCATTCGTTTAATAAATGAGCAAACATCAACAATGAATTTCATTCAATTAAATAAATGGACAAACAGTCAAAACACAAACAAAAAAACGGTCGCATTCCTTTAGTTGCGTTCGTGAATGTTCGGTGATATGTTCGTTATGTCTGTTCATGGCCTTTTTTTGTTTAGTTTATGTTTAGTGATAAAAAATTTAGATCTTTGAAACATTTATTTGTGATAATTACGTTTATATATAACTTGTGCCTTTGTTTTGGTGTAATTACGTTTATGATTATTATATCATGTGCTTAACAAGGTGATTGATTATGCTTAATAGACATAGGGCTGCAAACGAACCAAACGTTCAGCGGGAAGTTCGTTTATTAGACAAACGAACACGAACAAGAAATTCCGTTCTTTTAGTTAAATGAACGAACATGAATAGAGGTCGTTTTTGTTCATTTATGTTCGTGAACGTTCGGTAACGTGTTCGATTGTGTTCGATAGTTCATTAGTGTTTTTAGTTTTTATATTTTATTTAAATACTTCAAAATTCCGACAAAGAATATATTTAACAAATGTTAGTGTATTATATATTTTATTCATGAACGTTTGTTTGTGTTCGTTTGTTTCCATATGTGTTCATGAACGTTTGTTGCCTAAAACTAACGAACGAACATGAACAAATTCATTTCCTTAAAAAACGAACTCGAACAAATTCATTTCCTTAAAAAACGAACACAAACAAATTCATTTCCTTAAAAAACGAACACAAACAAATTCATTTCCTTAAAAAACGAACACAAACATAAAATCATGTTGGGTAAGTGTGAACAGTTCGTGAACACATGTATTTCTTAACAAACGAACAAGAACAAGGTCTTGTTTGTGTTCGTTCGGTTCAGTTGCAGCCCTAAATAGACGTATTAGAGATTAAGGATATCGTTTTTTTATTCATTAGTCCTAACTATATGTCCGTTTGTGTTCGTGAACACGTTCAATTCCTTCATAAACGAGCACGAACAATTTAAATGCGAAACGAACTAACACAAACAAGGCTCCGATCAATACAGTTCGTTTACATCCCTACGAATTACAGCTAACATACATTTACATACGCGTTCATCAAATTGAAAATCAATCAATACACAAACAAACAACACGAACTACAACAACTAACTTACATTTCCGTACACGAGCAGCAGGATAAGCACAAGCAGAGCATCGGCTCTTTTGAAGATGAAAGCTCCGGCGACCACACCGGACACACAGTGTGTGTGTTTTGTTTCTTCTTTTACCGAAGCTTCCTGTACCTTTTCCCTGTAAACAACGTTTCAATTACAGTCAGATTCATACAATATATACGTATACAGAACAAATTGGAGAATCAATAAATCACCATTGTTTGCGGTTGCCGAGATCCTCCTGCAACTTGGAGCAAACCCTAGCCGGACAGGGAAGACGGTGGCGGTTATATTATTATTTAGGGTTTTGAGTTTATGGGGCTGATAATTGGGCTTTAGAGTTCATTGGTAGCCTAGTGGAGTGATGGGTAATGTATTTTATAGTGGCCCAATACTACAAAATAGACTATCTTCTTGAATAACATATACACAACTTGTTTTTAGTTCTACACCTTCCATCAGGGGCGGACCCAAGCCCACCTCAAGGTGGGCGGGCGCACCCCCGGAGTAAAAAAAAATTAGGGCTAAATTCCGTCGAAAATCCCGTCCGCACCCCTTGGAATTTTTCGACCGCACCCCTTGGAATTTTTGACCGCACCCTTTGAAATATTTCGTCCGCACCCCTTAGGTAAAAAATGTTATCGATTTATATTTTAAATATTTTTTAGTAAACTCTTATTTAAAAAAAAATATACTACCTAAATTATATAACTTTTAATACCTAACCAACTAAACCCAAATACCCATACATTTACCCACTTATAATTCCTAACTAGCTAGCCCACTAAGTCTTAGCCCATTAACTAAACCCAACAATATTTCAAACTATAATAAAATAATTAAAGCCCAAAACCTTAAGAAATTCTGTCCTGCTCTCTCTCTTGCGTCCATGCACTGCCAACGAACAACATCACCCAGCGACAACAGTCCAGCAGCCGGCGACCACCGTAATCAGCCACCATATAACCGTTGTTCGACACCAAATCTAACCGGAATCCGAACACGGATAAGTTTCTTTGTTATTTTGATGATTTTGGTTGATATTATAGGAGAAAAAAGGGTAATAAAGTTGTTAAATAGGTTTGAAATTTTGTGTGTTTTGACGTTGTTTATGGTTGTTTAGATGATTTTTAGGGTGATTATGTTGTTTATATATTTTTAGGGTGATTACAACTTACGTTATGATTTCTAGGGCTTGAATAGTTGAAAATTAAAATTGAAACATTATGTTATGGAGCGATGAACTTATGTTATATAGAGAAAAAATTGCTTAAGAAATTAGCTTTAGATGATGTTTTGGATAGATTTCAAAAAATGAAAACCCGTAGGGCGTCGACGTTTTAATTATGTTTGTAACAAGGATTGACATGTTTATGATGATTATATAAATTTAGTTTGATGTTCGTTTGTTTTACATGACCCGACCCGACCCGATACGAACCGATTTTTTTACTTATATACCTAGGGGCCTAAAATTTTTAAAAATGTTCCGCACCCCCATGAAAAAATTCCTGGGTCCGCCACTGCCTTCCATGTTACATAGCGACGTGAGTTTTTAGTTCTACACCTTCCATGTTACATAGCGACGTGAAGCAACGATAAGGTGCCTTCCAGTGGCGAATCTAGAAAAAAAAATTATGGGTAACTTAAAAAGATTTTTGGACCTAGGGGTATTCTAATATTTGCTAAGGTGATATATAGTACATAAAACAAAGAAGAAAATAAAACTTTTGTACTAATTTTGCACTTCGCCGACAATGTTGAGGAGTAGCCCGGACTACCTGTTAGCAATATTAATGCTTTATCTCATTAGTCTGAAACTGAAATCTCATTTAGAGCCAATTATTAGTGTCTTTTATTAGTAGTTAAAATGTGACTGCTCATATTCATAGGTTACAAACATGAGCATTATAACCTTATTATAAAGCAACTAAGTTATGCATATCATAGTTGTACAATTGCCTTTGGGAGTTTTTCAAAAAAATATTGGAATTTTCCTTTTTAACCCTAAAGTTTTAATCTTTGACAATTTAAGTTTAAAACTTTAATCTTTGTTTCATTTTTAACCTTAAAGTTTTAATCTTTGACAATTTAAGTTTATAGTTTTAATCTTTGTTAATTTAACCCCTTTGATTAATTTGATTTTTCACTTCTAATTCAAAAGTTTTCATCTTATACAATTTAACCCCTTTGATTAACTTGATTTTTCACTTCTAATTCAAAAGTTTTCATCTTTTGCGATTTAACCACTTTGATTTTTTTACTTATGTGTTGTAATCTTGGCTTTGAGAGTTTTTCAAATAAAAAATGGTTATGCATATGGTTGTTGTAACCTTGGCTTTGAGGGTTTTTAAAAAAAAATTGATTTTTTTACTTTTCACTCAAATGTATTTCATAAATTACCTTTAACGCAAAACTATTTGTTTTTTACTTTTAACATAAAACTTTTTTATCTTTTGCAATCTATCCTCACAACTGTTTTTACTTTCAACTTTGTTCCTTTATAATTTTCATTTTCCGCAAATTTTTCGCTTTATGCTTCGATCTAAATTTTGTGACTAAACACATCGAAACGTGCGTCTTTGGTTTAACGTTTTTACGTTTCGTTCTAAATTTTGCGAGTTAACACGACGCAACGTACGTGTGTGGGTGAACGTTTTTGCATCGTCTATTTTTTCCCGTTTGAAAGGTTCAACATAACGTGCGCGTCCTAAATCGAGTTAGTTATAACTAAAGAATCCCCGCCGCATTGCGGCGGGTCGTAGTTCTAGTTATATATATTTTGTATTGTGCTTTGCTTTGAAATAAGAAAACCACTGTTATAATTTTCCTTCATGATATCTAGAGCCTTCATCGATCCACTCTAAACTCATCTTTTTTTCCTTGCTGTTCCTATTCTTCACCAAATCATGACTGACACTAGTCCCCCTCCTCCACCTCCTGATAATCAACGTTTTCAATCTCTCCCTAATATAGCCAACTTTGTTAGTGTCAAACTAACCTATGAAAATTATCTTACATGGAAACACCAACTTGTTACCATTCTCAAAACAATGGGATTACTTGAACATATCAGTTCAACCCCACCCGCTTCCATCAGTGATACCGACAAATGGGACCGCGATGATGGGTACGTCTCCGCTTGCATCAATGCAACGCTAGATGCTTCAATTGCTCATCTTGTCATCGGTACCGAAATCGCTGCGGACCTGTAGAAGATCATTGAAGACACCTTTTTTGACCAAGTTTTTGCCAAACGGTCTCATCTCAGAAGCCAATTTCAGTTATTAAAACAATCAAACCAATCTGTTACCACATATTGTGATCGAGCCAAACACCTTTCCGATCAGTTGAATTCAATAAATGACCCGGTTACTGATGAAAGTCTTCTGTTCCAAGTTTTGAATGGCCTTGACCATCCAGCATTCGACAACTTCGTGTTAAATGTTGAACACTCCGATAAACAACCAACTTTTGCCCAACTACGATCTAAACTTCTAAACTATGAAGAACGCCTCAACCAACAAAAGCAATTTTCCACTCCTCCGGTAGCCATGCCTGCTGTCGATAACTCCGGGCACTCGCCCGTTGCCGACAATTTCCGCTCCTCACTATCCAACCCTCAACTTCGTTTCATGTGTCAGATTTGTTAGAAAAATGGTCATGAAGCCCCGTATTGTCGTTACCGTTACACTCCGAGTAATCAATCCCCTGGTCCTCGTAATAACAACTTCACAAATCGTTACACCGGAGGTCGTCGCGGCACTTTCAATGGCTATCGTGGTCGCGGCCGTGCTTCTAGCACTCGCCCGCCATTTGCAAACACTTCCCAACAGGCAATGGCCTCCTCCGTTGATAACTTCTCTAATCGTCCCTTTGATTTGGAATTTTCTAACCAAGTTTTTAGTAATCCTACAAATGGTGGTGCATTGAGTCAACCTTCTTCATCTCATGTTAATCCCATGCCTCAACACCTACCCTCGTATAATCCAACCCCACCCCAAAACCTACATTGTGATATTTGGGGCCCGTCCCCTATTATTTCTCGTTCGAACTATCGTATTATATTACTTTTATTGACGACTATAGTCGTTTTACATGCATGTACCCCTTAACTTACCGTTCCCAAGCGGTTGAAGTTTTTAGACATTTTAAAAACTCCGTTGAAAACCTGTTTTCTACAACAATTAAACATCTCCAGTGTGACGGTGCACCTGAACTTACACAAGGAATCATGAGAAAATTTCTTTCCGAATTTGGAATTATTTATCGTATCTCTTGCCTTTACACACCTCAACAAAACGGAACGGCTGAAAGGAAAAATCGACACTTGTCTGAAATTGCTAGATCCTTACTTTGCCATGCAAACTTATCCAAAGTCTATTGGTATGATGCTTACGCCACTGCCACCTTTCTAATCAACCATATTCCTTCACAAACTCTAAACCATCTATCTCCTTATGAGCTCCTGTTTCATTCCAAACCAAATTACTCCTATCTTCGCACCTTTGGCTGTCTTTGTTACCCCTTTCTCGGTGACATCCGTCCCGATAAATTATCACCAAAATCAATTCCATGTATATTTTTAGGGTATGCTTCCAATTATCACGGATATATTTGTCATGATCCTAAAACCGGACGCACTTACACCTCCCGACATGTTTTCCACGAAGATGTTTTTTCTCTTCCTTCATCACTTGCCACCTCTACCACCTCCGTTGCAACCATACCCTCCATCGACATATTACCTTCAATCCCAGAACCCTCATCCCCTCAACCATCACAAACGTCATTATCACCACCAACACCCACTACACCTCCATCTCCACCATCCACTTCTTCTCATCCAACACCATCACCCCCGCCACCGCCTCCTCCACCACCACCACCTCTACCTCCACCATCAACTTCCACCCATCCTATGGTCACTCGAACTCGTGACAACACTCGACGACCAAAACAATTTTCTGATTACATTCTATACCATGCCTCTTCTCCCCCTACCGTTGAACCATCCACCTTTAATCAAGCATCTAAACACCTTGAATGGCGTGATGCTATGCACCATGAAATACAAGCTCTACACTCAAATAACACATGGATTTTGGTTCCTGCTCCTCCTATGGGTAACGTTGTTGGCTGCAAATGGGAATCCAGATGGTTCTGTAGGTCGCTACAAGGCACGACTAGTTGCCAAAGGCTTTCATCAAACTGAAGGAATAGATTACACTGATACATTCAGTCCAGTTGTTAAACCCACAACTATTCGGGTAGTTCTGTCTGTAGCATTCCCACGTCAATGGATTATCAGGCAGGTTGATGTCAATAACGCTTTTCTTAATGGGGATATATCTGAAACTATCTACATGACTCAACCACCTGGGTTTGTTGACCCTACGCGTCCTCATCATGTTTGTCTCTTAAAAAAGGCTTTATATGGTCTAAAACAAGCTCCGCGCGCATGGTTTTCAAATGCTCTTCATCATTTTGGCTTTAAGCAATGTGTTTCTGATACATCTTTGTTTGTTTATTGCCATGGCTTAGTGGTTTGCTATATACTTGTTTATGTTGATGACATTATTATTACCGGCAGCTCTTCTAACTTTGTTAGAGATTTGATAAGTCGTCTTAACTCTCGCTTTGCTTTGAAGGATCTCGGTCAATTAAGTTCTTTCTTGGGAATTCAGGCAACCTTCTCGAACGACACACTTCATCTCTCTCAGCAGTGCTATCTTCTTGATCTTCTTCAACGTACTGGTCTCAGTCAATGCAAATCCCTACCTACTCCTGTAAACACCGGTCGCCAGTTATCTCGCCTTTCTGGAACGCCGTTACCTGATCCTTGGTTATACCGAAGTACCGTAGGGGCTCTTCAGTACCTAGTTTTGACTCGACCTGAAATTGCATATGTTGTTAGTAAAGTCTCTCAGTTTCTACAAACACTTACTGATCGTCATTGGATTGCTGTTAAACGCATTCTTCGATACCTTAAGGGTATTCTCTCACATGGCTTAAGCATTCAACGATCTTCTAATTTTTCTCTCAATGCCTACGCTGATGCAGATTGGGCAGGATGCCAAGATGATCGGCGATCTACTACAGGATATTGTGTCTTCATGGGGCCTAATCTGATTAGTTGGAGTTCCAAAAAACAACATACAGTAGCTAGGTCAAGTACGGAAGTGGAATATCGTGCTCTTGCCCACACAGCAGCAGAAGTTCGTTGGCTCCAATCCTTGCTATCTGAAATTTTCGTGCAACCTACAAGTTCTCCCACCATATGGTGTGACAATCTTGGTGCTACTTATTTGGTTGCAAATCCTTTTCTTCATCAACGTACAAAGCACATAGAAGTGGATCTTCACTTCATTCGTGACATGATTCTCGCGCGAACACTTCAAGTTCGTTTTGTTTCTACCTCGTATCAGCTTGCTGACATTCTCACCAAAGGGTTGGCTGCAGTTTGGTTCCAAGTTCTTACGTCCAAGCTTCACGTCTCTCCGACCGTTTAGCTTGCGGGGGAATGCTAGCAATATTAATGCTTCATCTCATTAGTCTGAAACTGAAATCTCATTTAGAGTCAATTATTAGTGTCTTTTATTAGTAGTTAAAATGTGACTGCTCATATTCATAGGTTACAAACATGAGCATTATATATATTTTGTACTGTGCTTTGCTTTGAAATAAGAAAACCACTATTATAATTTTCCTTCACTACCCCTAATAACATGCTAGCTCCGCCCCTGGTTGCTTCTATGTTATTTCATAGGTCAAAGGTTTGATTCGAGGAAACAACCTCTAACCTCTTGTGTAAATGCAGGGTAAGGATACGTACATTAGGTTGGTCTAAGTTGGTTTGACACCCGAGACTTATGCAACGGATTTGCCATCTTATACATTAGTTAAAAACAGCTAATTCAAGCCAAAATCTTTGCCTTCGGCATATTTTTGAAAAAAAAAAAACAATCTTTTATATTATGATAATCATCATGTGACTTATACCAACAGTTTACACTAATAAAACTCAACCACAGGACTTATGTTACATCTCTAATCATAAATCGCCGTTTCCTAGACGACTTTTGTTGATTCATGGACATCGATATAAAGGAAAGAGTGTAGTGTATACAGGTTAGTTATGACTTATGACCGGTAAGCTTGGATTTTCCCTTCATAGGATTCTTGGAAAGTAGAATAATGAATTAACAAGATTGCACAAGAAAGAGTATATATGTAATGTTACTTTGTTGTCTCTTTGGTGGAGACAAAAAAAAAAGATATAATTATTGGCCGAAAGAGAGCAACATGCCATGTTAGTGTTTTGTGTAGTGTTAATCTTTCAAACCTAAACTTAACTACTACAATGTTTATCAGTGCCACAAGAGATTCTGATTTCTGGACGTGCTATAAGTTGATTTTTTTCAAAGATAATAAATTTATTAAACTATATTTAGATAAAAAGTATCTTTATACTTAATTAACTAGGTGATTATATAAAAGGTCTAGTGACTTGTTTTGACCGTAAAGTTTTATTATTCAATCTAAAAGTAGTTAAATTCTTTATTAAGAGTGATAAGTGAAACAAATGCCTCATATTTAGACATGAAGTGACGTGGTGGTCCCGTCAGCATTGGGGCATTATGGAGCATTTGTTCATTATGAGTGTAGTGGTATAATGCCCAATAATGCGTCATCCAATGATTACCTAATTATTATTATTATTTTTTCTTTTAAAATTAAAACTAACAATATTTCATTAAATAAAAAAAATGCATTGCTAAAAATAAAATTAAAAAAAAAACATAAAATCTAAAGTCTGTATTTGTTACAGATTTGTTGCCGACGCATTTCTGCTAGGATCAACGCGTCTCCTTTGATGTGATCCATCGGTGTAGACAAAAACTCTATGTCTTTCTCCATTTGCCTCGATTCTTCTAGCGCGATAAATTGTTTGTTTTCGGCGTTTCTTTCTTGCATTGTCTCCAATCGCCTATGACTGAGGTCTCGTATGTCTTGTAGCGCCGATTCATCTCTTCGAAATCTTGCTTCATTTCGAAACCCGCCGAAGACGACTCCGCCCTTCCCCCTTTTTGTCCCACTTCTTCTACCAGACGGTCGGGCCAACTCCACTTCCTCATCCTCGTCATCCAAATTAATGTTTAAGTCGACGTTTCGAGCATCGGAAGTGGGTGTTTCCGGATCAACCGAGGAGAATGTTTTGGACTGTTTTGCTTTACGTCTACTACTGGACGTCATGCTTAGTACGTTAGCCCATTTAGGACTTCCGCGTAGAAGCTCCCAACAATTCGAGTACGTAAAAGCGCCTCTCGCTTGGTTGTACTCCTCCAACGCTCTTGTTAATATATTCGCATCGTTTTGACCGCTACCCCAGTTATCCCTCGTGCGTTGGAAAACTTCTTGGAACGAATGACATTTCTGGTTTATATCGGTTCATTTGCTTGATATCGAATCTTTGTCCCGATACTCACCTCTACGCATTGCATTAAAAAATGTTTCGCGAATTTTATTCCAAAAAATGGGTAGAGTTTGATAGTTGGCTACAAAAAAATATGTAATACAAACTATTTAAAAATGTAAATAACGCTTACCAACTTCGGGATCCTCCGAGATGTCGAGCCACGCCCGTGCTAACGCGTACTCCTCATCTTTCGACCAAGCTTGGTAGGTTCTTTTCGCGTGTGGAGCGTTAGCCTCTTTTTTTATGGGACCGTCTACCACGTTGAGACATCTCGGCTACGGGCTCGAGTTGTGTCTCCGGCACCGTTTCGATGTCGGGCTCGGTTTCTTCTTGAGCCGCATGCGAACCGCCCATGGATGCAAAGCCGTGTGGACCGTGAAAGAAGTTGTAGGCATGCTTAATATTTGCGCGTACGCCATCACATTCGGGTCCATATCTTGGAAATTGTAGGACGGTTGGGTGGTGTTCGGGCGATATGAAGTTTGGTTGCCAGGTCTAGACAGGACACCGAAAGGAGGTCTAAAGGGATTCATGATATATTTTTTTTATAAAATGTGAAGAAGTAGTGAAGAGAAGAGGGTAAAGTTGATAAAAATGAAGTTGAAAGTGGGGTTTTTATAGGTAAAAATGGATTAAAAATAAAGAAAAAATATTTTTTTATTACCGTTGGACCAATGGTCAAATCTCAAAAAGTGTGAATTTTTGGCGTTTAAAATAAAACGTTCATGCCATTTTTTTTAAAAAAAAAACGCCCAAGGGGCGGTTATGTAGGCGTAGAGGACGTTTTTTAGGAAAAAAATGCCCAAAACCACCTCCACTACGGGTGGTCTAAGTATGTTATTATATTAAATAATTAAAGAGTAGCAAAGGTTTTATATAACAAGTTTAATACTCTTTATTATTTATAATGTTTAGAGTAAAGTACAATTTCCGTCCCTATGGTTTACATCAGATCTCACATGCAGATCGGGTTCGGATCTATCTTTTGTTTGGATGTATAGAGAGAGAGAGAGAGAGAGACATGAAACTCATAGTTAATCATATTAAGTGGTACTGGTGGTGAGAAGAAGTGGTGGTGATGAAGTTGGGATCAAGCCGTCAAGAACAAGAATGTGACAATAATGTGTAGATGAAGATGGTGAAGAAAGAGTAAAGCTCAAATGAGTTTTCATTTTATCTAAAGATTTCAGTTGAAGTATAAAGGTTTGAGTATGTTTTTCTGATTAGGTGTATATAATCAGACTAGTGTGTATTTATATGTTGAGAGAGAAAGTATTGATAAGAAGGAGATGGAGATTTGCTTTTGGGGTTATACACAATGAAATGACCAAATTGCCTTTCAAAATTATAAGGTAAAAGATAACGTGCCTTGGTCAACTAACCATTGACTAACAGCAGATGTTACAGGAATGTTACTTATTGCAATTTGACAACCATAGCGACTGGAATGGTCGAAATTGACAAATAGGGTCTGTATATGAGATCTGATGTAAAAATTGCACTTTACTTAAAGAGTTATGAGATGTCTTGCAAGTTGCAACTTATACTAAGAGATTTGTTTGAAAACCTGTTGCATCTCATATCCAATAAAAACTTGTATATTATAATTGACATTTATATATTTGTGGAACATGTGAGTTAATTAAAAATGTATTGAAAATGGGAAGGGTGTGATATGAGAATTAAGCTGTGGTGGGGTAATTATCCAAATGATCATCATCACTCTTTACGTCATATCACCGAACCACCATGGTTGGAGAAGGGGATACGTTGCAATCCATTACCCAAACCAACATTCCCATACCACATAGCCTTATAGTTCATAGATAGTTACCACGCACTTGAAAACTCAACCAATCATCTAGGATACATACTAGATATATAGAAGTTGATTGTGAAATGTTATGGTAATGCATGGTCTAAAAAGTAAGGAGCAAACAATTGATAGTAAAAGATTGATACTTGTTAGCAAAAGAAAAGCTTGAGATGAGTTCATTAGATTTTGATCCTCTTAATATTTTGGGTTACAGTACATGCACTTTCGATTTTGATCCTCTTAATAGTTTATAGTTAAACTCTGATTCATTTAGAAAAGTTTTGAATTATAAGTTCTAATTTCAATGTAATCTGTTTCAAGTAAAAAAGTTGTGAATCCTGCCACAATCGCGTCAAAGAAACTGGTGTATGAAAAATTCTCTACAACACAACTGTAAAAACAAATTGAAAATGAATCTTTTTTTTTATGGAGAGTATACAAAGCAGCATAGCTTTACAAAGCATCAAACAATAATGAATACAAGTGACCATAACCAGGGTGAATAAGTTGCAACCCAAATACCGCGTGTCCGTATAGAGCCCCCACCACATGTAGATAAATAGATTTTGATGCCAACAAATGGCTTGAATACAAACATCATACCTTGTAAAATCCTATATACAGTTTAGGGACCAGATGCGTATAGAACATCATGCTCCCTTAGACGCTTTTGGAAATTCGCCAAACGGTTCTGCAGTTGTGAAATGGTTGCAGCCTTCTGGGCCAAAAGCGTGTTTAACTTTGCCACGTAGTCGTCTAGCTGGTTTCCCGGTTCATCTGCCTCCACCAATAGGTTCATCTCCTATAACCACACCAAAAAAGCATGAATATTAGCAAACAAACTTAACAAGTGTGATTACTAATTAATACTATGAAATATGATATATACCACTCTAACGATATCCATGGTATCCTCGACTTGTTTCCGATGAGCATTAACAAGATCTTCCTCCTCCTGAAATTGGCATACATAATGTCATGTTATAATGCGAATATAAAAAATAAAAAAGAGTAAAATGACATTTTCGTCCCTGAGGCTTGGCCAGTTTTGCGACTTTCGTCTAAAGGTTTGTTTTTCCGCATCTGGATCCAAAAAGTTTGAAAGCTTGCCATTTTCATCCGGCTCATTAACTCCTAACATTTTTCTCCATTAAGTCAAGGGTATTTGCGTCTTTTTTGTTAACTTAAAGGGCAATTCAGTCTTTTTCACTTTATGTACAAGTATTCAAAATACCCTTACTAAATAAAAAACAAAAATAATATAGATAAGAAGATGAAAAAACCCCTTAATGAAGAAAAAATGGATGGAGTTAACGAATTGGATGAAAATGGCAAGATTTCAAACCCTTTGGATACAGACGTGGAAAAACAAACCTTTGGACGAAAGTCGCAAAACGGGCCAAACCGGGACGAAAATGGCATTTTACTCGATAAAAAATGTCATGCAAAATGAATACCTGTAAAAGGGCATTCAACTCATCATCAGGGTTCCAGTTTCTGGATTCAGATTTAGGCGGTTCCCTTGACTTTGTTTGACCATTGATTATCCTGTTCTTCTCTTGTGCATTTGAAAAGTTAGACGCTTCAACTTTTGTGTTATTATTATTATACTTCCATGATGGCTGCTCAGGTTCATAAAACTCTTCTGCAGTATCGTAATCATCTTCATCAGCTTGTTCAGGATATGAATCAACCATGTTATCTTCATAGGATGAAAAGCGCGGTAAGACAGTAGTAGACATCGACACTGCCGTTGGTTCCTTAAAACTTGAAGGTAATGCGTCTTTTTTGTTCCCTTTTGATAGGCTTTTCACCCTGTTAATTAATAACAGTACAACCATCGTAAATTGACAAAATATTCAAACTTCAAAGCTTCTTTCACAGCTAGGACTGTATATGAACCGAACGAACACGAATAGAGGCATGTTCGTGTTCGTTTATTTAACTTTAACCGAACACGAACACATAATCAAACACATTAATTTGTTCACGTTCGTTTCTTAAGAAAATAGGCATGTTCGTTTTCGTTTATGTTCGTTCGTTTATTTAAAACCTAAACGAACAATCAAGAACATAGATGAACATTTACATAATTTAACCAACAACAAACAACACAAATGAGCATATATGAACACAAATGAACATAAAGGACTAAATATAAACGAACATAAAGTAATTTTTTATATAAATTAGTGATTAATTACAATAAATTCCATTGGAAAACCCATTTTTATTACTAGAAAGCCCAATTACTAGTTAGTTATATCTAGATAAGTAGTTAAAAAGATTCTTTTATGTTTAATATTTGTATAACTACTTATGTATTTAAATTGAAATGAACAAACATAAACAAATGTAAATAAACGAACATAAACGGACGTTCACGAACATAAATGAACGAACAAAATGTGTGTTTGTTCGTTTAATTAAATGAACAAAAGACTGTGTTCATGTTTGTTCGTTTATTACATAAACGAACTTCCCGCCGAACAGGTTCATGGACGTTCGGTTCGTTTACAGGCCTAAATACAAGCAATCAAACCTACCTGTCAGCATAGCGTAACGTATTAAGTGTATGCTCACAAGATCCAGCATTTGGCGAAATGCAAGAAATCATAACAGTTCGAGAATTTCCAACAAACGAATCCCGCAAAACTTCAGTTAATTTACTGCCTCTAAACGGAATATGACCCTGATCATTATCAAGAGCTCTTATGCATTCCTTCAATGCAAGCAAGCTTTTATTAATCTCAGCACCCTCCATTCTGCGTTACACATTTCAAATCCCGCATTAAAAATGTCTAATAACTTAAATCAAGTAATCAACAAAATAAAAGCTTTAAAGAAAAAAGTTACCGTGTTTGCTTGTCATTGTCTGTGGTGTCTGCACCGCGTTCACTTCCGGCAAGATCTATGAAGGAGAGTTTGCCAACAACTCTCGGAGGTTTAGATGCGTTTCCATCAACGGATCGTTTGACAACAAGTTGAAGTATAGCGTGTGATCTAGAAGATTCCTCATTGGCACCGGTTGTTCCGGTACTTCTTGTTGCATTGCCTCTTTCGATTAGCTCCTTGATTGTTTCGACGTCTGAGACTTTATATTCTTGTAAGCCGACGATGCATACTTGTTTGCTACCATCTTCTCTCATGCACAGTTTTCTGAAAAAGAATCAAATCATTTCTTCTTTAAAACTCGAAGTAAGAGATTCTTCACTGAACTGGTATGTAATTTAAATTATCATAATAAAATAGTAGTAATACAGTGTGTTGTAGGAGATGGTGTTTGGAAGTCGCAATACCAGATTTTCAGTTGTTTTTGAGTGTTCGGCAATTTCTAATAATTAAAGTAATATTTATAATGACCAAAACAAAGAATTTTTTTTGAGATGTTCAAGTTTAAAATATGAGAAATTAACTTTTATTCAACTGAATTTTAAAACTGATATGTGATAATGTCATATGAATAATCGTAATGAGATACTGTAATGCAATAGTTAGATAATAAGTTGTTTAGTGTTTAGTAAATCCCAAAAATCAAGGAAAGTAATAAAAAAATGACAAAAACGGACATTATTATATATTTTTGAGACATTCACTTTTAAGATATGAAAATTTCAAGTTTTTTCAACCAGAACAATATAATTCTTTATATTTAATAACAATTCTAAAAAATCATATATAGTAAGGTATATTTTTAATAGTAATATTTAACAATGTAAATGTGGATACATAAGTTATATAAATATTTCTTAAATGAATGTTTTGTCACAGCAGGTATGATACTAATAATTGACCAATCAGATAAAATGAAATGACAAGAAAAGATATTCTCGTGCAATTCTGAAGTATTTTGAAATATTCAAGTCTAAATTATGACAATTTATCGTTTCTCAACTATAATAGTACTATAATTTTTTGGTAAAACATTTGTTAACAAAAAAAAGGCATCCACGTATCCCATACAATTGCAATAATAGCTGTACTTTTTAAAGTACTATCTAACAATGTAAATGTCAATAAATTATTAACATTGGTCATTCTTAACTAACATACTTTGTTGCAAGGGATAGGAAAACAATTTTTGAAGAAGCAGATAACTAGAATTACTTTATCCAAACACTAAAATTTGATTGTTACTGCTTCACAGCGAAATGAAAATAGTCACATAACTTACTTTCTATCACTGAGGAGATCAAAAAGTTTCCCTCCATAGATCTCAAAGAAGCTGAAATACAACTGAAAACCTTGGCTACGGTATGTATGATTCACAAGCCTTAGGATATCCCTAGATGCTTTTAAAGGTAAGGGTTTCATTGTAAACGTCTTCCCACTTCCTGAACAATAAATAAAATATAGTTAAAAGTTAAAACCCTAACATTTAAAAAATATGTCATTTAGATGTTTAAAGCCCGGGTACCTGTTTGTCCATATGCGAAGCATGTAGCTTTAGTACGTTGGAAAATTATCGGAACAATAGGCTCAACTGTTTCATGATAAACCTATCAAAACGGTAAATGTTAGTGAATTATATTTTCAGTCTTTATGAACAATTTGCTTACCTCATCGTTAGAAACCTCCTCATTTAGCACTGCATCAAAAACAAATTCATGCTTCTCCATGTATTCAGTGAGATCAACCTGCAGGATGGATAGACTCGGGTTGGTAAGTTACGATGAAGACCCTAAAATTACCAATGAGATTGATGGGAAACATGCGAATACATGCACCGTTTGACTAATGTTGACTCGTTTGAAAACAAGAAAAAGACTATCAGAAACATCCAAAGACGTCAATTGCAGAAAAATCTGAAACCCCAAACATGCGCTAATAATATATAATAATGTGTGTGACTCCAAATAATATTATCAGGTGTTACTCAGCTCAACAATACAAAAAAGGTAGACAACTATATAATTTTATTTGGCTACTTAATTAAATATGTTACTAGTGCTTTTCGAGACCTATTTCCTTTGCACGTAACTAAAACCAAGAACCTGAGCTAGAAAATGAATTCAAAACTTCGAGTATTTACATCAACAATAAAAATCATCATTTTCGCAATGGAAATTCAGCAAAACAGGTAAATATCATTTATAATTTAGGAGGATGTAGAATTACTCTACCTGGACATAAGGTGCGCATAGTTAATAAAAATATAATATTAACATTCTCATCTGCGAAAAATAACTACAATCATAACATTTGTAATTTACACTTGTCCTTCCTACTTGTTTTATTGTATGGATCACTTGCTTGTTGTTTCTTCTTTAGTCTTTGGCAATAATTTATGCTTTTGGTTTCTGCATATGTGGGATATGGCAAATACATGCATATACACAAAGAGTCAACACAAACTTTTAGTAATAAAAATGCCAACCCTATACACCCTACAGGCATGTTTTGGCCGTTTGGTGTGACATTATTATAGAGCTAACCTTGAGTTTTGTCTCATGAACTGTAAGGCTATTGGAATGGGGCTCCACAGTAATAATATCTTCCTCATTCTTTGCTAACTCTTTTTTGTTTAAGGGTCTCTTGCGCACCTGAAATTTAACCCCCATTAGACACTTCAAAACAAGAGATATTGTTATATTAACTTCAAGTGATCAATAATTCAAAAAAAACTAATTTCAAAATACATAAGAGCTAAATTGTTCATTGTTGTACTAGGATCAACATACCACAACTTTGATCTTAGCAACATTGCTCGTCTTCTCCTTTTCTGGAGCAAAGCTTTTCAAAACATTGTTGTCTGGCATACCTCGAGCTTTATTAGCCTGTTTGTTATTCCCAAAATATGTCTCTGCATCATCAAAGCTTCTGCCACCATAAGTTCCAGTTACAGGCACCTGTTGGCATATTAATAAACAAGAAAACTTCAGAGGGACCGGCGGACCACGTGTGTAAATTGTAAGGAGACAATGCCTCAGGTAAAAAAATTTGCCAAACGGTAACAGATACAATCAAATGCTATTAGATTCTTGACTCTATCCCCCAATACTTCAGAAACCGGTATCACATTTTCCAGAACTGCTAACAATGAACAACCAGCCCAAAATTGTTTAGCAATGCCAGCATTTATAAAACTAATCCATCTAACGCATGTGTTATATGGATATCGCAAAAAGGATTGTTTGGATGTGCAATTTGGAAGTGATTATTGTTTGGATGAGTAAATTTTGTAATCAAACACAAAGTCAACTTAACCTCAGGAATATAGTCAAATCCATAAATATGATTACTTATCCAACAAGCCACAAACCATACCTCAGATATAAGTTCTGTATCAAACGAATGCAGATCTAACAGGCCAGGACTGTAGCCATTAGGATCCTCACCACCACCTCCACCGCCATTCTTTTTCCGCGCTGGCGGCGTCAACGGCTCCGCAAACAAATCCGTTGCACCGCTTACCGACCTCTGCGCACCAACACTCCTACTATTATTATACATTCTCGAACCTTGACCTCCTCCTCCACCAACACCATAGTAACCAAAGTCCTGCTGCTCAATTAATCAACAACTAATTAACAAGTGATATTCATAATCCTAACCTACTACCAGATCTGACATCCTGAAGAGCATAAACAATAAACGATAAACGATAAACAACAAACATTAACAGAACGAGAACTATACATACAGATGAGTTATTAGAAGATGATTGTTGCAACCATCTGCCATTAGATGAGGAAGAAGTGACCTCTAAGAAGTTATCGGAGTACTGACGCTGATGATGAGCTCCAGATGCACCGGATCGCTGCCCCTGTCTTCCTACAGCATTCATACTGATCACGTAACACTCAAAAACTCGTTATCAAACCCTAATTTTGATGAATTTGTTAAAATTTTGACCTAGTTGCAGAATTTGAAGCTTGATAAGAAAGAAAGAGTTTTGAGTTTAAGGTGATGGTGATGTGATTAAAGGAGTGATTAAAGAGGGAATTGAAGGTTTGAGATTTGAACGGTGGAGATTATTTGGATGAGAGAGAGAGAGAGAGAGAGAAAGTAGAGAGAGAATTTGAAAATTGAAGACAAGGGTTTGGGGGTGTTTTCTACTTTTCTTGATTTGGTCCAAGTTTTGAATTTTGAAGCTCTCCTCCGTGACATGTGGTGGTGTGTAGGTGTTTTGTATTTAGGGAAACAGTCCTTCCACTATGTACAACATGCATCTTACTACTACTTTTGATGTTTATTTTTAAGTATTTTTTTTCATTTTTCTTTGGATTTGAAAGAGACCAAATCCACTTAAAAATATATTATACAAGGGTTTATTTGGTATGAGGTAATCGAATGAATGAGAGAATGGAATGAATGAATAAAGTAATTGAATGGACAACGGAATGAAATAGATCATTCAATTTCATTGTGATGTTTGGTTACCCATATGTGAATAGAATGAATCATTAGTTTGTGCAGTTTGATAGACAAAAAAAAGACCAAGTAATGAAACACAATTTACTAAAAACGACAAGAATATAATTGGCTCAATTGAAGTAATAATAATAAAATATTAATGGTAAAATAATTAATAATAAAAATATTAATATTATAATAATAATAATATTTTTTTTTTTCGAATGAATGAAAAAAAAACACCCCCTTACCAAGGAATGAAAATTGTTATATTTGGAAGGAGCTATATTCCTTGTGGAAATGCTCCATTCCATTACCGCTTATAACCAAACATTTTTTTTTTTCCATCAGAATTATCTATTTCATTTTACTTTTTATTTCTTCGTACCAAACGCTACCTAACTGTTATAATAATATTCATGTTATAAAATAAGACATTTTTAGAAGCTTTATATTCGTTTGTCATGTTTGTCATACACTGGGGTTCAAATTAGATCTGTGAATAACCTTTAAACACCCCATCAACACGATCGGATAAGGTTCCACATCTGATATATGTGTGTGCAATGGCTTTAAAGGTCAAAATATCTCAGTGAACAACTGATTGGAAATGGTGCTTCTTCACCCAAATTCGCAACACATACTGAACGGACATAGTAAAGATGGCAAGGTGTTGCAGATTTTGTTGAATTGTTTGTGGGTGTTGAACTTTTAGAGTTCGGGATTTGTTTGGCTTTGAGCAGGTGAGAGAGAGAAGAAAAAGAGAGAGTTTTGAGAGAGAGTTTGTGTTTTAGGTTTTCATATATTTTATTTTTTTGATTTTGTAATTAAATAAGTATAATTACAAAAGTACTCTCATGTAACATGCACATGATCTCATTTAACGTTAAAAACTATCTCAGTTGTAGGTAGACGTTTCGTAACACAATCATAATCACTCTAAAAATCACACTTTCTTAAAATATGACTAAACAACATGAATAATATGTATTTATATTTACAGTATCATTTTTAGATTTTGTTTTCGATGAACAATGAATTAAAATCATGTTAGTTAAAGAAAGAAAATAATAATAGATTATGGGGAAAAAAAATTAAGTACGAGCAAAAAGATTGAATCCACAAAATTGTAAAAGTAGCGGGGTAAAATTTGAATTAAGTAAACATGGTACGTTCAAACAAAATAAACACAAGGGTAAATTACATTTTTCGTCTTTTATGTTTGTAGCGGGTTGCAGTGGATGTCCATTAACTTCAATAACTACGGTCACAATCATTTATTTGTAAAACTTAGGGGCTGTTTGGTAGCCTCTTAATGACCATTCAGATGCTATATCTTAATGGTTTAAAACCTCTGAATGAATAAGAGGTAACCTCAACTCTGAATGGTTAAGAGGTATCATCTGAATGGTAAATCATCATCTGTCACATTCTTCTACATTCTCATTGGTAAAATTCTTAATGGTTCCATTAAGATGTAGCCTCTTAATGACTATTCAGAGGCTACCAAACAGCCCCTTATTACACCTTACGTCCTTTAACACTAACCAAGTTAAAATTTTAAGTTAAGCTTGATCATATGAGGGTAGATTGGTAATTTTACTTATTTGTTAAATAAATTAATATGTACACACATATAACTTTATCTCTCTCAGCTCTCTCTATCCAACTAACCGCAACACCACTACTAAATCCGGTCGGCAACCACCACCGTATCTCGACCACCACCGCCATCCATATCCCCGCTGCCACCGTCGTATCCACGCCGCCACCATCAACACCACCACCATAGACCGAAAAACAATTGCAAAAAAATCACACAATAGACAAACCTAATCATCAAATTTCAAAATTTTCACACAACAACAATCATTAAACTTTCAAAACCAAAAAAAATCAACCTAAAAGAAAGTAAAAAAAAAAAACAAATTTCAAAACTTTAATCTATCAAACTCAACCACAGATCTAATCTCAATAACCCAACTTCGAAATTCCCAAAAACTTAACTTCAAATCAAACAATACCATTAACCAGATCAAGAATTGTGGTTGACGTGTTTGACTTGCGATCGTGAATAATGCTAGAAAAAACATGATGTTCTGATGTAGAATAGGATGCAGGTGGAGATGAAGATAGGTTGTGTGGGTTCATGTTTATGTCATCCATTGTTGACTGGTTTGGACTAAATTGAAATCTTGGGTTCTTGATTTTAACGATTGGGTGGAACACGAAGTTGAGTGTGGTGGCAGGCGGTGGTGGGATTGGTTAGGGAAGAAAGGGTGGGTTTAGAGGGTGTTTGGTGGCAGGTGGGTACGGCTCAAATATGATTACAAAACTCACTTTTAGGTTTTTGCTTTTTTTATTAAACTATTTTTAATTAAATCAGTAAAAGGCTAAACTACCCTTATGTGTTATGACTTCACTCAAAATTTCAAATTGGTTAGTGGTAAAGGACAAAATGTGTAATGAGTTTTTCAAATAAAGGATTGCGACTGAGATATTTTGACCTTTAAAGCCATTGCACGCACATACACCAGATCTGGACGAAAAATGTAAAGGACGAAAAATGTTTGAATCTTTTGCAACCCGCTACAAACATAAAGGACGAAAAATATAATTTACCCTGATCACAAACAAATGGAGCAAGGTAAAAGTTGGATTAAGTAAATGTGGTACGTCTAAACGAAAAAATCACAAACAAGCTATACAACCAAAGGAAAAAAACCGTACAAGGGGGCGAACGTGGTAGTTAAAAGACAAGTCTTATAAAAGCGATAGTTAAAATGTCGTATCGCATAAAAGTGTACAACCAAAGGGAAAATACAGAAATCTTTCTATACTAATAAATGAAAAAAAAAATTGACACATGTCAATCTCTGATGCCTTTTTTTTATTTTTCAATTTTTTTCTTATTAAAAATAATTTAACTAAATATAATTTAGATAAGGATAATAACTTTTTTTATTAAATTTTGAATTAATAATATCCTTATCTTATTTTTTCAATTTCCTTTTCCTTTTAAACAATAGTTTAATTAAATATAAATTAGATAAGGATAATAATTTTTTTTATCAAATTTTGAATTAATAATAATATGTAATTTGTATTTTTTTTCTTCTCCGTAGGAGATAGAAAAAGTTTTCTTTTTCTTTGTAGAATCGAGCAAATATATAAATTTTTATTCTCATTTAAATTAGACTTGGTTAAATAATTTGATAGAATACAAAAATAAGAAAATAATTAGATTTATCTATTATTTCTTTTATTTTTTCAATTATTAATAATCATATAATAGTTCATTCGTTCTACCACGTGTAACACATATATTTCTAACCTATTAATAAATTAATAAAATTTGAACATTTTTAATAAATTAATAGTATATCGAATTTATCATTTAAATATATATCTTGTTGACTGTATATAACTCTTGCAATACATGAGATATTTTAAACATATAACTATATTGCTTATTATACGTGCAATTTTCAATCAAAGCGTTAATATACTCGATTATAATGATTGTTTAAATGGTTTTTTTTATAAAAAATACGCCATAAACAATAACTTCATTTGCCCACATGGTATGCGGTCCACGTCTATCTGCCCCGGATCTGAGGGTGCATTTCCAATATCATTGAATACTGTTTTTCGCCGCTCAATA
Organism: Helianthus tuberosus; assembly: GCA_030545235.1. Classification (NCBI taxonomy): domain Eukaryota; kingdom Viridiplantae; phylum Streptophyta; class Magnoliopsida; order Asterales; family Asteraceae; genus Helianthus; species Helianthus tuberosus. The sequence goes on along the minus strand of CM060441.1, from coordinate 211,727,630 downwards.
ATTTGTTCTTTTCATAAGAAAAATTATGTGTTTATTTTAAAAATGCCAAGAAAAATGTATTTTTATCACTATGTGATTTTTGAATTATTTACATTGTTAGTACCTATGTTTTATTTGCTTTGCTATTTTCTATATCTATTTAATGGAAATTACATCATTTGTACCAACTTTACAAATCGTTTCACCACTAGTACCCCACAGGTAGGGATGAGCACGGTACCCGTTTGACATCGAAATACAGGGAAATTGGTATCGATACAGGTACCGAATATACCGGTTCGGTACCGGTATTTACCGGTGTTTTATTCGTAAATACCGGTACCGGTATCGAAAAACAGAGAAAATGAAAACCGGTAATGATTTTATCCACATGTATTTTTTTTGAACGAACAACAAAATCAATCACGAGCACTTTCGGGGAACCCACTGGACCAAACGGAGTACTCCGAGAGTAACCCGGGTCCATCACCAATTCCGGGGAAAACCCGAAAACCCACCCGTCCATAGGCACGATGGTGAAATTGCCGATAAAACTCGTTTGGCTTAAGGATCGAACCCAGATTTCCCTAGGTCTCCTATCATTGTCCACCAATGTCTCACTCTGCACCAAGTGAGAGTTGAACTTGCATCTATGAAGAAATATGCAAGTCTTTCACCACTTGATCTAGAGATCATTGGCAATTCCACATGTATAAAAGTTAGTTACAATGGTGTAAATTCCAATAAATAGATATGAAAATGGCAAAATAAGTAAGCCATATTTTTTTGGGGAAATGGACTGTATCACCCTAAACTATGCAAAATTGACCAATACCACGCCCAACTTTCAAGTTGGCTCCCACCACCCTCTACTCGACAAGTTGGTGTCATTGTCACCCCTTCGTTAAAAAAACACTAACTGAGTTAGATTTTTAATCCTACGTGGCAAAAGAGTTATGACCTGGCATGCCTACGTGGACTCACCCCTTAAACTCATTTATGATCAAAAGTCAAAACTTTCCCAACCCCACTTTCAAGATCGTAGCAGCAACACACACATTTCTTGATTGTTAATTAGTTGGTGTGCTGCTCACCAAATCATTCCCTAAATCTTCAATCTCCGAAAAAATCTCATCCTCAATGCTCACTCAATACGACATCAAAGAAGTTCAAGAACACTGCAAGTCTGCAACAACACTTGTAAGTGCTTTACTTGTCTTCTTGTTTCACAAGCCAACTGTATAAATTGTAAATTTGGTCAATTGATTCTAGTTTCGCAACAAGAGATCGTTTCCTTGTACCAACGCTTCTGTCAGTTGGATCGTAATATTGGCGGCTTCATCTCTGCCGATTGCTGACATCAGCTTCGAAGCGGGTCTGTCATCAATTAATAAGCAGATTTCAAAGAAATTTGTTGAAACGATGGGGTGGGGTAATGGGATTTTGTTAGGGTTTGCTCTGGGCCGTTGATTGAGCCTTTTTGTGGGATTTTTTTGAGGGTGAGATTGAGATAGATGAAATCGTCTTGGGGGGGAGTAATTGGGGGTTTTGGGAATCGGATTGTTTGGTCTTCCATTTGAGAAAGGCGTCCACGGCGGCGTCGATGGATGGTGGAATCGCCGCCATTGATGGAGGATTGGAGGATTAGGGTTTAGCGGCGTAGAAGATGATACAGAACTATAGAAAGTTTTGACTTTTGATAAGTATAAATGAGTTGTAAGGGTGAGTCACGTAGGCATGCCAGGTCACAACTCTTTTGCCACGTAGGATTAAAAATCTAACTCAGTTAGTGTTTTTTTAACGAAGGGGTGACAGTGATACCAACTTGTCAAGTAGAGGGTGGTGGGAGCCAACTTGAAAGTTAGGCGTGGTATTGGCTAATTTTGCATAGTTTAGGGTGATACAGTCCATTTCCCCTATTTTTTTTAATTATAATTTTTTAAAGGTTCCAGATTCTCTCTTGAATCTCGATAATCAGTTTAATTGATATTTCACAGTGTAGTCACTTTAAGTCTATCGTCTATTTAGAATTCATGATATTATAAGTAAAATCCATTTATTAAGTGACTAACATCAATAAGGATGTCATATTTTTTTATTAAGTAAAACAGAGAAAATATAATTATAGATAATTTATTGACCCTTGTGTTATATGCGACCTAAATAAAAGTTGTAAACTTATAGTTAATTTTTTATAATAACTAGAATTAAGCACCCCCGCGTTGCGGCGAGGGCCTAAAACTGTGCCAAATAATATCAATGGCACACCGCTGGTAGCGACCACCAACATTGAAGTTGCGGTGTGTTAATGTGAAGAAATAAGACTGAAACATATAACATATAAAAAATAACTATGTTGATTTAGAACACACGCGTTGCAACAAACTTGTTAAATAGAAAAAATAGACGTAAAACGTTGAACTACACACGCACGTTGCGCCGTATTAACTCGAAAAATAACATAAAAAATAATAACTAAGTCAATGTAGGATCTGCCCGTTGTGGCGAACTAACCAAGGGGAAAATAGACACGTTGCGACATTCCTATCAAATGTGAAAAAATAGACCAAAAACGTTGAACCACACACGCATGTTACGACGTATTGACTCGCAAAATTTACAACGAAACGTAAAAACTTGCGAAAGATAAAAAATATGGGGGACTAAAGTTGTAAATTTTTTTTATTAAATTACAAAAGATGAAAAGTTTTTGGTTAAAAGTAAACAAATTAAAAGTGTTAAAATACAAAAGATGAAAACTTTTGAGTTAAAAAGTAAAAAAAATCACAAATATTTTTGAAAACCCACCATAGTTAGGGTACAACAACACAATGCAACAATATTTTGCTAATTTATATTACCGAAATATGTATAATTAATTATAAATTAAGTTTAGAGTTAAATCTTGTTACAATGAACAAAAGATATTACCTATAATCTTAAAGTATATAATCTTAAAGTACAAAGTCGGTTGCTACGGCCACCGACAATGCACTCGAAATAACCATTTTGTCCTTTTTCTTCCTATAACAGTATAACTAGAACTCTTCGTTTTATAGCCACAACAATTATGCAGCCCACTTTTGCAGCCCATGAGCAACCAATATAAACAACCAGAAGCCCACTTACTTTGCAGCCCATATACTCTCGCCTCTAAACAAACAATTACATTACATTCAATAAGAAAACATACACTAAACAAACAATTACATTCAATAAGAAAATATACACATATTACTTAGGAATTGAGTATTTCAAATAAGAAACCATACACAAATTACTTAGGAATTGAGTATTTGAGTTGGTACATTTTAACAACCAATTTGTTCGAATAAAAACACCATTAGACAAAGGCTGAACCTCAATTTGTTGGAACATCGAGTAGCAACGGACTATTTGAAATAGGGTGTAATCGGCTTACTTCCACGTACATGTTTTTTTTCTTTTTGAATTTCATTATAAATTTTTATGTTAAACTACTTTCTTTAAACTATATTACATATCGTTCCTTTACGGTAAAAAAACTATTTTAACGTACATCTTGGTATAAATTTGAGTTTTCTACGTTTCGACGTAAACATTTTTAATAAAAATCGAGTGGGGTTAAATATAATATCTTTCTGTTAAAAAAATCATTTTACGTGCGTATTTTTACGTTCCTGTCGGTCAAAATTCGAGTTATTTTTAATAAAAATCGAGTGGGGTTAAATATAATACCTTTCCGTTAAAAAAATCATTTTACGTGCGTATTTTTACGTTCCTGTCGGTCAAAATTCGAGTTATTCGGCGTAATTTTTTTGGAAAACAAGTCATGTAAAATATAATATGTTTTTATACTTATTTTATGATTGTTAATTGCTTCGTAAATTTTGTTCTTAATCGAGTTTTTTCCTTTTTTAAAAGCTCTAATTAATATCTTTTTTTTACACGTATATGTTTTTCCTCTATACTCGCTATGTTTTCTATGTATGAGTCGAGTCACCTATAATACGTTATAATTGTACGATATACATTCGATTTATTTTACTTGACTTTACATTTTTATCCAATCGCAATGCTTATGTGGGTTACATTAAGTTTAATCGGATACGTTGAAACACACGTTTTTGTGTGGTTCACGCAACACATAACATTTGAACTAATTCATTCGATGTTTACGATATTCGAAATGTGCAATGTACCCGCGCCGCAACGCGCGCGGGCAATATTACTAGTTATATCCTAAAAGAACTATTCATGGAGAATAGTTCTAGAGTTTTACTAGTCAACATAATAACAAGTACTTGAGAAGAGAAGAAAGGAAAAAATAACGTTAGAAGTAGCTATTATTCAGACCATGTTCATGTTTGAATCAACTTATTTTACCCACTTATAAGGGGACTGGGGGTGGGAACTTTTTGTGCGTGATAGATGGGAGTTCAACGAGTGATGGATAGCAACATACGACCGTCACCATCAAATTCAACGAGTGATGGAATTTTTCTGTGATGTATTTCACGCGTTATGGCTTGTGAGTGATAATTGGATGTGAGGGGTGTGAGGGTTTATTGTTGGGTGTTGTGAGTGATGACCATTGCCACTAAAAAAGGTTGTGAGTGATGGAAAAATGGTTGATGACATGACAGAACTTGATTGGATGTTGTGAGTGATGAAATTTTTGCAAGTGATAACCACCCCCTCCCCCCTAACTTATTGACTACTTGGAAAAAGAGTTTTTGTGAAATGGTGTTTGAGTAATAAGATGAAAATGAGCTTTTTAGGCATTAAAAAGGATAAACGAAAAAGTCACTTGGTTGTAACTTTTCAAAAAAGGAGATAAGGAGATTAAAAAGTCAATAGGGAAAAATGGAAAAACTCATTCAAACATGCCCTCAATCTGCTAATATTAGGTACATCACTACAATCATTTATAATAAGGGGCGGAGCTAGTGTATTAGGAGGGGTACCCCGTCTTCGTATCATTTTCGTAGTGTAATTTTCCCCGAGTTTTATATAAAGGAATGAAAGATATCCTTGATTCCAAAAAAATAAATGAAAAAAGTTGGATGCCCGTAAATTTTTGGGCTAGGTCCAACACTATATATAATTACATGGGAAGTAATCGCCATCCACAAATACAAACACACACCACGAATAGAACAAAAAATTGCAATTACAAACATATCAAGAAATACAATGAATCGTACGTAAATGAAAAAAAATGTAGCTTAAACATATTATATTTATATAAAAAAAAACTCACATAAAAGCGAATTATGAAAAGAGAAGTCATAATTTAAAACATCAAGATCAATCAACATCATACAAAAAAAACTCTTATGCTAAATTTTAAGTTTAACTAGGTTTAACCCCCGCCGCCTTGCGGCGGGGCTTACAAATTGTTCGGCTAACAAATTATGAACAATACGGTTTCACATAAAGTATAACCCAATTGTTTGTTACATTCCACCTAGTATGATCAAGGTTGAATGGTTTTGTCGTCCTAATCTATTCTGAAATGTCTTTTTCCCACTTTTCAACTCTCTAACCACTTCCATAGCTTCTCATAAAAGATACCAACATAACAACAATCATCAAATTCAAAAAAAAAAAAAAATCAAGTTCAATAATCTTCACATTATCTTAATGGAAACATACTTAGGTGCTGTTTGTTTTTTAAGAGGTAAAATGTCTGCAGTCTGCGGACCACATCTGCAGACATCTGTAGCAGAAGAGGTGGAACAAATGTCTACAGTCTGCAAGAAGAAGAATGTTTGTTTTTTAACTTCTGCAGGCTTCCAAAATAAACTGGTGGTTGTGTACGGACGGTGGTGGTGGACGGTGATGGTGGTCGACGGTGGTGGTGGGTGGTGGATGGTGGACGGTGGTGGGTGTTGGAGGACAGTGGTTGGTGGTGGACGTTGATGGGTGGTGGACGGTGGTGGTGGTGGTGGACGATGGTGGTGGTGGAGATGGACGGTGGTGGGTGGTGGACGGTGGTGGCCGGTGGTAGTGGTGGTGATGGTGATGGACGGTGGTGGGTGGTGGTGGTCATGAATGGTGGTTGATGGTGGTGGTGATGGACGGTGGTGGATGGTGGTGGTGGTGGTGATGGACGGTGGTTGGTGGTGGTGGTGGTGATGGACGGTGGTGGGTGGTGGATGGTGGTGTTGGGTGGTGGACGGTGGTGGATGGTGATGGACGGTGGTGGTAGGTGGTGGTGGGTGGTGGTCGGTGGTGTTTAACCCTCTGCAGACCTTAGAAGATCTTAGAAGTGGTTGGACCAAGTCTGCACCAAGAAGACCTCGCGCAGACCTTTTTTAATGAATCGTCTTCGGAAAAACAAACAGTCTGCGCGTGACAATGTATGCGCGTGGTCTGCGCCGCGTAGACAGAAGAGCCTGCGCAGAGGTTTTATGAAAAAACAAACGGCACCTTAGTATACCACTAAATCAACACCCGATGCCTAGATTAAACTATAAGAGGGGAAACAAAATCTTATGCAAGACGAAACATATCAAATTATAATAGGCAATGATCCCAACACTAATTTTAGTTTTCCCAACTTCTTTCACTATTCTAATACTCCTGTATGCAACACCAATGAATGTTTCGAATAAGAAAAAGAATGACAAAAATGCCAACAAAACATGAATATCCCATAAGAAAAATCAAACATTTGCATTTTAAAAACTTGTAATATAAACAAAACAGAAATGCAAACCTGGAAAAAGTTTGAAATATATTGTTATGTTACCAGTCTATAGAATTATTACAAACCACATATATGAACGAAAAAAGAGATCATAAATTCAGATTACTTGCAATTGATAAGCAGATAATATGAAGAAAGAAGCAAAGAAAAGCCTTCCTATGAACAAAGTGAACACCATTTGGTCTCGATCAAACCTTAGAGACTTGATAATTATCTTGAGGGGAGACTACTCAGATCTCTTGCTTTCAATGTTCTTCCAGATCTTTTAATCAGATTCGTCGCCGCAACCAGCACCGGTTCAAGCTTATGGGAGGCCTAAATCGAATAACAAATTTAGGACCCTTTTTTGGGAAAAAATGTAAATTCTGAAATCAAATAACAATACTTACCACATTGATACATCAACTACATATATTTAAAACAATATAGATAAGAAAACATATCTCACAGTAAATATTAACGAAAAACTTGACATAACTATTCTCACCTCAACCCTAGTCCATGAAAGTTGACAAATAACATTATCCCCTTGTTGAAGTAAAATGACTATCTCACGGTTATTCACAACATGCATCTCAATCCCATGTAATACCTGTAGATGAAAATGGACCTTTTTATATAATGAAGATACGTCGCGCCCATTCAGGTTCTCAAGGTTAGAGCAAGCAACTCTTGGAAACCTTAGATATATAATATTTTATTTTTAAAAAATGGGGCCCTTCTAGATTTGGGTCCCAAAGTTCTAGCTTCAAAATAATTGGTCTAGGACCAGCCATGCACGTCTTTGCTACAAGAGGTAAAAGCCGCCTTTTATAGAGAAGACCCGTCTTATAGAGAGTAGCTTATTGAATAGACAAAAAAATAAACTATTATTAAATAGAATTTAAGCTAATCTATGGCTCTTATAAAAACAAATTAAATATAAGCATGTCAGCAAATTGTAGTACCTTTGTCGTGTTCATTGAACTCGCTGCAATGGTCACACGACCAAATGTCAAGGGAGCCATAAGAGCTGTAAATCTATGAAATCAAGTGTCGTGATGTATCTCTCTAAGTCAGTGGTAAGGTTGCTCGACGTTGATGTTCTAATTCCGATTAGCAAGGGGGGATTTCTCGATCAGTTCATGGGAGCTATCTAGAGTCGTCCGTTCTTTCTAATTAGCTTAGTTCTCTTCCATTCGCTCCTTACACTGATCTTAGATCTCGTCTTCATCTATGGACGTGGGGGATGAAAGAGAGAGGTGGAACGATGCACCGGCCGGCAACAAACATAAGAACAAAGGAAAGGATATCAACAGGAACCGAAACGGAGGCATCACCAAATTCTTCATTACAAATCTTCCCTACAATTGCAACACTTGGGACGTGGCTGACTTTGTTAAGGTATTCGGAGAAGTTGCGGGGGTGTTTATTGCCAAGAAGAACGATAAGGAAGGTAGGAGGTTTGGATTCGTGAAATTTAAAAACGTTTCGGATGTTAAGGAAATGGAACGAGCTCTTAATGGTACCAAAATGGGAGGATTCAAACTCATAGCCAACTTAGCTCGATTTGCTAAGGAGAATGAAGGTATCTTCGATAAGAGGTGTGGTATCAATGAAAAGGAAGTTAAGACTACTCGCCAACCTGTTCTAGGTACAAAGAGATACGGCAATGCGTTCATTAGTCAAGGCAACGGCAAGCTTTTTAGCGAATTATTTAAAAAGGATCTTAGCTCTTCGGGTCAGAATGTACACTGTTCTCCATCACACAGCGACGACACGGTTTCGGTCCCGAAGATTAGTATTGAGGTGTCGGACATGACGACAGCTTACAGTGATCTAATTGGTCTAGCTCTAATTGGAAGATGTAAGGATATCCGGGTCATGAGGAATTTGAATTTATTGATGTCGGAAAGCAAAGTCAAGGGGGTTTCTTTAAGTTATCTTGGCGGACTCTCCATGCTTCTAAAGTTTGAGAAAGAAGAAGAGTGCACCAATTTTTTACTGGACCACAATGTTTGGAAGGAATGGTTTAAGTGTCTGGATGTTTGGAATTGCCAATCTCTTCAATTCGAACGACTTGCATGGGTTAGAATTCTCGGTGTCCCTATCCACTTAGCGGACAACGACGTTCTCAACAACATCGCAGAACATTTTGGTAAGGTAGTATACGGTTCTCAGTTGGAGGCGAACGACCGGGATTTATCGGTTAGTTGGATTGGGTTACTTGTCGGAGACGGTAAAAGAATTCACAACGAGGTTACATTAAAGTGGAAGGATAAACATTTCAGAGTATGGATCGAAGAGGAAAATAGTGACTGGTGTCCAGATTCGGTGGGGTCAGTTCACTATCAGGAAGATGTTGCTCTTACGCCGGAGAAGTCCTCACCGGAGATGTCTCATCCAGTTAACGGCCAGAATGCCAAAAGTCCTCATAGGTCTGAATTAGAAAACCAATCGGTGGGTAGGAACCAAGGAAGATCGGAAGAGCCACTCGATGTTATGCATGGGGAAACCAACAGTCTTATGGAAACAAGCGTTAATTGCATGGAGACTGGCAATGTTGTTTCTCACGTTAACAACTCAGAGCCGCCAAATTTAATATGTGGGACCCAAGTTATAAACAATTGTGAAAAGTCTTCTAGGAAAGATATAATGTATTTTACTTCTTCGGACCCAAGTGGTAGGCCCAAAAAGTGTAAAGTATTTAGGAGGCCCAAAGATAAAACCCAAAGACACGGAAGAGGGGCCACCCCGGTTTCGGAGGAAAGACCAAAAAAAAGGCCCAGGGACATTGGGGACTTTACATTCGATCTTAATAAGGATCCTAGAGATAAGAACGTATCTTCTGATCTTAGTAAAGAAAAGGACGTTGACTCGGAATCAAGGCTAAATCAAGTTCCGACCGCCATTGGAGAACAGGAGGTAGAAGATGAAGGATTTATACAGGAGATTGAGCCAACGGACGGTATCGCTGAAAGTGTATCGGAACCAGTTGAGGAAGAAATTGCAGATACGTATGACAAACAGGAGCCGAGTGAACTTGAAGAAACCCTTAGAATTGGGAATATCATTGGGGTCAATTTCAGCAACTACAGCGATGTTGTTATCGACGCGATTCGAGGTGAAGGTAAGTACACTATGCATCAATGAATGTTTTATCTCTAAATATCAGAGGGTTAAACGTGTTACAACCGCTTATTCATATTAATAAAAACAACAACCTTATCAATTTCAAGACCTTGTAATTAACATTGTTTACAAACTTTTTAACAAAATTTGGGCATGACCCGTCCGTGCAACGAGCATACCCCCTGTTTTTACACATAATAAGCATCATCCGTCTACGACCCTATTAACATTAAACTACCCAAAACAAAGACAACAAGTTTTTAAGTGTAAGACTTCTAACAAGATAAAACAAAATGACAAGACATAGACCCAAAAAGTACGCATATAAACTAGCGGAAGCGTTCGGTGTAACAAGGCATAGACATGTGCTCGCTCCAAGCTCCGGATCGCCTATAGTGAGGTTTTACCTACATTCAACAAGGATTTTAAAAGTTAGTCATCATACTAGTTATATATATATAACCCCTTTCGTTTTAATTCAATCCATTATGAACATCATCTTTCTTGCGCATTAGACTACCCAAATACTTGGGTTGTGCATAAACACTCTCAATGAGAGTTAAGCATACATAAGACTACCCCAATTACTTGGGTTTGGCATAAACACTCTCAATAAGAGTTAAGCATACATATCCAACCCGTTTAACCGGGTTGATTGCTTTCAACATAAAATTCTTCATCTTACCCGTATAACGGATTAAGCTTCTAGCATTTAATATAGCATACGATACCACCCGTTCAAAACGGATGGAAGCTTATTCATGATCGACTTGTTCACTAGAACCGGTCGACTTGCATAACTTATCACAATTCTCATACTAGCCAAACCCGCAAAGGAGTTGCTAATTAGTTACTAATCACCGTAACATTTGAACAATATCTAATTATGATGTTATAACAAGATTATAATTAAGATATTTGTATGCAACGAAACATACCTCGGTCTTGTGATCCTTCCGATTTCTTAGAATTTGAACCTTCTTCCTTCACGCCTATATTAACACATTCATTCATTCGTTTAGTACCCACTTTCATTCCATTATGTTCCAAATTACACATAATTATTCTTTCAAGCATTTCATCGAACACCTAGTGTGCGTTACATTAATAAAGCATAATGTACAAGCATTTAAAGCATGACTTTGCTAGTTCAACCTATATGTCATCAATAATCAATCTAATTCTTCCCATTCCTTTATTCTACATCAACATATCTAGCATTTAAGTAATACAAGCAGAATCACATATCAAGATTGCATATAACCATAATCCCTATAATCCTTTTATTCATGACACAATTTCACAAGGTGGGCTTATAAAATTTTCTTTCAATTAAACTAAAATCAAGCATGATTTCTATTCTAGGGAGTAACCCTAACATCTAATTAACACAAATCATACCACGAATTCATGATTGGGTTGAAACCCTTTTTCTACAATTCACCAAATCCAGAAATTCGACTTACCACTTCACTAGTTATGCTTAGATAATCGAAACTTTAAGACATGCAGCTGATTAACTTTGATTTTTCTTTGTCAATTGATGAGTTTTGCAAGAACAAGGGTAAACCCTTGTTTTCCTGCTCTTGATCGATCCCAGAACCACGCACAAGATGTGTGTTTGTGGTTTAGACATAATTAAACCTTACTTCATTATAATTTTTCATATTACCCCCTTGAAGCTTGTTAAGTGTTTGATTTAAACACTTTCCATGATTTAACTTAACATCTTTACACTTTCACCCCCTTTACTTAGTTGTTAATTACAATTCTAATCTTAAAACCACATTTAACTACCATCTTGCCATAAACCCTTAACTATGATAAGTCTATTATTTATCCTCTCTTATTTTATTGTGTTATCGTTTTTGGGGTGTTACAAGTCTACCCCCCTTAAAAGAGGTTTCGTCCCCGAAACCTTTCTCATTCAAACTAGACCAATTCTACTCCTACTTTTTCGTCTTTTCATTCACGATGCTTACTACAACATAGATGCATTCGAGATCTTGGCAAGAGTTTCATTCATGCATGAACGTCTTCGTACGCATTGTCCCTCCGTTCTTAAATCAAGTAAATTACTTTCATAATCACCTATAAGTCATAATCTAATCCAGGGCTCTTATTAGTGCCGTATTCACTTTATAATGCCAGTTCCTAGCATACATCATCACTAGCGATTCGTTCATTGGAATTTATTCCAATGTATACTATTGGTCGTACAAGCTTATGCTTACGGCTTGTTTCTATCTTTCTAAATAAGCGTAACATATTCATACATTTACTAATATAAATAAATCGATTTATTTTATTCCGCACACGAATCATGCACGACATAATTCATTATTGTAATTATAAGCAACCCCATCATCTCGTTACTAACGTTCTTCCAATTACTTTCTTGCTCAAATGAGGGCTTAGCACAACATTATACGTATATTATAGACATTTAATGACTTAGTGGTACTAATACAAAGCTTCCCACTTCCTAATTACTTTTTCATACTTAATACGAGTATAAGTCATCATTCTACGGTTACCATCGTCACTTGAACTAATTACAAGTTTGAGTTTAGCCTTGAATTTAATCCTTCGCACACTTTATTATTAGCTCCTTGCATGAACTACTTATGATAACAACTAGGTATGTTGTGTACGAGCACCATACTAGCGTTTAACCAATTCCGCTCAAACTTTCATTTAAGGCCTTTAATTCTCCCTCTTAATGACATTCATACTTTCTCACGCTGACCATTACAGGTCGATCACTGTATAGCATACCATAATTATTCTACCATTCATTTTGTTCACACTTATAAATAAATCTAAGGATTCTTAATCATTAACTAAGAATTAAACATTTTACTAACCTCGCTTCCAATGTATATGTCGATTATCCGTGTGCCGAATCGACCCGCTTCTTTATAGGTACCTTCCGTACCAGAATTGGTCTCATCCATTCATGCAATATGCTCCCACTCGTGGGCATCGTTCCACTAGTTTCAATACTATCATTTCACTAAGAATTTCATCATATTTATCTATGAATAGTTAGCACATAACCTTTCATAATTGTGTCCTATAGGGTGTTTGTTCGCCTATTGTCTCTTTCAAAATTTTCTTACGTACATGCTAAACATATCATACATTCCATTTCTTTTTATTGATTATCACGCCAACTTTCGCAGTTTGACCTTTCAGTGTCAGATTAACACCCCCTTACCTATTGTGGTCGCATCGAGGTACACGTTCGTACCTTATACTTACGTAATTGCAAGGACTTCATTTATTTCGTTTGACCTTTCGGAAGTCTATTTGTAAATACATTCTCACATATGGTTATCCGTTATCCTATTCTGACACACCATTCTCTAGTCAAGCCCTATGCTCCTATTAAAAATATAAGTCTTTTTATATCTACCTGGCGCGGTTCAGAACCCTTGACTCGTCATTCATACTTTGCGACGGTTAATACTTTCCAAACTGTGACAATGCATGCCCATACATTATGCTCACTTATAAGTAATAAACTTGACAAATCGAACATTAAATACCAGGTTCAAATGGCGATCGCCATTTGACCCGTATGACTCATTTGAGTCTCGTTTTTTTTTTTTTTAGTTTCTATTCTTATTCGTTTAATCCGTCTTCATTTACGGATTCGAACTTTTAGTTCATTACCTTTCATTCTTACTGGTTTGACCCGTGCTTGCTTACGGATTCAACCTTTCATTCCTTACATGGTCGAATCCATTTCTCAGATTCAAACATTTTCCTCCGTACCTTCCTTTCTTCTGCCGTATCATTTACCATGTCATTTCTTACGAAACGTTTTCATATTAATCTTCTACATTCAACTGCGAGTGTTGGGTCCTAACACTTGATTCCATGTCCTATTTCATGTAGCGCGTCTCGACGCGACACTTTACATCCTATTTCTAGTGGTGTTCCCACCCTTCTTTCTTAAGTTTGTCTTACATTCAATCGTAGGCTTATACTTTTCATTCTTATCCTTCTTTCTTTCTTATATTGATCCGTTCCTTTAAGAATCGTTAGACCCCTTTTTGCTAGTTTGACCGAACATAAGTGAGGTGATTCTCATGTTTTTCTCGATCTTCGGTCAATACATGACCATCCCTTAATATACCGTTTCCATTTGTTTGTTCACCGTATTAGGTGTTAATTCACCCACGTTCTCTAACATGTCTTTTACTAATGAGTATTCTACTTTACACGTATTTCTTACGTATTACTCCCAACATTTGTAAGTAATTATTATTCACTGACTTCTACAATATAACTTTCTATGGTCAACCACCACCCAGTACTTTTGTATATAAGTATTGTAGTACGGGTTGTTCTTACTTTCAATTTGAACACACTTTCAAAACGCCTTTAGCTAACATCTGAACTATTATCCTTTCCATACCTTTCTTTAACGTTACCAAGTTCTCATTTAATTATACATTCCACTTAATTTTACTATTCTAACACTCATACATCTTTATGTAAATACATTCGAAGTGATTGCAAATTCACCTTCCTTTAGCTTGCATGTTCATGCTTACTTTATTACTCCCTCTTAACCCTTTTTGCCATCCATGCTCAAGTAGATTGACAAGATTCCCATCCTTACATATCAGTACTTCCGTATTATCATTAGTTTATGTGAGCATATATACGACTGTTCACTTTCTTTTTGTTCATACATTAATTGACTTTCGTTAGTAGAATTTCGTATAAGTGAGACGTTCATTAATAGTTATCTCATTTCAAATCCATACAACTAAATTATCATCCATCATAACACGTAATTCATCTAGTACGTAACACATTAACTCTTTACTTAAACAATTGTGTCTAATGGCCATCTCATGATATCCCTATACTATTGACCTTCAGAAAGTCAACTGTCTCGTTTACACACTTCAAAATTTTGAACATGTATTCATCTAAATATGGTAGGTCATAATAATAATATCCTGCGTATCTCATACTCGTATTGTACGACATATACAATTTACGTGATCCTCTAAACAATACACATATACATTCACATACACGTATTTTCACATGCTAATGCTCCATGATTCTACAATTAGAAAATTTCATTCGAAACAACTATATAATATAATTTCAACAAATCCTTTACTAATTAGCTTGTATGATTCACATTTAGCACATATTCGCCTCTTAATCATACTAAAGCAAATCATTAAATACACATAAGCATCACATCATTCATGTACAGGGTATAAGCCCCTAATGCATAATTCTATTAAAGCATACATTCATCCGAATTTTCATACGAATTCCAACTCACATTCGTCATTCATTTCATGCCATTCCATATGTTACATTCGACTTTTATAAATTTTTACTTTATCGCAGACGATCTACATAACTTTACATAACTTATTATATCTTCTTATAACTTGACAGGAACATAAACGGGCATTTATGAGAAGTATGGGAACTTAAATCATAATTCACAAGCTTCAATACATCATAGTTCATTTGTCCATAATTACTTCGTTCGCATTCTTATATTTTAAACTTTACTCGCTTTTTCAGCTTTCATCATTCTTTCGTGTCATTCGACACATTACCTTCGAGTTTTATGAATTTCTTTCTAGCGTAACCACTAATTGTGGTTGCATATATCTTACTAGGCCTTATATAGACCTTACACGAGCATTCATTAGGCTTTTGAACAACTTAGAAACTCGAAATACGAAAACAAGACAAAACAAAAACCTTTCAGCGGATTTGATTTCCGCTAGCCGTCGGCGACGGCTTCATGCCCCGTCGGCGACAGGCTCTGAAAACTTGCGTCGCCCACAAAAGCCCGTAGACAGCCACTTAAGCCGTCGGCATACATAAGGGCGTCGGCGACGGCATCATAGCCCGTCGGCGACGGCCCTTCCTTTGCTGAATTGCTGAAAATTATTTATTTATTTTTTTTTGCCCAGACACAGCTGTGTTGATTATCTGAGTACAATGTCACACAGCTGTGTCAGCCTTGCTACACTCCCTGATCTTAGCAACAAGCATCAATGGTCCACACAGCTGTGTTACTTAACGACACAACTGTGTCCGACGCCAGATCTGATATAACTCAATGTTTAACTCCAATTATTACTATTTCACATACTTAACTTAAATATTTATCATAAACACACTATACATACTTATATTAAACAAAAACTTAAAGTTTTACCTCATTGGCGATCTCGAAGCGAGCATACTTGCACGAGCCATCGGTTTGAGTTCGAGCATTAAGACTCTTGCCGAATCCCTCAAACCTTGGGCTCTGATACCAACTTGTTACAACCGCTTATTCATATTAATAAAAACAACAACCTTATCAATTTCAAGACCTTGTAATTAACATTGTTTACAAACTTTTTAACAAAATTTGGGCATGACCCGTCCGTGCAACGAGCATACCCCCTGTTTTTACACATAATAAGCATCATCCGTCTACGACCCTATTAACATTAAACTACCCAAAACAAAGACAACAAGTTTTTAAGTGTAAGACTTTTAACAAGATAAAACAAAATGACAAGACATAGACCCAAAAAGTATGCATATAAACTAGCGGAAGCGTTCGGTATAACAAGGCATAGACATGTGCTCGCTCCAAGCTCCGGATCGCCTATAGTGAGGTTTTACATACATTCAACAAGGATTTTAAAAGTTAGTCATCATACTAGTTATATATATATAACCCCTTTCGTTTTAATTCAATCCATTATGAACATCATCTTTCTTGCGCATTAGACTACCCAAATACTTGGGTTGTGCATAAACACTCTCAATGAGAGTTAAGCATACATAAGACTACCCCAATTACTTGGGTTTGGCATAAACACTCTCAATGAGAGTTAAGCATACATATCCAACCCGTTTAACCGGGTTGATTGCTTTCAACATAAAATTCTTCATCTTACCCGTATAACGGATTAAGCTTCTAGCATTTAATATAGCATACGATACCACCCGTTCAAAACGGATGGAAGCTTATTCATGATCGACTTGTTCACTAGAACCGGTCGACTTGCATAACTTATCACAATTCTCATACTAGCCAAACCCGCAAAGGAGTTGCTAATTAGTTACTAATCACCGTAACATTTGAACAATATCTAATTATGATGTTATAACAAGATTATAATTAAGATATTTGTATGCAACGAAACATACCTCGGTCTTGTGATCCTTCCGATTTCTTAGAATTTGAACCTTCTTCCTTCACGCCTATATTAACACATTCATTCATTCGTTTAGTACCCACTTTCATTCCATTATGTTCCAAATTACACATAATTATTCTTTCAAGCATTTCATCGAACACCTAGTGTGCGTTACATTAATAAAGCATAATGTACAAGCATTTAAAGCATGACTTTGCTAGTTCAACCTATATGTCATCAATAATCAATCTAATTCTTCCCATTCCTTTATTCTACATCAACATATCTAGCATTTAAGTAATACAAGCAGAATCACATATCAAGATTGCATATAACCATAATCCCTATAATCCTTCTATTCATGACACAATTTCACAAGGTGGGCTTATAAAATTTTCTTTCAATTAAACTAAAATCAAGCATGATTTCTATTCTAGGGAGTAACCCTAACATCTAATTAACACAAATCATACCACGAATTCATGACTGGGTTGAAACCCTTTTTCTACAATTCACCAAATCCAGAAATTCGACTTACCACTTCACTAGTTATGCTTAGATAATCGAAACTTTAAGACATGCAGCTGATTAACTTTGATTTTTCTTTGTCAATTGATGAGTTTTGCAAGAACAAGGGTAAACCCTTGTTTTCCTGCTCTTGATCGATCCCAGAACCACGCACAAGATGTGTGTTTGTGGTTTAGACATAATTAAACCTTACTTCATTATAATTTTTCATATTACCCCCTTGAAGCTTGTTAAGTGTTTGATTTAAACACTTCCCATGATTTAACTTAACATCTTTACACTTTCACCCCCTTTACTTAGTTGTTAATTACAATTCTAATCTTAAAACCACATTTAACTACCATCTTGCCATAAACCCTTAACTATGATAAGTCTATTATTTATCCTCTCTTATTTTATTGTGTTATCGTTTTTGGGGTGTTACAAAACGGGGGTGTTAAAGCGAATTGGTTGAGAGAGATAAGGAATTCAAACAAAATTGGGGCTGTTGCTCTTCAAGAAACGAAAACGGGTTCGGTTTCTAAGGCTGATTTGGTGAGTTTCTGGGGGAATAACAATTTTGAATTCGCTTCTGTGGAGTCGGTGGGTTTATCTGGCGGGCTGGTTTGGTTGTGGGACCCAAATATTTTCAAAGTTGAAGAATGCATTCAGAACAGAAGCTTTATTATTGTCAGGGGGTCTCTAGTCGGTAGTGGGGTGATCTTGAACCTTATGAATGTGTATGCTCCTCAAAGCGTTGTGGCTAAACGCCAACTTTGGGTGGAGATTTCGTCTCAGATGGAGCCGTTAGACGGTAAATGGGTGTTAGTGGGTGATTTCAACGCTGTTCGATCCCCGGAGGAAAGGAAACGTTCGAAGTTCAAAGCCGCATGTGCAGAGAACTTTAATAAATTTATCTTTGATAATGGGTTGTTAGAATTTCCGATGCAAGGTCGGAAGTTCACCTGTATGAGAGACGGTGGAAGAAAGCTCAGTAAACTGGACCGATTCTTGGTTTGCGCAGATTTTTTTATTGGGTGGCCACACTCGTGTGTGCGGGTTCTTCCTGGTAGACATTCGGACCACTGCCCAATCATTATGGAAGTTGTTGACCTCAAATATGGCCCTCGCCCGTTTCGGATATTCAGTTCTTGGATCGGCCAACCAGGATTTGAAGAAACCGTGGTAGATGCCGCGGAGAGCTTTGAAATCTGCGATCCTCCGGACGTCAGTCTAACGGCTAAATTCAACCTTATTAGATCCCGTCTCAAGGTGTGGAGGGACGAGTTCTTGGCAAAAGAAAAAGAGGCAGTGAGTATGGCTATGGAGGAATTAGAGTTTCTGGAATTAGAAATGGAAAGCAGAGACCTCACGGAAGACGAGGAGTGGATACTGGCGGAGAATAGAAAAATCGTGAAAGATGTGGAGTTTAGGAAACATTCGGATCGTAAACAAAGGTCTCGTATAAGATGGGCTTTAGACGGCGATGAGAACTCAAAATTTTTCCATGCCATGATTAATAACAGGAAGGCGTCAAATTCGATTCACGGGCTTAACGTTAATGGATCTTGGTGTACTAAACCGAATTTGGTCAAGAAGCAGATTCTCTCTTTTTTTCGTGATAAATTCAGAGAGAAGTTTCCCATTCGTCCTGATTTGGACTGTTCTAATATTAAAAAGATTTCAGAGTTGGATCGTGACGTTCTGGTTGAGCCGTTTCTGGAGAAAGAAATTAAAGACGCGGTTTTTGAATGTGGTGACGAGAAAAAAGACAAGGCGTTTATTTTAAAAATCGATTTCGACAAAGCGTATGACAACGTGAATTGGAACTTTGTTGTGAACATTCTTCATCAGATGGGTTTTCATGTCAAATGGTGCTCTTGGGTTATGGGTATTCTGAAATCGGCAAATTCGTCAGTGTTGGTTAATGGTTCGCCCACATTTACATTCAGATGTGAAAAAGGTATGAGGCAAGGAGACCCGTTGTCTCCTTTCCTTTTTCTGATAGTGATGGAAGCGCTTTCTGTTATGTTGAATAAAGCGAAGGATGGGGGGATTTTAAAAGGCATTCATACTCCCAACAATGGACCGATCATCTCTCATCTTCTTTACGCAGATGATGCTATTGTTATGGGTGAGTGGTCTAGAGGAGAGCTTGTTAACGTTGTAAGAACTCTCCGATGCTTTTTTATTTGCTCCGGTCTTAGAATTAACATTAATAAATCTTATCTATATGGTATTGGGGTCGGTTTGGGCGAAACCGAGGAGATGGCTAACGTTGTTGGATGTAAATTTGAAAGCCCGCCATTTAAATATCTTGGGCTCTTAGTGGGAGCTAATATGAATAGGATATCTAATTGGAGTCCGGTTATTGATATCTTTAGAGCCCGTCTTGCTAAATGGAAGGCTCACTTACTTTCGATAGGTGGAAGAGTGGTTTTGATCAAATCGGTTTTGGAGAGTCTTCCAACATATTACTTTTCTCTTTATAAGGCTCCGAAAAAAATCATCTCGGAGTTAGAAGCTATGATAAAGAAGTTTCTATGGGGAGGTGTCGGGGAGGAAAAAAAGATGCATTGGGTAACATGGGAGAAAGTTTCGCGGCACAAAAAATTTGGAGGCTTGGGCTTGAGTAAGCTTGAGGTGACTAATAATTCTATGCTCTCCAAATGGGGGTGGAGATTCAAGACGGAAGAGAACAACTTCTGGAAAAAAGTTATCGTGGCGCTTCACTTTAATAAATCGGGTTGGGATTGCATTCCCTGTAAAAAAACTCTATCGGGTGCATGGAATAACATAGCGAAAACTCTTGTGAAAACTAAGGTCGAAGGACGTTCTCTCGGGCATTTTATGAAAGGTGTTATTGGGAACGGAGAGGGAGTGGCTTTTTGGCACGATGTGTGGATCTTAGATGAACCATTGAAATTAGTTTTTCCTGATCTTTTCAGTATTGAAGTTGACAAAAGAACCACGGTGGCTAAGAGGGTTAATATTCAAGGCATCGAGGACCGGTTTTCATGGAACTGGAGCTCAGATATTTCTGATCCAGGTACGGCAATCAAGTTGAACCAGTTAAAAGACCTTCTTAATAGTGTGCGAATTACAGCCGTGAAGGACCGGTGGAAGTGGACTCCGGACAAGGACGGCTTCTTCTCTGTCAAATCGGTGAAGCTCTTGTTGTCCGGCCAGCAGACGCAGGAAGAAATGTTCGTTATGGACTGGTGCACTTGGGTCCCCGGAAAAGTCAACATCCATTGCTGGAGATTGGAGCAAGATAAAGTGGCTACGGCCGAGGCTTTAAGGAGGAGAAACATAGGAATAAGCGACCCGGGCTGCCCTCTCTGTCAATCCGAAGAAGAGACAGCAGACCATCTTTTCATTGCTTGCTTTTTCGCTGCAAATATATGGAACGCCATCAGCAGCTGGTGCAATATTCAATATATCTATGCATTCTCTATACGTGATCTGCTGACTTATCATACCAACAGTGGGCTCCCGGATAAGAAAAAGGAGGCGATACATGGCATAATCTTGACAACGTGTTGGATCATATGGCGGGCGAGGAATAAAGTTAAGTTCTCAAACGGGTCAGTTAACATTAGTAATATAGTTGCTGAGATAAAGGCTCTTAGTTATTTTTGGTACTCGAATAGATCTAGACACAAAGGTTTAGAGTGGAGGGATTGGATCAATTTTGTGAATATGTAATCTTGTAGTCTTTTGGCGGCCCGTTTTGGGTCGTCGTGTTTTTGTGAATGAAGTTTTACCTTTCAAAAAAAAAGTGTCGTGATGTATGACAAAATATTAGAGAAAGTAAAATAGGAGATAATGATATATGAGCCATGAAACTTATAATTAAAAAATATTGAGTGGATCTTTTATTGCACTCAAATATTGCCCTTCTAGGGAAGCATCAGCAACATAATTCAAGGAATTCAACAAATTATGTCTAGGAATTTGTAGTTTGCCAAACCTGAATGTTGATTACGGTTATTTATTTATATTTATAAATATAACAATTGATGAAAGCTCTTATGAACAGTGTAACAATTGTCTAGCTTTTTCATCTTATTTACAATACTGCCATCATTTCTTTTTGCTCTTTGGTCTAATAGTTTTCAACATTTGAAAACCCTAATCTTCCTTCAAAAGTTCACGCACACAACAACAGGACTTCCCCACATTCTTTGATTACTTCATCTCCTCCAAATACTCTCTCTATGATCGGTGACCGGAAACCCGGTGAAGCCCAGGGAACTCCGGCGGCTGCTGGCGGTTCGTTTTGGTCAGGCGAGACCCCCCCCCCCCCCGACAACAACACCCCCTTACTTCTCTCCTTCTCTGCTCCACCTAAACCGATGACAGTAGTGGGGCCGGCCACCACACCTCGGTGTTCCGGCAAGGATTCTGAGCGGAGACTAGACTGAGAAAATGAAGATGAGAAGAGAGAGACCGGAGCTGAGGAGACGGCAGAGTCACGTCGAGCTCCGGCAATTTACGGCTGCGGCAGTGGATCACCGACACGGTTAGGTCTTATTTTTTTTTGTTCTATCTTTCTGTTTATTTTTGTTCTTTTGGGGAGTCGACTCATCTAACAGAGAGTGCTTGTGTTTTGCCCGAAGATGATGAGGATGTTGATGAAGAAGGCAGCCGGCGGCGGCGGTGACTGTGGTGGTACTAGGTTAGTTCCATTCGACAGGATCCAACTTTATTACGGTTCAAGTTCGAGGCTCGGGTCACGGTTTGTTTGGTGCAGGTTCAGTTCAGGTTTTGCGGGTCAATGTTTGGTTCAACTCGGTTTGACTCGGTCAAACCGAGTCAACTCAGTCAACAGATCGGTTCGGGTCCGGGTCAAACAGTCAACGAAGGCAACGGGTCAGAGTTCGGGTCAGCTTTGGTATTATCGGTCAACTCAGTCCAGGTTCGGGTCGACTCGGTCAATACCCGAGTCAACTCGGGTCAACGGCGGTCAAACAGGTAAACGCCTAGTCAACACGAAGGGCCTGGTAAAGTTTTAAGCGTAGCGGATTACTTTACGTTAGATTTTATATATTTAACGCGACACCGAGCTCGACCGATACCGTTAGTGATTAGTCACATTTTATTTTATCGTATTTGATAAACTTTTAGTATATGTTGTTGAATTGATTGGATTATTGTTGAGTTTTGACAAAATACGACGACTTTTATTGTCGGGTTATTCGAAAAACAGAGGAAACTCTGTCCGATTTTCCTAAAAAAAATCCGAAACACAACACGTATTTATAGTCCGGAGCTATGTTTCTACGCTTGCTACTTACTCCGTTATGGTTCTTATTTCGTACTTTTGGTACTTCTTTGGTGGTTACAAATTTTGTTATTTACTTTCGATCACAACCCAAACGGTTCACTTTACTTGGAATCAAACCAATATCGACCGGGCTACCACTATTAACAGTATTCTTGCCATAATACGTTTCAATTTAATATGTTTGTATCATTCTAGATTGATTGTCGATATCCTTTTTTGAATATCACGACTTTAATATATGAATTTATGCTTTCGGTTTAAAAGTTGGTTTGTCCCCGCCGCGAAGCGCGGGAGGATACCACTAGTTATTAGTATCAGAAGTGTCTTATACAATGATTATTCATTTCAATTCATACCTGATAAGGTTGTTATCAACACCGTCCAAACCAATTTTATGACCACAATTGGCTATACAAACTTAGGAAGGGTGTTAATATTCACACACTCCTTTCAAGTGTTGTAAAAATTGGGACTAGTCGGTTATTAATCGCTAATCGGCCAGTAATTGAGTAATTTTTTGTTAATCGGTCCATTAATCGGTAGTTGGCTCTAGTTGGACCTAATCGGCTCTCGTCGGACTTAGTTAGCTGGCAAAAAATGGCTATTTCGGACAGATTCCGGCCAAAAACCTGTAAATTATGGCTGATTTCCATGTGAATTCTAGCAATTAATCTTGTATACTTAAAAAAATAAGTTGGGGAAGGGTTAAAATCTGTCTACTTAAAATATTTACTTATAAAAATGTGTATATGTATACATAAAACCGAAAATTACATATAAAAATCTTAATCCGATTAATTCAGATTAATCATCGCTAGTGGTGGAAGGCTTGCATTTCTCTTGTGAGATGCAGGTTCAACTCCCACTTGGTGCAGAGTGAGACTGGTGGACAATAATAGAAGATCCAGGGAAACATGAGTTTAATTGAGCCAAAGAGGTTTTACCGGTAATTTCACCGTCGTGGCAACGGAGGGATAAGTTACCGGGTTTTCCCCGGAATTGGTGATGGACTAGGATTACTCTCGGAGTACTCCACTTAGTCCAGTGGATGCCTTGAGAATTTTCGGCATTGATTCTGTTAGCCGCTAAAAAAAAGATATCCTTTATTAGTCATTTTTGTCACAATGTAGAACCCATTTCAACGTGTTAGTTTGATCACACCTTCTATTTTCGGCAACACACCGGTCACGGTTATACGCATATTATATACGACGACTCATGTGGAATCAGTCAAATCCCCTTTCTACATTCTCCGTGCAACAAGCCACCGACGAAACTTACAGAAACTTCTCGATCCCTCACCGGAATCCTTCTCTTACCTATAAATCTTCCCGATCCACACAATTTCATTCAGACATTTCATCAAACACCTTCCAAATATCTATTTCACTCACACCTTTCATCAAAGTTTCACTCACACATTTCATCAAATACCTTGCAGGTATACATAAATCCTCTCGATCTACACAATTCCACCAAATCAAACTGTTTAAACCGCTCTATTTCAGTCAGACATTTCATCAAACACCTTGCAGATGGCCGACGAAAGTGCAGTAACCGTGTACGGCAACAACGCCATAACCGATCCAAGCAAAAACAACAACAAAAACAACTTCTCAGTAAAAGTCGGTTTAGCTCAAATGCTCCGCGGCGGAGCAATCATTGAAGTCACAACCGTTGACCAAGCGAAGATCGCTGAATCCGCCGGAGCTTGTTGCGTCATCATATCCGAACCTTCCGGATCCGGAATCCAACGTATGCTCGATCCGGCAGTTGTTAAACAGATCCAACGGTCTGTTAACGTTCCGGTGATGGCGAAAGCTCGCGTAGGTCATTTCGTTGAAGCGCAGATTCTCGAAGCGGTTGGCGTTGATTACATCGATGAAAACGAGCTTGATTCGGTTGCAGATGAAGATCACTTCATCAACAAGCATAATTTTCAAATTCCGTTTGTGTGCGGTTGCGGTAGCTTGGGGGAGGGGTTACGCCGAGTTCGAGAAGGCGCAGCGATGATACGAACGCAAGGCGATCGGTCCGGTTCTGGAAACATTGCTGAGACGGTTAAACATGTGAGAGATGTGATGGGGAAAATTAGGGTTTTGACAAATATGGATGAGGATGAAGTGTTTACGTTTGCGAAAGAGTTAGGCGCGCCTTATGATATTCTGGCGCAGACGAAACAGATGGGGAGGCTTCCGGTTGTGCATTTCGCTTCGGGTGGGATTGTGACGCCTGCGGATGCGGCACTTATGATGCAGTTGGGGTGTGATGGTGTGTTTGTTGGATCTGAGGTGTTTAATTCGGTTGACCCGTATAAGAGTGTTAGGGCGATCGTGCAGGCGGTTAGGAATTATAATGATGCGCATATTTTGGCGAAAGTTAGTAGCGGGTTGAATGATGTGGTTGCGAGTAGCTCCGAGGTGGCTGATGTGATGACTAGCTTTAATCTTGATCCTTAATCTTGATGAGAACAATGTTGGTATAATTCACATCATATGATTTCATTGAGTGTGTTATGTTGTATGGAAGTGATAGTATAGTTTTGGTTTGAAGGGAGATAATAATATGATCTCTAGATGGAGAGACACCGAGTTGTATACTTGTACTGATCTTTCATTGATGAAAATGGGAATTTGAATAAGCCTTTTGATGCTTTGTTTTTTTTGGATTTGTTACATAATGATCACCATGAACTACTGAACTAAACTAGCAAGTAATTATGTGGTGCAAGAATGATGGTTTGTTTTTAATTTTGATCAATTAGACTAGAGGGTATGGAGAGCCCCATCCTCAAGAGGATGGGCCGCCACGTCACCGCCACGTAGGAAGGGCTTGAGGGTGATGGACCTAGGGGGTGGGGGATGAATATATATATATGTATGTATAGGTATATGTGAGAGAAGGAGAGAGGAGGTGGGGGCGTCGAGTTCGGCTGGCGGGAGCCGAAGTTGCCGGGCTTGGGGCGGCGACGGGCATGGGGGGTGGGGAGTTTGGGACGGCGGCGGGAGTTTGGGGCGGCGACGGGCCTCCATACCGCTTAGTCTTAAGATGATCACATATTAAGATGTATGAAAGTGAACATATGATTGTTGAAGTAGTAGTTATCCAAACACCTCTTCTATGATTAAGATTGACTTGCTTTTGTTGCTTTGATGCAATCTGATTTTTAATTTTCTTTGTTGCCTGGTTATCAAATGTAATTTGTTGTATACTATACCAACATTAAAATTTTAATGATTGTTAGAAACGGTCACAATCTGACCTGACCCGACCTGCAGGTTTTATCAGTTTATTGGTTTGGATCATCTCTTATAAACAGGTTTCAAACTTTCAATCCAACTGGTCTGAGATAGAATTGATTTTGACTTATGTTGACCGAAACCGAATCAGTTTGGCCCAAAATGTGGTTTTTGCACTAGGGCATCCCTAAAAGCTCGCGGCTCGGAGCTCACTCGGCTCAGCTCGTAACAAGCCGGATTGACACGATTTGGCTCGCTTGGTAGCTCGGTTTGGCTTAGCTCGTATTATTTACTTGTAATATATTTTATTTTATACACTTAAAAAAACAACAAATCCCCTCATCGTTGACTTTCTTCTACAGCGCCGACCAGGTTCCGATCATCATCATCATTCAGAGGTATCTTCTTCTTCTTCAGATCTGTTTACCCAGCTCAAAATCATAAAGTCGCTATTTTGGAGGAGTTCATTCGTGTTCTAGCCTGTGACAGTTACCACCAATCTGCCCTCAAAGAACCAAAAGGGAATAATGATTCTTAAAGATGCCTACAATTGAGAGATTAGTGTATTTCGTGAATGCTCATCATGTGCTTTACAATTACTGTTAGTGGTGATTGTTGTTTTATGTTTTTCTTCTTCGCACGCAAGGTGTTCGACGAAATGCCTAGGTGATTTCTTCGGGGGTTTTTTAGCGTAGCGGTTCAATTACCTTTTGACCCATCAGCTGCGATTCCTTTTGGGTTGGGTTTTCTTTATTGGTGGTGGCGTACGCGACATTATCTAAGTGTCGACTCCGCTTACTTAGTTTTGTTATGGTTGGTTCTAATGGTAGCGGTTTCTGGCCTTGTCCTTTCCGACAGTTTCATTGTTGCCCCGATGGCTTGGTGGGGGCTAAGGGATTCCCAAGGTTAATGGCACATATCAAGAGTCACCATTTGGGCTCCGACGAGAGGAAAGATTCTTTGAGATGTGCAATTGCTGGCGATCTTAATCTTTTTACCTCTGTTTGTGAAGCTTTGAGGGTGTCCGGACAATGGTTATGTGGTGAGTGTATGCGCCCTCATGCTTTTAGTCGGGCGTGCCACCATGAGGATAAGGTTATTCGGTTTGTGCCAGGTGAGAGAGATGAACAGGGTTTTATTGTTGGCATCACTAGACCCGGTGTTGAAAACGTTGATACCTCGTCGGAAGAGTTGGGTGTAGATATTGCTTTGCTTGACCGTGTTTTCTCTCTCCCCATCAAGACTGTTAAGAGTATCCCCCTTAGTTGTCGTATGGCATTTGCCCAAGCCTTAACTGCAGCTTTGGACAAGGTGGTTGCTATGCCTGATTCTGTTGAGGCATGGGTTCGACTGTTGATATTACCACGTTGCACCTTGCGGGTGTTCAAGCCTGTTGGTCGTCAGGACAAGAGGTCGGGCAATAGGAAGACGGGCCAATGCCTTAGCATCCAGCGGTCTTTGGCTCAGTGGGGTGATCGTGAGGGTTTTGCCACTCTTGTCCAATCGTTGTTTGATCAACCCGCGAGGGGGGTTGCGGATGGAACCAAAAAGGGCACTGAGGATGATAATGAGTGTGGGGGGACCAATGTGAAACAATGTTTACGTAAGGTTGCTGATGGTCATTTCACTGCAGCGGTTAAGGTTTTATGCTCCTCGGGGGTCGCTCCTCTCAACAAGAATACTCTGGAGGCTTTAGTGGCTAAGCACCCATGTATGCCCCCTCCTTCCATGCCTGCCTCCTTGCCTTCTGAGTCTCCTCTTGTGGTGGAGTCTGATTGTGTGCTCGGGTGTATTAAATCTTTCCCCAAAGGTACGTCGTGCGGCAGAGACGGCTTAAGGGCCCAACATCTTTTAGATGCTTTTTGTGGGGAGGGGTCTGTGATTGCTGATAGCCTGCTTAGGGCTACTTCAGCTATGGTTAATTTGTGCTTGGGGGGGAGGTGCCCGAGGAGTCTGGCGGAGTTTGTTGCTTCTGCTCCTCTTACACCTCTTCTCAAACCGGATAATGGGATTAGGCCTATCGCTGTTGGGTCGATTTGGAGGAGGGTGATCTCCAAGGTGGCCATGAGAGGTGTTGGGAAGGAGATGGCCAAATACCTTGGCGATTTCCAGTTTGGGGTAGGGATTCCGTGTGGGGCAGAGGCTGTTCTTCATAGCGCCAACAGGTTCCTTAATGAGTACCACCAAGATGGGTCCCTTGCTATGCTTACTGTTGATTTTTCGAACGCTTTTAATTTGGTTGATAGGACAGCCCTACTGCTCGAGGTAAGGAAAAGGTGTCCTTCTATTTCTACGTGGGTCGATTTTTTATATGGTCAACCAGCTAGATTATATGTGGGGGATGAGTATATTTGGTCTACTACTGGCGTTCAGCAGGGGGACCCCTTGGGGCCCCTCCTTTTTGCCCTTGTTCTACACCCCCTTGTTCACCGAATAAGGGATCGCTGCAAACTTCTATTTCACGCCTGGTACCTAGATGACGGAACGCTTATTGGAGATGCCACCCAAGTGGCTAATGCTTTAGATATCATCAGAGCTGAGGGTCCTTCCTTAGGGCTTCAACTTAATATAAAGAAAACTGAAGTTTTCTGGCCAACCTGCAATGGTGTAAAGGTTCAGGAGGGCTTATTCCCTCGGGGGATTGGGAGGCCGGTGCTGGGTGTGAAACTCCTGGGGGGTGCCGTTAGTCGTGACGCAGAGTTTATTAGTGGTATGGCTCTTAAAAGAGCGAACTGTGCAGTCGAGCTGATGAGGTGCCTTAAACGCCTACGTGACCCTCAGAGCGAGCTCCTCTTGCTTCGTTCTTGTATGAGTGTTGCTAAATTACTGTTTGGTCTTCGAACGTGTCAACCTTCTTTGGTCGGGGGAGCAGTCTCTGTTTTTGATGAAGGCCTCCGGGGAGCATTAGAGGATATTGTTGTTTGTGGTGGTGCCTTTTTTGGAGATCTCCAGTGGAGGTTGGCTTCTCTCCCGACCCGGTTCGGAGGCTTAGGGATTTGTACGGCCGAGGATGCCTCTTCATATGCTTTCGTGGCTTCAAGGGCCCAATCTTGGGGTTTACAAGACCACATACTCCGAGAATGTGGTGGGGATGTTTTAGACTCCGATTACAGGAGTGCGTTGGACCTTTTGCATAGTTCTCTTCCCGACCTTGATATTGGCGGTTTCTACATTAAAGACACCGCCCCTCCTAAATCCCAGAAAATTCTGGCGAATGCCTTATATGGCGAAATTGTCAAGAGGTTTGAAGAGAAGTTTGTTTTATCCCCTCGGCAAAGAGCTGTGTTTGAATGTCTACGTGCCCCACATGCTCAGGATTTTCTGTCTGTCGCACCTATTGAAGGCTTGGGGCAACACATGTCGGCTGTGGAATACCGTGCTATCCTTAGATACCGACTGATGATTCCTTTGTTCCCAGTTGACGAGCCATGTCCGGTATGCCGCAAAGCGTGTTTGGATTCTTTCGGCGAGCACGCGATCCACTGTAAAGAGCTACCAGGATTTAAATATCGGCATGATTGGGTGAGAGATGTGTTATGTGATGTTCTTAAGCGGGCCGGGATCTCTGCCAAAAAGGAGGCTCCAGTCAATTTCCTGACTGACCCCTTAGAGGGGAGGTACACTTTACGCCCGGCGGACATCCTTGTGTTTGGATGGGAAGGGGGGAAACACGCTTGTGTAGATCTAACTGGAGTCTCCCCCTTGTCGGGCTCAAGGACAAGGGCTTTGTCGTAGGGCAAGCGGTGCTCAAGGCAGAGGCGAGCAAAGTGGCAAAACATGAGAAAGCCTGCCTGGAGAATCAACATGTGTTTGTCCCGTTTGCGTTTGATACCTTTGGTGGTCTCGCTCCCGACGCTGTGCGACTTTTGAATCGGGTTCAAAAAGTCGTTAATAGTAATTCTTCGTCGCTAAAGGTTTCAAACTTTGTATTTAGTAGAATTGGTTTTTCTATTCAAAAGGGGGTGGCGGCGCAACTTGTTGCCCGACTACCTGCCATTGCTTTGTAATTGCCCATTTTCATGTGGAATAAAAAAACAAATCAATTTTTGGGTTTGTATACATTATAATATATTACAAAAAAAAAACTGATTAGTATTTACATGTATTTACGAGTGTAATTTGATATTTTGATATCTATGAGACATTTAAAGTTTGATTATCATGCTAATGAACTAATATTGTATTTTATTGAAATTTAGAACTTATTTTGTGTTACTAAACTTGATTTTGGTTTGTAATGTATTAGATTGGACTTATTTTGGATATGTAATTTTTTTTAAAGTATTAAATAATATTTTAGACTACTAAACTTTGAGAGCTACGTATTAATTTTTCTTTTTAAAATCGAACCAAACCAAGCTGAGCATAGATTTCCAGCTTGGTTTCAAATTCGACCCGAGCCAACTCGGTTTATAATCGAGCCAAGCCCAAGCTTGCCATGGCTTGGCTCGGTTCATGAACAACCCTATTTTGCACCTCTAATTGAATTAATGATAGAGGGGGGGGGGGGGGTTGATGTTGTTGATCCTTAAGGGGAAAGGGCTAGGGGTTCCCTTTGGATAATAGAAAAACATCTTTTATAGCCCATGGATCAAATCTTGATTAATGGCTTAAAATTAAATGTGTGATGGCCTCTTAATAACACACATTTGAATCAGTTATAAATTAATTGTATTCATATGGATGTACAATCATGTATAGATTTTACTAAAATCCATTATATTCAAAAGTAGATATGAAGCAATACATAGATTTCAAATGCTCTGTGTGCTCACATGTGCATACCTTAAAGTTGTATAAGAATTTCAAGACAGACTAGAACTATTTCGAAAGTTATAGAAACATGACTATCTAATCATTTATGGCATTGATTATTTAAAAGTGGAGGATGATTAAGTGGTATCTTGGGGTAAAAAGTTGTTAAAAAACCCATAGTTTTTAAAATTTTAATTAAGGGTTATTGGATTTTATCACCCGCAACTATCGGCCTTTGGCCGATGACACCCGCAACTAACACTTTGACACCCGGCACCCCCAACTTGTCTTTTTGTTTGCACTGGCACCACTCAGTTAAATATTCTCTAACTTGGTTAGTTATTTGTCCGACGTGGCACCATTTTGCTGATTGTACATGCTGATGTGGATGATGAGGTGTAATGTCTCCTTCTCCTTTATAACACAGACATCCCAAATGAACCCTAATTCTCCATTCATCCCATAATCACTGCAATTCATCGATTCATCCCACAATTCATCGATTCATCCCACAGAAACCCTAATCGAGATGAGTTCATCTTCCAATTCATCATGGAGTGTGAACCGAACCCCTAAATTGTTCAAGGTTGATTTGGATGGAAACTTGTATTGTCATCATGAAGTTGTTGCTGTTCTTCGCATCGCTGGTCCTAAAAGTGTTCGACATGGTGATCAATTTTATGGTTGCCCTCAATGGCCTGTAAGTTGTTTACTTATGGATTGAACTTAAATTCTTGTTGAAACTGAGGTTGGTATATTGTTTTGTAGTTATCAGATTGCAAGTTCTTTATGTGGAAACAAGATTTCGACAAATTTTTCGAAGCACATTCAAATTGTAGTTCAAGTCCAGTCAGCTATCAAGAACTGAAAAATGAGAACTTGGAATTGCAGAACAAGTTGCTACTCGAAGAGAACACGTTGTTGAAAAGACAAATTCTTGGCAAAAAGTCCATGTGGAAGCAACCATTTGTGTTTACTATGTGTTTTGTCATTGCCATATGGATGTACATTTTGAACAAGTGATTTAATTAGGTTGTACAATATTGAACTTATTAATGAAAACAAGTTGACAGTTGTTTAGTATGTTTATTGGCCAATTAATAGTTGATTTTGCATTGTACAGTCTTGACTTTTGCATCAGTTGGTCTGTTTTGACCCATTTGGATGATTTGCTAATGACCAAACCAAAGTGCAGCCAACAATGGTCTGTTTTGACCCATTTGGATGATTTGGTAATGACCAAACATAGATAAATGACCAATACTGGTCTGTTTTGACCCATTTGTCATGATTTGGTAATGACCAAACCAAAGAGCAACCAACAGTGGTCTGTTTTGACCCATATTAGTGATTTGGTAATGACCAAACATAAATCAATGACCAATACTAGTCTGTTTTGACCCATTTGGATGATATGGTAATGACCAAACATAAGTCAATGAGCAATAGTGGGCATGACAACACCTTGTGATCATATGCATACTTGTGCAACACCTTGTGATCATTTGCATACTTGTGTAGCACACAGCTGTTTTGACCCATTTCTTAAACAACTGTCATATACACACAGTTGACATATATATACCACAGCTGGCAAATAACCAATATACCCCTGCAAGATTTAAAGGTTATATAACCCACTATTATATACACACAACAGCTGTCAAATGACCAATTTCCTGCAAGCTTTGAAACTTATATAACCCACTGCATATATATACCACACCTGTAAAATGTCCAAATTACCCCTGCATGTTTTAAAGCTCATATAACCCACTGCATATATATACCACACCTGTAAAATGACCAAATTACCCCTGTATCATTAATATTAACTAACCAAAACATTACATACCACATTAAGTCATTACATTACATAGTTTCATTACTTAACATTAAGCCTACATGATTCTTGTCCAAAAGAGGCATTACAAAACACTAAATTGTCCAAACATAAGTTAAACATTCATCAACTAAGCACATCCTTCTCTGTTGCCCTTCCCTCTAGGTCTTCCTCTTTTAGCTGACAGTTTACCCCCTCTTTGACTGGAGGGTTGCCTGTTGAGTTGACTTGTCTGCTGAGTTAACTGCCGTTGACTTGACTGTTGAGTTGACTGTTGTGTTGACTGCTGTGTTGACTTTCTCTTCCTTATGTTCCCCTTCTTTCTCTTTGAGTTTTCAGCTATGAGCAATAAAATGACATTAGTTAGCATAATTAGAGATCTACAACATTAGTTAGCATAATTAGATATCTACACTAAATACCACCTGTATTGATGTTCCCTTTTTCAGCACATCTTCTCTTGTTATGACCTTGTGCTCCACAAATACCACATGTCATTATAACCCCAAGCTTAGTTAGTTTTCCTGGCTTTTTAGGGTCCTCATGAGGGTCTCTCTTTCTGTTCTTCTTAGGCCTACCAGGAGCAGCTTTTATTGGAGGTGGATCCAGTGGATAATCAACCTTTGGCCAATATTTTTCACTTGGCAATGGAGGGATTGTGAAGTCATAGATCTTCATGTATGTATCTTTGTGGTAACACTGGTCCACATAATCTTCTGCATTCTTATGTAAAAACCCAGCCACAGCACACACATGCTTACATGGATATCCCCTAAGTTCCCACTTTCTACATGTGCAGGTTCTCTTATCCAAGTCAACAGATACATCATCAAAGTCTCTTACTTGGAAAACTTGATGAGATGAGGGGTACACTTCACACCTAAAAGCTTTACTCTTGGAAAACTCAAGTTTTTCCTGTATGTTAGGGCAGATGACAACATCTTTGGCAGCCATTTCTATTTTTTTGTCACTAACCTACTCATGATCTGAATTCTGATATCCTCTAACATGTGAATAATATGCTTTGACCTTGCATTGATGATGTAACCATTGAATGTTTCTGCCATGTTGTTCACTATTACATCACATTTAGTGTGAGTTTTCAAGTAGCACCTATTGAAACAAGTTTTATCCTGTTTCAATAATGCTTCTACTGCATCAGGGTTGATTGATCTCATCTCATCAAGTGCTTGAATGTACTCAGGTTCACAATAAGCCCTTGTAGCTTTCCAATACAGTTCCTTCAACTCCTCATCCTTGAATGTCTTGTGCCAGTTAGCATAGATGTGCCTTGCACAGTTTCTATGCTCTGCCCTTGGCCATATTAGTGCAACAACATTCAATAGACCCTGCATATGAATATCATAAGTGTTAATACTATGCAGAATATAACAAAGGTATTTCTAGTGATCATCATAGAAAAGTGGTACCTTCTGCTGATCTGATATGAATGTCCATGCTTCCCCACCATCATTTATTCCCAAACACTTCCTGAGCTCTTCCATGAACCATTCCCAACTATCATTGGTCTCCCCTTCAACCACTGCCCATGCCAAAGGATACATCTGATCGTTAGCATCCCTACCAACAGCTGTTAATAACATTCCCCCCAAGAATGTCTTCAGAAAACAACCATCTAAACATAACACCTTCCTGCATCCGGCTAAAAATCCTTTTTTGACACCATCAAAACATACAAATAACATAAAGAATGTTTCACATGTGGCTGTTGGATCTAGATTGATAAAACCTGGTGGTGCAGTTACAAGAACAAACGTTGATGTTGGATTTGTTTTCTTCAAAATATCCATGTATGCACCAATTTTACTATAATGATCCCTCATTGATCCATGCAACTTCTTATGAGCACAAGATTTAGCCTTGTAAGCTAACCACTTAGTAATTATGACCTTATACTTCTGTTTTACAGCCAATACAATCTTCTTAGCTGACCAATTGGGCTTGGATCTAAACAATGGTAGGAACTCATTAGCTATAAACCCTGCTGTTAATTGTCTGTTCTTTATCATGTTCCTTTGGCAAGAATGTTTATTCTTCACTCTTTTAACCATATAAGACTCCTTACCCTTATGCAGTGAGCACAATAAGAAAA
Source organism: Helianthus tuberosus (assembly GCA_030545235.1). Taxonomy (NCBI): domain Eukaryota; kingdom Viridiplantae; phylum Streptophyta; class Magnoliopsida; order Asterales; family Asteraceae; genus Helianthus; species Helianthus tuberosus. Next base: position 211,692,903 of record CM060441.1, on the reverse strand, counting down.
ATGGACACCCTTCTATACACTTGACAACTATACGACCACAGTTGCCCTTCTCACTCTTAGCAAGGATCAAATTCCTACCATTAGTCACTGAATACCTTCTCACTGCCTCTTTGAAGGCATCCCTTGATGCAAACCTTGTTCCTACCTTCCAAATGAATTTCTTCCAGTTAGTTTCTTCAGTTACAGATGGAGCAGCTTCCTTATACTTCTTACCCCTGATATCATCGTCCTCACTTTCACCGGGTGTAAGAATGTCACCATCTGATTCCTCGTAGCTACTGTACCCCTCTATATGTGCACCCACTGCATCATTAGTTTCATGCAACTCTCCCTCTGTTTCTTTCTCCTTTAAGCATTCGTCAAACAACTTTTTTTTGGCTTGACAATCAACATGAGTAGCCTTTCTAACTGCATCTTGTGACTGTCTCCATTCCAAGTCCTCTCTATCAGACTCAGAACCATTTACCTCTTCTACAACCTCTTCCTCATCATGATCACTGCTTGGAACTAGGTCATCAATATCAGTATAATCACCCGACTCTCCTGATCCAGCTGATTGTTTATACTCACTGTCATCACTATCACTTCCATATTCATTGTCTATATCCACTGAAACCCTATCAGTTGACCTAGGAGGCTTTGTGGATTGGGCTTTTTGCTCATTGGGCCGGGGAGATGGTTTAGTGGGCCTGGAACAGGAGTGGGCTTCATCTGCCAATATAGGACCTGGTTGGATCAGGACTTCCATAAATGGTTCCTTCCATTTCATAACCTTACCGGCCAAGTGCAACACATCTTTATCACTCTCAAAGTGATTAAGTCCCCCATCATCAGCATCCAACCCATACATATGAAATTTTCTAGAACTGTAAAAACCGGATTCCATGGCATAATCTACAAGTTCAAAGTAAGAAATGTGGTCTACATCTACTTTAACAAGCTTTGAATCACCTCCTACATACCGTGCTTGACCAAATCCTACCTCAATGTGACCGCCAATCCATAGCATAACATCTATGGTTGAAGACATCTCAAATAAATGAGTAATTTCAAGAAATGTTACCTTACAATCGGCAGATTAGGGCTCCATTTGGCTTCATGTGATGATCGCAGTGATGAGTGAAGGTGATGACTGAGATTATGATGTAAGTGTAACACCCTAGTTACTAATTAACGAGTTTGTATGTAATTACCAAAAATTGGATGTGCAGTTAAGACTACACATATTATATAAATAATGGTTTATTAAAACTTTTACAAATTATAAATTTGTTCTACATAACGTGATCGAAATTCGTTGTTTTAAAATTACAACGTGGCAAAGTGCGGAAGCATGCAACTGTGTCGTGTTCGGTTCTTCGTTGAGCTTGATCGTCTTCCGGCATCCAAGGTGTACCTACATTTCATAAACATGAAATGCTTTATTCAAACAGGGCTTAAAACGTATCTAAACGAGTCCGAGAAACAATTGATAACAAAAACAAAATTTTCAACCTGGCCTCCACCGTAAATTACGGTGGAACCGTAATTTACGGTGGCTTCTGGTTTACTATGTTTATACCGTAAAACAGTATAAACCCACCGTAAATATATTAGCTCCACCGTAAATTACGGTGGCACCGTAATTTACGGTGGACCCTGCATTTCAGCTCTTCATTTTGCCGTAATTTGACACGAAATCTTTCGTATCTTTCAAACCGTTTATCCGTTTGGCCTACCGTTTCTTCCTACATGTTTGTAATTTGATTCTCCATCAAATGGAGTTAAAAATCCGACATCCGACTTGATAAAATTCAAGACTTCTAAGTCTTCGGCTTATTACTCTTTTATCAAAATTTTGACCCGTTTACACATTTATCAAACAAACATACTTGTTTGACCTTTATATCATGTACACTACTTCAAATTAAGGTTATTTACCATATTAGGTTATAATCACAAGTTTATTACACAATTTAAACCCGTTTTCACTCGTATGCTTATTTTGACCCGTAATCCCTCTTTTAACCTATGATTTTGTTTGAAAAGTCATTAAGCTTTCCAAATACAATGTTCCTTACTTAAAACATTTGGTTTACTTATCAAGTAACCAAATGTTCATTTTGACTACTTTTAACACTCTTTGAACCACATGTTCTAAATGTGGGTTACCCTTTTTCACATACCTGGCGCAGATCAATATATTGACCCGTTTTTAATACCTTGCTTTTATAACCGCTAATTCATAGCGTTGCTAATACCCATTTGACATTTACACCTGAAATAATATAACTCGACAATAATCATTAGTCGTTATTGTCAAAGGGTGATATCTTCACCTTTTGACCCATTTGGTCTAAGTGACCGATTATGTTGACGAGATGATATTTATTACCATCTCATCTACGTGACTCGCTCCGGTTCACATTGTGCGGTCATTTCACTTAACATCATACCTCAATTATGTATTTATCTCATTCATAACTAATACGATAAGAGAATATTCTAACATATAAGACTAGTGTAAGCTATACTTACTTTGCATCCATGCCACACCTTTCTTTCCGTACGCGCTCCGTTTGACCCGCTTCATCCACAAGCTTCCACCTAGCTTGTTAGGCGTCAAACTATCATCATTCACAAGGTGGTTAGATTAGTCATTAACAAATACGACTATTCCACCTTACGTATTTACTATGTCGAAATCATTATTCGACTTCGTCATTAGTTAATTTTAACTTTCTACTAGTTAACTACCTCTGATCATATGATACGTGAAATTAACTAAAATCTACATTATGATTAGATTCCGTATTATCACGTATCACCCCTAATTAAATAAATTAGGAAATTACGCGTTTCATTCATAGTTTCAACATATGAACATTGTGGGCATAATTTATAACATCAACAATCAAGTTTCGTATCACTGAAAATAGGCTGTTTTTGGTGACCTGTTTAACCTGTTTACAAGTCTTCAAAAATTATGATTTTTTTATGTGGTGTACCACTCGAAGGGTTAGACCTTGTGTTAAAATTTCAAGATCTAACTCTTTACCAAAAACTCGTAAAAATTCATTTACTAAGCTGCAATCAGATTCGTCACTTCTGACTGCAGCTCACGGAAAAATTCATATAAAATTCCTCGTTTATCCGATTGACGAAATTCCAATTGGCGATTTTTGGAATCACTTAATACTTTCTCCTGTAAGAATTTGAGATCATAACTCAATTCCTAAATTGAGTTATGACATTCGTAATGGGCTGCAGATTCTGCCAGAAAACGCAGCTTGAACCTTTGATACGGAAAAATTCATAAAACGCTCAATTTTCGTCGAAAAAATGCGATTCCAGTGGGGTTTTAAAGATATTTCCTGGAACTACATTTTAGGCTCAAGAAACATATGTTTTTATCACGTTTTATCCAGGTTACAGCCAATACAAATTGGCTGTAAATTCTGATCAAGAACCGTTTGAATTCAGCTTTCAAATTAAGCATGTTCTTGGCATCCTAACACTATTTCTTTAGCGATCAAAACCCTAAAACATCTTATACATCAATTTAGCATCAATAAAATCTGAATTTACTTGAGCTAAGCATGATTTCAATCTATACTTGTCTAGGGTTTACTCCTAGGCATTTAAATGTTCCTATTTCATCTACATATCATACATGCATCATCAAATTTCAGATTTTCCAAAATCATGAGATTTTCAAGTTTAGAGATTTCATCAGATTTTACATACCTTACAATCCTCTTGCGATGAGGATCACGATTCTAAGCTCGGATTTTCGTTTGGACCAGATTTGCACCTCCAATTTGAGAGTTTAAGTTGAATTCTAGGGTTTTGAAAGTTGGGTGTCGCCCCTGATGTTTTAATCGACCAGACACTCCCAATTTGGGGTGTTTGGTTAGTTTTATTTGTTTAACTTCATTTAAGTTTCAATTGTTACAACTTAAACCCCTCGACTTTGATCAATCGTTTAATTTAGTTGCTTTTAACCCTACTTTGAGTTATTTCTAGACTATTAACTGACTAGGTTAGAATTCCTAGTTAGTAAATTCTTGTTTATTTATACTTTATATTTTTAATATAAAGTTTTATATTTTCGGGGTGTTACCGGGTTAACTTTACTGCTAATGGTGCTTTACCCGTCTTTTAGTGCTAACGTGGTTTGATTACCAAACCCGTTTTTGGGGTGTTACAAGTCTACCCCCCTTAAAGAGGTTTCGTCCTCGAAACCTTTTCTTACATAATTCATTGAGTTTAGCTCTATGCATTTGATCTTGATAATCGATTGAGCGTTGCTCATATTTTAACCAATTGTTGATATTACCCGAAAATATGATAATACCCTTTTTGGTTACTAATCATCCACGTATCTCATATGATATAGTGCAACTTGAAATAACGTAATCTCGTTATTTCCACTTGTTTAGTTAACCTAGCGATATCCATCGCCTCCATATATTATCGAATTCTTTATGAATCCGTTACTTTGACCCGTTTAAAGATCTTTAGTGAATTCTTTCACCTTTAGCCACAAACTCTTTTGTTTTCAAATTTATTTATTCGATTAAGCTATACCGAATTTATCGTTTACAAGCGAACCCAATTTCTTAACTTGAATTGCTGACTTTAACCGGTTTCACTAACTAGACGTATTTGTCCAGTTCCTTTTTACCGCTTGCTTGGTTATAATGTGATTCTTCTTCACATTACATTTCTTGACCGTGATTGTGTTACATCATGTTTAATTTATATCAACCTTTCATTTTCGAAAATATCTCACTTTTCGAATATATTGTCTTGCGCCTATCAGTGTCAAGACTTGTATCTTTCATACTTATTATTTAAATTCCTATCAGAATTTATGTTTGTAAAAACATTATTTCTTACTAAAACCGAAGTTTTAGTTTTAGGATCTTCTCTTTAACTTTTGTCAATTATCCATACCAGGATATTGACAGTCCATAATTTATTCTTTTACAGTCTTGGTTTTATGCGGGGATTCTCAACCGATTCCCTTGCTTTATCTAATTAACCCATAGGTTTTTATCACTTAGCCTTAAGGGCTATATATATATATATATATATTTATTAGACTTTCACCTATTTAGGGCGAAGTACTTATAACTTCTTTCTAATCATGACCCGTGGGTCGTTTTAGTCTCGTAGACCTTTCATAATCTCTTCGTTTTAACCCATTCAATTAACTTAGTTACTAACCTTACCTCCCGTTATCATTTTACGCGGGGAGTTATAACCAGTTTTTCTTGTTTCGCATTATTAGCCCGTAGGTTGTGATGATCCCGTAGATCTTTTTGTTTACTCGTGTCTTTATTAAAATATATAATTGGTGTCAAAGCACTCTTTTTATGTTTGAAAATCATTTGTTTTCACGCTTGAAATCCATTAACCTTTGACTGTAGTTCGTATCTACAATTGTTTTCTTTTGGATAATTCTTCTGACTCTATGACTTCTCATGTCAATTAAGCATCGGTTCGTCTCAAGCTTACCGTTATCCGGCTTGCGCTTACTTATGCCATTAAGCATTATACTTTATTCAACCCGTTCAATCTCAAAATAGTTGAATATAATTATCAAAATTTCTGTTTACAACATTTTTATGGTCTTTTAGTCATAACTTATAATCCGAGTCTTTTGACTTTAAATTCGTGTTCCTGTTCCTCGGTTTACGCATGTGTTTAATTCTTACCCATCAACCGGGTGTTTTACCGAAGTCGTTATTATTGCAACCCTCCCGGTATGCATTAAGACCTCGCTTCATTTTTATATTCTGACTTTGCCCTTAAGTTTGACGTTTTACAAGAACGACCCGTTAAGGGACATATTTGCATTTTACGGGTTCGAGTGTAAGTACACTCCCTCCCGATACTTGTCTAAATCATTTTACATGCTTGCGTTTTCTGGGTTCGAGTGTAAGTACACTCCCTCCCAATTCTTGTCTAAAACATTTTACATGCTTGTGTTTCCTGGGTTCGAGTGTAAGTACACTCCCTCCCAATTCTTGTCTAAAATATTTTACATGCTTGTGTTTTCTGGGTTCGAGTGTAAGTACACTCCCTCCCAATTCTTGTCTAAAACATTTTACATGCTTGTGTTTCCTGGGTTCGAGTGTAAGTACACTCCCTCCCAATTCTTGTCTAAAACATTTTACATGCTTGTTTGTCCCTTCACTCGGGCTCATTATCCTAATGTAATACGCTTCCGTCACACGGCTGTGCGTTTACTTTATTATCAATTATTCTGCTCATTCGATTTATTTGGGTACTTTTTAATTTGTCCCACTCACCCCCGTCCTTACTACATCGGATGTAAGCATGTCCATCATAAAAAGTTCATGACATCATGTGTTCACTACTTACTTGGCCAGAGTAAGCGATCAACACCTGACACTCATGACCTTTTTATAACTTTCACATTACATCCCATGTAATTAACGTCTCTATTTAGATTTCTTGGAAATAATATCCTGGATAGGTATTCTATTCAGGTTGTTTTTTTTTTTTTTTTTTTTTTCCAAGTTTTTAATCTACATATGCAACGGTCAGTCTCTATGTATTTGTTGCATATTACTATTCGTGCAAAAATTTAAAACGTGCACCTGTAATGCTTGCCCTAACGGGCTTTCCTTGCTGTTCACCTTACTCGCGACTGTTACGCGATTTGGGTCCTTGGCGAGTACGCTTTGCTCGTCATACTTCGGACCGTTCCTTCGTCATATACAAGATTTGTTACACTCCCGCTATCTTCAGATGCGAGTGCCCTTCGACTAAACATTTACAAAAGTTAGTAATTTCAACATTAATAAACGCCCGTATTGTAATATAATGCCTTTTAATGTACGTACTAACGCACGTAATTTCGTCAACTATGTTTATCTTTTAATTGAGGTAACGTGAATTACACACTAACCCTATGTGTTGTCCACAACACTTTAATCATGTTAATCATTAATATACATGTACTTACCGGATTTGCGATCAAGCCTCGAACCGAACACACTTACTCTTTTAACCTTGAGCTCTGATTACCAACTTGTAACACCCTAGTTACTAATTAACGAGTTTGTATGTAATTACCAAAAATTGGATGTGCAGTTAAGACTACACATATTATATAAATAATGGTTTATTAAAACTTTTACAAATTATAAATTTGTTCTACATAACGTGATCGAAATTCGTTGTTTTAAAATTACAACGTGGCAAAGTGCGGAAGCATGCAACTGTGTCGTGTTCGGTTCTTCGTTGAGCTTGATCGTCTTCCGGCATCCAAGGTGTACCTACATTTCATAAACATGAAATGCTTTATTCAAACAGGGCTTAAAACGTATCTAAACGAGTCCGAGAAACAATTGATAACAAAAACAAAATTTTCAACCTGGCCTCCACCGTAAATTACGGTGGAACCGTAATTTACGGTGGCTTCTGGTTTACTATGTTTATACCGTAAAACAGTATAAACCCACCGTAAATATATTAGCTCCACCGTAAATTACGGTGGCACCGTAATTTACGGTGGACCCTGCATTTCAGCTCTTCATTTTGCCGTAATTTGACACGAAATCTTTCGTATCTTTCAAACCGTTTATCCGTTTGGCCTACCGTTTCTTCCTACATGTTTGTAATTTGATTCTCCATCAAATGGAGTTAAAAATCCGACATCCGACTTGATAAAATTCAAGACTTCTAAGTCTTCGGCTTATTACTCTTTTATCAAAATTTTGACCCGTTTACACATTTATCAAACAAACATACTTGTTTGACCTTTATATCATGTACACTACTTCAAATTAAGGTTATTTACCATATTAGGTTATAATCACAAGTTTATTACACAATTTAAACCCGTTTTCACTCGTATGCTTATTTTGACCCGTAATCCCTCTTTTAACCTATGATTTTGTTTGAAAAGTCATTAAGCTTTCCAAATACAATGTTCCTTACTTAAAACATTTGGTTTACTTATCAAGTAACCAAATGTTCATTTTGACTACTTTTAACACTCTTTGAACCACATGTTCTAAATGTGGGTTACCCTTTTTCACATACCTGGCGCAGATCAATATATTGACCCGTTTTTAATACCTTGCTTTTATAACCGCTAATTCATAGCGTTGCTAATACCCATTTGACATTTACACCTGAAATAATATAACTCGACAATAATCATTAGTCGTTATTGTCAAAGGGTGATATCTTCACCTTTTGACCCATTTGGTCTAAGTGACCGATTATGTTGACGAGATGATATTTATTACCATCTCATCTACGTGACTCGCTCCGGTTCACATTGTGCGGTCATTTCACTTAACATCATACCTCAATTATGTATTTATCTCATTCATAACTAATACGATAAGAGAATATTCTAACATATAAGACTAGTGTAAGCTATACTTACTTTGCATCCATGCCACACCTTTCTTTCCGTACGCGCTCCGTTTGACCCGCTTCATCCACAAGCTTCCACCTAGCTTGTTAGGCGTCAAACTATCATCATTCACAAGGTGGTTAGATTAGTCATTAACAAATACGACTATTCCACCTTACGTATTTACTATGTCGAAATCATTATTCGACTTCGTCATTAGTTAATTTTAACTTTCTACTAGTTAACTACCTCTGATCATATGATACGTGAAATTAACTAAAATCTACATTATGATTAGATTCCGTATTATCACGTATCACCCCTAATTAAATAAATTAGGAAATTACGCGTTTCATTCATAGTTTCAACATATGAACATTGTGGGCATAATTTATAACATCAACAATCAAGTTTCGTATCACTGAAAATAGGCTGTTTTTGGTGACCTGTTTAACCTGTTTACAAGTCTTCAAAAATTATGATTTTTTTATGTGGTGTACCACTCGAAGGGTTAGACCTTGTGTTAAAATTTCAAGATCTAACTCTTTACCAAAAACTCGTAAAAATTCATTTACTAAGCTGCAATCAGATTCGTCACTTCTGACTGCAGCTCACGGAAAAATTCATATAAAATTCCTCGTTTATCCGATTGACGAAATTCCAATTGGCGATTTTTGGAATCACTTAATACTTTCTACTGTAAGAATTTGAGATCATAACTCAATTCCTAAATTGAGTTATGACATTCGTAATGGGCTGCAGATTCTGCCAGAAAACGCAGCTTGAACCTTTGATACGGAAAAATTCATAAAACGCTCAATTTTCGTCGAAAAAATACGATTCCAGTGGGGTTTTAAAGATATTTCCTGGAACTACATTTTAGGCTCAAGAAACATATGTTTTTATCACGTTTTATCCAGGTTACAGCCAATACAAATTGGCTGTAAATTCTGATCAAGAACCGTTTGAATTCAGCTTTCAAATTAAGCATGTTCTTGGCATCCTAACACTATTTCTTTAGCGATCAAAACCCTAAAACATCTTATACATCAATTTAGCATCAATAAAATCTGAATTTACTTGAGCTAAGCATGATTTCAATCTATACTTGTCTAGGGTTTACTCCTAGGCATTTAAATGTTCCTATTTCATCTACATATCATACATGCATCATCAAATTTCAGATTTTCCAAAATCATGAGATTTTCAAGTTTAGAGATTTCATCAGATTTTACATACCTTACAATCCTCTTGCGATGAGGATCACGATTCTAAGCTCGGATTTTCGTTTGGACCAGATTTGCACCTCCAATTTGAGAGTTTAAGTTGAATTCTAGGGTTTTGAAAGTTGGGTGTCGCCCCTGATGTTTTAATCGACCAGACACTCCCAATTTGGGGTGTTTGGTTAGTTTTATTTGTTTAACTTCATTTAAGTTTCAATTGTTACAACTTAAACCCCTCGACTTTGATCAATCGTTTAATTTAGTTGCTTTTAACCCTACTTTGAGTTATTTCTAGACTATTAACTGACTAGGTTAGAATTCCTAGTTAGTAAATTCTTGTTTATTTATACTTTATATTTTTAATATAAAGTTTTATATTTTCGGGGTGTTACCGGGTTAACTTTACTGCTAATGGTGCTTTACCCGTCTTTTAGTGCTAACGTGGTTTGATTACCAAACCCGTTTTTGGGGTGTTACAGTAAGGTAGGGTATATAAGTGAGACATTACACCTCATCATCCACATCAGCATGTACAATCAGCATAATGGTGCCACGTCGGACAAATAACTAACCGGGTTAGAGAATATTTAACTGAGTGGTGCCAGTGCAAACAAAAAGACAAGTTGGGGGTGCCGGGTGTCAAAGTGTTAGTTGCGGGTGTCATCGGCCAAAGGCCAATAGTTGCGGGTGATAAAATCCAATAACCCTTTAATTAACTAACATAAATAAACATGTGAAGTGATAAACATGTGAAGTGATAAACAAGACACCTGAGGGGTTAGAGGCTATAAACCAACAAATAGATGATGATGATGGCATTTGGTTTAGTTTGGGTGGGTCGCAAAAGTCCAAACCCACCAAGTAAGGCACCTTCGCTCACATGCAAACAACGAATCTTATTATCCTCAAGCAACGAATCTTTTTATCTTCAGACAACACTAATTTTCCTTGTCATATATTGAGACTAATAATTTAACTTTTTATTAAATCTAGTCTAGAGTAAATAATCTTTACTATATATAATATAATAAAAGAAACCACTCTAAAGACACGTGTCATCATATTAGATCATTTCTTATATATAATTACTAGGTTATAACCCCGTGTATTACACGGGTTGAATAAATAAATTTTATATAATAAATACTAAAACAATATATCTTTAAAAACTTTTTTTATTGCACGGATTGAATAAATATAATTTCATATATTAAATAATAAAATGTTATATCTATAAGAACGATATGTATTGTACGGGTTGAATAAATGTAATTTTATATACCAAATAATAAAAACGTTATATCTTTAAAACAACGTGTATTACACGGGTTAAATAAATGTAATATTGTTTACCAAATAATAAAAAAGTTATATTTTAAAAAACCCTCGTGTATTACTCGGGTTGAATAAATATGATTTTATATACCAAATAATAAGAAAAATATATATAAAAAACTAATGGATATACTCGGTACGTGATAGATATGATGATTGAGGAGATGATTATTGAAAAGAAGATACAGTGACCAAACATGTTATTAAAGAAGCAAATAAACAGTCATTTGAGTGATAAAATATAAATTATATTTAAAAAAACTCATAATAAATCAAATTTTATATATAAAGTAATATTGAAAGTTATATACAATTTGTTTAAAAATTATGTAATAAAATCGATATAATAATTTTTAATAATGAAAATAAAAATAAATAATATATTAATACAAAGTTTGGTTTTGATGATAAATAATTTGGTTCGGTTTTATCTCTAGCATTATATATGCTATGGTAAAAGTTTAGATTTTATTAGAGAAAATTACGTCATCGAAAAAATTAAGAGTAAATTTGTATATTATAAATAAAAAATGAGAAGCATACATTAAATTTAAACTAAATAATAGTTATCTATAATTAAGTAGAAAATATGAGTTAAGTGCCATTTATGTCACGTCCCTGTGGTTTGTTCACTTTTGCTATTTCAGGTCAAATTTCAAAATTGCACCATTTTCCTCCCTGACATTTTGAAAACGTACCATTTCAGTCCAAAAAAAATAACCACAGTTAAAAATTCAGTTAGCTTAGAGGTACAATTCGTTTGTTTCTAAGCAGCTGGTCACGGGTTCGATCCCGGCCAGTTACTTTTTTTACTGTGGTTACCCCTAAGCTAACTGAATTTTTAACTGTGGTTATTTTTTAGACTGAAATGACACGTTTCCAAAATCTTAGGGAGGAAAACGGTGCAATTTTAAAATTTGGTCGGAAATAGCAAAAGTGAACAAACCACAGGGACGTAAATGACACTTAACTCAGAAAAGATTAAATAAAATAATATTTAGTATGAGAGTTATCTAAAATTAATTAGAAGAGATTAAATTAAATACTAATTATCCATAACAGATTAAACTAAATAATATTTAATAGAAGACTTATCTATAACTAATTAGAAAAATTAATCTAAATAATAGAAAAATTAATAGATACATAGCCTAATATGATGACAAGTGTCCCAAAGATGGTTTCTTTTATTATATAGATAGATTATTTTAGTTTAATCTTTTCTAATTAATTATAGATAATTCTCATACTAAATATTATTTAGTTTAATATCTTATATTATAGACAACTCTTCTACTAAATATTATTAGTTTAATATTTTATGGATAATTATTATTTAGTTTAATCTTCTTCTCATTTATAATATTATTTATTTGAATTAATTATATTTGAACGTTTTGTTTAGTTTGGTATCAAATAGATTTTACGAAACTTAAAATAAAATTAACTCAACTTTTTTGAGGGGTGACTTTCAATATGTACATGGACCATTGGTCACCGGGTTCCCGTCAAGGACGGTTACCCGTCAGCCCAGCATTCGCAGACGCGATGTTCTATCGGGCCCCGACTGCCGCTCTAACTGACCTTCGCCCGAAAACCATACTAATATTATTTATCATTTATACATTTACGGAGTTTTAAATAAATGGTTAAATTTATTGAGACTTCGTTAACAAATTTTGCAACAACATGATAATCTATTTTTATCACGAAAATCGAACTTTGTATTAATATATTAAATATGTTTTTATTTTCACTATACAAAATTACATTTACTCGACCCATATAATACATGAGGTTTTTTAAGATATAACTTTTTATTATTTGATATACTATCACGAAAACCGAACTTTGTATTAATATATTAAATATTTTTTATTTTCACTATACAAAATTACATTTACTCGACCCATATAATACATGAGGTTTTTTAAGATATAACTTTTTATTATTTGATATACAAAATTAGATTTATTCAATTCGAACAATACACAGAGTTTTTTAAGGATATATATATATTTTTTTGTTATTTAGTATAGAAAATTACATATATTCAAACCGTGTAATGCACATATTTTTAAAGATATAATATTTTATTATTTGATATATAAAATTACATTTATTCAACCCGTGTAATACACGTGGTTTTAAAGATATAACTTTTTTATTTGGTATATAAATTACATTTATTCAACCCGTACAATATGGTTCTTATAGATATAACTTTTTATTATTTAATATATAAAATCATATTTATTCAACCCATACAATAAATGAGGTTCTTGAAGATATATTGTTTTATTATTTAGTATATAAAATTTATTTATTCTACCCGTGTAATACACGAGGTTATAACCTAGTACACATATATATTATACATACATTGTAGCGTGAAGACAGGGCCGGCTTAACCATTTTAGAGACTCAAAGCAAACTAGAGATATGTGGCCTACTAAATGAGGTTCTTTTTGTTGGGCTTGTACCAATTGGATTTTGGGCTTTGTATTTAAAAATAACAAACGAAAAAAAGTGGTTTAACAATGTCTCGAACCCCTGCCTTACTTGTAAATAGAGAGGATGTTTACTATAACAACCTTCCTAAATTTTTCAACGCCCTAATATATTTTAAAGTATCCCAATATGTCATAATATACACCCCGTATACGTAAACGGGCCCCGAATACCTCTATTTTATTAAAAATTAAATAAAAACAGATTTTCATGGTCTCTCGCGGGGCGCGTAGCCTTTGGCTACCACCAACGCGGGTCGCGACAGCTACGCGACGTGGCGGCACCCGGTGCTGCCACGTGTCATCATCGTGGCGAAGCTAGTCCGATTGATCCAAGGTTCCGTAACGGCTGTCGTGGTTCTGCCCGACGTAGTCGTTGGAATGCCGTCTCGGGGAGAGTATTACTAATGTAAATATTGGGTTATTATACTAACACGTGTGCATTTGTGTAAATTATAGATAATTACCAGGAAACCCTTAAAGGAAACCTAAGACAACAATATGAGTAATCTCCTTTTTGTAAACTGTTTTACAAAACCTTAAATATTTTACAATGTGATTAAGCAGTGATTGAGTCTTTGTAATTCTTCAATTACTGCCGGTATGTTGGGGTTTTGTATACAAAATGTGGAACACGTTACCATTGGACAAAGAGTTAGCCAATGGGTAATATGACCCACCAGTCAGGATTGACAGTACTGAATGAGTAATTATGTAGATGTAAACCTTGTAATCGCTCTCAATACTGTGAAAATTGATAAAACTCTTCTTGATTAAACTGGGATTCACTCACCAGTATTTCCCACTGACAAAATATTTTTAAACGCGTTTAAGGTAACAAAATGTGAAAGCCAACTAGAAGCCAGCTGGACAACACTGAAGCCTTGGAAAAGTGGCTATAAAAGTTACCTAAATAAAAGAAGATGTTTTATTCAATAAAATAGAGATTATCTCTATAAATCAGTTTGTAATGTAAACTTGGGTTTTATCCCAATATGTTTAATATTATAAAAGTGTGGTATTTACTCTGATAAAATATTTCCTAACTACGGTCCTGATGAAATTTCCGCTACCAAAATGATAAACATCGATACCACCAAAACTGGTCTCGCGGTCGCCCGTTCCCGGGACAGATAGGGGGCGGGTGTAATAATCCTAAATAAACCGACACCCTCGAATATTTTTCCGACACCCTAATATATTTTAAAAAATATCCCAAAATGTCCCAAAATGCACCCCGTATGTGAAAACCGAGCCCGAAATACAATACAGTATTAAAAATTGAAAATATAAGCTGAGGCGGGCCGCGTAGGACCCACCTCAACTCTTACGCGGGGGGTATAAAGGTTGGAACCTGATTTCGTTGATTGTTAAGTTCAGGCGGGCCGCGTAAGACCCCAGATTAGTTTACGCGGGCCGCGTGAGATCGAAAGTTGTGGCACAGCCCGGTGATGACACGTGTCATCATCGTGTCAAGTCTAGTTGGTGATTCGGACGAGCTATGCTTTGACCAGTGTTTGACGCGGGCCGCGTAGCCCTTAGGCTACTTTTATGCGGGCCGCGTGAGAACCAGTTTCAGCAACTATAAATAGAGGCCATCGGATTTCAGTTGAGAATCGCTCACAAACGTTTCGTTTCTTTTCTCTCATTTCTGAATATTAGGCATAATACGCGGGTATTATACCCCCCTAATTAGCGAAGTTCCGCTCCGTTGTAAGTATTATAACCCCTGGATACGTATTAGATACGATGCCCGATTGATCTAGGATTCCGTAACGGCTGTCGTGGTTCTGCCCGACGTAGTCGTTGGAATGCCGTCTCGGGGAGGGTATTACTAATGTTAAAATGAGTTATTATACTAACGCGTGTACATTTGTGTAAATTATAGATAATTCTCAGGAAACCCTTACGGAAAACCTAAGAAAGCAATGTGAGTAATCTCCTTTTTGTTAACAGTTTTTACAAAACCTTAACTATTTTATAATGCAATTTAGCAGTGATTGAGTCTTTGTAATTCTACGATTACTGCCGGTATGTTGGGGTTTTGTATACAAAATGTGAGTAACGTTACCATTGGACGAAGAGTTAGCCAATGTGTAATATGACCCACCAGTCAGGATTGACAGTACTGAATGAGTAATTGGGTAGATATAAACATTGTAATCGCCCTCAATACTGTTAAGTTTAAATTAAATTAATATTTCTTGATTAAACTGTGATTCACTCACCAGTATTTCCCACTGACAAATGTTTTTAAAATGCGTTTCAGGTAACACAATGTGACAGCCAATTAGTAAAAAGCCAGCTGGAGAGTACTGACGGCTTGGGGAAAATGTGGCTATAAAAGTTACCTAAAAGATGATGTTTTAAATTAAATAAAATAGAGTTTATCCCTATAAACATGTTGTAATAAGAAACTTGGGTTTCATCCCAATATGTTTATTTATATATAAATGGTGGTTTTACTCTGATAAACATTTCCTAACTACGGTCCTGATGTAATTTCCGCTGCCAAATTAACCAACTGATACCACCAGAATTCTGCGTTCGCGTCCGCCCGTTCCCGGGACAGATAAGGGATCGGGGGTTGCGACAGAAGGTGGTATCAGAGCCTAGCCACTGGTCTAAGCCAAAGAAGTGTTCTGCTGACACTTAAATTTTAAATTTTGTGTCAGGAAATAAATTATGGGAATACCTGCGTAACTGTATTTTATTGTTATGTGTTATTTGACTATCTGTTACTTTACAGTATGAGCGACCAAGGACCATCTGACGCATATCGTCAATTGTCTGGTTCGCCTAGAAGCGAAGGCACCTCCTCTTCTCAGCCTGCCCTCTCAGGGTACTCTGCAGATACGGAAGAAGGAATCTTTGTGTTTAAGGCTCAGTCAGAAGAGCCATTTCCTCAGAAAAAGAGGGGATGGTTCAGTCGAGGGGCACATGAGCGTAGGAAGCGTATGAAAAAGTTACAAGACCAGAGAGCACTAGCAGCAGCCAAAAGAGAGACAGATGCCTATGCCCAGGATATGATAAATAGGGGTATAGCCAATATTCACATCTTAGCAACCATTGCAGCTGACCCAAATCTGGAGCAAATAATAGCACCCCAACCACAATTGCCAATCCCTGGCCAACCAATGGAGATAGAAAACCCTGAAAACCAAGTAGAGATGCATGACTTCAATCCGGAAGAAATACCTAGGGTACGAGCACCAAACCCCCTAGACCCAAATTACGATCCCTGGTGGGATGACGTTAGGGACTATGTGCAACGTTACCCGATACATGAAGACACACCCATGCAGAACGTAGGAGCTTATCTAGGTTTGGACCCTTTAGATCCTTCTTTTCACGATGAATATATTAGGGAAATTTTAGATGATCCTTACCGATTCCAGGCACCTACACCCCCACACCAGGAACCAGCACCCCAGATTCCGAACCCAGTCCTAGAACCTGCACCCCCAATGAGTGCAGAAAACGTACAAGAACTTAGGACATTTGGTGAGGAAATTTTAGAGAGCAGTGAGAGAATGAGACAGGTGGGAGAGCGACTCGTCTGGAAGTACGACGAGCGCAATATGGATTTCTGGATGAATCCATATCCGTGAATGTGAGGATGGTAAAACGGTAATAATAATAATAATAAAATAAAATATGTGTGTATGGATGCCTATTACTATTAGTGTAATTCTATTTCAGTTGGTATTGTAATTTTTATTTCAGTACTGGTATGTAATAGATGCATAATAGTACATGAATAGAGTAAAGTCGCAATGATCGACGCTTTTGGCAAAAATGTGTGTCATGTGAATAACTATATTAAATATTATTTTGTGATATTAATATGGGGTAAATGTTTAAAATTCAGATGGCCGACGAAGGAAATCAAGGAAATCTGAATAACGATAACCAGAGTAACATTAACGTGGTTAATGAGAATCCGAGCATCAATAACAATGGAAACCAAATGGATAATAGTGCAGTTCAACACATAGTGGCACAAGGAATCATAGATGCAATGCCATTTGTTATTCAAACGGTTCAAGAAGCAAATAATAAAAGTAAACATAGCAGTAAGCGACCAATTGAACTAGAACACAGTGTGAACAATGGCCCTGTACTTCAAGTGCCTATTCCCAAAAGAAGAAGAACCGTGTCTTATGGTTGTTCTTACAAGGAATTCTGGTCCTGCAAACCAATAGAATTATCGGGCAATGAAGAACCTATTGCAGCTCTACGCTGGATAGAAAAGACTGAGGCTGTTCTGAAAATAAGTAAATGTGCGGAAGAGGACAAGATAATGTTTGCTTCCAATCTATTTAAGAACTCAGCCTTAGAATGGTGGAACACTATCCTTCAGTCAAGAGGAAGTGATAGGGTATACAATATGGAATGGGAAGAATTTAGGAACATGGTAGAAAGGAAATTTTGCCCTCCTAATGAAAAAGAACAAATATCAAACAAATTCCAAAACCTTAGGATGAATGGAGTGGATAGTAAGGGGTACACCAAGTTATTCTTTGAATATGCTAGAATAGTGCCAACCCTTGCATCACCTGAACCAGTATTAATCTCCCGTTACATCTAGGGATTAATCGGAGAGATTAGACATGTAGTCAAGGCAGCTAGACCTCAAACCATAGAAGAAGCTGTAGAACTAACCAACACCTTGACAGATGAACTAGTCCGTACCAGAGAAGAAGACCAGAGGAAAAATCTAGCCCAAAGACTTACCCAAGAATTCCGTTCTGGGAATTACAACCGTAGGAATATGGGTTCTACCTCTGCACCTTATTGCAAGCATTGCAAAAGGAAGCATTCTGGAAAATGCTCTATATATTGCAATTTCTGCAAAATATCAGGTCACAAGGAAGAAGACTGCAGGAGAAAGGCCAACAACAGAGTATGCTACAATTGTGGAGAACAAGGTCATATCAAGCCAAACTGTCCAAAATTGGCTCCAGCTGCAAACAATAAGAACACTAAAAATGCTAGAGCATTCTTTCTGACTGCAGATGAAGCCAAGATGATTCCAGACGTGATAGCTGGTATGTTTTTAGTTAATGATGTTTTTGCTAAAGTATTATTTGACTCTGGTGCAAACCAAAGTTTTATTAATACATCATTTTGCAAACTCCTTAATCAGTCATTAACTAAACTACCACAAGAATGTCTAGTAGAGACAGCTAATGGAGAAACTGTTAGGATTTCTGAAATCTTGCAGGGAGCAAGAATAGAAAATTTAAATCAGAAATTTACTGCAAATCTTTATCCAATGAATCTGGCAGTATTTGATGTCGTTTTAGGAATGGATTGGTTAATAGTCAATAAAGAAAGTATTTTATCTGATCAAAAGTCAATTCAAGTAAATTCACCAAAAGGTGAAACGATCACAATTAATGGAGATAAACCATCTAGATCCACTAAGTTCATCTCTGTGATGAAAACTGCAAGCTATATGAGAAAAGGTTCTATAGTGTATTTGATTTCCATAATCACTAACACTAAAGGAAAAGAACTAAAAGACATTCCAGTAGTGTCTCAGTTTCTAGAGGTATTTCCAGAAGAATTACCCGGACTACCGCCGGACAGAGAGGTGGAATTCAGAATTCACCTACTGCCAGGAACAACACCAATTGCCAAAGCACCTTACCGTTTGGCACCCGCCGAAATGCAAGAACTGAAGAAACAATTGGATGAATTGCTGGAAAAAGGATTTATACAGCCACGCTCATCACCATGGGGAGCACCGATATTATTCGTTAAAAAGAAGGACGGATCAATGCGTATGTGCATTGATTACCGTGAACTGAACAAAGTCACGATTAAGAATCGGTATCCATTACCGAGAATCGATGATCTGTTCGACCAACTGCAAGGAGCTCGATTTTTCTCTAAAATCGATTTAAGGTCAGGATATCATCAATTAAAGGTACAGGAAGAGGACATTCCTAAGACTGCCTTCAGAACAAGGTATGGTCATTATGAATTTACTGTCATGCCATTTGGTTTAACCAATGCCCCAGCTGCATTTATGGACATGATGAACCGAATATGTAAGCCATATTTGGATAAATTCATAATTGTTTTCATAGATGATACTCTAATTTACTCTAAGAGTAAAGAGGAACATGCAAAGCATTTGCACGCACTTCTAAGTTTATTAAGAAAGGAAAAGCTTTATGCTAAATTTTTGAAGTGCGAGTTTTGGTTAGAACATGTACAATTTCTTGGACATTTAGTTAATCATGAAGGAATTCATGTGGATCCAACAAAGTTCGAGGCGATTACTAAATGGAAAACCCCTGAATCACCAACTAAGGTTAGAAGTTTCTTAGGATTGGCTGGTTATTATAGAAGGTTTATTCGATATTTTTCTAGAATAGCCATTCCTTTAACTAAGTTAACCTGTAAATCTGTTAAGTTTGAATGGGGACCAAAACAAGAAGAAGCTTTTAGGATTCTTAAGCAAAGATTAACTAATACACCCATACTAGCATTACCAGAAGGAATTGAAGACTTTGTAGTCTATTGTGACGCTTCTAAGTTAAGTTGTGGATGTGTGTTAATGCAACGCCAAAAGGTTATAGCTTACGCATCTAGACAACTTAAGAATCATGAAGAGAATTATTCAACCCATGACCTAGAACTAGGAGCTATAATTTTTGCCCTTAAGATTTGGAGACATTACCTTTATGGTAGTAAGTTTACCATATTCACTGATCATAAGAGTTTAAGGCATGTTTTCGGGCATAAAGAATTGAATATGAGACAAAGACGTTGGATTGAGATGCTTAGTGATTATGATTGTGATATCCAGTATCATGAAGGAAAAGCAAATGTAGTGGTAGATTCTTTAAGTCGAAAGTATCATAAAAAGCCAAAAAGGGTACGTTCTCTTAAATTAAATCTGCAAGTAGATTTAAATGATCAAATAAGAGAAGCACAAGTATCAATAATCAAGGATGATGCTGAAAAACTAAAAGGTATGGTTAAAGAATTAGAACAAGGAACAGATGGAATTTGAAGATTCCATAAAAAGAGAATGTGGATACCTAAGTTAGGAAACCTACATCATCGTATATTAGAAGAAGCCCATAAATCTAAACATACGATGCATCCAGGAAGTGATAAAATGTACCAGGATTTAAGGAAAAATTTCTGGTGGATAGGAATGAAAAAGGACATAGCAACCTATGTTTCTAAATGTTTAACTTGTTCACAAGTTAAAGCTGAACACCAGAAACCCTCAGGTCTATTACAACAGTTAAAAATGCCAGTGTGGAAATGGGAATTGATAACAATGGATTTTGTTACTAAATTACCCAAAACAAAGAAAGGAAATGATACAATCTGGGTGATTGTAGATAGACTAACCAAGTCAGCTCATTTCCTACCAATGAAGGAAACTTTCAGTATGGAACAGTTAGCTAAGTTGTATGTAAATGAAATTGTTTCTTTACATGGAATACCTTTATCAATTATTTCTGATAGGGATAGTTGCTTTACCTCTCATTTTTGGTCAAGTTTCCAAAAAGCCATGGGAACCAAGTTAAATCTGAGCACATCTTATCATCCTTAAATGGATGGACAAAGTGAAAGAACAATTCAAACAATGGAGGACATTCTTAGAGCTTGTGTAATTGATTTCGGAGGTGATTGGGATGATCACTTACCTTTAATAAAATTTTCTTATAATAATAGTTATCACACAAGTATCAATGCTGCACCATTCGAAGCACTTTATGGACGAAAGTGCTGAACCTCAGTCTGTTGGGCAGAAATTGGGGAAAAACAACTATCTGGACCTGAGATAGTGCAAGAAACAACCGACAAGATTATTCAAGTCAAGGAACGACTGAAAGCAACACGTGATCGACAGAAGAGTTATGCTGATAACCGACGCAAGCCATTGGAATTTCAAGTAGGAAATAAAGTATTATTAAAAGTCTCTCATTGGAAAGGAGTAGTAAGATTCATCAAAAGAGGAAAGCTAAGTCCCAGATATGTTGGACCTTTTGAGATTATTAGAAGAATAGGACCTGTCGCCTATCAGCTACAACTGCTAGAGGAAATGGCAGGAATACATGATGTGTTTCATGTATCTAATCTCAAGAAATGCTTAGCTGATGAAACACTAATAGTATCTCTTAAGGATATAGAGGTAAACGAACAACTCAAGTTTGTAGAAAGGCCTCTACAGATTGAAGACCGAAAAGTCAAGAACCGCAAACATAAGAGATTAGTTCTGGTCAAAGTGAAGTGGGACTCCAAAAGAGGACCTGAGTACACATGGGAGCTTGAATCAGAAATGCAAAGGAAATATCCACACTTGTTCCAGTAGATCTCGAGGACGAGCTCTAAAATAAGGTGGGGAGGATGTAATAATCCTAAATAAACTGACACCCTCGAATATTTTTCCGACACCCTAATATATTTTAAAAATATCCCAAAATGTCCCAAAATGCACCCCGTATGTGAAAACCGATCCCGAAATACAATACAGTATTAAAAATAATTAAAAATTGAAAATATAAGCTGAGGCGGGCCGCGTAGGACCCACCTTAACTCTTACCAGGGCGGTATAAAGGTTGGAACCTGATTTTGTTGATTGTTAAGTTCAGGCGGGCCGCGTAAGACCCCTGATTAGTTTACGCGGGCCGCGTGAGATCGAAAGTTGTGGCGCAACCCGGTGATGACACGTGTCATCATCGTGTCAAGTCTAGTTGGTGATCTGGACGAGCTACGCTTTGACCGGGGTTTGACGTGGGCCGCGTAGACTTTAGGCTACTCTTACGCGGGCCGCGTGAGAACCAGTTTCAGCAACTATAAATAGAGGCCATCGGATTTCAGTTGAGAATCGCTCACAAACGTTTCGTTTCTTTTCTCTCATTTCTGAATATTAGGCATAATACGCGGGTATTATACCCCCCTAATTAGCGAAGTTCTGCTCCGTTGTAAGTATTATAACCTCTGGATACGTATTAGATACGCTGCCCGATTGATCTAGAGTTCCGTAACGGCTGTCGTGGTTCTGCCCGACGTAGTCGTTGGAATGCCGTCTCAGGGAGGGTATTACTAATGTTAAAATGAGTTATTATACTAACGCGTGTACATTTGTGTAAATTATAGATAATTCTCAGGAAACCCTTACGGAAAACCTAAGAAAGCAATGTGAGTAATCTCCTTTTTGTTAACAGTTTTTACAAAACCTTAACTATTTTATAATGCAATTTAGCAGTGATTGAGTCTTTGTAATTCTACGATTACTGCCGGTATGTTGGGGTTTTGTATACAAAATATGAGTAACGTTACCATTGGACGAAGAGTTAGCCAATGTGTAATATGACCCACCAGTCAGGATTGACAGTACTGAATGAGTAATTGGGTAGATATAAACATTGTAATCGCCCTCAATACTGTTAAGTTTAAATTAAATTAATATTTCTTGATTAAACCGGGATTCACTCACCAGTATTTCCCACTGAAAAATGTTTTTAAAACGCGTTTCAGGTAACACAATGTGACAGCCAATTAGTAAAAAGCCAGCTGGAGAGCATTGACGGCTTGGGGAAAATGTGGCTATAAAAGTTACCTAAAAGATGATGTTTTAAATTAAATAAAATAGGGTTTATCCCTATAAACATGTTGTAATAAGAAACTTGGGTTTCATCCCAATATGTTTATTTATATATAAATGGTGGTTTTACTCTGATAAACATTTCCTAACTATGGTCCTGATGTAATTTCCACTGCCAAATTAACCAACTGATACCACCAGAATTCTGCGTTCGCGTCCGCTCGTTCCCGGGACAGATAAGGGATCGGGGGTTGCGACAGAAGGTGGTATCAGAGCTAAGCCACTGATTCAGCCACATAAGTGTTCTGCTGACACCAAGATATTATTTAAGGTGTTAGGAAATAAATTACGAAAATACGTGCATATCTGTATTTTATTGTTATGTGTTATTTGACTATTTGTTAGTTTACAGTATGAGTGATCAAGGACCATCCGACGTCTATCGTCAGTTGTCCAACTCACCTAGAAGCGAAGGCACCTCTTCACAGCCTGCCCTCTCAGGGTATTTTGCTGACAATGAAGACGGGATATTCGTGTTTAAGGCTCAGTATGAAGAGCCATTCCCTCAGAAAAAGAGAGGATGGTTCAGTAAGGGAGCACATGAGCGTAGGAAAAGAATGAAAAAGTTACAAGAGCAACGAGTACTAGCAGCCGCTAAAAGAGAAACCGATGCCCACACCCAAGACATACTTAATAGGAGTTTAGCAAACTTCCATATGTTAGCATCCACAACTGCCGACCCAAACCTGGAACAACTAGTAGCCCCTCAACCATTACCACTATTTCCCACTCAGCCAATGAAAATAGAAAACAACCCAGAAAATAAAGTCGAAATGCATGATTTCAATCCAGAGGAGATACCTAGGGTACCAACACCCAATCCCTTAGAACCAGACTACGATCCGTGGTTTGATGATCATAGGGATTATGTGCAACGTTACCACCTAACAGACCTACCCATGCCAAACCTAGCAGCTTACCCAGGTCTGGACCCTCTAGATCCCTACTATGATAATGATGAATACAATAGGAAAATTTTAGAGAATTCGTATCCTCAGGAAGAACCCATGCCACAGTACCCAGATCCAGTACCAGCACCTGCACCCCCAATGAGAGTAGAAAATGTGCAAGAGCTTCGAACTTTCGAAGAAGAAATTTTAGAAAGTAGTGAGAGGATGAGACAGGTAGGAGAACGACTCGTCTGGAAGTACGACGAGCGTCATATGGATTTCTGGATGAATCCATATCAGTGAAAGTGATGGTGGAGGTAGTAATAATAGTAATAATATATATATATATATATATAATATGGGTGTATGGTTGAAAAAAAAGAAGTATCGTAGTATAGACCACTTCGTGATTAATGATGCATAGTAATTTTGTAATTTTAAATTCCAGTTCTAGTTTGTATTAAGTTTGTATTAGATGCATACTAAGAAAAAGTAAGTCGCAATGTTCGACGTTTTTTATCAAAGTGCGTGTCATGTGATTGATCGTATTAAGATATTATCTTGTGATATTAATATGTGGTAAATGTTTAAAATTTAGATGGCCGACCAAGTGAATCAAGAGAATCCTGATAATAACCCGGAAAACCAGAATAACGATAACCCGGGTAACGAAAACCCAAACAACAACAATAATGGAAACCAAGTGGACAACAGTGCCATCCAACACATAGTGGCACAAGGAATAATAGATGCGATGCCATATATTATTCAAACGGTTATGGAAGCTGATAATAAAAGTAACCATGATAGTAAGCGACCCACTGAACCAGAAAACAACATAAACAATGGACCTATACTTCAAGCGCCCATTCCCAAAAGAAGAAGAACCATGCCTTATGGTTGTTCTTATAAAGAATTATGG
Organism: Helianthus tuberosus; assembly: GCA_030545235.1. Lineage (NCBI taxonomy): Eukaryota > Viridiplantae > Streptophyta > Magnoliopsida > Asterales > Asteraceae > Helianthus > Helianthus tuberosus. The sequence continues at coordinate 211,667,997 of CM060441.1, read as the reverse complement.
TCTTGTGAACCAATTGAATTCTCGGGCAATGAAGGGGCCGTTGCAGCTTTACGCTGGATAGAAAAGACTGAGGCAGTCTTAAAAATAAGCAAGTGTGCTTAAAAGGATAAGATAATGTTTGCCTCTAATCTGTTTAAAAATTCAGCCTTAGAATGGTGGAACACTATCCTCCAGTCTAGAGGAAGTGACAGGATTTAGAATATGGAATGGGAAGAATTTAAAAACATGGTAGAAAGGAAATTCTGCCCTCCCAATGAAAAGGAACATATAGCAAATAAGTTCCTAAACCTTAGAATGACTGGGGTAGATAGTAAGGTTATACTACATTATTCTTTGAATATTTGCATCACCCGAACCAGTATTAATCTCCCGTTATATCTGGGGATTAATTGGAGAGATTAGGCATGTAGTCAAGGCAGCTAGACCTCAAACCATAGAAGAAGCTGTAGAACTAGCAAACACCTTGACAGATGAGTTAGTCCGTACACGAGAAGAGGATCAGATGAGGAACCTAACCCAGAAGCTTACCCAAGAATTCCGTTCCGGAATTTTTTATCGTGGGAAAAATGTAGGTTCTACTTCTGCACCCTATTGCAAATATTGCAAAAGGAAGCATTCTGGAAGATGCTCCATATACTGTAACTTCTGCAAAATATCTGGACATAAGGAGGAAGACTGCAGGAAGAAACTTAACAACAGGATCTGCTACAATTGTGGAGAACAAGACCACATCAAGCCAAACTGTCCAAAAATAGCTCCAGCCACGAACACCAAGAATACTAAAAATGCTAGGGCATTTGTTCTGACTGCAGAAGAAGCAAAGATGATCCCGGATGTAATCGCCGGTACGTTTTTAGTTAATGATGTTTTTGCTAAAGTATTATTTGACTCTGGTGCAAACCAAAGTTTCATTAATACTTCATTTTGCAAACTTCTCAATCAACCATTAACTAAACTCCAACAAGAATGTCTAGTAGAGACAACAAATGGGGAAACCATTAAGATTTTTGATATCTTGCAGGGAGCAAGAATAGAAATTCTAAATCAGAAATTTAATGCAAACATTTACCCAATAAATCTGGCAGGATTTGATGTCGTGTTTGGAATGGATTGGTTAATAGCCAATAAACACAGTATTTTATGTGATCAAAAGTCAATCCAAGTAAATTCACCAATGTCACGGCCCCTGACCCGGTTTGACCCGTTTCCGGAGCCGCGGGACAGAAATCCCGTGGTATTTATTTAATTGAGTTTGACAGCGGAAGTTTATCATCAGGATCTTTTTAAAGCTAAAATTTTCCCGATTATTTTATTTCACAACTCGGGATAAAACCCCGGTAATTTACAATACTATGATTTCACGGAGAAATCTTTATTTTACAAAACATATTTCTTTATTTTATAATGAGCCACTTTCTTAAGCTTACAGTGCTCCACGGCACCTTTCCTGAATCACAACAGATCACTTGAAACATGTTTGAAAAAGGTTTTGTCAGTGGGAAATACTGGTGAATCATTCTATTTATTAAAACGACACATTTGTTATAATTTACAGTATTAAGAAAAATTACAATGTTTCTGATATCAACCAACTACCCACAGTACTTTGTCACTCGACCCATTGGCCCATTCCTCCAATGGTGTCTGTGATTATGGTCATATCACCTCTTGGCTGCCCCAATGGTGAAGATTATCAAGTAATGTATACAAAACCCCACATACCGGCTGTAACTTGGTGATTACATAAACTTAATCACTGTAATTATAACCTTTGAAAATAAACATGCTTTTGTAAATAGATTTGATAAAAAGAGAATGACTCACATTGCAGATTTAACACGGACAGAGTCTAGTCTATGGATTAGCCTTGTTATCCTAATTTAAATAATAATGCACACAAAATTGGGTTAGTAATCAATACAGCATTTACGATAACTCACGAGATCAACCCTCACAACGAATGACAAAGTGCTATGCTTAAACATCCATCGAATTAACGACTAATGACAAAGCATTACCCTAATGTGGGCAGCACTTAAACATCCATTGAGTACATTGATCGATCGGAAAATGAATCGTAATTGCGATCGAGTTAATACCCTGTTTTGCGGAAGCAATTTAGTGAATCGTGTGTGTTTTTGTAGTATTCTGATCGTAACTCAGTGCACGTAGTGAGAATTTACGTCGTTTTAACTTCAGAAGTCGAGTCCCAAGGCCCTCTATTTATACCCAAATTTTGACCAGGCTTGCGCTCCGCAAGCATAAACCCTTACGGTGCGCAAGGGACACGTAAGCACTATAGGTTAGCCATGACTGGGACTAGCCTTGCTGACTTGATGATTTCGTAAATTTAAATTTTGACAGCGTTTTCTATAGATAATCGTGACTAGGGTTTACCCCCCCTGAGTTTTAGGGGCTCTGATCCTGATTCCGATTGTTCTGAAATTTTTAGGGTTTGTGCAGAATCACTTGGGTGTCTCAATTAAGGTTTCCTATTGGATAATTAAAATAATAATTAAGACTTTTTTATAGGAGTTGTTACATTCTCCCCACCTTAATAAAAATCTCGTCCTCGAGATTTACTGGAATAATTGAGGATACTTTTTCTTCATTTCGGATTCCAGTTCCCAAGTGTATTCAGCTCCTCTCTTTGAATCCCACTTTACTTTAACTAGCACTAATCATTTGTGCTTGAGAAACTTCACTTTTCTGTCTTCTATCTGAAGAGGTTTCTCAACAAATTTTAAATTTTCGTTTACCTCTATGTCTTGAAGAGGTACTACCAGAGATTCGTCTGCTAGACATTTCTTGAGATTGGATACATGAAATACATCATGTACTCCAGCTAATTCTTCTGGTAGTTGCAAACGATAAGCAACTGGTCCTATACGTTGGATTACTGGAAATGGTCCTACGTATCTTGGACTTAGCTTTCCTTTCTTACCGAATCTAACAACTCCTTTCCAAGGAGAAACTTTTAACAGTACTCTGTCTCCAACTTGGAATTCTAATGGCTTGCATCTATTATCGGCATAACTCTTCTGGCGATCTCGAGCCGTCTTCAGCCTTTCCTTGATTTGAGTAATCTTGTCGGTCGTTTCTTGCACTATTTCAGGACCTGATAATTGACTTTCTCCTATTTCTGCCCAACAAACTGGAGTTCTGAATTTTCTTCCATACAGTGCTTCAAATGGGGCAGTTTCAATACTTGAATGATAACTATTGTTATAGGAGAATTCAATTAATGGTAAATGATCGTCCCAATTTCCACCAAAATCTATCACACATGCTCGGAGCATGTCTTCTAGAGTTTGGATCGTTCTTTCACTTTGCCCGTCTGTTTGAGGATGATATGCAGTACTTAGGTTTAGTCGAGTTCCCATTGCTTTCTGGAAACTTTTCCAGAAATGAGAAGTGAAACGACTATCCCTATCTGATACAATGGAGAGTGGAACTCCATGTAAAGACACGACTTCATCTACATACAACTTTGCCAGTCTTTCCATGCTAAAGGTTTCTTTCATAGGCAGAAAGTGAGCAGATTTGGTTAATCGATCCACAATTACCCAAATTGCATCATTACCTTTTCTGGTTTTGGGTAACTTAGTAACAAAATCCATTGTTATGAGTTCCCATTTCCATACTAGCATTTCTAATTGTTGTAATAGACCTGATGGTTTCTGATGCTCCGCCTTAACTTGTGAACAAGTAAGACACTTTGATACATATCTAGCTATATCCTTCTTCATGCCTATCCACCAGAAATTCTTTCTCAAATCTTGGTACATTTTATTGTTTCCAGGGTGTATGGTATACCTAGATTTATGGGCTTCTTCTAAAATTTTATTTCTTAATTCTCCCTGCTTAGGTACCCATATTCTGTTTTTATGGAATCTCCAAATTCCATCAACTCCTTGTTCTAATTCTTTTATTCGTCCCTTCATTCCTTCAGCAACATCCTCTATTGCTGTTTCTTGAAAATGCTTTAATTATTCCATTAAATCTAATTGTAGATTTAATCTAAGAGCACGAACTCTTCTTTGTTTTTCATGGTATTTACGACTTAAGGCATCCGCAACTACATTTGCCTTTCCTTCATGATACTGAATATCACAGTCGTAGTCACTTAGGATTTCCATCCATCTTCTTTGCCTCATGTTTAACTCTTTTTGCCCAAAAATATATCTTAAACTCTTATGATATGTATAGACAGTAAATTTACTTCTGTACAGATAATGTCTCCAGATTTTCAGGGCAAAAATTACGGCTCCTAATTCTAAATCATGAGTCGTATAGTTTTCTTCGTGCTTTTTCAATTGTCTTGAGGCATACGCAATTACTTTCTTGCGTTGCATTAGTACACATCCTAATCCTAGTTTTGAAGCATCACAGTAAACTTCAAAATCTTCATTCCCTTCCGGTAAAGCTAGGATTGGAGTATTGGTTAATTTCTGTTTCAAAATCCTAAAGGCTTCTTCTTGTTTAGGTCCCCATTCAAACTTAACTGCTTTACAGGTTAGCTTAGTTAATGGTACAGCTATTTTGGAAAAATCCTTAATAAACCGTCTATAATATCCAGCTAAGCCTATAAAACTTCTAATTTCCATTGCGGTTTGCGGAACCTTCCAATTGGTAATTGCCTCTATCTTAGCAGGGTCTACATGAATTCCTTCATGATTTACCATGTGTCCTAAAAATTGCACTTCCTTTAGCCAAAATTCACACTTTGAGAATTTAGCATAAAGCTTTTCTTTTCTTAACAAAGTTAAGAGTGCATGCAAATGCTCACTATGTTCTGTCTGACTTTTGGAATAAATAAGTATATCGTCTATAAAAACAATTACAAATTTATCCAAATACGGTTTACAGATTCTATTCATCATATCCATGAATGCAGCAGGAGCATTCGTTAACCCAAAGGGCATGACTGTAAACTCGTAATGACCATACCTAGTCCTGAAAGCAGTTTTAGGTATGTCTTTCTCTTGTACTTTCAATTGATGATATCCAGAGCGTAAATCTATCTTAGAGAAGTATCTAGCCCCCTGAAGTTGATAAAAAAGATCATCAATCCTAGGTAATGAGTATTGATTCTTAATTGTAACTTTATTCAATTCTCTATAATCAATACACATTCTCATCGAACCATCCTTCTTCTTTACAAACAACACTGGAGCTCTCCAAGGGGATGAGCTAGGTTGTATGAATCCTTTACTTAGTAATTCATCTAATTGCTTTTTCAGTTCTAACATTTCGGTAGGAGCTAACCGATAAGGTGCCTTAGCTATCGGTGTAGTTCCAGGAATTAGATGAATCCTAAATTCTACTTCCCTATCTGGTGGTAATCCGGGTAACTCTTCTGGGAATATATCTGAGTATTCTGAGACTACAGGAATTTTCTTAAGTTCTTCACCCTTAGTACTAATGATTACCGAAATCATATATACTATTCCTTGTTTTTGTTCATAACTAGCAACTTTCATTACTGATATGAATTTCATGGGTTTAAGTGGTTTATCTCCTGTAATTATGATTATTTCACCAGTAGGTGCCTGAATTTCTATGGAATTCTTATCACAAAGAATTCGAGCATGGCTGGCTATTAACCAATCCATTCCTAACACAACATCGAATTCAGCTAATTTCATAGGTAACAGATTTGCAGAAAATTTATGACTTGAAAGTTCTATTTCTACTTTTTGCAAAACCTGATCTATTTTGACTGAATTCCCATCAGCGGTTTCGACTGTAAAAATCTGTCTAATGTTGGTTAAAGGTAACTTAAGAGCTTGATAGAATAAAGTATTAATAAAACTTTGGTTTGCACCAGAGTCAAATAATACTTTTGCGTACACGTTGTGAACTAGGAACGTACCAGCTATCACATCTGGAATGAGTTCTGCTTCTTGAGTGGTCAGCTGGAATGCTCTGACATTCTTCTTAGTACGTCGGTCGCCTTGGGTTTGTTGTCTGCTGGTTTGATCAATTTAGGACATTCTGTTTTATAATGCCCCGCTTCTCCACAGTTAAAACAGATTATGGTTTTCTTTCTGCAGTTTTCTTCACGATGTCCTACAGCTTTGCAAAGGTTACAGGTTACATTACATCTTCCACAATGTTTTCTTTTGCAATTCCTGCAGAAAGGTGGGTTTGAGGATTGCCCTGTTCCTCTTTTCTTGAAATTATTATTATTATTACCCACCCTAAATCCTTGGGTAATTTTCTGAGCCAGTTCCTTTTTCCTGTTTTCATCTCTTGTGCGTACCAATTCGTCAGTTAGGGTGTTAGCTAATTCCACCGCATCGTCAATAGTGCGAGGTCTCGCAGCTTTAACGATATACGGATTTCGCTAATTAATCCCCAAATATAGCGAGAAATGAGTACCGGTTCTGGCGAAGCCAGTGTTGGTACCACCCTAGCATATTCGAAGAATGTCGAAGTATACCCTCGACAGTCCACATTCACCATCCGATGGTTTAGGAATTTATTTGCCATTTGATCTTTTTCATACTCGGGACATAATTTTCTTTCTACAAGATTCTTAAATTCTTCCCAGTTCATGGCATATGCCTCAATCCTTCTTTTAGCTTGTATCACAGTGTTCCACCATTCTAGCGCCCCTTCTTTGAAAAGATTTGATGCGTACATGACTTGATCGTTTTTGTCACATTTACTTATGGTAATCACTGCCTCAGTTTTCTCTAACCAACGTAGTGCTGCGATAGCCCCTTCATTACCTGCAAACTCAACTGGTTTACAGGTAAGGAATTCTTTGTAAGTGCAACCAGGTGTTGCAGCTTTCATTTTCTTGAAAATTGGGGCTTGCAGATCATTATTGTTATTAACATGATTTCCACCTCCGTTAATACTATTACTAAAGTTGTCGCCTTGAGTACGTTTACTAGGAATGATTGATTGAGGTTTAATAGGTTTCTGAACAGCAGCCACGATTGCTGGAATAGCATTGGCTATTCCTTGTGCAATGATATCCTCGATATCTTGCCTAGTTAATAATTGCTCTTCCAGAATTTGCTCGGATTCATTTACTTCATTTACTGGTTCATTATCAATGTTTGCCATATGATAATTAATTTATAGATAAATAATTAGTATAAAAGAAATAATCCAATGTCACAATTAATTGCACATAATCACGTAAACGAATATACAAACAAAATTGTAAATTTTTCTAAAATTTCATTGGTTTTATAGATTATATCATGCTTCTATATACAACCGTTTTATTATTTATCTTACACATACTGATTTTCATTAATATTGCTATTACACAACCACAGTCTCACTACCCACTTCTTTCTCGTCACTTGTTTTCCTAAAAACGAAGCTCCCTTTCATCATATTTCCAAGCAATTTGTCCCCCTATCTCCCGGATTCTATTTCCCGCATCCATTAACTCTTCACCAAAATGGCGAAGTTCAGCCATATTCTCATTACTCCTCGGGGGATTTGGTAGGGGTTCTGGATCGAATTGCGGAAGAAAGGAATAAGGACTGTTGACAATGTTTTGGAAATGCCAATCAATTGTCCACCATTCATCCATTTCTAAAGGTTGGGAGTGGACTATTGGTTCTGGGATTGCTGGATCAAGATTTATAGGGAGTTGATTTTCAATAGGACGAGTAAAAACATTTGTATTGACAGGCTGAATAGTATCACAGCTTGCCAATATAAAATCTATTTCCTCCTGAAAAGTCATTCCCTGGTTTTGTTTGGAGCTTTCTCCAATTTCCACCTGAGTTGGTATAGAACCTTTTCCAACCTCCATTTCTATTTCCTTAGAATATTCTTCAAACTGCATTCCCATTTGCCTAGAATCTTCCTTGACTTCCGTCTCCATCTCCTGCTTAGAACTTTTACCGGTTTCAATTTCTTTTCCTTTTACTAAGGGATTGTTTATTTTAGGAAGTTCCGTAGCTGGCTTTTTCCTACGTATACGACTCCCCCATACGTATTTCCTTCTTTTCTTTGGTTTTGGCTTTTTCAAAGGTGGAGCGTTGAATTCTACAGGTTGTTCCACATCAGGAAAGTACCCAGTAAATTCTTTAGAAACTTCTAGGTTTACAGGGTATAGGTTGAGATTCTCTAGGGCTTCTGATAACTCATTCATGCTGTTTAATATACAAGTAAAATACAAAAATGCTAAGTTAAAATTTATAAACAAATTTTTAGAAATAACTTTTAAATTTTATTGCATACCCTGTGACTAATTTATACAAAGGAAAATGGACACTTTAAACATACTAGGTTTTATTTATTTACTAGATGATATTTTGGGCTTGTAAATGATAAGGTTGCTATTACGAAGTCATGGTATTCTAAATATTAGCATTTACTACTACAGTAGCTAGCATATAAAGATCCGCCCATTTTGCATATAATTTGTCCTCCCAAGGTGTTTTACTGGTTAATTCCTGGTTTCCTGATTAACTTTCTTCTCTCGGGCTTTCTTTATTTTCTCCTGACTTTTCTTAAGAATCAAACTTCTTTTATTCGGAGAAAATGGTTTCTCGTATTAGGCTTTTCGAACAAATATTCCTTCTTTAGGAATTTGGGATGAACTTCCTTTTTCATTTGATGACCTATCTAATTTAAGATAGATGCTTGAAAGCTTTTGTTTACCCATACTGTAACTAACAAATAGTCAGTTAATAAAACACATAATCACATAATAGTAATCAGGAAAAATTAAATATTTCTAAAATACTTAATTAGCTTAACTCAGTGGCTCTGATACCACCTTTTTCTGTCACGGCCCCTGACCCGGTTTGACCCGTTTCCGGAGCCGCGGGACAAAAATCCCGTGGTATTTATTTAATTGAGTTTAACAGCGGAAGTTTATCATCAGGATCTTTTTAAAGCTAAAATTTTCCCGATTATTTTATTTCACAACTCGGGATAAAACCCCGGTAATTTACAATACTATGATTTCACGGAGAAATCTTTATTTTACAAAACATATTTCTTGATTTTATAATGAGCCACTTTCTTAAGCTTGCAGTGCTCCACGGCACCTTTCCTGAATCACAACAGATCACCTGAAACATGTTTGAAAAAGGTTTTGTCAGTGGGAAATACTGGTGAATCATTCTATTTATTAAAACGACACATTTGTTATAATTTACAGTATTAAGAAAAATTACAATGTTTCTGATATCAACCAACTACCCACAGTACTTTATCACTCGACCCATTGGCCCATTCGTCCAATGGTGTCTGTGATTATGGTCATATCACCCCTTGGCTGCCCCAATGGTGAAGATTATCAAGTAATGTATACAAAACCCCACATACCGGCTGTAACTTGGTGATTACATAAACTTAATCACTGTAATTATAACCTTTGAAAATAAACATGCTTTTGTAAATAGATTTGATAAAAAGAGAATGACTCACATTGCAGATTTAACACGGACAGAGTCTAGTCTATGGATTAGCCTTGTTAATCTAATTTAAATAATAATGCACACAAAACTGGGTTAGTAATCAATACAGCATTTAGGATAACTCACGAGATCAACCCTCACAACGAATGACAAAGTGCTATGCTTAAACATCCATCGAATTAACGACTAATGACAAAGCATCACCCTAATGTGGGCAGCACTTAAACATCCATTGAGTACATTGATCGATCGGAAAATGAATCGTAATAGCGATCGAGTTAATACCCTGTTTTGCGGCAGCAATTTAGTGAATCGTGTGTGTTTTTGTAGTATTCTGATCGTAACTCAGTGCATGTAGTGAGAATTTACGTCGTTTTAACTTCAGAAGTCGAGTCCCAAGGCCCTCTATTTATACCCAAATTTTGACCAGGCTTGCGCACCGCAAGCATAAACCCTTACGGTGCGCAAGGGACACGCAAGCACTATAGGTTAGCCACGACTGGGACTAGCCTTGCTGACTTGATGATTTCGTAAATTTAAATTTTGACAGCGTTTTCTATAGATAATCGTGACTAGGGTTTACCCCCCCTGAGTTTTAGGGGCCCTGATCCTGATTCCGATTGTTCTGAAATTTTTAGGGTTAGTGCATAATCACTTGGGTGTCTCAATTAAGGTTTCCTATTGGATAATTAAAATAATAATTAAGACTTTTTGATAGGAGTTGTTACAACCAAAGGGTGAATAGATCACAATTAAAGGAAATAAACCATTTAGATCCACAAAATTCATCTCTGTGATGAAAACAACAAGTTATGTAAGAAAAGGATCATTAGTGTATTTGATTTCTATAATCGTTAACACTAAAGAAAAAGAATTAAAGGATATTCCAGTAGTGTCCCAGTTTTCAGATGTATTTCCAGAAGAATTACCAGGACAACCTCCAGACATAGAAGTTGAATTCAGAATTCATCTGCTACCAGGGACAGCACCAATTGCCAAAGCACCCTATCGTTTGGCACCCGCAGAAATGCAGGAACTGAAGAAGCAGTTAGACGAATTGTTGGAGAAAGGATTCATACAGCCAAGTTCATCGCCATGGGGAGCACCAATCCTATTCGTCAAAAAGAAGGACGGATCAATGCGTATGTGCATTGACTACCGTGAATTGAACAAAGTGAAGATTAAGAAACGGTATCCATTACCGAGAATCGATGATCTGTTTGATCCAAGGAGCTCGATTTTTTCTCTAAAATCGATTTAAGATCAGGATATCATCAATTAAAAGTACAGGAAGAGGACATTCCTATGACCGCTTTTAGAACAAGGTATGGCCATTATGAATTTACTGTCATGCCATTTGGTTTAACCAATGCCCCAGCTGCATTTATGGACATGATGAACCGAATATGTAAGCCATATTTGGATAAATTCATAATTGTCTTTATAGATGATATTCTCATTTACTCTAAGAGTAAAGAGGAACATGCAAAGCATTTGCACGCCCTTCTAAGTTAATTAAGAAAAGAAAAGCTTTATGCTAAATTTTCGAAGTGTGAGTTTTGGTTAGAACAAGTACAATTTCTTGGACATCTAGTTAATCATGAAGGAATTCATGTGGATCCTACCAAGATTGAGGCAATTACCAAGTGGAAAACCCCTGAGTCACCAACTGAGGTTAGAAGTTTCTTAGGACTGGCCGGTTATTATAGAAGATTTATTCGAGATTTTTCTAGAATAGCCATTCCCTTAACTAAGTTAACCTGTAAATCTGTTAAGTTTGAATGGGGACCAAAACAAGAAGAAGCCTTTAGAATTCTTAAGCAAAGACTAACCAATGCACCCATACTAGCGTTACCAGAAGGAACTGAAGATTTTGTAATCTATTGTGACGCTTCTAAGTTAGGGTATGGATGTGTATTGATGCAACGTCAAAAAGTTATAGCTTACGCCTCTAGACAGCTTAAGAATCATGAAGAAATTTATTCAACCCTTGATCTAGAATTAGGAGCTATAATTTTCGCCCTGAGAATTTGGAGACATTACCTTTACGGTAGTAAGTTTACCATTTTCACGGACCATAAGAGTTTAAGATATGTTTTCGGGCAAAAGGAATTGAATATGAGACAAAGACGCTGGATGGAGATACTTAGTGATTATGATTGTAATATCCAGTACTATGCAGGAAAGACAAATGTAGTAGCTGATGCTTTAAGTCGAAAGTATCATGAAAAGCCAAAAAGAGTAGGTTAACTTAAATTAAATCTACAAGTAGATTTAAATAAACAGATTAAAACGGCACAAGAATCAGTAATCAAGGATGATACTGAAAAATTGAAAGGAATGATTAAGGAATTAGAACAAGGAATATATGGAATTTGGAGATTCCATAAGAAAAGAATGTGGATACCTAAATTAGGAAACCTACGCCACCGTATATTAGAAGAAGCCCATAAGTCTAAATATACGATGCATCTTGGAAGTGATAAGATGTATCAGGACTTAAGAAAGAATTTTTGGTGGATAGGAATGAAAAAGGATATAGCAGCATATGTTGCAAAGTGTTTAACCTGTTCACAAGTCAAAGCTGAACATCAGAAACCCTCAGGTTTGTTGCAACAGTTAGAAATACTAGTTTGGAAGTGGGAATTGATAACAATGGATTTTGTTACTAAATTACCCAAAACAAGAAAAGGTAATGACACAATCTGGGTGATTGTAGACAGGCTAACCAAGTCAGCTCATTTCCTACCAATGAAAGAAACTTTTAGTATGGAACAATTAGCTAAATTATATGTAAATGAAATAGTTTCTTTACATGGAATTCCTCTATCAATTGTTTCTGACAGAGATAGTCGTTTTACCTCTCATTTTTGGACAAGTTTCCAAAAAGCAATGGGAACCAAGTTAAATCTAAGCACAGCTTATCATCCTCAAACGGACAGACAAAGTGAAAGGACAATTCAGACAATGGAGGACATTCTTAGAGCTTGTGTAATTGATTTCGGAGGTAATTGGGCTGATCACTTACCATTGATAGAATTTTCTTATAATAACAGTTATCACACAAGTATCAATGCTGCACCATTTGAAGCACTTTATGGACGAAAGTGCCGAACTCTAGTCTGTTGGGCAGAAATTGGAGAAAAGCAACTACCTGGACCTGAGATAGTACAAGAAACAACATACAAGATCACTCAAGTCAAGGAACGACTAAAATCAGCACGTGATCGACAAAAGAGTTATACAGATAACAGACGAAAACCGTTGGAATTTCAGGTAGGAGATAAAGTGTTATTAAAAGTGTCTCCTTGGAAATGAGTGGTAAGATTCATCAAAAGGGGAAAGCTAAGTCCCAGGTATGTTGGACCTTTTGAGATTATTAGAAAAATAGGACCTGTAGCCTATCAGCTACAACTGCCAGAGGAAATGGCAGGAATACATGATGTATTTCATGTATGTAATCTCAAGAAATGCTTAGCTGATGAATCACTGATAGTGCCTCTTAAGAATATAGAGGTAAATGAGCAGTTAAAATTTATAGAAAGGCCTCTACAGATTGAAGACATGAAAGTTAAGAACCTCAAGCACAAGAGATTAGTTCTGGTCAAAGGGAAGTGGAACTCCAAAAGAGGACCAGAATACACATGGGAACTTGAATCAGAAATGCAATACCCGCATCTGTTCCAGTAGATCTCGAGGACGAGCTCTAAAATAAAGTGGGGAGGATATAACAACCCTCCTAAATTTTCCAATGCCCTAATATATTTTAAAGTATCCCAATATGTCCTAATATACACCCCGTATACGTAAACGGGCCCCGAATACCTCTATTTTATTAAAAATTAAATAAAAAGAGATTTTAATGGTCTCTCGCGGGGCACGTAGCCTTTGGCTACCACCTACGCGGGCCGCGACAGCTACGCGATCAGGCGGCACCTGGTGCTGCCACGTGTCATCATCGTGGCGAAGCTAGTGCGATGACTGGGCCAGGCAAAGGGCCTACCCAGTCTACTACGCGGGCCGCGTAGGCCTCTCCCTTCTCTTACGCGGGCCGCGAAGGAAGGTGAAAGGTCACCTATAAATAGCAACCTCGGGCCTTCAGTTTCAATTCGCTCACGATCTCTTTCTCTCTCAAAATTTTGAATAGTAGGCATAATTTTCGGGCATAATACCCCCTAATTAACGAAGTTCTGCTCCGTTGCAAGTATTATAACCCCAGTTACGTATTAGATACGCTGCCCGATTGATCCAGGGTTCCGTAACGGCTGTCGTGGTTCTGCCCGGGACGTAGTCGTTGGAATGTCGTCTCGAGGAGAGTATTACTAATGTAAATATTGGGTTATTATACTAACGCGTGTGCATTTGTGTAAATTATAGATAATTACCAGGAAACCCTTAAAGGAAACCTAAGACAGCAATGTGAGTAATCTCCTTTTTGTAAACTATTTTACAAAACCTTAAATATTTTACAATGTGATTAAGCAGTGATTGAGTCTTTGTAATTCTTCAATTTCTGCCGGTATGTTGGGGTTTTCTATACAAAATGTGGAACACGTTACCATTGGACAAAGAGTTAGCCAATGGATAATATGACACACCATTCAGGATTGACAGTACTGAATGAGTAATTGTGTAGATGTAAACATTGTAATCGCTCTCAATACTGTGAAAATTGATAAAACTCTTCTTAATTAAACTGGGATTCACTCACCAGTATTTCCCACTGACAAAATATTTTTAAACGCGTTTCAGGTAACAAAATGTGAAAGCCAACTAGAAGCCAGCTGGACAGCACTGAAGGCTTGGAAAAGTGGCTATAAAAGTTACCTAAATAAAAGAAGATGTTTTATTCAATAAAATAGAGATTATATCTATAAATCAGTTTGTAATGAAAACTTGGGTTTTATCCCAATATGTTTAATATTATAAAAGTGTGGTATTTACTCTGATAAAATATTTCCTAACTGCGGTCCTGATGAAATTTCCGCTGCCAAAATGATAAACATCGATACCACCAAAATTGGTCTCGCGGCCGCCCGTTCACGGGACAGATAGGGGGCGGGGGTTGCGACATTTACCACTAAATCAACATATTATTTTATGTTTAACCGCCCTAATTTAAACATATATACAAAAACTAGCGTTTTTTTTTTTAATTTGAGGCCTTTCTTAAATGGTGGCCCAAAGCCCTTGCTTGGGTTTACTTACCCTTGGGCCAACCCCTCCTGAAGAAATCTTTCACAAATACTAATAGATGATCTCTCTCAAGTCTCAACTCCAATTACACATGATGAGACTTTTATGGGTAGAACCTACACAGACCAACACTAGCGTTCCCATGGGCGGATCTTAGTTGGGGCCTGACAGCCGGGCCCGACCCCCTTTTTTCCATTCGTAGTGTAAAGTTTATTGAAAATTTTATATGTATTAAGCCTGCCCCCCCCCCCCCTATTTTTTCTTTAAAAGTTTCACCTCATATTTAAAAGTTCAAGATCCGTCATTGAGCGTTCCCTGTTTATGTGTAGGCTACTCACGACCTTTCAATATTCCATATTCCATCCTAAACTTGATGCATTTACACTCCAATGCCATAAACCTATTGTACACTTTTATTTAAAAAACGATTTTTAGAAAATTGAGTACTTTTGATTTTTTTTTTATAGAATCATGTACTTTAGTATTATTTTTTAAATTGAAGTTGTATTTGTATGGAATAAAAAGGTAAACTAGTCAACCTGGTTGAATCACCTGGTACAACCCGGTGCAACCGATTGAATCATTTTTAAGCCCAATCTGATATGGTTTAATAACCAATTTTTAAAACATTGGTTTAAATCGACTAAACACATTATAGATCATATCATTTTTTGAATACGTTATTTGATAAAATCACATTTCAGTTTCGATTTTTTTAAATTACATCTATTGTCTTTTCTCTTTCACACCCCCCCCCCCAATCCCTCTCACAAGACATTGAGAAATACTATCCCTCATACATTAAGTTTACCTTTAATATTGAGGGTACGTTTTAACCAGACCCCCCTTTTTCCCCACATTAACTTTTACCATATTTTGTCATTTACAATAAGGTATGGTGTTTTAATGAAATCATTGTTTTGAAAGTAATACAATTATGTACATAAAAGTCTAGGGGTCTTTATGGTCTTGTTCTTTGCGGTTTTTATGTTAAACCATGAACCAAATCGTTAGTATCAGTTTTTTAACCCAAAACCAAGTTTGGTTTCGGTTTGAAGCTCATTGGGCTTTTATACAAGATTCCTAAACTTATGGTTGAATTTGTGACAACTCGAGTTTCAAGGTCTTTTCTCGACATATTACTTACTTGTTTTCACAACTGCGTTTTGAAATTCGTTGCGTCGTAATTTGTTCGTGTTTGGTTAATGCCTAGTGAATGGTATGATTTGTTTAATTTGGGAATTTGTAAATTGTCTAAGTGTCTATGTGATAAACTAAATGCATGCATGTTTGTGCCACTTAACCCCCTGGCGAAAACACCCCCTAGCGAAAACACTCCCTGGCGAAAACCTGGGAGTTTTCGTCAACTAGCAGGCCGACGAAAACATTGAATGGGCGTTTGGCCCAGTAACAATCAGTTATAGTGTTTTGTTCACAACCTTTACGTGAAAATTATAACCGGCAAACCCTAATCACCTCTCACCTTCTCTCTCTCTCCTTTGAAACCCGGCGGCAGCCCCTCCCTTTCGTGGTGGATCTTCCTTGTTCGATCATTCTTATTCGCGTTCCATTGATCGGTTAGTAATCCCACATTTAGTTGGCTTAAATGCTAAATATATGATTATGATGTTTTGAACATGTTATTGACTGTGATATGTATGATAAATTGATTTCATGACTTTATGCGAATCTTGATATCTACCTAGGGTTTTGACATTCTTGTGTAAATGGGATTGTGTAGAAACTGGGATGGTAATTCGTGGAATTGTGTTCATTCATGATCACTGATTGGAGCCATGTTTCTGTTTGATTTTGTACTTGTGATTGATTAGATCTGATCATCGAATACATTCCTGTTACTATCTAGATCATATATGGTATTTTATGATTTAGGGTGCATGCTAGACATTAAGTGCAGTGATGATTATTAGAGTAACGACAAGTAACAGGTAATGTTTATTGAATTCGGGAGATAACTGTATGATC
Source organism: Helianthus tuberosus (assembly GCA_030545235.1). Classification (NCBI taxonomy): domain Eukaryota; kingdom Viridiplantae; phylum Streptophyta; class Magnoliopsida; order Asterales; family Asteraceae; genus Helianthus; species Helianthus tuberosus. The sequence goes on along the minus strand of CM060441.1, from coordinate 211,651,411 downwards.
GGTGGTTATGGTGTAACAACTGATGATGATGATTAGGGTTTTCATGTGATTATGCTTAACTGTTACCTTACCCGACGAAAACCCTGTGCCGACGAAAACCAGGTGCCGACGAAATCCATGTCCCAACGAAGACCCTTACCCGACGAAGTCCTGTGCCAACGGACTCTCATTCGACGAAATCACATGGGTGGTCGTCGTGACCTTTTCGTCGTAACCCTATGTCGACGAAAACCCCAAGTGTTCGTCGTGAAGCTTATAGGGAACAGTAGGTTAGTATGTTTATGGATACCACGTGTATGTTAGTAATTGTTTATATTATTTACTGTTAACGATGTTTGCTTATAAGTGGATGACATAATTTGGTTCTTACACTCAGTACACTTAGCTGATAAACATGGTTATGGAGCATACATGTAAACTTTGAATCTTGTATGGGTTGATTAACTGTTTATGTGTTACTTGATAATAATTACCCAAGCACACCTTGTGATGCTAGATTGCATGTGAAACATTATAAACATAAACTGATCACGTGTGTATGAATATATAGGCTTTGATTGAATAAATTGAACGTGTAGTTAAGCATACCGAGCAAACCGAGGTGAGTTCACACTTTCCACAAGGCATGGGATTCCCAAGGGTTGGGAATGGATAAAGGATTTAAACTGAAACTGCGTGATCTCCTATTTTGGAACACGTACACACCCTCTTTATTGAAGGGTGACAACACGCGATAAGGATTTGATTGGAAACCTGCGTAATCTCCTAGTTTGGGGATTTCGTACACACCCACTTTATTGAAGGGTGACAACACGGATACTAGACCAAAATCTCTATCATGAAGTCCCTCATTTTATATCGACTTAATCGCCGGGCCAATGGCGAGCTGGTTATTAGTTAGATAACGCTATTTAGGTTTGATAAGCCTCACACCGTGCCGCAGAGGACGGGCGTGAATTAATGGATCTGGGCACTAGTCAATGATGATAGACATTGACGTCAGGGCACCAACTTACTTTAGTCAGTGGTCGATATGGTAACGGGTCTAGTGGTTCACATGGGGAAGCCCCCACTGGTTATGGATATGTTTGGGAAACGGGGAAACTGGTTAACTCATGATTTACAAATGAACTCTTGGATTTTGAAATAACTTATCAATGAACACCAACTGTGAACTCGCTCAACTTTGTTGTTGACTCGTTGTTACATGCCTTGCAGGTCGTTAGGTACTTATGGAGCTTGCACGAGGAGGAGAGGTCGTTGTGGGATATGGACTGTTATGTCCCATGCTTAACACTTGAACTTAAACTATGTTTTGATTATTTAAACATTGCTATGCTTCCGCTGATTACTTGAACATGTTTGATTTCTTTTGAACACCAATTACATTGGGTTTGGTTTTATTTACTTAATTGCATTGTTCATTATGATTGGTGGCTAGATCCTGGTCAGTTACGCCTCCCTGCGGTAATACTCCGCTTGTGGATTTTGGGGGTGTGACAGATTCGTATCAGAGCCATTGGTTATAGTGAACTTGTTTTAAAAAAAAAGGAAAAACTTTTTTTGACAAAACCAGACTATAACCTGTACAGTGCTCAACGATCCACAACGACGCTTCGCTCCACGTGCAAGACTCGACACAATAGGCGATATGAATTAAGTTTATATTGCCTGTCTGCTAGTTTATGTAGCGTATTGTTCATGGTAAGCTTAGTCAACATAGCATCTGCTGTTTGAAACATTGTGTGCTTACTCTCTTCTGTCACTCCACACTTACGCATTGTCACGACACTTTTCTCACCCATGCTCTATTTATTGTGAAGATCATGAGTGGACGTATCAACCTAACTCAAGCCCAGTTGACGGCTTTAATCAATGAACAAGTTGCTGCAGCACTCGCAGCCGCTCAGGCAGGAGGTATATCCTGCCATTGCAACTTACTCTAGGATCTTTAGATCCTACTCTCGTGAACCAACACTTGTGTTTAATTTTTGTCCCTTCTTACTCGCACGACAGGTCAACATGCTCAGCCTCCTGTGTGTACCTTCAAAATTTTTATGGATTGCCGACCTATTTCTTTCACTGGCACTGAAGGAGATGTAGGCCTCCTCCACTAGTTCGAGAAGCTCGAATCTGTCTTCGAGATGTGTGAATGCCCCGAGGCTCGTAGGGTGAAGTATGCTACTGGTACTCTTGAAGGTGTAGCACTCACGTGGTGGAACGCTCAAGTTCAAATGCTTGGGTTGGCGGCTGCTAATGCCACCCCATGGAATGACTTCAAAGATTTGATCAAAGAGGAATATTGTAATCGTGATGACATCCACAAACTGGAAGTGGAGTTCTACAACTTAAAGATGACGGGGTCGAAAATTGAAGCGTATACGAAAAGATCGAACAAACTGGCTATCTTGTGTCCTACTATGGTAGACCCTCCTATCAAGCGTATCGAACTGTACCTCAAAGGTTTAGTGCTAGAGATCCGGAGTCATGTGACTGCAGCGAACCTCGCCACTATCCAGCAAGTTATCCGTTTGGCTCATCGTCTCATTGATCAGGCAGTCGAGCAGAACAAGCTGCCCAAGCGTATTGGTGCTACTACTACAACTTCTGATGCCCCCACCGACAACAAGCGCAAATGGGATGGGGTCTCAAGCAAGGGTTCAACATCAGCTCAGTCCCAATCTCAGCAGCGAAAGACTGATGACTACAAGAGCCCATGGTCAGCAATCTTCTGGTAGTCAAGGGCAGAGCGGGTACAAGGGGAACCACCCCAAATGAAATCGTTGTGGTTTCCATCATAGCGGACTTTGTGCTAAGGGCACTTGTCAGAGGTGTAACAAACCTGGCCATGCGGCCAAGGATTGCAGGAGCCTCTACCTTGCAAATCAGTGACGACAGAACCAGCTGCAAACTCCACATAATCAGCAACAGCAGCAACAGGGTAACAACAAAGGATGCTTTCAGTGTGGTGCTGAAGGCCACTTCAAAAGAGACTGTCCCCAGCTGAATCAGAGGCAGAACAACAACAACAATCAGGGGAACGGAAATAATAATGGGGGAAACAATGATGGCAATGGTGCCAGGGGACGTGCGTTCGTGATTGGGCAGGGTGATGCAAGGAACGATCCCAACATTGTGATGGGTAAGTTTCTACTGGATGATTTCTTTGTTACTGTTTTATTTTATTCGGGTGCCGATACTAGTTACGTGTCTCTAAAAGTTAGTTAAATGCTTAAGCGTACCCCAAAACTTTTGAACACCAAACACATGGTAGAACTAGCAAACGGTAAAAGTCTTGAAGCCACACACATAGTTAAGGGTTGTAATCTCGTCTTAGCTGGTCAGACCTTCTCTATCGATCTTATCCCCATCGTTCTTGGTAGTTTCGACATCGTTGTTGGGATGGATTGGTTATCTCAACATCAAGCAGAGATTCTTTGCAAGGAGAAGATCGTCCGCATTCCTCGTTCTGGTGAAGAACCACTTGTGGTTCATGGTGTAACACCTCGAAAATTTACGTCCTATAATGTGTTGACACGTGTCAGAGGTTTGAACGTGCGAAAGAATGTTCTTGAAGGACTAAAGTTGACAAACAATGAAACTATGTAAATATAAGGGTTCAAAGTGTCAACAATGAATAAATATACTTTACAATAACCCTACATGATGTTTATAACCTTAAACGAATGGATCATGGATCATACGAAGCGAATTGTGAAAGAAAGTGAGAGATTACAAACTACAGGGGTTAAATGTGTCAACATGTTAAGATATACCTCTGAGTGACCTTTTAGCAAACCCGAAGCCTTGTAACGATTAATTATGCTCACTAGAAGGCACCATAAAAATTTCACCAAGTTTCGTTACCGTATGAGAAAGTTATGATAAAATTCGTGTGTGAGGGTTAGAATCGTCAACATTGAAATTTAGGGCTTTTCGGGTGATCACAAAGTTACCCGAGGACTTGACAAAGATGGTATAAACCTTAAAGCCCCTAAATGTCAAATGTAAAGGCTTAGAATGCAAGAAGCAACGAGAAAGCGACCTTTTGGAGGACCAGGGACTGAAATGCAATTTATGAAAACTTGTTTGGCAGGTCACCAGGGGCTCGCGTAGCGCGAGCACTAAACACCCTGGCAGTCGCGCTACGCGACTGCCTTGTCTAATCAGAAAACATGCACAGATGTCCTGCATGCCTGTTAACCGACTTAAAAGCCATTTTGGCATACCATGGACTCCTCTATACTTGTATTTAGGCTGTAGAGGGCACTTGTAATCATCCTTGAACATTGGTAGACCCATTTGGCATCAATCTAGTGTGATCAAAGTCAATATATAAGCTTCATAATGTTGCAACATTCTTCCATTCATCATCTGATCAACTTCTGGAGCATAAGGACCATTCTCAAGCTTCCTAATCATCCATTAGACTTGTGTAAGTACCCTCGACCCTTCTAAATTAAGTTATGCTTAGTTTATAGCCTAGAAGTCAAACCGTCGTAACTACGGTTTGACTTAACGATAAAACACAAACGGTCCAGGGTTTTGTCGAAATGAAAGTTGTTATAAGTTGGTAATTATGTGGGCAATTAACCCTTAAAAGGGCACCCTCTGATTCCCGACCTAACAAGGTCAAATGGTGGGTCAAACTTCTTTCGAAAAAGTCAACAGAACCATTAAACATGTAATTAACGATATAGAAGGCGTGTAACCTGTTTTATCATTCATATAACTTGGTAATAAGTGTACGGACTTGTCTAAACTTGTTTGATTCGACAACTTTCTGTTTTGAACCGATTCGGAACCGAAAGACGTAAAAGTTTGACTTTTGCTTTGACTTCAGTTCTGACCCGGTTTTGATAGGTTTAGACATGCCTTAAAGTTCCATTAGGACCTAGATACATGTGTGTATAACCCTCTGCGTTTATACCACTTAAATCCTCGATTGTCCGACGTTTCCGTTAAGTGCTTAAATATTGACCATAATGCCCTTATGTCCATAAAACGAGAATTTTGGAAATATGAAAGTACAATCATCTTAGTTACTGATTATTAAACATGTCTGTAAATTTTTACATCAGTTGAACATATAGATTAGGAGTTATGCTCAATTACGTAATTAGAACGCTTCTTAGTGATTAAACGGCGCCATTAGCGTAAAGCCTATCTAAACCCAATCTTTGACACCAAAAATTTTACCCACTAATGTAATATAATATTTTAGGATTTTTAAAGATTTTTAATTATTTTTAAACTGATCATAAGCTAGATTTATCACCTTAATTCGGTTAATACCGAATATACCCTTTTCGGTTATAAAATGAGTTATACAAAGTATTTTGACGCCAATCCAAATGATACTGAATTTATATAATAAATGAAGTGTTTTGAACCTGGTGAACTGATCAGAAAACTCATAATCCTATTTTTACCCGGAAATCGCTTAAAACGGTTATTTAAGCGTATTAAACACCTAGTTTATGTTTAAAACCATTTTGTGATATAAGACTTTTCACCAACTGTTATAACCTGATAAATTAAGTTATTTTACTGATGTATTCATACCGAATCTCAGGAACTTAAATAATCCCTTTTATAACCTTTAAAATGACCAAAATACCCCTACGGGGCATAACTAAGGATTAAACTCGTTTTGGGCATAATGGAAGATATCTTAATGATATCACAACATATTTAAAGCATATTAACTTAGGAAACCTTTTTGTGACCTATTCGGTTACCCGTTATGCGTTATTCGCGTTCGGTTCGGTTTATGTAACTAGTTTACCTAAATTAGCCGAAACGGGTCAAACCTTATCGGTTTTATCTCAAAAATCCAGAATGTGTATAATATACCCATATTAAGCAAGTCTTCAAACTTATCGGGTCTAAATCACATTCTATTCCGGTCTTCGCTTTATCATGCGTTTGAACCGTATCTTTCTCTCGAAAACTAATCGGTCTAAGTCAAGGCTTAATTTTAAGACCAGTTAGGATTCTAATAGGTTATTAAAAACCTTCGTTCTAGATTTAGGAGCCCAGTAAAAGCTATCTGTACTTGCTGATTTGATACGGCTGGGATTGAATTTATATTTAGCTCAGGTAAATACTTTTAACTTATTTTCCCTATACGGGCTTGGGGTACGGTATATAAAATACCGCTTGGTCGGGCATTGAATCTTTAATTGTATGATGGTTAAAGTATTGAGATGTTTCGTTTAAATTTTTTTGTTTGCTTAAAGCCTTTGGGGGTTAATGACCGTGTCCCGGATATCCCTGGCATCATTTTACGAAATGGCCACGACCTTAGCACACAGGTGTAGGCGTACACCTGTCAGTGTCTCATTTAAATAATGTGGTGTGTCTATTGATCTTTAACCCGGCTCGATCCGGGCTACTGAACGCATAAGTAACATGTAAATCCTTTACAAGTTTATATATTCAAATAAGTATGCCAAGTTATAAAATATTATTTGTGCCATGTGCATTCAAATCAATCATTTTTAAACCCTTTTCAAAATGAGTCGGTTGATTGTATTTACCAGTGTAAACTGACGTATTTTCCCAAAAAGGCTAAGTGCAGGTACTAATCGGAATTGGCTGACTACTCCTAGCATCAATAAAGAGTCTCGCAAGCTTAGATGCCTAAAGTCTATTGAACAGTGTTATTTTATTTTCGATCCGCCTGTGGATCCTTCACTTCCATTGTAATACTTTGATGTTACATTATTTCGGATTGTAATATATATATATCCTTTTGCTTCCGCTGTGCATTTATATATTGTGTTGTTTGACTATGATGTTACCAACCACGTCACGTTACTCCCCTACCGGGCCCACCGGTAAAGTGTGGAAATATTGGGGTGTGACACATGGTGAGAAGAGTGGTGCGGTCGTAGGCATCATCTCTTTCCTTAAGGCCCGGAAGTGTTTGCGAAAGGGCCACACTGCTATTATAGCCCTCATTACTGACACTTCAACGAAAGAGAAGAAGATAGAAGATATTCCGATCGTATGTGACTTTCCTGAGGTATTTCCTGAGGAATTACCTGGTCTTCCGCCTCATCGTCAAGTTGAGTTTCAGATCGAACTAGCTCCAGGGGCAGCACCAATAGCTCGTGCACCTTATCATCTAGCTCCATCAGAACTCGAAGAACTGTCCGCGCAATTACAAGAGCTCTTGGACAAGGGTTTTATACGTCCTAGCTCTTCACCCTGGGGAGCTCCAGTATTATTTGTGAAGAAGAAAGACGGTACCTTCAGAATGTGTATTGACTACCGCGAACTCAACAAGGTGACCGTAAAGAATCGTTATCCTATTCCACGCATTGATGACTTATTCGACCAGTTGCAAGGGTCGAGTTTCTACTCAAAGATTGACCTGAGGTCAGGCTACCATCAACTGAGAGTCCGAGACGAGGATATCTCTAAGACCACATCCAGGACTCGTTATTGGCATTACGAGTTCCTGGTTATGCCTTTCGGATTGACGAATGCACCTGCGGTCTTCATGGATCTCATGAACCGAGTGTGCAAACCTTACCTGGATAAGTTTGTCATTGTTTTCACCGACGACATCCTGATCTATTCGAAGAGTCAGGAGGAACACGAACATCACCTGAGACTTATTTTGGAACTCCTTCGAGCAGAGCAGCTGTATGCTAACTTTTCGAAATGTGACTTTTGGCTTCGCGAAGTCCAATTTTTAGGCCATGTGGTAATCAAGGATGGGATTCACGTTGATCCGTCCAAGGTAGACTCGATCAAGAACTGGCCTGCACCCCATACACCAACAGAAATCCGCCAATTCTTGGGTTTGGCAGGCTACTACAGAAGGTTTATCAAGGATTTCTCTAAGATTGCGCAACCTCTCACTTCACTAACTCAGAAAGGTGTCACCTATCGTTGGGGTGATGCCCAGGAGTCCGCGTTTCAGCACTTAAAGAATAGACTTTGTAGCGCACCTATTCTCTCATTGCCTGAAGGCACAAATGATTTTGTGGTTTATTGCGACGCGTCCATCCAAGGACTTGGTTGCGTGTTGATGCAACGTGACAAGGTCATTGCTTACGCATCACGCCAACTTAAAGTTCATGAAAGGAACTACACTACGCACGACTTGGAGTTGGGAGCAGTGGTTTTTGCTCTTAAGATATGGAGACATTACATGTACGGTACCAAGTGCACTATTTACACCGATCACAGGAGTCTCCAGCACCTATTCGAACAGAAGTAGTTGAACATGCGACATCTCGATTTTAAAATTTTTCTGCGTTAATTATTAAAAAGAATCTTAAAGGTAAACCTAGCCCATATTACAAGGCCAAGATGGTAGAACCTATTCAAGAGATTCAAGTCCTTGTTAACACCTGTAACGTGTTAACGCTCCTGGCAGACGTGATTCATTAAAATCACACACGTTATTTTTATATAGGATTCTTCAAAAGATTCCTAACCCAATATAATGATCTCTGAATCATAGGTTTAAATAATCAATTAGGATGATCATATTGTGACCATATATTGGTAATATAGTGCCTACGGGCCTTGCTCATTTCTACATGAGCCAAAAGACAGTGGTAGCGATGACTCCCTGTCCGAGAAAGGTAATGAACTATGTTCAAACCTAAATGCTTTGATTCTCTGCAATCATAGCTTATAATTTATAAATGTCCTTGTGACTAGGCCATTCGTACTATTATTAAAACCTTAATGCCTCGATTCTCTGAAATCATGGCTTATAAATTAAACTTGTCTACGCGACTAGGCCATTTGTGCTATTATTAACTTGTAAATCAGGAGTTATGATAGAAATCCTGAATAAAATAAATATCATTCCTTTCCTGCCAGTATAAATATTAAAAGAGAATCTTAAAAGGTTTGACCTAGCTTGAATGTCATTGAAGACCTAGCTAAGATGGTAAAACCTGTTTAAAAAGAGATTCAGATCCTCGTTAACATCAGAAAACATGTTAACACTCCCGGAAACAGTGATGCGATAAATCACACTTGTCATCTTTATATTAGGAATTTTTCAAATCCCTTATTTAGCGTAAATGATCAATAGAAATCATGGCTGGTAAACGTCGAACATGGTGAACGCATCAAACATCCATTTGGGATGTATACCTACGGGAAAAGGTGTATACATGAAAAGATAGTTTTTATTTCATAAATTCTTGTCAAGACAATGAATTATGAAATTTTCTGATCCAAAGGAATCATCGATTATGTTTTAAATTTTTCCCTAGTGACAAGGCCCCTGTGCCATCAAAAGTCCTTGGGAACAAGCCCTTATGCTATATAAAATGTCGGTACGACATTGACAGTCGTGATTTAGGTCCCCCTGTCTAATAAATATGAAGGATTATATTTCGTTTACACGCCAAGGATGATTTATTTAAAAACCTAGGCAAAACATAATCAAATAAATTTTATACTATCTATTCGCCTATATGGTTAAATTATACCAGGGCTATTTAATCATCAAATTCGACAATTCACCATATAATTAAATCAATTATCATTACTTGGTTTGTAGCCTTCAAAGCTTCACCATGGTTAACTCCTCTGAAGCTCACAATCATCCAGTTGATCAGAATAATGATGCAAGACTGAACGTAACGGGCGCCGAGTTACAGGCTATGTTAGATACAGCTGTAAACAAAGCCGTGAACCGGGCGTTAAGGGATCACAAGCGAAAGTGCAATAATACCCCAAATCAAGGTTGTAAAAAGGGTAAGACCGGTTCAAACTATAACCAGTCCAAGCCAAAAGAGGCAAAACCCGAATGTAAAACCTGCAAGAAGAAGCACTTCGGAAAATGCTTCTACGATCAGAGCAGGGGATGTGTCATCTGTAAAGAGATGGATCACAAGACCCATGAATGCAAGGACTTGAAGAACAACCAACACTCGGGTGAAAAACCCAGATGTAAGATCTGCAGGAAGCAACATGTTGAAAAATGCACAATCGACCCACGTGCTAAATTATGTGGGATTTGCAAAACCAAGGGTCACCAGACCTTGGATTGCAAGAAATTGGAAGATGCGACCTGTCATGGCTGCGGCAAAAAGGGCCACATCAGTACTAATTGCCCTAAGGCTGCCAAGGGAGACGCAACTAAGTCTGGGAAGGATTTGAAGGACAGACAGCAGACCGGTGAAAAGACCAAATGCAAAACCTGTAGGAAATATCACCTCGGGAAATGCAGATATGAATCTCAGCCTCTACCCTGTGGAATCTGCAAGTCCAAGGAGCATAAGACATTGGATTGTAAGAGATTGGGAGACGCAACCTGCTATGGTTGCAATGAAAGAGGGCACATTAAGATAACTGCCCTAAATACGCTAAAAAGCTTGAGGAAGTTAAAAAGATCAAAGCTGGAAGCTCTCAAATGGATGCTCAAGAGACGGTTCAGGATAACAAGGTCACAACAGGTACTTTCTATATCAATAACGCTCATGTTAGAGTATTATTTGATTCAGGTTCAGATAAGTCTCTCGTAGATAATAGATATTGCAAATCATTAAATCTGCCTGTTAAAACTCTAAGCGTTAAGTATGAAGTAAAAATTGGCCGATAGTACCTCAGAGACTGCTCCAGAAATATTAAATGGATGTTTTATATCCATTAGGAATTACCCTTCTCCGCTGTCCTTGTTTCGTTAATAAGAGGACTCGATATAGTAATAAAAATCGATTGCTTGTCTTGAAAATCAAGCCCATATTGTGGGTGATAAGAAGCAATTAATTATCAAGACTCCTTATGAGACAACCCTCATAATTACATGTATCCGTACGATTAATTAATATAAAAAAAATGGTGGAACCGGCCGTCCCCGGAATCGAACCTGGGTCTAGGCCGCACCCTTTCGCGCGCCTAGCCAACCGAGCTAGGTGCCTAGTTTGTGAAATTTCCATTTTGATTAAATATAAGCACATGTACAATAACTTCCTTACTTCTTTCTATAAGTCACCTACTTATCCTCCTTATGTTGACTAAGTATTAGAATCCAAGATTTTACCTCTATGTTTTAATTACTCTTGGCTTGCTTATGTTGACTAAACACTAGAAAGGATGAAGTAGAAACCATTAAGTATATCAGTGGTTATGCTAAAAAGGGACATGGTAGGTATACATCACAGTCATTTGATGACAATACCCTAAATTAGTGAGGACATTAATGAAATCCTCGAGAAAGATCATCTTATACATTGTGGGATGGTCCAAGTTTTAAGGACCTTATTAGAAAACCTATTATCCGCGTCGCGAAAAGGGAAAAGACGGAATAATAATTTTCTGACTCTCGCCATAAAAGTTATAGACTGTCGACAGTATGTCGCAAATTTTAATTCATTGGCTGAGATAATACCCTATTAAAGCACAAAATTATTAGTGGTTAGCATTGGCAATTAGAGGGCACACTAACGTTTCAAAACCTTACTCATTAAAAATCCATTATGGATCTACCTCAGTTACCCACGTTATAATGATTAAGAAGTAATCAGTCAAAGCTGAGACTGCCCTAAAGTTATCTAAGATTTTACAACTAAGTGTAGAAGGATTAATAATGGAGGCGTTTAACCCTCCTATTGAATGATTAGCGGCAACTCACATTAAGAATGTCACCAGATAAATCCTTATTTGTGAATTTATTGCTATAAATTACATGTGGTTTCGGGTGCTGTTAAGTCTCTCACAAGACCATAAACTTAGAAAACTTTTAGAAAATTTTCCCTGTAAGAACCCTAGATATTAAGCGTAAGATAAAACTTACCTGCGAAATCATAAGAACCATTTCTTCTGTTCTTGTCAGAAACCTCCAGTCATAGAAAAATTTTTCCTCTCTCAAGAGGAAGTGCGTCAGCATATATAGTTGATATCTCTTTAATCTCTATCGATCCCGAATACCAAATGGTATGATAAAAGCATCATATGAGGATTGGTGTATCTTAATAAATTCCATAGATTGCTTCCATGCCTGATCAGTATGGAGGTTTAATGCATGGGACCACAAAGATATTCCGAGAGGTCATATGGTACTAAAGTCAACTAATGGTATTCAAAGAAGATGTCCAGGACCGAATTGTCCAAGTAAATGTTTCCGAGTAAGGAGTTCTTGGACTCATAACATAAATGTGTCACTTAATTGACACAAACAATGGTGGATGAATTGGAGCCTGAGATTTGTAAAAAATCTCTGTAACCTCCTTGTACCTTGATTATCTTATCCTAATATTACCCTGTTTGCCCCTGAGAGGCAGGTAGAGTTAAGGTTTAAATCCCGTTTAAGGCTGTGTTATCATGAAATCTCCAAAACGGCTAGTACCATTATTGGAAGAATCGAAACCCTGATTAACTAAGTTAAAATAGAGGGTTCATATAGCCTAACTCAATATCCTGGGAATCAGGTATAGTTAATTATGAAAGACGGTTCATTTTGCTTATGCATTATCACCGCAACCCTAATTAGACAACGATTAAGAATTTGCCATCAGCTGCCCAGGATCGTCGATCTGTTCGACTAACGACAAGGATTAACTATCCCTTAAAATTAGTTAAGCAGTGGTTGGAATAACCATCTCACCTTAAGATAAGCTTTTCTATTATAGTTGATATATACATATATAGATATAAGCATCAAGGCTGCTCCTTAGGAGACCTTGTATAGAAGGAATTTTAAATATCTTTGGTTATGACAATATATTGGTAAGTCCAATTAACAAGATCTGAAAGTTGTATCGGAAACAACAAATAAGATCACGCAAATTCATAATCATCCGTAAGATGTCAGTATTTGGCAGAAAATCAAGGATTTATGAAAATAGCAACCCTCCAAAATTCTTGTTAAAGAATAAAGTTCAAACAAGAGATATCACCCAGGAAGGGCGTGCCAAGTGTTAAATTAACAAGCTAGTAAGCTCTAAATATATAGAATTATTCGAAGAAAATCGAATGTATCAAGATCAAGTAGCTTATAAGCTAAAACCTATTTAAGAAGCTTGGTGGAGCTCGCAGTACATTGCACACTAGTGTCGGAAGGAGGTGTTTTGCCAATAAGTCAAGGAGCACTATCACAATATGGTATTCGGATTTATGATGTGATAAACATCCTATATCGACTGAGGATCGACAGGTTAAGAAGCTTCGAAGGAAGCATGTACCGATTGTAAAGGTCAAATGGGATGCCGTAGAGGTCCCGAGTATACGTGGGAGGTTGAGTCCACGATGAAAGAAAAGTACCCTTATCTATTTCAGTAAATCTCGAGGTCGAGATTTCTTTTAAGGGGGTGAGGATGTAACACCTCGAAAATTTACGTCCTATAATGTGTTGACACGTGTCATAGGTTTGAACGTGCGAAAGAATGTTCTTGAAGGACTAAAGTTGACAAACAAAGAAACTATGTAAATATAAGGGTTCAAAGTGTCAACAATGAATAAATATACTTTACAATAACCCTACATGATGTTTATAACCTTAAACGAATGGATCATGGATCATACGAAGCGAATTGTGAAAGAAAGTGAGAGATTACTAAACTACAGGGGTTAAATGTGTCAACATGTTAAGATGATACATCTGAGTGACCTTTTAGCAAACCCGAAGCCTTGTAACGATTAATTATGCTCACTAGAAGGCACCATAAAAATTTCACCAAGTTTCGTTACCGTATGAGAAAGTTATGATAAAATTCGTGTGTGAGGGTTAGAATCGTCAACATTGAAATTTAGGGCTTTTCGGGTGATCACAAAGTTACCCGAGGACTTGACAAAGATGGTATAAACCTTAAAGCCCCTAAATGTCAAATGTAAAGGCTTAGAATGCAAGAAACAACGAGAAAGCGACCTTTTGGAGGACCAAGGACTGAAATGCAATTTATGAAAACTTGTTTGGCAGGTCACCAGGGGCTCGCGTAGCGCGAGCACTAAACACCCTGGCAGTCGCGCTACGCGACTGCCTTGTCTAATCAGAAAACATGCACAGATGTCCTGCATGCCTGTTAACCGACTTAAAAGCCATTTTGGCATACCAT